>JASWHV010000005.1:731908-3131908 GCA_030760725.1 Neostapfia colusana | reverse complement strand
TGAGAAGCCCGGAGTTCCTCAACTAACTTGGTGGTGGAAGACAGCTCCCCCACCAAGTCCTTGTTCGCCAGCTCCTGCTCCCGAGCAGCCAGCTCTTGCTCCTTGGTGGCCAGCCACACAGTCCTCACGTCCAGATCGGACTCACTGGTCGTAGCGGCAAGCTCCCAGTCGTAGACGCCCTGAAGCCGCTTCTTCAGGTGCTCCCGCTTCTGCTCGTATTGGCCAGGCAATTGGAGAGCTCCCTCTCCTTTGTCTCCGCCTCCTTCTCCCGCTGAAGAAGTGTGTCCCAAAGCTCTGACAGACATGCGAGACGTGCATCGGCGGAGGCATGGAGGTCCTTGGCCTCAGCCAAGAGGCTCACTGCCCTCTTGCTCAGATCGGAGACGACAACCTCCTTCTCCTTGAGGACCTCCACCCGCACCTCCAGCCACTCCTCTCGCGCCTGCGCCTTCTCCGTGGCAGACTGGACCCGTGCCTTCAAAAGGTTGTCCCAGTCCCACAGGCGCTCCCATTGGGACCTCAGCTCGGCCCACTCTAGGCTCGAGCGAACTACTCTCACTGCCCAGGGAAGTGGGACATCCTTCGACATCGGCAGGCAAGGAATTGCCTCGACCTCCTCTCGCTCTTCATCTTCCGGTGGGGCTACCACCATGGCAACCTGTGGAAGAGAAGGAGGAGGGCTGGCAACACGCCGTAGTGGCTGCGCTGCTACTAGAGGCGTCCACGCCCGCCGGTTGGCTGGCCTCGGGGGCCCGGGTGTAAACATCTGGAGCCGGCCCAGGTGCTGGCTCGTGCACTGCCACCGGCGTTGGAACTTCAGCAGAGAAGGAGTCTGACTCTTGGGCTGCTGCTGCGGAGGATGAGTGCTCTGCGGAGAAGCCCTGCAAGAGGGAGCATCAAGAATCAACCACACAATCCAGCGACCCAATGCACGACCTAAACTTAAAGGTTGAGACGTACCTAGAGGTTTGGAATTTCCACCCTGCGCGGAGCTTCTTGCGCTGAGGGCTAGAGCCACTCATCCCCGCTGGTGTCGAGGTTGCCCCCTTCATCTTCAGAGCTGGCGGAACATCAGGGGCCTTCATCGCAGAAGACGGCGTAGCAGGAGCCTTCCCTGCCGCGGGCCTCAACGCCAAAGATGTGGCCTATTCCGGGGCTTCCCTCGACGGTTGTGGAGCCGACGATGCTGCATGAACCCTCATCATCGCCGACGCAGCTTCAGAAGTCTTCCCCGCCGACGGCTTCTGAGCTGGTGAAGCGTCGAAGGACTTATTCTGCATCATAGGCGTGTCAGGGGCCCTCCTCGAAGCTCTAGCAACACTAGGCGTCCTCCCAGCGCCCACTGGGGCTGCTCCGGCAGCAGCAGCTCTAGAGCTGCCACCGGCGCCGGTCGCCGAGTCTCATGCGGGACCGCGGGAAACCTGGGAGCCCCCGCCTGGGGGCCCGAGATGAATCTTTGGTCATGATGGACCAGCTTCCTCTTCGGCGCCCTGCTCGACTCTGGGGCGTCCTTGGGCGGTGAGCGAGGGCGCGCCACGGGTGCAGGTCCACCAGACGACTCCTTCCCTCTATTTGGGAGTGAGTTCGGCGTAGGCCTCGCCTGGTCACCAACACCGTCTCCTCCAGGGATCTCCACACCCCGTGAGGCATCGCCGACTTGCCGCACTGCTACATCGATGTCGTCTAGTGTCGTCAGCTCCTTCAACAGCCTTGATCGCGCCTGCTAGTTGAAGCATACGGGTTGGCAGCTCGTCGGCGCGGTGATGGAGTCGTCGGAGATCGGGTCGGTGTACTGCCAGGTCGGCCGGGTGCGCAACTGGAGAGGAGTGATTTGGCATGACAGGAAGTCAGGCCTTCCTCCGCCAAGTACCTAATCCTCTCCAACACCGGCGTGTAGGTGTCCTAAAGGTCAGGGATCTTGTCCCCGACAGCTTCCTCGGCAACCGGGGAACCACCCAGCAGCGCCATGCGGTCGTCGACGTCGGCCTGGGTGATCACCCAATCCTCCCTTCAGTGCCACCACTTCCCGGGAGAGAAGAGCGCGATGTATGGCGCGGACCTCATCCCTCGGTGCTGGAAGTAGTACGCCCCTAGGTGGCTTGTGCTTCTCCTCGAGACCCTCAAGGAGAAGAACACCCTAAAGAGCCGCACTGAAGGCCGCACACACACGAACATCTCGCAGAAGTAGACGAAGGCCGCGTCTCGGGAACAATGCTCTAGCAATGCCCGATAAAGCAGCGTAGTGGAACTGCAGCGGTCGAACCAATAACCGCAACAGTTAATACCTAGAAGCGGCCCCTCGAGCACGTCGCCATAACCCACCAGTCAAGAGCGGACACACGTCCATTACGCTGATGACGTGCAGCCGTTTCGACTGTCAAGTACGCCCATTACACCAAGGACATGCAGCCTTTTCACCTGCCAGGTACAATTGCATACCCACTACACTAGAATCTCGCTGCCACTTCGGCTAACAAAGTGCAGGATCAAAAAGACCACACGAGAAAGATGGAGGCCCCACCTACAGGATCGTCACCTGCCCCGAGATGGGCCGGGCGCCACTGTCGGTACCCTGTGAACCGGGTACCCCCGCGTGGAGGGTTCTCAAGACAGCCCAGGCCCCGCCTCCCTGCTGAGGTAGACGCTGAGACGACCACGTGTCCTTCTTGGACTCCCTGCTGAGGCCGGGACCGTTGCTGCCACGTGTGCCTAGGTTCCAGAGCCGACACGTGCCCTTGGCCCTAGACCAAGCCTCCTTGTTGAGGTGAGGTCTGGAGCTGCCACGTGTACCCGGGCTCTGAACCTCTTCCCGCTGAGGAGTACTTCGGAGCCGACACGTGCCCTTGGCCCCATACCAAGCCTTCCCGCTGAAGTGAAGTCCGGAGCTGCCACGTGTATCTGGGCTCTGAACCTCCTCCCCGCTGAGGAGGGCTCCGAAGCCACCACGTAGGTCGAAGAAGTCAAGGAGGAAGTGTGCTGTTAGGTCGTGCATTCAAGGACCGCGCCTTCCCCAGAAGCATGGCGCATGACAGACGCCTCCGTCCTCCACCCGTTCGCCATTACGGTGACAAGACAGGGCGATGAGGCGTGAAAGCGACACAACGCCACTCAACGGCACAGTGCCGCCCAGCAGAACGAGAAGATGCAGCAACAAGGCAATGTCGTCATCATGAACTGTTGCGTGGTCAGAGGCGCTTAGCGAGCCAGGCGGTGGGACTTAACTCCCTCGCTCACCACTCTACTCAAAGTAGTAAAAATCCTATATCATGTATAGGGTTCAAACAGCTTTGGGGCCACCTGTCGGGCCATAGGCCTCATTGTAACCACCCCGGCCTTGAACTATAAAAGGACCCGGGGTATCCACCTGACAAAGGGTTTGCAATCCTGACATCTCACACGTACACACGCGCAAGCAGTACAACAATCAACCCCATGGACGTAGGGTTTTACGATCCGGCGGCTTGAACCACGTAAATCCTCGTGTTGACCTTCTCCCTCAAGCTTGATCACTCTAGGGACGTCAAGCCCCTCCAATCAAAGAACCTCCGCGGGCTGCTCTAGTAGCAGACCGAGGGAAGTGTCGTTGCAACACTTCGACAGCTGCATATTGTAGAAAGACATCGGCTAAAAAAGTTTATGTAGCCCCCTATAATCTATGTACAAGAAATTTGATCAAATATTATAAGGCTCACTATACTACTCTTATAAGCACATCAGTTCTATTAATAAGTAAAGAGGTACTATATTGATAATATTTTCTAGTAATGTTCATTCAATGGCTTAGTAACTAGCCACAAATAAAGATCATTCATATCTTAGATATTATGCCTGCAACAAGTATCTTTTTATTTCAGTAAGCAACTAACTATCAACTATCATCACTATACATGTTATATGTTGAACCAGAAAACAAAAAGCTATATCATTGATATATGGTATGACCTAGCTCTAATGTTGGATCAACTCCCTAGGCCTCAGAATCGAGTTTGTGCTCTACTTGATTGGGGTGAGTAAGTGGAATGAGAAGAAACACGTACCCGTCCTGTGGCAAATTAGTGGAAGGGTCGGGGACAATGGTGATGGTGAGCTCAAGGTCAAGGACGAGGCTGACGAGGGTCAAGGACGATGATGGCGAGATTAGAGACGACTATGGCACTGGTGGTGGAGAATGGAATGATGATTGGTTTTCGGCTTTGACGATAATAGGGTGGGTAAGACGTCACACCCGTCTGAGGCGGTGTCATTGACGTTATAACTGGTTTCTAATCCCCACCGACGACTCAAAATCTATTTCCAACCCGCTATGAGTTCAAACAGTACAAAATGGATCTGAACTACATTGACTATTTTTATATGAATTCAATCCAAACTAAACTATTATTCACTTTGATCCACCCCCACTCAATCCAATTCAACCCAAACGAAAACCAGCCCACTGAAAACAGATTCTAAACCAAACATTAGCAGATTTATGTACATACGGTGGATGGTAACTAATCAGCTCGAAAATTCCGCTGTCCACCTCCGTGCCATCTGCTGCTGAAGCGAGATCGGCTGGGCAGCAAGGGTTGGAGCACTAGGTAGGGTGTGCTTTCTCTCTTCTGAACGTGGACAACCCGCGCGCGGGCGGCCACATGGTTCCACCGCCGGGGAGGCGACGACGAGCCGGAGCTGGTCGGACCGATGCGCGTCGCGATCCCCAACGCTCATTCAATCGGGCGGCCCCGCTACCGGGATCCGTCTCGGATCGTGCGGCGTCTAGATGCGCGCGCCACACGTTCCCCCGCCGCCCCGGCCGAGGCTCTGGATCTGTGCGGCTATCCTGCGTCGGGGGTGTCGTCCGAGCGAAACGGGTGGCTGCCGCTGGTCCCGTGCGTTCGTCGGACGGTTGGTGATTGATGGCGCAGGTGTAACCGAGGCCGACGCCACCCGAAACGTACGCTTCCCACCGGCGGAACGGAACGGAGCGGAACAGAGCCGCCCCGACCTTGGTCTTTCTTTCGGTCGCCGCGAGGCGGGTCCGACCGACCGGCAGCTGGAGGAAGGGCGACGACCCGGCCAACGATAGTCAGCGTCGTGTCGGTGGCGCCGGCGGCCTCACCGAACAACACGCCGAGGCGCGCGCTTTACTTACGTTACTAAACTACTACTCTCTACTGTGTCTAAAAAATTGTCGTTTTGGATATGTTCTCGCATATCAAGAAAGTATTAAATAAACTTTCTTTTCATTACTATCGTAGTCTCTTTAATAGCTTAACTGGTCTACTTCACTAGTTCTCAGTCCTATCATACAGGTTCAATTTCTAACCACACACATTAACATGCGTTTATTACGTTTTTTCATGAAACAAACTCATCGATTCTGCTTCAAGCTACTACTTTTCTTTACAGCTATGCGAATATACTAGTCTTCTCTCTCTTTTTCTCTTCACAAGGGTAATACCCCTGACCCGTGACCAGAACGGTCGTCGCTTTGAATCCAAGATTCCAAGGCACGTGCCCACATAAGTGGGGGACGCCATCGATCACCAGCTGGCAGCGTACAACGGGATTGCGCGTGTCACGTACGCCAACGAGCGTACGTGGTGTACCGGTACAGGTACAGCGTCTCCTGCTGACTCCGCTGAGTGGTCGGTAGGCCTCTTGTTGTTCGCTCGCTCTCTTCTCGAACGCATGCTGCGCCGAAAGGAAAACCGGCGGGCTCCGTGTGGTCGGGCTGACCGTGTGTAAGTCCCGACCGCCGAAAGGAAAACCGGCGGGCTCCGTGTGGTCGGGCTGACCGTGTGTAAGTCCCGACCGCCGACCGCTTCGCCTGTCGAAACGCATGCTGGCATCGTTGACCGTGCCACGGTGGCACGTCTGCCGTCCGCCCGCTTCCCTCGTCTACACCGCGGAGAGTGTTTGCGGCTCATCCAGCTCCTCGTGCCGTGCTCAGTTTGGTTGTGGCCAGTCGAGAGAGACCGACCGGCGGTTCCCAACAACAAAGGGAGGTAGGGGGGGAATAAACCCGATCAGTTTATGAGAGGTGACACGACACGACCGGTGGAACGGCCACGCTTGATACGCTTTAATGCCGGCCGGGATTAAACCACCTGTCCAGTTCACCCTGGATGGACCATGCGTTCGCTGCTCCCCTAACGAACCTGGCCCGGGCATTAACTAACAAACCTGTGCTGGTTTAGCGAACAGGTTACAGACGGGCACGCTACGTATAGAACTGACGATTTTTCGTTCGCCGAAAATGAACGGAAAATCAGCGGCAAGCACGCACGCACCGGCGAACCCGTGGACGGCGTCCGTTCCGGGCGTGAACCAGGTGCGGCTTGGCGACGGCAAAAACACGGGCAGGACCAGGGGGGCGGACGCGGCGGACCCGTCTCTCCGGTCACCGCCCGCCTGCTGAGTGCTGACCACACCACCCAAAAGCGACGACGTTTCCCACCCGCCACACCACCGCGTCGCCGCCTTCCCTTTACCTTGGTTGGTTGGTGGCGCGTTTTTTTTTTCTAAGACGGAAACGGCAACGGGGACGGAAGGACGCCGCGGCGCTTACTATTCGCGTCCTCGAGCTTTCCTCCGTTCCACACGATGCGGTAATAAACTCCCTCCCGTTCTTTTTCCCTCTCCTTTTCCCGTTCCGCTTCCACCGTTCCACCAATCTCCCTCCCTGCCGTGCCACCGCGTGGGCTCGTCTTCCGCCATCTATAAATGCGCCACGGCCTTCTCCCAGATCCCCGTCCCTCCTCTGCAACACCGTTAGCCTGTCGGTGGTGAGCGCAGTCGGCCGAGGCCACAGAGCAGAGAGAGAGAGCATGGAGATGGCCGGCGGCGGCGTAGAGGACGCGTACGGAGAGGACAGGGCCACCGAGGAGCAGCTCGTCACGCCATGGGCATTCTCCGTCGCCAGGTGAGACACAGATCACGCTGCCGCGTTTCGTCTCTTTTGATTTCGATCCCTCCGTCCAGGAGTTCCTGTTTCCCTTTCTCATGACGATCCAACTCTACGTTACTACTCCTCTGTTCTAATCAAACTAAAAAAACTCATTAATCTCCATCGTATAAGCAGCTGCCGCCTCGGGTGTCCGTCTAACTCACCTGGAACTCGCCTCGAGTGCATGCCATGAATTCATTGTTATGTTGATCCGCTCGGGTTCAACGCATGAAAACCTAAGAATAGGGATTAATTAACCGGAGGTTACAGAAGCAAAACGAAGATATATAACTCTCGAAGAGTTGCCTTTTCCTTCGCTCTGTTTTCACTCGTCCCCTCCAAGCTTCCTTGTTGATCGCCTTAAAAAGCTACCTCTTTTAAAGTTTTTTTATTGATCAAGCTAAATCAATGTGTAGCATGTACATCTGAAACGAAGAAATTGACAAGAGCTAGCGATAAAGATGGATGTTCATTATTGGTTCATCAATCGCCGGTCCAACGTATTTACCTGGATGAAACTGAAAAGCAGAGCAAACTGAAACAGAGCATGATGCAATTCTTCTAACCATGTCTCCTCCTGTCGCGATGACCACAGCGGCTACACCCTGCTGCGCGACCCCCGTCACAACAAGGGCCTGGCCTTCTCCGAGGCGGAGCGCGACGCGCACTACCTCCGCGGCCTCCTCCCGCCGGCCTTCGCGTCGCAGGAGCTGCAGGAGAAGAAGCTCATGCACAACCTCCGCCAGTACACGGTGCCCCTGCACCGGTACATCGCCATGATGGACCTGCAGGAGCGGAACGAGCGCCTCTTCTACAAGCTCCTCATCGACAACGTCGAGGAGCTGCTCCCCGTCGTGTACACGCCCACCGTCGGCGAGGCGTGCCAGAAGTACGGCAGCATCTACCGGCGACCGCAGGGGCTCTACATCAGCCTCAAGGACAAGTAATGAGCGAGTTTCTTTCCGCTGCAGCAAAATCCATCTTCTGCTCTGCGCACTGTTGTCTGACGAACAGGGCGTTGTTTCGTTTCGTTCAGGGGCAAGATCCTGGAGGTGCTCAAGAACTGGCCTGAGAGGAGCATTCAGGTCATCGTTGTCACCGACGGCGAGCGCATTCTTGGGCTCGGGGATCTGGGTTGTCAGGTACAATACAATCATCCCCGACCTGCATAGATTACTTTTACGGCAAGCAAAAGGATCCTGCTCATGTTTGTCTGAACAACTTTGTGCGCAGGGCATGGGAATTCCTGTTGGCAAACTGTCGCTGTACACTGCCCTCGGAGGCGTCCGCCCATCTGCCGTAAGTAACGCTCACAGTATAATGATCCTTTCTAGTAGCTAGAAAAAGAAGTCAGAACCGATGGGTTACTCTGCTGATGGCAAATGATTGCTGTGCTGCAGTGCCTTCCCATCACCATTGATGTTGGCACCAACAATGAGACCTTGCTCAATGACGAGTTCTACATCGGGCTCCGGCAAAGACGTGCGACGGGCGAGGTACCGACAATAAATTATAAAGTAGAGATTAGTTATATGCACTGCTTCATCTGCACATTTGAATTTACGGTATCTTTAGATTAAAGATGTGGATTGGATGTTTCGTTTGTGACAGGAATACCATGAGCTTATTGAGGAGTTCATGACCGCTGTTAAGCAGAACTATGGCGAGAAGGTCCTGACCCAGGTATGCCATGATGAAAAAAAATAGTTCTATATATGCACCTTCTTTTTTTTTCCATTTCCAGAACCAGAAGAGAACTTAGACTTCAAATCTGAAAAACGTACATGTTGGCAGTTTGAAGACTTCGCCAACCATAATGCTTTCGACTTGCTTGCGAAGTACAGCAAGACCCATCTTGTCTTCAACGATGATATCCAGGTATCTGCAACGTCATTCTTTGATGCATCATCCCAAACTTATGTGTGCAGTTTTTTCCAGTTATTATTCTGTTGTCACTGCTTGTTTTCTTGACCACCACAATCGATGGAATTACAGGGCACAGCATCCGTCGTCCTCGCAGGACTCTTAGCAGCGCTTAAGGTGGTCGGTGGGACTCTTGCAGACCACACTTACCTTTTCCTTGGCGCTGGAGAGGTTAGTTCACCTGATGTGCTACATGAGCATGCATTCCTTGCTCATTCCCAGACATGGCTTGTTTCTTGATGATGATTGCTAGGGTTGCTTTAGCTGATGACCCGACTCTGCTGCTCGACATGCAGGCTGGAACTGGTATTGCAGACCTGATTGCTCTCGAGATGTCCAAACACACCGAAACGCCGATCGACGAGTGCCGCAAGAAGATCTGGCTCGTCGACTCCAAGGTACACGGAACCACGATTTCCAGGCCAGCGATGCAAATGCCACACCGTTTTGGCCCGTGTTCGGTATGAGATGATGTTGCTCACCCCACCACGCGGATGCAGGGTCTGATCGTCGAGTCGAGGAAGGAGTCGCTCCAGCACTTCAAGAAGCCGTGGGCGCACGACCACGAGCCGCTCAAGACCCTGCTGGAGGCCGTGGAGTCCGTCAAGCCGACGGTGCTGATCGGCACCTCCGGCGTCGGCCGCACCTTCACCAAGGAAGTCATCGAGGCCATGGCGTCCTTCAACGAGGTGAGCGCCTAGCTGGTTAAACACCACCTTAGTTAACCAGACCTGAAGGAAAAAAAGAATGAAAAGAGGCTGACGAGCACTCTCCGGATGATCAAAAGCAGAAACCTGTCATCTTCTCGCTGTCGAACCCGACGTCGCACTCCGAGTGCACGGCGGAGGAGGCGTACACCTGGTCCCAGGGCCGCGCGGTGTTCGCCAGCGGCAGCCCCTTCGACCCGGTGGACTACGAGGGCAAGGTCTACGTGCCCGGCCAATCCAACAACGCCTACATCTTCCCGGGGTTCGGCCTCGGCGTGGTGATCTCCGGCGCCATCCGCGTCCACGACGACATGCTGCTGGCGGCGTCGGAGGCGCTGGCGGAGCAGGTGACGGAGGAGCACTTCGGCAAGGGCCTCATCTTCCCGCCCTTCACAAACATCCGCGGCATCTCGGCGCGCATCGCCGCCAAGGTGGCCGCCAAGGCCTACGAGCTCGGATTGGCCAGCCGCCTGCCGCGCCCCGACGACCTCGTCAAGTACGCCGAGAGCTGCATGTACACGCCCACCTACCGCAGCTACCGGTGATCCGCCTCCATTCGTTTTTTGCCGCTGCAGGGCGGCTCGTGGTCGAGTGAGTCAAGTCAATAAGAAATCAGTTTTGCGTATTATTTTATTTTTGAAGAAAAATCTCTGCGTATCAGTTGGTACTAGTGTTTATTTAAATTAAGGATAGGGCGCCTGATGGAGGTGCTTGATTGTCATCGATTCTTCTGACCGATTTCTGTTGAGTTAAAAGGGAATGTAATACTGTTGTTTCATTTATCTCATACTGGCCTTATATGGATATTTCGACGAGCCTACTTTTTTTTTTCTGAATGGTGAAATCCATCATAACGCCTGATATTCTAAAATTACCTACATTGAGGCAATATGGTTTGTTCTACTAGTAGATGTTTTCCCGCCCTCTACCCATCATCATTCTGCAGTTTAGTATCACCTGCTTATTATAGCTGTGTTTGTTCAGCTATGGATTAGCTAGGAGAAGGAAAGAAAAAAATGATTCGGGTGTGTAACTTAGAGTTGATTTGTAGAGAAAAATGAAATATGGCTATCGAGAATGAAAATATAGATTAGACTATTAGAGTGAATATAACAGTGCATTTCACCAATGTTAACACATAGACAAACCTTTGCAGCAATATAATAGAAAAATATTCATTATTTGCTGCAACTAAATAAGTGATGCAAGCATCAGACAGGGTGTTGGTGATACATACATCATAAGAGCAACTGAAGGTAAGCTACATACATTGAAGGTTATAGAACTTAGATGCACACGTGACAAGTTCCATGATCGCTGATGGATTTCCCTTATTTTCTTGTAAAATTTGAACATCTATGTAATGTTTCTAATGTTCATCCAAAATTTAATTCATGGGGACGTGAACCGAAAGCATCTGCAGAGCAAACCATCTGGTCCATCTCCGAATCATTATTTGCGCTTGATCAGAAACAGAGCATGGCCGCCTCCTAACCGTTGTTTCGCCGATCCAACGAACCGGCCCCCGCGGATCTACCACCGCGCCTCGCAGTGTCCTCTCCGGCCTCCACTGCCGACTGCCGTCTCTCCACCCGCCGCCAACCACCGGCGACCGCCGTCGCGACGGGATCTTCGCGCCGAGGAAATCGCCGCACCTTTGACCGGTGAGCGCCTCCCTTCCCCCTTCACTTGTTCGCGCGGCGATTACTGGCTTATGTGTGTGGGGTGATGACTGATTAGAATCGTTTCGCCTCCCGTGATTCTTAATGGTTTGGGGATTAGGTCTTACTTTGCGACTACCGATAGCGACCTATTGGCGTCAGCGTGCTTGTGATTTCAAGGCCGTCCTCCACTTTCGTCCTTTGTCGTTCGGTGATTTAATATTTCGGTTTGTTTTCTTGCCTGGCTTCGTTTGGTTTGCTGAGATTGTATCTTACATTCCCACGTTCTACGCTTTCTGTCAACAAAAGTCAAAAGACGTTTTTACCTCGTTGGGAAGCTATGAGTAATATCACTGTCACACGTGTCCTCAAGATCTGATTGACATTACAAAATTTGGTGTGTAGAAAACTAAGAAAGTTTCAATTCGCCACCAAAAACCAAGTATGTGCTGGAGGAACAATTGATGTTAAAACTTTCCCAACATTTTAGCCCTCTAAAAGCATTAATATTCAGTACCGAAAATCTGAAACTTTGAAGCCACAAATTTGGATATTCCATATGAGTGTCAACCAAAGTGCCAAAGACCCCAGCATGGGTGGTTTGGCATAGTTGGGTGGGTAAAACCCATGGGCCTAAAGCCCATATATGTAACATATGTATTGTACCTAAGATGAGAAAGAATGAAGTTTCAGAAATTTCCTAAGCTGACCACAGGCATTGTCAGAGAAATCTCATGATAATGGAAGGGGCAGTTAATATTGCTTTTCATCTTTCCAGAAACGGCACAGTATTGATGCTTCGCCTTGCTCTTTATGGTGATTAGTGACGAGTTTTGTTTTAGTACCTTGTAAAGTGGTTTATGTCTTCAACTTATTTCTTCTGTAACTAGCAGGAACCGTTCCCACTGCCAGTTATCAGAGAGCAGCATTCGCCCGACAGTATTATCATGACCCAGATATTCAAATCATTTGCCAACCTTACATTCTCCGGAAACAAGAGAGCTTAATCACTAAAGAACTGCTGACTTTAAGTCCAGGGCCGCATGGAGAATCTGAATTTAGGGAGCCTTCATTATGGTGCCCCTCTCTGGAGATGAATACATATATATTTTTCAGCAGCCAGACTGTTCTGACAGTGCCGAATCTATATCCTATGTATGTGACTGTTCCACTATGTCATAATTGACAGAATGCTGCAAATAGGAGAGAAGCATCGGCAATGAAAACCTACACACCTGTGACTGCAAAAAGAGGTGTTTAAGCAACGATGTTAATGTGCCCATGTGAAGTTTTGTGTTGGTGAGGACAGTACATTGTCAAAGAGACCATCTGTTCTCTCTCCTCTCCAGCTTCTGGGGTATCCAGTATAATGCAATCCACACTTCATATCATCCCAGCTGCAAACCGCTATACTGTAATGCAATTGGTGCATTGTGGACGGCAATGGAATAGGCCTATTGCCATGTATTCTGTTTTAGCATGTGAGTAGCTCAAGTCGAATGACCTGGTTTTTGTTGTTGTTGTTGTGTAGGAGGCATATGTATCAATTATCTTTTACATGCTAAAAATCACAGAATATATGTTACCTGTAGCATGCTCACAGACATCTTTCTATCCTATCTCATATAATCCTTCTGTATACAACAACAACAAAAACAACAACAACAACCAAGCCTTTATCCCAAGCATGTTGGGGTCGGCTATAACCCTTCTTGTTAGACACTGTAATTATGTGTGTGTCACAGGGGCATATTAGTCATTAGTGAGGGATCAGGGTTAGGGATAGTTTAGTCTTTTCCCCTCACCTAATCCCTCTATATAATCATCCCTGTACCTCATTATTCTGATCATCCAATACAGCCACAATTATCCCTCTAATACTTCTGTGTATCAGAAAAATTATTATAGAGAGATAAATGATTATATAATCTTTAATCTCTGGACACCTCTGTTAACCAAAAAAGTGTTTTTTTTTTACGATAAAATGCAGTTGTTCTGCCGGTTTGTTAAAGAAGGTAGAGACTACAAATGTTGGCCTCAATCAGAAATAGATTTGAAACATACGTTTTGTTTACTTGAGTTACTTCCTGAGACTACCCCAATTGCCCTCGAGTTATAACTTATAAAGATTGAACTGTAGCAACCATAGGTCTACAAGTTTTCGTCAACTTTGTAGCTCAATTTCTTCTTTCGCTAGTAGTGCCACCTGAACTAAAAAGTGTGGCATTTCTATGCTGTGAAATCTTGTACTCTAGGAGAATCATTCACAAATTTGTAAATATATGGCTATAGAAAGTGATTATTTATTAATTAATGTGTTCAAAAATGGTAAAGATTCAGATCTAATGCCGCTACTATGGCAAATTAAGCTTAACACTACTTTTTAGTAATATATGCTCGATATTTTTCCTAAATATTGTATTATGAGTAGAAGTAAAATGACACTGAGCATTTGCTATTCTGTGCCTGTCTCTGGTGTCATTTAAACTAAGTCTACTATCTCGGCTAAATAGCTGCTCCATATGTTGTATGTTAATTCATCTTCTTGTTTCTTCAGTGTGGTACAATATAACATGGTATCCTGGGCCGCAATGAACAGTGTCCAACAGAACACCATGAATTCAGACACCTCATGGTCAGATGGAAAAAAAAAGAGAAAGGGCAGCCCGGTGCATGTAGGTCCCGCTTGCACAGGGTCCGGGGAAGGGTCCGACCCATTTGGGTTATTTGGTCAGATGGAAGACATCAGAATTTTTAGGCTTATGTCAGATATGCATTTTGTCTAGTGTGTTTCTGATATGTTTCCTGCGTCGGGGTGTGTGGAGAGGAGAGTGGAGGATGAGCTGGGAAGGTGGGAGGGATCTCAGGGGGTAGAGAGGGCGCCTGGGCGCCGGAGCAGAGGGCTCACCGGGGCTGGACTGCTGCCCAGCCACGGTGATTGAAGAGTGGCACGCCCACTGGAGGGGAAGGACCTTATTCTTCAATGAATCCCTAGTACAAACTATGACAGCTTATATAGAAGTGCCAGCAGACTTCAACTCAACTAACAGATCCTATTTTTATTCACCCAATCCTTATCTAATGTTCTGCACCAGGAACAAACTCCTGGCGCCCCTAACAAACTCCAACAACCTTATCCTTTCCCCTGTGCTAGCAACAGATTTTCTGAGCCTAATCTGCTACTCCCTGCGGCACTGGTGTGGGTCCTTTGTGTGGGCGATGCTGATATTGGCGCCCCATAAAGGAGTCCACAACATTTCCCCCTTCCCCGGCAAAAAGCTCGTCCGCGAGCTTAACATCAGGGAATTGACGTTTGAAATCCTCCAGCGGCTCCCAAGTAGCATCTGCGGCTGGCCGCCCCAACCATTTGATCAACAACTCCCAAGCACCTCTATTTAGGCGTGCTTTGAGAACATGTTCAAGTGCAGGGATAACTCTGCCATGCAATATGTCAGGAAGAGGTGGAACTCCTTGTGGTGTCAGTCCTTCAAACTTCTTGAGTAGTGATACATGAAAAACATCATGGATGCGTGCATTAGGGGGTAGCTGGAGCTTATAGGATACTTCGCCAATTTTTTGCACAATCTGATAAGGACCAAAATACTTCGGACCCAACTTGGTGGGTGGTCCAGCGATCAACCCTACTGCTGTACGCTGTTGCAGACGCAGCCAAACCCAGTCACCCATATTGAACACCACCTCCCTCCTTGTTCTATCTTGAGAGTTCTTCATTGTAGCTTGGGCCTGCATTAATCTTTCCTTGATTTCGGCTAAGAAGACATCCCTGTTTTGTAACTGTTTATCCACTGCTGCCACCTTTGCCACACCGGGTTGGTAGGACAGAAGTGTGGGTGGATCCCTGCCATACACAACCTTGAATGGTGAGCACTTCAAGGCTGTCTGATAGGATGAGTTATAACAAAATTCTGCCCAGGGAAGCCATTGCAGCCAAGATTTGGGTCTGTCACCCGCCAAACAACGAAGGTACGTAGTTATAATTCTGTTGACCACCTCAGACTGACCATCAGATTGGGGGTGAAATGCAGAACTCATGTTTAATTTTACTCCAGCTAGCTGAAAAAGTTCAGACCAGAAACTGCTAGGGAAAACAGTGTCCCGGTTACTAACAATAAAACAAGGAAACCCATGCAAGCGGACGATGTTGTCAAAAAATGCCTTGGCAACAGAGGCTGCACTGTAGGGATGTCCAAGAGCAATGAAATGGGCAAATTTAGAAAATCTGTCCACTACAGTTAGAATTACTGACTTGCCCCCCACCTTTGGAAACCCTTCAATGAAATCCATAGAGATGTCATTCCATACCTCAGCTGGAATAGGTAAGGGTTGCAGTAGTCCTGCAGGATGCAGGTGTTCAGTTTTGTTACGCTGACAGACTACACATCCCTTGACAAACTCTTTGACACGTTGCAGAGCAAGAGGACTGAAGAATGAAGCCCTCCAGCGGTGCAAAGTTTTCTGGACACCTTCATGACCGCTCTCATGTGCGGCAGTCAGCAGCTGCGGCCAGAGGGAAGATGCATCAGGCACAAAAATCTTGCCATTATACAGCAACAGACCATCTACCTCCTTCCACCCAGGTGCTGTTGTTCCCGCCCGCACCTGGTCAATAAGTGTTTGCACTTGCTGATTTGCTGCAGCTTCAGCCCTCAGGTTATCAAAAAGCTGGAATGTAGGCGCTGAAATACTGTGGATAGCAACTTCATCTTCATGCCGGCGAGAGAGAGCATCTGCTGCCCCATTCAATTTTCCCTGCCTGTACTCCACGTACAGATCATATCCAAAAAGTTTACTCACCCATGTATGCTGCGGTATAGTAGAGAGGCGCTGGTCCAGAATGAACTTAAGGCTGTAGTGGTCCGTACGGACCGTGAAGGGGCGACCCCAAAGATAAGGCCGCCAATTGCGAACTGCCTTGGCCAAGCCAATAAGCTCCCTCTCATACGCTGGCAGCTTTTGATGATGAGGTGCCACGGCCCGACTGAAGTAGGCAATGGCACCGTCCCCTTGGTGTAGGACAGCTCCAAAGCCCGTCCCGGATGTATCACAATCGACGATGAAACGTCTGTTGAAGTCGGGCATCTGGAGTAGCGGTGCTGACATCAGCGCCCGCTTGAGCTGGATGAAGGCGTCCTGGGCCTCCTCTGTCCAGCGAAAGGCTTCCCTCTTTAGGAGGGCAGTGAGAGGGGCCGCCACCGCACCATACCCTGCAATGAACTTGCGGTAGTATCCAGTGAGGCCGAGGAAACCTCGTAGAGCCCGCAGCGACCGCGGTTGTGGCCATTGCTCAATAGCCGCCACCTTAGCCGGATCCATGGCCACACCATCGGCAGAAATAATATGCCCCAGGTAGGACAATGAGGTGCTACCAAAAGAGCACTTTGTCTTCTTGAGTGCTAGCTTGTGTAAACGCAAGGCCTGGAAAACCTGCTTCACCTGTTGGAGATGCTCCTGCCATGATCTGCTAAACACCAGAATATCGTCGAAGAAGACAAGTACGAATTTTCGAATAAAGGGATGCAACAGTTCATTCATGAGAGACTGAAATGTCGATGGGGCATTAGTAAGGCCGAATGGCATCACCAAAAACTCGAAGTGGCCGCGATGCGTTCGGAATGTCGTTTTGTCGATGTCGTCCGGGTGCATGCGCACCTGATGATATCCGCTGCGGAGGTCGAGCTTGGTGAAGAACCTCGCACCGCGGAGCTCATCCAGAAGTTCATCCACCACCGGAATAGGAAACTTTCCTTCACCATTTTTGAGTTCAGCTCGCGGTAGTCGATGCAGAATCCCCACGTGTCATCCACCTTCTTCACCAACAACACCGGGGATGAGAATGCTGATGTGCATTCCCGAATAATGCCTTGGCGCAGCATTTCTGCGCATTGCTTCTCAATTTCATCTTTGAGAAGTTGTGGGTAGCGGTAGGGTCGGACCGCCACGGGAGAGGAGCCTAGAAGAAGACGAATGCGATGATCCTGCCGCCGGGGCGGTGGCAGCCCCTGCGGTTCTTCAAAAATATCCTGAAAGGACTGGAGAAGTGCCTGCAGGAGGTCTACAGGCGAGGTCAGAGAGGCGCAACCTGCTGCTGGTCGCCCCTCCCCTGTCCAGGTGACCTTCCTTCCGTGTCGCCAAAAAGTCATGGTCATATCCTCAAAGTTCCACAAGACTTTCCCCAAGGAACGCAGCCACTGGACGCCTAGGACCACATCAAACCCATCCAGGGGCAGTATATAGCAGCTGATGGTGTAGTTTTCGCCCCCAATGGAGAATGATGTCCCTGCACAGGCCCCTGCGCAGACAACTTGGTCACCATTGGCCACTTTGACACGCAACCCTGGTCGTGGAGCAACCTTCAGTCCGAGTTTATGAGCAATAGACTCACGAATGAAGGTGTGAGTGGACCCGGTGTCGACCAATGCCACTAAATCAACACCATTCACTTGTACAGCCAGCTTCATGGTGTTAGCTGTCAGGAAATAGGCGATGCGCTACTCTAGCAATTCGACCGTACCACCCAGGAAACATGCGAGTAAGAAGGTCATGGATCGTTACCACTAGATGCGCAGCGTAGCGGATCGTAGATGCGCGTCGTAGCCGATCAGCGCAGCAGTAACAGCAGCGCCTCCATGGAGTCCACACGTACAGGAAGGAACGCCGTGCGTCGGTGTGCTAGCACCGCGCGCGCGACAGGGGTTTCGGCGGCTGGCCTGTGAGGGACGGCGGCTGGGGCTGTTATGTGGTGGAGTAATCTGCCCCTAACCCTACCCCTCATATTTATAGGCGCGCTAATGGGCTTTTAGGTCACAGGCCCATTAGTACCATAATTTCTTATGGATCAAATATCCATCAGGCCTTTATCCGAATTGTTATGATTGCCTCTTGGGCATATCACCAACAATCTCCCACTTGCACTAGAGACAATCATATAGCCAAGTTTTTCAATATTCCATCCCCTTAAGTGTGTGACCCGTTAGGTTCATGTACAGTCGGTTATGAATGAAAACCGTTTTCAAACACAAGTCAGTAGAGGTACCTAGCAGGACATACTGACCCCCGAATGTACATAAAGATCATATCGGCTGAACCTAGATACATTCACATGCTAATTCCTTTGCCACACGATACCAGTCAAGCTCAAGACGAGATACGTGCCATCCTTGTGATAGCTCAACCATTCACTCGATCAAATAGTGGATTCAATCTATGACTAACTTTTAGTCATAATGATTAACTCTTTAATCACTTTGGCATGACCATGCACTTTCAATCCAACTATCTCGAGGGGCCCAGAGATATCTCTCCTGTTATTTAGGAAGGGCAAATCCCATCTTGATCCGCACACATCTCATTCCATGCTTCATCATGTACCTGAAGACTATTTTTATGACCACCCAGTTACGGAGTAGCGTTTGATAGTTTCAAAGTGCACAACTACACATAGTGAGAAACAATGGCGATCTGAGGTCTAAGAATCTAGCAGGTGTATCACTCAAGACCAACTGATGACACATATGTAAATAACAATCCCAACAGTGTCTCGGAATGGGTCTATCCAACACCATGTTCACTAACATGTGTTCATATTATTAATTTGATATCTCCATATCTACGATCCGTGAAACGTGATCATCAATTAATACATGTGCTAGTCTGCGTACTATCATTATCTCATATAACGATGTAGACTAGGGATCATTTTGAGTAACATTATAATTAACAAAGAGTCTCACGAACAAGTCACATACTTGATGATCAATGTGAATAATAGTTACTCAAATAGTACATAAACATAGATATGACACAAGTCTCCAACTACACACTAGGATCACTGATGTAAGTAGCTAATACCCATAGATCTCGTGTGCGTCTCATGCTTTGATTGTGGAAGAGGCTTTGTCAACGGATCTGCCATATTCAAATCCGTATGCACCTTGCATATATTCTCATCACCTCGGTCGATAATCTCTCGAATCAGATGATAGCGTCGTAGTATATGTTTGGATCTTTTGTGTGATCTAGGCTCCTTTGCCTGTGCAATGGCTCCATTATTATCGTAATAGAGATCCACAGGTTCGGACGCACTAGGAACAACACCCAACTCAGAAACAAATTTTCTGATCCAAACAGCTTTCTTTGCAGCTTCAGAAGCTGCAATATACTCCGCCTCCATCATTGAATCTGCTACTGTGTCTTGCTTGGAACTTTTCCGGCTCACTGCCCCTCTCCATTGAGGCAGAACACAAAACCGGATTGCGATCTAGAGTCATCCTTGTCTGTTTGGAAGCTAGCATCGGTGTAACCTCTTACAACGAGCTCTTCTTCACCTCCAAACACTAGGAACACATCCTTAGTTCTTCTCAAGTACTTAAGAATGTTTTTGACAACTGTCCAATAAGCCTCACCATAATCTGATTGATACCTGCTTGTAACACTTAGAGCATAGGATACATCTAGGCGTGTACACAACATGGCATACATGATAGATCCAATAGCCGAAGCATAAGGAATCGCTCTCATC
Source organism: Neostapfia colusana (assembly GCA_030760725.1). NCBI lineage: Eukaryota > Viridiplantae > Streptophyta > Magnoliopsida > Poales > Poaceae > Neostapfia > Neostapfia colusana. The sequence continues at coordinate 3,112,147 of JASWHV010000005.1, read as the reverse complement.
CTCTTTTGCTCATCAGGCGTCGAAGGACACTGACTTTTGCTTAGAGTGATGCCATGTGACATTGGCAAGAAACCTTTCTTAGAATCTTGTATATTGAACCGATTCAATATCTTGTCAATATATGTGTCTTGGCTTAATCCAATTAACCTTTTAGATCTATCTCTATAGATCTTTATGCCCAAAATGTACGCTGCCTCTCCTAAATCCTTCATTGAGAAACTTTTCCTTAATGAGGATTTAACATCTAGTACTGGAATGTCATTTCCGATCAACAATATGTCATCTACATATAGGACCAGAAATATAATTGCGCTCCCACTAACCTTCTTGTAAATACAAGGTTCTTCTACATTCTTGATGAAACCAAACCCTTTGACCACTTCATCAAAACGTAGATTCTAACTCCGAGATGCTTGCTTCAATCCATAGATGGACTTTTGAAGTTTGCATATTTTCTAGCATTTTTAGGATCGACAAAACCCTCAGGTTGTGTCATGTACACATCCTCAGTCAGAATCCCATTAAGAAAGGCTGTTTTGACATCCATCTGCCATATTTCATAATCAAAATATGCAGCAATTGCTAGGAGAATCCGAACAGACTTTAGCATAGCGACGGGCGAAAATGTTTCATCATAATCAACACCTTAAATTTGTTTGAAACCTTTTCGCCACTAATCGTGCTTTATAGATGTGAACTTTTCCATCCATATCAGTCTTTTTCTTGAAAATCCATTTGCAATCGATCGGTCTCACACCATCGATTGGATCAACCAAGTTCCAAACTTGATTCTCATGCACGGATTCTATTTCGGATTTCATGGCTCCAAGCCATTTCTCAGAGTCGGGTCCTATTATTGCTTCAGTGTAGGTCACAGGCTCATTATTGTCCAACAATACCATGTCCTGTGGTTCCGTGGTTAGGAGTGTCAACTTTTCAGTTGCACGACGTACCCTTGTAGACCTTCGTAGGGATGGTGTTTCATCAAGTGGTTGTACAACATATTGTACATCCTGTATAGGATTAGAGGGTGTCGAAACATTTTCAGGTATATCTTGAATTTCTTCAAGATGCACCTTGCTCCCACTAACTCCTTTTAAGAGAAACTCTTTCTCCAATAAGACACCATTGCGAGCAGTAAACACTTTACCCTCCGTTTTATTATAAAAATAATATCCTTTGGTTTCACTAGGATATCCCACAAAGAAGCATTTGTCTGATTTGGGAGTAAGTTTGTCTGACGTCAAACGTTTGACATAAGCATCACATCCCCAAACTTTGAGGAAAGACAATCCACGACGTTTCCCGGTCCACATCTCATATGGTGTCTTCTCAACAAACTTAGTTGAGACTCTGTTTAGTGTAAACGCAGCAGTTTCAAGAGCATAACCCCAAAAGGATAGTGGAAGATCAGTCTGGCTCATCATCGACCTAACCATGTCTAACAAGGTTCGGTTCCTCCGCTCAGACACCCCATTCCATTGAGGCGTTCTAGGTGGAGTCAACTGTGGAACAATTCCACATTGTTTTAAATGATCATAAAGTTCATGGCTCAAATATTCACCCCCACGATCAGATCGTAGAAGTTTAATTGTCTTGCCCAACTGATTTTATACTTCATTCTGAAATTCTTTGAACTTTTCAAAAGATTCAGACTTGTGCCCCATTAGATAGACATATCCATATCTACTAAAGTCATCGGTAAAAGTAATGAAATACTGAAAACCACCTCTAGCTACAGAACTCATTGGTCCACATACATCAGTATGTATAAGTCCCAACAAGTCACTTGCCCTCTCACTTTGACCAGTGAAGGGTGCTTTGGTCATCTTCCCAAGTAAACAAGACTCGCATGTGTCAAGTGATTCAAAATTGAATGAACTTAACAAACCATCTTTATGGAGTTTCTCAATGTGTTTCTCATTTATATGACCTAAGCGACAATGCCAAATAAAAGTGGGATTTAGATCATTTCGTCGAGCCCTTTTTGTATTAATGTTATAGACTGTTTTATCCTCAAGATCAAGAACATATAATCCATTCACTAATGGACATTGAGCATAGAAAATATTATTATAATAAATAGAACAACATTTGTTCTTTATTATAATCTCATAACCATTAACTTCTTCCAAACATGAAGAAGATATAATGTTCTTGCTCAAATAAGGAATGCAATAACAATTATTTAATTCCAAAACTAATCCTGAGGGTAATGACAAGTGATAAGTTCCGACAGCTATGACAGCAACCTTTGCTCCATTGCCGACCCGAACATCCAACTCGCCTTTTGCAAATCTTCTAGTCTCACTTAGACCCTTCAAAGATTTGTAAGTGTGAATCATTGATCCGGTATCAAATACCCATGATTCACTAGAAGATGTAGCAATATTGATTTCTATAATATTTATACCTGAAGTGAAAGTCTCACTCCCTTTCTTCTTCTTATCCTCCAAATACTTCTTGCAGTTCCTAGACCAATGCCCCTTAGCATGACAGTGGAAACATTCATCATTAGGAGAAGGGCCTGATTTACCCTTTGGCTTTGAGCTTGAAGGCTCATTGGGAACCTTTCCCTTGCCTTTAGGATGTATCACACGCTTCCTCTTTTTATTCTCCTTTTGAACCATCATCACATGAGTGGTGTTTTTCTTAATGCTTTTCTCGGCTGTTTTAAGCATCCCATGCAATTCAGCCAACGTTTTCTCCATGCCATTCATTTGATAATTCAATATAAATGGCTCATAGCTCGGTGGGAGTGACTGGAGAATAACGTCAATAGCCAGGTCATCCTTGAGTTCAGAACCAAGTTTGTCCAAAGTCTCAATGTAACCAATCATCTTGATTACATGGGGACTGACCGGGCTACCTTCCGCCAGCTTGCATGAGAACAAGGACTTTGAGATGTTGTACCTCTCAGCCCTTGCTTGGTTCTCAAACATTCCACGTAGTCCCTGAATCATAGAATAAGCATCTGCATGTCATATTATTTCTGTAGATCAGGGGACATTGTGGCAAGCATGAGGCAGCTTGCATTAAGCGCATCATCGCAGTGCTTCTCATAAGTCCTGCGAGTTGCAGCATTTGCATCATCGGGGAGGTCAATGGGGTATGGTTGCTCAAGAACATACTCAATTTTCTCTTGCTTGAGAACAATTCTCAGGTTGCGGTACCAATCAATAAAGTTAGCTCCATTGAGCTTTTCTTTCTCAAGCACAGATCGCAAATTGAAACCGGAATTGTTACTACCAAACATGATCTACAATAGAAAATAAATATGCAAGGTTTTAGCACTATGTTATGTACCAATCTTTTATTAACAGTTTAATAAAAGACACCACCACTATATGAGTATCGTCCTCTCTCTAACGACATATAGTGGTCCAAGATCCATATTTACTAATTTCTAGTGAGCTTTGGCTTCACTGCTAGAAAATTAGTGTGACGCCCTCAATTCTGTGGAAAACCACGGAACCAAGAACTAATGCATATGTGTGCCCAGGATGTTCATCACACATATACATATATTTCACAAACTGAATTCAGAATATATATATATATATATATATATATATATATATAACCACGAATAACAGAGTTTATTGCAACGTCTCATGAGTCTTGGACTCATGCTTACAGCGGAAGTCTTATTTCTATGCAGCGGAAGTCTTACTTTAATGCGGAAGTAAAAACTAATGCGGAAGCAAAACTAAGCAGAAGTGGCTCCATCTCTACTCCTTCCACAGGCAAGGTTGAGAACAGATCACACGCCATAATGCTCCACTTGGTCTTCATAATAGCCCTCTCTTGCTGTTGATGACAAAATAATAATGCAAGTTTGAGTACAATGATGTACTCAGCAAGTGCGGGAAAACACATGATATGCAGCTCATAAACAAGGTAGGTATAAAAGGCTTATTTGCAGAAAAGCAGATTTGTAAAACCATGATAAAACAACAACTTATCTTTAGATGTAATTCCAACATGTATTAAATTACCAACATACCTTCATTACTTCCCGTGTTCCATCCGATCATTAACCAATCCTTTATTCATACTCACGAATACCTCCTCGTATTCGCTACCATCTCTCCTCGTAAATCAACCTCGTCTCACACCGAGACCAATCTCATGTCATGTCCCAACAGTCATGCAACCATCTCATCACCCAGACTCAACAGTCCCAACAACTAAACCATAACCAAGAACCTTCCCTATAACCATCCCAACTAATCATGGCAGTTTAGCCAGGTGCTCGTGACCGTAAGCTCGGCTATCATGATAGTTTTAGACTCTGTAGAGTGTGCACCTCTTTACCCACAAGTTTGTGATTTCGTCACCCGTCGGTGACTGCAGAACCTCCATTATACCAGTACACATCCGTCGGTGCATGGTCAAGAGATCACAAAATAGCCTTTACAAAGGGGTTACTAGATGTATGGACTCACTAAGGTTTCACCGGCAGGCTAGAATCTCCAATTCTCCCACCCACGGGCCCCCTCTTGTGCCATGCAGTTCCCAGGGCAGTCCTCACTCGACTCCCATTCCCCGCGCCTTCCACAGTCCATAACACTCTAGCAACTTACCTAATTACTCAGCTAAGCCGCACCCATACTTGGCCTTGTGGTGGCACTGTTATCTTGGCATGTGCATGCATGAACCGGTCCTTAGATCTACGGCAAGTAAAACCACCATCTCATGCTACCTCATTCACAAACCCAGGCTTGCCTAGATCTCCCTCCGATCCATGTTCATTAACATTATCGGTTCTCATTATCATTAAGAGTGCAGTTAGCTAGACACATCTATCTCACTCCCCAATCCCATAGACTCAGCGAAGCATAAATCAAAAACCATACCCGACTCATAAACTTCCCAGGCGACAAGGGTGGTTTAACAAATACTAGTAAACTCCTAAAAAGAGGTTTCCCATCATGTTTGACTCATCACACACACCTTTTTGCAAAACAAAATAGTTTTATCCAAACATAGGATCAATATGATCAAAGAGCACTTGCCTTGTTCTTGCGATTCCGGTTGTTCTTGATTCTCAAAACCTGGTTGCTATATTTCGTCGTAGACAGCTCCCTGAGCTTGTCCTGCTAGGTAGGATCGCGTGCATACAGGATTCACAGCAATCAATATTTATGCACAAAACTTAAACTAGATGCGATGATGCATATGCATGCTATCTCATGATTAGTTTTATTAGATTGATCTGTATGTGTTCTTGCATGGCCTTGTAGGGACAGGGGTGTTCGGATCAAAGGTGGACGTGGCGATGATCTTGTCTTTAGATCAAACTGATCATCAAGTGATCTGCCCATGAGAAGGCTTCTGTTCGAAAGGAATTGAAGAACAGATGCAAAGAGATGAACACAATGATATTGAAGTCCTACCTCACGTTCTTCGAGGTCCTCCTCAGACCGCTCGGTTCTTCTTCGATGATCTCCCTTGTTGCGCTTCAGCGATGGTTTGCTCGGCGAGTTAGGGCTAGGGCTCTAAGTCGTCGGCTCAGGAGTCGAAAGAGAAGTTTGTGGTTTCGGACAGAGGTTTTGGGTTCTATTTATAATCGGGAAGAGAAGAGTCCTAATCTGATTATATCTCGAATAAGAGTCTTATTCAGATCTTTGTTGGATCCTAACATCTTGTCTTTAGTAACATCGTGGAATTTAGATCGGTTTCTGTTGTGTACCGGTATCTTTTACGCGTAAAACCCGCTCCAGAACTTGTTACCTCCGTGATGATGAGCTCCGGAAGCTCCACGTGTCCTCCGGGGCCTGGTATCTCCTCGTCCGCAGAGACGAGCTCCGGTTGTGCCGCGTGTCACGAGCGAGACCTCCCCCTTCTTTGGAGGTGAGCTCCGCGCACGCCACGTGTTGGCGCCGGTCTTCCCCCTCTTCCTTCCTCAGGAACATGCCCCGAGGTCGACACGTGTTCGGCAACGACAGACCTCCCGGAGAACAAGCTCCGGTGGCGACACGTGTTCGATAGATCCGTACTTCTCTGAGATGGGCTCCGAGATCGACACGTACCCCGTGCGACTGGTCCTCTGATTTCCGCGAGGACTAGCTCCGAGGATGACACGTGTCTTGCGGAAATGCCTTTGCTTCCTCTGCAGAGGCTAGCTCCGTGGGCAACACGTGTCCCATAAGATCGGACCTCTCCCCTTTGCGGAGACGAGCCCCGAGCCTGCCACGTAGCTCTTTTAGCGGCGGACCTCTCTTCATTTCGCCGGGACGAGCTCCGATCACGCCACGTGGCCCGCGGCCGCGGTAAGTTGTCTTCGGCGCTCTCGGAGGGCTTTATTGGCTATTCTTTTGATAATTCTCTCTGTTCCTATTTCTCATTAAGATGTTTCCTCTTCATAGAACATGAACGTATGCTGACACCCGAGGCGAGGGTGTCACAATTAGTGACATAGGTAAACAACCATTGTTAATCATATCTCTATATGATTCTTGTTTGTTGGGTGACATCGAATGCCCCGGCTCCCAACACTATGCCATAAAGCCCAAAACCGTTTTGATAGCTTTGTTGAGTAAACTAATACTATGCATGTGAATGTCCAACATTCACCCTATTCATTATGATAGATGACGATATTTTGCTTTGACAAACCTACCATACAACGATCAAAACAACATAGGTGCAGCTATAGGTAAATGGCATCAAATACTCAACTTTTCCGAGGGAAGCTATTCTATCATGACAAAACATCCACCATATGAAAAGCATGAAAAGAATAGTAAAACATCACAGGCATACGATCATATCATATATATGAATAGTATGGCCTTAGGATCATAGTGGTCTCCATCACCATGGTTCCATCATGATCTACACCGCCATGTCTCCCTTCTTATGGTGATCACCATCGCCATCATGCTTGAGGTTTCTTAATGAATATAAAAGAAGCTAATACATCTAATAGCTATCAAATAAATTACATGAGAGATCAGGCATCACAGGGCGACACGCAGGTCGTTATACAAATATGTGACAACCTCAACCCGGTTGTGTTAAATTTGCAACACGCAGACTGCATGAATTTTACACACAGATTATCACATCACATTTAGGCCAATACCATTCACATCATTCCCTGCAAAAACAAGTTAAGCATAGAACGATGTCTATCGCGAAACAACTTAATGATGTCACTATAGCAGACAGCAACGGCATACCAAACGGAATTACATAGATCACATCTATGAAATCACTATGAAAATCTCATCGAATTGATCAAATCAACCCGAATCTGAGCCATTCAGAATGACTCAATTTTCATTGTGACTGGTTATCCACGAGAAGATCGCGACACATGATCATGATCTGTTGGCTCAATCTGTTAGCTATGTACACTATTAGTCCCGATGGTGATTCCAGTCAGTAGGGACAGGTTGCGCACACAACAGAGAAGGAGCACAAACTAATCCTTTAGTCATATGATGGCAATCTACTCTAACCAATTCTAAACCCCAAAAACCGAACTATAAAAATTCATCATATGAACTTGTCTGCAGTAGATCGCATCTAAGACCCAGACCAAAAACTACGCAAGTCGGCTCTGATACCACTGTCGGGAAATAGGCGATGCGCTACTCTAGCAATTCGACCGTATCACCCAAGAAACATGCGAGTAAGAAGGTCATGGATCGTTACCACTAGACGCGCAATGCAGCGCATCGTAGATGCGCGTCGTAGCCGATCAGCGCAGCAGTAACAGCAGCGCCTCCACGGAGTCCACACGTACAGGGAGGAACGCCGTGCGTCGGTGTGCTAGCACCGCACACGCGACAGGGGTTTCGGCGACTGGCCTGTGAGGGGCGGCGGCTGGGGCTGTTATGTGGTGGAGTAATCTGCCCCTAACCCTACCCCTCATATTTATAGGCGCGCTAATAGGCTTTTAGGTCACAGACCCATTAGTACCCTAATTTCTTATGGATCAAATATTCATCAGGCCTTTATCCGAATTGTTATGATTGCCTTTTGGGCATATCACCAACATTGGCGACGTCTATCCCAGTTAGGGCATGAAGAGAAATGCCCAAATCTGCTGCTGCTTCCTCTGCATCGATGTCATCATCCATCTCCAGCAGGTACACGCCCTTAGAAGTACACTTGTGGTCACTGGTGTACTTTTCAGGGCAGTGGTAGCATTCGCCCTTAGCTCTTTTTGCCGCCAGTTCTTCAGGAGAAAGGCGCCTGAGTCTTGGTTTGCTGTTGGAGAGCCGGGTTGCCGTCTCTGCAACAGGAGCTGCAGATAGAGATTTAGCCGGTCTGAAGACCGATGTTGCTGCAGATAACCTCCTCTCATATGCCCTTGCGAGACTCATGGCGGTCTGCAAGTTAGAGGGAAATTGTAGCTCGACGTCGGTTCTCAAGGGCTCTCCTAGTCCTGCTGTAAACATGTTCACTTGCTGTTTTGGGGATAAATCAGCACAGCGACACAGCAGTACCAGAAACTGACGTTGATAATCCTCCACCGACCCAGTCCGGCGAAGGTCTTTCAGCTCGGCCAGATCATTGGAACGGAGGGGTGGCCCAAACCTCATGTTCACAAATTCTGTAAACCGAGCCCAAGAAATAATGCCAAAGTCTCTTTCCAGGGCGAAATACCATTCTGCAGCCACCCCATCTAGATGCAGCGACGCAATCCAGACTTTTTCTTCCTCCAAAGTGTGCATGCCACGAAAATATATATCACACTTGTTGAGCCATGGCAGGGGATCCGACTCTCCATCAAATCGGGGAAAGTTGATCTTGGACCGTTGATGGCTGCTGTTGTCAAGGCGAGGAGGAGTTTGGAACCCCCCCTGTTGTTGCCAACAGGGCCATCATCTTGTTTGATGGGTGATGAGAATGGACCATCGGCGGTGCAATCTTTCCCCTTCTCCATGCGTGCCATCCTTTGGTCAAAGACGTCCATGCGAGCTGCTTGGGCGTCCATCCTGCTGTTTAGCGCGGTGAGCTGGCCAAGGATGCGCTCCAGAATTAGGGATGCTTCAGGATCCACAGGAACATCATCGGGACTGGACATGGTGGTCGATGCCCCGCTGGAATCTGATACCAAATTGATATGTTTCCTGCGTCGGGGTGTGTGGAGAGGAGAGTGGAGGATGAGCTGGGAAGGTGGGAGGGATCTCAGGGGGTAGAGAGGGCGCCTGGGCGCCGGAGTAGAGGGCTCACCGGGGCTGGACTGCTGCCCAGCCATGGTGATTGAAGAGTGGCACGCCCACTGGAGGGGAAGGACCTTATTCTTCAATGAATCCCTAGTACAAACTATGGCAGCTTATATAGAAGTGCCAGCAGACCTCAACTCAACTAACAGATCCTATTTTTATTCACCCAATCCTTATCTAATGTTCTGCACCAGGAACAAACTCCTGGCGCCCCTAACAAACTCCAACAACCTTATCCTTTCCCTTGTCTAGCAACAGATTTTCTGAGCCTAATCTGCTACTCCCTGCGGCACTGGTGTGGGTCCTTTGTGTGGGCGACACTGATATTGGCGCCCCACAAAGAAGTCCACAACAGTTTCTGAGGTCACTAACTAAATATTCCTCTACATGATCACTTGATAGGGTCTCGATGTGACAAATGTTAGTAGAAGAGGAGACTCATGGATAGGTTGGTTAGGCCAACCAGGTTTGACTCCTCCCTCCTACAATTTTGTTGGAAGGGACGTCTCTCCCTTTCAACCGCATTTTTACAAACAATAGTAGAATTACTTATCTTAGTTCCAAATGATTTGATTTACTGAAGGCAAATGGTTTAGTTCCATATACGAGAAACAAGAAGTTCGCAACATATTTATTATTTTTTCAATGGAGGGGAAACAACTGACCATATTTTTTAAAAGAAGAAAGATGCAAAACTTGGGTTCAAGCCCGGGTGAGTGAGGCCACAGAGGGCACTCCTACCACCAAGCTACAGATCTGTTTGCTGAACAACATGATTATGGACTTGCAAGAATTCATGACATGTTCACATGTGATTGTTAGAAGGAGGATCAGCTGCGACGGGAGGTGGATCCAGCTAACACAGACTCGGCAGCATGCACTGCAGACAAGGCACGCGACGACATGATAGGAGATCGTCAGCACGAAGACAGGGTGTCCGGAGAAGTGGCGTGTGAGGATGAGACATGCGCAAATAATAGGATCAAGGAAAGTTTGTTGAATTATCCTGTGCAGTGGCTTGGTTTGGTACCCGCAGCAGGCCGGCTTGACCTGTTGCAGGCCTGATTCGGCCAGAGGGGGGCGCCAGATAGTAGTGTTGGACTAGGACTTCTAGTTTAGATAATAATAAAGAGTTTTAGAAATAGAGTTATCTGCTGCAGTATTAGATAAAGATTAGCGAGCCCTTTTAGAGATAAACATGATTGTAAACTGGGCTATAAATAGCCGGCAGTTCCACTGGAATAAATCATCCCTTCCATAATACTTCTCCACCTTTCCTCCCTGCGCTGAGCCCCTCTCCTGCCTTTAGCACGCGCGTGTACAACTTTTGGAGAATAGATCTGCTACAGCAAATCGTATCTGCTAGGGGTGGGCATTCAGTTAATACGATTAATTCGGTTATGAAAAATTGATAACCGCATTTAATCCAAAAAATATCATAACCGTGCAATTTGGTTGTGGTTAATTCAGTTCATTTTTACGGTTAACCGCATTTTAATGTGTAACATAGTTTATTGGATAAAAATGACAATAAGTACATAAAATAAGCAATAAATATACCAAAATGACATATATATGTGCCGGTGATGGGTGAGAATTAAGATTAGATTGTACTATCAGAAAAACTTTGGTGAAAATAAAGATTAGTACTATTACACTTTATATTTTTTGACTTATATGATACTGTGGGTTAAAATTCAGTTAAATCGGTTATTCGGTTAATACGAGTATATGACGTGATAACCACATAAAATTTGGTTAAACGAAATAAATAAAAATGATAACCGCACTTGATCAAAAATTTCGGTTAACCGTGTATTTCGGTTCGATTCGGTGCAGTTCAGTTTGGTTTTGCGGTTAACGGTTAAACATGTACACCCCTAGTCTCTGCTCCTGCGCGTGTGCTGATTTGTTCTGCTCCTGCCTATGTTTGCACGCCACCACTCTGTAGACATGATCTGTAGGAACAGATCGCATCTGCTCTGCATACAGCAAGCAGCAGCAGCTGCACAGAGGCTGTTTCCGGTCATCCGGTGTAAAGATTGCCGTATTTCCATCAGTTTGATAGTGCGGGATCGAATCCTGCAGAATATAAATATGAAATTTGTTCCTGCATAAATTCTCTCTTTACATGGAAAGGCTTTTGCGTAACTTGCTTCCTTTTTTCTTGTGCAATCACTAATATATGTGTTTTGGAGTATGCATTGCAAGGTGCACATGTAGAAAAGCAGTGCAACAATTAGATTAGGAAAGTAATCAATTCATTAACAGCCTGTCAAGGAGATACATATATAGGGGGATACAACTTAAGGGTTAAGCAACCCTAATACAAAAAGACTAAAATGCCCCTGCCCCCTATACGTACAGTCTAACACCCCCCCGCAGTCCCAACATCTAGCCATGGCAGATGTTGAGACTGGACCGAAACTCGGTGAACACCGTCGAAGGAAGTCCCTTGGTGAAGATGTCGACGAACTGCGACGACGTCAGAACGTGCAGGACTCACACCTCCCCGAGAGCCACCCGCTCACGAACAAAGTGAAGGTCGATCTCTACGTGCTTCGTGCGCTCATGCTGCACCGGGTTGGTGGAGAGGTAGATGGCGCTGACGTTGTCGCAGTAGACCAACGTACTCCGGGCGAGGGGAGAGTGGAGCTCCTGAAGCAGCTGCTGAAGCCAGGAGGACTCGGCCACGTCGTTGGCCACGACGCGGTATTCCGCCTTGGCACTCGAGCGGGACACCACGTGCTGCCGCTTCGAGGACCAGGAGACAAGGTTGCCGCCCAGGAAGACGGCGTAGCCGGAGGTGGACCGACGGGTGTCCGGGCAGCCCGCCCAGTCAGCATCGGTGTAGACGACCAGCTCGGAGGCAGAGTCGCGCCGCAGAAGAAGGTCGTAGTCGTGAGTGCCACGCAGGTACCGAAGGATCCGCTTCACCGCCGTGAGATGTGGCTCCCGCGGATCATGCATGTTGAGACACACCTGCTGAACCGCGTAGGAGATGTCCGGCCTTGTGAAGGTGAGGTACTGCAGTGCACCTGCAAGACTCCTGTAAGTGGTGGGGTCGGCGACCGGGGCGCCGTCGGCCGAAGACACCTTTGCCTGGGTGTCCACGGGAGTGGAGCACGGCTTGCAATCAGCCATGCCCGCTCGCTCGAGGATATCCAGACAGTACTGGCACTGGTGGAGGAACAGAGCACCCGGGCGGTGCTCGACCGCAACGCCCAAGAAGTGGTGGAGCTGGCCGAGATCCTTCATCGCAAACTCGCGCTGCAGGGCGGAGATCGTGCGCTGAAGAAGAGCCGGGCTAGACGCCGTGAGGACAATATCGTCCACGTACAGGAGGAGGTAGACAGTATCACCCTCACGCCTGTAGATGAAGAGCGAAGTGTCCGACTTGGCCTCGACGAAGCCGAGCGAGGCCAGGAAGGAGGCGAACCGGCTGTACCAGGCCCGAGGCGCCTGCTTCAGCCCGTACAGGGACTTGTTCAGCCGGCAGACCATGTCTGGACGGGCTGAATCAACAAACCCTATCGGCTGACTACAGTACACCGTCTCCATCAACGTCCCGTGGAGAAAGGCGTTCTTGACGTCCAGCTGGTGGACAGGCCAAGAACGCGACAGAACGGTACGAACTATCGCCGGCTTCACCACCGGGCTGAAGGTCTCGTCGTAGTCGACGCCGGGACGCTGCGTGAAACCGCGAAGCACCCACCGTGCCTTGTACCTCTCTAGAGACCCATGCGCCCTCCTGTTATGCATGAACACCCACTTGCCCGTGACAACATTGCCACGACCAGGACGGAGAACCAGGTCCCAGGTCCGGTTGGCAAGTAGGGCCGCATACTCTTCTTCCATAGCCCGACGCCAATGAGGATCGGCGAGGGCGCTATGGACAGAAGAGGGGATAGGCGAGATGGGTGATGAGGCAGGCTCCGGAGGGGTCGAGGACGAGAGAACGACCCCAGAGAAGCGCTCCACAGGTCGAAGGACGTCGGCAGCCCGTCGAGTCACCATCGGGTGAACGTGACGAGGGTCCCGGTGAAGCAGCGGAGGGTGGTACACCAGGTCCGCAGGGCGCAAAGAGGACGGTCCACCAATCCGCGCTCGTCGCTGATAGACGAGAGCGGGATCGGCGTACCGCGGTCCAGGGGCCGCAGGTGGTGTGGCTGACGATGGCGAAGACACCGTCGTGGGCGTTGGAGATGCACAAGGAGGGATGGACGACGTCGGAGACACTGTCGTGGACGTCGAAGTCACGTGAGGCGTGACGGACGACGTCGGAGACGCTGGGGCCGCGCGTGGCACAACGGACGTCGTTGGAGACGCTGGGGCCGCGCGTGGCACAGCGGACGTCGTCGGAGACGTTGGGGCCGCGTGTGGCGCAGCAGACGACGTCGGGGCCGTCGGAGGAACGGCCAGTGGCGGCAAGGACGCCGGAGCCGCGGGAGGCACGACAGGTGGAGTCTGAGACACCGTGGTCGTGTCTGGCGCAGCTAGAGGAAGACCTGCAAAGGGTAAAAAACAAGGTCGCTGGACAGGAGCAACCGTAGGATCAGTGGAAAAGAGAGAATCCAACTCGGAGACCGAATCAGAAGAAGACCCAGCGAAAGGGAAGGAGGACTCATCGAATACGACGTGTCGGGAGACCAAGATACGACGAGTGGTGAGGTCTAGACACCGGTATCCCGTATGATCGGGGGAGTACCCAAGAAAAACACATCGAGTTGAACGAGGCGCGAGCTTATGAGGGGCAGTAGCAGAAAGATTAGGGTAGCACGCACACCCGAAGACTCGAAGGTGGTCATAAAGAGGGGTGGTACCAAAAAGAGCGAAGTGAGGGGTGGGAGCACTAATCGCCTTTGTAGGAAGGCGATTAATGAGGAAGGTAGCAGTGTGAAGGGCCTCTGCCCAGTAGCAAGCAGGAATAGAAGCCTGGAACATCAGGGAGCGCATGACATCGTTGGTGGTATGAATCATACGCTCGGCCTTGCCATTCTGGGGGGAAGTGTAAGGGCAAGACATGCGCAACTAGACCCCGTGGGAAAGCAAGAAGTGACGAAACGCGGAGTTATCAAACTCGCGCCCGTTGTCGCACTGGACAGCCCTGATGGTACACCCAAACTGTGTGGAAACCCAAGCGAAGAAGTGAGAGAGAGTAGCAAACGTATCGGACTTCTGTCGCAATGGAAAAGTCCATGAATAATGGGAAAAATCATCAACAATCACCAGATAATATTCGTAGCCAGAAACACTGAGAACAGGTGAGGTCCATAGATCACAGTGAATCAGATCAAAAAGGTGCTCCACATGGGTTACAGAATGTGTAAAAGGAAGCCAAACATGGCGACCCAACTGACAAGCATGGCATAAAGACTCATGAGAATCCCTAGTACACGAGATCACTGAACTACGAAACATCTTCGACATAACTTCAGCACCGGGGTGGCCAAGTCGACGATGCCAAGTAGTCGACGGAGCTGTCGTAGTCAGGCAAAAAGGCGAGGGCGAAGCGAAAGCAGGAAGTCTCATCGTGTACAGGGCCCTGAGCTCTCACAGCGGAGAAGAAGACGCCGGGTAGTAAGATCCTTCACAGACAAACCAAAAGGATCAAACTCGATAGAAACATGGTTGTCAGTGGTAAATCGACGAACAGAAAGAAGGTGTTGAATGATGTCCGGGGCAACAAGAACATCACGAAGACGAAAAGACCCTGACGAACCCGAGTCACCTACTGAGGTGACCGGAAGGACAGACCCATTCCCAACAACGATAGAAGAAGGAAAAGAAGGGTGGGAAGGGTGGGTAGAAGAAAGTATACTAGCGTCGGGGGTGGTGTGGTACGAAGCTCCGGAGTCCACAACCCCACTCGGGGTTGGGTGGTGTGAGACTCATCGTACTGAAAGAATACGCAAGTGACTGGCGATCCTAGCCTTGAGCAGGGTCAGAGTGTGGTGCCGACGACTCGGGCCGACCAACTGGGTTCCCTGAAGCCTAGTTGGCTAGAGAGGAGGGCCCAACAGCAGAGTAGCCTAGTCCACCAGGGGGCAGGGTCCACTGTCCACCAGCAGCGTAGACAGGGCCACTGTCCACCAGCAGCGTAGACAGGCCCACCGTAAGTCGGAGTAGTCACGTAAGCCGGCTGAGGACGTGGTGGGCGAAGTGCCGGGAGACCCGGGGACGGCCCAGTCCACATCGAGATCTGGCCAGTCCACGGGTTGTAGGGTGTAGGCCAGGTCACACCACCCTGACCCCGACCACCACTACTGCCACCAGTAGTACCAGCACCACCAGGGGTACCACCAGTACTGGTCGTACCACCTCCACCAGTCCCTCCACCATGGCCACCACGTCTGCCACGACGGCGGTTCCCACCACCACCAGAGGTAGCAGGGACTCTTGGTGTGGTAGGTGGACGAGGAAGCTGGCCCCCAGAACCAGCAGGTGGAGGAGGGCGTGAAGACGACCCTGAGCCGTAGAAGGTCGAGGCAGGGGAGGAAGCAGTAGAGCCGCCCTGGGTGATCTCCTCGAGCTCGAGGTCCGACCAGACCTTCTAGAAGGCCGGGAAGGGCTTCTCGCGGAGAATCCACGAGCGAACGTGGGTGTAGCGCTCATTCAAGCCCTGAAGGACCTGAAGAACGAGGGTACTGTCCGGGATGGGATCTCCAAGGTCACGAAGGGCGTCCGCCATACCCTTCATCTGTCAACAGTATGCAGTAATGGAGAGATCACCCTGGATAGTAGAACCAAAGCGGGCCCGGATATGGAGAGCTCGGGTCGCTTGGTTCCCCTAGAAGCGAAGCTCGAGGACCTGCCAGGCCTGACGAGCTGTACCGCCACCCTTCTGGGCGACGATATCCTGAAGCTCCTCAGAAAGTGTGCCGAGGATCCATGCAAGGACAAGACTGTCCATGCAGATCCACGAGTCGTCCAGTGGGCAGTCATCTCGCAGCACATGGTCTTCCAGCCGAAAACGTCACAGCGTTAGGAGAAGCAAGCTGCGCCAACGAGCGAAGGAAGTAGAGTCGGAGCTGAGAACAACCGGGACAAGAGTCCGGATGTTCTGTATGCCAGCCGCCTGGGCATGTAGAGCAGCGACAAGAGACGCCGAGTAGGTAGTATAGGCAGCACCATCTCCTGGAGTATCCTGTGCGTCACTCCACTGTATGGGCGGAGACTCCTCGAGCTGACGTGTGAGAGAGGCCGCAGCAGCACGTTCCTGCTCCAAGGCGAGGACGAGCGCTCGTTCCCGCTCACGGGAGATGGCCAGGGCAGTCGCGACGTCGGAGACGTGCGAAGAGAGCTGTCCCCCGGATCCGGCAGGGACAGCATGGCCGGCGGCGCTCACAGCAGGGCCACCGGGGCTTGGCAGCCAGGCGGTAATGGGACAGTGCTGTCCTCCGACGGGTCCAACCATGCCAGCAGCAAAACCCGGCGGCCAGGCGGCTGTGGGGAGGCCGAGGGACCCGCCTGCGGCTGGGCCGGCCACACCCGAGCCGGGCCCGAGCAGCCCGGCGGCTGTGCGCCCGGGGGAGATGGCGTGGAGGCCAGCCGCAGGGCTGGGAGCCCCGGATCTGGTGGCGGCGCCCCCAGGAGAGGTGGCAGGGCGGCCGGCGGCGCCAGACCCGGTGGCGGCGGGCGCAGGGTAGGGGGCGGCCGGGTCGGCGGGGTCGGCGGCGCTGAGCCCAGCAGCGGCCGCGACCGGGCAGAAATCGAGAGGAGGGGGCGGCGGGGCCGGCGTTCCCGCGGCGGCAGCGCCCGAGGTCCCGGCGGCGGTGCCCGAGGCCGCGGCGGAGGCAGCTGTGACACCCTCGCATCGGGTGTCAGCATATGTTCATGTTCTATGAAGAGGAAACATTCTAACGAAAAATAGGAACAGAGAGAATTATCAAAAGAATAGCCAATAAAGCCCTCCTAGAGCACCGAAGACAACTTCCGTGGCCAGCAGGCCACGCGGTGTGTTCGGAGCTCGTTCCCGAGAAGTTGAGAGAATTCCGCCGCTAAATTGTCTACGTGGCAGGCTCGGGGGTCACCTCCGCAATTGAAAAGGGGTCCGACCCTGTGGGACACGTGTTGCACACGGAGCTAGCCTCTGCGGAAGAAGCAAAGGCATTTCCGCAAGACACGTGTCATCCTCGGAGCTAGTCCTCGCGAAAATCAGAGGACCAGTCGCGCGGGGTACGTGTCGATCTCGGAGCCCGTCTCAGGGAAGTCCGGATCTATCGAACACGTGTCGCCACCGGAGCTTATCTTCGGGAGGTCTGTCGTTGCTGGACACGTGTCGACCTCGGGGCATGTTCCTGAGAAAGGAAGAGAGGGAAGATCGGCGCCAACACGTGGCGTGCGCAGAGCTCACCTCCAAAGAAGGGGGAAGTCTCGCTCGTGACACGCGGCACAACTGGAGCTCGTCTCTGCGGACGAGGAGATACCAGGCCCCGGAGGACACGTGGAGCTTCCGGAGCTCATCATCACGGAGGTAACGAGTTCTGGAGCAGGTTTTTACACGTAAAGATACCGGTACACAACAGAAACCGACCTAAATTCAATGATGTTACTAAAGATAAGACGTTAGGATCCAACAAAGATCTGAATAAGACTCTTATTCGGGATACAATCAGATTAGGACTCTTCTCTTCCCGATTATAAATAGAATCCAAAACCTCTGGCCGAAACCACAAACTTCTCTTTCGACTCCTGAGCCGATGATTTAGAGCCCTAGCCCTAACTCGCCGAGCAAACCATCGCTGGAGCACAACAAGGGAGATCATCGGAGAAGAACCAAGCAGGTCTGAGGAGGACCTCAAAGTCAAGAAGAGCGTGAGGTAGGACTCCAATACCACCTTACGACATCATTGTGTTCATCTCTTTGCATCTGTTCTTCAATTCCTTTCGAACAGAAGCCTTCTCATGGGCGGATCACTCGATGATCAGTTTGATCTAAAGACGAGATCATCGCCACGACCACCTTTGATCCGAACACCCCTGTCCATACAAGGCTATGCAAGAACACGTACAGATCGATCTAATAAAACTAATCATGAGATAGCATGCATATGCATCATCGCATCTAGTTTAAGGTTTGTGCATAAATATTGATTGCTGTGAATGCTGTATGCACGTGATCCTACCTAGCAGGACAAGCTCAGGGAGCTGTCTACGACGAACTGCAGCAACCAGGTTTTGAGATCCAAGAACAACCGGAACCGCAAGAACAAGGCAAGTGCTCCTTGACCATATTGATCCTATGTTTTGGAAAACTATTTTGTTTTGCGAAAAGGTGTGTGTGCTGAGTCAAACATGATGGGAAACCCTTTTTGTAGGAGTTTTCTAGTTTTGGTTAAACCACCCTTGTCGCCAGGGAAGTTTATGAGTCGGGTATGGTTTTTGCTTTATGCTTCGCTGAGTCCATGGGATTGGGAAGCGAGATAGATGTGTCTAGCTAACTGCACTCGTACTGATAATAAGTAACTGATGAGGTTAATGAATATGGATCGGAGGGAGATCTAGGCAAGCCTGGGTTTGTGAATGAGGTAGCATGAAATGGTGGTTTTACTTGCCGTAGATCTAAGGACCGGTTCATGCATGCACATGCCAGGATAACAGTGCCACCACAAGGCCAAGTATGGGTGCGGCTTAGCTGAGTTATTAGATAAGTTGCTAGAGTGTTATGGATTGTGGAAGGCGCGGGGAATGGGAGTCGAGTAAGGACTGTCCTGGGAACTGCATGGCACAAGAGGAAGCCCTTGGGTGGGAGAATTGGAGATTCTAGCCTGCCGGTGAAACCTTAGTGAGTCCATACATCTAGTAACTCCTTTGTAAAGGCTATTTTGTGATCTCTTGACCATACACCGACGGTTGTGTACTGGTATAATGGAGATTCTGCAGTAGCCGACGGGTGACGAAATCACAAACTTGTGGGTAAAGAGGTGCACACTCTGCAGAGTCTAAAACTATCATGATAGCCGAGCTTACGGTCACGAGCACCTGGCTAAACTGCCATGATTAGTTGGGATGGTTATTGGGAAGGTTCTTGGTTATGGTTAATGAGTTTGTTATGGTTTGGTTGTTGGGACTGTGGAGTCCGGGTGATAAGATGGTTGCATGACTGTTGAGTCATGGCAGCGAAACTGATCTCGGTGTGAGACAAAGTTGTTTATGAGATAAGATGGTAGCGAATACGTGAAGGTATTCGTGAGATGGTAGCGAATACGAGGAGGTATTCGTGAGTAAGAATGAGGTTGGAACATGGAAAGCGATGGAGGTATGTTGGTAATTTAATACATGCTGGGATTGCATTCATCTAAAGTTAAGTTGCTGTTTTATCATGGTTTTATAGATCTGCTTTTCTGCAAATAAGCCTTTTATACCTACCTTGTTTATGAGCTGCATATCATGTGTTTTCCCGCACTTGCTGAGTACATCATTGTACTCAAACTTGCATTATTATTTTCATCATCAGCAGCAGGAGAAGCCTACTATGAAGACCGAGTGGGGCATTACGGCGTGTGATCTGTTCTCAACCTTGCCTGTGGAGGGAGTAGAGATGGAGCCACTTCTGCTTAGTTTTGCTTCCGTAGTAGTTTTGCTTCCGCAATAAAATAGAGATTTCCGCTGCATAGAAATAAGACTTCCGCTGTAAGCATGAGTCCAAGACTCATGAGACGTTGTAATAAACTCTGTTATTCGTGGTTATATATATCTGAATTCAGTTTGTGGAACGTATGTGTATGTGTGATGAACATCCTGGGCACACATATGCATTAGTTCTCGGTTCTGTGGTTTCCCCACAGAATTGAGGGCGTCACAGATTGGTATCAGAGCCACGGGTTGACAGTAGGTTACACGCCTAGATAGAAACCTTAGATTGATATTAGAGCCACGGGTTAACAGCAAGTTACACCCCTAAATAGGAGTCATAGGTAGCTAAGCCACGCTGACCAAAGGAAGCATCCTAGGGTGAATAGCTTAGATTAGCCTTGAAACCACCTTGGCATAGGGAACCATCCTTGAATAGGAGTTGTGTGGGCCCTTGTGATGATTATTTGTGAATATGTGTTTAGTATGAAGTTGTGGGACGTCTCGAAAACGTTGTCCATATCTATACGTAAGAAGAAAGAGGTGTGAAATGCTTCGGCACTTGATCACATCCTCATAAGGACTAATATATATAGTCCAACTCACCTTGATGCATATAGTTGAAGGGACCCACCTAACCTTCTAACCTTCTATTCTATTTTGATCTCTCTCACAGATGGTGAGGGGAAACGCCAGCCGAAGGAACGTCCAGGAAAATGACCACGAGGAAATTCCTGCTAACTCTGGAGCAGGTGAAAACCATCTGGAAAGGTTGATGACCATGCAAAACCAGCTTATGCAAACCATGATCCAAACTTTGGGTCAGTTGCAGGCCAACCAAAACCCCGTTCCGGCACCACCGCCACCACCACCGCCGGCTCATAACAGGTTGAGAGAGTTCCTGAGGACTCGACCACCCACCTTTGCTCAAACTAGTGACCCCATGGAGGCCGATGATTGGTTGAAATCCATGGAGAAGAAGCTCGCCATTGTTCAGTGCAACGACCGAGAGAAGGTTCTCTTTGCGTCGCACCAACTTATGGGAGCTGCCGCTCACTGGTGGGATGCCTTGAGCAACGCCCATGCCAACCCGGAGACAATCACTTGGACTGAGTTCAAGGAAAGTTTCCGCACCCACTACATCCCTGTTGGTGTAATGATGCTCAAGAGGCAGGAGTTTGAAGGTCTCCGCCAAGGACAGAAAAGTTTGAATGAATATCTTAACAAGTTCATACAACTGTCCAGGTATGCCCCCGAAGATGTCAACTCAGATCAGAGGAAGCAGTACCTGTTCATGAGAGGGTTGAACAATGAGATCCAAGTTCAGCTCCTCAACAATGACTACGTACGCTTCCAGAAGCTAGTTGATAAGGCTATTATGGTGGAAAACAAGATCCGAGAGATCGAGCGAGAGTGCAAAAGGAAGATGCCATACCAGCCCCAAGGGAGCAACGTACGACCTAGGTACATGCCTCCTGCACCGCAGTGTGGATCGACCACTCCCACATACCGCCCTGGTCAGCCACCACAGCAACGGTTCGTTGCACTGGCACCTCGTGTGCCCATGCCTCCAGCGCCCCGACCTAACAATGGCGCTCCTGTTCAAAACCCCCGCCCCAACGTAGCTGCTGCCATAGGCAACAGGGCATGCTTTGCATGCGGGGAAGTAGGCCACTTCGCTAACCAGTGCCCAAAGAGAGGCCCTGGACAGCAAGGTAACGTGCCCAAGCAGAACCAGCGACCAAACGGAGGGGACAACCAAGGGAACCGTGGACCGCAGAACTATGCTCGTGGCCACGTTAACCATGTCACTGCTGAGGAAGCACAACAGGCTGAGGACGTCGCCATTGGTATGTTCCTTGCCAACTCCAACCCAGCCACCATTTTATTTGACTCCGGAGCATCGCATTCCTTCATATCATCCAAATAAGTTGCCAAACATCATCTACCCGTATCCCAGTTAGAATGTGCTATATTAGTTAATTCTCCCGGAGGAGAAATGAGGACTAATATAGTATGTCCTAGAGTAAGCCTTAAAATAAGGGGGGTAGACTTCCTTGCCAACCTTATTGTCTTGGACTCCCACGGGATTGACATCATACTCGGAATGGATTGGTTAAGCAAGCACAATGGAGTAATCCAATGTGCTGAAAGGAGCGTGCAGTTGACAAACGAACACGGTATTCGTGTCGAGTTTGAGTCAGCCCAGCAAACAACCGAACGGACAAATTTGAACCACGTCGAAGGAACAACATTGGACAACATTCCAGTGGTTCAGGAATTTTCGGACGTGTTCCTGAAAGAGCTTCCAGGAATGCCACCTGATCGGGACATCGAGTTTGCCATAGATTTGGTACCCGGAACTGCACCTATAGCTAAGAGACCATATAGGATGCCCGTCAACGAGCTAGTTGAACTCAAGAAGCAAATTCAAGAACAGTTGGAGAAGGGTTTTATCCGTCCAAGCTCGTCACCATGGGGAGCTCCGGTACTCTTCGTGGACAAGAAGGACGGAACCCAAAGAATGTGCGTGGACTACAGGTCTCTCAACGAGGTGACAATCAAGAATAAATACCCTCTGCCCCGTATAGAGGACCTGTTCGATCAAATGAAAGGAGCCCAAGTATTCTCCAAGATTGATCTTCGGTCGGGATATTTCCAGCTGAAGATTAAGCCCTCCGATATACCTAAGACAGCCTTTCGGACACGGTATGGTTCATATGAATATACCGTTATGTCTTTTGGATTGACGAATGCACCCGCATACTTCATGTACCTTATGAAAAAGGTTTTCATGGAGTACCTAGACAAGTTCGTCGTGGTTTTCATCGACGACATTATGGTGTATTCAAAAAGTAAGGAGGAGCATGAAGAACATCTGAGATTGACCTTGCAGAAGTTGCGCGAGCATCAGTTGTATGCCAAGCTCAACAAGTGTCAATTTTGGATAAAGGAAATATCTTTCCTAGGCCACATCATATCCAAGGAAGGGGTATCGGTTGATCCTGGAAAGGTGAGAGATGTTCTGAAGTGGGACCAACCGAAGAGCGTGAGGGATATTCGAAGTTTCCTTGGGATGGCAGGATACTATCGGCGCTTCATTAAAGACTTCTCTAAGATAGCAAAACCTGTGACAGAGTTGTTAATGAAGGGAAAAGTCTTTCAATGGACACACGCCTGCCAAGAAAGTTTTGAGGAACTCAAGAAAAGGCTAACCACAGCACCGGTTCTGGTATTGCCAGACGTAAGCAAGAACTTTGACATATATTGTGACACATCCAGACAAGGGCTCGGGTGTGTACTCATGCAGAAAGGACAAGTGGTAGCCTATGCCTCACGACAATTAAAGAAGCACGAGCTTAACTATCCTACGCACGACTTGGAGCTAGCAGCAGTGGTGCATGCATTAAAGATTTGGAGACATTATATCCTTGGACATCGATGTGAGATCTATACGGATCATAAAAGCCTCAAGTACATATTTACACAAACGGACTTGAATTTGAGGCAACGTCGATGGTTAGAATTCATCAAGGATTATGATGTGGGAATTAACTACCACCCCGGGAAGGCCAATGTAGTAGCGGACGCATTGAGTAGAAAGGGAGCATGTCACCAACTCACAGTTCAGGAGCTACCACCTGAACTACAGAAGGAGTTCGAACGGTTACACCTCGGATTCTTGAATAACATGGAGATAATAGAGATCCACTCCCCATTGGAGCAAGAAATAAGAGAGGGCCAAGCAACGGACGAGGGGATCAAGGAGATCAAGGAAAGAATCCGACGAGGGATAGAGAAGGATTTCAAGGAGGATAAAAAAGGTACGCTTTGGCTAGGAAAAAGGATCTGTGTGCCAAACATAAGACACCTCCGCGACATGATATTGAAGGAGGCACTTGATTCACCCTATTCCATACATCCAAAGAGCACCAAAATGTACAAGGATTTAAAAACTTGTTATTGGTGGGATGGTATGAAGAGGGATATAGCCGAATACGTTGCCCTATGCGACACATGCCAACGGGTAAAAGGCCGGACATCAAAAACCCGCTGGGTTGTTGCAACCTTTGAAGATACTCGAATGGAAATGGGAGGACATCAGTATGGACTTCATCGTCGGATTACCACGTACTCAATCGGGATGTGACTCCATCTGGGTCATTATGGACCGATTGACAAAAACTGCCCATTTTCTTCCGGTAAAGACCAGTTATAACGTTGCACAATTGGCAGAGTTGTACATGGAGCAGATCGTGTGCCGTCACGGAGTCCCGAAGAGGATAGTCTCAGATCGAGGTTCTCAGTTTACCTCTAGATTCTGGAGGAGGCTGCAGAAAGCCATGGGGACACGACTGGATTTTAGCTCCGCCTACCACCCACAAACAGATGGACAAACCGAAAGGACGAACCAAATTTTGGAGGACATGTTGAGAGCTTGCGCCTTGAAACGTGGACGTAGTTGGGATAGGAGTTTACCGTATGCCGAGTTCTCCTATAACAACAGCTATCAAGCTAGCTTAAATATGTCGCCTTTCGAAGCCTTATATGGTAGACGGTGTAGAACGCCATTATTCTGGAACGAAACTGGAGAGAACTAGGTGTTTGGACTCGAAGTACTACAAGAAGCCGAAAAGCAGGTCCAAACGATACGGGAGAACTTAAAGGCTGCCCAGTCACGACAGAAAGGCTATGCGGACAATAGGCGTAGGAAGTTGACCTTTGAAGTGGGAGACTTCGTATACCTTAAAGTATCGCCTATCCGAGGCCAACGACGCTTCAACGTCAGAGGCAAGCTAGCACCTCGCTACATCGGACCATTTAAGATTTTGGACAAGTGATGAGAAGTAGCCTACCAACTAGAGCTCCCAAACCACCTCTCCGACGTACATGACGTGTTTCATGTATCCCAGCTCAAGAAGTGCTTGAGAGTGTCAGAGGAACAAGTGTCAATGGAGGAACTTGAACTTCAAGAGGACCTGACTTACGCAGAACACCCTGTCCGAATCTTGGACGTAAAGGAAAGGGTCACCCGAAACAAAGTGATTCGATGGTGCAAGGTACAATGGAGCCATCAAACCGAAGCTGAGGCCACATGGGAGCGTGAAGAGGATATCAAGGCAGAATTTCCCCATCTATTTCCTACTAACGAATCTCGAGGGCGAGATTCAATCTAAGGGGGGTAGATTTGTGACACCCTCGCCTCGGATGTCAGCATATGTTCATGTTCTATGAAGAGGAAACATTCTAACGAAAAATAGGAACAGAGAGAATTATCAAAAGAATAGCCAATAAAGCCCTCCTAGAGCGTCGAAGACAACTTCCGCGGCCAGCAGGCCACGCGGCGTGTTCGGAGCTCGTTCCCGAGAAGTTGGGAGAATTTCGCCGCTAAATTGTCTACGTGGCAGGCTCGGGGGTCACCTCCGCAATTGAAAAGGGGTCCGACCCTGTAGGACACGTGTTGCACACGGAGCTAGCCTCTGCGGAAGAAGCAAAGGCATTTCCGCAAGACACGTGTCATCCTCGGAGCTAGTCCTCGCGAAAATCAGAGGACCAGTCGCGCGGGGTACGTGTTGATCTCGGAGCCCGTCTTAGGGAAGTCCGGATCTATCAAACACGTGTCGCCACCAGAGCTTATCTTCGGGAGGTCTGTCGTTGCTGGACACGTGTTGACCTCGGGGCATGTTCCTGAGGAAGGAAGAGAGGGAAGATCGGCGCCAACACGTGGCGTGCGCGGAGCTCACCTCCAAAGAAGGGGGAAGTCTCGCTCGTGACACGCGGCACAACCGGAGCTCGTCTCTGCGGACGAGGAGATACCAGGCCCCGGAGGACACGTGGAGCTTCCGGAGCTCATCATCACGGAGGTAACGAGTTCTGGAGCAGGTTTTTACACGTAAAGATACCGGTACACAACAGAAACCGACCTAAATTCCACGATGTTACTAAAGATAAGACGTTAGGATCCAACAAAGATCTGAATAAGACTCTTATTCGGGATACAATCAGATTAGGACTCTTCTCTTCCCGATTATAAATAGAATCCAAAACCTCTGGCCGAAACCAAAAACTTCTCTTTCGACTCCTGAGCCGACGATTTAGAGCCCTAGCCCTAACTCGCCGAGCAAACCATCGCTGGAGCACAACAAGGGAGATCATCGGAGAAGAACCAAGCAGGTCTGAGGAGGACCTCGAAGTCAAGAAGAGCGTGAGGTAGGACTCCAATACCACCTTACGACATCATTGTGTTCATTTCTTTGCATCTGTTCTTCAATTCCTTTCGAGCAGAAGCCTTCTCATGGGCGGATCACTCGATGATCAGTTTGATCTAAAGACGAGATCATCGCCACGACCACCTTTGATCCGAACACCCCTGTCCATACAAGGCCATGCAAGAACACGTACAGATCGATCTAATAAAACTAATCATGAGATAGCATGCATATGCATCATCGCATCTAGTTTAAGGTTTGTAATAAATATTGATTGATGTGAATCCTGTATGCACGTGATCCTACCTAGCAGGACAAGCTCAGGGAGCTGTCTACGACGAACTGCAGCAACCAGGTTTTGAGATCCAAGAACAACCGGAACCGCAAGAACAAGGCAAGTGCTCCTTGACCATATTGATCCTATGTTTTGGAAAACTATTTTGTTTTGCGAAAAGGTGTGTGTGCTGAGTCAAACATGATGGGAAACCCTTTTTGTAGGAGTTTACTAGTTTTGGTTAAACCACCCTTGTCGCCAGGGAAGTTTATGAGTCGGGTATGGTTTTTGCTTTATGCTTCGCTGAGTCCATGGAATTGGGAAGCGAGATAGATGTGTCTAGCTAACTGCACTCGTACTGATAATAAGTAACTGATGAGGTTAATGAATATGGATCGGAGGGAGATCTAGGCAAGCCTTGGTTTGTGAATGAGGTAGCATGAGATGGTGGTTTTACTTGCCGTAGATCTAAGGGCCGGTTCATGCATGCACATGCCAGGATAACAGTGCCACCACAAGGCCAAGTATGGGTGCGGCTTAGCTGAGTAATTAGGTAAGTTGCTAGAGTGTTATGGACTGTGGAAGGCGCGGGGAATGGGAGTCGAGTAAGGACTGCCCTGGGAACTGCATGGCACAAGAGGGGGCCCGTGGGTGGGAGAATTGGAGATTCTAGCCTGCCGGTGAAACCTTAGTGAGTCCATACATCTAGTAACTCCTTTGTAAAGGCTATTTTGTGATCTTTTGACCATACACCGACGGTTGTGTACTGGTATAATGGAGGTTCTGCAGTAGCCGACGGGTGACGAAATCACAAACTTGTGGGTAAAGAGGTGCACACTCTGCAGAGTCTAAAACTATCATGATAGCCGAGCTTACAGTCACGAGCACCTGGCTAAACTGCCATGATTAGTTGGGATGGTTATTGGGAAGGTTCTTGGTTATGGTTAATGAGTTTGTTATGGTTTGGTTGTTGGGACTGTGGAGTCCGGGTGATAAGATGGTTGCATGACTGTTGAGTCATGGCAGCGAAACTGATCTCGGTGTGAGACAAAGTTGTTTATGAGATAAGATGGTAGCGAATACGTGAAGGTATTCATGAGATGGTAGCGAATACGAGGAGGTATTCGTGAGTAAGAATGAGGTTGGAACATGGAAAGCGATGTAGGTATGTTGGTAATTTAATACATGCTGGGATTGCATTCATCTAAAGTTAAGTTGTTGTTTTATCATGGTTTTATAGATCTGCTTTTCTGCAAATAAGCCTTTTATACCTACCTTGTTTATGAGCTGCATATCATGTGTTTTCCCGTACTTGCTGAGTACATCATTGTACTCAAACTTGCATTATTATCTTCATCATCAGCAGCAGGAGAAGCCTACTATGAAGACCGAGTGGGGCATTACGGCGTGTGATCTGTTCTCAACCTTGCCTGTGGAGGGAGTAGAGATAGAGCCACTTCTGCTTAGTTTTGCTTCCGCAGTAGTTTTGCTTCCGCAATAAAATAGAGATTTCCGCTGCATAAAAATAAGACTTCCGCGGTAAGCATGAGTCCAAGACTCATGAGACGTTGTAATAAACTCTGTTATTCGTGGTTATATATATCTGAATTTAGTTTGTGGAACGTATGTGTATGTGTGATGAACATCCTAGGCACACATATGCATTAGTTCTCGGTTCTGTGGTTTCCCCACAGAATTGAGGGCGTCACAGCGGCGCCCGTGGCCGCGGCGGCGGCGGCGCCCGTAGATGGCATCGGGGTGAGATCGGGAGAGGAGAGAGAAAAA
The DNA here is from genome assembly GCA_030760725.1 of Neostapfia colusana. Lineage (NCBI taxonomy): Eukaryota > Viridiplantae > Streptophyta > Magnoliopsida > Poales > Poaceae > Neostapfia > Neostapfia colusana. The sequence continues at coordinate 3,084,119 of JASWHV010000005.1, read as the reverse complement.
GTTCTCTGATACCAAATTAGATTAGGAAAGTAATCAATTCATTAACAGCCTGTCAAGGAGATACATATATAGGGGGATACAGCTTAAGGGTTAAGCAACCCTAATATAAAAAGACTAAAATGCCCCTTCCCCCTATACGTACAGTCTAACAGCAACAATTCTTGCAACTGTCAAGGCAGTGGCATGTTGGTGCTGCCACCTCTCGGTTCATAATCAAATTTGTGCTCTTTGGCTAATGTTTTTTATGCATCTTGTTGTCATGATTCCCCAAGATAAGAAATTACTAACCATTTAAAGCCATATCTGTCATTTTAACATCATGTTCCTGATTCAGATTCTCTTATCACTATCCATCAGAGGTACAAGAGGTCATTTTCAGTGCTCAAATGATGCATATTATCCCTCTTCATTTTCTGCATTTATTTAAAGTTGTGGATGGGACCAAACAAAATAAAATACATAACTATAACCGTAAACAATGGGAGTAGCTGCTAGAAAGGGTTATCCATCCTTTTGTGGAATAAAAAAGCGAGGATTTTTTGCCCACCATGCATCTTCCTTTTTATCATCCTGTTCATTCGGTTTCAGTGTGAAAGCATGGTGATGCCACTAGTTCTCTTCTTCCTTTCTAGTAGGATGCCTATTTCAGCCATCTGATTGCTACATCTCAAACCAATCTTTGTTGTTTTGTTGTTAGCCCTTTTTCTTTGAACAATGTTTCAGGATACATGAGATGTGGTGAAAAGAAGCAGATCGTTGAGCTATTCTGGTCCACCAAATGGCAGATCTGTTTGAGCTGTTCACCTTTTGTGATCTATTATTGTAGCATCCTTTCATTTTAGCTACTGCAAAATGTTTCTATAGTTCTTGAGGAGGATATCTCAAACTAACTGCACATTGATATGACATTTGTATGTATTACAAGTGTAAATTGTTAATTTTGAACCTTTGTACGATATTGTAGTTGGTGTATGTTTTTTCCTTTGTTTTAACATGACAATTTTATGCCACGTTTAGGCTCCCAATGTTCACCTGTTCCTATCTTTTAGGGAAATGAATTTTATCAGTTAGCTAGTGCCTTTGAAAAGGCATTCTCAAATATTTTTTTATTCACGTTTTTTCCGTTTAGTGCAAAGTATCTCTTTGGAAGGGGGGCCTTGGCGCAGCGGTAAAGCTGTTGCCTTGTGACCATGAGGTCACAGGTTCGAGTCCTGGAAACAACCTCTTGCAGAAATGTAGGGAAAGGCTGTGTACAAAAGACCCAAATGGGTCGGACTCTTCCCCGGACCCTGCGCAAGCGGGAGCTACATGCACCGGGCTGCCCCCTTTTTTTTAGTGCAAAATATCTCTTTCTGTTCTGCTCAGTACGAGTCCATTTGTAACGTTGCTATGTTGTAGCATTGCAATGCTCTTTGGAAGGGGGGCCTTGGCGCAGCGGTAAAGCTATTGCCTTATGACCATGAGGTCACGGGTTCGAGTCCTGGAAACAACCTCTTGCAGAAATGCAGGGAAAGACTGCGTACAAAAGACCCAAATGGGTCGGACCCTTCTCCGGACCCTGCGTAAGCGGGAGCTACATGCACCGGGCTGCCCCCTTTTTTAGTGCAAAATATCTCTTTCTGTTCTGCTCAGTACGAGTCCATTCGTAACGTTGCTATGTTGTAGCATTGCAATGCTCTATAGACAAGATGTTATTGCTTTAGGCTCCATTTAGCTTTGCACTGGCTTTGAGAAGTGATTATTTATTTCTATTTTTTGTTTGCAGATGTTTGTTGGAGGCCTTTTTTAGAATCTGCAACAGCAAAAATCATAGTAGTAATGGTAAAGATTTCTCTATCTAACCATATTCCACAGCTGACAGCACAATGCAGCACATATCAACAACCGCAAACATCTGTGTTAATAATGTAATATCTATGATACTGATTTTCCTTGAGAGGGATGTTAGTGGTAATTTCTTGTGCTTTTGGTTTCATTGCTATGTTTAGTTAACCTAGTTAGTGTTGGAAATCCAATGATCTCAAGGCTAGAACTGCTGCTGTACTACCGCAAGAACTGAATCTGTACAAAGATCAGGTCACTACTGGATGCTGTGTGCACTTAATGGAGTAAAACAACAGGGTGTAGAGGTGATGTACACAGGAACAGAGATGAGCCCTGTGCTGCTACTGCTACTGTGCGCACATGAGACTGAATAGGAGACAGCTGTTTGCTTGCGTAGGGAGCAGATGCAATCTGCAGGATGGTGTTTGGATGCAGTGCAGAACAGGGGCAGGGGCTGTTGGTGTGAGAGATTGAGGTGAACTTGGCGCAGGGAAAAATAATTCTGGGAGGTGTTTATTCATTGAGAATACTAGGCTATTTATAGCCCCCTTTTTTAGTGCAAAATATCTCTTTCTGTTCTGCTCAGTACGAGTCCATTCGTAACGTTGCTATGTTGTAGCATTGCAATGCTCTATAGACAAGATGTTATTGCTTTAGGCTCCATTTAGCTTTGCACTGGCTTTGAGAAGTGATTATTTATTTCTATTTTTTGTTTGCAGATGTTTGTTGGAGGCCTTTTTTAGAATCTGCAACAGCAAAAATCATAATAGTAATGGTAAAGATTTCTCTATCTAACCATATTCCACAGCTGACAGCACAATGCAGCACATATCAACAACCGCAAACATCTGTGTTAATAATGTAATATCTATGATACTGATTTTCCTTGAGAGGGATGTTAGTGGTAATTTCTTGTGCTTTTGGTTTCATTGCTATGTTTAGTTAACCTAGTTAGTGTTGGAAATCCAATGATCTCAAGGCTAGAACTGCTGCTGTACTACCGCAAGAACTGAATCTGTACAAAGATCAGGTCACTACTGGATGCTGTGTGCACTTAATGGAGTAAAACAACAGGGTGTAGAGGTGATGTACACAGGAACAGAGATGAGCCCTGTGCTGCTACTGCTACTGTGCGCACATGAGACTGAATAGGAGACAGCTGTTTGCTTGCGTAGGGAGCAGATGCAATCTGCAGGATGGTGTTTGGATGCAGTGCAGAACAGGGGCAGGGGCTGTTGGTGTGAGAGATTGAGGTGAACTTGGCGCAGGGAAAAATAATTCTGGGAGGTGTTTATTCATTGAGAATACTAGGCTATTTATAGCCTTTTACAGATATACTCCTAACAGATTTAAAACTAGAGATAGAATCAAATCTTATCGCAAACAAACTCATCTAAACTGGTTCTGATCTGTTCAGATCAGAACTGAATAAATCTTTATACTGTGCGGCCCCTCCTGGGCGAGCTGGGCCTGAGCCTGGGCGAGCTGGGCTTGGGCCTGGGCTGTTGGGCTGGGCCTAGGGCCAGCAGAGGAAGGATCAATCTACATTCTCCTCCTGATCCTGACGCTTGTGCACGTCTAGAATCCCGATCCTTCTTCTCATCTCCACGAACTTCTGTCTCCCAAGTGCCTTGGTCAAGATGTCCGCCATCTGGTCTTGAGTGGAGGTCTGCTCAAGCACAATAGTACTGCTGTCCACACACTCCCGTATGTAGTGGTACTTGACATCGATGTGCTTGCTTCTGTCATGGTGTACCGGGTTCTTGCTCAAGTCTATAGCTGACTTGTTATCAACCCGCAGCACCGGCACCTTCGATTTTTCAGCTAAGTCCTCCATCAGCCGTGCCATCCATTCACCTTGACAATGCCCCTTTAGCTGCTCCGATATATTCTTCTTCACATGAGGACAAGGCCACCACCTTCTGCTTGCAGAACTGCCATGAAACGCGGCTGTTTCCAAGACAAAACAGCACCCCGCTTGTGCTCTTGCGGTCCTCCACGTCTCCCACATAGTCATTATCCAAGTACCCAATAAGCTCCATGTCTCCTCCTCTTGCATAGAAGACTCCATAGTTGATTGTACCCACTATGTAGCGTACAATGCGTTTGACTGCAGCAAAGTGCTCCTCCTTGGGCTCCTCCATAAACCGACTCACGTACACGACCGAGTAGGCAAGATCGGTTCGTGTGTTCACCAAGTATCGCAGCCCTCTAGCCAAGCTCCTATAGTCTGTTGCATGCACCAACGGGCTATCACTTGTCTTGCAAAGTTTTAGACCTTGCTCCATGGGGAATGCACAGGGGTTGCATCCCTCCAGGCCAACTTTAAAGACAAGTTCGGAAGCGTAGGCCGCCTGCCCAACGCTTATCACTGCATCAGCTTGCCGCACCTCTAGGCCAAGATAATATGATAAGAGACCCAAGTCGCTCATCTTGAACCTCTTCATCATCTCCCCCCTTGAACTTCTTGAGGTCGCCTCCTCCTGTGATCACAAGATCGTCGACGTACACGCCGATGATAAACTTCTCATCTTCAGCTCCACAGAAATAGATCCCGTGCTCGCTCCTACTCTTCTAAAAACCAAGCGATAGCAAGCTATCGTTGAGCTTGACATTCCAGGCCCTAGGTGCCTGACGAAGTCCATATAAAGCCTTCTTGACCTGATACACCTTGTGTTCGGCTCCGTCGATGATGAAGCCAACGGGTTGGGAGACGTATACCTCCTCCATCAAGTCGCTATTCAAGAAGGCGCTCTTTACGTCCATGTGGTGTACCTCCCACCCCTTGTGCGCAGCAACTGCAAGGAGCAAGCGAACAGATTCGAAACGAGCTACAGGAGTAAATACCTCGTCAAAATCTATTCCTTGTCGCTGGACATAGCCTTTAGCCACCAACCGAGCCTTGTGTTTCACCACCTCCCCATGCTCGTCCCTCTTCACCTTGAACACCCATTTGAGGCTAATGGGTTTGTGTCCTGCAGGAAGATCAATAAGTTGCCAAGTCTTGTTTTCTTCTATGGACTCTATCTCCTCGAGCATGGCCCGTCTCCAACACGGGTGTTCCTCAGCATCGGCGAAGGACGTGGGCTCCTCCGCGGTGGTGAACATGAGCTCCCCGTCCTCCAAGCTTGGTGGGCGCTCAGCCCTACCAGGAGGGATGAGGGTTCTAAGCACGTTGTGCATCGTGCGGAACCGTAGTTTCGCGCTGTCGTCGTAGTAGGCGTCGACGATGTTGCTGTCGGGGTTCGACAACGGTGTGGCAAAGCAGATGGGCCGTGGAGGATTCCGGGGCGTGACGAAGGTTCTGGAATCTTCAAGTCCGGAACCCGCCGCTGCCGCTGATCCCCGTGCAGGACTGTCCCAGCTCTGATTTGCGCTGGACAGTCCCTGCAGGGGCCTTTGGGGTGACGCTGCAGGTGCTGGACCATCTCCAGCAGGTCTGGAGGCTGGCGCAGGAACTCCTAGGGTCTGGACAGACCCTTCTGTGCCCCTCCTGGGCACTGCTAGGGTGTTGTTCGGCCCCTCCGGACCGTGCAGCACCTCTCTGGGTGTTGGAACAGCAGGTCCAGCAGGTGCTGGACCTAAGGAGCCAACGTGGAAGGCGGTGTAGTCCTCTTCTCCTGCTCCTTCTCCTCAGTCCCACTTGGCCGCCTCGTCGAATATCACGTCACATGATATGTGTGTGCGCCCATCAGCCGGATTATACATCCAATAGCCCTTCGTCTCTGTAACATAGCCAAGAAAAATCATCGGAGTACTCCGGTCTTCCAACTTTTTCAGGTGGGGGCGTGTGTTCTTGACATGCCCCATGCACCCAAAAGTTCGAAAGTAGTTGTCGGCTGATCGCTCTCCATGCTAAGCTTCATATGGCGTCTTCCTGTCGAGGCCACGGGTGGGGGATTGATTTAAGATGTAGACAGCCGTGATAACTGCCTCACACCAAAAAATACCGGGCATACCCTTCTCCTTCAGCATACTCCTCGCCATGCCGACCACCATCTGGCTGCGCTGCTCCACAACCCCGTTTTGCTGCGGCTTATACAGGGCTGTGAGCTGACGTTGTACTCCATGCTGAGCGCAGTACTCGCTGAACTCCTGTGAGGTGAACTCCCCTCTGCGATCAGTACGGAGTAGCTTCAGCCTCTTCCTGGACTCTAATTCAGCCGTCGTCTGGAATTGCTGAATTAAGTCGGGCGCCTGGTCCTTGGTTGCTAGCAGATAGAGCCACCTATAGCGGCTCATGTCATCCACTAGCAACAAGAACATCTTCTTGCCGCCTGGAGTCGTCGGCGTGATAGGCCCGCAGATGTCGCCGTGGACGAGGTCGGGCGCGCCCTCCGCGCGCCGCCGAGCTTGCTTGGGGAAGCTGGAGTGCCTCTGCTTCCCGACCAAGCAAGCTTTGCACAATTGATCGACGTGATCAATTTGCAGAAGCCCGAACACCATCTCCTCACGTGCCAACTTTCGAAGCGTCTGGAAGCCGACGTGTCCGTAGAGTTCGTGCCAATGCCACGCAATATCATCACGCCTCGCTGTTGGACTGTATTAGTATTTTGGGGCTAGGCCCAGCCCACTCTTATATCTATATATGTGTACCCACCCCTATGGGGTTAATTAATTAAGTCATTATTCTCTAATATGGTATCATATTAGCCAGTAATCCCTTTGTTGGACTTTATTAGTACTTTGGGCTAGGCCCAGTCTCCCCTATAGGCCCAGCAGCCCACTCTTGTATATATATATGTGTACTCTCCCCTATGGGGTTAATTAAGTCATTATTTTTGCTATCATGGTATCAGATTAGCCAGCCCCTAACCTAACCCTAATTTCCCTCTGGCCGCCGCCGCCCTCTCCCTGGCCGCCGCCGCCCTCTCCCTAACCTAGCCCTATGGCGCCTCCAACTAGGCCGCCGTCGGCCGCCTCCCTCTCCCTGGCCGGCGCCCCTCCCCTGGCCGCCGATGCTACTCCCCTGGTCGCCGGTGCTCCTCCCCTGGCCACGCCCCTCGCCCTCGCACCTCTGCCCGACGCGGCTCTGGCCGCCGTGCCCCTGGCCGGCGCCCATCTGGCCGGCATAGCCGGCGCGGCGCCCCTGGCCGGTGCCCCTGGTCGGCGCCCATCTGACTGGTGTGCCCGGCGCACCCCTGACCAGCGCCCCTCTGACCGATGCGCCCCTGGCCAGCGCGCCCCTGGCCGGCGCCCATCTGGCCAGCGCACCCCCTGCGGTTGTGACTCGACGCACGTACAGCGCCATGACCGGTCCGGCAGCGGGCAGCCCTCTTGCCGGCCCCACTGTTGTTGCTTTCATGACGGGCTCTAGATCAGACGGATCTACGGGTGGCGCCGCTGCTGCTCATAACACGGCCACTCCCCCCCCCCACCTCTACGGTGTTCACAGCACTACTCCGGTGACTGCAGATACCTCCGGCATGTTCGCAGCCCTAGCTGCCTCCCACGAACGTGAGCGGGCACTTGCTCTCGCCCTGGAGCAAGAGCGTGCCTCGACAGCTGCTATCTCTCACAAGATCCAGGAGAGTGCTCAACGACCACTGGACACTACACACGAGCCTCCCTCGGATGCTAGTGCGCACCCTGCGTACTCGGCATCTCTCGCCGCCGCTCTACACGCCCAGGCTGCTGGAGTTCAGAACATCCGGACCCTTGTGCCGGTTGTCCTTAGCTCTAACTCCACTGCCTACGCCCGCTGGCGTAACGTGTTCTTTCTTACGTTGAGGCGGTACCAGCTTGAGGACCACGTCCAGCGGGAGGGCTCCACGTGGGACGACTCTTGGACCAGCATGGACAGCTTGGTCCTCTCCTGGATCCTTGGGTCCCTCACCGACGAGCTACACGACCTTGTTGGGCAGCGCGGTGGTGGCACTGCGCGTCGGGCGTGGCTGGTGCTTGAGCAGCACTTCCTGGGGAACCGTGCAACTCGGGCACTCAACATCAACGCACGGTTCCAGACCACAGTTCAGGGTGACCGCTCCATTTCTGCCTACTGTGGGGAAATGAAGAGTATGGCTGACGTCATGCGCGACCTTGGTGAGCTAGTCACCGACAACACTCTTGTTCTTCAGGTCCTTCAGGGCCTGAACGAGCGCTACAGCCACCTCCGTTCCTGGCTTCTTTGTGTGGAGCCACCACCGACCTTTGAAAAGGTCTGGTCGGATCTTGAGCTTGAGGAGATCACGACTGGTGGTCCTACTAGCTCGGGGTCTGCCACAACTTTCTATGGCTCTGGGCAGCCCTCGCGACCACCGACTTCTGGAGGACCACCGCCGAGACCACCTCCTCCGTCTACCACCCCAGGTGCCTCTACAGGCTCAGGGGGTGGTAATCGTCGATGCCGCGGTGGAAAGCGCACAGGATGAGGTGCTGACAGCACTTCTGCTCCTGGAGGCAGTAGTGGTGGCACCGGCCGGGGAGGTGCGCCCTGGCCCACACCCTACAACCCGTGGACTGGCTAGATCTTCATGTGGCCTGGGCCGTCTCCGGGTCTACTTGGGCCACCCCTTGGCCTTCCTTCTCCACGTCAGCCACATCCTCAGCCGGCGTACGTAGCCCATCCGGGCTATGGCGGGTTCGCCTACCCTGCTACTACACCGACTCAGGCCACAGACTACCCTGCTGGGTACTCGGAGCCGTCTGCACCACGCCAGGAGCCGCCCCTGGGGTGGGATCGCCAGTCGCTGGCGTCCTCGTTCAGAACTATGCACCTCACACCACCTACTGCAGACTGGGTGGCTGACTCCGGAGCTCCGTACCATACTACTCCCAATGCTGGTATTCTTTCTTCTACCCACCCCCCACATCCCTCTTTTCCTTCATCTATCGTTGTTGGGAATGGGTCTGTTCTTCCGGTCACCTCAGTAGGTGACTCAAGATCCCCGGGTTCTTTTCAGCTTAACAATATCCTTGTCGCTCCAGATATTATTCAGAATTTGCTTTCTATTCGTCGGTTTACCACTGATAATCGTGTTTCTGTTGATTTTGATCATCTTGGTTTATCTGTGAAGGATCTTTCCACCCGGCGTCTTCTTCTTAGATGTGATAGTCCAGGGCCCCTGTACACACTTCGACTTCCTGCTTCCGCTGCATCTCTGACTTTTGCTCTGGCTACGACGGCTTCGTCCGCTACTTGGCACCGCCGGCTTGGTCATCCTGGCGTTGATGCTATGTCTAACTATCTAGTAGTTCAGTTATCTGGTGTACTAGGGGCACACATGAGTCTTTATGTCATGCTTGTCAGCTTGGTCACCATGTTAGGCTTCCGTTTCCTACATCAGTGACTCATGTTGAGCATAGCTTTGATCTTATTCACTGTAATTTGTGGACATCTCCCATTACTAGTGTTTCTGGGTTTAAGTATTATCTGGTGGTCATTGATGATTTCTCGCATTTCTCTTGGACTTTTCCCTTACATTTGAAGTCTGAGACATATGTCACTCTCTCTCACTTCTTCGCTTGGGTTTCCACTCAGTTTGGTCGCACTGTCCGTGCCCTCCAGTGTGATAACGGACGTGAGTTTGATAACTCGATGCTCCGTAATTTTTTACTCACACATGGCATCCAACTGTGCATGTCTTGTCCATATACTTCCCCTCAGAATGGCAAGGCAGAGCGTATGCTTTGCACCACGAATGATGTCATGCGGTCTTTAATGTTTCAGGCCTCTCTCCCTGCTCGGTACTGGGTAGAGGCACTCCACACTTCCACCTTTCTCATTAATCGCCTTCCCACCAAGGCGATTCAGGCACCTACCCCGTACTTTGCCCTGTATGGCACTACTCCTCCCTACGACCACCTTTGAGTTTTCGGGTGCGCTTGCTACCCTAATCTTTCCGCCATAGCTCCACATAAGCTTGCGCCCCGCTCTACTCGGTGTGTTTTTCTGGGGTACTCACATGATCATAAGGGGTACCAGTGCCTTGATCTCACTACACACCGTATCTTGATCTCTCGACACGTCGTCTTCGACGAGTCCTCCTTTCCTTTCTCTCCCTCCTCCCCTGCTTCAGCTGCAGAGTTGAACTCTTTGTTTCCTACTGACACCGAGACTGCTCCACCACAGTTGTCTTGGCCTTTTTCTGCAGGTACGCCACCCATTGGGTCATGTGTGACCCCGACACCCACGACGTCGACTGCTGCACCTCACGCAGTACCAGTACCTCAGGCGACTCAGGCTGTGCCTCGCACAGCCCCGACGTTGCGGTTCACTGATCCTGCTGTCATCTACCAGCGATGAGCGCGGGTTGGTGCCCAGACCCCTGGGGCTCCGCTGTCCCTGGGGCTCCCAGATGCACCACGTGTGACCCCGGCGTCTCCGACCTCGACTGTCGCGCCATGCGCGGCCCCGGCGTCTTTGACTCCTCCAGCCGCGTCACACGCGGCCCCGGCGTCTCCGACCTCGACCACTGTGCCACGCGCGGCCCCGACGTCTCCGACCTCGACTCTCGCGCCACGCGCGGCCCCGGTGTCTTCGACCTCGACCACCACGCCACGCGCGGCCCCGGCGTCTTCGACCTCGACCACCGCGCCACGCGCGGCCCCGGTGTCTCTGACCTCGACCACCGTGCAACGCGCGGCCCCAGCGTCTTCGACCCCGACCACCACGCCACGCGCGGCCCCTGCGTCTCCGACCTCTCCGACGTCACGCACTGTGCCACGTGCGGCCACGGTCCCACGGTTTGCCGACCCGGCTCTTGTCTACCAGCGACGAGAGCGAGTTGGTGACTCCACTCCTGCTCGCCTCGAGCCCCCGGTGTACCACCCGCCTTTGCTCCACCGGGACCCAGGGCACGTTCACCCGATGGTGACTAGACGTGCAGCTGGGGTCCTTCGGCCTGCACAGCGCTTCTCCGAGGTCGCCCTCTCTTCGACGACGCCTCCACCGTCTGCTTCCTCTTCGGTATCACCTATACCGACTTCCGTCCGTAGCGCCCTTGCCGATCCTCACTGGTGCCGCGCTATGGAAGAAGAGTATGCGGCCCTACTTGCCAACCGGACTTGGAACCTTGTTCCTCGTCCACCTAGTGGCAACGTTGTCACCGGCAAGTGGGTCTTCACGCATAAGAGGAAAGCCGTTGGATCCCTGGAGAGATATAAGGCTCGATGGGTACTTCGGGGCTTCACTCAGCGCCCTGGAGTGGACTACGACGAGACTTTCAGCCCGGTGGTTAAGCCAGCGACGGTTCGTACCGTTTTGTCGTTGGCTCTCTCGCGTTCTTGGCCAGTCCACCAGCTGGACGTCAAGAATGCCTTCCTCCACGGTATTCTGACGGAGACGGTGTACTGCTGTCAACCGACAGGATTTGTTGACTCAGCTCGACCAGCCATGGTATGCAAGCTGAACAAGTCATTGTATGGTTTGAAGCAGTCACCTCGAGCCTGGTACAGCAGGTTCGCCTCCTTCCTGGTCTCCTTGGGCTTCGTTGAAGCCAAGTCGGACACGTCACTGTTTGTCTATCGACGGGAGAGTGACACTGCTTACCTTCTTCTGTACGTCGATGACATTGTGCTAACGGCGTCCAGTCCGGCTCTCATTCAGCGTACTATCTCTGCCCTCCAGCAGGAGTTCGCTATGAAGGACTTGGGTCGGCTTCACCACTTCCTGGGGATTGCAGTTGAGGATAGACCAGGTGGTTTGTTTCTTCACCAGCGGCAGTATTGTCTGGACATCCTCGAGCGCGCGGGCATGGCTGAGTGTAAGCCGTGCTCCACGCCGGTGGATACCCAGGCAAAGGTCTCCTTTGCCAATGGAACACCTGTCAGTGACCCGACTGCCTACAGGAGTCTTGCAGGTGCGCTCCAGTACCTCACCTTCACCAGGCCGGACATCTCCTACACGGTTCAGCAGGTGTGCCTACAGATGCATGACCCGCGGGAGCCGCACCTCACCGCTGTGAAGCGGATTCTTCGGTACCTGTGCGGCTCCCTCAACTATGACCTTCTACTTCGACGTGACTCACCCTCCGAGTTGGTTGTCTACACCGACGCTGACTGGGCGGGATGCCCAAACACCCGCCGTTCCACCTCTGGTTACGCCGTCTTCCTGGAGGGGAACCTCATCTCCTGGTCCTCGAAGTGGCAGCCCGTGGTCTCGCGCTCGAGTGCTGAGGCGGAGTATCGCGCTGTGTCTAACGGCGTGGCTGAGGCTTCTTGGCTTCAGCAGCTACTTCAGGAGCTTCACTCCCCCGTCGCCCGGAGCACGTTGGTCTACTGCGATAATGTCAGCGCCGTCTACCTCTCCACCAATCCCGTCCAGCATCAGCGCACGAAGCATGTGGAGATTGATCTCCATTTTGTTCGTGAGCGGGTTGCACGTGGCGAGGTCCAGGTTCTCCACGTCCCGACGACGTCGCAGTTCGCCGACATCTTCAAGAAAGGCCTCCCGTCGACGATGTTTTCAGAGTTCCGGTCCAGTCTCAACATCTGTTGTGGCTAGATGTTGGGACTGCGGGGGGGGGGGGGGTGTTGGACTGTATTAGTATTTTGGGGCTAGGCCTAGCCCACTCTTGTATCTATATATGTGTACCCACCCCTATGAGGTTCATTAATTAAGTCATTATTCTCTAATACTCGCGGTTAGGCAAACCGGACGTGTGATGTTGAGCCTGATGGAGTACAACTTGCCGTCGTCGCGCTGAACTCATGTGAGGAGACGCTGCTGCTTATCCCGTATGTGCATCACTCCTCCTTGCACCGTGATGCTGTAGCCATCCTCATCTAGTTGGCTGACGCTGATGAGGTTGGTGGTGAGGCGCGGGATGAGGTAGACACCGGCGAGCCTCCTGTGCTCACCCGTCTTGGCGGCAAATAGGACTGTATCGTCCACTAGATACGCACGACGGAGTTGCCGCCGAACTTGATGGTTCCGACGACGTTTTCGTCGAGCTCGGAGAAGACAGCGCGCGAACCCGTCATGTGGTTGGTCGCGCCCGTGTCGAGGTACCAACGAGTGTCGTCAAAGTTGTCGTCATTGCCGTGGTGAGCGAAGACACGTCCCTCCACTATCTCCAGTGGGCGCGTAGGACGTTCCTGTACAGGCTCCTCCTGTACTGAGGCCACCCTTGTCATAAACAAGGCGCCCTCCTCCTCCACCTTCGCCACGAAAGCCTGTTGCCGCGGCTCCTTCTTGGGTTTCGACCGACACTCCCTGGCCCAGTGGCCCTTCTCCCCGCACTTCCTGCACTGGTCCCGCGGAATATCCTTACTGGAACCTCCCTTCTTGCCTCCGTTCTTCTTGGGCGGGCCCTTTCGGCCGCCCCTCCTAGAAGAACCCGTGGACTGGGTAGACCGCTCCTCCTTCCGCCGTGCCTCCCACTCCTACCGAGTGAGGTACAGCTGGACGTCATGTACTCCTCCCTTCCGCTGCGTCGAGTCGAAGGCGTTCTCCGCCGCCCTGAGACGCCCCGTCACCTCCGACAATGTGAGGGTCGACACATCCAGCAGTGTCGTGATCGCCACCACAATCTGTTGAAAGCGTTCTCGAACGCTTCGCAGGAGCTTCTCCACGGCCCTCTCTTCTCCTATCTCCTCCCCTAGCGACGCAAGCCATGATAGCATGCCGCTCAGGCGGAGGGAGAAGTCCTCCACGCTCTCGCCATCCTTGAAGGCAGCGGCTTCGAACTCCTTTCGGAGTTGTTGTGCCGTCGTCTTCTTCACGCGATCGGCCCCGACCCGCATGATGGCGATCGTGTCCCATGCCTCCTTCGCCGTCCTCTTCTCTCCTATTGTCGTGTCCCATGCCGCCATCATATCTTCTTGCTCGCTCACGTTCCCCTCCTCCACGACCTTCCAAAGCAGCCGTGCCTTCAGCTTGATCTTCATCATGACAGCCCACTCCGCGTAGTTGGTCTTGGTGAGCACGGGGAACCCCGTCCCGGTGTTCACCTCACGAGCTGTCAGAGAGGGTGTCGCATGGCTGGTGGCGCTGCCACTGCTTAGAGGTGTGTAAGACATCGTGCAGAATTCAACTTAGGGTCGAACCGGCTCTGATGCCACGAATGTTGGAAATTCAATGATCCCAAGGCTAGAACTGCTTCTGTACTACCACAAGAACTGAATCTGTACAACAGATCAGGTCACTGCTGGATGTTGTGTGCATTTAATGGAGTAAAAAAACAGGGTGCAGGGGTGATGTACGCAGGAACATAGATGAGCCCTGTGCTGCTACTGTGCGCACGGGAGACTGAATAGGAGACAGCTGTTTGCTTGCGTAGGGAGCAGATGCAATTTGCAGGATGGTGTTTGGACGCAGTGCAGAATAGGGGCAGGGGCAGATTGAGGTGAACTTGGCGCAAAGAAAAATAATTTTTGGAGATGTTTATTCCTTTAAAATACCCGGCTATTTATAGCCTTTTACAGATATACTACTAACAGATTTAAAACTAGAGATAGAATCAAATCTTATCTCAAACAAACTCTATTTAAACGGATTCTGATCAGAACTGACTCAATCTTTATCCTGTGCGTCCCCTTCTGGGCGAGCTAGGCTTGGGACTGGGCTACTGGGCCAGGCCTGGGCGAGCTGGGCTTGGGCCTGGGCTGTTGGGCCGGGACTAGGCCGAGCAGAGGAAGGATCAATCTACAGTTAGCAGTGTCAATTAGCTTTGTCAGGTCAGCTTCAGCAAGTTGACAAGTTGGCGAGCATTGCAGGATAAGATAAGGTGTAGTCGTCCTGCTCTGATGGGGCAGTCTACTTGCTCTGTTTTACCTGCGCCCTTTCTTCAGGTTGCAGTTCATCTTAATAGCTAGATGCAACATGTCAGGCTTTGTAATATATATATATATATATATATATTTATATATATATATTAGATCAGTGCACTTGTGTTCTATATATATAATATATGTATATAGAACACAAGTGCACTGATCTAACAGAGCCCAAGTTGTAAAAAACTTATCAGGGCTGAACTTCTCCTTCCTCTGTTCTGCTCTCCTCTGTTTTTGCTGCAAGTCCAACAAGGGATACTATTGTCCTGTGCTAAAAGGTTGTCTTAAGGAGTACAAGTTTTTGCTTGCGCACTCCATCTGATGTCTCTCGTTTTATATTTGTATGGTAAGAATGCTGGTCTTAATGTTTGCTAAGAGTTACCTATCGACTTTGTTCCTTCTACAATGACTTGTTTCTAACTGATGTAGATGTGCTCATTTATTCAGCCAACATCTTCATCTGCATAAATGGCATTTGTCCTCAATCTCGACTCTTGAATGCAACGTAACTGTCTAATTTTCTGGAGGCAGTGTGCCTATTTTAAGTACTACAACTACAATATGTACTTTTCCAGATTAAAAGGAAATTTATTTATGTACTTTTCCTGGGTTCGAATCAGCCTCCTTGCAAAATAAGCAAGGGGAAGGCTGACTAGAAATTCCCTTCTCCAGACCTCACAGTGTGGGAGCTTTCAGCACTGGGTATGCCCTTTTTTACTGACAAGGAATTTCAACGATTGATTTTATTTCAAAGGGACTAAAATTCTTCCTGGAACTCATTTGTATTATAAAATATCTTGTAAAGTTAGGGTATACAGATTTAGTGAATATGTCCTCCCTACATGAAATGGTCATCACCCACTAACAAACTTTTTATGCAACTCTCTGGACAGTAGAAATAGCATTTTGTGTAAATGGGCATATTGTAGTGAATTTTTATACATTTCTAAGCATCATTTTTTTTATTAATCTGTATGTTAGCTTCTTCAGTAACTAGTCTTATAATGGTACAGTTCTACAATTCCCCGTTGTGCAGTGTCATCATATTCTCCGATCTCTCTCGCTGTCCACATTCTAGACCATGGAACCGTATCAAATAGTGACCAACATAGAGCAACTTGCAGCATTTGTACTTGAGTTATTTCAGCAATTTCATAAAAAAGAAAGATACTTTGTCCTTTTGCTATTCTTTATTCACGGGACATTACCACTGCAGAATAAAGATTTTGCATGTTACCAAAAAAATCGGTTTCCCACTATATATATGCCCTCTTCCATTCATGGCTCATTGCTCCCAACTTAGTTCTCTATAGCTGCTAGTACTGATCTCCAAGTAGCCAAATATGGAGTGTTCAAACTTGCATCGTCAGATCATCTCCATGAAGAAAAGTCTCTTTGATCAGGTTTGCCTTCTTTTCCATTCGTCCATGCAAAAGCCATGATTGTAATAACTTCATCCCACATATATCATATTTTGTGGCCATTTTATTGGAAAAAATATTCTTGCCTAGGCCAGCGAAAGGCAGGATAATTACATGAGAAATAATTTGTTCCTCGAAACTTTATTTTCCTATTGGAAAAATTATTCTGAGAAAACTCCTGTGGACTACGGTCCACTAGCAAAAGATAAGCAGTATATCAGTTATCACATAAGTGGATCATCTGTTCAGTGCTTGCCTGCTCTTCTGGCAGCTTATTCACTTATATTTTGGAATTCAGCTTCAGTTGGAACCATACAATTCTTTTAGTTAGAAATATTGATCAGGTACGATGGGACAATGAGCAGACCACATGGCATGCACTTGCCATCTTAAAATTTTGCATTTTTGCTTCTAAACCAACAACAGTTACACATGCATTATGATAATGGGTTTATTGGACAAATGAGAGGATGTCTTTGGCAGCGCAAATAGGGAGCAGCATGATTTATTTCGTATTTCCTATTCCTCTGAGAATATACAAAAAGTTCTTTTTCAACTTTACAGAGTCATAAGTTGGGATCATTTTGATGATACATTAGTATCTCGTAGGCTAGGATGCCCTTTCTACCTAGCTAGGCTGAGGCCTGAAACCTCTTGCTGAAATTTACATGCTCCATCTTTATGTTGGAAGGACAAAAAGTTATCTTTTGTGGTGGATTTCAGGATCAGGATCTTCCATCCTAACTCCTAAGTAGTGCTGGAGTTATGTCTCTTGGGAATGATAAACGTTTCATTGATTCTAAAAATAGTTCTTATATGTGGCTTATGCTTATTTTCACACGGCACAGGAGAGGATTCCCCTACTGTACTTTTATTAGAATTAGGTGGTTAGCTGTACATGTATTAGAAAAGAAACGAAACAAAAAGTTTACAAGGTCGATAGCCATGCTATCATGTCTGCTTTGTAACTTGGTTTTGCTCCCTGCATTGCTAACTTAAGTGGTACATGTTAATGAGTTATGCCATTTTCACCTTGAACTTGAATATTTCATAATCATGCGTGATTTAGAAAGGCGGGAAGATTGAAGTATGTTTTTATATATTTATGTTACGTAAGTCTTTTGTTGCGTTCTATATCATGATTTCATTGAGGATTTCAAATCCTTTTTAATGTCTATATTGAAATGGAGATGTATACCCTGGACTTCATTCTTTTTTGTTTTGCCAATTTGCTTCTCAATCTACCTTGTGTGATTCCTGCAGGGTTACCTCGATGAACAGTTCACTCAGCTGGAAGAACTGCAGGACGATACAAGCCCCAATTTTGTAGAGGAAGTGGTTGTTTTGTTCTTCAAAGATTCATCAAGATTGTTGACTAACATAGAGCAAACACTGTGAGTATTACTTCTGAACTCATATCATGAATGAATAACTTGGATGTTCTGATAGGATGCATGCACATAATTTTAAGACCCAACCTTCTACAGAAATAACCTATTTAATGCATTCACTTTGCGATTCCCTGGGATGCAGTGATAAGTACCCTCAGGATTTCTACCGGTTGGATACTCTGGTGCACACACTTGAAGGCAGGGGAACAAGGTATTGAACCGGTTGATATGTCCAGCAAACATATGTTGGAATAACCTTTTTTTGAGGGTGATGGAATAACATTTTTCTGTCTTCCATCAGTGTGAAATCTTCCGTAACATATTTCAGAAACAAGTCTAAGAGTGCTTACTGATACAAAATATTATCAGTAAGATAGGAATGGTCCAAATTCTCTAAAGGTGCCTTTTGTTTGTGCAGCATTGGTGCAATGAGGATGAAGAATGAATGCTCAGTGTTAAAAGCACACTGCAGTAACAAGAATCTGGAAGAGTATGCTTCGCACCTCGTCCTATATACCCGTATCTCACTGGATAAGTTCAATCCTTTTACTTTCCCTGTTTACCCAGATGCCGCAGGTCACTCCAGAAGATGAAGAGGGAGCATGCCACTCTTAAGCAGAAGCTTGAGACATACTGTCAGGTACATGCGCCACCGTAGAATAACATGGACAATTGACATATTCTCACCTATTTACTACGTGCTGAGACAGTTGATGAGGCAAGTCAGTCCCCGCGAACGTGCGGTGAACTCAAGGAAGTAAGAAGAATCCAATGGAATGCGGATCCAACCGAGACAAGGGTGGACCGTCCCTGCTTCATTTGGAAGAGTCTCATGATACCAAACTTTGCTCTGTTACTGGTGCCCTTCTAATGTTCATGGGTGGTGTATCTGCAGTCTCTGTACCCTGTGAAGCTGTCTACTTTGCACGCTTCTCCTCCCTTGGCTTTGATGGTGTCTCTGAAGAACCGTACTAAAATGTCTGTTGGTGCTAGTAATATATAATGGTTTTCCACACTAGACACTACTCATGTTTTTTTTTATTTTCAAGTCAACAAAACTAGGAAGACACTACAGAAGTCTGAAGTTCGTGTGTGTCGAAGTGTACGCTACGACACTTTTCACGGTATCTCTACTGTAGCACTCCGGGGAGGTTCATTGTTTGGACGGGCTTACGTCGCTAGATCGATCGAGCTTTTAGAACAATGGTGAACACAGAATTTACGTGGTTCGGGCCGTCGAAGCGTAAAACCCTACGCCCACGGAGCGAGTTTGTATTGCTTGAGCTTGCGCATGTGTGTGAGAGCTGGGTTTCGAACTGAGGGATCGAAGATCCCTCTCTAGGAGGTTGTCCCGGTCCTTTTATAGCTCAAGGCCGGGCAATTACATTGTGGCTTGGGGCTCGATAGGTGACACCGCGACTGTTCGTACCCTACGCACAATCTAGAGTATTTACAACTTCTTGTAATGTCGCTGTCGAAGGAGTTAACGTGCGTCGCTTGGCACGCCGAACGCCTCTGACCGAGTAACGGTTGATGATGGTGGGTGAAGAACCCGTCTTGTCACCGCGTCCTACTTGGTCAGTTGTGTAGCATTTTGCCGTTATCATGTCGTACAACACTGTGTCGTTGTCACACCGTCCCGCCCTGTCCTGTCACGGTAATGACGGTCAGGAGTGGGCGGAGGCGTGCGCTGCGCACCATGCTTTTGGGGAAGGCGCGGGTCTTGACTGCGTGACAGGACCGCACACGACTTCCTTGACTCCTGAGGCCCAAAGCCCACGACGAATCGTGGGACACGTGGCGGCTCCGGAGCCTTCCTCACCGAGGAGGTCAGGCCTGGAGACACGTGGCAACGCCGGACCTCGCCTCAGCGAGGAGGCCACGTCCGGGGCCAAAGACACGCGGCGGCTCCGGAGCCCTCCTCAGCGGGGAGGTACGGCCCGGAGCCTAGGGACACGTGGCAGTGCTGGACCTTGCCTCAGCGGGGAGGTTAGGTCTGGGACCAAGGACACGTGGTAGCTCCAGAGCCCTCCTCAGCAGAGAGGTCCGGCCCGGAGACACGTGGCAGCGCCGGACCTTGCCTCAGCGGCAAGGCCAGGTCCGGAGCCAAGGCCACATGGCAGCTCCGGAGCCCTCCTCAGTAGGGAGGTCCTGCTTGGAGCCTGGGGGCACGTGGCAGCGCCGGACCCTGCCTCAGCAGGGAGGTCAGATCCGAGGCCAATTACATGTGGCAGCTCCAGAGCCTTCCTCAGCGATGAGGTCCGGCCCGGAACCCGTGGACACATGGCAGCGCTGGACCTCACCTCTGTGGGGAGGCTAGGTCCGGGGGGCAAGGACACGTGTCAGCGCCAGGGCCTCCTCATTAGGGAGGCTTGATCTGGAGCCTCTTCAAGCCTCCACGCGGGGGTACTGGTCTGTAGGGTACCGACAGTGGCCCCCGGGCCCCACCTTGGGGGAGGTGACGATCGTGCAGATGGGGTCTCCATCTTTCCTTCCTGCGTGGTTGCTTTGAACTTGTACCGTAGTGGTTGAAGTGGCAGCACACCCTGACGTAGTGGGCGAGTTATTGTACCGGACAGTCAAAGCGGCAGCACGTCCTTGGCGTAGTGTGCGTACTTGACAGCCGAACCGGCAGCACGCCTCTTGCGTAGTGGACACGTGGTCGTGCTAGACTGGAGGGTCGTGGTGGCATGCTCAAGGAGCGGTTTCTGGGCATTGATTGTGACGGTTCCAGAGACGTCCACTGCAGTCCTGCCGTGCCGCTTTTCTCGGGAACCGCCCGAGCCTCCTCCTAGTGACGCTGCCCGCCTGGTCCCCACCGTATGACAGGCGGACCTAGGTCCCACCCGTCAATGGGAGTGCGGGTAGCGCGGGGCGGTGATAGCCCAGGCGCCACGCACGACGCCTCGCCGAGGGTCGCAGGAGTAGCAAAGGAAACATTGCAACGAAAAGCAATTATCCTTACTTACCTCCTAGTGCCTTGTGCTCTTCGTCTTCCACCTTTGCGCTCAAGACTTCCGCTTCCGAGCATATCCAGCCACCACTTGCTCCAATTGCGATCGACCTTCGCTCCTCCCGTCTTCGGACTGACGAAGAACTTGGGCACGTAAGGCGCATGCTCGGCTGGTAGTCGGTCGAGTATGACGGAAAGATCCACCGTGGGATGACTCCGCTCACCGGCTTGCAGCCTGGCAAGGTCGCACTTTTCACCTCCTACGGGGTCCAGCTCCGGCACCTGACGCCACACACCCTCGCACTAGTGGAGGTCTTCATCCACTTCTATGAGATGTTCATCTGCGTGCGACAGTCAGTGCTGCTCTTCCGGGTGTTCTTCATCTTGCGGGCCTAGGGGAGAAGCACAAGCCACCTCGGGGACCACTACTTCTCAGCACCGAGGGCAGAACTATGTGTCGTACATCGCGCTCTTCTCCTCCGGCAAGTGGGAGCACTAGAGGGAGGACTGGGTGATCGCCCGCACGAGCGGGCCCCCAGGCGGTCGTGGATCCCGCCGCGGATGAGGTGCCTAACCTGTAGGAAGCTTACAGGCCAGTGCTGGCGAGGATGAGGTTCTTGGCGCAGGAGGGCCTGACGTTGCTAACGGTCCTGGACGACTTCCTATCGCGCCGCATCACACCCCTCTAGCAGCGCACCCGGCCTGCCTGGTTGTACACCGGGGAGAACGATCTCACCCGGATGGAGCGCGGCCCTAGGTCATCCCCGGACCAGTAGATGCTGAGCCTCATGCTGCTGAAGCCGACCTCCGACACGACCTCCGACGACTTCATCAACCCGTCAGCGAGCTGCTTGTCGGTTTGCCTCAACCAGGCGGCAAGGTCAAAATTGCTGAAGGAGCTGCCGACACTGGACGACGTTGATGTCGCCATGCGGTAGGTCGGAGACGCTTCCCGCGGCGTGCAGATCGGAGGAAGCGGTGCTAGTGGCCAGGCGACGCGTGTGCCAAACCCATTTCTCGACAAGGAGAAGGAGCGGGTGCCAGCCAGCGGACCCGC
The DNA here is from genome assembly GCA_030760725.1 of Neostapfia colusana. Lineage (NCBI taxonomy): Eukaryota > Viridiplantae > Streptophyta > Magnoliopsida > Poales > Poaceae > Neostapfia > Neostapfia colusana. The sequence goes on along the minus strand of JASWHV010000005.1, from coordinate 3,062,756 downwards.
ACCCGCGGCACGCCCTCGCTCACCGCCCAGGGACGCCGCAGAGTCGAGCAAGAAATCAAATAGAAGGCTAGTTCACCCCAACGGAAGCTTCATATCGAAGCCCAGAGCGGAGGGGCCTCTAGCTGCCCGTGGTCCCGCATTGAGCTCGGCGGCCGGTGCTGACGGCAGCTCTGGGAGTGCTGCAGCCGGGGCAGCTTCGGCGGGTGCGAGGAAGACGTCTGATGCTGCTATGGCTCCGAAGAAGGCTCTTTACGCTCCATCAGCCACGAGGAATGCTTCCGGCTCGCCTCCGGCTCTGAAGCCGACAGCGGGGAAGGTTCGTGACATGCCTCCGACAGCGAAGAAGGTTCGTAAGGCGCTTCCTGCTTTGAAGCCGACGGGGGTAGCCCCGGCACCTGACGCACCTCTGGCCCCAAGGCCGACGGTGAGGAAGGTTCCTGATGCGTCTCCGGCTTCGAAGCCGGTGGGGGCGAGTGGTTCCAGCACCCCATGCAAAAAGCTTCACGCCTCCTAGAACCGCATGCACCTAGGTATGACGCAAACCTTAGGATAGGTTGCGGTCTTGTTGCTTTTCTTCTTATGTAATTGACTTCAGCTCCTTTCTCACAGGGCTTCACCGCAGAGCGCAGCACCTCCCTGGCAGCAGCCCAGGGATCGGAATCCCTCTGTCGCTGGGGGTTCCGGAGGTCCAACCCCAGCATCGGCGTCGGGGTCAGCGCGTGGACCAGCCCGAGACGCTGACTCTCGGGCCCCCGAGACCGACCGACCGACAGACGCAGGCGTCCCTGATGGTGGCGCGGCCGCTCCAAGGTGAGTTGCAAGTACCCCTACTCCTTCTCAACAGGCGGGTGCGGTGGTCGCTCCGCCGGAGGACGCTGAGCCTTTGGAGGCTGTGGGGTGTCCTCTGTTGAAGATGCCTGAAGTGGTTCCACTCCCCAAGGCCATGAAGGTGGCGTACTCTAGCCTAGAGCAGGTGAGGAGGCACTTGCTCGGGAGTGGAACGAGTTGAAGGCGGAGCGGGAGCATCTCCGAGACTGGGGCGAGCTGCTGAAGGAGCGGAACCAGTCCGCCAAGGAGAAGGCAAGGGCGAGGGAGGAGCGGCTTGAAGTCATGCAGGATACCCTCGACCTGAAGCGGGCCGTGGTCGCGAGGCTAAATAGTATAGTTCGGGATCTTTTGGATGAAGCCATACAACTCCACTACGCATCTGAAGCTCGTGCCGAAGCTCTCTCCAAGGTGCGGGAGGTCCTCGTCCGGCGGGAGCAGGAGCGGCAGGAGAGGGAGAGGGACCTCAACTTCCACAATGCAGCTCAGGAGGCGGAGCGGGAGCACATGGAGAAGCAACTCTAGAGCGTCCTTGAGCGTGAGCTTGTCGCCGCATCCATGGAGGCCTCTCTGGACCACCGAGCTACGGAGCTGACTGCCAAGGAGGAGGAGCTGGTCGCCCGGGAGAAGGAGTTGGCGAGCCAAGACTTGGTCCGGGAATTGGTCGCCACTGCGAAGACAGTGGAGGAGCTCTGGGCTTCTTGCACCGTGGAGGTTGAGAAAGTCTAGGACTTACTCGGCCGTGCGGAGACGGCGTTGGAGCTCTTCGGCTACAGACCCTTGCGCATGGGTGGTCTGGTGCAGGAGGTGAGCCAAGTGCTCCCTGCGCTGGCCTCGGCCGGGGCCAAGCTGCTGGCACTGGAGGGCGCCGTCGCGGAGGAGCTGGAGGCCGAGGGCAAGGACCAGGCTCAGCAGGTGACGGAGCACGTGTTTCCAGAGATGGGACCCCAACGTCTCCCTCGAGCCGGTGGTGCAGGGTCCTGTTGTAGAGATGATGGAGGCGGCCAGGTCCACTGTGGAGGACGCCGCCAAGCTCGTAGCTGCTAGGTTCCAGCGCTAGTAGTCTTCTAGGGCTCCTGCATGCCTTGTGTATCCGTCAGCTTTTATGTTGAATAAAAACTTGTTTGTTGAAGTCTTTATTCCTTGTGTTGTTGATGTATGCCTTCGGGTCCTTGACCGCGCAAGGGCCCGGAACAACTTGGCCGAGGTGGCATGTTATTCGCCGATATCGTTGGCTTGAATCCCCGGGTCCTTTGCAGCGTAAGGACCCGAATAAGCTCCGGCGGTGTTTTCAGCTCGTCTCCTCGGGTCCTTAGAAGCGTAAGGACCCGAAGGAGCTCCAGCAAAGTCGATAGCTCGTTGTAGTCAAAGCTCTGAATTCTTGCTTGTCGCTACGGGGGTCCCGACGTCCTGCCCACGTGGTTCATCGTGATGGCCTCCTAGTAAGTGTGGCCCTTAGGTTGGGGCGCACCTACCAAGCAGATGGTTAGGTCCGGGATGCTAGGACTTGTTCGGACCTTGCACAGACATGCAGAGAAAAGGAGTAGTCGTGCTCACTGGTCACAATTCCCTGCTCCTAGTTTTGTTGTGGCTTACGGTCCTTAGCGGAGCTACGGGGCTTGGGTAATTCAGTGTGACAGCATTCGGGTTATCGTTACTACTTTGCTTAGGGGTATGAGCCATCCGGCTCCCTGGTACTTAGTTGCAGCGCTGTAGAGGCAGGGTGTGCACGCTTAGGGTATGGAACCAGGCTAAGCAGGCTACACACCCTGGACCCCCCGCTGGCATTAGCCTTTCACGGGAGGGACCATTTGGTGCCATAGGGCCCCCGAGCAAGGAAATAACCGAAGGACCCCGGGTACACCACAGGAACCTCAAGCAGACCCGCCGGCAGAAGGATTGCACAGCTCCTACTACGGGTAAGCGCAAGGAAAGAGGTTGGCCATACGGCAAGAGCGGTATGGAAAGTAAGCACGAATATGAAAGGGGCGATACCCGGGGTCCAGTTACTCCCTTGTCCGCAAGTGTGTGCCATATGGCCCCCAAGTACTCAACTATAACGCTGGGGAGGCAGAGTGCACACGCTCAGGGTACAAGACCAAGCTAAGCACGATGCACGCCCATGACGTCACACGGGCGTTAACCTTTCTGCGAGGGGACCTTTCAGTTCCACGGGACTCAGAACAAGTAGGTAGGACTACCCTGGACATGCCATGAGACATTTGATATGCAAGAGTAAGCATAAACTTTAAAGTAAAGAGATGGGAGGAAGAGCACACACAGGGTACGATAGGTTTTTTCTCATATCAGGTTAATTCATAGGAGGATACGGGCTTTACAAGAAGGCAACGACCCGCTCCAGATGACAAGAGTATCAGGACTCCTCCGGAGCTTAGCTGTTCCTATCACTGCCCCTAGACTTTATGACTCCCTAGCATAGAAAAGAGAGCCCTACCGTTGTGCTAAGGATATAACTTACGGAGGTGCTCTATGTTCCATGGATTGGGTAGAGGTACCCCATCCTCCATGGCCAGGCGAACGCACCCGGGGCGGCATACTTGTGTTACTCGAAAGGGACCCTCCCAGCAAGGGGAGAGTTTGTTCACCCCTTCACAAGAAAGTATTCGCCGAATCACCAGGTCGCCCACCTCGAGTTGTCTGCTCTGCACGAACCGCTGATGATAGCGCCGGAGCGCCTAGCGGTACTGTGCATGTCGAGCAGCAGCTTGCCTCCTTCGCTCATCGACACTATCGATATCTTCACGCCGGAGCTGGTCCTACGTGGCTTCGTCGTATGCCTGGACACGTGGGGAGCCATGGTGATCTCCGAGGGGAGGACGGCCTTATCCCCATACACCAGGAAGAAGGGTGTTTCCGTGTCGCTCGGCTGAGGGATGTTCGACTAGCCCACAGTGCGCACGGAAGCTCATCTAACCAATTGGCACCATGCTTCTTCAAGAAGTTGTAGGTGTGCGTCTTGAGTCCCCTAAGTATCTCAGCATTTGCCCTCTCGACTTGTTCGTTGCTCTCTGGATGAGCAACAGAAGCGTAGTAGACTTGGATGCCAAGGTCTTTATAGTACTCTTGAAACACTGCAATGGTGAACTAGGTCCCATTGTTGATGATTATTCTGTTTGGGATCCCGAACCGGCAGGTGATTGACTTGAGGAACTTGGCTGTTGACTGGTTGTTGATTGTCACTACTGGGGCTGCTTCCGACCACTTGGTGAACTTGTCTACAGCGACGTAGAGGTACCGGTACCCTCCGATGGATCTGGGGAATGGCCCCAGGATGTCCAGCCCAGACATAGCGAAGGGCCATGAGGGCGGGATCATCTGCAACATCTGTGCTGGTGTGTGGATCTGCTTGGCGTAGAACTGACATGCCTTGCATCTCTTGACCAGCTCGACGACATCCTGGAGAGTTGTTAGCCAGTAGAAGCCATACCGGAAGGCTTTACCGACCAACGTGCGGGAAGATGCATGGTTCCCACACTCGCCTCCATGGATCTCTACGAGCAAGTCGCAGCCCTCCTCCCGGGTTATACACCATAATAGGACGCCATTGGCGCCATGTCGGTAGAGATTCCCCTCTACCAGCGCGTATCTGTTAGCCAACCGAACGATCCCTTTAGCGGATGCATGTTCATCGGGAACGATATTGCCTTTCAAGTAGCCCCGGATCCCCGTTATCCATGCGTCGGGACCTACTTGAGCTTCTGGATCTTGAGCACCGGGTTGCACGGAGTCCCCGGTTACACTCATAATCCTTGGCGGGCTCCATGGTAGCAAGGCTGCCGGGACCACCAGCTTCGAGGTGCTGATCTCGCACCCTTCACCTGGTTCGGCAAGCCAGGCGGTAGGTCACAGCAACTTCCTTTAGAAGACTCCCTCAGGCACTGGAGCCCAGGTGGAAGCCTTCATTGACAGGTCGCCGGCGATTGTGTTGTTGGCGCGGGGGACATGGCACAGGTCCAAGACTTGGAACCCTTTTTCCAGCTTCTGCACTTGGAAAAGGTAGGGTGCAAGCTGAGGATCATTGCAGTAGCACTCTCTATTGACTTGCTTGATAATCAGCTAAGAATCACCCTTGACCAACAATTGTTGGACGCCGAAAGACAGCGCGGTCTTCAACCCGAAGATGAGAGCCTCATACTCCGCCATGTTGTTGGTTGCCTTGAAGTCAGGTCCCACAATGTACTTGAAGTGCTTCTCAGTCGGGGTGAAGAGCAGTACTCCCGCTACGGCACCTTGCTTGCGTGAGGAACCGTCAAAGAAGAGTGTCCACTGAGGCGTCCACTCAGCACGAAGTTAGTTAGCGCCTAACTCTACACCGCATTGTGCAGTAAGAAATTGAGCTTGAACTCTGGCAGCTCAGCAGCCCACTTTGCAACGTTACCAGTTACGTTGGGGCTGTGGAGCACATCTTTCAGTGGGTATGAAGTGACCACTAAAATCTTGTGAACATGGAAGTAGTGGCGCAGCTTTCTTGATGCAACGAGGACTGCGTATAGCAGCTTGTGCACCTCCAGATATCTTGTCTTGGCATCGTGGAGGACCTCGCTGATGTAGTAGACTGGACGCTGGATGGTCCGGACCTTCCCGAAGGGGTCCAGGTGCATCTTCTTGGAGAGGTCTGGGACTCGAGAGCCCCTGGCCCACGGGTCCAGAACTACACTCTGGGAGCTGGGACCTGGCGGTGCATTGGTCGTCAGGTCCGGTAGGCCGGGACCTGACTAGCTCCTCGTCCCCTGGCTCCCCTGCGAGGTCCAAGTCCTGGGACTCGGGACCTGCCGTAGGAGCATCATCTGGGACTTGGGGTCGTGGTAGTTCCGGTCGCTCTGCGACCAGGACCAATGCTCACAACCTCTACTATGGCGGCAATGTAGAGGAGAGGCTCGCCTTGCTCCGGAGCCACCATGATCGGTAGCATGGTGAGGTACATCTTCAGCTCCTAGAACGCCTCATCCACCACCTCAGTCCAGACGAAGGGTCCGGACCTACGCAGAAGCTTGATGAACGGGAGAGCCTGCTCAGCCAGTCTAGAGATAAACCGGCTGAGCACAACCAAGCATCCCGTGAGCTTCTGCACGTCCTTGATGCAGGCAGGTGGCCGCATCACTTCGATTGTGTTAATCTTCTCTCGGTTAGCTTCGATTGCCCAATGTGAGACCAGGAAAATGAGTAGCTTTCTGACAGAGACCCCGAAGACACATTTGTCTGGGTTCAACTTCGTGCATGTCGAACGCAACCTGTTGAAGACTAATGCTAGGTTGCCGAGCAAAGATGCATGCGACTTAAACTTAACGACGATGTCATCAATGTACACCTCTACTAAGTCCCGAATGAGATTCCCAAATGTTTTATGCATGGAACGCACAAAAGTGGGAAGGGCATTCTTAAGACCATAAGGCATGGGTACATAGCAAAATAGAAGGCATTATGTTCTTCATCTTCCCTATACATAGGTATTTGGTGGAAACCTGAGTAAGCGTCTAGGAAACACAGTATATCACAATCGGATGTAGAATCCACTATTTGGTCTATGTGGGGGAGAGGAAAATGATCCTTTGGGCATGCCTTATTGAGAGTGGTGTAGTCAATGCACATCAGAAGCTTCCCGCCAACCTTCAGGATGACAACACGATTGGCCAGCCATCGTGGATGGTGGACCTCTCGGATGAAGCCGACGTCGAGCAACTTCTTGAGTTCTTCACGGATGAAGTTTTGTAGCTCAATGGACTGCTTTCGAGGCTTCTGTTGCACCGGCCTGGCATCGGGGTACAACTTCAAATGGTACTCAATCACCTCCCTGGGGATCTCGGGCATCTGTGACGGTTGCCATATAAACACGTCAAAATTAACCCCGAGGGAGGCGGCGAGCGCGAGTTCCTATTTGTCTCCCAGATTCCTCGCGGTGCGGGTGATCTTGGCGGCGTCCAGGCCAATTTGGACGGCTTTGATGGCGACGTCCCCACCGTATAAGGACTACACGGGTGCAGATGTCATCCCACACTTGCACTCGCTTGGAGGTGGCCGACTTCCTTCAGCGTAGCCAGAAGCAGCCTCCTGCGCCACTGCCAACACCTGGAGCTTCTCCAGCGCTGAGATGGTGGCAGAGGGTCTCCGCGGATCTTGAGGACGCCGTTCGGTGTCGGCATTTTCAGGTCCAGGTAGTCGTAGTGGGCTACCACCATGAACCGGTACAGGGCTGGCCTGCCGATGATGGCGTTGAAGGGGAGGCTGACCTCCGCAATGTCGAAGACAACGTTCTCTGTGCAGTAGTTCTCTAGCGTCCTGAATGTCACCGGGAGCGAGATGGTACCGCACGGGAAGATAGGGTGTTGACCCACCCTCGAGAATGGACATTAGGGGGTGAGCCTGTACATAGGGATATGCAGTTTCTTGAAAGATGCAAGGCTGATGATACTGAGGGACACCCCACCATCGATCAGCACGTGGTAGAGCTTCACGTTGGAGATCGTGTGGGCGATGAGGAGTGGAAGCTGCCCGGCGCCCACCATGTTCTTGGAGCAGTCGGAGGCGTCGAAGCTGATCGGCGTCTCCATCCACTTGTGGTGTGGCGCCGGCCTGAGGCAGGAGCAGCCGATGCTACCGCTCATCGCAGGGTCTTGACGGCACGTCGGGACGTGATGTCCCAAGAATCCCCGTACATCACGTGCTGCTTCTTGCGACACTCATTGTCGGCGCTGGAGTCGGAGTCTGAGTGGCCGTAGACGGCCTTCAAGGCCCGTTTGGCGTCTTGATACTTCATCTCTTGCTCCATGCCGATCTCAGGGTCAGCCTTCTGCTTGCCCTCCTGCTGGAGGGAGGGCGCGTCGTCTTGGCGCTGCCGCTGCTGCACGCGGAAGCGCTCCGCGAGCTTCTTGATTTTACGGCACTCGCTGGCACCATGGTGGTTGGAGTTGTGGACCAGGCACCATTGGCCGTCCTCATCGGCGGACGGCGGTCCCGGACGGTTGTCGGTGTGTGGGCCACGGCCCCCACCGGCTGCTATAGCGGCGACAGTGGGTGCCCCGGCTAGAGGCTTGTCTTTGCCTCCAGCCTTCTTCTTTTTCTTGCTGCTGCCCTGAGCAGCAGCCTCACCGGCACTCCCCACCTCGAAGGTGGGTCGTGAGTGTCAGTCTTGTCCTTCCACTGCCTTGGCGCACTTGTCCACCAGGCTGAAGATCTCGGAGACGTCTCGCACGTCATGTGTGGTGTGACACCCTCATCTCGGGTGTCAGCATATGTTCATGTTTTATGAAGAAGAAAAACATTTTAAGAAAAGAAGGAACAGAGACAAGTATCAAAAGGATAGCCAATAAAGCTCTCCGAGAAAACCGAAAGGCAACTTCCACGGCCAGCAGACCACGTGGCGCGTTCGGAGCTCATCCCCGAGAGATTGGGAGAGGTCCGACACTAAACTAGGCTACGTGGCAGGCTCGGGGGTCACCTCCGCAATTGGAAAGAGGTCCGACCCTGTGGGACACGTGCTGCCCGCGGAGCTAGCCTCTGCGGAAGAAGCAAAAGCATTTTTCATAGGACACGTGTCAATCTCGGAGCTCATCTCAGAGAGAAGTCCGGGTCTATCGAACACGTGTCGCCACCGGAGCTTATCACTGGAAGGTCCGTCGCAAAACACGTGGCGTGCGCGGAGCTCGTCTCCGAAGAAGAGGAAGGTCTCGCTTGTGACACGCGGCACAACCGGAGCTCGTCTCTGCGGGAGAAGAGATACCAGGCTCGGAAGGACACGTGGAGCTTCCGGAGCTCATCACTGCGGAGGTAACGAGTCTGGAGCGGTTTTTACGCGTGAAGATATCGGTACGCAACGGAAACCGATCTAAACTCCACGATGTTACCGAAGATAAGACGTCAGGATCTAACAAAGATCTGAATAAGACTCTTATTTGGGATCCAATCAGATTAGGACTCTTCTCTTCCCGATTATAAATAGAACCCGAAACCTCTGGCCGAAACTACGAACTTCTCTTTCAACTCCTGAGCCGACGACTTAGCACCCTAGCCCTAACTCGCCGAGCAAAACATCGCCGAAGCGCAACAAGGGAGATCATCGGAGAAGAACCGAGTGGTCTGAGGAGGACCTCGAAGTCAAGAAGAGCGTGAGGTAGGACTTCAATACCACCTTACGACATCATGGTGTTCATCTCTTGCATCTGTTCTTCAATTCCTTTCGAACAGAAGCTTTCTCGTGGGCAGATCACTCGATGATCAGTTTGATCTAAAGACAAGATCATCGCCACGACCACCTTTGATCCGAACACCTTTGTCCATGCAAGCCATGCAAGGGCACACCAATCTAATAAAAATCATAGGATAGCATGCATGTGCATCATCGCATCTAGTTTAAGGTTTGCACATGATATTGATTGTTGTGAATCCTGTATGCACGTGAATCCTACATAGCAGGACAAGCTCAGGAAGTTGTCTACGACGAGCTGCAGCAACATGGTTTTGAGAATCGAGAACAACCGGAACCGCAAGAACAAGGCAAGTGCTCCTTGACCATGTTGATCCTATGCTTTGGGTAAAACTATTTTGTTTTGCGAAAAGGTGTGTGTACTGAGTCAAACATGATGGGAAACCTTTATGTAGGAGTTTACTAGTTTTGGTTAAACCACCCTTGTCGCCTGGGAATTTTATAAGTCTGGTATGGTTTTTGTTTTATGCTTCGCTGAGTCTATGGGATTGGGAAGCGAGATAGATGTGTCTAGCTAACTGCACTCGTAATGATAATGAGAAACTGATGATGTTAATGAACATGGATCGGAGGGAGATCTAGGCAAGCCTGGGTTTGTGAATGAGGTAGCATGAGAAGGTGGTTTTGCTTGCCGTAGATCTAAGGACCGGTTCATGCATGCACATGCCAGATAACAGTGCCACCACAAGGCCAAGTATGGGTGCGGCTTAGCTGAGTAATTAGGTAAGTTGCTAGAGTGTTATGGACTGTGGAAGGCGCGGGGAATGGGAGTCGAGTGAGGACTGCCCTGGGAACCGCATGGCACAAGAGGGGGCCGTGGGTGGGAGAATTGGAGATTCTAGCCTGCCGGTGAAACCTTAGTGAGTCCATACATCTAGTAACCCCTTTGTAAAGGCTATTTTATGATCTCTTGACCATACATCGATGGTTGTGTACTGGTAAAATGGAGGTTCTGCAGTCGCCGACGGGTGACGAAATCACAAACTTGTGGGTAAAGAGGTGCAAACTATGCAGGGTTATTAAAACTATCATGATAGCCGAGCTTACGGTCACGAGCACCTGGCTAAACTGCCATGATTAGATGGGATGGTTAATGGGATGATCAATGGAATGGTTATTGGGAAGCTTCTCAGTTATGGTTATGGGTTTGGTTACGGTTTGGTTTGGAATTGTTAAGTCTGGATGATGAAAGGGTTGCATGACTGGTGGGTCATGATATGAGATTGGTCTCGGTGCGAGACAAGGTTGTTTCATGAGGTGAGATGGTAGCGAATATGAGGAGGTATTCGTGAGTATTAATAAAGGATTGGTTAATGTTCGGATGGAACACGGGAAGTGATGGAGGTATGTTGGTAATTTAATACATGCTGAGATTACGTTCATCTAAAGTTAAGTCGCTGTTTTATCATGGTCTTATAAATCTGCTTTTCTACAAATAAACCTTTTATGCCTACCTTGTTTATGAGCTGCATATCATGTGTTTTCCCGCACTTGCTGAGTACATCATTATACTCAAACTTGCATTATTATTTCTTCATCAACAGCAAAAGAAGACTACTATGAAGACCGAGTAGAGCATTATGGCGTGTGATCTATTCTCAACCTTGCCTGTGGAGGGAGTAGAGATGGAGCCACTTCTGCCTAGTTTTGCTTCCGCATTAGTTTTTGGCTTCCGCATTTAAATAGGGACTTCCGCTGTGAGCATGAGTCCAAGACTCATGAGGTGTTGTAATAAACTCTGTTATTCGTGGTAATATATATAATCTGAATTCAGTTTGTGGAAAGTATGTGTATGTGTGATGAACATCCTGGGCACACATATGCATTAGTTCTCAGTTCCGTGGTTTTCCACAGAATTGAGGGCGTCACAGATTGGTATCAGAGCCACGGGTTGACAGTAGGTCACACGCCTATATAGAAACCTTAGATTGATATTAGAGTCACGGGTTAACAGCAAGTTACACCCCTAAATAGAAGCCACGCTGACCAAAGGAAGCATCCTAGGGTGAATAGCCTAGATTGGCCTTTAAAACCACCTTGACATAGGAAACCATCCTTGAATAGGAGTTGAGTGGGCCCTTGTGATGATTATTTGTGAATATGTGCTTAGTGTGAGTTGTGGGACGTCTCAAAAACGTTGTCCATATCCACACGCAAGAAGAAGGAGGTGTGAGATGTTTCAGCACTTGCTCACATCCTCATAAGGGCTAATATACATATAGTCCAACTCACCTTGATGCATATAGTTGAAAGGACCTACCTAACTTTCTAACCTTCTATTCTATTTCGTTCTCTCTCACAGATGGTGAGAGGAAACGCCAGTCGAAGGAACGTCCAGGAAGATGACCACGAGGAAGTTCCTACTAACCCCGGAGCTGGCGAAAATAACCTAGAAAGGTTGATGGCCATGCAAAACCAGCTTATGCAAACCATGATCCAAACTTTGTGTCAGTTGCAGGCCAACCAACACCCCGTTCCGGCACCACCGCCACCACCACCGCCGGCTCATAACAGGTTGGGAGAGTTCATGAGGACTCGACCACCCACCTTTGCTCAAGCAAGCGATCCAATGGAGGCCGATGATTGGTTGAAATCCATGGAGAAGAAGCTTGCCATTGTTCAGTGCAATGACCGAGAGAAGGTTCTCTTTGCGTCGCACCAACTGATGGGAGCAGCTGCTGACTGGTGGGATGCCTTGAGCAACGCCCATGCCAACCCGGAGACAATCACTTGGACCGAGTTCAAGGAAAGTTTCCGCTCCCACTACATCCCTGTTGGTGTAATGATGCTCAAGAGGCAGGAGTTTGAAGGTCTCCGCCAAGGGCAGAAAAGTGTGAACGAATATCTCAACAAGTTCATACAACTGTCCCGGTATTGCCCCCGAAGATGTCCACTCAGATCAGAGGAAGCAGTACCTGTTCATGAGAGGGTTGAACAATGAGATCCAAGTTCAGCTCCTCAACAATGACTACGTAAGCTTCCAGAAGCTGGTTGATAAGGCTATTGTGGTGGAAAACAAGATCCGAGAGATCGAGCGCGAGTGCAAAAGGAAGATGCCATACCAGCCCCAAGGGAACAACGTACGACCTAGGTACATGCCCCCTGCACCGCAGTATGGATCGACCACTCCTACGTACCGCCCTGGTCAGCCACCACAGCAACGGTTCGTTGCACCGGCACCTCGTGTGCCCATGCCTCCTGCGCCCCGGCCTAACAATGGCGCTCCTGTTCAAAACCCCCGCCCCAACGTACCTGCTGCCATAGGCAACAGGGCATGCTTTGCATGCGGGGAAGTAGGCCACTTCGCTAACCAGTGCCCGAAGAGAGGCCCTGGACAGCAAGGTAACGTGACCAAGCAGAACCAGCGACCAAACGGAGGGGACAACCAAGGGAACCATGGACCGCAGAACTATGCTCGTGGCCACGTTAACCATGTCACTGCTGAAGAAGCACAACAGGCTGAGGACGTCGCAATTGGTATGTTCCTTGCCAACTCCAACCCAGCCACCATTTTATTTGATTCTGGAGCATCACACTCCTTCATATCGTCCAAATATGTTGCCAAACATCATCTACCCGTATCCCACTTAGAATGTGCTATGATAGTTAATTCTCCCGGAGGAGAAATGAAGACTAGTATAGTATGTCCTAAGGTAAGCCTTAAAATAAGGAGGGTAGACTTCCTTGCCAACCTTATTGTCTTGGACTCCCACGGAATTGACATCATACTTGGAATGGACTGGTTAAGCAAGCACAATGGAGTAATCCAATGCGCTGAGAGAAGCGTGAAGTTGACAAACGAACACGGTATCCGTGTCGAGTTTGAGTCAGCCCAGCAAGCAACCGAGCGGGCGGATTTGAACCATGTGGAAGGAGTAGCATTGGACAACATTCCAGTAGTTCAGAAATTTTCGGACGTGTTCCCGGAAGAACTTCCAGGTATGCCACCTGACCGGGACATCGAGTTTTCCATAGATTTGGTACCTGGAACTGCACCCATAGCTAAGAGACCATATAGGATGCCCGTCAACGAGTTAGTTGAACTCAAGAAGCAAATTCAAGAACAGTTGGAGAAGGGTTTTATCCGTCCAAGTTCGTCACCATGGGGAGCCCCGGTACTCTTCGTGGACAAGAAGGACGGAACCCAAAGAATGTGCGTGGACTACAGGTCTCTCAACAAGGTAACAATCAAGAATAAATACCCTCTGCCCCGTATAGAGGACCTGTTTGATCAAATGAAAGGAGCCCAAGTGTTCTCCAAAATTGATCTTCGGTCGGGATATTTCCAGCTGAAGATTAAGCCCTCCGATATACCTAAGACAGCCTTTCGGACGCGGTATGGTTCATATGAATATACTGTTATGTCTTTTGGATTGACGAATGCACCCGCATACTTCATGTACCTTATGAATAAGGTTTTCATGGAGTACTTGGATAAGTTCGTCGTAGTTTTCATCGACGACATTATGGTGTATTCAAAAAGTAAGGAGGAGCATGAAGAACATCTGAGATTGACCTTGCAAAAGCTGCGCGACCATCAATTGTATGCCAAGCTCAACAAGTGTCAATTTTGGCTTAAGGAAATATCTTTCCTAGGCCACATCATCTCCAAGGAAGGGGTATCGGTTGATCCTGGAAAGGTGAAAGATGTTCTAAAATGGGACCAACCGAAGAGCGTGAGGGATATTCGAAGTTTCCTTGGGATGGCAGGATACTATCGGCGCTTCATTAAAGACTTCTCCAAGATAGCAAAACCTATGACGGGGTTGTTAATGAAGGGAAAAGTCTTTCAATGGACACAAGCCTGCCAAGAAAGTTTTGAGGAGCTCAATGAAAGGCTAACCACAGCACCAGTTCTGGTATTGCCAGACGTAAGTAAGAGTTTTGACATATATTGTGACGCATCCAGACAAGGGCTCGGATGTGTACTCATGCAGGAAGGACAAGTGGTAGCCTATGCCTCACGACAATTAAAGAAGCATGAGCTTAACTATCCTACTCATGATTTGGAGTTAGCAGCAGTGGTGCATGCATTGAAGATTTGGAGACATTATATCCTTGGTCATCGATGTGAGATCTATACAGATCATAAAAGCCTCAAGTACATATTTACACAAATGGACTTGAATTTGAGGCAACGTCGATGGTTAGAACTCATCAAGGATTATGATGTGGGAATCAACTACCACCCCGGGAGGGCCAATGTAGTAGCGGACGCATTGAGCCGAAAGGGAGCATGTCACCAACTCACGGTTCGGGAGCTACCACCCGAACTACGTAAGGAGTTCGAACGGTTACACCTCGGATTCTTGAATAACATGGAAATAATGAATATCCACTCCTCATTGGAGCAAGAAATAAGAAAGGGCCAAGCAACGGACGAGGGGATCAAAGAGATCAAGGAAAGAATCCGACAAGGGATAGAGAAGGATTTCAAGGAGGATGAAAAGGGTACGCTTCGGCTAGGAAAAAGGATTTGTGTGCCAAACATAAGACACCTTCGCGACATGATATTGAAGGAGGCACATGATTCACCCTATTCCATACATCCAGGGAGCACCAAAATGTACAAGGACTTGAAAACTTGCTATTGGTGGGATGGTATGAAGAGGGATATAGCCGAATACGTTGCCCAATGCGACACATGCCAACGGGTAAAAGCCGAACATCAAAAACCCGCTGGGTTGTTGCAACCTTTGAAAATACCTGAATGGAAATGGGAGGACATCAGTACGGACTTTATTGTCGGATTGCCAAGAACTCAGTCAGGATACGACTCCATCTGGGTCATTGTGAACCGATTGACAAAAACTGCCCATTTTCTTCCGGTAAAGACCAGTTACAACGTTGCACAATTGGCAGAGTTGTACATGGAGCAGATCGTGTGCCGTCACGGAGTTCCGAAGAGGATAGTCTCAGATCGAGGTTCTCAGTTTACCTCTAGATTCTAGAGGAAGCTGCAGAAAGCCATGGGTACACGACTGAATTTTAGCTCTGCCTATCACCCACAAATAGATGGGCAAACCGAGAGGACGAACCAAATTTTGGAGGACATGCTGAGAGCTTGCGCCTTGAAACGTGGGCGTAGTTGGGATAGGAGTTTACCGTATGCCGAGTTCTCCTATAACAACAACTATCAAGCTAGCTTGAAGATGTCGCCTTTCGAAGCCTTATATGGCAGACGGTGTAGAACGCCGCTGTTCTGGAACGAGACTGGAGAGAACCAGGTGTTTGGACCCGAAGTACTACAAGAGGCTAAAAAGCAAGTCCAAATGATACGGGAAAACTTAAAGGCTGCTCAGTCACGACAGAAAGGCTATGCGGACAATAGGCGTAGGAAGTTGACCTTTGAAGTAGGAGACTTCGTATACCTTAAGGTATCGCCTATCCGAGGCCAACGACGTTTTAACGTCAAAAGCAAACTAGCGCCTCGCTACATCGGACCATTTAAGATTTTGGACAAGCGAGGAGAAGTAGCCTATCAACTAGAGCTCCCAAACCACCTCTGCGACGTACATGACGTGTTTCATGTATCCCAACTCAAGAAGTGCTTGAGAGTACCAGAGGAACAAGTGTCAATGGGAGAACTTGAACTTCAAGAAGACCTGACCTACGCAGAACACCCTATCCGAATCTTGGACGTAAAGGAAAGGGTCACCCGAAACAAGGTGATTCGATGGTGCAAGGTACAATGGAGCCAGCACACTGAGGCTGAAGCCACATGGGAGCGAGAAGAGGATATCAAGGCAGAATTTCCCCATCTATTTTCTACTAACGAATCTCGAGGACGAGATTCAATTTAAGGGGGGTAGATTTGTGACACCCTCATCTCGGGTGCCAGCATATGTTCATGATTTATGAAGAAGAAAAACATTTTAAGAAAAGAAGGAACAGAGACAAGTATCAAAAGGATAGCCAATAAAGCTCTCCGAGAAAACCGAAAGGCAACTTCCACGGCCAGCAGACCACGTGGCGCGTTCGGAGCTCATCCCCGAGAGATTGGGAGAGGTCCGACGCTAAACTAGGCTACGTGGCAGGCTCGGGGGTCACCTCCGCAATTGGAAAGAGGTCCGACCCTGTGGGACACGTGCTGCCCGCGGAGCTAGCCTCTGCGGAAGAAGCAAAGGCATTTTTCATAGGACACGTGTCAATCTCGGAGCTCATCTCAGAGAGAAGTCCGGGTCTATCCAACACGTGTCGCCACCGGAGCTTATCACTGGAAGGTCCGTCGCAAAACACGTGGCGTGCGCGGAGCTCGTCTCCGAAGAAGAGGGAGGTCTCGCTCGTGACACGCGGCACCACCGGAGCTCGTCTCTGCGGGAGAAGAGATACCAGGCTCGGAAGGACACGTGGAGCTTCTGGAGCTCATCACCGCGGAGGTAACGAGTCTGGAGCGGTTTTTACCCGTGAAGATATCGGTACGCAACGGAAACCGATCTAAACTCCACGATGTTACCGAAGATAAGACGTCAGGATCTAACAAAGATCTGAATAAGACTCTTATTCGGGATCCAATCAGATTAGGATTCTTCTCTTCCCGATTATAAATAGAACCCGAAACCTCTGGCCGAAACTACGAACTTCTCTTTCAACTCCTGAGCCGACGACTTAGCACCCTAGCCCTAACTCGCCGAGCAAAACATCGCCGAAGCGCAACAAGGGAGATCATCGGAGAAGAACCGAGTGGTCTGAGGAGGACCTCGAAGTCAAGAAGAGCGTGAGGTAGGACTTCAATACCACCTTACGACATCATGGTGTTCATCTCTTGCATCTGTTCTTCAATTCCTTTCGAACAGAAGCTTTCTCGTGGGCAGATCACTCGATGATCAGTTTGATCTAAAGACAAGATCATCGCCACGACCACCTTTGATCTGAACACCTCTGTCCATGCAAGCCATGCAAGGGCACACCAATCTACTAAAAATCATAGGATAGCATGCATGTGCATCATCGCATCTAGTTTAAGGTTTGCACATGATATTGATTGCTGTGAATCTTGTATGCACGTGAATCCTACATAGCAGGACAAGCTCAGGAAGCTGTCTATGACGATCTGCAGCAACAGGGTTTTGAGAATCGAGAACAACCGGAACCGCAAGAACAAGGCAAGTGCTCCTTGACCATGTTGATCCTATGCTTTGGATAAAACTATTTTGTTTTGCGAAAAGGTGTGTGTACCGAGTCAAACATGATGGGAAACCTTTATGTAGGAGTTTACTAGTTTTGGTTAAACCACCCTTGTCGCCTGGGAATTTTATGAGTCTGGTATGGTTTTTGTTTTATGCTTTGCTGAGTCTATGGGATTGGGAAGCGAGATAGATGTGTCTAGCTAACTGCACTCATAATGATAATGAGAAACTGATGATGTTAATGAACATGGATCGGAGGGAGATCTAGGCAAGCCTGGGTTTGTGAATGAGGTAGCATGAGAAGGTGGTTTTGCTTGCCGTAGATCTAAGGACCGGTTCATGCATGCACATGCCAGGATAACAGTGCCACCACAAGGCCAAGTATGGGTGCGGCTTAGCTGAGTAATTAGGTAAGTTGCTAGAGTGTTATAGACTGTGGAAGGCGCAGGGAATGGGAGTCGAGTGAGGACTACCCTGGGAACCGCATGGCACAAGAGGGGGCCCGTGGGTGGGAGAATTGGAGATTCTAGCCTGCTGGTGAAACCTTAGTGAGTCCATACATCTAGTAACCCCTTTGTAAAGGCTATTTTGTGATCTCTTGACCATACACCGACGGTTGTGTACTGGTAAAATGGAGGTTCTGCAGTCGCCGACGGGTGACGAAATCACAAACTTGTGGGTAAAGTGGTGCAAACTCTGCAGGGTTATTAAAACTATCATGATAGCCGAGCTTACGGTCACGAGCACCTGGCTAAACTGCCATGATTAGATGGGATGGTTAATGGGATGGTCACTGGAATGGTTATTGGGAAGGTTCTCAGTTATGGTTATGGGTTTGGTTACGGTTTGGTTTGGAATTGTTAAGTCTGGATGATGAAAGGGTTGCATGACTGGTGGGTCATGATATGAGATTGGTCTCGGTGCGAGACAAGGTTGTTTCATGAGCTGAGATGGTAGCGAATACGAGGAGGTATTCGTGAATATGAATAAAGGATTGGTTAATGTTCGGATGGAACACGGAAAGTGATGGAGGTATGTTGGTAATTTAATACATGTTGGGATTACGTTCATCTAAAGTTAAGTCGCTGTTTTATCATGGTCTTATAAATCTGCTTTTCTGCAAATAAACCTTTTATGCCTACCTTGTTTATGAGCTGCATATCATGTGTTTTCCCGCACTTGCTGAGTACATCATTATACTCAAACTTGCATTATTATTTCTTCATCAACAGCAAGAGAAGACTACTATGAAGACCGAGTAGAGCATTATGGCGTGTGATCTATTCTCAACCTTGCCTGTGGAGGGAGTAGAGATGGAGCCACTTCTGCCTAGTTTTGCTTCCGCATTAGTTTTTGGCTTCCGCATTTAAATAGGGACTTCCGTTATGAGCATGAGTCCAAGACTCATGAGGTGTTGTAATAAACTCTGTTATTCGTGGTAATATATATAATCTGAATTCAGTTTGTGGAAAGTATGTGTATGTGTGATGAACATCCTGGGCACACATATGCATTAGTTCTCAGTTCCGTGGTTTTCCACAGAATTGAGGCGTCACATGTGGCCAGCTTCTTGATCATATTTTTGTCTCTAACGCGTTGTCGGAAGGCGACGACGACGGAGGCGTTGGAGATTTTGGGGATGGTGTTCCTGACCAGGGAGAACCGCTAGACGAAAGATCGCAGCAACTCCCCCTCGCGCTAACGCACGGCGTGGCGGTCGAGCTCGCTGCTGGGACGCGTGTAGGAACTTCCGAAGTTGGCTGTGAACCGCCAACACAACTCTTCCCAGGAGGATATGGAGCCTGGGGGAAGGTTCACGAGCCATGACCGGGCAGTGCCAGTTAGGGCCACGGGGAAGTAGTTGACCATGACGGCCTCATTCCCTCCTGCAGCTAGGATGGTGGTGGAGTAGATCTGCAGGAACTCAGCGGGGTTGAAAGTCCCGTTGTACTTCTCCGGTAAGTGGGGCCGGAACTTGGATGGCCAGACAACCATGCGAAGATGAGGGGCGAGTTCCATGCAGCCCCCGCTTGCTACTGGAGAGGCAGGGGTCTGCGCGGCGCGTTTCGCTGGTATAGGCTAAAGGAGAGGCAGGGGCCAGCATGCTCTCTGCGCTTGGAACCGGCGGCATGGTTGCGGCCGTGGCGGCAGATGGTCGCCGTGTGGTGGCAGCAATGGAAGCCTCGGGGGAGGCGACCGTCTGTTAACCTGCCCGGCCAGATCTACCCGCCCTGGAGCGGGAAGTGGTATCCTCATCTTTCACCTGGAGACGACGACGAGTGGGGCGGGAGGAGCCAGCGATGGACTGGATGTTCACCATGGTGGTGATATTCGGTCGCCTAGAGATTGTGAAAGCCCCCTACCAGGCGTGCTAAATGTCGAAGTGTTTGCCACGACACTTCCCCTGGTACCGCTACTGGAGCAGTCCATGGAGGTTTGTTGTTTGGAGAGGCTTACGTCGCTAGATCGATCGAGCTTTTAGACAATGGTGAACACAGGAATTTACATGGTTCGGGCTGCCGGAGCGCAATACCTTACGTCCACGGGAGTGAGTGTTGTATAGCTTGAGCTTGTGTGTGTGTGTGTTGTGTGAGTTGGGTTTTGAACCGAGGGATCGAAGATCCCTCTCTAGGAGCCTACCCAAGTCCTTTTATAGCTCAAGGACGGGAAGTTACATTGTGGATCGGAGCCCAACAGGTGGCCCCGCGGCTGTTCATACCCTATACACGATCTAGTATATTTACAACTTATTGTATTGTCACTGTCGAAGGAGTTAAGGCGCACCACCTGATGCGCCGGGCGCCTCTGACCGAGTAGCGGTTGATGATCGCGGGTGAAGGCCCTGTCTTATCGCCACGTCCTACTTGGTCAGCTATGCATCACTGTGTCGTTGTCACGTTGTACAGCACGGTGCCGTTGTCCCGCCGTCCCACCCTGTCCTGTCACGGTAATGATGGCCAGGAGTGGGTGGAGGCGTGTGCTACGCGCCATGCTTCTAGGGAAGGCATGAGTCTTGAATACATGACTGGACCATGCACGTCTTCCTTGACTCCTGAGGCCCACGGTCCACGACGGATCGTGGAACACGTGGCGGCTCCAGAGCCCTCCTCACCGGAGAGGTCAGGCCCGGAGCCTGGAGACACGTGGCAGCGCCGGACCTCGCCTCAGCGGGGAGGCCAGGTCCGGGGCCAAGGACACGTGGAGGCTCCGGAGCCCTCCTTAGCGGAGAGGTCCGGCCCGGATCCCGAGGACACATGGCAGCGCCGGACCTTGCCTCAGCGGGGAGGTTAGGTTCAGGGCCAAGGACACGTGGTAGCTCCAAAGCCCTCCTAAGCGAGGAGGTCCGGCTTGGAGCCCAGGGACATGTGGTAGCGCCGGACCTTGCCTCAGGGGGAGGCCAGGTCCGGGGCTGAGGACACGTGGTAGCTCCCGAGCCTTCCTCAGCGATGAGGTCCGGCCCGGAGCCCGTGGAAACGTGGCAGCGCATGATCTCACCTTAGTGGAGACGCTAGGTCTGGAGGCCAAGGAGACGAGTCGGCGCTAGGGCCCACCTTAGCAGGGAGGCGGGATCTGGGGCCTCTTCAAGCCTTCATGCGGGGGTACCCGGTGTGCAGGGTACCGGCAGTGTGTTAGTTACTTTCCAAGAAGTATATGGATGCTGCATTTTTTCACCCGAAGTCGTTTTCCTCAGGTTGGTGGTCTCCACATGCATGGACATTCTATAGGACGACGTCACTACTACGATAAGCATCTTTAGCAATGGGCATCCCATCCGTTACAGCCTTTTCACCACTACAAATGGTCTACTGCAGGGCGTCATTCAGGGAGTCCCGCCTTGTGATATAGAAGTATAACAATGTAGCAAAACGTGACTGACGTTGAGGATCACTTGGCATGATTTGATGGGCTTGATTGTCCAAATGATATGGCTCATTGAGAGAGAGGAGAAAATTGCACTGAATGATACACCGTAGGTTCATATATAAACTCAAAAAGGCATAAAAGTTAACAATACTCCCTCCCCCATATATTTGACGTCGTAGAACAAATGCAAAGATGTTTTAATATTTGACATTACAACTAAAATGCTCTTTCATCTTTCCGTTTTACCTCTATGGTTGTCCTTTATCTTGGGTGGCAACACATACACACAATCCTCTGCTTGTTCTTATACTAAGAGTAGTAACGTCATTTCACACAATTCTTAATTTTGTAAAACATGCCCAAAACTTCAAACATATAGGGAAGGAGGGAATATTCAAGGGTTACAGTCTTATTTGCACTATTATAGCCATGGTTATTAATTCGTATATTTTCCGTATGAGGGAATACTATTTTATTTCATTTCTGTGTTGGGGCACTGATCGTGGTTGTCGAAGTGTAGCAACGACACTTCCCCCCGGTACCGCTACTGGAGCAACCCGCAGAGGTTCTCTGATTTGAGGCGCTAATCGTCCCTAGATCGATCGAGCTTGAGGGAGAAGGTGAACACAAGGATTTACGTGGTTCGGGCCGCCGTAAAACCCTACGTCCACGAGGTGATTGTTATATTGCTTGCGCATATGTTTGTGTGAGTTTGATGGGTTGCGAACCAAACCCTTTGTCAGGTGGCCGCCCCAGTCCTTTTATAGTCCAAGGGCCGGGGCAGTTACAATGTGGCTCAGGGCCCGACAGGTGGCCCCGAGGCTGTCTGAACCCTATACATGATCTAGGATATTTACATCTACATGTAGAGTAGCTGGCGACGGAGTTATGAACCGCCGCGTGGCATGCTAAGCGCCTCTGACTCAATAGCAGGTGATGATGAAGACGCTGTCTTGTTGCCGCGTCCTCTCGCTCTGTTGGGCGGTACTGTTCCATTGGGCAGCAATGTGCCGCTGCCATGCCTCGCCGCCCTGTCTTGTCACCGTAATGGCGAATGGGCGAAGGATGAAGGCGTGTGCCGTGTGCCATGCTTCTAGGGAAGGCGTGGAGGCCAGGTCCTGGGCCAAGGGCATGTGGCCGTTTCTGAGCCTGGGCACACGTGGCAGCGCCGTTCGCTGCTCAGCTGGAGGGCCAGGTACAGGGACAAGGGCATGTGGTCGTATCATTGCCCACCTCAAGAGCTAGGCGGGGCCTGGGTTGTCTTCAATCCTCCACATGGGGGTACCCGGTCTGCAGGATATCGACAGTGGCCCCCGAGCCCATCTCGAGGGAGGCAACAATCCCGCGGGTGGGGCCTCCATATTTCCCTCCCGCAAAGTGTCTTGGAATCTGCACTTTGGAAGTCGAAGCGATTGCTGGCGTAGTGGGTGAGTAGTTGTACCTAGCAGTCGAAAAGGTTGCACGTCCTTGGCGTAATGGGCGTACTCGACAGTCGAAATGGCAGCATGTCCTCGGCGCAGTGGACGCGTGTCCGCCCTTGACTCGAGGGTAGTGGCGATGTGCTCGAGGGGCCGCGCCTGGGCATTGACTGCAGCAGTCCTTGGGTCGACCGCTGCAGTTCCACCACGCCGCTTTTCTTGGGAACCGCCTGAGCTTTGTTCCCGAGACGCAGCCCGCCTGGCCCCTAGTATCTGACAAGTGGATCTGGGTCCCACTCGTCATTGGGAGGGCGGGCAGCGCGCCATAGTGGCAACTTAAGCGCCGCGCCTGTTGCCTTGCCAAAGGTCGCGGGCATAGAAAAGGATGCCTTCCAGAGAAGGGTGATTTCTTCCTTTCCTGCCTCCATGTGCCTTGTGATCTTCGCCTTCCATCTTTGTGCTCGAAGCCTCCGCTCCCAAGCACTCACAGCCACCGCTTGCTGCCATGGCTTCCGGCTTTCGCTCCTCCCGGCTCCGCATTGATGAGGAGATCGGACACGTAAGGCACCTGCTTGGCTGGCAGTCAGTCGAGTTTGATGGAAAGATCCATCGGGGGAAGACCCCACTCACCAACATGTGGCCTGGCGAGGTGGTCCTCTTCATCTCGTACGTGTTGTCCGGGTTCCCGCTCCCGGCGTTGTCCTTCCTCCTAACGCTGCTGGAGGTATACAGGCTCCATCTCCAGCACCTCACCCGCACGCCATAGCACTAGTGGCGGTCTTCGTCAACTTCTGTGAGATGTTTGTGTGTGTGTGCGGCCCTCGGTGCGGCTCTTCAGGGTGTTCTTCTCCTTGAGGGCGTCGGGGAGAAGCACAGAACACCTAGGGGCCTATTACTACCAGCACCGGAGGAGAAACTCCACGCTGTACATCGCGCCCTTCTCTCCTGGGAAGAGGGAGCACTGGAGGGAGGACTGGGTGATCGCCCAGACCGACATCCACGATCGCCTGGAGCTGCCGAGCGGCCCCCCATTCGGCGAAGAAGCCATCAGGGACGAGATCCACGACCTGCAGTACGCCTACACGCCGGGTCTGGAGAGGATCAAGTACCTGGCAGAGGAAGGTCTGACGTCGCTGATGGTCTTGGCCGACTTTGTGTCATGCTAGATTGCTCCTCTCCAGCAATGCACCCAGCGTGCCTGGATGTACACCGGGGAGGGCGACGTCACCCAGTTAGCGCTCGGAGCTAGATCGTCGCCAGAGCTAGCGATGTTGGGTGTGATACTGCAGAAGCTCTCCCGCGACCCGATCTCCGACAACTCCATCATCTCGCCGGCGAGCTGTCAGCCCGTCTGCCTCCACCGGCAGTCGCGGTCAAGGCTTCTGAGGGAGCTGCCGACACTGGACAACATCGATGTCGCAATGTGGCAGGTTGGTGATGCTTCGCGGGGCGTGGAGATCGGCGGAGGAGGCCGCGCCAGTGACCAGGTGAGGTCCGTGCCCGGCCAACTCCCCAATAAGGGAAAGGGGTGGGCGTCGACTGGTGGACCTGTACCTGCGGCACACCCTCACTCGCCGCCCAAGGACTCCGTGGAGTCGAGCAAGGCGTCGTATAGGAAGTTGGTACGCTCCGACGGAAGCTCCATCTGGGGCCCCCAGGTGGGGGGGTTGTGAGGACCCGACGGTCCCGACAAACCCGGATCTCACTATGGGGTGTTGCGTTGCACAACACCGGATAACACACATAAAAGTCATTAAGCGGAAGCAAAATTTTATTATATAAACGTGTTTATGAACGTAGTTACATCAAAATAATGTTAAGTCTACACTCGAGGGCATAGACTAAGAAGAAAGAGTTCATGGTTCAGCCCATGAACGTGTCCTCACTAGCACACATGCACACTAACACGGCGGCGTGCACGGCTCCCATTCGACGGTGTTTCCCTCTTGAGGTTTCGTCTGCTCTTCTGGAGCATCCTCCTCATAGCACCCTTCAAACGCTTCAAACACAAGCAGTGAGCGCGATGGCTCAGCAAGACTGACCTATCTCACCTACACATGAAACTCTACACGTTCGGTTTGCAGTGTATTATAGGAAAGTATGTTGCAAAAGACACGCCTAATTAGTTGAATCTTACTTTCAAGTTTTAGCCTCAAGTTAGTGGAAAACCTCGTGCTAAGACACATAAGAAAGCCGCAATCAAACAAGAAACGTATTTCTCTTATGTGCTTTGGCTAAGGTAGAAAAGAACTTTGATTAGCTCTAAACTAAAACATTTCATTAACAAACAATGTAAAGCTTTCAACCAGCAATCTTTTAACATGACACTAGCCTGTTCTTTCTACGTCACGGTACAGTGAACAAGTGGTACTCACTGACCGCGAGGGACGGCGATTATAATCGATTTACACCTGTAGGGTTACCCGAATAACCCGTCATGTACGCCCGTACTCAATGTTGCTACAGCAACCACCACGGACATCGTACGTAACCACCTTTTATCCGTTAGCCAAGTATTGAACCGGTCCTATCGCCCCAAGCAGGAGGTCTCTATGCAAAGCATCCGCAGTGCGCGCTAGCCGATTACACCTCGCTGCTCTCAACCTACACCTCGCTAAGCCTATTCTTGCGAGTAGTTCCAACTACTCAACTTGTACGAAAACCTATACCATTTTGGCATTGCTGTGGCTACTCGAGGTTTAAAACCTAAGCCCAAAACCTCTGGTTCTCTTGGCTATGCATTTGGGTTTCCAAACAAGACTCTAATGCATAATTGTAGGAAATGCATAAAGTAAGTGATCAAAATATAAGACTTTATAAATGGTTTAATGCAAACCGGTGTATCACATTTGAATGCATTTGTATTGAATTGAGACGGTGAAGACTATAAGTCTAGTGTAACAGCCCTAACTTTTGTAAATTTTTATTTCACATTGTGAAACAAAGTTAAGGCAAAGGAAGGCTTGAGTTTGTGTCAAATGAAATGCTGAACACAAAAATGGACATGTCAGGGAGTTAAAAAATTTCTCTAGCCCATGCCCATCACATGTTAACCTAGGGAAAAGACTTTACTCCCGAAATGGCACTCATGTGCACATACTCCATGTGTAGAGAATGGAGGGAAATTTAAACACCATGTTGAATCTTCTAAAAGGATTCATATCCAGATTGTATAAATGCATCCAAATGAATTCACCGATGCATTTCCCATGTATCAATGAGCTCACAATACAAATTTGGATATTTTTGGAGTTCATATACTACTTATTCCGAGGAATAAGTGAGGGAAAGTTCAAATTCAAATTTGAATTTGAAAACTGAACCAAACGTGCTCGATTTTAAAATCTGAGTTTAGATTCAAATTCCTCACTTCATGTTTGGTCTACCGTCCAATTTTGGTGGAATTCGGACGAAGGCGGTGCGGGAATATTAAAGCACATAGGGGGGGTATTTGAGGGGTGGTGGTCCCACTGGTCACCTACTCAACATAGTAACCGGCTCTATTTTTCTTCCCGTGCACGCGCGCGCGACAGCAGCCGGTCCGACCACGCCCGGTGCCTCGCCGATGCCAGCTCCTGCTCTCCCGAGGCTCGACCCTGCTCTTATCTCCCACGCGGGTAGCACAACCCAATTTCTTCTCTTCACTTGTAGCTCAGCTCTCCCTATTCTTTCCCTCCCCGCGAGAAACCGGTGCCGCTCTCGGTCCCCGATCACACACCGCCAGCCGACCGTCGGATGATCATGATATCCACAGCAAAAAGCTTCGCCCACGAGTGTTATAGCCGGCTAGCCATGTTTCTCTATGGTCCTGTGCTCAGTTGCGCGCGGGAGGTAGGAGTTTTGGCTGCGGCTGTGTTGAACACCGAAGTAAACCGAGTTGGGTCACCGTGGACAGCTCAAACCAAAGGAGCTCACGCTCAAGCAAGCTAACCCTTCGGTGCACCGGTGAACTGAGCTGCTCATGCCCAAAACTCATCCCAAGCCGTGACTCCTCGGAGGAGAATTTTGAGATTTTCTTCCGGGCGGCACAACTCGACCTCGAGGTAGGAATTTGCAAAATTCATGTTCAATTCGAGTTGTTAATGCTTCAAACTTCACACACGGGATCTTAGCTAGCTAGTGCACCTCCTCCATGCATTCTAAACCGAGAGATGGGGTGTAGAGGGAGAAATTCCACGTTTTGTCGAGGGAGTACCGCCGGACCCCGTCGGCCGCACGGTGCCGTTGGTTTGGAGAGCCCCATGGCTCGTGTAGCCTCCATGTCTAGCTTCTACCCGTTCCCCTGGTGCTCTAGAGATAAAAACCTCACGATTTGGTGGAGAAACATGTGTGCACGACCTCGCCGGAACCCTAGTTCTTGTTGTCACCGGTGCTCTATGGTTTCCGGCGATCTGCGGCCGCAGGCGACCCTCTAGATGAGCTCAGCGTCTCGGAATAGGGAGGCGACTATGGGGCCGGGAGGCGTCCGGGAAGGACCTTTCGGTGACCCTCGCCGGAGGGCGCCGCCACTGGATCTGTTGACGTGAGGTTGAAGATGAGGTCTGACATGTGGGCCCCACGGACAGGGTTTAAACATTTCTAGGATTTTCCCATTTCAGTTCAAACTTTGAAGAGGCATAACATTGTGTAGGAGTGTCAAACAATTATCAAATAAACTTTGTTGGATTCCTCTCAGAGAGTACTATCCAAGGGTGCAGCCCAATTGTTATAAAAATCTCTGGATTTGGCTCATTCATTTTTGGAAAAATTTGTAGGAATTATTTCAGGAATTCGGATTATTGGAAAATTCCCAGATTTGGGCAGGACGTTCTTCCAAAAGTACTTGAACTCCAGCAAAAATTTCAGAGGCATTGGACCTCATTTGCTTGGACAAATGAAGTGTTAATTCTTTATGTCTCTGAAAAATAGGAAAAATGAACAGAGCCTATTTTCAGACTTTTAACCCAACCTTGTAAAATCCATATCTCCATGTAGGAAACTCCAAAAATGGTAAAACCAATTCCTATGGACAAAGGACATTTTGTACTTCACAAAATGTCTACCTTGCAGCAAGGAAAGCTTAATATCTAGGGGGTAAAGGCAGATTAGTGAAAACAACATAAGGATTTGTAGTGCTCATATTGAGCCATTTCATGAGCTCAATTGTTGCACACTGCCTAAATACCTTCCATAGAAGCTGTGGTTAAATTTTCAGCTTCATTGGACCTATGGAACTTGAGCTACCATCTTTTAGGTTTAAGTGTTCATATATTGGACTTAATCACATGGTGATTAATAGTACCTCCATTTCATTTAGCATTTTCTTCTCTAAGGTTTAGATCCAACAACAGAAACCTTGCTGATGTTTATCCCTCTTATGTGTGAGTTAACTTGTACAACAGTTTTGAATCATTTTCTAAATTGCTTTTGGATACATGTGCATAAATCATCTTAATAGCTCACGTGACGTCAACGTTCGACGAGGACTCGACTCCGTAGCGAGGATCTCCATCTCGTGATGAATTTGGCAGATTCTCCGGAGGAAGACTAACTCCTACCTTCTAACAAAACCGTTGAGCAAGGCAAGCCTCGGTTTGCATATAAGTACTGTATTTAAATTTTGCTTTACCTTCACCTCATGTTTATTAGACTTGATATTGTGCATTATGTCTAGGATGTTTTGAAACCCACTTGAATGTCTATTAAATCCCTGGGTAGAAGGTTTAGTGTAGGATTTGCCTCGTAGTAGAAGGCTAGGCTAATGTTGTAGTTAGCTCGGTAGAAGTCGAGTAGTAAAAGCTACTCGCGAGAAAGGTCGAGTAATGGGGTTTACTCGCGAGAGGTTGATGATAAGAGCATCCTCATGAAAAATGAGATGGGGATGGGGAGATCCTGTAGGGTGGAGCGCTCAAGGTTGTCTCAACCTGCGATGGGTGTGACAATGCTTGAGACCACATTGGGTCTGGGCCGGGATGGTAAGGCAAATGTGGAGGTTGGTTTAGCCCCGTCCGTATCGGTTAAGGACCGCGCGTATGCGGCCCTGCTGGACAAGATTGAGCTGTACCAGATATATATAGTGGGGTATGGGACCCATAAAACCGATGTAACTCGATGGACCATGATATAGAAACGCATCCTTCGCGTGGGAATGGCGTTGAGAAGGCAAGAGGTGTAAATCCTTTAGCGGGCAACTTCGACGTGTCCGCGTAGAGGACCATCTTGCTCGACGCGAAACATTTTTCTATGTCGGGGTGTCTTGTGAAATGTTGTTGCATACAACGTAAGAAATAGCTCTTGTGAGAGTCTTTCAAGGCGGGTGTATGTGTCGTGTATTCCGAATTGTTATTGATTCGAATCACCGTCGCTCACGGAAGAGGATTGAGCATACTTGCCCACTGCGTCGTGACGTAGTAAGAAGAGGAACGAAGTCTCTTAACTTGATGTTCATGGATTAATCATTGTATTGGAACCTTGACTGAATTAGATATAGTGCCAACTAAAGTTCATTTCCACCTTAGGCTAGCAACATCGGGATAAGCGTTTCTTGTTTGATTGTGGACTTCCGGTGTTGTGAGGCGTGAGGACCACTAAAGTGAAGGCTATAAGAATCTGAATATAAGGATCAAGTTTAGTCAAATCTTCATTTTGCAAATTCATGTTCCTACTATCTTAATACCCCTGCATGTAGAGTTACATGTTTAGGATTGACGGTTAAGACTTGTTGAGCCTTAGTGCTCACGGTTGCTTCTGAGTTGTTTTTGCAGGTAGCAGGATGCCTGCTATGAAGAGGGTTGTTCGGTGAGACGATGAACCTCATGGTTCGTTCAACTCATCAGAAACCTAGCCGATGCCTTTCTTGGTGCACCTAGTGGGAAACGTTCACGGGTTGAACGACTTCTATTCGGCGTAGTTAGGGTCGAGAGTGAGTAGTTGTCCAGCTTTTGAATTCTGCTGCGTGTGTACAATATGATGTAAAAGATCTTATCTTGAGTAATAAAAGGGTTTCGTATGTTCTTACCGTCTTTTTGTGCATGCTGTTGGGTGCCGCATCGCACGGCACCACTCAATGTGATTCCCGAGCGAGCGGCACCGACCCCATCGCGTCGGGGCGGGGCGCCCCTCACATCTAGCTAGACCATCTTATTGACTCTGAAATCTGTGGTTTGGAGACAACCTAAACAGAGACTTGGCCAAATTTCAATTGAAGCAAAGCCCGTTTGAACCCTGCACAATTAAATGTGTATTTGGCCATAATTAGAGCTCTTATGGTTTTTTAAGGATTTTCATGAAGCAAGACATGACTTTCAGAAATTAGATTTTCAGAGGGTTCTAATGGAATTGGTTTCATCTAATTCGGAGCATCCTAGCCAAAAACATGAGCTAAACAAGTTCATAGAAAATCTAAAAAATGTTTCTGGACATTTTTCTTTTTCTCTAGACCAGTTTACTTAATCCCAAAATTAGGTGGATCAAATGAGCTCGGATGGATATGAAACTTTTATGGTGGCTAAAAGAACATCCTGGCCAAATTTCAGAATTTTCCATAAGAGTAATCTCCAGTTAAAATTCTCAACAGTTTAAATTTTGGAGAACTAATTCTGGGTAAATAAAGGTTTTCGTGGAGTGAAACTTGTTTTGCTGGAAATTACTCAGAGAGCTGAATCCAATAAAATTTGGTTCACTCAATTTGGACATTCCTAGCCAAAGTTATGTGTGTTTTAAGTTTGAACTCAAAACTGAAACTCGGGGAAAAGTTTAAAACCCTGCTAGTGGGTCCCGCCCACTGGTCGTCTCCTTCCTCAAGCCAACAGGACCCGAGCGGTGGCGCGCGCCGGTGAGGTCGTCGGAGTCGGTGTTCCCGATCGCCTCCCGAGCCAAAATCCACCACTACGCCGTTTTCGACCACGAGGAATTCATCTAGGGGGTCGGTGTGGCCTCGATTTGGCCGGAATACCCGGCGCGACGGTGAGCGCGGCGGCTAGGGTTCCGGCCAGGTGGTTCTCGTTCTATACGGCACTAAACGGGTCGGGGCTTGCTCGGAGAGCATCAGTGGAGCACGAGGAACACGAAAAGTGACACCTTGTGAGTTGGAAACGCTGGCAAACCTACTCTCGACGGTGAGCCGAGGTGTTTTGCGTCGGCGGCGAGGAAAATGGCCCTATCACGGACGGTCGACGACGGTTTCCTTTTCTTCTTCCTCGAGAGTGAGCACTAGGGTGTGTAGAAGCTACTGACCAACGAGCTCGACCAAGAGTTGTTCGGTTAAGCCGAATTCTGGATTTTTGCCGAGCTCGGTCAGATGAACTAACGTTCGAAAACTTCGGAAATTCTAGCTACCCGGTGGATCAAAGGATGAACGGTTTTTGGCTACATGTTCTAGGCATCTAGATGCACCTTTCTTGTGTAGAGAGTCGGAGGTGAGGATGGTTGTGCTGTGCTGTCCACGGGGGCACCGAACGGCGGCAGCTCAAGGGTCGCTGCAAAAACGTTCAGAGTTGCTCGAGGAAGTCCGATCACTGGGCAACGGCGCGTCGAGGATGTTGTTCATGAATCCACGATGCCGTTTTGCTACTGAGGAATATCTGTTCACAAGTGATCGTCCTGCTCACGGTCGAGACCGAGACGGCGGCGAGTGTTCGGCTGAGCTCGGTATGAGGGAGGAAAAAAAGCGTCGGGGTTTCTGTTCGTGAGCAAACGGGATACGCCTCGGTGGAGATCACTGCGTCGGCCCGAAGAACAGAGTAACCGGGTGCAGTCGGTTCAATTCAATGTATGGCTGACAGGTGAGTCCCACCTCCAGTAATTTGTCCGAAAAACTTCAATTTCTACTGCTCTAAATACTGGGGACCCTAATACCCTTGGCTATTCGATCAAATCACCAAATGCCCATTTGAGTTTGAATAATTCAAAGTGTGACATTGTTTGGATGAATTTGCAGCACATGTGAAGCTGAAATTCAAATTTGATTTGAATTTAGTCAAAATAGCTCATGTCAAGATCAACTCCAAATGGAGTGAATATTGGTGTGTGAGCTCATAAAAATATGCTGAGTGTGAATATGAATCCCACTTTTGAATTCATGGGATGAAAAGGAGTTTGAATTTGAATTTAAGTTCAAACTAGCCTTTTAATGAGTGTACCCAAAAGTACCTCAAATAGGTTTGGATTTGGGTGAAATTTGGCATGAACATTCCTAACAAAGTTTAGGAGGTGAAAGTATGCTCAGCCCCTCTATGATGCATGTGGAAAATGCCACCTTTACATTTTGTGAGTTCATCTCCTAATAAATCTATTTACAGGGGTTACTTGCTCTTCAAATGTGTTCCTATGATTACCACAAATGAGGTGATGTGTGGGTGTGATGAACACTCTTAGCAAGTAAAAAACTTGGGCACTTACATCCCCCCCCTAAAAGAATCTCGTCCCGAGATTATGAGGTAAAAATGAGAGAGAGGATCATGAAAAAATTACCGGATGTGCGACGTTAAAAAGTCGGGGTAGTTGGCGCGAAGAAATCCTTCGCTCTCCCATGTCGCTTCATCCTCGGAGTGATTACTCCATAAAACTTTATAGAACCACAACGTACGGTTGCGTGTGGTTCGGGCCTTCTCATCAATGATCTGAACCGGTTCCTCCCGATATGTGAGATCCGGTTTCAGTTCCTCGATATCCCCCAGCTGAACTATGGTTGAAATTTGAGGAACTTCCTCGGCTGATAAATGTGGAAGATGTCGTGCACACCGGAGAGTGTTGCTGATAATTCTAGCCGGTATGCAACAGATCCACACCTTTCTAGAACCTGAATGGATCGATGAATCAGGGTGCCAACTTTCCTCTGACCCCGAATCTGTTCACGCACTTTATTGGAGACACATGTAGATAGACGAGATCCCCGACCTCGAATTGCAGAGGGCGTCTTCTCCGGTCCGCATATTGCTTTTGTAGGAATTGGGCGGCTTTTAAGTTCGCTTGAATCAGCCGAACTTTTTCTTCCGCATTGTTGACAAGATCAATTCGAAAGTGACCCTTTCGCCGGACTCACACCAATTCAGTGGTGTGCGGCATTTTCTTCCGCATAGCGCCTCATAAGGCGCCATCTTGATGCTGGCCTGGTACCCATTATTGTACGGAAACTCGGCTAACGATAAGTGATCATCCTAATTCTTACCATGGTTGATAGCACAAGCTCGTAACATGTCTTATAGGATTTGATTTACCCGCTCGGTTTGCCCATCCGTCTGCGGGTGGTACGCTGAACTACGGATCAGCTTCATACCAAATGTAGCATGTAACTGCTCCAAAAAATGAGACACAAATAAAGTGCCCCGATCCGAGATGATAGTGCGGGGTACGCCGTATAAGCAAAGAATCCGTGAGATGTACAGTTCAGCATATTTCTTGGCGTTGTAGTTGGTGTTGACCAGGATAAAATGGGCAACCTTTCTGAGCCGGTCGATGATCACCCACACTGAATCATGTTTTTGAAATGTGGTGGGTAAACCGACGATGAATTTCATGCTCACATCCTCCCACTTCCAGGCAGGAATGCCGAGCGGTTGCAACAGTTCCGGTTTCTTCATGTGAACAGCCTTAACCCCCCGGCAGGTATCACACTTGGACACATATTTTGCGATCTTCCGCTTCATCCGTGTCCACCAAAATTTACCTCTAAGTTCTTGATACATCTTGTTGCTGCAGGGGTGAATAGAAAACTTTGACAAGTGAGCCTCATCAAAGATTTTCTTCCTCAACTCCAGTTTACGGGGTACCTTTTCAGCCTCCACGAATGAGACCGGTTCTTCACCTGTGAACAAGCAGAGATGACTCTATGGTGCATCAACTTCTTCGGTGGTTTCCCACAAGTTTTTGAACTTGCGGTACCGCCTTGGAGCTTCCTCACCAGGGGCTGGCTCAGACGCCCCAGTCGGCGGCGACACAAATTCAAAACCCGTGGCGGGCATTTCAGGCGTGATACACCCCAGGGTTGCACCCAACCCGGGTGTCGGTGCAGGCGCAGGTGAAAGAGACGTGTTGGCTGATGGAGCTCCTTGCGGCATGTCGACGTTGCCGTTTGCAGGCATTGGCTCGAGGTCGATGGTGAACATCTACATCCTCCAATCTTCCTTCTTCTCATCACCACTCCAATACCACGTAGCGTCTTCATCAAAGACCACATCCCTGGTGACCAGGACGCGCCTCATTGGCGGGTGGTAGACATGGTACGCCACCGCTCCTGGTTCGTAACCCAGGAACACCGTGGCCTGACTCCTGTCATCAAGCTTTGACAAGTTGGGGCGAGTTACCTTGATGTGAGCTACACTTCCAAACACCTGGAGATGACGCACATTCGGGCGCCTGCCTGACCAGGCCTCGAACGGAGTCATGTTTGCCACACTCTTGGTGATTGACCGGTTCAGCAGGTACACGGCCGTCGACACGGGTTCTCCCCAGAAACGTGCTGGAACACGCTTGGTCTTCAGCAGGCTTCGTGCCATTCCAACAACGGTCTGGTTTCAGCGTTCCATTGCTGTGGAGAATACGGTGCAGGCAGTTGTCGCTGCACCCCTCTGTTGGTGAAGTATTTGCCGAGGCTGATCGACGTGAACTCGCCTCCGCGATCCATGCGAAGCATCTTCAGTTTGCATCCAGATTCCAGCTCTGCCACGCCTGGAACTGCTTCAGTGTTGTCGGCGCCTCGTCCTTGAAAGTGAGCAGGTCTTTGCACATGAACCTGCTCTTGTCATCGACCAACAGAAGGAAGTAACGCTTCCCTCCTGGCGTTGGTGGACTGATCGGTCCACACAAGTCGGCATGCACCAATTCTAGAACATCTTCAGCTCGGTTCATCGCCTGGGAGGGAAAGGAGGTTCGCCGATGCTTGCCGGCGAGACAAGCCTCGCAGACACGGTTCACCTCGTCGAACAGAGGAAAACCGTGGACCATGTTTCCACGTGCAAACTGACGCAGTGCATGGAAGTTGACATGCCCGTAACGTGCATGCCAACGCCAAGCCTCCTCGTTGTTGTGCGCCGCAAAGCACACTGGTCGTGTCACAGTGAGCTGCAGCACGTACAGCCTCCCTTGGTTGCGTTGAACCCTGGCGATGAGTCGTCCGCTTGGGTTTCGCAGCTGAAGCACCCCGAGATGGATGCTGATGTCGTAGGCGATCTCGTCCACTTGCCCAATGCTTATGATGTTGCTGCACAAACATGGTATATAATAGACTTCGGTCAAGGCCAGGTGCTCACCATTTCGGCATTGGAACAGGATTATTCCTCTCCCCTTGATCTGCACAGCAGACCCGTCGCCAAGTTTGACAGAGCCACGAACTCCGGTGTCCAGCTCGGAGAAGATCTCCCAGCGGCCGGACATGTGGTTGCTGGCCCTGGTGTCGAGGTACCACTCGGTGTCGCAGCGCTCACCATTGGCAACAGCGCGAGCCTGAGAGATCTCTTCATTAAGAAGGACGTGCCCGATGGGTTGTGCAGGCACGGTGATCGCGTCCGAGGTCACGAGGAGAAGCGCGTTCTCCCGCGTCTCGGTCTGCGCCAGATTCACCTGCTCCTTGCGCTCTCTCGTAGCTCGGGGCAGTTTCGAGAGAAGTGCCCGGACTTGTTGCAGTTGTAGCACTTGATCTTACTCATGTCGCACTTGCCGCCACCCGCGCCATCACGGTTTACACCACCATTCTGGCCTTGTGAAGTACTGCCGCGGTCCTTATTCCGCGGCTTGCCGCGACCACGGCAACCACGATCGTCGTTGCCAACGTTGGCGCCGCCAGAGCCTGAGCCTTGTCCCTGCTCGCGCTCCTGACGCCGTGCCTCCCACTGTTGCTCCGTGAGAAGGAGTTGGCCACCTCCAGATTGAGTCGTGCCAGTACCGAATCGACCCTCGGCAGCATGCAGCCGGCCGATCAGCTCTTCGACTAAGAGCGTGTTCAGATCCAGGGGGTTTCTATTGCGACCGCAATCTGCTCATAACATAAGGGAACAACACGTAGTATTTTCCGGACCACGCGTACCTCCTCGACGACGTCTCCAAGCATGCGCAACTGGTTGACGAGACTTGTCATCCTCATGCCCAAGGCGTCCAGTGTTTCACCGTCACGAAAGGTGATTTGCTCGAACTCAGAGTGTAGCCGTTGCGTCGTGGCTTCACGGATGCGATTCTCGCCCATGCGCATCACCTCCAACTTCTACCAGGCTTTCTTGCCGGTTTTCTTGACGACGAGTACGCTCAGCACCTCCGGCGGCACGGCTCTCAAGATTACACCGAGGTCACCCTTGTCTTTACGCACGGACGCCACATTCCCTTCGACGGCTTCCCAGAGTTCCCAGAACTCCATGTGCACCTACATAAGTAACGCCCATTCCACGTAGTTCGTCGCGGTGAGCGTCGGGAACGTGATGCCCGCCTCTGGTATGATCGGTGCATGTTCCACCGCCTGCTGAGGATCACCATCTGCCGCTCCCTCCTCCCACGGCTCTGGCCGCGGCTCTGATCTCGCGACCGTGGTGGTGTGGTGGAACGCGAGGGTGTGCCGCCGATCACCGGAGTGTTCTCGCCTCTGCCCACCATGGAAGTCGAGGATGCTAACCTGCCACTGTTAGCTCGAGAACGCTCGGAACCCACGAGTGCACGCAGGAGAATTTGTTCTTCGTTGTGTGTTATCCTCCACACAACTGTTAACTTGATTATATAGATGAAATCACAACTGAAAGACATGGTGGCAGGGCGAGATCGGCGCCACGAACCGGGTTACTCGTTCCACGTCCCCCATCGCCAACAAACTCCACGCAACGCCTCTCGTCGATGCGAGCACGTCGCGCATGCATGCCCATGCAAAACTAAAAACCCGACACCTATAGTGCAAGGTATCTACCCATGCAAATAAAAGAGATAATTGCAATAACTTGGTTAATCTAAGTCTGTAGGATACCGATAGTGATGGTACGATGAGAGATAAAAATCATGGAACGGAGATGCAAACCCATCTCGTGCATCACATTCTGAATTGCCATTTCTTGTCTCCCGCACTAATCTTTTAAGATCCATGCGGGAGACAAGTGGTGACAATAAGATGATACACTGGAATAAGTTTACATTACCGTTACATAAAATATATTTGCCAGTGTGAGCCGTGAAGGCAGGGGAGTAAATGAAAAGAGGTTTGCAAGGCTGCCCCCGGGGGACGGAAGTTGCGGATCTAGCGGTGCAGCCGTGCAGGTTGGGGAGGAGGCGAACAGGATCCACGGCTTGCTGTTTTGCAGCAGATAAATGCTGATGAAGATACAGTCAGAGGAAGGAACAATCAGTCATCTAGGCTGTACTGACGGCTGTTTTCGGCCAATCAGAATACATCGACCCTACTGATTTGTCATACCTAAGAAGTCCACACGTATCGGAACCTGTAATCTAGAAATGAAACTAATAATGAAGAGTGAGATGTGTAATATCTATAGAATACTTTTAGCTAAACAAATGGACCTTTTCTTGTATTATATGATCTGAAAGAAACGAGCTCGGAAGGTGCTGAAGGCATTCAAATTGTGAGTCAAAAAATGCTTCTGAAGTGTGCTGATAACTGCTTAACACATTTTGTTGACACAGGACCTTGATTTTTACTTCCATATATCGACTATTTGCATTGGTAACTCTAAAAGAAGTTGACTAGTAAGGTGTCTGTGACTCTTGTTGGCTATTTTTGTCAATTTCTCCATCGAATTGCTATGCTAATGCTTGTCGTGGAGGAGCTGTCTACTTTTATGCATGTCATGCCGTTTCGGCAGTATGTCCACAGCTGGGTTTTGCAAACTTTCTCCAAAAGGGCAGCCCGGTGCATTTAGATCTCCAGGGAAGTCTCCAGGGAAGTACGTCTCACTTAGGTCTTTTATAAACAGCCTTTCCCCGTTTATCTAATGATGGGAATAAACTGCAGTTCAACGTCATGTGCCTAAGATTTTAGATTCAGAACAGACTATTGTATGTTTGCCACTGAACTGCGGTGTTTTATGGGACATTGAAGAGTTACAAACCATCATAAACTGGAGAAGGTTAGTTAAGTACACTACTATACAGGTTGTACATTTCAGAGAATGTAGTCTTGATCACTTCAATTCAGTATAACTGCCCCATCACGAACTGGCACAGATATACATCCAGGCAGATGAGTCGATGGCAGATGACTCCTAAGCTATTTGTTTATATGTGTATCAGTGACGGAAGGAAGATGAACTTCTTGATGACATGGAACCAGACCTTGATGTACTCAGTGCATCCGCGAACTTACGGATCTCAGCATCCTCAGGTATGGGCCTGACGCCATCGAGGCGAGCGCTGTGACCAAATCCATTGGGCCGTTCCTCTCTGAAAGATACACTCTTCACCCCAGAATGGTCTCTTCTTTCATCTCCAAACACTAAGCTAAGAGGAGTAGATTTTGCTCTGTCCAAAGAATGCATATCCAAGCTGTGATCGCCATAATGTTGACTACCAGGTATGTTTGTTTCTGCCATGAATGAAGAATAGCTATCATGTGAATCTCTTCCAGTGAAGTCATCAAAGGAACAACTTGAAATGGACACTCTCCGCTCTAGAGTAGAAACAGCACGCTCCTCCTTTCCTTTTCCCAACACCAGTTTCCGAAGCTTAGAAAAGAACCTTTTCTTCTTTGGGTTTTTCTGCGTAGCCATTGAAGCGATATCAACAGATGCCTCATCAGGATCACCTGATGATGCACGTGAGGAAGAGCACTCTGAACCGAACTCGATATGGCCCAAGTAACTCTCCTCCGCACCAGCATTGGCATATTCCATTATCAGTTGCTTGGCCTTCTGTTCAGACTTGGGGCTCAGGGTCTTGCTCAGATCCCGAGCAACAGCTTTTCCAGAAGGAGCGTCCTTATTTCTCAGCTCATACCGCAGGCAAGCATTTATCCATTTCAAATATACCAGTTCTTCAACATCTGCAAACCTGTCACTCTGCAATTGTTCAGCCTCTTTAGCTAACTTCTCATTTTCTTGCCTCAGCCGATCAACCTCTTCTAATGCTTTTACCTGCAACCATATTTAGTTGTTTAATTCCTGATATAACAAGAAAAATATCAAGGGCGCAATGAGGAAGTGAACTTTAAACTTGACACACATCGAAACAAATATTTTGCAATAGAAATATATGATTTCTTCTCATTCACAAAATCAAATATCAAGAACACCATGTGCTGAGTGGAATGACTCCTTCAATTGATGATTAAAATTAATTTAGTAAGTGCCAGCTACAATACAATCCAAGAACAGTAAAGAATCACCTCCGTGCTATTTTTGGGCTTGGGTACAGGGGGTAGGCGTGTCAGTTCCAGTCGCCTAATAAGATGCGCATTCTCCTGCTGCAGCCTTGAATTCACAGCTCTAAGCTCTGTTGCCTCCACTTCCAGCTCTTCTAGCCTCTTTAATTTCCTCTCAACCTCAGTATTATCTTTCCTCTCGTTAATCTCCTTATGCTGAAGCGAATCAATAATCTTTTGAAGGGAAGCAATTTTCTCCTTTGCCTCTTCTGCATCCAAAATCAACTTCTCCTTCAGCTGCTTGCACATGGCTCTTGTCGCCTCAAGCTCAGAGATTATCTTTGAGTTTTCAGACAACTGCTTTTGCAGCCTCTGATTTTCAGACTGCAGAGATTCGATCTTCAACAAGTATAGCTTTGATTCGACATTGTTAATCTTCGGCTGGTTCTCAAGCCCCTTCACTGCATCATCTTGTTCCCGAAAACCACAACAATCAAGAAGCTGTAGCTCCAGGGTCTTCTCCCTTTCTTGCAGTGATCTCACCAAATCTCTAAGCTTGTGAATTTCATGGTCATTAGATACATCTTCCCTTACTCTCGGTGCAGGTGTGATTGGGATGTCGACTATGTCTCGGCTAAATTCTTTGACAACTAATTCATTGAACTCTGGAAGGAGGTATCCTTCATCATCATCAAAGCTTCTGCACTTCGGGGCCAATGGCACCAAGGCTGTGGTAGTGGTGGTCGTAGTGGTAGTGGTCGTATGAACAGAGTTTCCACTGATGATTTTTGCCCGGGTGTCCTCCTTGACAATCAAAAAACAAAGCCCATATGTCAAAAGGACAATTGTTCCTCCATATCTTCTAATCAATAGGAAAAACATGCAAGATAAAGCACAAGCTCAATTATGATGATAATTACTCTTTAATGGGAATGAACTGAAGATAAAGTACCAGTCAGGGAGAAAAACATCCATGCAGTTCATTGAAACAACATTCGTGCATATGGTACTTTTAAATAAAAACTTAGCTTTGTCTCAAATAGAAAAACTATTTCAAAAGGTGCTATATCACCTATAAGTCTAGAAAATGATTTATATCCCTCAAAAAAATCAAAACATCTTCCTAAAAACAACACCAAAACACCAGTATTCAGAACCAGGAACTTAGGCGTTGAAGATACAAAAGAGGATTCAATCATAAGCCACAGATACTACACATGAACATAAAAAATCACAACTTCATACCACTTACAAATACAGAAATGAAATAAAATTTTGCACCACCAATTCCTTACATTTTTTAGGATACTCAGCCCCTCCTTGAGCCCTCTGCCGCCCTTCATGCCGCGAGTGTCCTCTGACGCTACAGGCAAACATAGACAAAGCATGGCCAAATTTCATTTACACAGCACAGAGCATAATTGGTAATTGATTGGCATATCTATGTTTTTTATCTCTGTTTTTGAAAACCTGACGCACCATCATACACAGGTTTTAATCTGCTCATGGTTGGTACCTGACGGGGGAGGAGGCAGCGGGAGCTGCCGTGGCAGCCGTTGCCGCCGCGAGAAGAACAGACCGGCGACGGAGAGCGTGGCGACGGCGCCAACCCTGAAGAAAAGAAGGGACAAGTCCTTGCCGTCCCCGCTCCTCGGCCAGCCACCACTCCCTCCGCCGCCGCTGCCGCTGCCGTAATCTCCGGCCTTGGGCATCTCCCAGCTACCACCTTGCCAAGAACATTTGAATCCTCCGCATGCCGACGGCAGCAGCGAGGGGAGCCCAATCGACAGCCAAGAAGGTGGTCAAGATCCAACCTTTGCGGCCCCAAAAAGATCGAGTTTTTGCTCCTCAAGCACCAAAGCCGTGATCAAAATTCGAAAAAAAAATGCAAAGGATTCGGGTCCGGCGGCAAGGTCGTGGCGAACAGAATCTGTTCTTGGGGGCTGAAAATATTTGCAGAACGCCAGAAAATCGCATCGAGAAACGCGAGCTCCGGCCCCTGTAAATCGCCGGCTATATCTTCATAGTGTCGAATCGAAGAGGCCGGCCGGAAGGGGGATTCCAAGCCCAGCCTGACAAATAATCGAAATTTGTCCAGGGGGAATCTACACTTTGGCTAAGATTAGCTGGCGCGCTCCGAATTCAGCTCCGAGCCAAAAAAGGAGGTCAAGAGAGAGAGAACGAAACGGCAGCGCAGAAGCAAGAAAGACAAAAGTTTACTCTCCCCATCGCACCTTTTCAGTCTGTTCCGTTTGTGCTTTGGCCTGTTCCAGAGACAGCAGGACTACTCCAAACTCCGCTGGAATCTGAAAATTGCTTGGCCCGTTCCTTCAGCGAGAGTGACAGCAGTAGTGTTGAAACTTGGGCCGGGTCAGCTTGGTCGTGCTTCGGGCCGGTTTAGCCTGTGGCCCGAAAGTATGGTGGACCAGTTCGTGCTGGGCCGGATGGCCTAAACTGCTACACTTTCGGCCCAGGCACGGCCTGGGGCACGTCGAGCTCGTTTCGGGCCATGCCCGGCCTTACCCTGCCCGAAAATAGTGTGACATGCAGGAAATTTTTTAAAAAATTATAAAAAATACAGAAAATAAAAATTGAAAAAAAAAACAAAAAATGCATACAAGATGATAACTTACAAGATTTATTTAGAACTTCATGCACACGCACAAAAAAACAAACATAAGCCAAATATTTTTGGGGGGAATGTAATTTTATTGATAAGTTCATTACAATCTGTCTCGTTAAAAACCTTACACTCATTGTGAACTTCTCCGTAAGGAAAAGAGTACAGTTTGTTTGAATTTTTGTTCATACAATCAACAATACATCATTCAGACTCATGTAGCTCAAGATCCATCGCTTTCATAATTTCTTGATCCTCAAGACGGTGTTGATCTCTAGATTCCGCCGTCTTCTAATCTTTAAGGCATGTGAGGTACTCAATCATCTTGGGTGTAAGAGAGGACCTACAAAAGTGATCGAACAAAATCAACATTGAATCATTATAACATATGTTGGAAGAAAAATGATCGGCGATCTACTCACCTCCTTTCTTCTGTTATCCTTTCAGCTGAGCTAAATATAACTTCAGAAGACATACTTGAAACTGGAATAAGCAGAACATCACGCGCAAATTGAGAGAGCACTGGAAAATGACGTTCATTGTCTTTCCACCATGCTAAGAGGTCCACCTCAATATCATCCTGAAAACCAACGTAAATAAAATGGTAAATATATTTTCAAATTTAGATGTTAGTAAAAGCGAAGAACATACCTGAAGCATTGGATCGTGAGTCAAGTGATCTATATGGAGATAGTGGGATAACTCCGCGCTTGGATTCCAATTTGACCTAGAGGCATGTGAGGATGTAGTAGAAGTTTCCTTGGACTTCAATTTTTTCCACATGTTAGCTACCGTACTTCTTCTCTTTTCAAGTTGTTGTCCTTCGACTCTAGGGCGTGGCTGTCCATATTTATGTTGATACATACCAAATACTCGAAATATCTCAGACTTAACATGTGAGTACGCAGATGA
This sequence comes from Neostapfia colusana, assembly GCA_030760725.1. NCBI lineage: Eukaryota > Viridiplantae > Streptophyta > Magnoliopsida > Poales > Poaceae > Neostapfia > Neostapfia colusana. The sequence continues at coordinate 3,020,506 of JASWHV010000005.1, read as the reverse complement.
GAAATCAAGATCAAGTTTATCACCAATAAATTGTAAAGCAGCCTCTAATTGCTCTAGTTTTTTATGTGGATAAAAAATGAGAGCAAAACTATAAAGATGTGGTATAGCATCAAAATATTTTAGATATTTTGCTTTCATTTCTGCAACAATAGGAGCAAGTATTTCATCATTCTCATATTCATGAAATATTTATACAAAAGTCATGAGCCATTCAAATAAAAGGGGAGAAGTAGGATAATAGATACCGGACAACAAGGTAGTTGTATTACAGAATGGTTTCAATAAGTGTCAAAAACGTGATGCCGTGATCCAATCTATTTCATGAAGCACTATATCTGCATCTTGAGCATTCATAAAAGTGGTGAAAATGTCCTCATACCTTTTTAATTGCTTTAACATGGTGCATGTAGAGTTTCATTGCACTTTCATATCTAGTGAAAACTTCTTTGGTTTCAACCCTTTTACACGGCAGTATTCTCTAAAATTTCGATAAACCTGTGGAGAATTCAAAAGATAACGAATGGCACTACGTATATTATCAATGCATCCACTTGCCTTTGTTAAACCAGGTTGCACAAAAAGATTAATGATATGGCATACACATCTTTGATGTAGAATATACCCACCGATGTAGCTTTTAATATGTGGCTCAAGTATATCCATAGCCCTAGTGTTAGCCGATGCATTATCAAGAGTAATAGAGACAATCCTATTTTCAATACCAAATTCTCTAATAACCTCACACATGTGAGGCAATTGCCTCACCGGTATGATTCTCATCAATGACCCGAAATACTAAAATTCTTTTATTTAGCTTATACTCATGGTCTATGTAATGAGCAACAAAACTAAGATAGTTTGTCCTCTGGTGTGAAGATAACCAAATATCTGATGTTAGTGCAACAGAAAATGATATGCTACTAAAAGTTTGTTTCAACATGTCCATTTTATCATTATATCTTTTAATAATATCATGTCTAGTAGTTTTCCTAGAAACATTACTATATTGTGGATAAAAAGCTTTCTGAATCATTCCTTCAAAATTAACACTTTCACCCATACAAATAGGTTGATCCTCAGTTGCAATATATCTAGCAATTTCAGAGCGAGCTACATCGGTGTTATAAACCCAAGTACTTACAAAGCCGTCGGGCATGAAGTTCAATTGAGTTTGTGTTGCTCCACATTCTCGTAACGCAAGCTTCTTCATACATCCATCATAATGCCGATTCAAATGACCCGTGCCACTACTAGATGCTGCAGAAAGAACCTTTTTACAGTATTTGCATGTAGCAGAAACAACATCACTCTTACCATTGATGAATTCCTTGTTCTCAATAAAGTGTTGCCAACATGCCGCTTGACTTCTCCGACCCGTAGTTGTGGAAGATGTTTGACCACCTTCATTGCTAGGGATAGGCCCGAATAACGCAGGCGTGGCCGCGGTCGTACCGATGGAGAAGCTATCTGTACCTGCATCATTCAAATTAAATGCATTATCTTGACCTTCCTCTTCCTCGTAGACATGCTCACCTTCCATATGAATATCATCCATGCCGTAGTCTCCCATGCTTGGGGACAAACGATGTGGATCGGGTTGCTCGACCTCGGACATGGACGCCATGCGCCTGTCACGGCCACGAACACGGCGCAACAATGTCGCAATCTTTTTCCTATTACCGCTACCCCTAGATGGAAGCATCTTGCTCGGCGCGGGGGCGCAGATCCAGGGAAGAGGCGGGCGACGCGGGGTGGTCCGGCTGGGGAAGAGAGCTGGCGGCGCGTGTCTGGCCGGGGGCCAGGGCGGGGAGCCGGGGACGCGCGGCTCGGGGCAGCCAGGGCCACCGGGCTGGGGTGCGCTGCGCGCAGCGCGGATGCACGGGGGCGCGGGGTGGACCGGAGCGCGGCGCGTGGCTCGGCTCGGGGCGGGCCGGCGGGGGCGCGCAGCAGACCGGGGCGGACCGGCGGAGACGGCGGTTGGCGGCGCTGGCTTCTGAAGGAGAAGTGGAGACCGAAAAAATGAACCAAAGACCGAAACGAGCCAGGAGGTGCAGGTATTGTAAAAAACCTACGAGGCAGAATCGTACCGAGGGGCTCTATCGGGCCGATTTCAAAATTTCGGGCCAACCGGGGTCGGGCCGGCCCAAGCATGGCCCAAAACTTCGTGTCATGTCGTGCCGCCCGTCGTGCCCGATTTCCAGGCCTGGCACGGCCCGATGTTTCGTGTCGGGCCAGCCCGGCTCGATTCTGTTTTGTGCTGGACCGGGTCTCGTGCCGGGCTTTTCAACCGGGCCTCGGCCCACGCGAAAGTGGCCGGGCCCAAGTCCCACCACTAGACAGCAGCGACGCATCATCCACTGGTGCCAGCCACCTTTCCCTGTTCCTGGCCTCTCCTTTTGCACCTCCCGTCCTTTTCCTGATCGGTGTTTACTATCCAGCACCTACATGAAGAGCAAAAATTCTCCAAACCTACCAAGCTCAGGTGCAGGTTCTCCCCGTCGATTTCGCGTTTAATTTTGCACTGGAAAGCAGGGCGGAACTTGGAAGCAGGAATCCATGGCCGAGAGGAGGCGAACGTGGGGGATGCTACCCACTGGGCTGGTGGTTGTTCGACGTATCTTTCGCGATGCCGCCATACACCGTGCGAAGCTCGCAGCGGCTATAGGCGAGAACGCGTGTCTTGCTGCAGCGGTCGGCGGCTGCTGCCGATGTTCACATGCGGAAGAGGGAGAGGTCAGGTGGTGTCACAAGGACCACAATAATGCATCTTTGCGTGATTGACAGTATACTTGACACGTCGAGCAATGAGAGCTTGGTTTAGATTGACATGATACGTACGTGTATAATTGCATATCATCTGATGAAAATGGTACTGCAAAGATGTGGGTCGTGGTGAACATGATTTAGAAGGTGGAGGAACCGAGGGTGAATATGGACCTAATGAACTAAATTTTATTTTACTATGTGTTATCTTACTTATGAGAGCGACTGACATGTATACCATTGACATTTTTGACTATTCTTAAAAATATATAGAGATTTTAATATATTCTTTTTTAATAGCAGTGGTTGATAATTTTAAAAGGACGAAAACATATCTCCCCAAGTATGACCTCAGTCCATAAAACACAAAACTATTAAAACGTTTATCTAACCCTTAAGATTTTGAAAGTAGACTCACTTTTCACATGTAACCTAGCCTAGACTACTTTTGCCTGCATCTATAGTAGTATTAACATGTAGTTGTCATGTTACCTTTTATTCATGTTGATCTTATAGTCTATCTTGTCACTCTAATCTCCACTAAGACGAGCAACACAACAAGTGTAACAACTCTTTTTCCTCTTCGGATACTACATCTCCAAGGTTACCCATCCTACGTTTATTATTCACTGAAGCTCTTTGGCTTTGGTGTGATGCTATCCTTCGCGTGAGATTGCGACAATGATCCATAACAACAACCACTTAGGTGAAGCTCTTTGATGACCATGGCGGCCGCCGATACAACAAGCTCGTGATGACTAGTGAGAACGTAGATAGAGGTGCTGCCAGCTTCAAGCGGACCATATATGTCAGCTTCGACCCCATCTTGTGTCGTTTCAAATCTAGGACATCCATGGCCAACGTAGGCATCATACATCGTCTTTGTAGAGACTGGAGAGACAAAACATGCTATGAAATCAAAATTGATGGGGAGAAGAAGGGTGATATGGCATCTACATGACAAATACCATTGTCCATGCATGCAAAAATGTTTTAGGTTAGCGGCTAAAAATGAAAAATAAGTTGATTTTGAGAATCATGTGGGTTAAGTAAATATTTTAATAGTTGAGGGGTTATGTGCATCTATGACATATTTGGAGGGAGTAAAGTGCACTTTCTCCTTTTAAAAATATGTACAGGCTCGTTTTAATCTAATTTTTGTAAATAGATAAATCTAGTACAGACACAATGAAAATTTGGCATATAAATTTTAATGTTCCCTCCAATGTTTTTAATATATGTACTATGGACTGAACTGATTCTCAAAAAAAAGACCCACCCTTTTTTATAAGGAAGCCCCCCCCCTTTCAAAGACTGTTGCCCACCAAATACGATCCAACGGCATGAATCACTTCAGTGGCTTGTCCGGAGGCACTTCAACCACTGCGGACTTTACGAAATTTTGTGGCGCACAGAGGACCCAGGAAGAAACAAAATAAAAGGCTAAAAAGGCCCGAGCGACACAAAAATAGAGCCCATAAAGCCCACGCACACAGCGGAAGCTGACCATCTCCTGGAACAAGGGAACAGCTCAGCAATGGCGAAGCCCCTCGCGTCTCTCCCCCTCCTCTCCGCCTCCAGCTCCTGGAAGGCCTGCGCGTCGGCCAGGGTGCAGCCTTCCCTTTCCGCTGCCCCACACCGCCGTTCCCAGACCCATCTATCGGTGGCCACCGGCGGGGAGCAGCAGACCATCACGGCGCAGGAACCGGCACAGGGTGAGTTCTTGGTGAGCTTGCAGGGGTAAAAACTCCATTCGGCTATTTATACAGAAGAAAGCCTCTTTTTTATGAATTATGAGTGCTGTATAGTTGTGGTTAATTTGAGGGTCTCGGATCTAGTTATAGTGGTTGGATGACTGAATCTGGGGCAGGGCAACTGGTATCTGGACCCAAGTAGGATGTCTACAATTTATTCGGTAGAGCATTAAATAACAACTCGAAATCGGAAATCTAACCATCTTGTGGACAAGAAATTGCGGTTTGATGGTACGGGAAAATGTTATGCTTCTCTGAATTTGGGGCTTGCTTGTCCAAGAATCATGTTACCAGATAATAGTGTGGTCTCCGCAGTACTTCTCTGTACTGTTAGCACCTAATATATAGTGTAGATCCAATTCTGTGGCTGGTCATGGTCATATCTTCTGAAGAGCGCAGGCTTTAGTAGAGAACCTAGAAGAAACTGTGGTTTCATGGTAGGAAAATGTCACGCTGCTCTGAATTGTGCCTTCTCTGTCCAAAAATCCAGTTGTGCGGAACTTTGTGGTCTGCTCAGTACTTCTGCTGTGTACTGTTTTGCATCTAGTCTATAGTGCAGATTCAATCCTCGTGGATCATATTGGCTGGAGAAAGCAGGAATTTTAGTAGATAACTGCCTTATTAGTGTACCCACAGTTCAGAACTTCAGATCTTCATGCCTTGAAGCGTAAATATTTGATGCTGCATGTAAAGAAAATTGTGATGTCAATGCCTTATCTACTGAATCGACAAGTTTCTTGGCCAAGACGGCCTAGTTATACTGCTACACCTATACTTAACATGTCCACTATAAATTTGTCTTTTGAAATTTCCAGCATATATTATATTCCGCCTTCTATTTTATGGTATAATGTGTTAGTAATTATCTTTTTCCTTACACTCAGAAAAACCTCATTTCATTACAATATAATTTAAAGTTCCAAGTACAACACAAACTACATCCTTGGCTAATCAGTTTGCCTGATCACAACGTAATAAATTTGAGCGACCAGTAACACACACATAGCACTATGTTCTCACAGCTAGCTAGGACTACCTCTTGTTAGCAGCTTTTGATGAGCCATTGTTGTCAGGCCTTGGTTTCCCTGTAAGTATTAGTAGCTTCATTTGTGCATGTCCAGTAAAATTTATTATCCATTTGGATGCAACTAAAAGAAACTTCTCTTGAGTTCTTGATTAGCTTCGATCTGAAAAACATTTCTGATCATCGGTGCAGAACCTGAGTATGGTGTTGTTAGCATTCACCATGTTGGGATTCTCTGTGAAAATCTTGAAAGGTCAATGGCATTCTACAACGACCTTCTTGGTGAGTTGCTATCTGTTTTATATGATGTATTACATCTGTACTTGCTGCTTATTAACTAAACTGACACATCGATCAATCAGGTCTTAAGGTGAATCCAGCTAGGCCAACCGACAAGCTTCCCTACAGAGGTGCTTGGCTTTGGGTTGGCTCAGAAATGATCCACTTGATGGAGTTGCCGAATCCTGATCCATTGACAGGACGCCCAGAGCATGGTGGACGTGATCGTCACACCTGTATAGCAATCAAAGATGTGTTGAAGCTGAAAGAGATATTTGACAAAGCTGGTATGTCCGAGTTCTTAATTTTCTTGCTTGACTCTTGCAGCAATGGATAATTACTCTTGCTTCTCTAATTCTCCTTCACCGTACCGCTGTAAATACATTTTGCGCCGATTATAGCTTTCTGTAAAAAAGGGCAGCCCGGTGCACGTAGCTCCTGCTTGCGCAGGGTCCGGGAGCTTCCTGTACTGTTGGAAATACTTTTTTTATTCCGAGTAAGGGATTATTGCCTAAAACTTTTAAGAATGGGCTATTGATATCTCTTTTGCAACCAACATCCATGCTGAACAAAAATTAAGTTTATGGATGTCTGATGTCTTGAAATACTTTCCAATGGTTTGAGGCAAACGTTATGTAGCAACATTTATACTTATGTCAAATCATCTGTAATATTCAAAGTCGACTCAATAATAATATTGATCAGATTAATCTACTGAAAGTCTGGTCAACAGATTAGTTGTTCTCAGTCTATCACATCCATTCAACTTTAGCATCGGTGTTCGCATTTATAACATGAGAATCATGTTTCTCGTGTTTCAGTTATTGCATTAGTGCTCGTATCTTTTAGCAGATATTAGTCTTTACCAGTTGTGCCTATTGTATTATTGTTTGTAATTTCCACGAAGCAAGGTTGTCACTTTAGACAGTCTGTGTAATGGCGCCATCATTCCTTTGCCGAATATCTGAAAGGAACACTGTCCTCACTGTTCGTCTGTGATTCAGGAATCAGCTACACACTCAGCAAATCTGGGCGGCCAGCGATCTTTGCAAGGGATCCAGACGGAAATGCATTGGAGTTCACCCAGGTGTAGCAGTTACGTGATGTGTTTGCAGCTACAATAGCTCATAGCCTTACATATCTGAGACAACACCGTACCTAGATTTTGTTTCCCGTCTTGAATGTAGCTATCAAAAGACATGGCGAGGGAGAACTGCTTCTACATACGATATATCAATTAATCATGTGATGTGTATTGTTTCATGGTATTATGTTATGGCGTGGTCTTCGGGGGCGAGTGCGCAGGGGAGAACACAAGAGAATATTAGATTAGGAAGAACGCAGTGGGTACCGAGGTTGATCCAGGGAGCCCTTGTCGCCCTGACTAGAAGAAGATCCAGCCACGACGACCGAAGGGAACTCGCTCAAGGGGAGAGACTTTATTCCTTTGATGACTAACACATTCTACCCGGGCTGCCTTTATAGATCAGGCGCGCTCTTATTTTCTGTTGTGATCTCAACAGAATTCAGTTGTGATCCCAATAGAATTCAACAAGCCAAATAAAAATAGAAGTAAATCCAAAAATAGAAAACTAACTACTCTCCCCTTATCTAAATCCTTAATTGCCGCATTCAACCACTTTTATGGATCTTTGGCCGCCTATGATACTGCTGCCCATAGAATGCATCTATAACATTTCCCCCCCTCCTTTTCAAACAGTTTGTCCTCAAGCTGAAAGTTGGGATACTTATTCTTAAATTCTGGTAAGGCTTCCCATGACGCATTTTCCTTTGAGCTCCCATCCAGTGGACCAGGACTTGCCAAAATCCCTTATTAAATCGTGTTTTTAGCACTTTTTCTAGGGATGGTATAACTTTCCCATGAAGAATGTCTGGCAGCTGCACATGTTCCTTTGGTGGCTCTCCAACAAAGTGCTTAAGTAAGAAAACATGAAAAACATCATGTATCCTTGAATTTTCAGGCAGCTTTAGTCTATATGAAACCTGTCCAATACAGTCAATCACCTTGAATGGTCCATAATATCTCTGCCTCAACTTCCCTGGAGCTGCTGTTGTGATGCCAATAGCATTGCGGTGCTGCAACCTCAACCATACCCAATCCCCTTTCTTGAAAGTCAACGGCCGAGCCTTCTGATTATGAGAGTGTTTCATAGAATCTTGGGGCAGCAGGAGTCTGTCTTTGATTTCCCTCAAAAATTCATCTCTGTTGACCACCTGTTGATCAACCACTGCTACTTTTGCTGCCCCCGGTTCATAAGACAATAGTGGAGGAGGGTCACGCCCATAAACCACCTTAAAGGGAGTAGTGTGCAGAGCAGATTGATATGAGGTGTTATAATAATATTCGGCCCATGGAAGCCATTGCAACCAGGAACGAGGATGATCACCAGCTAAACACCTCAAATACATAGTGATGATTCTATTTACCACTTCTGAGTGCCCATCAATTTGAGGGTGGAAGGTGAAGCTCATTTTTAGTTTGACATTGGCCTGCTGAAACAAATCCTTCCAAAAATTGCTAGTGAAGATCACATCCCGGTCACTAACAATAGAACAAGGAAAACCATGGAGTCTAATAATGTTGTCAAAGAAAGCTTTAGCAACAGTGGATGATGAATAAGGATGTGCCAGAGGTATAAAATGTGCAAACTTTGAAAATCTATCAACCACAGTCATAATAACCGATTTACCTCCTACTTTTGGAAACCCCTCAATGAAATCCATAGATATATCCTGCCAAATTGCGCTTGGGATCTCTAGTGGCTGTAGAATACCCGTTGGATGTAAGTGTTCTGTTTTGTTCTTTTGACAGACCATGCAACCACTCACAAATTCCTTGACCCTCTTATGAGCTTTCTCACTGAAAAATGAAGTCCTGAACCGATGAAGAGTCTTTTGGATCCCTTCATGTCCCATGTGTGCTTGGTCAAGTAACTGTGGCCACAATTCAGACTTCTCTAGAACAAAAATTTTTCCCTTGAAAATGAGTAACTGGTCAGAAATGGTCCAACCATCCGGAGCAGCACCTTGCTCCACTTGTTCCCACAATGGCGGCACCTGTGGGTCGGTCTTCAACTCCCTACGCAGGATATCAAATAGATCAAATGTCGGTCCAGAGATAGCTGCCAAAAGGGGTCCAGTTGTATCACGTCTTGACAATGCATCTGCTGCACCGTTCTGCTTCCCCGGCCTATATTCGACCTTCATATCAAACCCAAATAATTTGCTGACCCATGTATGTTGAGGAATAGTTGTTAGACGTTGATCCAATAGGAACTTGAGACTATAGTGATCTGTCCGCACTGTAAATTCTCTTCCCCATATATATGGCCTCCAGTGTTTCACTGCTTTGACTAGTCCAATCAGTTCCCTTTCATATGCAGGTAGTTTCGCATGTTGTGGTGGAACACGGCGGCTGAAGAATGCCACTGCTCCTTCACCCTGATGAAGGACAACACCGAAACATGTTCCTGATGCATCGCAATCTACAAAAAACCTGTTCTGAAAATCCGGTAATTGCAGAATTGGTGCTGTTGTCAAGGCTGTCTTCAGATTTCTGAAAGCAACCTTTGCTTCTTCAGACCATGTGAATGCCTCCTTTTTTAATAGAGCGGTCAAGGGCTTAGCTATAGCACCATAACCAGCAATAAATTTTCGATAATAGCCTGCCAACCCCAAAAAACCCCGCAGTGCTTTCATTGTCTTCGGCTTTGGCCATGCTTCCACTGCTGCCACCTTTGACGGGTCCATGGACACACCTCCATTAGAGATAATATGACCCAAGTATGAGATCGAGTCTTGACTAAAGAAACACTTGGATTTTTTAAGAGCCAAGTGATTATCCTATAACACTTGAAATACTGCCTTAACATGTAGTAAATGCTCTGTCCAAGATGAGCTGAAGATTAATATGTCATCAAAGAACACCAGAACCGATTTCCTGAGAAAAGGCTTCAACACTTCATTCATCAAAGCCTGAAAAGTAGATGGAGCATTTCTGAGGCCAAACGACATTACTAGGAACTCAAAATGCCCATAATGAGTTCTAAAGGCCCTCTCCTCTATGTCTTCAGCATTCTTGCAGAATTGATGATAGCCACTTTTGAGATCTAATTTGGTGAAAAATTTTGCCCTCCGCAGCTCATCTAATAGTTCATCTACCACTGGTATAGGGAACTTATCTTTTACTGTGTGCTCATTCAAGGCCCTGTAGTCCACACAAAACCGCCAAGTTCCACCGGCCTTCTTCACTAAGAGTACTGGGGAAGAAAAAGCAGAAGTAATTGGTCGAATAATTCCCTGTTGAAGCATCTCCTCGCATTGTCGCTCGATCTCATCTTTTAATAATTATGGATAGAGGTATGTCCTTACTGCGATAGGTGATGTTCCTGGCCGTAAATGTATACGGTGATCATGGTGGCGCCTCGGTGGAAGCCCCTGTGGAGGTTTAAATAGGTCGTCAAATTCTTGTAACAAGACTTCCATCACCCCTGCCCCTGTAGCTGACTGTAGGACTGCTTGGCCGTGCCTTCTTATGCCGTCCCACTTGATTTTTCTCCCTGCTCGCCAGAAGGTCATGGTGAGCTCTTCAAAATTCCACAAAATAGGTCCAAGGGTCTGTAGCCATTTAACACCTAGAACCATATCAAATTCCTGCAGCGGAATCACAAAACAATCCACTAGAAATTCTTCAGCCTTAATCTTCACCCTGGTGTTTGAGCACACACCCTTACTGATGAGTTTGTCACCATTAGCAACTGTCACTGACAGTCCCCCTTTCTGCACGATTGGAAGGTGCAGTTTTCCTGCTACAGATTCATCAATGAAAGTGTGTGTGGAGCCCGAGTCCACCAATGCCTTCAAGTACAAATTGGCCACCTGGATGGTTAGTTGCATAGTTTTGGCAAGTCCAATTCCTGTCAAGGCACAAGTCTTCTGCTACTACCTGGACCTCATCTCCATCATCTAACTCCAGCAGAAATATACCTTTGCTACTGCATTTATGCTCTGGTGTGTACTGCTCAGTACAATTGTAACACTCTCCTTTTGCCCGCTTATTAGCCAGCTCTTCAGGGGACAATCTCCTGAATTTTGGTTTGAACGCTGCAGTGGAGACTTGGGAGGCCGAACCCCTGCTAGATGCTGGTGTATTCACTGATGTGCTTCTGAAACCACCTGTGAGCCCCCTTTTGACATATGATGGCGTCCTTCCTGGTCATGCGACAACCGTTGTTCATAGGCCCTAGCAAGGCTCATAGCCATTTGCAGATTTGCCGGGGCCTGGAGCTCAACATCAGTGCGTAAGGGCTATCCCAATCCCGCCGTGAATAAATTCACTTGTTGCTGCATTGAAAGATCCTCACACCTACAGAGCAAGGCAAGAAATTGATGTTGATATTCGTCCACAGTTCCTGTCCTGTATAGCTCCTTGATTTCTGCTAGCCCATTGGAACGGATGGGGGGCCCGAACCTCAGGTTGACAAAATCAGCAAACCGGGGCCAGGACAGAACTCCATGATCCCTCTCCAAAGCATAATACCGCTGGGCTGCTGCTCCTTCTAGATGTAGAGCGGCCAACCAAACCTTGTCTTCATTTAACGTCCTCATACCCCTAAAATAGGACTCACATTTAGTGAGCCAAGTCAGGGGATCAGACTCCCCATCAAAATTGGGGAAGTTTATTTTTGGAAATCTGTGAACAGGGCGCCGATCTTCCCCCTGGTTGATTCTGCTGCCGGAGGACAGATCGTCAGGACGCCCAGGGGATCTTGTGGCCGCCAGTTCCTTGATGGCCTCCTTAATCTCTGAGAGGGCATCTTCTATTTTCGCTATACGGATGTCACGGTTGTCCATACGGCCATTCAGAGTGGAAATCTGAGCAGATAAGCGATCTGATATGCGATCAAGCTGCTGTGAGATCGAAAAGTCCCTAGGATCACTAGCGTCGGCCATTGATGGAGGTCGTTGTACCGTCCCTGATACCAAGCTGTTATGGCGTGGTCTTCGGGGGGGGGGGGGGGGAGTGCGCAGGGGAGAACACAAGAGAATATTAGATTGGGAAGAAGAACGCAGTGGGTACCGAGGTTGATCCAGGGAGCCCTTGTCGCCCTGACTGGAAGAAGGTCCAGCCACGACGACCAAAGGAGAACTCGCCCAAGGGGAGAGACTTTATTCCTTTGATGCCTAATACATTCTACCCCGGCTGCCTTTATAGATCAGACGCCCTCTTATTTTCTGTTGTGATCTCAATAGAATTCACTTTATAATCTGTTGTGATCCCAACAGAATTCAACAAGCCAAATAAAAATAGAAGTAAATCCGAAAATAGAAAACTAACTACTCTCCCCTTATCTAAATCTTTAATTGCCGCATTCAACCACTTTTATGGATCTTTGGTCGCCTATGATACTGCTGCCCATAGAATGCATCTATAACATATTAAGTTTGTTTATCTGAACGCATGTATACTGCCTCCTCGTGATGGATGATTTTGAAGCATATTGAAGGAATTAGTGCAATGCTTACTGTAAAATCCCTGTTGAATTCTAATGAAATTCCTATCGGGTGCTATTTTGACAATTTGGATTGTATAGTACTGTGTTATGAATATTTGCTGCGGGCAAGCGTGGTTCTCATGGATATGGTGTGCTATCCTGCCCCGCTCTTGCGCGCCTGCTGCAGAGTGCTTGGCGTCCTGAGCGATGTCATCTTCCTGATTGTCGAGCTCGTACTGCACAAGCCGTGGTAAAGTGGCTCGCCCAGGTGCCTTCACAATATAAATTGAATTTTATTAAATATTAGATTAAAAATATAAATTTGACCTGGTTCGAATCTGATCTGATTTTCTCCATAGCTGACTTATTTTTTTAGCCTAATAAGTAAGATACAATCTAAATTATGTGCTTTGCAATCGTGGAGGTGTGGTTGTACAACGAGTAATAAAAAGAAGGATTAAGTCTAAATTTGGTCCCTCAACTATTATCTTGGTTTAATTTCCGTCCCTCAACTTTTATTCTGGCCATATTTAATCCTTTATCTCTTAAAACCATTTAATTATGATCCTTTAGCTGGTTTACACGGTGGTTTTGTCCATATAGATACGCTGACTCAGATCCTAGGTGGAATACATTTGATGACTCATTAATTTATTCTATCTTTTCTCCTCTCCAGAAATCTGCTTCCAAATCACTAGTCTATTTCTATCCAACTCCTACCTGTGATCGTTGAAGACGGCGTGCGAGACCTTCTCGGTGTACGGGACGAGGCGGCCGCTGATTATTCTATTCGCCTAATACTTGCTAGCTGCTAAACCTGCATTGTAGCCGCCAGAGTCCGTGCATCTACCAGGAGTCCAGCCGTTTCATGATTTTCATCCATGGCAGATCAAATTTTTCAACCCCAATAGGCACATCTCATCTACGATCAGCCCATATCTTATCCACTATTTCCTGACTAAACTTCTGTAAGTTATTTATCCATGCTTTAATTTTTATTTATACGGTTTATGCTCACAACACAGCATCAAACCATTCATCTCAAGAACTTTTACATCGGATTTGAACTTGCACTAATATTTAATGGTCTAAATGTAGGTGTTGTTTAATATCCCATAATGAATTTGTGGCATGACCTGACAGTTTAATTTCACTATAACGGAGAGTTTATTAGTGATGGAGAAAATATTTGCTATTGCGGAGGTTCAGAGGGAACGTCACACATAGATAGAGATAAAATGTCTCTACCAGAGGTTAGGGGCCATTTAGAAGACCACTGCAAGGACCTTGGTGTGGTACGCATGCACTGGTTACTACCAGGCAAGGAGTTGAGCAATGGATTGAGAGCACTGATTGATGATAATGCCTGCCAAATAATGTGTGATTCTATCACTGATGGAGTTGTTGTGCATATCTTTGTGGAGTCCTTGGTTGTTGATCTGTATTCTGATGGTGATTCAGTGCAAGAAATTATTGATGATGATTTTCCACCATCATCAACACCAATACAAAAAATTGCTCACAATAGTATTGATAATATAGATGAGTCTATTGCCAACTCTGCTGCAGGTTTAAAAGACAAGATCGTGATGCCGAATGTTAATGAACAACAGGAGAACATTAGCTGTGATAGTGATTATGTACCTGGAGATGAGGACAACTCAGATGCTAATGAGGAAGCTGCATAGAACAAGACAAAATATAACGATTTAAAGAAAAAGGTTTATGCAGGGAGAGTATTTTGTCTTTGATGATGATGGTAACAGACGCATGAAAAAAAAAGTACTTGGAGCTATTCGAAGTAGATAACTTGGCACATGACAGTGACACCTCATATTTTTCATCAAGTGAGGAAGAAGACAGCTGTGATGAAGATGGCAGTGATGGTGAGTTGGTTAGAAAGAAGTCAAAGTATCCAGGGTTTGATAAAAAGGCAACCGTACCAATTTTTAGTTTGGGAATGAAATTTAGTGAGAAGGCTGAATTCAAAAAGGTTATCGAGAAGTATGCACTAGCAACAAGGAGGGTCATCAAGTTCCCTAAGAATGACCTGAAGAGGTTTAGAGCAATATGTACATGGCCCAATTGTCCGTGGTATATACTTTTATCTAAAACAACTAGAACTGATGGATGGCAGGTGAGTACATTCAGAGATGAGCATTCATGTCCACAAAGGAGAGATAATAGTCTTGTTACTACAAGGAGGATAGCTGAAAATTTTGAGACATCTATCATGGCTAATCCTGGATGGAAGATTGAGCATATGAAGCAAACAGTTCAAGAACAAATGCATGCTAATGTCAGCATTTCCAAGTGCAAGAGGGCAAAGTCAATTGTGATGCACAAGATGCTAGACTCAAGGGGAAGACAATATGCATGACTATTGGTAAAGAGTTACTATTCATGAGGATGTATATATGCTTTGATGCATGTAAAAGAGGCTTCCTAGCTGGTTGCAAAAAAGTGGTAGGTTTGGACGGATATTTTTTCAAAGGGCCAACCATTGGTGAACTACTTTGTGCAATAGAAGAGACGGGAATAATCAAATGTACCCAATTGCTTGGGCTGTAGTCGAGAAAGAGACTAATAATTCATGGGATTGGTTCTGTGATATTTTTTTAGGGACCTACGGATTGGAGGTGGTGAAGGTTGGGTAATCATATCTGATCAGCAGAAAGGTCTCATAAATGCTGTTGAAAGATGGGTGCCAAATGCTGAGCATAGAATGTGTGCAAGACATATCTATGCTAATTGGAGGAAGATTCAAGGACAAAGCACTACAAAAAAGTTTTGGAGATGTGCAAAAGCTCCAAATATGAACCTGTTCAACTATCACAAGGCAGATTTGGCTAGAGATACCCCTGCAGGAGCCGAGGCTATCATGAGAAATGACCCACACCATTGGAGTAGAGCATGGTTTAGACCAGGGTCGAATTGTGACTCGGTAGACAATAACATGTGTGAATCATTTAATCACTGCATTATAGAATTAAGATTTCTCCCAATCATTAGGTATGCTAGAGTGGATCAGACGCAAAGTAATGGTGAGGATCCAAATCAACAAAAGCAAAGCAGACAGGTGGATACGAAAAATCTGCCCAAACATCTTGAAAAAGTTAAATGACTTTATCAATGAGTCCGTTTTCTGCCACGCAGTCTACAATGGGAATGATTCCTATTAGGTCACTCACAAGGAACATAGGTTTACGGTAAATTTAGATACTAAAACATGCTCATGCAGGTATTGGCAATTGTCAGGCTTGCCTTGCCCACATGCCATATCTGCCATCCACAGGAAGACTAACAGGCTTGATGATTACATAGCGAGTTGCTATTCCATTGAGGATTATCGAAGGACTTACGAGCATTGCATGCAGCCAGTGGAGGGCATGCATTGTTGGCCTACATCAGATCGTCCAAGGCCAAGGGCACCTAAGAATATGAAAATGCCTGGTAGGCCTAGAACTTGTAGGAAGAGGGAAGCTCATGAGAATCCAAAGAAATCAAATAGGATGCCCAAAACTGGAACAAAAATTAGATGCTCATGTTGCAAGTCATACAGCCACAACAGGGCTACATGTGACAAGGTAAATGGTGAAGGACGAAGCAACACACCTGCTAATGGGTATGAATTACGGTCATCTACCAGTGTTGCCGATAATACAACTCCAATGCCAAATTATATGGTAATATGCAGCAAAACTAGCATATTGATACATGCTCTGAACCTATTTTTTGAGGTTACATGAGTGCTCCAATTATTGCAAGATGGTGTTCCTTCTTCACATGAAAGCTCAAGTAATCTGACAAAAAGAAGACTGTTCGAATCTAATCTTTCAGGACAGAGCAGAAACAAATTTTCTGGTGTAGGTATATTGTACTAGAAAAGGACAGGCACTACTATTCAAAATGTAAAAACCAAACCATTCTATATTGTGTGGTACATTTGATTCTTTCTTTTTTTGACATGTTGATCATTACATCATTCTTGTGCAGCCTGGTATTCCAAATCAAAAGATCATCAACACTTCTGAAAGGACTAAAGTAACCACAGGACAAGTTGGAACTACTGTACAAAGCTTGGAGTCAAATGTGACATCAAAGTGTGTACACCTTCAAGCACAAGAGACCTCTAACAAACAGACTAAAATGAGTGCATATAAGAGCACAAGGCCACCATCAAAGCTTTTCAATATGCTTAATACTAAGTAGAATTTGTTTATGTAAAACATTGACTTGTCTTGATCAATATGTTTAATACTCAGTAGTATTTGTTCATGTACCCTGACATGGATTCGATAGTTGTATGGGTTGTTCTTGTTATGAATAGCGTGAATATTATTGAGAGGGCCGGAGGCTCAAATATATAGAGTACATGATGAATATAAATATGCAAATAAGCCCCTAATACATCATCTAATATAATATCTCTAACACCCCTCCTCAAACTCAAGGTTCATCACGAACACTGAGTTTGGAGAGATAAAAATCATGCTGAGTCCGGGTCTGTGCCTTCGTGAAGAAATCAGCCAGCTGAAGCTCTGAAGGCACATACCGAAGATCAACAACACCATCCTGTACCCGTGCTCGTGTATAAGAAGCATCAACACCAATATGCTTGGTAAGCTCATGCTTGACCGGATCACGAGCAATACTGATAGCACCTGTACTGTCAGACAAAAGAGGAGTCGGCATCCCAACAGAAACACCAAAATCCTCAAGCAACCATCGCAACCAAGTAACCTCTGCACTCACAAGAGCCATAGCACGCAACTCAGCCTCTGCACTCGAACGAGAAACTGCTACCTGCTTCTTAGTCTTCCAAGCAATGAGGGAACCACCAAGAAAAACACAAAGGAAGAAAGAGATCGACGATCAGATGGATCACTAGCCCAAGTAGCATCAGAGTATGCTTTGAGCTGTAAAGAACTAGAGCGTGGAAAGAACAAGCGTCTAGAGATAGTACCACGAAGATAACGCAAGACACGAAGCAAGTGACTATAGTGGACCTGGGTGGGAGCCGAAACAAACTGACTTAGAATGTGAACAAAGTACGAGATGTCAGGACGAGTAACAACAAGATACACTAGACTCCCAACAATATGACGGTAACGAGTAGGATCATCAAGAGGCTCACCATCAGTGGCACGAAGATGGACATTGAGTTCTATGGGAGTCTCAATAGTCCGGTGATCAGTAAGTGAAGCTCGATCAAGAAGATCCTTAATGTACTTTTCCTGAGATAGATAAATTCTCTCAGAGGAAGAGGACACCTTAATCCCAAGAAAGTAGCGAAGAGGACCAAGATCGGACATAAGAAACTGCTCACTGAGACGGGCCTTCACAAAGGCAATGTACTCAGAATCGTCTCCGGTGATGATCATGTCATCAACATAGAGAAGAAGAAGAGTGCGACCACGAGACGAAGTGTGCACAAAGAGCGCGGGATCATGAGCACTGGCAGAGAAGCCAGCAACAGTGACCACAGTCGCAAAACGCTGAAACCAAGCACGAGGAGTCTGCTCAAGGCCGTAAAGAGAACGAAGAAGGCGACAAATCATACCCTCAGGAACGGAATACCCAGGTGGTGGCTGCATATAAACCTCTTCTTGCAGCTCACCATTAAGAAAGGCATTCTTCACATCAAGTTGAGAGATGGACCAGGCACGAACAGAGGCTACAGCAAGTGGAGTGCGAACAGTGGTCATATGAGCGACAGGAGCAAAAGTCTCATCATAGTCACGACCATGTTCCTGCTGGAAACCACGAGCGACTAGTCGAGCCTTATAGCGCTCAAGTGATCCATCAGAGCGGGGTCTTAACCTTATAGACTCACTTACAGGTGATAGGGCGAACACGTGGGGGACAGGGCACAAGTTCCCACGTGCCGGTGCGCTCGAGAGCAGCAATCTCCTCGGCCACCGCATGTTGCCATTCCTGATGAATAACAGCATCACGATACGTAGCCGGCTCAGGTAGAGCAGTAGCAGCAAAGCTAGAAGGAGAAAACCGATCAGGAGGATGTCGAGGACGATGACCACGTCCAAGGGGTAGTTCAGGAGAAGAATCATTAGAAGGAGATGATACCTTAGGAGAAGAAGGCGTATCAGGAGAGGTAGACTGAGCTGGAGTAGACGGCTCATCAGAAGAAGATGGCACATCTGAGGGAGAAACAACTCATCGAGTATAGACCTACGTCACAGGAGCCTTCAAAGTCTAATCGGGAACCAAAGAAGAAGGTTCCGAAGAGGGAGGAACCATGAAACGAGGTACTGAGTGTGAAGGAGGTACAATCGCAACTGGAGCATCAGGAAGGGACAGGAATGAAATAGGATCAATCGTAGATACAGAAGAAGTATCGGAAGATGGTCGAGGATAGAAAGAGCGTGTCTCATCAAATACAACATCTCATAAAATCCTCATCCGTCGACCAACCGGATCCCAACAACGATATCCCTTATGCTCCAAACTATACGCTAGGAAGACACACTCGACAGACTGAGCAGTCAGCTTAGTGCGCTCACGTGGTGCGAGCAACACGTAGCACACACAGCCAAAGAGACGAAGGCTGGTGTAGTCAGGCATTTTGCCTGTAAGGCGCTCAAAAGGAATCCCACCATTAAGAGCAGACGAGGGTTGAATGTTAATTAAGTAAGTGGCAGTAGAAACAGCCTCGTCCCAAAAATGAGGTGGTACAGAAGAAGCAATCAGAAGAGTACGAGCTATCTCAAGGAGATGACGATGCTTGCGCTCAGCAACGCCATTCTGAGCATGAGCACCTAGACAAGAGAACTGAGCAAGAGTACCTTGCTCAGAAAGAAACTGATGAAGAGCATCAGAGAGATACTCGCCAGCAGAATCAGCTCAAAAAATACGAATAGGAGTGTCAAACTGAGTGTGGATCATAGTCGAGAAGGACTTATAGATAGATAGCGCCTCACTACGATGTTTCATAAAGTAAACCCATATGTGGCGAGAAAAATCATCTATAAAAATGATGTAATATGGTTGTCCTCCTTTCGAAGCAAAAGGAGCAGGGCCCCATACATCAGAATGAATAAGATCAAAAGGACGCTCAGACACTGACTCGCTAGAATAATAAGAAAGCTGAATCTGCTTCCCTAACCGACGACCCTGACATTGAGCTAAAGACTCAGAACTAGAGACTGATCCTAAAAGTCCACGACGAACTAGAACGGACAGACGAGAGCCACAAGGATGACCCAAACGGTGGTGCCACTGAGCAATTGTTGAAGTGGACGAAGCAGCAACACTGGAGCCAACTGAACTGGCAGGCGCAGCGGAAGGAAGACGAAGTCAGTCAAGCTCCCAAAGACGCTGTGAATCACGACGACGAGGGCCAATACCAACCAGGTGACCCGTGCGTCGATCTTGAACGTAACAAAGATCATGATCAAGAATCACTCGACAATTATTATCAGTGAGTTGACCAGCGGATATAAGCTGCATTGTAAGTCCAGGAACGAAGGAAACATTAGGAACAACAAAAGAGTCAGATAAAAGAGTGTCGTGTCCAACAACCGAAAGAGGAGAATCATCGACAGTATGAACAGTAGAAGAAATATACGAAGGACTCAAGGAAGATAAACTGGTACGATAGGGAGTCATATGGAACGAAGCACCAGAATCAAGAATTCATGGACAAGTACCTCGAGCAGAAGTAAGAGGTGGTCCCTCAGTGGAAGACGAAGAAGTAGCAGCAATACTCGGAGGTACAGAAGACCAAGTCACAGAACCAGCAGCTCCCGATGGTGCAGAAGTAGCGAGACGACGAAGAAGCATGAGCAATTGTGCATCCGTAGTTGCAGAACTCCCCTGAGATCCTCCAGTACTAGCACCACCAGTACCCTGTGAAGACCGACGAGCCTGAGCCTTCTTCTTTCTGAAACAATACGCCTCCACATGACCATCTTTACCACAATAATCACAATGAAGAGCACCACGCCCCCCAGCCGTAGAAGGAGGGGCAACTGAAGACGGGACGGTCGGTGGAGGAGCTGTGTGCATAGGTGTCGTAGAGCGAGCCGCTAACACCGAAGAAGTAAGCAACAATCCAACAGCCTAAAGACGAGTCTTCTCATTACGAACACTCGTCAGAGCGTCCATAAGAGAGACACAGGGGTGACGAGCAAGTAGCTGAGCACGAAGAGGCTCAAATTCGGCACGAAGACGGGTCAGAAAATCATAAGTGCGTCGAAGCTCAAGTGCAACCTTCTGACTCTGACAAGACTGACAAGTATCTGTGGACAATCGAGGACCAAGAGCATCAAGCTGACGCCAAATAGCAGACATCTGACCAAAGAACTCCTCGACTGTAGCATCTCCCTGCTGTAACAACTGCTCCTGACGAATAACAGCAAGGTAGGTAGACTGTCCAGTAGGCTCGTAACGAGAGCATAAAAAATCCCACATCTGGTGTGCATACTCAAACTCAACTATATCAGCAGCAAGACGATCCTCCATACTAGCAGCAAGAATATCAGCAACTCGAGCATCATCATCCAACCAAGTCCTGTATAAGCTGAAGTGAGACTCGTTCGCAGACAAATGAGTCTCATAATCCGCAAGCAACTTCTTCTTATCATCATCGGTTGCCTTATCTGAAATAACAGGCTGAGAAGGAACTGCAGGACAAGTCGGACATTTGAGATCACCCGTGAGGAACTCCCAGAGTCGTAGACCACACATATGTAGACGCATACGAGGAACCCAATCATGGTAATTGGTGCCATTGAAAAGCACTGAACACCGCACAACTGGAACCCCGACTGAAGAAGAAGTCATCATGAAAAAGATGACGGCAGAAAATAAGCGCCCCAAGCTTCAACACAGAGCTAGATGCACGGTGGGCGCTATGTGCTGTTGAGCGCGCAGACCGGTGCAGCAGCATAGAGGCAACAGGTGCACGGCAGCCAGAACTGGTTACTACGCTAGGTGCTGTTGGGCACGCAGATCAGTGCAGCAGCCAAAGGCAGGTGTGGCGCTGGGCAGCCTGTTGGGCACGAAGACAGATCTGGCCGGCAGGTTCGAGCGGCTGATCTGGAGGCACACAGCAGAGCCCGGTAGGTCCCGCTTCTCGGTACTTTGGGGACAGAACCGCAGCGGCAGAACCAGAGCGCGGTGGATGTGCGATGCAGAGCAGGCACGCGGATCGGGGAGAAGGAACGAAAGCAGTGACGGCGCTGAAAAAATAATGCGGCGGCGGCAGAAGAGAAATCGCCGGCTAGGGTAGAAACAAAACCCTGTATTTTGGCTCTGATACCATGTTATGAATAGCGTGAATATTATTGAGAGGGCCGGAGGCTCAAATATATAGAGTACATGATGAATATAAATATGCAAATAAGCCCCTAATACATCATCTAATATAATATCTCTAACAGTTCTAACATGGATATGTTCTCTTTTGTGTATGGCTTGATACATGATCACGAGAGCTTTACTTTTAGCATGAGGGGTTGATCGCTTTTGCGAATATAGGACGACGTATCCTGTATAGCAACGTAGCAGCGGCGTAGGATCGAGTCATCAAATATATTTCGCGTAGGATCTGAATCATCGTGTCTACATGGACAAAACCATCGTACAAACCACCTAAGGGACCAGAAGTAAATGACTTTAAGAGATCAAGAACTAAATATGGCCAGTATAAAAGATGAGGGACGGAAATTAAACCAAGATAATAGTTGAGGGACCAAATTTAGACTTAATCCTAAAAAGAATAAAAAACACTACTCATTGCATTCCGAGCATACCTCGATGATAAACACTTGTTTAACCGTCACATATTTAATTTACAACTAGCATTAAGCCATTAAGTGCTACTGTAGTTTGATCAATTTGCAGCTGAGTTATAATAAGAAAAAGTAAATTATTCCCGCGAATAATAAACAAGCCGTCGCCTTCCTGGACTCCAAGCGCCGACGTCACACCATGTCACACTCCCGCTCACATGGAGCACGAACGCAGGAGGCCGGATCTGCAGCTGTTCCGTTTTCGCTTTCTACTAGGCGACGGGCGGTTGCTACGCTAAGCTACGCTAAGCTAAGCAAAAGCAAAGCTGGTTACCAGCTGTCTCCAGACTTTTAATGCCTCGTTTTAGAATGGTTAATTAACTTAAAAACCTCAAACTAACCAAAAAAATCAGCTGTTTATAAAGCGCTCGCGCACGGTCACGGAAAGAGCCCCAGAAGAGAAAGAGAGTAGGATTGAGAGAGAGGGAGGGAGAAAAAAAAAAGAGAGCTCGAGCTCGCCCACAGCGAGAAGCGACTCCCAAGCGGCAGCTAGCGAGCGAGAAGGGCGCGGGCGCCGGCATGGAGAGCGAGATGACGGAGGAGCTGGCGGCGGCACGCGGCGCCGGCGGGCAGCTGGCGGCGGTCGCGGAGGATGGGGAAGGGGAGGCGGGGGCGGTGCCGCCGGCGGTGGGGTCGAGCAAGACCATGGAGCGCGTGGCGGCCGCGAAGAAGTTCATCGAGGACCACTACCGCGCGCAGATGAAGAACATCCAGGAGCGCAAGGAGAGGTAACGGAACCCGAAACCCCGCTTCAATTTCTGATCAGAAACCTGAGTGAGCTAGAAGTAGTCGGGCGCGTGCGAATTAGCTAGATCTCGCGTTGGGGCGAGCTGACCGAGGGTTCCGAGCTGCGAGCAGGGAGTTTAGGGGAAGTTGGTGTCCTCAGATTCCTGCTTCGGGGGTGCTGTTGGATGAGAGTTTGAGCTGGGCTTTCAGCTGGATTCTTAGTGTTCCGGAGCATTTCACGGGGTTTCTGGCTGTAGAATGTGGCTTTATGTTCTACCACTGCTGAGCTTTGGGTCGTGAATGGAGGGGTGTATAATATCTGTTATGTTGGTTGAGCTGTTGCACGTAATTTGATTGAGCTGTTACATGAAACAGATTGAGCTGTTGCGCGTAAGTTGATTGAGCTGTTACATGAAATTGATTGAGCTGTTGCTTGTCGCGCCTCAAGCTAAGCAGCTTGCGACATTGCGCTGTGGTAGTGTTTATTGGTTTTGGGAGGGTTGCGGTATCTGGAATGAAGTTGTTGGGCATTTGGCATGTTGACAATTGGCATTGGCCATGCTGATGTGTAATGGTCTTCATATACAACATGGCAAAATCAAACCAGATAACTGGACATTAGCTGTCAGGAAGTAATTTCTTGCAAACACGTCGGCAGGGGATCCATGTATCGTGCATGTCAGCTTAGGAGTGAACTTGTACTTTCTTGGTATGTTCGCTTGCTGAAACTATATCACAATTATTCTTTTGTATCATTCATGCACTAGTAACGCTTTTTCCAAAATCAGTGCATCGCATGTTGGCACACACCACACACTTGGCACGTGCAAAAATGGGAATTAAGCTCAAGCAAGTGGCCCACTTGGCAGTGTACAACCATATGCATCAAGTGCAAGCACCAGTTAGAAGCCTGAAGTCCCATACAGAAGCAAAATATAAGATTCAAACTCTATTTATGCCAATACCCTTTTCCGCTGCAGAAATAATTGACGGTTGTAGATTCTTCTAATCGATAAATATTGATATTTCCATTTGTGGATGGCTTGGGAGACCATCAAATCCTTTAGATGACGTTGCAGTCCCTTTGACTTCTTTTTGGACTCAACTTTAATATACATTGAGATGAGGACAATCCAAGAACTGTAGTTTTGGCATATTTTCTTTCTCAGTGTCTTCAACCTGGTCCCGGGTCCCAGTATACCAACCATTATACCAACAAACAATCAAAATCAAACAGACACACTGGAGTTATCAAAATTGAATAATTGTTTTATTGAATGAACCTTTCAATTTCTTGTTGTCTTTATACTCTTAGTCTTATTCTATGTTTACTAGGTATTTTGTTTTTTGCTTCATGTTGAAATTTATCTTTTACCATGTACGATCCGCATCCAGTATTTTTTATCGCCATACTAAAGTAGCTTTGGCATATACTATTTGTGTATGCAGGCGCTTGATTTTGGAACAACAGCTAGCTTCTTCACAAGTTCCCAGGGAAGAGCAGATAAACTTAATAAAGGATTTGGAGAGAAAGGAAACTGAATTCATGAGACTTAAAAGACATAGAATTTGTGTGGATGACTTTGAGCTGCTAACCATCATTGGAAGAGGCGCTTTTGGGGAGGTATAAATATTCAAATTCCTGCAAGCATGCTCATGATTCGTTTTGGTACCTTATTAAATTTGAGATATTTTCTCAGTAAGATGTTCTTACTAGCCAAATGAACATGTTAGGTGTGATAATCTTTCTAGTTAGCCCGTAACCTCTATAAAATGGCTGCACGATGCAATAGTCATTTGCAATGCATGAGCTTCTTTGTATACACGGGCTTGGTAGCTTAATTTTTGCTATTCTAACAGGTCCGACTATGTCGGGAGAAGTCTTCTGGCAACATTTATGCAATGAAAAAGCTGAAAAAGTCTGAAATGGTTGTCAGGGGGCAGGTAAGAGAAGAGCACTACAGTTATTGTGGCCTTTTTTTTTCTCTATTATTGCACTGTGGTTAAAAAATAAATTGTTGGGTTTTATGTCTAGGGCCTTCCCCAATGTGCCCGGGACACAGACTTTGTTGCTGTTACTGTTGTATTGCGCTGTGGTTAAAATAATATACTTTTATTATGATATCTCTGGTCCTAAGAATTTCATTGATGTAACAGAAGTATCATCATGATAAATAATGATAACTGTTAGACACTGTAATTGTGTGTGTGTCACAGGGGCATATTAGTCATTAGTGAGGGATTAGGGTTAGGGGTACCCTCTATATAATCATCCATGTACCCTCATTATTCTAATCATCCAATACAGCCACAATTATTCCTCTAATATGGTATCAGCTAGGAATTGATTAGGATTAGGGAAAACCCTAACCCTAATGACCCAGCCGCCGCCGCCGCACTAGCCTAGCGCCGCCGCCCCTTCGCCGGCGCGCCCTGCCGGAGCCACCGCCGCTCTCGCCGGCGCGCCGCCGCCGTCGATGCGCCGCGCGCCCGCGCAGCCGCGTCGCCCGCTGGTGCCGCCGCCGCCACTAGCACGCATCCCGCCCACGCAGCCGCGCCGCCGGAAGGGGCCGCCGCCGGCGGCGGCGGCGTGCCTCCAGCCCGCCCCGCCGCGCCCTGGGCTGCCGCCGGATCCGCTCCCGGGCCGCCCGATTTCGAGCAGAGCCGGCGCGCACCCGGGCCGCCCGGATTTGGTCTTGATTGGCAGGCGCCCGGGGGCGCCGCCGCCGCCTCTTGGAGGGCTGGTGTGGCTGCCACCGCCCCCTGGCCAGCAGCCGCCGCCCCCTAGCCAGCAGCAGCCGCCGCCGCATCTGGATCTCCCAGGCCCGCTGCCTCCTGGTTTGCAGCCGCCGTCGCCGGATCTGGTGCTTCTCACGCTGAGGCGTTACTGCCTCGGCGACCACGTCCTCCAGGACGATTCTTCAGTATTGGTGTCCTGGATCAGCATGGACAGCCTGGTCCTATCTTGGATCCTTGGCTCCTTGACGGAGGAGCTACAGGACATCGTCAGGCAGCGCGGTGGCGACACTGCTCGACGGGCCTGGCTAGTCCTTAAGCAGCGGTTTCTAGGGAACCGCGCGACTCGAGCCCTCCACATCAGCACTCGGTTCCAGAACACCGTCCAGGGTGACCGTTCTGTCTCCACCTACTGCTGGGAGATGAAGGGCATGGAGGATGCCCTACGTGACCTTGGTGAGCCGGTCACTGATAGCGCCCTTGTTCTTCGGGTCCTTCAGGGCCTGAATGAGCGCTATTGTCACCTACGGACGTGGCTACTCCGACTGGAGCCACTACCTACCTTCGAGAAGGTATGGTCTGATCTTGAACTTGAGGAGATCACTGCAGGAGGCTCCGGATCTGCCACAACCTTTTAGGGCTCTGGGCAGTCCCCTCGTCCACCCTTACCAGCTGCTAGTGGACCGCCGTCACGACCACCTTCCACTCCAGGCACTCCTACCAGTACTGGAGATGGAAACCGTCGTCGCCGAGGCAAAAACGGCGGCCATGGTGGTGGTAGCAGTGCAGGCGACACTCCTACACCCACTGCTCCGACTACTGGTGGTAGCGGTGGTACCGGCCGGGGAGGCGCACCCTGGCTCACACCCTACAACCCGTGGACTGACCAGATCTACATGTGGCCTGGGCCATCTCCGAGTTCTCAGCCTCCACGACCACCACGTCCCCAGCCGGCGTTCGTGGCCACCCCGGGCTACAGTGGACCAGCCTACAGTGCTGGTAGGCCGCCGGCTCAGGCCTATGGTGGGACTGGATACTCTTCTGATAGACAGTCAGCCTCGACCTGCGGAGGCACCGACTATCCTGTTGGGTACTCGGAGCCGTCAGCTCCTCTCCAGGAGCCACCCTCGACGTGGGATCGACAATCATTGGCGTCGTCCTTCAGCACCATGCACCTTACTCCACCAGGTGCTGACTGGGTAGTCGACTCCGGAGCGTCATACCATACCACACCTAATGCTGGTATACTCTCTTCCACCCACCCTACCAATCTCTCTTTTCCTTCATCTATTGTTGAAGCAAACTTCGAAGTCCCAGGCTTCTTGTTGAGAATATAGCACTTGCTCCCAAAGACACGAAAGTAAGAGATGTTGGGCTTGTTGCCGGTTAGAAGTTCGTAAGACGTCTTCTTCAAAAGTCGATGAAGGTACAACTGGTTTATGGCATAGCAAGCGGTGTTAACCGCTTCCGCCCAAAACCGGTCCAACGTCTTGTACTCATCAAGCATGGTTCTTGCCATCTCAATAAGAGTCCTATTCTTCCTTCAGCCACCCTGTTTTGTTGAGGGGAGTAGGGGGCTGAAAACTCATGCTTGATGCCTTCCTCATCCAAGTATTCTTCCACTTGAGTGTTCTTGAACTCGGTGCCATTATCGCTCCTTATGTTCTTGATTCTTAAGGAGAACCCGTTTTGAGCTCTCCTCAAGAATTTCTTGAGCACACCTTGAGTTTCGCCTTTGTCATGTAAAAAGAACACCCAAGTGAAGCGAGAATAATCATCTACAACTACAAGACGATATTTGTTACCGCCGATGCTTATGTAGGCGATTGGACCGAAGAGGTCCATGTGAAGTAGCTCCAAAGGTCTTGTAGTCGTCATGACGTTTTTGGATGGATGTTGAGCTCCAATTTGCTTTCCAGCTTGACAAGCACTACATGGTCTGTCCTTATCAAAAACAACATTTTTCAAGCCTCGAATTCTCCAATTCTCCCTTAAGAAGTTTTTACAAATTTCTCATCCCAACATGGGCTAGCCATCTATGCCAAAGCCATTCCATGTTGGTCTTCGTCATTAAGCACGTGTTAAGTTGAGCTTTATCCGTGGTGAAATCCACAAGATAAAGCTTTCCCTTGAGCACGCCCTTAAAGGTGATTGAGTCATTGCTTCTTCTGAAGACAATCACACCCTCGTTAGTGAAAACACAGTTATAAACTTTATCACATAGTTGGGATATGGATAGAAGGTTATAATCAAGGGAGTCAACATGCAAAACATTTGAAAGAGTATGATGGAGAGAAAACATTTGAAAGGTCGTTGTAGAACATGGTTTCCTTCTCCATCATCTCATTGTTGATGATCCTTCCAAGCACTTCCTCCGGAGTCATTTGAGCATATCCCGGACTCTCACGCATCAAGGAGCAAAGAGCAATGTTTCGAGGCATGAATGCCCGAACCATCCTCTGCACCACCTCATGATCCGTCCACCGGGTGCATCCATAGGATCGGATCTTGTTGACGAGGACCTTGAGACGGTTGTACATGTTTTGAGGGGACTCACCATCCATGATGGTGAACCTCCCAAGCTCTCCTTCGATTATCTCGATCTTAGCCTCCCTAATGACTCGGTTGCCTTCATGCGCCGTCTTGAGTGTGTCCCATATGTCTTTGGCCACCTCCAATCCATCGACTCGGTTGAACTCATCTCGAGTCAAGGATGAGGTGATGACCCCAACTGCTTGAGCATTGCGATGAAGTAGGACGGCTTGCTCCGGGGTAACATCTTCTTCATTCCTTGGAATATGGACATCTGTTTGAACAATTTGCCACAAGCTAGGGTCTAAGGAGATTAGATGCATCTTCATATTATGCTTCCACATGGAGTAGTCATTTCCATCGAATTGAGGAGGTTTGCCAAGAGGAATAGACAAGTAATGATTGTTAGAGGTTAATCGCTCATAGTTGAAAGGATATTGGGAGTAGTCCGGTTGACCACTCTTTTCTTGATCCTTCATCTTCTTCTTCCCCTCTTTGCTTGAGTAACCTAGCTTCTCGCGAAGTCGCGCCTTGAGCTGACGAACTTCTTCATCGTCACTTAAATGGTCTTGCAACACATCCGCGTTCTTCTCCTTGTCATGTTTGTTGTTGCCTTGCGACGTCGACGGAATCTCGTATCCATCCACTCTGGCCATCTTCTCTCCGAGTGGTTAGACTCTTGATGGAGAGACCTGCTCTGATACCACTTGAAAGTTGCCTAGAGGGGGGTGAATAGGTTAAACTACCTGAAATGACCTAATTAAACGAGATTAGAACACAGGGGCCAGACTAGTCTGGCTCAGGGGCGGATTAGTCCGGTTAGCCTGCTGGAAAAACTAAAAATTTGATTTTTATGGGTTTTTCTTTAGATTTTAGTTCAACGAAATGCGGATAAACTATCTAGCAATCTAATATAACAAGTATGACAGGATATAGAAGTGGATTGCAAGATTGTAATGAGGAACACTATAATAGCGAAATGAGTGAAACGAACCCTAAGCAATTTTAATGATCAATGAAATGTAAATGCAAAAGTGACACGGAGATTTTTGCTCGAGGTTCGATTCCACTCAGGAATCTACGTCCCCGTTGAGGAGTCCACAATAGACCGGGTTTGACAACCCTTTCCTCACCAAGTTGCCACTAAGTTCAACCCGGTTCTTCCACTATCTCAAGGGCAAACTTACAAGATCTTTGGAGCTGCTCACAATCTGAGGCTCCCACTTGAATACGTCCACAAACTTAACGAATCTAACAAGCCACAGGTCACAAAGAATCACACCAAGTGCACGAGATCACTCCAAGAGACAACACGAAGTTCTTCCATCTCCTCTCCTCACACACCCAAATTCACTCAAGAATTGGTTCTAGAGGGTGAGTAGGCGAGAGGAAAGGCTTAGAAAGGCTCTAGGATGGCTGTGGCGGCGCTAGGGTTCCAGAGGTCTTCTTTTGAAGTCGGGGCACCTCCTTTTATAGAGGTCTCGACAACCAACCATTGCCACCAACTAAAGTCCGGACTAGTCCGGTCAGGACCCCGGACTAGTCCGGTCTGCGGGGACCACTGACGTCACAAAGCCAACTACTCCCCAACGTTCAAATTTCAAACGTTCACAAATCTCCGGACTAGTCCGGCTCACAACGGACTAGTCCGATCTCACACAGGAACTCTTTGTCCGGGTGAGAACGAACAAGTCTGGTGGACCCGGACTAGTCCGACCACTAAGGCGGACAAGTCGAGTCCACCAAGACTTAGCCGTGGGACCTCTCATCTCATAGCCATACGGACTAGTCCGCCTCAGAACGGAATAGCCCGAACTTACACAGCAACTCTTGGTCCGTGTGAAAACGGACAAGTCTGGCTAGCCCGGACTAGTCCGGCCACTGAGGCGGACAAGTCCGGTCTACCAGGACTTAGTCCCGAAACACTCTCACCAAGAGAGAACCGGACTAGTCCGTCCCCAAACGGACAAGTCCGAACTCAGTTAGGAACTCTTAGTCCGCCCCGAAACGGACTAAGCCGTAGGACTCCGGACTAGTCCGGCCTTTGGCCCGGACAAGTCCGGCCGACTAGGGTTTACCTCACTAGCATTCTCCACTAAGGATTCGACACTTCTAACGCTTTGAGCTCTCTTCTATGATCTCAATGCACTTGACACACACACTCTCACTTTTAACACGACTAGCCTACTAAAGACTTAAATGAAACCCTAATTTCTACTCTTCGAGTCTTCGACGCTGTTCTTCATCCTTTTCCTTTTTGAGAGTTTAGGTGTCCACCTTGGAAATATCTTATGCTTATGATCATCCCAACTCATTAGTCTCTAAATCATCGTCATCAATCATCTAAAACCCACGGGGATACTTAGATGCACTTACAATTTTATACTTTTATTATTTGAAATGTTTACTGAATTGGTTTTTCATGCATTGTGGTGATAGGCTGCTGTATATTCTTAGTCATATAATTGCGAGAGAAATTATGTATTTGATAAAATTGCATGATTACTCTACAGAAGGAAAATTACATAAAAACTTTGTCTGGTTAGAGTTGTTTTCAGTTTCCATGATCCCGTTTTTATACTAATGACCTGATATGGTTATATTCTAGCTTTAACATAGAACATTATTTCGATTCGCTAAGGGAGTATCCAGTATGTTTACATGTCAGTTATTCTCATTGGAACTATTGCTTTCATCATATGTCTATCAGGTGGAGCATGTTAGGGCCGAGCGGAACTTGCTGGCTGAAGTTGGTAGCCACTGCATTGTGAAACTGTATTATTCTTTCCAAGATGCTGAATACCTCTACCTTATCATGGAGTATCTTCCTGGGGGTGACATGATGACCCTGCTCATGAGAGCTGATACCTTGACTGAAGATGTGGCTCGCTTCTACATCGCCGAGACTGTTCTTGCCATCGAATCCATTCATAAACATAATTATATTCACAGGTAACATGTTTCTGAATGTTATTGAAGTCATATTCTTTATGTTGTTTAAAGATGTTTACTCAAGTTTTTTGTCGTTGTTAGGTGAGTTTACTATACTCACAGGTTACATCATTCTCTTGATCTTGTTGTGAATAGCATTGTATTATTGAGAGGGCTGGAGGCTCCAATATATAGAGTACATGATGAGTACAAATATGCAAATAAGCCCCTAATACATCATCTAATATAGTATCACTATTATATCTCTAACACCCCCTCAAACTCAAGGTGCATCACGAACACTGAGTTTGGAGATAAAAACCATGCTGAGCCCGGGTTTGTGCCTTCGTGCTGAGAAACAGGGAGGGGGGAGACCCCTTGGCTGCGCTTAGGGCTGCGTAGGGGAGAAACCAGCAGCGAGAAGGCGTGTGGGCAGCTGCGCAGTACGTAACGTGGGGGACAAAGTAGCTGGTCACGGCGGCTAGGGTTAGGGTTCGAAGCCACCGTGATCCAAGGAGAAGAACAACCCTCAACGGGGATTCTTATTTTTTCCTGGATGCCCAAAACATGAGGGAGGGGGGCTGCTTATAAAGGGGGGACAGGACCCCTCCCTTTGGCCGCAGCCTACTCCTAGTCTGTTTGGGGATAATCCCCCAAACTGACTAGGATTCTTTTCGTCCCCTTTTTTAGTCTATTTCTTTCTATCTAAACTGATTCATTCTATAACTCCCTTTTATTACTAAACATTATCTAATTAATTCTTCTAAATATCTTCCTGGTGCGGCTGCAGGGCCTGGCCGGCCTAGTTGTGGGCTTTGTGGGCCCCACGCCGACCATATTGGCGGCCCACAAATGCATCCACAACATTTCCCCCCTTCCCGACAAAGAGCTCGTCCTCGAGCTTAAAGGAGGGGTGCTTCATCCTGAAATCTTCTAGTTGCTCCCATGATGAATCAGCTTCAGAATGTCCTGCCCATTTGACGAGTAGCTCCCAGACACCTCTGTTCAAACGCGCCCTTTGTACTTTTTCAGGCGTAGGTACAACACGTCCATGCAGAAGTGGTGGTAAAGGCACCACCTGTATGGGAGTAGAACCTTCAAATTTCTTTAACAGGGACACATGGAAGACATCATGTATCCTTGCTTGAGGAGGCAGCTGAAGTTTATATGATACAGTCCCAATGCGTTGAATGATCTAATATGGTCCAAAATATTTTGGTCCAATTTTTGAAGAATGCGTCGTCATTACTCCCACAGCTGTCCTCTGATGAAGCCGCAACCAAACCCAATCACCGATCTGAAATTCCACCTCTCGGCGGAACTTATCTTCATAGCTTTTCATGGTGACTTGTGCTTGTACCAGCCTGTTCTTGATTTCAGCTAAGAATTCATCTCTATCCTTTAGCTGTTTATCCACTGCTGTTACTCTAGATACGCCCGGTTGGTAACCAACAAGAGCCGGAGGGTCCCTGCCACAGACCACTCTGAAGGGCGAGCATTTGAGGGCTGTCTGGTAGGAAGTGTTGTAGCAATACTCAGCCCAAGGAAGCCACTGCAACCAAGTCTTTGGTCGGTCACCAGCCAAGCAACGGAGGTACACAGTGATGATCTTGTTGACGACCTCAGATTGGCCGTCAGACTGCGGGTGGAAGGCCGAGCTGAGCTGAAGTTGGACACCGGCTAGCCGGAACAAATCTGACCAGAAGAGGCTGGTGAAGACGGTATCACGATCACTGACGATGGAGCAGGGAAAGCCGTGTAGTCGTACAATGTCGTCGAAGAATGCCCGTGCCACTGATGCAACACTATAAGGGTGGCTTAGGGGAATGAAGTGGGCATACTTGGAGAAGCGATCTACCACTGTCAAGATCACTGATTTCCCACCAACTTTCGAAAAACCTTCAATGAAGTCCATGGAGATATCACTCCAGACTTCCGACGGTATAGGCAGCGGTTGTAGCAGGCCGGCTGGATGAAGATGATCAGTCTTGTTGCGTTGGCACGTAGCACACCCGCGGACATACTCACGCACCCGCCGTAGCAAGGACGGGTTGTAGAAGGAGAGGCGTAGCCGATGCACTGTCTTCTGGATGCCTTCGTGGCCCCCATCATGCGCCTCAGCTAGGAGAGAGGGCCACAAGGAGGATTTGTCGGGAACGAAGAGCTTCCCCTTGTGAAGTAGAAGGCCGTCGCGTTCGGCCCAGTCAGCAGGTGCGACTCCCTCCCGGAGTTGGGCACATAGCTGCTGCGCCTGCTGGTCTGTAGCGATCTCCGCGCGGAGCGAGTCGAAGAGTGGAAAGACTGGCTCGGATATGGCGTGAATAGCTATGTCTTCCTCGTCGCGGCGGGACAGGGCGTCAGCTGCCCCATTCAAGCGCCCCGGTCGGTACTCAACCTGCAGATCATAACCAAAAAGTTTGCTCACCCAAGCATGTTGGGGAATCGTCGTGAGTCGCTGATCCAGGATATATTTCAGGCTGAAGTGATCGGTCCGAACAGTGAAGGGACGACCCCACAAGTAAGGCCGCCAATGACGTACGACCTTCACAAGACCGATTAGCTCACGCTCGTATGCCGGTAGCTTATGATGGTGAGTCGCTACAGCGCGGCTGAAGAATGCTATGGCGCCGTCACCCTGGTGTAGAACCGCCCCAAAGCCGGTGCCGGACGCGTCGCAGTCGACGATGAAGCGCTTGTCGAAGTCCGGCATTTGAAGTAGAGGCGCTGTCATCAGCGCCTGCTTGAGTTGGGAGAAAGCGTCCTGCGCATCATCAGTCCAGCGGAATGCTTCCCCCTTTAGGAGGGCGGTGAGGGGTGCGGCCACCGCACCATACCCCGCAATGAACTTGCGGTAGTAGCCGGTGAGCCCGAGGAAACCTCGCAAGGCTCGTAAGGACCGAGGTGTAGGCCAACGTTCCACGACCTCCACCTTGGTCGGATCCATTGCCACGCCGTGAGCGGATATGATGTGTCCTAAGTAGGACACAGTCTCCTGGCCGAAGAAGCACTTAGATTTCTTCAGGAACAGCTTATTTGTCCGTAGTGTCTGGAACACCTGCTTGACGTGTTGAAGGTGTTCGACCCAGGACCTGCTATACACCAATATGTCATCAAAGAAGACAAGCACAAATTTTCTGATGTAGGGGTCGAGGACATCGTTCATCAACGACTGGAACGTGGACGGCGCATTGGTGAGGCCGAATGGCATCACCAAGAACTCATAGTGGCCTCGATGAGTTCGGAATGCTGTCTTTTCAATGTCGTCCGAGTGCATGCGCACTTGAAAGTAGCCGCTGTGAAGGTCAAGCTTGGTGAAGAACCTTGCGCCGCGAAGCTCGTCCAGTAGCTCATCAACCACCGGGATCGGGAACTTGTCTTTCAAAGTTCTGGCGTTGAGCTCGCGGTAGTCGATGCAGAAGCGCCACGTGCCGTCGGCTTTTCGGACCAACAATACTGGCGAGGAAAATGCAGATGTGCATTCTCGGATGATGCCTTGGCGAAGCATCTCGGCGCATTGCTTCTCAATCTCATCTTTAAGAAGATGGGGGTACCGGTACGGCCGGACAGCTACTGGAGTTGTGCCCGGCAGGAGCCTGATTTGGTGGTCGTGGCGTCGTGCAGGAGGAAGCCCGCGTGGCTCGTCGAAGAGGTCCTGGAAGCCATCCAGGAGGGCGCCCATCATATCAGTAGGTGGTGCTAGAGAGACACATACCGGGGCTGAACTTCGCAGCCCCGTCCAGATCACCTCACGGTCCCCGCGCCACAATTTCATCGTGAGGTCCTCAAGGTTCCAGAGAATGGGTCCCAAAGATCGCAGCCACTGGACTCCTAGAACAAAGTCGAAGCCGTCCAGTGGGAGTGCGTAGCATGCGACGTCGAAGCGATCCCCTGCAATCATCAAGGGCACACATGGACAGATGCCTGTACGGGAGATAGAGTCGCCGTTGGCGACTCGGACGCCGACGCCTGATCATGGCAACATTATCAGGCCGAGCTCCTTGATGAGTGGTTCCCTGATGAAGGTGTGAGTGGACCCTGTGTCGACCAATGCTGTCAGTAGGTTGCCGTGGACGTAGACCTGGAGCTTCATTGTGTTGGCGAAGTCGATGCCGGTCAGGGCGTGTAAGTAGATGCCCATATCAGCTACGGTCGTGTCAACGTCATCATCGTCGTCAAGCTCCAGAAGGAAGATTCCTTTGCCGACACACTTATGGTCCGGTGTGTACCGCTCAGGGCAGTGATAGCACTCGCCGCTTGCCCGCTTAGCAGCCATCTCATCGGGTGTAAGGCGTTTGAAGCGCGGGCGAGAAGATGCCGTTGTTGACGATGTCGGGGCGGGTGCTGTAGAACTGCCACTTGAGGCCGTAGTAGAGGCGCGGGACACAATAGAAGAGCGCGTGGAGCGTTGAGAGGCGGCGCCCTTCTGTATTCCGCTGTCTGTTATTGCCGCAAGTCGACGTTCAAAGGCTCTGGCCAGACTCATGGCGGTTTGTAGATTAGTGGGAAACTGCAGCTCCACATCCGTTCTAAGTGGCTCACCGAG
Source organism: Neostapfia colusana (assembly GCA_030760725.1). Classification (NCBI taxonomy): domain Eukaryota; kingdom Viridiplantae; phylum Streptophyta; class Magnoliopsida; order Poales; family Poaceae; genus Neostapfia; species Neostapfia colusana. The sequence goes on along the minus strand of JASWHV010000005.1, from coordinate 2,984,888 downwards.
GCCAGCTGTGAAGAGGTTGATCTGTTGGCGCTGGCTGAGGTCCTCGCAACGACAAAGAAGGACCAGGAATTGACGCTGATATTCCTCAACCGTGCCAGTACGACGGAGATCTTTAATTTCCGCCAGGTCGTTGGAGCGGAGCGGAGGCCCGAAGCGCATGTTGACGAAGTCCGCGAACCGCTCCCAGGACACGATGCCACAGTCACGTTCTAGAGCAGTGTACCACTCGGCCGCGACACCCTCCAGGTGGAGAGACGCGAGCCACAGCTTTTCTTCTGGCATCGTACGTGTCCCTCGGAAGTATGTCTCACACTTGGTGAGCCAGAGCAGCGGATCTGTTTCCCCGTCGAACTTGGGGAAATTGACCTTGTGACGACGCAGCCTGCTGTCGTCGAAGGTCGGGCATCCCGGTGGGCGCCTGGTACTGTAGTGATCGTCGTTGCCGCCATGGCCGCCGCTGCCACCGCCGCCACCCTTGCCGCTGCCGCAGCTGCGGGGAAGGGTGCTGCCCTGCGGTGAGTTTTGTTGCAAGTCCTCGTCACCGGAGAGCTCCCGCTCCGGTGCCTTCTCAACGCGCGCAAGGCGCATATCGTGGCGGTCCAAGCGCTTGTTGATGGTGTCTATCTGCCCCATCATCTTGCTCATCATGTTGCCGAGATCTTGGAGGGTGAAAGTCCCAGAATCGTCCACGGGGCCGGACATGGTCGCTGCCCCGGAGTCTCTTGATACCAAATGCTGAGAAACAGGGAGGGGGGAGACCCCTTGGCTGCGCTTAGGGCTGCGTAGGGGAGAAACCAGCAGCGAGGAGGCGTGTGGGCAGCTGCGCAGTACGTAACGTGGGGGACAAAGTAGCTGGTCACGACGGCTAGGGTTAGGGTTCGAAGCCACCGTGATCCAAGGAGAAGAACAGCCCTCAACGGGGATTCTTATTTTTTCCTGGATGCCCAAAACATGAGGGAGGGGGGCTGCTTATAAAGGGGGGACAGGACCCCCCCTTTGGCCGCAGCCTACTCCTAGTCTGTTTGGGGATAATCCCCCAAACTGACTAGGATTCTTTTCTTCCCCTTTTTTAGTCTATTTCTTTCTATCTAAACTGATTCAATCTATAACTCCCTTTTATTCCTAAACATTATCTAATTAATTCTTCTAAATATCTTCCTGGTGCGGCTGCAGGGCCTGGCCGGCCTAGTTGTGGGCTTTGTGGGCCCTACGCCGACCATATTGGCGGCCCACAAATGCATCCACAACACTTCGTAAAGAAATCAGCCAGCTAAAGCTCTGAAGGCACATACTGAAGATCAATAACACCATCCTGTATCTGTGCTCGTGTATAAGAATCATCAACACCAATATGCTTGGTAAGCTCATGCTTCACCAGATCACGAGCAATACTAATAGCACCTGTACTGTCAGACAAAATAGGAGTCGGCATACCAATAGAAACACCAAAGTCCTCAAGCAACCACCGCAACCAAGTAACCACTGCACTCACAGGAGCCATAGCACACAACTCAGCCTCTGCACTCAAACGAGAAACTGCTACCTGCTTCTTAGTTTTCCAAGCAATGAGGGAACCATCAAGAAAAAACACAATAGGCAGAAAGAGATTGACGATCAGAGGGATCAGTAGCCCAAGTAGCATCAGAGTATGCTTTGAGCTGTAAAGAACTAGAGCGTGGAAAGAACAAACGTCTAGTGATAGTGCCACGAAGATAACGCAAGACACGAAGCAAGTGACTATAGTGGACCTGGGTGGGAGCTGAAATAAACTGATTCAAAATGTGAACAAAGTACGAGATATCAGGACGAGTGACACCAAGATAAACTAGACTCCCAACAATATGACGGTAACGAGTAGGATCATCAAGAGGCTCACCATCAGTGGCACGAAGATGGACATTGAGTTCTATGGGAGTCTCAACAGTCCGGTGATCAGTAAGTGAAGCCCGATCAAGAAGATCTTGAATGTACTTTTCCTGAGATAGATAAATTCTCTCTCGGAGGAGGAAACCTCAATCCCAAGAAAGTAGCGAAAAGGACCAAGATCGGACATAAGAAACTGCTTATTGAGACAGACCTTCACAAAAGCAATGTACTCAGAATTGTCTCCGGTGATGATCATGTCATCAACATAGAGAAGAAGAAGAGTGCGATTACGAGACGAAGTGTGCACAAAGAGCGCGGGATCATAAGCACTAGCAGAGAAACCAGGAGCAGTGACCACAGACGCAAAACGATGAAACCAAGCTCGAGGAGTCTGCTTAAGGCCGTAAAGAGAACGACGAAGGCGACAAACCATACCCGTAGGAACAGAATATCCAGGTGGTGGCTGCATATAAACCTCCTCTGGCAATTCACCATTAAGAAGGACATTCTTCACATAAAGTTGAGAGATGGACCAGACACAAACAGAGGTCACGACACGTAGAGTGCGAACAATGGTCATATGAGCAACAGGAGCAAAGGTCTCATCATAGTCACGACCATGTTCTTGTTGGAAACCACGAGCGACTAGTCGAGCCTTATAGCACTCAAGTGATCCATCAGAGCGGATCTTAACCTTATAGACCCACTTACAGGTGATAGGGTGAACACGTGGGGGATAGGGCACAAGTTCCCACGTGCCGGTGCGCTCGAGAGCAGCAATCTCCTCGGCCATTGCATGTTGCCATTCCTGATGAGGAACAACATCACGATACGTAGCTGGCTCAGTTAGAGCAGTAGCAACAAAGCTAGAAGGAGAAAACCGATCTGGAGGATGTCGAGGACGATGACCACGTCCAAGGGGCTGTTCAGAAGAAGAATCATCGGAAGGAGATGATAACTCAGGAGAAGAAGGTGTACCATGGGAGGCAGACTGAGGTGGAGTAGATGACTCATTGGAAGAAGATGGCATATCTGAGGGAGAAACAACTCGTCGAGTATAGACCTGCGTCACAGGAGGAACCAAAGAAGAAGGTTTCGAAGAGGGAGGAACCCTGGAACGAGGTGTTGAGTGTGAAGGAGGTACAATCACAACTGGAGCATCAGGAAGGAATAGGAATGAAATAGGATCAACCACAGATACAGAAGAAATATTAGAAGATGGTCGAGGATAGAAAGGGCGTGTCTCATCAAAGACAACATCCCGTGAAATCCTCATTCGTCGACCAACCGGATCCCAACAACAATATCCCTTATGCTCCGAACTATACCCTAGGAAGACACACAGACTGAGCAGTCAGCCTAGTGCGCTCACGTGGTGCGAGCAACACGTAGCACACACAGCCAAAGAGACGAAGGCTGGTGTAGTTAGGCATCTTACCTGTAAGGCGCTCAAAAGGAATCCCACCATTAAGAGCAGACGAGGGCTGAATGTTAATTAAGTGAGTGACAGTAGAAACAACCTCAACTCAAAAATGAGGTGGAATAGAAGAAGCGATCAGAAGAGTACGAGTTGTCTCAAGGAGATGACGATGCTTGCGCTCAGCAACGCCGTTCTGAGCATGAGCACCTGGACAAGAAAACTGAGAAAGGGTACCTTGCTAAAAAAGAAACTGAAGAAGAGCATCAGAGAGATACTCGCCAACAGAATCAGCTCGAAAAATACGAATAATCGAGAAGGACTTATATATAGACTGAGTGCGGATCATAATCGAGAAGGACTTATATATAGACAACGCCTTACTACGATGTTTCATAAAGTAAACCCATGTGTGGCGAGAAAAATTATCTATAAAAATGATATAATATCGATGTCCTCTTTTTGAAGCAAAAGGAGAAGGGCCCCATACATCAGAATGAAGATCAAAAGGACGCTCAGACACTGACTCGCTAGATGAATAAGGAAGTTGAATCTGCTTCCCTAATTGACAACCCTAACACTGAGCTAAAGTCAGAACTAGAGACTGATCCTAAAAGACCACGACGAACTAGAACGGACAGACGAGAGCTACAAAGATGACCCAAATGGTGGTGCCACTGAGCAAACGTCGAAATGGACGAAGCAACAAGACTGGAGCCGACCGAACTAGCAGGTGCAGCGTAAGGAAGACGAAGTCAGTCAAGCTCCCAAAGACGTTGTGAATCACGACGACGAGGGCCAGTACCAACCAGGCGACCCGTGCGACGATCTTGAACGTAACAAAGATCATGATCAAGAATCACTCGACAATCATTATCAGTGAGTTGACTAGCGGACATTGTAAGTCCAGGAACGAAGGAAACATCAGGAACAACAAAAGAGTCGGATAAAAGAGTGCCATGTCCAACAACCGAAAGAGGAGAACCATCGGCAGTACGAACAGTAGAAGAACGATACGAAGGACTCAAGGACGACAAACTGATACAATAAGGAGACATATGGAACGAAGCACCAGAATCAAGAATCCATGGACAAGTACCTGGGGCAGAAGTAGGAGGTGGTCCCTCAGTAGAATACGTAGAAGCAGCAGCAGTACTCGAAGGTGCAGAAGACTGAGTCACAGAACCAGCAGCTTCTGATGGTGCAGAAGTAGCGAGGCGACGAAGAAGCATGAGCAACTGTGAATCTGTAGTAGCAGAACTCCCCTTAGATCCTCCAGTACTAGCACCACCAGCACCCTGTGAAGACTGGCGAGTCTGAACCTTTTTCTTTTTGAAACAATATGCCTCCACATGACCATCTTTATCACAATAATCACAGTGAAGAGCACCACACCCCCTAGTCGTAGAAGGAGGGGTAACTGAAGATGGGACAGTCGGTGGAGGAGCCGTGTGCATAGGTGTCGTAGAGCGAGCCGCCAACACCGAAGAAGTAAGCAACAACCCAGCAGCCTGAAGACGAGTCTCCTCATTACGAACACTCGTCAGCACGTCCATAAGAGACACAGGGGTGACAAGCAAGTAGTTGAGCACGAAGAGGCTCAAATTCGGCACGAAGACGGGTCAGAAAATCATAAGTGCGTCAAATCTCAAGTGCAACCTTCTGACCCTGACAAGACTGACAAGTATCTGTCAACAATCGAGTACCAAGAGCATCAAGCTGACGCCAAATTGTAAACATCTGACCGAAGAACTCCTCCACTGTAGCATCTCCCTGTTGTAACAGCTGCTCCTGACGAATAGCAGCAAGATAGGTAGACTGTCCAGTAGGCTCGTAACGAGAGTGTAGAAAATCCCACATCTGGTGTGCATACTCAAACTCAACTATATTAGCAGCAAAACGATCCTCCATACTGGCAGCAAGAATAGCAGCAGCTCAAGCATCATCATCCAACCAAGTCCTCTATAAGCTGAAGTGAGACTCGTACGCAGAGAAACGAGTCTCATAATCCGCAAGCAGCTTCTTCTTATCATTATTAGTAACCTTATCTGAAATAACGGGGTGAGAAGGAACTACAAGGCAAGATGGACATTTGAGATCACCCGTGAGATACTCCCAGAGTCGTAGACCACGCATGTGCAAACACATGCGGTGAACCCAGTCGCGGTAATTGATGCCATTGAAAAGCACCGTACATCGCACAACTGGAACCCCGCCTGAAGAAGAAGTCATCCTGATAGGATAACTGGCGACGGCGAGAGCGCAAAATAAGCAGCGGCGGACGACGGCGAGAGCGCAAGAGAAAAGCGACGCAAGCTGCAATTTTTTCTTCTTTTCTTTGTCTTTTTTTTTCTTTTTTTTGTTTGCAAAACCTAGCTTGATTTGATCGCAAGCAGAAACAAGCTAAGCTCGAGCAGGCGCAAGACAAGCTGCCGCGTGAGACAGGATCAACTAGGAGCCGGGCGCAGAACCCACGTGGAGCAGCCCCTCGGGCGGCGGCAGCCGGGTGCGCCTTTAGCGGTTGCCGGGGCCCACGAACGAGCGTGCAGACGGCACCGCTCAGGACGAGCGAAGGCAGCGCCGCTCCGGGGCGAACTTAGGACGGTGATTTCTGTGGCCGCACCGAGCCACATGCAGGCAGCAAGACAGAAGTGGCACACGCCAAAAGCAGCTGATCGAAGATGTTGAAGTCGGCGCTGGTAGGAGATCCGATCGAGGCACGAAGGACAGACGATAACAGCGCCGATCCGGGGTAGAGGAACCAGAATCTGCAGCAGCCGAAAACTCTGCGCGAACGAGCGCGAGTGCCGCGGAGAAGAAAGAAAATCCTTGACGGCGGCGGCTGTGCAACACGAGGATCGTTGCTAGGGTAGAGTTTATGGCTCTGTTACCATGTTGTGAATAGCATTGTATTATTGAGAGAGCCGGAGGCTCAATATATAGAGTAAATGATGAGTATAAATATGCAAATAAGCCCCTAATACATCATCTAATATAATATCACTATTATATCTCTAACAGATCTCACACCTAGCCCCGAATATTTACTGCAGGGATATAAAGCCTGACAACCTACTTCTAGATAAGAATGGTCACATGAAGTTGTCAGATTTTGGGTTGTGCAAGCCAATTGACTGTTCAAAATTGTCAACCTTGAATGAAGATGAACCCATGACTGATGAAAACCTTAGGGAGTCCATGGACATCGATCGTTCTTTCTCAGATACAGCAAATGGTAGGCGGTGGAGAAGTCCAAATGAACAGCTTCAGCACTGGCAAAAGAACAGGAGAAAACTGGTACATATATATGTTTATTGAGCATCTGACTAGTTGCACTAACTTGTTCTCATGATCATAAGTTCTCAAAGAGAAAAATAGTTTAATCTCAGTATGTTCCTCACATCGAATCCAAATGGATTTTCAGGCATTTTCTACTGTTGGAACGCCTGACTATATTGCTCCAGAGGTTCTACTAAAGAAGGGATATGGAGTAGAGTGTGACTGGTATGTTGAGGAATTTAAGTTCACATGCTTAGAGTTGTCATTTGTTTTCAACAAAACTAATCTTTTTTTTTTCGAATAACTGTTCTGATTGTTTATTTTGGTATTTGCCTGCAGGTGGTCTCTTGGTGCAATCATGTATGAAATGCTTGTTGGGTACCCGCCATTTTATTCTGATGATCCAATAACTACGTGCCGAAAGGTTTAGTATTTTGACAATTGATCAATTTCTTTGATGCTTGCTGAGTCCTGCTGCTGTATGCCTGTTGGTACATGGAGCGTATTGTAACCTTGTAGTGCGGCTTAGTAAGTTAAAATGATGATTAAGTGGTGAGTTTCTCGTTTTACTAAAAAAGAAAATTATGTATGGTTGTTTCATGTCACCGGGGCAAATACAACTATTTCCAATATAGTACAAATGGGAGCTCCCTGAGTTCTTTATGGTTTGCACAGTATTGCAAAGTTATGCTTGGATCTTTTGTGCCATGGTGTCTAAAAAGCAAAGTCACATGCATTAGGAAGGTAGCTAGTGAGGTGTTCGGTGTGACAAAAGAAAAAAAACTTGTAGATAAAGACACTTGGTGGTGGAATGAGGATGTACAAAATGTCATTAAGGAGAAGGAGTGTTACAAGAGTTGGCATAATGATAGAAGCACAAGCAACATATTTAAGTACAAAGAGGCCAAGAAAAATGCAAGGCGGGCTGTGAGTAAGGCAAGAGGACAGACCTATGATGAGTTATATGAGAGACTAGAGACAAAAGAAGGTGAAAATGACATATACAAGGTAGCAAAAATTCGCGAGAGAAAGATGAGAGATTTCAATCAAGTTAAATACATCAAAGATGAGACTGACCGCATTCTAGTGAAGGATGAAGAGATTAAGAATAGATGACGGGATTACTTTAATGGGCTATTCAATGATAGGAATGGGAGCACTATGGTTGAGTTGGATGACTCCTTCAATGAGTCCAACAGACGGTTCGTGCGGAGGATACAAGAGTTTGAGGTTAAGGAGGGCTTAAAAATGATTAAAGGAGGAAAGACCCTCGACCCTGATGATATCCCTATTGAGGTGTGGAGATGCCTTGGGGACGTGGCAATAGTATGGCTCACAAAGCTATTCAACCATATTTTTCAGTCAAACAAGATGCCTCAAGAATGAAGGAAAAGTATATTAGTACCTACAAAAATAAAGGAGGTATTCAAAGTTGTACTAATTATCGAGGGATTAAGCTTATGAGTCATATTATGAAGCTTTGGGAGAGAGTGATTGAACACCGCTTGAGAAAAGTGAAGTCACTAAAAACCAGTTTGGTTTTATGCCTGAGAGGTCTACAATGGAGACGATTTTCTTGCTTCGTCAGCTTATGGAGAGATATAGGGAGCAGAAGGACTTGCATATGGTGTTCATTGACTTGGAGAAGGCGTACGACAAGATACCAAGGTCTGTCATGTGGTGGGCACTAGAGAAACATAAAGTGCCAACAAAATATATTACCCTTATCAAGGATATGTACAATAATGTTAGAACAAGTGTGCGCGTAAGTGATAGTGAGACTGATGCATTTTCTATCACGGTAGGACTACATCAAGGATCAATTTTGAGCCCATACATCTTTTCCTTGGTAATGGATGAGGTGTCGAAGGATATACAAGGGGATATCCCTTGGTGCATGTAGTGCTGGTAGATGAAACTAGGGATGGTGTTGATAATAAATTAGAGTTATGGAGACAAACCTTAGAGTCCAAGGGGTTTAGACTTAGTAGGACCAAGACCGAGTATATGAGGTGTGACTTTAGTGGTGTTGGTTGTGAAGAGGGAAATGTTAGTCTACAAGGACAAATAGTACCTAGAAGGGACTCTTTCCGATACTTAGGATCAATGTTACAAAGCAATGGCGATATTGATGAGGATGTTTGCCACATGATCAAGGTAGGGTGGATGAAATGGCGACAAGCCTCTGGAATCCTATGTGATAGGAAGGTCCCACGAAAGCTAAAAGGGAAGTTCTATAGGGCGGTGATCAGACTCGCGATGCTCTATGGGGCGGAATGTTGACCAACTAAACGACAACATGACCAACAAATGAGTGTTGCAGAGATGCGCATGCTACGGTGGATGTGCGGGCACACGAGAAGAGACCGAATAAGGAATGAGGCGATTCGTGATAGGGTAGGGGTGGCGCCGATTGAAGAGAAGTTAGTCCAACGTCGACTTAGGTGGTTTGGACATATCCAGCGGAGACCTCCAGAAGCACTGGTTAACAGTGGGATTTTAAGAGGTAGAGAAAATATTAGGAGGGGTAGATGACGACCAAGGTTGACCTGGGAGGAGGCGGTAAAACGAGATTTGAGAGATTGGAATGTATCCAGAGACTTAGCTCATGATAGGATCGCATGGAAAGTAGCAATTCATGTGGTAAAATCTTAGTCTTGTTTTTTTTCCTTGTTGTTTTTATATCTCTTCCTCTCTTTTACTTCATTGATATTGAGTTTCATGTCTAGCTGACCCCAACATGCTTGGGATAAAGGCTTGGTTGTTATTATTGTATAGTTCCTAGCTACCTTTGATGCTGATCTATTTCAAAGCACAGGAATGCTCGTCTTTAGATCATCAATTTGTGTTAACCACCTATATTTTATATCTCCACAAGGAATACATAATGAAGGGCAGACCTGGCGCAGTGGTAGAGTCTCTCCACTTGTGTACTGGAGGTCCAGGGTTTGAATCAGCCTCCTTACAAAATAAGCAAGGGGAAGGCTGCCTAGAAATTCTCTTCCCCAGACCCCACAACGTGTGGGAGCTTTCAGCACTGGGTGTGCCCCCCTTTTTACAAGGAATACATAATGCTGGTGCTAAGAAGTGATGTATTTTGTCCAACTTTTATCGGCCCTCTGTCTTTTGTTATAAATCATTGCACTGACTATGTTTTATTATTTTTTAGATTGTGCATTGGAGAAGCTATTTGAAATTTCCAGACAATTCAAGGTTGTCAGTTAAAGCAAAGGATCTCATTTGTCGGTTATTATGTGATGTTGATCACAGGATTGGCAGTGGTGGTGCAGATCAAATAAAGGTATTTGTATCTTATTATTTAGTTTTACTTAAGATCTTCACTTTGCATGACATGATTTTCTGATTATATATTGTTATAAGTTTAATCATTCTTATTAATCTTCCTTAGGCTCATCCTTGGTTTGAAGGAGTTGAATGGAATAAGCTTTATGAAATGGAGGCAGCATTTAAACCTCAAGTAAATGATGAGCTGGATACACAGAATTTTATGAAGTTTGAGGAAGTAAGCAAATCCTTTTTGTTTGTAGTCTGCATGTGCACTTGTATTAACATTTGGGCTACAAAGGATTGTTTAAGTCATATTCATGCGGTGTTCTATCTACTGTATATATACTTTCCTGACGTGCATAAGTTGTTAATAATCATATACTCTCGACTTTTTCTGCAGTCAGACCCAGCTCCTACAAGAACAAGTTCTGGGCCCTCAAGGAAGGTATGAACCCTATTTCTTAAATGTGATATTTGATAACGCTATCCTGAACGTGCATTAAGCATTAAGCCCCCATTTTTGCATTTATTTTACAGCACTATATCAATAATACATCTACTTTATTTGTTTCATTATATGAAGTTGCTATTATCTATTACTCTGTAATGTAAAAAAACAGAGCGATTATAGGACTATGACTATCCACAGAAGACTTATCCTGTAATGTACTGTAGCTCTACTGCTCTACTAAGTAAATGTGTGGTTTATAATGCTGCAAAGCATTTGGACTGTAGCTCTACTAAGTATTTTTCATGCCCTTGTTATAGAATTTTATGCAACTTTGCATGACTTCCATGAAACCGGTAGATTTTCTATTTTAATATAGAGTTTTAGGTTATGGGGTGGTCCAATATCCTTTTCCCCAACCCATGTTACTTACGCCAATTGATAGACAACTGTATCTCAATGTAACAAAGTATGTGCCTTTGTTTGTTTATTCACTCCAAAGTTGATCATTGTTCTGGATCGTTGTTGCAGATGATGCTTAACTCTAAAGATCTTAGCTTTGTGGGGTATACGTACAAAAACTTTGAAGCTGTAAAGGGCTTGCATCAGTCTGCAGGTATGCTGTTTCGTTGACATCATAAGTATCCGATTTGAATTGTTTGCTATGGCTACTGTAACTAACTGATACCGACGGTAGCGTATTCAACTATGGCAATTAACATTCTTACCAGATACTCCTTACAGCCAAAAATATGTCCATTTAGGTTTGTCCCAAGTCTGACCTTTTCAGCTTTGATAAAGTAAGGTTGATGTTGCTAGATTCACCATGGAAAAATACTTCCATAGTATATAACTTTTATCAGGAACAATATACTTTATCAGATATCATATTAAAGTGCCTTATTGGAGACTTGTCAATGACCTGATGGGCTTACATTTTTTTTATTAGAGGGAGCACAAAGTCTCGATTGCAGTTGGAGTCTTGAGCGCATGTTTTCTTCTGAACCTTTCCTTTTGTTATCTGCCCAGTGACATTACAGTTGGTTCTTGTTGCATTTTAATTTTAACGCTTGACCAATGGGGTGGTATATCATGGAAAGAAAAGGATGTCCTTAGTTGTAGTTACTAGTTAGGGTCCTTTTCGTTCAGCTACACGAACCAAATTCTGTACCAACAACAACCAAGCCTTTATCCCAAGCATGTTGGGGCCGGCTAGACATGAAATCCAATAATTATATATATATATATATATATATCAATGAAGTAAAAGACAGGAAGAGATATAAGAACAACAAAGAAAAAAAAAGAAAAAACGAGACTAAGATTCTGGCACATGAATTGCTACTTTCCATGCGGTCCTATCTTGAGCTAAGTCTCTGGATACATTCCAATCTCTCAAATCTTGTTTTACCGCCTCCTCCTAGGTCAACATTGGTCGTCCTCTACCCCTCCTAATATTTTCTCTACCTCTTAAAATCCCACTGTTAACTAGTGCTTCTAGAGGTCTCCGCTGGATATGTCCAAACCATCTTAGTCGATGTTGGACTAACTTCTATTCAATCGGCGCCACCCCTACCCTATCACAAATCGTCTCATTACTTATTCGATCTCTTCTCGTGTGCCCGCACATCCACTGTAGCGTGCGCATCTCTGCGACACTCATTTGTTGGACATGTTGCCGTTTAGTTGACCAACATTCCGCCCCATTCTCTACCAGATTCTCTACCAAAAATCATAAATCTAAACCAAAAGGTCAACACAGCTCTCAACTCACTGCAACTCTCACAATTCATAGCTAGATTCAGATTTTCAGAAATCCACAATTGAAACAAACACACTGTCGGTACCCTCAATAAGGGGTAACCCCGTGCACAGGGGAAACTGCCTAAGGACCTCGCCCTTCTCCGCAGGGAGCTCCGAAGACGCCATGTGTCCAGCGGGGCCGGACCTCCCTCTCCTCAGAGGATGGCTCCGGGCCCGCCACATGGCCAACTGAGCCGGACCTCCCCCCTCCGCGGGGAGAGCTCCGAAGGCTCCACGTATCAAGCGGGGCCGGAACTCCCTCTCCTCAGAGGAGAGCTCCGGGCCCGCCACGTGGCAGCAGAGCCGGACCTCCCCCCACCGCGGGGAGAGCTCCGAAGGCTCCACGTGTCCAGCGGGGCCGGACCTCCCTCTCCTCAGACGAGAGCTCCGGGCCCGCCACGTGGACAGAAGAGCCGGACCTCCCCCCTCCGCGGGGAGAGCTCCGAAGGCTCCACGTGTCCCGAAGGGTTGGACCTCCCTCTCCACGAGGAGAGCTCCGGACCCGCCACGTGGCTAGCAGAGCAGCGCCACCTGCCCCCGCGCGATAGGTAGCACGAGTAAAGACGCACCATACCTTGCCCGTACAAGGTATTCAAGACTTGCGCCTTCACAAGGCGCGGAGACACGGAGCACGCCTCTGTCAGGTGCCGTTGCGCCCAGTCACATCGCAGACTGGTGCGCCGCGTCAGAGCCTGCCCGCCAATAAACACAACGACAAGACATCCCCTGCCGCCCCTGCCAACCACTATGCTAGCTTGCGGCATGGGCAGGGCGGCAGAACGAAGACCCGGAAGTCCTCGCCAGAGACAACTACCGGCGTAACTGCAGATATGGTAGATGGCAGGCAACCTCCCCGGGACCACCTGTCGGGTCCCGGGCCCACCTTGTAAGCCGTCCGAGCCTTGGACTATAAAAGGCTCGGGTAGGCAACGTTAGTAGGGGTTCGCCTTTTACACACTCTCGCACCCTAGCGGTTCGCATTTTAGCCATTCGACATCTTACACTCTCAAGCTCAGGACTCCGGTTCTGAGCAGCAAGCAATACAACGAGCAGCTCAGCTCACCGTGGACGTATGGTATTACGCTCCGGCGGCCTGAACCACGTAAAAATCCCTGTGTCAAGCTTCTCTCTCAATCGTCCCTAACGCGTGAGCTCTCCGCGAGTGACTAGCCCCTCCAAAAAAGAACTTCTGCGGGCTGGCCAGAGCAGGCCCGGGGGAAGTGTCGGCTACACACTTTGACATTTGGCGCGCCAGATAGGGGGCTTTTCCCTTGCGCGACGAGTCTCTGCCGACGAAGATGACGAAGCTTCCTTCAGCGGCAAGCTCTCCCCGCCCACATTCGCGGCGAACGGTGACCAACAGGGACTACGTCTCGACACACTCAGGACGAAGTGTGTCAGCGCAAGCTGGGAGCCAGCAGCCGACTCCGGCAGCGCAGGCTCCAGCGAGCGTGAGATCTACTGCAGCGCTGAGTGTCTCCCACGGGGGCGCACTAGCTGCAGCACGAGCCCTACTGCGCAATCCACCTGCTGGGGACGCGCCTCAGTCAGCGACCCAGCAGTGGATTCGCGACGTAGACCGTCTCTTCGTCGCCGCCGCCAACCCTCGACTTCGGCAGGGACGACGCCCCAGTCAACCGGCTGTGTCGCTGATGCGCACGCCAACGGTTGACGGGCAGACGGCAGATTCCGCTCCACCAGGCTCCCATCGGCAGACCTGAGGTCGGAGCTGGAACGATGCCACTTGAGCAAAGATGCCCGAGTGCTCATTGAGCGACGACGAGAAAGGCGTCGCAACCAAGAGGTCGGTGACAGCATGTCGACCGCCTCAACCTAGCGTGGGCCGCAGACGTTCGCCACGCGATCTCTGCCCCAGGCGTACGCCACGCAGCATATGCCCCAGCCATATGCCGTGCAATGGTGCCCCCGGTCTATGGCGCAGCCTTGCCCATACCGGGGTACACAGTGCCAGCAGCGAACCAAGCGTTCGCGGCACCAACGCCTGCAGCAACAGGAGCAGGATGTGCGGCCCTGACGCCACACCTTCGCTTCGCGAAGTGGCCGCGCAAGTTCCGGCCGCACCTGCCCGAGAAGTACGATGGCAGCGTCAACCTGGCGGAGTTCCTCCAGATCTACTCCACCGCCATCCTTGCTGCAGGAGGGGACGAGGCCGTCATGGCCAACTACTTTCCCGTCGCCTTGACCGGCCCAGCCCGGTCTTGGCTCATGAATCTTCCCCAGGGGTCCATAACCTCCTGGGGGGAGCTCTGCCGGCAGTTCACTGCTAACTTCGGCAGCTCCTACACCCGGCCTGGCACGGAGCTCGACCTCCACGCCATCCAGCAACAACCTGGAGAGACGCTGCACTCCTTCATCCAGCGGTTCTCCTAGGTACGGAACACCATCCCGCATATCCAAAATGCTTCTGTGGTGGTGGCGTTCCGGCAGGGTGTACGGGACAAGAAGATGCTTGAGAAGCTCGCGACCAGAGAGGTTCGCGACGTCTCAGAGCTCTTCAGCCTGGCGGACAAGTGCGCCAGGGCAGCAGAAGGGCGGAACTGGCACTCACTGCCAGCCTCCGAGTCTGGAGGACATCCCGGATCTGGCGCTGCTTCCCATGGAAGCGGCAAGAAGATCAAGAACCGGGGCGGTGGCAAGATGAAGCCACCGACCGCGGCTCCCGTTGCTGCAGCTGCAGCACCCAAAGGAGCTCGGTAGCCACACCCCGACAAGAGGCAGCGACAATCACCAGCTCCAGAAGGTGACCAAGGCGAGCCGTGCCCCGTGCACAACACCAACAACCATACTGCTGCTGAGTGCCGGGAGATTCAGAAACTCGCGGAGCGCTTCCGCAAAGGGAAGCAACCGCGTGCTGACGCCCCTCCCTTCCGTCAAAGGGAGGGCAGGCAGAAGGTCGACACTCAAGACAATGCTGACCACCAAGTGCAGGAGCCTCAGCGCGCTGTGAAAGCGGTGCACAACCATGAGGACTCCAGCTCCAGCGATGACGAGCGCCGGAAGATGCTCTACGTCATCTACGGCGGGCCCGCTGACCCCTCATCCCAAAGCGCGGTTAAGACTCTGCGCCGAGCGGTAGTGTCGGTGGCTCTCTCCCAAGTGCTGCGCCGCACCTCAAGTGGATGGGAACCCCCATCAGCTTCGATGCCACCGACTCCCCAGGAACATGGCTGGGGCCGGCCAACTACCGCTCTTGGTAGCACCCACCATCGCCAACGTGAGGATGTACCACGTTCTGGTAGATGGCGGGGCTGTGCTGAACCTCATCAGCCGCGCAGCCTTCCAGAAGCTGCAGATCCCGATGGCCAAGCTCACCCAATCGAGCCCGTTCTCAGGGGTAGGGCCGGGACAAGTCGTTCCCTACGGCAACATCAGCCTTCCGGTGACCTTTGGGGCACCGGACAGCTATCGGACATAGTACATTCTGTTCGACGTGGCGGAGATCGACCTCCCCTTCAACGCCATAATCGGCAGGCCAGCCCTGTATCGATTCATGGCAGTAGCCCACTACGACTACCTTGTCTTGAAGATGCCTACACCAACAGGCATCCTCAAGATTCGTGGAGACCGCACTGCTGCAGTGTCAGCCTTGGAAAAGCTCCAGGCACTTGCAACAGCTCGAGCACCAGCCCCTGGCAGTGCAGAACCGGACCGGCTCCACCCGAGTGCACGCCACCGTGCCTCTACCGCAGCACCCCGCGTGCAACCCCTCGACGAGGGCGACGTCCCCCTGAAGGTCGTCCAAGTCGGCGCCGGTGCTGCCCAGACCACCCAGGTAGCCGGGGGCCTGGACAGCAAATAGGAAGGCGCGCTCATCACCTTCCTCCGGCACAACGTCGACGTGTTTGCATGGCAGCCGTAGCAGATGCCGGGGATCCCTAGGGAGGTGATTTTGCACCACCTGAAGATCTTCCCCGACGCCCGGCCAGTCCAACAGAAGCCTCGCAAGCAGTCCATCGAGCGGCAAAACTTCATCCGAGAAGAAATCAAGAAGCTGCTGGACGCTGGCTTCATACGGGAAGTCCACCACTCCCGGTGGTTGGCGAACCCCGTCGTCGTCCCGAAGGCCGGCGGGAAGCTCCAGATGTGCATCGACTACACCAGTCTCAATAAGGCATGTCCCAAAGATCCATTCCCTCTCCCTAGAATAGATCAAATAGTAGACTCGACATCAGGCTGTGATATGCTATGCTTCCTAGACGCCTACTCGGGTTTCCATCAGATCCCTATGTCTAGAGAAGATGAAGAGCACACTTCCTTCATCACAGTAGATGGCCTGTATTGTTATGTCTCTATCCCTTATGGCTTAAAGAATGCCCTTCCCACCTTTGTACGTGCAATGCACAAAACCTTTGGAGAGCTAATAAGAGACTTAGTTGAGGTGTATGTCGATGACATCGTTGTCAAGGTCAGGCAGAGTTCATCCTTGTTAGATAACCTGGCCCTAGTCTTTGACAAACTGCGCTCCACGCGCACCAAGCTGAACCCCGACAAGTGTGTGTTCGGCGTATCCTCTGGGAAGCTCCTAGGATTCCTGGTCTCACACCGAGGAATTGAGGCCAACCCAGAGAAGATCAAAGCCATCGACCTGATGCGGCCCCCCGCCCGCATCAAAGAAGTCCAGAAACTCACGGGATGCCTAGCCACGCTGAGTCGGTTCATACCGATGCTAGCAGAGCGAGCGCTCCCCTTCTTTAAGCTCCTGCACAAATCCGGTCCATTTGCTTGGACCGACGAAGCAGAAGAAGCTTTTCAGGAGTTGAAGCAGCTCCTGACGACCCTACCCATCATGGTAGCCCCCGAGCCCGAAGAGCATTTGTTGCTCTACATCGCGGCAACAACTGAAGTGGTGAGCATGGTCCTCGTCGCAGAGCGGCCGGACCTCTCGTCACCGCAGCCTGCTCCGATAGCAGAAGACAAGCACCAGGAGACACCGGAGGTCCAAGACGACCTCCCAGACCTCCAAGACAACCTCCCAGAGGTCCAACGGGACCTCCCGGAGCTCCAAGACAACCTCCCGGAGGTCCAACGGGACCTCCCGGGGCTCCGGTGTAACCCCCCGGAGACCAAAAGGAACCTTCCAGGAGGACAAGACGTCCTCCCGAGGGTCCAGGATGACCACCTGGAAAACCAGCGGGATCTCCCGGAGGTCCAAGACGGCCTAGGAGCCTTCGAGTCCCAGCTCCCGGAGGCTCCCCCGGACCCACCTACCTCCGGTCGGTCTAAGCCAATGGATGAGGACATCTCAGGCCCGGGAGGGAGGGTCCGGACCATCCAGAGGACTGTCTACTACATCAGCGAAGTCCTCCACGACGCCAAGACAAGGTACCTGGAGGTCCACAAGCTGTTGTATGCAGTGCTCATGGCATCCAGGAAGCTCCGCCACTACTTTCAAGCCCACCGGATCTCGGTGGTCACCTCCTACCCGCTGAAGGCGATCCTTCACAGTCCCCACGCGACCGGCAATGTCGCTAAATGGGCAGCGGAACTGGCGGAGTTTGAGCTAGACTTCCTTCCTCGCCATGCAGTCAAGAGCCAAGCACTGGCTGACTTCGTGGCCGAGTGGACGCCAACGAAGGCTAACCCAGGGGGCCACGAAGACGGTGAACCAAAGCCCTGAGCTCCGGTCTTCACCGTGCCTCACTGGACGCTCTTCTTCGACGGCTCCTCGCGATAGCAGGGGGCCGGTGTTGGCGTACTGCTTCTCATGCCAATGGGGGAGCAGTTTGGGTACATGGTGCGTCTCAATTTCAAGGCAACCAACAACATGGCAGAGTATGAAGCACTCATCTTTGGCCTAAAGACAGCCCTGTCTCTGGGCGCTCGCCAGTTGTTGGCATAGGGCGACTCCCAGCTAGTCATCAAGCAAGTTAAGGGTGAATGCTCCTGCAATGACCCACAGCTAGCTGCTTATCTGCTCCACGTGCAGATGTTGGAGAAAGACTTCCTCGCCTTGGACCTGCGTCATGTACCGCGCGCTGGCAATGTTGCAGCCGACGACCTCTCAACGAAGGCCTCCACCGGAGCCCCTGTGCCCGAAGGAGTCTTCGAGAGGACGTTGCTGCGGCCCACAGCCCGGCCTGCTGAGCCGGGCGAAGGGGGCTGGACCAGCACCTCGAAGCTGGTGGTCCCGGCGGCCCTACAGCCATGGATGCTGTCAAGGATCGTAAGCGTCACTGGGGACTCCGTGCAACGCAGCGCTCAAGATCCAGAAGCTCAGGTCAGACCCGACGCATGGATCACGGAGATCCGGGACTACTTGAAAGACAACATCCTCCCTGATGAACGTGTATCCGCTGAACGGATCGTGCGCATGGCTAAAAGGTACGCGCTGGTAGAAGGGGATCTCTACCGGCGTGGCGCCAACCACGTCCTATTGCGGTGCATAACCTAGGGGGAAGGCTGCGACTTGCTCGCTGAGATCCATGGAGGCGAATGTGGGAGTCACTCTTCCTCACGCACGCTCGTCGGTAAAGCCTTCCGGCATGACTTCTACTGGCCGACAGCACTCCAGGATGCCGTCAAGCTGGTCGAGAGCTGCAAGGCGTGCTAGTTCCACGCCAAGCAGATCCACACACCAGCTCAGGCGGTTCAGATGATCCCGCCCTCATGGCCGTTCGCCGTATGGGGGTTGGACATCCTGGGACCATTCCTCAAAGCCGTTGGGGGATTCCGGTACCTCTACGTCGCCATCGACAAGTTCACCAAGTGGCCAGAAGCCACACCTGTCGTCACCATCAACAAGCAATCCGCAGTAAAGTTCATCAAGTCGATCGTCTGCCGGTTCGGGGTCCCGAACAGAATCATCACCGACAACGGGACCCAGTTCACCAGCGCAGCGTTCCAAGACTACTGCGAAGACCTCGACATCCAGGTGTGTTATGTCTCCGCTGCTCACCCAAAGAGCAATGGGCAAGTCGAGAGGGCCAACGCCGAGATTCTTCGGGGCCTCAAGACTCGCACCTATGCTGGCTTGAAGAAACATGGCGCCAAGTGGGTGGACGAGCTTCCGAGCACACTATGGGCTAACCGGACATCCCAGAGCCGGGCCACCGGAGAGACACCCTTCTTCATGGTGTACGGGGCCGAAGCTGTGCTTCCTCCAGAGATCACCATGGGGTCTCTCCTTGTCCGAGCTTACGACGAAGCCGTGCAGGACGACCTCCGGCGTGAAGACATCGACCTCGTCGACGAGGCTCGATTACATGCAGCACTCCGCAACGCATGGTACCTGCAAACGCTCCGGCGCTACCACCAAAGGACTGTGCGTGTTTCGAGAGCTGCAGGAAGGCGACCTGGTGTTGCAGCGCATACTTTCTCGCGAAGGGACCGACAAACTCTCCCCCAGCTGGGAAGGTCTCTTTTGAGTCACGAAAGTTTGCCGCCCCGGGTGCGTACGCCTTTCCACCGAGGATGGGGATCCGCTCCCGAACCCTTGGAACATAGAACACCTCCGTAAGTTCTACCCCTAGAGCAATAGTAGGACAATCTTTTCTTTCCGTAATAGATTCCATAGAGTCCAGGAACAGCGCTCGGAGCAGCTAAGTCTCAGGGGACGGTCCAGGACTACGTTCAACTTGGCCTGGTTCCGACCCTAAGCGCGTAGAGTCTTGCTTTCCTTCTTAATGGGGCGGGTCGTTGCCTCCATTAGCCTACCTTCCTCCTATGGAATTTTTTATGGAAAGAAACCTGTCCTGCTTTGCTCTTCCCTTGTGCTCATTTAAATTACGTATTAATTTTTATGACCGCACTTTCTGTGTATGCTCACCACACACTCAACTTCCTTTTCCCATTCTCACCCCTAGTCGGCATTTGCTATCCTACCGAAGACGGTCGCGTTTGAGGCACCTGCTGATGGTCAGCGGGCCTCGAGCCCCCGGCACTTCGCGCACTGAAGTACCCAAGCCCCGTATACCGGATCAGGATCGTAAGCCAAATAAGACTATGAGATAGGGAAGGGGGAGCCCCAAGGAGAATTACGTTTCCCTTACTTGTGTGCAGGACCTCCCGGCCTTAGCTCCCCCGCAGGAGTATGGTAGGTGCGCCCAAACAATTGGCCACACCTACCAGGGGGCCACTACGGGACCACGCAAGACCGGAGCTCCAGCGCAAGACCGAAGGGTCCGGACCTCGCCCCCTCGGCAGGGGCGGGCTCCGGAGGCCCCACGTGTCCGGTGGGGCCGGAGCCCCCCCTCCCCTCAGAGGGTAGCTCCGGGCCCGCCACGTGGCCGGCAGAGCCGAGCCTCGCCCCCTCCGCAGGGGTGAACTCCGAAGGCTCCACGTGTCCTGCGGGGACGGACCTCCATCTGCTCAGAGGAGAGCTCCGGGCCCGCCACGTGGTCGGCAGATCCGGACCTCCCCGTTCTCACGGGGCGAGCTCCGAAGACCCCTGGGGCCCTTAACTCAATAAGGACCCGAGGAAGGTGTCTGTCCAAGACTTCAAGATTGGTGAAGACCTCTGAGTACCTTGCGGAGCTAAGGAGTCGGCCAGGCCAAGCCAAGAAGAAGATAAAGGAACACAGACATAGAAAACAACAATAGTCTATTCGTTCAAGGCTCCACGAGCTGGACTACAGACTCGACAAAAGAAAAAGAAAAGACACAAGCCCTAGGATTCCCCTGGCTCGCGTCGGAACCTAGAGGCTACAAGGGCGACCACGTTCCCGACTTCAGCCTTGGCGGCTTCCTCCCGCTCCGCGGCATGGCCCTGTTTCGCTGGCTCTAGTGAGAAGGAAGGATCCCGGCTCCGGAAGCACGCCAACACGTGCGTGGCAACCTCCATCGCCAGGCCCCGTTCCTCTGCCTCGAGCTCACCGGCGACCATCGCATCAAGCCTGTTCAGCTTGGCGCCAATAGACTCGAGCGCGGGGATCACCTCGGCCACCTTTAGCGCCGGGGCCGCTGCCTTCACCGGGCTGAAGCCAAGGGGGACCAGGGCGGACCCTGCCTGGTCGACGAAGCTCGAGACCGCACGGGCCTCGGAGGACCGCGAGGCCAGGGGCTCCTCCACCTCGCGGTGGGCTGCCAGCAAGGCGTTGAGGCTCCCCTTGGAGAATTCCTTCTCCTTGGCTGCCAGAGAGCTTTCCCGAAGCTGGAGAGTCTGGGCAAGCCGCTTCAACTCTGAAGCCCGGAAGTCGGCTGCCAGCTCCCGATCCAGGACCGCCTGGCGCTCCCGGGAGACCTGCTCCTCCCTCGCGACCAGGTCTGCCTTCCGGGTCTCTAGCTCCTTAGCTCGGGCCCTCATGTCGCCCTCGCCCGCCGCCAGCCGCGCGGCGACTTTCTCTGCCTCAGCCGCCACGGAGCGCTGCTGGTCCGCGACGGCGCGCTCACGGCGTGCCAGCCTCTGCCGCACCTCCTCCAAAGCAGAGAAGTTCTCTTCGGCCCGGGCATGTGCCTCGAGGGCCTCCTTGTGGAGCCGCCACGTCTCGGAGTCCAGACGGTCGGCGGCCCTCTTCTGACGGTCGAGGAGCGCCTCCATGACATCGAGCGATGCCCGCCTCGAGTCAAGCTCCTCCCTGACCTCCTCGGTTCGCTCCTTCAAGAGGCGCCCCCAGGTGAGGAGGCGATCCCTCTCACGTACCTGCTCCTCCTGCTCGCGACCGAGCGCGGCCAGAACCTGCCGGACGTTCGTCTGGGCGAGCACGAGGGCATCTGCCAGGGGCAGCGGGGCAGCAGAGGCCGAAGCCGCGCCCCCGACTTCCTCCGTCACGTCGTCTTTGGGAGAAGTCGACGCTCCGGCAACCGGGATAAGGCGCTGATCAGAAGAAGCCGGCACTAGGGCAGGCTCGCTCCCGGTGCGCCCTGGTTCGCTGCCCACCCTAGGGCCCGTGGCAGCTTCACCCGCTTCGGCAACAGAAGGCGGGACACCGCCAGTCGGTCTCGCCGAACCTTCAGCAACAGCCGGCTCCCGAGGCGGTGAAGGGGGAAGAACGGGAGGAGTCGCCGCTGCCGCAGGAGCCGGGCCTACCGGTCCAGAAGGAACTTGCGCTGGCTTGGGGGCCGCTGCGACCGTTTCGGCTCCCGGGCACTACGACGCAAATCCCTCGACAGTCGGGGATGGCCGAGAAACGGAAACGTTACAGGCACTTGAGGTGTCCCTGCAAACATGTGAGACTCTCGGAGTTAAGAAAAGAAGGTAAGAATACAGGCTCTGGAACTCGGTAAGGGCGACACCTACCGAGGGACACGAGCGCTCCAACGGGCTCTGAACCCCGGCTTCCGAACCGGGGTAGGTCCACTAGAACCCACCGTCGCCATTGAGGGCTGCCCCTCGGTCGCACGGGCTGACGGAACAGGGGAAGCTTCTGAAGCCCCCCTAGGAGCCGATCCGCCTCCCAGAGCCCGGGGCGCCTGAGTTCTTGAGTCGCCCTTGGGCATCGACGCACCAGCACTCCCCCTCGAGTCTCCGCCTCCTGAGGAAGGAGGACGCGACGTCCGGGAACCATCAGCCCGTCGCCGCTCGAGAGGAGTCCTGTCGGGATGGTGACCCCGAGGCCTCTTGGAGTCGCCGCCGGACGGAGCGCCATCTCTAGAAACAGGACGCGCAGACGCCCTGGATCCTTGACTTGGCGCAAACGCCGCCGCTGGAGGAGACCGAGCGCGTTTCTTCTCCAGAGGCAAGTTGGAAGCCAGGGCAGGAGAAGGCTCAAGAACAAGGAAGACAAGGGCGCAAGGAAGATGCAAGCGCTGGGAAGTGCGAATGGAAGCCGCGACGTGGGTGAGATCCCCTTTTAAAACTTCCCAGGCGCGATTCAAAGCGATTTGAAACTCTTCGAATACGCTGCTTGGACAACCGCTTCAGCTCCAAGAGCAAGCGTCGATGACAAGTGGACCCAAACCGTCCGGTTGAAGCGGTGGGCCAAGAAGTCAGTCTCCCAAGGAGACGAGCCGGCGAGACACTTCGGCGGTTCCCGAAAAGGCGCGGCGACGTGCAGAAGTGGTAGCCTTGGGAACCGCCGCAGTAAAAGCAGCCATCAAGTGGGGCGCACACCCCCACGATCCCGCGACTGTTCGTGCTCCGGCAACGGTCAATGCGGATCTTTGAGAAGGTGCGCGGAGCGGAAGAGACTGGGGCCCCACCTCGGGCTCGCTATCTCCCCCGAGATGGCCCCGGGGGCCACTGTCGGTACCCTCAATAAGGGGTACCCCCGCACACAGGGGAAACTGCCTAAGGACCTCGCCCTTCTCCGCAGGGAGAGTTCCGAAGGCGCCATGTGTCCAGCGGGGCCGGACCTCACTCTCCTCAGAGGATGGCTCCGGGCCCGCCACGTGGCCAACTGAGCCGGACCTCCCCCCTCCGCGGGGAGAGCTCCGAAGGCTCCACGTGTCCAGCGGGGCCGGACCTCCCTCTCCTCAGAAGAGAGCTCCGGGCCCGCCACGTGGACAGCAAAGCCGAACCTCCCCCCACCGCGGGGAGAGCTCCGAAGGCTCCACGTGTCCAGCGGGGCCGGACCTCCCTCTCCTCAGACGAGAGCTCCGGGCCCGCCACGTGGACAGCAGAGCCGGACCTCCCCCACCGCGGGGAGAGCTCCGAAGGCTCCACGTGTCCAGCGAGGCCGGATCTCCCTCTCCTCAGAGGAGAGCTCCGGGTCTGCCACGTGGACAGAAGAGCCGGACCTCCCCCCTCCGCGGGGAGAGCTCCGAAGCCTCCACGTGTCCCGAAAGGCCGGACCTCCCTCTCCACGAGGAG
Organism: Neostapfia colusana; assembly: GCA_030760725.1. Classification (NCBI taxonomy): domain Eukaryota; kingdom Viridiplantae; phylum Streptophyta; class Magnoliopsida; order Poales; family Poaceae; genus Neostapfia; species Neostapfia colusana. The sequence continues at coordinate 2,961,080 of JASWHV010000005.1, read as the reverse complement.
AGCTCCGGACCCGCCATGTGGCCAGCAGAGCAGCGCTGCCTGCCCCCGCGCGGTAGGCAGCAGGAGTAAAGACGCGTCATACCTTGCCCGTACAAGGTATTCAAGACCCGCGCCTTCACAAGGCGCGGAGACACGGAGCACGCCTCTGTCAGGTGCCGTTGCGTCTAGTCACATCGCAGACTGGCGCGTCGCGTCAGAGCCTGCCCGCCAATAAACACAGCGACAAGACATCCCCTGCCGCCCCTGCCAACCACTATGACTAGCTTGCGGCTTGGGCAGGGCGGCAGAACGAAGATCCGGAAGCCCTCGTCAGAGACAACTACCGGCGTAACTGCAGATACGGTAGATGGCAGACAAACTCCCCGGGACCACCTGTCGGGTCCTAGGCCCACCTTGTAAGCCGCCCGAGCCTTGGACTATAAAAGGCTCGGGTAGGCAACGTTAGCAGGGGTTCGCCTCTTACACACTCTCGCACCCTAGCGGTTCGCATTTTAGCCATTCGATATCTTACACTCTCAAGCTCAGGACTTCGGTTCTGAGCAGCAAGCAATACAACGAGCAGCTCTGCTCACCGTGGACGTAGGGTATTACGCTCCGGTGGCCTGAACCACGTAAAAATCCCTGTGTCAAGCTTCTCTCTCAATCGTCCCTAACGCGTGAGCTCTCCGCGAGTGACTAGCCCCTTCGAAAAAGAACCTCCGCGGGCTGCCTAGAGCAGGCCCGGGGAAGTGTCGGCCACACACTTCGACACACACCCTTAAGTGTCTTGACATATCTTGCTTCCATTGCGTCAACGCTAGAAATTTGGTTTATCTTGCCCCAGTTAGCTCTTCTTACATAATTTTGGGCCCTTTTTTATTTATCCCATGTAGTGATTTCACCACTACCTACAGTAATTCACTAGATCTGTGCTCCCAGATAGTTTAGTTTCTATTTATTAGTCTCACTCCTTACTTGCGGATCATGTATGCTTGCAGATCTCGAGAGAAGCTCTTCACTTACAAGGCGTTCTACGGACACATCTGGTAGGGTGTTTATTTATTGTCTTAATAAATCGTCATATAATCTTTTGCCCTGGTCTTTATCTTATTTGAATACCTACAATTGCAGACACAACAGACATGGACTCATCAATAGAACCAAACGGGCGGGACACACACATGCGCACTGTTTCATCCGACGACCCTATGGTGCAATGATCCACCCTTTGTCATCTGAGGTCTCCCTTGTACTGCAGCAGAATCCCTGTGCCTCGGTGACGAGTCTTTTATCCCAACAGACCTGCTTGTCAGGTCCCAGGGCAGGTGGCAAGCATCTTGCTGTAGTTTGTATAAACTTAAGAGGTGTTCGGTGCCGGTATGTTTACAGTTGCTTCTTGGGGCTGGTTGCCCAGGTTGGCACGGTATTAGATTGTTGCCTTCCTTGTGGCACTTGGTTGACCCGTTTAACTTATCTTGGAGGAAAAAGAGATGGGAATTGTGCTAGGATAGCCGTTGTTATTAATCGCCTTTTTCTCTTTTTCACTTTGTACTGTTTGGTTTTGGTGCCCATCTGAGATCTTCTGTTAGCGCTTATTAGTGACCCGCATTTATACAGCTAGTATCAACTGATCTAAGGGATCGAGGCTCCGTTCCTTGATGCATGGTCACACCACAGGACGTAACACAGAAGTTGTTGCAATTATTAGGATCCTAATCAAGAAGATGGAACAACTCAGGTGTAGAATGGACTGAGCTACTATGCACCAAAAGACTAGACTGAGTCACTGATGGGAAAAAGGTGGTCAATTCAGTTATGAACGCTCCCTCTACTTAGATAATTTGGGTAGTGCAAGAGAACATCATCCTGCCGTTAATGTGGACAATTCTTATTTCTTTCATTCTTTGGAAGGCTAAGATCACAAAAGTGACGTGTCGTTGTCCAAGGTTTTGCATTTAAATTTTAATTGAAAGAAAAGAGATGTAATAATTAGTTAAATATTCTTTGTATTCTAGACGGAGCTTCAACAATTTGGTTAAGTTCTTTGAGGGAGGTAAAATGCTTTTACAAATATGAGTAAAATAAAAAGGAATTTGTAGAGTATGTTCGCATAGGGAGAATCAGGCAACAATGAGGTTATGGCCTTGTGGATTACAGGAGCGTATCCTACATTCTAGGGCTTGTTTGAAAAGGGAACGGGTAAAGGTTTGAGTCAAGTTTTGAATTCGACTCCAAAAATCCATGGAAATAGGGCAAATCAGCTTCTTCCGAACGAGTCCAACCTTCTCTCGTACTTGCGTGTTTGGCAGATAAATTAACTGGCTCACGGACCCCATCGGTCGCCCGTCCCGCATAGAACTGATGGAGACGGCGACGACCGCCAAGTCCTCTTCCGGTTCGGGCCGAGTCTGCGCCGGAGAAGACACGGCAGGTCGTCGTCGGTGACGCAACTACGGGGAACGTGCGTGATCCCAGCAAGGACGCCGCCGAACGCGCTCCGATGGATTTGATGTGTGGCCGGCAGCTGGGGTCGCCGGTTTCCATGAGCTGGCATGCAGCTCAGTCCGTGCCTTCTTTAGCAACAACATTCATGTTTCTCTTACATTTTTTCTCGATAATGAGTACTTTATTAAACTTCGATCGGAGCTCGATCATCCAATTTGCTCCGACGATCTAGCCATGACTCAGTAGTCGTCAAAGCAGGACTCAAATCCTTTGCAGTACTGCACATGTAGTAGCAGTCACTGACATGTGGGCCACTGCTACTGCATGTGCAGTACTGCAGAGGATATGCACCCGTCAAAGCAACCTCACCGCTCTCGTGTCGCGGCCAAGGCCACATAAGCGTGTGGTCGCGGGCGAAAAACCTTGAACCGGAGCACGAACTGTCGCCAAGAAAACTGAAGCATGCTGATAAGCTTCCGGTGGAAAGGAGAGAAAAATCAGAGGGAACGCATGCAGATGTACTGAACGGAATCAATATGGTGACGGTCCCTTGCTGCAGTACTACGCTAGCTCGTTTAATTTTTCTTCAACTCGCGTACGAGATGGCTTGCAACTTCTGAGGTTTACCAGTACTGTATACTATTCTTGGACGTGTGGTTGCCTCTTTACTCGCACGCTTTTCTTTTTCTCTCTTCATATGATTTTCTCATATTTCAAATATGGAGCTACAGAGCATGCTCATAAAATTCTAAGACGTTCATAATTTATCGCCAAATGGCACGAAAAATTACCTCTCTTATTTGATTACAGGCAAATCCCGTGTAGGAGGGGCACTAGAAATAAAGGAAATAAAATAATTATTTCGAGCCGATTTTGTTCCCCACTAGCTAGATCCAAATTCCACTGCACGTGCCGGTTAGTTGCGAAAGGGTTTAGGCAGTGGGTCAAGTACATTGTTATAATGATGTTGATGTCAAGTGCGTCGCTGTCAAGCGATGCCTACCTCTCAAATAACTGACCTATTAAGCAGAGGATAAGACAGCGAGGAGATATGAAAAGATACGGAAAAAGATCAAATGATTTGTGAAGACGACTAACTATTTTTTTAGGAAGTCATGACGAATCTCGAATTGATTTGTAGCTTTACTCCTTCCATTCTCAAATTGATGTCATTAGGATAACAAATTTAATCCATAATTAAACTAAGACTATTGTCATAACGATAAAATTTTAGAAACGAAGAGAGTGTATAACTATTGGATCACATCGCACACATACTCGAATTGACATGTGCAGAGCATACAGCAGTAGTCCACGGAATTGACATGTGTGACGACGCATCTCAGAACCTTCGGATCTGCTTTGGAAAACGTCCACGAAGCTTTTGCGGGTTGCGTGCGGCATGCATAAATAGCGAAGCCCTGCACGCCAGAAAATTTATTCAGGCACACAAGGCGGCTAGGTTAATTACAGTTCAGTAGTAATCAGCAGTGCAAGTAGCTAGTGCTGCTAAGCTCCAGCGGTGGTGCAAGCGATGACGGCTTCAGTAGGACTAAACCCTGAAGCTCTCTTCGACTTCAACCCGTGCTCCTCTTACTCGACCTCCCCTTTCATGGCCGCCGACGACTACATGAGCTTCCAGGTGGGTGGGCCAGTGGATGCTGCCGAGCTCGATGACCGTCGTCTCTTTGACTTCGAGTACTCACCGGCGACGGCAGCATCAGTCTTCGCCGGCGCCGGAGGTGGAGACGATCACAACGAGAAGAAGATGTACGTATTTAATTAACTAAGCCGTTCATTTTTTAGTATGATGGTTGTGATAGGTTTGATGAGCCAACAACTACACTTAGTCATTCTCATGGAAATGAAATCCAAGAAATTCGTTGGGGTGTAACCCTCTTAGCAACGCGCCATATCGGAATCCGGGTATAGTGTTAAGCGGGCAAGGGTCGGGTCGCCACTGTCTTAGTGGCGCGCCATATCGGAACCCGGATATGGTGTTAAATAAGCAAGGGCCGGATCGTCACCACTTTAGTGGCGCGCTACATCATCGCCCGGATGTAGTGATAAGTGAGCAAGGGTCTTTGCATCTTACAGGACGGGTGCAAAGCGTAAAGAAGCTAGCCGAGAAACATAGATTTCGGGTGGGTAGTTAGAATGTAGGATCCTTGACGGGGAAGCTACGTGAGTTAGTAGATGTTGCCATTAGGAGACGAGTAAATGTTCTTTGTGTACAAGAGACTGGATGGGCGGGTCAAAAGGTGAGAGAAGTCGAGAATACTGGTTTCAAGCTTTGATATTCTGGATCAGCTGTGACTAGGAATGACGTAGGTGTTCTAATAGATAAGATTCTTAAGGATGGAGTAGTGGATGTTCGAAGATGAGGGGATAGGATCATCTTAATCAAGATAGTAATTGGGGACATTGTCTTGAACGTCGTTAGTTCTTATGCCCCACAAGTTGGGCTCAACATGAGTGCTAAGAGGCAATTTTGGGAGGACTTGGAGAATATGGTTAGTAGTGTACCGATAACCGAGAAACTCCTCATAGGAGATCTCAATGGTCATGTGGGTGCAACGAACCTAGGATTTGAGGGAGTACATGGAGGCTTTGGATGCGGCGATAGAAATCAAGAGGGTAAGGACATCCTAGACTTTGTCGTAGCTTATGATCTGTTGGTAGCTAACACCCTCTTTAGGAAGAGGCAATCTCACCTGGTGACCTTTAGTAGTGCCCAACACTCTAGCCAGATTGACTTTGTCCTCACTAGGAGAAGCGATAGACGGGAGTGTCTAGATTGTAAGGTGATCCCCGGAGAGTGTGTTGTGACACAACATAAGCTTGTGGTAGTTGACTTTCGCTTTCATACATGTTCTTTGCGGGACAAAGGTGTCAAAATCACAAGAATAAAGTGGTGGAAGTTGAAAGGAGAATCATAAGAATCCTTTAAAAATAGGGTGATCACAAAAGGACCCTAGGTAGAAAATGGAGATGCAGATAGTATGTGGGTGAAGATGACAACTTGCAATAGGAAGGTAGCTAGTGAGGTGTTCGGTGTGACAAAAGGAAAGAAACTTGTAGATAAAGACACTTGGTGGCGGAATGAGGATGTACAAAAGGCCATTAAGGAGAAGAAGGAGTGTTACAAGAGTTGGCATAATGATAGAAGCGCAAGCAACATGCTTAAGTACAAGGAGGCCAAGAAAAATGCAAGGCGGGCTGTGAGTAAGGCAAGAGGACATGCCTATGATGAGTTATATGAGAGACTAGAGACAAAAGAAGGTGAAAAGGACATATACAAGGTAGCAAAAATCCGCGAGAGAAAGATGAGGGATTTCAATCAAGTTAAATGCATCAAAGATGAGATTGACCGCATTCTAGTGAAGGATGAAGAGATTAAGAATAGATGGCATGATTACTTTAATGGGCTATTCAATGATGGGAATGGCAGCACTATGGTTGAGTTGGATGACTCCTTTGATGACTCCAACAGGCGGTTCGTGCGGAGGATACATGAGTTTGAGGTTAAGGAGACTTTAAAAAGGATGAAAGAAGGAAAGGCCCTTGGCCCTGATGATGTCCCTATTGAGGTGTGGAGATGCCTTGGGGACGTGGCAATAGTATGGCTTACAAAGCTATTCAACCATATTTTTCAGTCAAACAAGATGCCTGAAGAATGGAGGAAAAGTATATTAGTAACTATCTTCAAATATAAAGGAGATATTCAAAGTTGTACTAATTATCGAGGGATTAAGCTTATGAGTCATACTATGAAGCTTTGGGAGAGTGTGATTGAACACCGCCTGAGGAAAGTGACCAATGTCACTAAAAACCAGTTTGGTTTTATGCCTGGGAGGTCTATAATGGAGGCGATTTTCTTGCTTCGTGAGCTTATGGAGAGATATAGGGAGCATAAGAAGGACTTGCATATGGTGTTCATGAACTTGGAGAAGACGTACGACAAGATACCAAGATCAGTCATGTGGTGGGCACTAGAGAAACATAAAGTGCCAATAAAGTATATTACACTTATCAAGGATATGTACAATAATGTTAGTTTCAGTGTGCGCGTAAGTGATAGTGAGACTGATGCATTTCCTATCACGGTAGGACTACATCAAGGATTAGCTTTGAGCCCATACATCTTTTCCTTGGTAATGGATGAGGTGTCGAAGGATATACAAGGAGATATCACTTGGTGCATGCTCTTTGCCGATGATGTAGTGCTGGTAGATGAAACTAGAGATGGTGTTGATAAGAAATTAGAGTTATGGAGACAAACCTTATAGTCCAAGGGGTTTAGACTTAGTAGTATCAAAACCGAGTATATGAGGTGTGACTTTAGTGGTGTTGGTCGTGAAGGGGGAAATGTTAGTCTACAAGGACAAATAGTATCTAGAAGGGACTCTTTCGGATACTTAGGATCAATGTTACAAAGCAATGACGATATTGATGAGGATGTTTGCCACAGGATCAAGGTAGGGTGGATGAAATGGCGACAAGCCTCTGGAATCCTATGTGATAGGAAAGTCCCACAAAAGCTAAAAGGGAAGTTCTATAGGACGGTGATCATACCTGCGTTGCTCTATGGGGCGGAATGTTGGCCAACTAAACGGCAACATGTCCAATAAATGAGTGTCGTAGAGATGCGCATGCTACGGTGGATGTGCGGACACACGAGAAGAGACCGAATAAGGAATGAGACGATTCGTGATAGGGTAGGGGTGGCGCCGATTGAAAAGAAGTTAGTCTAATATTGACTTAGGTGGTTTGGACATATCCAACGGAGACCTCCAGAAGCACCAGTTAACAATGAGATTTTAAGAGGTAGAGAAAATATTAGGAGGGGTAGAGGACGACGAAGGTTGACCTGGGAGGAGGCGGTAAAACGAGATTTGAGAGATTGGAATGTATCGAGAGACTTAGCTCATAATAGGACCGTATGGAAAGTAGAAATTAATGTGCCAGAATCCTAGTCTTATTTTTTCTTATTTTTCTTATCTTTTTTTTTTCTTTTTTTTTTTCTTTTTTCCTTGTTCTTATATCTCTTCCTCTCTTTTACTTCATTGATATTAGGTTTTATGTCTAGCCGACGCCAACATGTTTGAAATAAAGGTTTGATTGTTGTTGTTGTTGATGGTTGAATGCTGCTTACTGTTTTTTTTTCTCTTTGTTATTTTGATCAGGAGGTACGGGGGTGATGAGAGGAGAGCGCGAGTGGGCGGCAAGATCGGGTTCAGGACGAGATCGGAGGTGGAGATTCTCGACGACGGTTTTAAGTGGAGGAAGTACGGGAAGAAAGCAGTCAAGAACAGCCCGAATCCAAGGTACCGACACAATTGCACCGGTTGTTAGATAGTGATTATGATGAGAGGTTACGCAGCTCTGGATTCTGATGCGCGCGCGTGCAGGAACTACTACCGGTGCTCTGCGGACGGCTGCGACGTGAAGAAGCGCGTCGAGCGCGACCGCGACGACCCCCACTACGTGATCACCACCTACGACGGCGTGCACAACCACGCCAGCCCCGCCGCCGTCGCGCAGTACGGCAGCGGAGTTGGCTTCTACAGCCCGCCGCGCAGCGGCTCGCCACCGGCCGCCTCCTACTCGTCGGGCTCGCTCCTCTTCTAATATCCTAGGCTAGCTAGCTAGTCCGGCGATACACATACACAGTAGGATCGATCGGATGAGGAAGAAACAAGCCGGTGATTCCCCGAGTAGATTTGTTTTGTCACTGTGCACTAGAACTAAGGTAGAACCGACAACCGTAGAAGTGTTCTTCTGATGTATACCGTGATGATGACTGCAAGCTTCTGTGGCTTTTCTTTGCTCCTACCTACAGATGGACCTGTACCATTCAATGCAAAACATTTCCCGTCCGAATTATCCTGCGATGATCAACTACCCGTGCAGTAAAAAGTTTGGCGGAACACACTTGTTAAAATCGTTTTCGCTAAAACTCGTAGCACACTTGTGCCAAAAACTTTACCCCACCAGCTGGCGCCATCTGAGATCTGATACGAGCCCAGTTCGAGGGCATTCCCAGATTCCCCAGATCGCAGCTTGCCTAAGCCGCAGGCCGCCTCGCCGCCGTTCCCGCCGGCAGCCGCGCCGCCTCTAGCGGCCTACTCCTCCTCCGCACCGCTCGCCGACCTTACCATCGATCTCCGATTGCGAGCCGTGGTGGCTTCCTGTTTGTCACAACCCGTAAAAAAAATAGCAAAAACCTGCCGCTTCCACACGCATGCGCGCACACGCTCGCGCACACGCCCCTGCGCGCGGCTCGGCGTTGTGCAATGCGCTCCCGCGCCTGGGTATGATCCCTGCCAACTGGACCGTTTCCTCCTTTCTTTCTTCCTCATTTTCCTTCCCCAACTAGAGCGCCATTCCAACAAAAAATTTGCCCTTCTTTTATTTTCTAATCCCCTCCATCTTAACTTGACCGTAGGGAGGCTAGACATCGATAAAGCTTCGAGTCGCCGCACCTCACCGCCGAACGCCCGTCTCCGGCCATTTCTCTACCCACGCAACACCTTGTCCCGGAGCCGGTTCTCAACCTCCAAAACCAAGTTTTTGACGTTCTTGAACAATAAAAAGAAGGCAAGTGTACTTGATCAAATTTGCTCCCAATTTAGGATATTAGAAAGGGCAGCCCGGTGCATGTAGCTCCCGCTTGCGCAGGGTCCGGGGAAGGGTCCGACCCATTTGGGTCTTTTGTACGCAGCCTTTCCCTGCATTTCTGCAAGAGGCTGTTTCCAGGACTCGAACCCGTGACCTCATGGTCACAAGGCAACAGCTTTACCGCTGCGCCAAGGATATTAGTTAGAATTAATTGTATTTTATTATAAATTGTGAAACCCAAAGATAGGATGTTTTTCCCCTAGTTTTCCATGACTTTTCCTTGTAGCCTTGGTGGAGTACTTATTATATTCATGGGTACTTTGATGCTTAGCCATGCTTAGTGTTTTTTGAAGAAACTTGGAGATACATTTATGATTATGACTTGAACTATTGGCAAATTCATGAGATATGATGAATTGTTATAGAGTTAGGAATCTAGACAGTCTAGAATGATTTTGGTTGGTGCTGTGTGCACGAGAACATGGGTTATTGATTGGTGTTGTCTAGATTCTAAGAACCGGTTCATGGAGCATTTAATCTGACTTTATCGTGCCATCACATGCTGAGACGGGGCAGCTTGGCCAAGTAATTAGGTGTATTTTCGACGTAGTATGAGTATCTGTAAGGTGCAGGAATTTGTAGTCAGCTAGACTACCATGGAAACCGCAAGGCTCAAGAGGGGGCCACTGCAGCGGAGGTTGTAGAAGGGGCCACTGCAGCGGAGGTTGTAGACTCCTGTATACTGTTAGGGGTGAAACCTTAGTGGGCTCATGCTAGTCATGAATGTCTTTGTAAAGGCCTCGTAGTGATCTCCTTGCCGCACACCATAGAAGTGTAAATATGGTTGGCTGTCACGGGCAAAATGGAGGTTCTTTTAGTCCACCCGAAAACGGGAGATGAAATCACTACTTGTGGGTAACACGGCACAAACTTTGCAGAGTTGGAAAACAGTCATGACAGTCGTGCTCACAGTCAAGAGCGGCTCAAACTTTTTCATGATTAGTGGAATGTTAAAGGAAATGGTTGGAAATGTTAAGTGAGAAACTAAACATTTATGATGTGAGCATGGGAATGGGACAAATTCATTCATGTAGTAATGTAGGTGCTAATTCAAGCTAAGGTGTTAGAATAAATGCATAGTGCTAAAACCGTCACGTAAGCCTTTTCTTATCATGGCCTTCATGTCATTTATTTCACACACTTGCTGAGTGCCTTAGGCACTCAAGCTTGTTTTTGTTGGATTTAATTGTTATTAAGGATTTGGAGATGATGTCGAGTACAACGGAGACGACGTCGACCTGGAACCCCTCTATTAGGCTTGCGAAGTCCCCCGGGCAATGCCTGTGATGGAGCCCCACAAGAATTAATTCCGCTACGTTATTTTTTATGTATCTAACACATTAATAGTCTTTAAAGACATTTATGTAAAACTTTATATACACGTTTATCTTAACATGTATTTTATGATGTTCTCACTATTTGTCGCCACATGTATGAATGAACGATCCCGACATACATGTAAGATTCATTCGGTTTGTCTACATGAAAATCGGGTACGACAAAAGTGGCATCAGAGCCAAGGTTGTCCGTAAGACGAAAGCCTATTAGAAATGGATGTACTAAATATTTTATTTTTTAATAAAAGTATTTTTTTAAATAAGCTGTGTTTTTTACTTATTGATTGTTTTATTCTTATATTCTTGTCTAGCCTCATCTAAATTCCAAAAAAATGTTTTGTTTTGTTTCATTTTATAACTTTATTATATCTGCATTCAACCAAAAAAGTATAAGATGAACGTATGAAGACAACCCAAAGAGAAAAGAAGACTTTTGAAGAAATTTGTTCACCATGCGCTTAGGTTTCCATTTGGATTAGCGAATGAAATCCATGCCTTGATCGTAATGAGTTATAAAAAACAAAAATAACATTGGTTGATGTATTTCAATTTAGTGTTTTTTAAGGGGGTAGTCTATCGCAGTTTAACACTCTTTGAGAGCAATTATATAATTGATAGGATAGGTCAACACCACAATGGCAACACAATAAGGCTCTCACACTTGAGGACGCAAGACCACTCATTAACAGGAAGCAAGCTCGGAAACCCTCAAAATTCATCACGTGGCTATGATGTTATATGTTTGCTTTTGTGTAGTGTGTATACTATGTTATGGAGCCTATATTTCTTTGGCCATATCAAAACCGTTGTTTGTCACCTAACAAGCATCATAGGCACAAATAGTTTGGTTTTAACCGTCTTTGTCATAATCCTCCGAATCTTGGTTATCTTTTTCTTGCAGATTATAATGAAACCTTCTTTGATCAACCAATCTTTTAAAACCCGAAACCTTCCGAATCTCGGGGCGAGATTCTATTAAAGGGGGTATTTTGTCGCAACCAGTAAAAAATAAAAACAAGCTGTCGCTTCCGCACGCACGTGTGCACTCGCTCGCGCCCACGCCCCTACGCGCGGCTCGGCATTATGCGCCCCCCGCGCCGGCAACCGCTGTCTGTCTATGATCCCTGCCAACTGCACTGTTTCCTCCTATTAAACACTAGTGCTCTTTCTTTCTTACTCATTTTTGCTCCCCAACCAGGGCGCCATTCCAATAGAAATTTTGCCCCTCCTTTATTTTCTAACACCCCCTCCACCTTAACTTGATCGTTGTAACATCCGAAAATTTGATCACCTGTGCTCAAACCCTTCTCCCTCCCTTCTCTCACCGTCAACCAGGGCCCAGCCGTCAGTCCTTTCTCCCCCAAAGCAACCGACGACCTCGTCTCTCTCTCCCTCACAGTTTATTATCGCATGTGAACAAAACCGCTTGGCCACGAGCAAAACATTGCGCCTCTTCCCCAACCGGCGCTCCCATAACCGCCGTCTCCTTCCCCTCTACAAAACCCACCCGACACCGGCCATTTGTCCCCACAGAAACCACACTCATCTCTCCCGATAAGAAAAACCACCCCATTCTCAATTCTTCAAAAACATACTCGGATCTTCGGTTCTGAGGCCTCCTACATCGTCACAAAGCACTCAGGAAGGTCTCCCGAGGAAGAACGATAAAGAAACGGTGCTGAAGTGCTTCACAGATGAAGATCGCCGGCATTTGCTGTTCCCCACCATCGCCCGACCTCCTCCGGCCAATTCTGGTTCCCGAGAACACCCTAGGTGAGTTCCCCATCCCCTCCTCTTCGATTTGGAGAAAGAACCGCAAGGAAATACGAAGAATGGGCAAGAATCGGGATTTTCCGACGAGATCGCCACCGCTCGCCGGCGAGCACAACTGCCAGACATGAAGGAGAGGGGGGGGAGCGACGTGGCCGCCTCTGTACCCTCGGATCTGAAATGAGCGGTTAAGATTAAAAGAACAGATACTGGTTCGATTATTTAAAATCTAAGCCGTTGATCTCAGATCCAACGGCCCACATTTAAAACAGGCTGTAGCCGTTGGGGATTTCACAGAAGGGTCCCTGGATATTTAAATAACTAGGAAATAGCCCCTGTGATTTACAGAATCAAGCCTAGGCTTAATAGAAATTAGGAAATTCATTGAAAAATAGCCAAACAGCCCCTGTACACTATGTAAATTAATATATCAGTTCTATAATCACATTTTAGACCCTATAAAAATTATAATTATTTCATTTTGATCCAGAATCATTTAGAATTTTTATATTTAATTCTGTAATTAGCCAAATTTGAGTAAACCAATTCTAGAAAATTTTAATAAGGCATGAAAATATTATGTTTCACACTTTAAAACATATATGAATTCTGAAACTAAAAATAATGATTTTCAGAAGCTGAAATTATTTATATAGTGACAAATTAATTCTGAAAATCAAAATAGAAACCATATATGTTCCAGAAAAATTGTAGAAATTTATTAAAATGTATAAGATTATTTTGTTTCCATATTTTTATACATGTATAATTTCTGTAGTCGAGAATAATTATATATATGGCTGAAAATGTATTTTTAAGTATTAAATAAATGCTGAAATATAAATAAAAATAATATATAATGAAGAAAAATTACGGAAACTGTTCAAAATGCATGAATAGGTTCTGAAATGTAGAAAACAGTAATATAGATTCTGAAAATAATTATAATGACAATTTAAAATAGTTTTCAGGACTAAATCAATTATAAAATTAATATACATGCATATATGCACTTTAAAGTTATCAAAAATCACTACAAAACTTGAAAATAAATGTTTTGCCATAACAAGGATAAAGTAAAAGATATAAATGTTAATTTGAAACTTATTTTCATTTCAAAACACATAAAATAATATGAAAACAATAGTATATGGAGAAAATAAGTGGAAAATAAATGATATTTGTGTATGTTCAAGTATATATGTAATAAAGATGTGTTGTTAAGTTTCTTATGGCATGTTTTACATTGTTTTGTGTGCATATACATGGATAGAACCAATCCAAGAACCTCTTTTTAATCTTCAAGAGCAAGACTTCGAAGTTAACGAACATCCATTCAAAGGCAAGTGTTCCTTGACCACTTTGTTCGTATTCTAGGATGATTAGTTAGAATGATTGCATGTTGTCTTCAATATGAAACCCGAATTAGGATGTTTCACTAGATTTTGTTCCTTATCATTCCTTGCAAAGCCATGGAGGGATTTAGTTAGGATTTGTTGGTTATCATTTTATGTGCTCAGTCATGCTTAGAACTTTAGAAATGAATGAAACATAGTTGATGCTAGTCTTGTGGATTATATGAAAGACACAAGTGTGTGTCATGGTGTTAGGAATCTAGACAGGCTAGTTGTTTTGATTGGTGCTTCGCGCACGAGACTCGGGTTAGTGATAGTGCCTGTCTTAGATTCTAAGGACCGGTTCATGGAACAGTTAACCCGACTTTACAGTGCCACCACAAGACTGAGATGGGACAGCTTGGCAAATTAATTAGGAGTTTGCCGGTATAGTATGAGTGTTTGGATGGTGCGGGGAATGGGAGTCCATTTTTGACTACCCTGGGAACTGCAAGGCTCAAGAGGAGGCTTCTGCAGGGGAGGGTTTACTCCCAGGAACTGCAGCGGTGAAACCTCAGTGAGCTTGTACTTGCCGTTAGACCCTTTGTAAAGGTCATGTAGTGATCTTCTGATTGCACACCAAAGGAAGTGTGTAATGTGGCTTGTAACCACGGATATCAGGGAGGTTCTTAGTCCACCTGGCAACAAGGGATGAAATCACTACTTGTGGGTAAAGTGGTACGATCTCTGCAGAGAACCAAACTTTCATGACAGCCGTGCTCACGGTCAAGAGCGGCTTGGACTTGTCCATGATTAGAGAAACATGGATGTGAGTTGAAATAGGTTGTTGGGTGGTGTAACCTAACATTAATGACTTAATTATGAAGTTGGTGGGATTATCACTTAGTAAGATAGCTTGTTAATTAAAGCTAAGGCTTAGGATTAATGCATAGTGCTTAACCATGTTAGCCTTTCCTTGCTATTAGCCTTCACAACATTCTTTCCTACACTTGCTGAGTACCTTTGGTACTCAAACTTGCTTTTGTTAGATATCATATGCTGCTCAGGTTCAAATGAAGATATAGACTTCGATGAGGAGGACTTCGATCCCGAAGAGTTGTTCTAGGCTGGCGAAACCCCCGGGCAACGCCTGTGGATTGAAGGACCCCTTTATTAGACTCCGGCTGTTGTAAATATTTAGTGTGATAGTATTTTTATTATTCTGTTATGACTTATGATGTAATATAATGTTACCGTTGACCCTGACATGTAATATAATGATATTTCACTATTGTCGGCACATGTATGACTCAACTGATCCTGCCATACATGTGAGAATACACTCGGGTGTTCCTTATGGAAAACCGGGTGTGACAAAGTGGTATCAGAGCCAAGGTTGCCCGTAGGACGCAAGCCTAGTTAGAAATGGACGGGATGAGCATCATTATTTTATTAAAAACTATTTTACCAAAGATTTTTGTAGAAGAAAGATTTTTTTAGATTATATATATGTTGTCTAACCTCATCTATACTCAAAAGTATATTATTGTTTATTTTACTAACTCATTTTAAATTTTTAATGAAACAGATGACACATACACGTCTCACAGCCCGTAAGTCCACCGGAGGACGGGTTCCTCGACACCAGCTGGCTGCACGCACCGTTGAGGATGTGGACAACCCCACCACATACCAGACTCATGGGGAGTCCACTGAAGGCATGGTGGAGCGCCTTAGACACCTCCTTCGCTGTGCTGGGTACATCGGCAAGCTAGTGGTGCAATACGACACCACACGAGTTTCTCGCGCAGAACGCGAGGAATGGAGGTCACAGGCGAAGATCTACCATGAGAACAAGTTGCTCAAGATCCACAACTCATCAGCATGGAGATCCACCATGGCAGAGGCTGAGAAGGATGCCACTTGGGAGGCGATCACGTGCTAGAGCTACATCAACCGTGGATGCCTTGAGGGGACTCAATACATGTACACCCCTCGGCGACAAAGTGGAAGTGCAGTGTATGATTACGAACCAATCCGTGAAAGTTAAAACATCGTACAGATGGATGTGAGCCTCGAGGTAGGAGTTGACATCAGCACCAGGCTACAAAACTGCCAGCAGGAGCTTCAGGATGTACGTGACCTCCTGAAGAAGACGGAGGCCATAATGCATGGGCTGATAAGGATGAGGGATGGAGAAGTGAGTGATCTCTATGTTTCAGATGGAAACACTTGGACTCCAGACTCTCCAGACTGTAGGGCAGCCAAACGCCCTCATGCTTCACCACCACCTGAGGCCTTCACAGCTGAGTCAGAGGCTAGTTCTCCTGATGGCGATAAGGAGGACCCTCAGGAGAATGCACAAGTCCTAGGGGATAACTAGGATAGTTGCCCCTACTTATGTAATAACTCGTGTAGTACGTATGTGTATTGTATTGTAATGCTTAGTGTGTTTTGTTTAAGTGATTGTTTAGGTTTGATAAATGTAATGTGTTGTTAGTGTGTAAACGTGAGTTGTGAAAGCCATAGGCTTATGTTCACAACCTCGTTAGTGTATGTACATACCTACTAATGAATATAAATGCTAAGTTGCTTCAAACATGATCGTTAAATGAACAAGTAAAACTTTTGTAACTTTTGTGTGGAACTAATGGGGATACATGCACAACATGATGCAAATAAGAGAGCATATGTATAAGTTAAATCTAAACACAGTCTTTCACAATAGATGGCAGGAAGAAGAAGACACAATGAAGGAAACAACATCAATGAGGCTGAAAGGTTTCCTCTACCTGAATGGCAGCCAATAGTTACACGAAGAGCTGATGGGGAAGTGATACAATAAATGATGAACATGCAGAATCAACTCATACAAAACTTGACACAAGTGGTGGACAATCTGCAACAACCCCCACCACAAATTCAAAATGCACCACGTCAACCAAGGCTAAGTGAATTCCTAAGCACACAGCCCCCAAGGTTTGACAGTGCAATAGAATCTTTAGAAGCTGATGATTGGCTCAAGAATATCGAAAATAAGTTGCAGATCATTCATTGCCAAGGGCGTGAGAGGGTTCTCTTTGCCTCTCATCAATTATATGGGTCTGCGGCATATTGGTGGACAACATATAAGGAAGCTCATGAGGATCCAAAAAGTATATTATGGAATGAGTTCAAATTTGCCTTCCGCAATCACTATGTGCCAGCAAGTGAAATAAAGAACAAGCGCAAGGAGTTTCTTGGTTTGAAACAAGGAAGCATGTCTATACGGGAATATCTCACTAAGTTCACCCAGTTGTCTTGCTATGCTCCAGGAGACATTGACACTGACGAAAAGAAGCAGGATTGTTTTATTGAAGATTTGAACTCAGAAATACAGTATGCCATGTCTTCTAGTGACTATGAAAGTTTTCAGAAGCTTATCAACAAAGCCTTCATAGTTGAAAGAAAGAGACAAACTAGTTGAAGATCAAAAGAGGAAGATGAATTGGCAAGGGCAATCTGCTAGCAGCAACAGTCGGCCTCGCTTCTCATCACCGCCGACTGGAACAATGAACCGACCAATGGTCCCTAATCAGTTACAAAGGAACTACAACCCTGCTGCTAGGAATACAACTTTTCAACCACAACAACAACGGCAACAAGTGCAACAACAACGACCTGCTTTTCAACCTCGTCCTGCAGGATCAAATCCTCCCAATGCACCGCAAAACAATAAAGCACCTCTAAACAAGGTCACCAACAACAGAATCTTGTAGTGGCAAGGTGAATCATGTGACCATGGAGGAAGCACAAGAGGCACCAGATGTGGTAATTGGTATGTTCTCTGCCAATACTCACCCTGCTACAATTTTGTTTGATTCTAGTGCCACACACTCATTCATATCTAAAGAGTTCATAACAAGACACAAATTGCCAACTACATCTATGAATCGAGTGTTAGTAGTAAATTCTCCTAGAGGAGAATTAAAGACAAAACAAGTATGCCCTAAGGTGAATTTAGGAGTAAATGGGGTAGAATTCCTTGCAAATCTCATTGTGATAGAATCAGAAGGGATAAATATCATCTTGGGAATGGACTGGTTGACAAAGTATAAAGGATTTATACATTGTTCAACGAGGACTGTGGAGTTAACACATACGGATGGAACAAAGATCGAGTTTACATCCATTCAAGTACCATCTGGGAATGTTCAACTCAACAAGATCGAGGTAGTTATTGAAGACATAAAGGTTGTCAATGAATTTCCAGATGTGTTTCCCAAAGAATTACTAGGTATGCCACCGGATAGAGAAGTAGAGTTCATTATTGAATTAGTACCTGGTACTGCTCCCATATATAAAAGACCATATAGAATGGATACCCAACAATTAGCAGAACTCAAGGATCATATCCAAGAGTTATCAGAGAAAGGGTATATCTGTCCTAGTTCCTCACCATGGAGAGCTTCGGTCATATTTGTACCGAAGAAGGATGGGACTAAGAGGTTGTGTGTAGATTACCGTGCCCTCAATGAGGTGACAATAAAAAACAAGTACCCTTTACCTCGTATTAAGGACTTGTTTGATCAATTAAGAGGTGCATGTGTATTCTCCAAGATTGACCTCCGTTCAGGATATCATCAACTAAGGATAAGAGAATCGGATATTCCAAAAACAACATTTGTTTCTAGGTATGGACTGTATGAATATATACTTATGCCTTTTGGATTAACAAATGCTCCGTCTTATTTCATGTATATTATGAATAAGGTATTCATGAAATATTTGGACAAGTTTGTAGTAGTGTTCATTGATGATATCCTCATATATTCAAAGAATGAGCAAGAACATGAAGAACATCTGAGAATAGTGTTACAAAAGCTAAGAGAAAATTAACTTTATGCCAAATTCAGTAAGTGTGAATTTTTAAGAAAGTTGCTTTTCTCGGACATATTATCTCTGAAAGAGGAATATCTGTGGACCCAGAGAAGATAGCTGGTGTTCAAAAGTGGAAGACGCTAGAGAATGTTGGAGAAATCCGAAGCTTCTTAGGATTGGTTGGCTATTACCGAAGGTTCATTGAAGGATTTTCAAAGATAGCCAAACCACTCACAAAGATGTTAGAGAAAAGAACTGCTTTCATATGGACTCAAGAGTGTGAATCAAGTTTTCAAGAGTTAAAGAATAAATTAACAACTGCCCCAGTCTTAGTGATGCCAGATATGGAGAAAGCATTTTTAGTCTATTGTGATGCTTCAGGTCAAGGATTGAGATGTGTGCTTATGCAAGAAGGGCACGTTATTGCCTATGCTTCCCGACAACTTCGGAAACATGAGAAGAATTATCCTACACATGATCTAGAGTTGGCAGCAGTTGTACATGCATTAAAGTTATGGAGACATTACCTAATGGGTAAGAGAACCGAGATCTATACGGATCACAAGAGTTTAAAGTATATCTTCACGCAACCAGATCTCAACCTTCGACAAAGAAGATGGTTAGAGTTCATTAACGACTTTGATGTGGGGATCAATTACCACCCTGAAAAAGCTAATGTGGTTGCAGATGCTTTGAGTAGAAAGCACATGTTAACATGTTAACGATGAGAGATCTACAACCTCAACTTTGTGAAGAGTTCGCAAGACTCAACTTATGCTTGGTGAATCACACGGAGGCCATAGCAATGGAAGTTGACTCAACTCTAGAACAAGATATTCGAAATGGTCAGAAAAATGATGAAAAGATACTAGAAATTAAGAAATTGATCAAAGAAAACAAAACTCCTGGATTTAGAGAAGATGAGCATGGTAAAAGAATGTGTGCCAGATATCAAGGAAATAAAGAAATTAATTTTAAAAGAGGCTCATGATTCTGATTACTCTATCCATCCTGGGAGTACAAAAATATACCATGATCTTAAGACTAGGTATTGGTGGTACGAAATGAAAAGAGATGTTGCAGAGCATGTGGCATTGTGTGACACATGTCAATTAGTCAAAGCAGAACATCAAAGGCCTGCAGGATTATTACAACCACTAAAGATACTTGAATGGAAGTAGGAAGAAATTGGGATGGATTTCATAGTGGGTTTGCCCAGGACACAAACAGGGTATGACTCAATATGGGTGATCATGGATAGATTGACCAAGGTTGCTCATTTCATACCAGTGAAGGAAAATTATAACGGGTCCAAATTAGCGGAACTATATATGTCTAGAATAGTCTGCTTACATGGTGTACCCAAAAAGATAGTGTCGGATAGGGGTACACAATTTACATCAAGATTCTGGCAGAAACTACATGAATCTATGGGGACTCGATTAAAATTTCAGTTCTGCATATCATCCACAAACTGATGGGCAAACTGAGAGGACCAACCAAATTCTTGAAGATATGCTTAGAGCTTGTGCACTCAAAAATAGTAGGAGTTGGGATAAGAATTTACCATATGCGGAATTCTCCTACAATAATAGTTACCAAGCAAGTATGAAAATGTCTCCATTTGAAGCGTTATATGGATGAAAATGCAGAACTCCTTTGTTTTGGGATCAAATATGTGAGAATAAAGTGTTTGGGCCAGAGGTATTAAGAGATGTGGAAAAGCAGGTGAAGGAAATTCGCAATAATTTAAAGATAGCTCAAACAAGGCAAAAGAGTTATGCAGACACAAGACGAAGAGAGCTAGTCTTCGAAGTGGGAGACTATGTGTATCTCAAAGTGTCACCTATGTGAGGACTACGAAGATTTAAAGTAAGAGGAAAGTTAGCACCTCGGTATATCGGACCATTCAGGATACTCAAACACAAAGGAGAGGTGGCTTATCAATTGGAGTTATCATCTCGATTATCGGATGTACACGACGTGTTCCATGTATCACAACTCAAGAAATGTTTGAGAACCCCAGAGGAGCAACTGCCAATGGAAGAATTGGATGTACAAGAAGATCTTTCATATACCGAGTACCCAATCAAGGTTCTCGATACAATGGACAAGATTACAAGAAATAAAAGAATACGTATGTGTAAAGTTCAATGGAAACATCATTCGGAGGCAGAAGCTAAATGGGAAAGAGAAGACGAATTAAAGTCACAGTTTCCTAATCTATTCCCTTTGTAACCCCAATCTCGAGGACGAGATTTTTCTTAAGGGGGGTAGAATTGTAACATCCGAAAATTTGATCACCTGTGCTCAAACCCTTCTCCCTCCCTTCTCTCACCGTTAACCGGGGCCCAGCTATCAGTCCTTTCTCCCCCAAAGCAACCGCCGACCTCTTCTCTCTCTCCCTCACAGTTTATTATCGCATGTGAACAAAACCGCTTGGCCACGAGCAAAACGTTGCGCCTCTTCCCCAACTGGCGCTCCCATAACCGCCGCCTCCTTCCCCTCTACAAAACCCACCCGGCGCCAGCCATTTGTCCCCATCGAAACCGCACTCATCTCTCCCGATAAGAAAAACCACCCCATTCTCAATTCTTCAAAAACATACTCGGATCTTTGGTTCTGAGGCCTCCTACGTCATCACAAAGCACTCAGGAAGGTCTCCCGAGGAAGAACGATGAAGAAACGGTGCTGAAGTGCTTCACCGATGAAGATCGTCGGCATTTGCTGTTCCCCACCGTCGCCCGACCTCCTTCGGCCAATTCTGGTTCCCGAGAACACCCTAGGTGAGTTCCCCATCCCCTCCTCTTCGATTTGGAGAAAGAACCGCAAGGAAATACGAAGAATGGGCAAGAATCGGGATTTTCCGATGAGATTACCACCGCTTGCCGGCGAGCGCAGCCGCCGGAGCGAAGGAGAAGGGGGGGGAGCGACGTGGCCGCCTTTGTACCCTCGGATCTGAAATGAGCGGTTAAGATTAAAAGAACAGATATCGGTTCGATTATTTAAAATCTAGGCCGTTGATCTCAGATCCAACGGCCCACATTTAAAACAGGCCGTAGCCGTTGGGGATTTCACAGAAGGGTCCCTGGAGATTTAAATAACTAGGAAATAGCCCCTGTGATTTACATAATCAGCCCTAGGCTTAATAGAAATTAGGAAATTCATTGAAAAATAGCCAAACAGCCCCTGTACACTATGTATATTAATATATCAGTTCTATAATCACATTTTAGACCCTAAAAAAATTATAATTATTTCATTTTGATCCAGAATCATTTAGAATTTTTATATTTAATTCTGTAATTAGCCAAATTTGAGTAAACCAATTCTAGAAAATTTTAGTAAGGCATGAAAATATTATGTTTCACACTTTAAAACATATATGAATTCTGAAACTAAAAATAATAATTTTAAGAGGCTGAAATTATTTATATAGTGACAAATTAATTCTGAAAATCAAAATAAAAACCATATATGTTCTAAAAAAATTGTAGAAATTTATTAAAAGGTATAAGATTATTTTGTTTCCATATTTTTATACATGTATAATTTCTGTAGTCCAGAATAATTATATATATGGCTGAAAATATATTTTTAAGTATTAAATAAATGCTGAAATATAAATAAAAATAATATATAATGAAGAAAAATTATGGAAACTGTTAAAAATGCATGAATAGGTTCTGAAATGTAGAAAACAGTAATATAGATTCTGAAAATAATTATAATGACGATTTAAAATAGTTTTTAGGACTAAATCAATTATAAAATTAATATACATGCATATATGCACTCTAAAAGTTATCAAAAATCACTACAAAACTTGAAAATAAATGTTTTGCCATAACAAGGATAAAGTAAAAGATATAAATGTCAATTTGAAACTTATTTTCATTTCAAAACACATAAAATAATATGAAAACAATAGTATATGGAGAAAATAAGTGGAAAATAAATGATATATGTGTATGTTCAAGTATATATGTAATAAAGATGTGTTGTTAAGTTTCTTATGGCATGTTTTACATTGTTTTGTGTGCATATACATGGATAGAACCAATCCAAGAACCTCTTTTTAATCTTCAAGAGCAAGACTTCGAAGTTAACGAACATCCATTCAAAGGCAAGTGTTCCTTGACCACTTTGTTCCTATTCTAGGATGATTAGTTAGAATGATTGCATGTTGTCTTCAATATGAAACCCAAATTAGGATGTTTCACTAGATTTTATTCCTTATCATTCCTTGCAAAGCCATGGAGGGATTTAGTTAGGATTTGTTGGTTATCATTTTATGTGCTTAGTCATACTTAGAACTTTAGAAATGAATGAAACATAGTTGATGCTAGTCTTGTGGATTATATGAAAGACACAAGTGTGTGGTCATGGTTTTAGGAATTTAGACAGGCTGGTTGTTTTGGATGGTGCTTCGCGCACGAGACTCGGGTTAGTGATAGTGTCTATCTTAGATTCTAAGGACCGGTTCATGGAACAGTTAACCCGGCTCTACAGTGCCACCACAAGACTGAGATGGGGCAGCTTGGCCAATTAATTAGGAGTTTGTCGGTATAGTATGAGTGTTTGGATGGTGCGGGGAATGGGAGTCTATTTTTGACTATCCTGGGAACTGCAAGGCTAAAGAGGGGGCTTCTGTAGGGGAGGGTTTACTCCTAGGAACTGCAGCGGTGAAACCTCAATGGGCTTGTACTTGCCGGTAGACCCTTTGTAAAGGCCATGTAGTGATCTCCTGATCGCACACCAAAGAAAGTGTGTAATGTGTCTTGCAACCACGGATATCAGGGAGGTTCTTAGTCCACCTGGCAACAGGGGATGAAATCACTACTTGTGGGTAAAGTGCTACGATCTCTGTAGAGAACCAAACTATCATGACAGTCGTGCTCACGGTCAAGTGCGGCTTGGACTTGACCATGATTAGAGAAACATGGATGTGAGTTGAAAGAGGTTGTTGGGTGGTGTAACCTAACATTAATAACTTAATTATGAAGTTGGTGGGATTATCACTTAGTAAGATAGGTTGTTAATCAAAGCTAAGGCTTAGGATTAATACATAGTGCTTAACCATGTTAGCCTTTCCTTGCTATTAGCCTTCATAACATTCTTTCCAACACTTGCTGAGTACCTTTGGTACTCAAACTTCCTTTTGTTGGATATCATATGCTGCTCAGATGCAAATGAAGATATAGACTTCGATGAGGAGGACTTCGATCCTGAAGAGTTGTTCTAGGCTGGTGAAACCCCCGGGCAACGCCTGTGGATTGGAGGACCCCTTCATTAGACTTCCGCTGTTGTAAATATTTAGTGTGATAGTACTTCTATTATTCTGTTATGACTTATGATGTAATATAATGTCACCGTTGACCTTGGCGTGTAATATAATGATATTTCACTATTGTCGGCACATGTATGACTCAACTGATCTTGGCATACATGTGAGAATACGCTTGGGTGTTCCTTATGGAAAACTGGGTGTGGCAATCGTAGGGAGGCTAGACATCGAGAACGCTTTGAGGATCCGCGACCCAATCGCCTCCCCGATGAAGATCACCGTCAATCGCCACGCCTCACCGCCGAACGCCCGTCTCCGGCCATTTCCTTGCCCATGCAACACCTTGCTCCAGAGTCGGTTCCCAACCTCCAAGACCAAGTTTTTGACGTTCTTGAACAGCAAGAAGAAGGCAAGTGTACTTGATCAAATTTGCTCCTAATTTAGGATATTAGTTAGAATTAATTGCATTTTGTCATAAATTGTGAAACCTAAAGATAGGATGTTTTCCCCTAGTTTTCCATGACTTCTCCTTGTTGGTGGGAGTACTTATTATATTCATAGGTACCTTGATTCTTAGCCATGCTTAGTGTTTTTGAAGAAACTTGGAGATACATTTATGATTATGACTTGAACTATTGGCAAATTCATGAGATATGATAAATTGTTATAGAGTTAGAAATCTAGACAGTCTGGAATGATTTTGGTTGGTGTTGTGTGCACGAGAACATGGGTTAGTGATTGGTGTTGCCTAGATTCTAAGGACCGGTTCATAGAGCATTTAACCTGGCTTGACCGTGCCACCACATGCTGAGACGGGGCAGCTTGGCCAAGTAATTAGGTGTATTTTCGACATAGTATGGGTGTCTGTAAGGTGCAGGAATTTGTAGTCAGCTAGACTACCATGGAAACCGCAAGGCTCAAGAGGGGCCACTATAGCGGAGGTTGTAGCCTCCTGGATGCTGTTAGGTGAAACCTCAGTGGGCTTATGCTAGTCGAGAATCCCATTGTAAAGGCCTCGTAGTGATCTCCTTGCCGCACACCATGGAAGTGTGAATGTGGTTGGTTGTCATGGGCAAAATGGAGGTTCTTTTAGTTCACTCGAAAACGGGGGATGAAATCATGACTTGTGGGTAAAGCGACACAAACTCTGCAAAGTTGGAAAACTGTCATGACAGCCGTTCTCACGATCAAGAGCAGCTCAGACTTCTTCATGATTAGTGGAATGTGAAAGGAAATGGTTGGGAATGTTAAGTGGGAAACTTAACATTTATGATGTGAGTATGGGAATGGGACAAATTCATTCATATAGTAATGTAGGCGCTAATTCAAGCTAAGGTGTTAGGATAAATGCGTAGTGCTAATACCGTGATGTAAGCCTTTCCTTGTATTGGCCTTCATGTCATTTTTTCCCACACTTGCTGAGTACCTTAGGTACTCAAGCTTGTTTTTGTTGGATATAATTGTTGTTCAGGCTATGGAGATTACGTCGAGTATAACGAAGACAATATCGACCAGGAAGACCTCTACTAGGCTTGTGAAATCCCCCCGGCAACTCCTGTGATGGAGCTCCACAACAATTAATTCCACTGCGTTGTCTTTGATATTTCTACTACTTTAATAGTCTTTTAAAGATATTTATATAAGACTTTATCTACACGTTTATCTTGGCATGTAATTTATGATGTTCTTACTATTTGTCACCAAATGTATGAACGAACGATCTTGTCATACATGTGAGAATTCATTTGGTTTGTCTTCATGAAAACGGGTGTGACATTATTTCTCGAATCTTTGGGAGGAGGGCGCTGGGAACGATTTTTGGAGGCTAAGAAGAACCGGAGGGAACAGGTGATGGAAATGTCATTGTAGGATAGTCTAGAGATTAGAGATTTTTTGTTAGCAATTACTCCTTCCATTTTGAATTATTTGACCCTGGCTATTTCAATTTTTATGTTATGTGATGGAAATGTCATGACTGTACCTTTTTGTGTGGCTTGATTAAACATGTATATGTCCCGTTATCTCTGGGTAGAGGTATATGCTCTGTTCATTTTTTTGGAAGAAATAAGTAGTTGTATGTTATGTGATATTTTAAAATTTTCTGACATCAGGCTTAATTTGTTTTCAATTAGTAATTTTTGGTTCTCTTTCATTTTGGCAATTTCTTGTTAAAGTACATGTTTTTTGAAGCAGCAGTGAAATTTATGCCGTTAAGAGTTTTTTCGAAACGCACCGGTGGATCCGGTGTGTATTATAAGAAGTAACAGAGTTAGATTACATGCACAAGTACTGCAGGTGTAGAGGGGGAGGGGGTTACACGTGATGGGGGCCCTTGGATGGCACAGGAGGGCCAACTTTGTAGCCCCTGCAGCGCACCATTGCAGTTTAAGAGTTGCTAACATTCATATATTTTTTTGTTAGCTCCATTGGAACAAACAGTTGTTGCGTCACAAATAACATGAAACGTGAACCAATTCAGGGTTGCATATTGGTTCGCTGTATTTGATTACCTATTATTTGCTTTGCCTTTGTTTGCATTCTGATAGTCATTACTCTGTTTTCCATCTTTTTTGGTCTGCTTAAAATGGACTAGAACTCAGAACAGATGAGCAAAGTCTATGGATGTTTATGAAATTTGTATCTAGAGGCATTCATGAAGCTGCTTGAAGAGGAACAATAGTTTCAAAACAAATTGGGCTTTCTTGGGTGTGATAGTTCGAACATCTAAGTTTCTTATTAGATCAAATGAATTACTAGATCCCTCCATGATACGGATTGGGGTCCCGATCTTTACATTGTAGGATCACAAGGCGATAACTAGTTTCAAAGAAGTCAAGATAACTAGTGCAACCTGACAAATAAAACTCGAAGCCAACCCGGCAACCTGAACCGAGGATTCGCCCAATCACACTCTCAAAAAAACCAACCAACACAATCTGGAATCAATGGACCAAGAGCACCGATTGGGAGCTGATGAAGCGGCCGCTTCTGTAATTACGCGAGGAAATCACAAGAGCAAAGGGGTAGAGATCACTCTCTGGAATTGTTAGCAAACAGCTAAATAAAGGGTATTTTTTCTTAATAATTCTGCCGCATCCATCGAAATGCTACATATTTATACTAGGAATAATCCTCCTAGTTTAGGTGTGAAAGGACCCTAAGTGCATGGGTTTAGATGAGTTGAAGACCTTACACGAGATGCATTCCCGAGGTGCCTCGCACAGCCATTCAGCTCTTGACCTCCTTGCAGTAAAACAGTCATTACTCTTGATTGGGAAATCCAAATGACACACCGTTTATTGCTTTGGAAACTAGACTTGGTATGCTTTCACACCATGTGGCGTATGCAGCAAGATACGTGCCAGGTTGGTACAGAATTGAAAATTAAGTTGTAGCTTCTGCAGTGGAAAGTTCGGACAAACCGAACCATCTTGGTTCAGTTTGGACAGCCCGAACCGTTTTGGTTCAGTCCGAACAGTGTGAATCGTTGTTTTCTCTCTGGTTCTTGTCGTGTGTACCTAATCATCAACAAAGTAGAACTTTTAGGTAGTATAAATTCTCAGTTATACGGTTATCGAATTCGGCCAGGAGTGACGTCACCTGTGGTTGTAACTTTTTGGCATGACTTCTTGTCAAAGGGCCATGGTATGTATGACTTGAAGTATCTTGCGTTTGGTTCATAGGTTGGATTATATGTATGGGTGGGACATCCGCATCATCCCCCCTCATGAAAAAGAGTCGTCCTCGACTCTATTTCTTCATCACCCAAGAACGGAGATAAATCGGCAACATTGAAAGTTGGGCTGACACCATAGTCTCCAGGAATGTCAATATTGTAAGCATTGTCATTAATTTTGGTTAGAACTTTGAACGGTCCATCTGCTCTTGGCATCAACTTGGACTTTCTCCTGTAAGGAAAACGCTCCTTGCGTAGGTGAAACCAAGCCATGTCACCGGGTTCAAATGTCATCTTCTTGAGATGTTTGTTGGCCTTTGTAGCAAAATAATGTGCCTTTTTCTCTAGCTCTTCTTTTGTCTTCTCATGTAACTTCTTGACATATTCAGCATGCTTGGAAGCATCCATGTTAGTTTGTACCTGCAAAGGTAATGGCAACAAATCGATCGGAGCAAGGGGTTTGAAGCCATATACTATTTCAAATGGACACTTATTAGTGGTAGAGTGCACTGCCCTGTTATATGCAGACTCAATGTGCAGTGAACATTCTTCCCATTCCCTTAAATTCTTCTTGATAAGTGATCACAACAACATTGAAAGTGTTCTATTCACCACCTCGGTCTGTCCATCTGTTTGATGGTGGCATGTCGTCGAAAACAGCAGCTTCGTTCCGAGCTTTACCCACAATGTCTTCCAAAAGTAGCTCAAAAATTTGGTATCACGGTCTGAAACAATCGTATTAGGCATCCCATGTAATCTCACAACTTCCCTAAAAACAAAGGGGCTATGTGTGAAGCATCATCGCTCTTATGACATAGTATAAATGTGCCATTTTTTGAGAATCGATCCACAACAATAAAAATTGAATCCCTCCCTCTTTTTGTTCGAGGTAATACTAAAACAAAGTCCATGCTAATGTCTTCCCAAGGATTGCTAGCAATAGGCAAAGGTGTGTATAAACCATAGGGTTTTAGTTTTGACTTAGATTTGTGGCATGTGATGCATCTTTGAACTAGTCTCTCCACGTCTCTTCTCATCTTTGGCCAATAGAAGTGGTGGGACAGCATCTGATAAGTTTTGTCTCTTCCAAAATGACCCATCAGTTCACCAGCATGTGCTTCCTTTCTTGTGCTTAATAACATAAGGAAAAGTTTCAATAAATTCAACCCATTTTGCATGGCGACGGTTTAGTTTAGCTTGACCTTTCAAATACTTCAAAGCTTCATTATCTGAGTGAATAACAAACTCCTTTGGCCATAAATAATGCCGCCATGTCTCAAGTACTCTTACCAAAGCATATAACTCCTTGTCATACACATAATAATTCAGTTGTGCTCCTCCAAGACTTTCACTAAAACATGCAATAGGTCTTCCTTCTTGCATAAGCAATCCTCCAATACCAAGCCCACTTGCATGACATTCAACCTTAAAAGTTTTGGTGAAGTCCGACAATGCAAGCAAGGGGGCTTCGGTTAAACGTTTCTTTATTTCTTGAAAAGCTTTCTCTTGTGGTTCACTCCACTTGAACATAACTCCTTTCTTCATCAACTCATTGAGTGGAGCAGCTATGGTGCTGACATTCTTGACAAATCTCCATAAAAATCAGCAAGCCCATGGAAGCTTCTTACTTAACTTACATTCCCTGAAATTCGCCACTCCTTGATTGCTTTTACCTTTGATTCATCAACATGAATTCCTTGTCCTGAAACAACAAAACCTAGGAAAACAATTTGGTCTGCACAAAATGTGCACTTCTCAATGTTAGCATACAAATTTTCCTTTCTTAGAATATCCAAAACTTGCTGAATGTGATCAAGATGTTCCTCCATTGTCTTGCTGAAAATTAGAATATCATCAAAGTAAACAACAACAAATTTTCCAATAAATGATCTCAGCACATGGTTCATCAACCTCATGAAAGTACTAGGAGCATTAGTCAATCTGAAAGGCATTACTAACCATTCATACAATCCAAACTTTGTTTTGAAAGCAGTTTTCCATTCATCGCCGTCTTTCATTCTTATTTGATGGTAACCACTTTGCAAATAAATTTTAGTAAAAATCATTGAACCACTCAATTCATCAAACATATCATCTAACCTAGGAATAGGATGACGATAGCGAACAGTGATATTATTAATCGCTCTACAATCTACACACATCCTCCAAGACCCATCATTCTTTGGCACTAAAATCACAGGAACGGCACAAGGACTTAAACTTTCACGCACATATCCTTTATCTAAAAGTGTTTGTACTTGCCTTTGTATTTCTTTGGTTTCTTCAGGGTTGGTGCGGTATGCTGGTCAGTTAGGAAGTTCAGCTCCTGGAATAAGGTCAATTTGATGCTCGATGCCGCACAAAGGAGGTAGTTCAGCTGGTGTTTCTTCCGGAAAAACATCATGGTATTCCTGCAAAATATGAGTGATAACACTAGAAACAGAGGTCAAGTCATTAGCTGAAAGCAACGTGTCTTTGTACACAAGTACAACAAAAACTTGGTTTGGGTTATTCCTCACATCTATCATTTCAGATTTGGTGGCTATCATGACTAAGTTATGTCCCTGATCCTTGTTTTTGTCTCTCACATTTGGCTTGTGGCTCTCACTCACGGCTTTGTGTAGGGCACTCATTTTCTTTCCCTCCTTTTATTTTTCACTCTGAACCTTCACTTCTGAGCTCTTTTGCAAACATTCCGCGTGGATTTGTTGTGGTGACATTAGCTTCAGCATCAATTCCTTTCCTCTGCACTTGATTGTGTATTGATTTGAACGACCACTATGTAGAGATGAGCGATCATATTGCTACGGTATCCCTAACAGCAGATGACACACTTTCATGGGAACAACATCGCACTCTACAGAGTCAATATATTCACCAATCTAGAAAGGAACGATTACTTTATGCCCAAGCTTGATATCTCCCAAATCATTTAGCCATTGCACAGGATAGGGATGTGGATATCGCAACAATTTTAGCCCAAGCTTTTCAACCATTTCTGTACTTGCAAGGTTATGGCAGCTCCCACCATCTATAACCACTTTGCAAACCTTTCCTTCAACCTTGGCTCTTGTTTGCAAAAGATTGTGTCGCTTTCCATTCTCAGCTTCCTTCACTTGCCCACTCAAAATTTGAGTCACAACAAGTGCATCACCTTATTCAAATGCACAATAGGTGTGAGCTTTTTCCTTAGCATTCTCAAATGTTCTTTCATCATCAATTCCTTTTTCTTCCTCACTAGCTGTCAAAGTGTTCGCTACGACACTTCCCCCGGTCTGCTCGGAAGCAGCCCGCGGAGGTTCTTTTTTCGGTGGGGCTAGAGGATCACGAAGGTCTGAGCACAATGGTGACGGAGACACGAGGGTTTACGTGGTTCAGGCCGCCGGAGCGTAAAACCCTTGTCCACGGGAGTGCTGGGTGTATTACTTGCTAGCGTGTGAGAATGAGTTGGCTAGGTCGCGAACCCTTTGCGGTGGCTGCCCTGGTCCTTTTATAGCGCAAGGACGGGGCAATTACAATGCAGCCCGGGGCCCGACAGGTGACCCCGCGACTATCTGTGCCTATACATGATCTAGGCATTTACAACTACTCGTGTAGTCGCTATTGGTGGAGTTATGGTGTGTCATCTGCTCCGCCGGGCGCTTCTGTCCGGGTAGTAGGTGACGATGAAGTCCCAGTCTTGTCGTCACGCTCCCTTGCTTTGTTTAGGCGGCTTTGGACTGTGAGAGGGACCCGACCACCCGTTCACGCACGGGGTCATCCCACTTGCTCAGGAATCGCATTGGGTGGTGCCGTGATACGCGACACCCAACAGCACACATATAAGGGAATATGTATTACAAAATCAAAAGCGGAAGCTTACAAATGCTTCTTTGTAAATAATTTACATCAAATAACTACAACGGAAGACTAGTCTATCTCACGTTTCATAATTACTAAGCACTCGAGAAGAGGTCCAGCCCGCAGACTCTTCTCGCTAGCAACACGAAGTCATACGGCAGCGGTTGGGTCTCCACGTGTTAAACAAATCGGAAGTCTCTGAGTCTCACCAGACAACCTTCTCAATAGCACCAAGGTTAACCTACAAAACCACTCATATAGCAAGCATGAGCACATAGGCTCAGCAAGACTGACCTGTCTCACCTAAACATGTAACTCTAAATGCTAGGATTGCAATGTGAAATAGGAAGGTAAGTTGCAAAAGACATGCCTATTTAGTTTGCTCTTACTTTCAAGTTTTAGCATTAAGTTGTGGAGAACCTCACGCTAAGGCACATGAGAGAGCCGCAATCAAACAAGAAATGCATTTCTCTCATGTACCTTGCCCAAGGTTGAAAGGAACTTTAATTAGCTCTAAACTACAACAAATCATTAACAATCAAAGTCCATATTTCAATCAGCAACATTTTAGCATGTATCTGACCTGTTCTTTCTATGATACGGTACAGTGAACAAGTGGTACTCACTGACAGTGAGGAACGGTGATTATAATCGATTTACACCTGCAGGGCTACCCGAATAATCCGTCACGTACGCCCATACTCGATGTTGCCTACAGCAACCATCACGGACGTCGTACGCAACCACCTTTCACCCGTCAGCCAAATATTGAAACGGTCCAATCATCCCGAGCAAGAGGTCTCTGCGCGGGCATCCACAGTGCCGCCAGCCGGTTTACACCTCGAGCTCTCAACCTACACTCTGAACGACCAGCTATGCCTCAACACCCAGCTACCCGAGTTACATCGGTTTCTCGGTTCCCATATAGTTGGTAGGTCTTCGGTACTGTTCTAGCTTGTTCAACAGGCCCGCACACGGCTCGGTCCTCAATCGACACAAGCGGAGCTATGGCACCCAGGCCCCAAAGTCCTGCTGCCCTTACTCTCCACCCGGTCTCATTTTTCTTGCCATGTGTTTCATTTGCTATCTTTACCCGATCAATGTGCCTCTAGCCTATTCTCGCGAGTAGTTTCAACTACTCGACTTGTACCGAATCCTACACTATCTTAGCATTGCAATAGATAATGAGGTTTTCAAACCCAGGGTTTTCTTGGCTATGCATTTGGGTTTTAAACAAGACTCTAATGCAAGAATTAAGTGGGTGCTCAAAGTAAGTTCTCGAAACAGTAAAAATTTGTAAAAAGGGTTAATGCAAACCAGCGCTTGCCTGTTTTGCACGGTAGTTGTATATAATAACAGTTAGTGATCTTCGATCCCTTAATCCTTCTGAACTTGCTCAACTGATCCACACGTCAAGGGATTGCTCCGTCGAAGTCCTTCATCGTGAACCCTATCGACATGTATATGCATAGTATTTTATAATGCAATTTAAAGACTTAGAGATTAAAACTTCTTAAGAATAGAGGCTGTGTGGAGATCCTAGGATGATATTGTTTCCTCTGTTGTGCAAAGAATTCAAAGGAACTAAATCTGCCTTAGATGTTTCATAACATCCCTAGCTAAATTCCTAATGAACACATAAGTTGCTAGAATGATTCAGGTAGAACTACAGATCCTGATCTCCAATGACTTCGAAATTTTTACAGGAAGTCATACACTACACAGAGACTTAGCTTGCCAAATTTCAGCCAAATTGGAAGGAAATTGGGTCTCCCATAATTTCCCCACTAATCCCTATTGTTTTCTCATATACCTAAGATTGGAGAACAAGGACAGGAAGATCCAAGGCTCAATTTTAGCTGAAAATTTGCATGTGAATTCCTGGTCACATGAAAGTGTTCTGGACCAAAAATGAACACTTTTCATTGAGTGTTTTATTCAGAACAATTCCCTAAGCAATTATGCAAAAAGGAATTACTTCTGGAGTAACTCACATGTTCATGCCCAACTTAGTGAACTACAACTTCAGTTATAGTTCATGGAGTCTTCATAAATTTTCCTAGGATTTTTGGAGTTAAGAATTGCCCAGAAATAATTTTTCCAACTCTGGGACAATTTCTGAAAAGTCTCTGTATTCATTTGGAAGGGCAGGCCTGGCGCAGTGGTAGATTCTCTCCACTTGTGTCCTGGAGGTGCAGGGTTCGAATCAGCCTCCTTGCAAAATAAGCAAGGGGAAGGCTGCCTAGAAATTCCCTTCCCCAGACCCCACAGCGTGTGGGAGCTTTCAGCACTGGGTATGCTTCTCTGTATTCATTTGAACACAGTACATCGAAATCTGAATTCTCCCACACAATTCAACTATAAAGGAGCTGAAATTTTTACAGGAGTTCAATAACATCCTAAGAATTATTCTGGCAAAATTTGATGATTATTGGATAAACCAAACTTCCTCTAAAATTCTTTTACTGATAAGATTCAAAGAACTTTCCAGAATTAATTATTGACTTTCATGCAAATTGGGTTGCATATTTGGATAGATTCTTTCAATATGAATCTAACCCAATTTGAATCACTTAATTTGTAGGTTCCTACACAAAGATATGATCTTTACAAGAATTGGGGAAAATCTGAAAATGAGCTCTATTCTATTTTCCAATTTTCATAGACATAAGGAATTAACACCACATTTGGCCAAGCAAATGAGGTCCAATGCCTCTGAAATTTTTACAGGAGTTCAAGTATTTTTGGAGGAATGTTCTGCCCAAATTTGGGAACTTTACAATACATAGAACTCCTGGAATAAATCCTACAAATTTTTCTCATATGAATTAATGAGCCAAATCCAGGAATTTTTATAAATATTGGGATGTACCCTGGATACTACTCTCTGAGAGGAATCCAACAAAATTTATTTGACAATTTTTGGATATTCCTACACAATGTTGTGGCTCTCCAAAGTTTAAACCGAAAACTGAA
Organism: Neostapfia colusana; assembly: GCA_030760725.1. Lineage (NCBI taxonomy): Eukaryota > Viridiplantae > Streptophyta > Magnoliopsida > Poales > Poaceae > Neostapfia > Neostapfia colusana. Next base: position 2,926,895 of record JASWHV010000005.1, on the reverse strand, counting down.
AATTCTGAAAATGTTTAAACGCTGACTGTGGGTCCCACCCATTAGCCATTTTCTTCAACCTCGCGCCAGAGACCCGAGCGGCGGCGCCCTCTGCCGAGGGTCACCCGAACGGCCTTCCCGGCCATCTCCCGATCCCCTGCTCGCCGCCCCACCATTATTTGGCCCGCTGAACACGTTGGGATGGTCGCCGGCGGCCGTGGATCGCCGGAAAACCTTGCGCACCGGTGTCAGCAACAATTAGGGTTCCGGCGAGCCTGTGCAAGGTGAATTGTCCACCAAGTGGTCGGTTCTTTGGCTCTAGAGCACTAGGGAAAAGTGTAGACGCTAGAAATGGCCACCAAATCCATCGGGGAGCACTCTAACCCCGTCGGCACCGTGCGGCCGACTTGCCCCGAAAGTTTTCCCGTGGCAAGAACGTGAAATTCTCGCCCTACCCTTAATTGCTCGACTTAGGATCGAGGTAGGAGGTACTCTAGCTAGTGAGGAACTTGTGTGCAAAGTTTGAATCACATCCATCAAGAATTTACACCGAATTTCACAAACGCATACCTCGGTGTCGGTTTGTGCCGCCCGGGAGAAAATCTCCAAATTCTTGCTCTGTGATCAATTGTTAGGGCTGAAACTCGGGCATGAGCAGCTAGTCTCGCCGGTGCACCGATGAGTAAGCTTTCTTTAGCTTGATCCCCCTCGGTGTGGGCTGTCCACGGAGACCGAGCCCTAGTTTCCTTCGCTTCCCACCGCGCATGGCCGAAACTTCGAGTTCCCGCGCCCATATGAGTATGGTTCCGTGGAAGAAACGTGCTAGCTGGCTAGAGCACGCGTTAGCGCTGCTCTTTTCTGTGGAGACCGTGATCCTTCGACGATCGGCCGGTGGTGTATGATCAGAAGAACCGAGCGCGGCACCGTTGCTTGCGGGGAGGGAAGAACAGAGCGAGGTGAGCTACGGGTGAGCAAAAGAACTTCGGTTGAGCTACCGTGTGGAGGATAAGAGAGAGGCGAGCCTAGGGAGAGCAGGAGCTGGCGAGCCACCGAGCGAGGTCCGAGCAGCTGCTGTCGAGCGCGCGCGCGTCCGGGAGAAAACAGAGTCGGTTCTCTTTGTTGAGTAGCTGACAGATGGGGTCCACCCTTCTCCAATTTTTCTCTTCACTGTGCTCTGAGATTCCCCCACAAACATTTTCCAAATTGGACCAAACTTGGATATTAGGTCAAACAAAATGTGAGGAATTTGAATATGAAATATAATTTCAAAATTGAGCACATTTGGTTCAGTTTCCAAATTCAAATTTGAATTTGAGTGTGCTCACAAATATTCCTTCGAATAAATGGTAGATGAGCTCCAAAATTCTCCAGACTTGGAACTTAAACTCTTGAATACTTGAGGGATGCATTGGTGAATTCACCCGAATGCATTTTGACAATCTGATCAGAATCCTTTTAAACAGTTCAAATTTGTGTTTAAATCTCCCTCATCTTCTACTCACAAAGGATGTGCGCATGACTGAGATTGGTGGAGTGAATTTCTTTCCTCATGTCAACTTGTGTTAAGCATGGGCTAAAGAACATTTTTAACTCCCTCACATGACCATTTTGGGGTTCATTATTTCATGTGACACATGATAAGGCAATTCTTTTGCCTTAACTTTGTTTGTAAGTTGAAATCAAACTCTCCAAAATATATCCAAAGTTTGCAAATGATGAACTTCAATCGTGTGGAGTTGAAAACTGAACTGCCTTTGGAGAATTGGGCACAATTCATCCAAATTCAAATATGTATTTGAATTCATTGTACATTTAGGTCTATTTGGAAAAATGGGTAGCAAATATCTTCAAAAATTCATGAGACTTTGCCTACCCCCTAATTTGGACCTAAAGAATTCAAATATGAAACCTGATCTTTGGTTTGGCTGCTGCAAATGAGGTTTTGATCACAACAGTTTGCATTCCTATTGTTGCCCTCATTTGAAATTTGAGTTTAAAAATCTGAATTCCATTTCTCCTTGCACATGAGAGCTTACACATAGATTTTTAAAATAACTTTATCCCCCAACACTCAATTGATCCTAGGCTAGAGTGGTGGGACACTCATGTGTGTCATCACATGTGAAAAAATTTAAACAAGTCCAAATTTTCATAACTTGAAACCAAATGGTGTTCAAACTTCAGTCCCTTTTTATTCAAAAAAAAATTTTTTGGGACCTTTACACCCCCCCTTAAAAGGAATCTCGTCCCAAGTTACTAAGTAAAAATGAGGGAGAGGATGGTGGAAAATTTTTAGGATGTGTGACGTTAAAAGTCGGGATAATTGGCGCCAAGAAATCCTTCGCTCTCCCATGTCGCTTTAACCTTGGAGTAACCACTCCATAAAACTTTATAGAACCACAACGTATGGTCGCGTGTGGTTTGGCCCTTTATGTCGATGATCTAAACCAGTCCCTCCTGATGTGTGAGATCTTGTTTCAGTTCCTCGATATTCCCTAGCTGAATGGTGGTTAAACACTTGAGGCACTTCCTCAGCTGAGAAATTTGGAAGATGCCGTACACACCGGTGAATATCACTGATAATTCCATCTGGTGTGTATCTGATACACATCTTTCCGAAAACCTGGAATGGACCGATGAATCGGGGTGAATAGAAACTTTGACAAGTGAACCCGTTCCAAAAATTTTCTTCCTAAATTCTGGGTTACGGAATACGACGATTCTGTCCTTAAACCACAGGACATTGTCTCCGTCTTTCCGGAATCATTTTTGCTCCCCACTGTTTCTACGTCTCCGTAAATGTGACATGCTCTTGTCATGTTTCTAGGCTGCCACCCTTTCTTCACAGATGGTAGGGATAAAAGCTAAATTGTAGCTCTATGGGGAACCACACGTAATGGTGGCTCGCTCTCTTCCAACGGGGTGATGGTTAGATTATGAATGTCTGACTTGCGACTCACGCATTCGCCACCATGTTAGCCTTGCCGCGGTGATAATGGATCTCTATTTCGTAATCCTTTATCAACTCTAACCATCTTCGCTGCCTCTTGTTCAGCTCTTTCTGAGTGAATATGTACTTGAGACTTTTGTGGTCGGTATATAAATGCACGAGGTTACCGAGTAGGTAGTGCCTCCATATTTTGAGTGTGAGTACCACGGCAGCGAGCCCTAGGTCATGAGTTGAATAATTCTGCTCATGGTTTCTGAGGTGCCGTGACCCATACGCGACCACCCTGCGGTCTTGCATGAGCGCACATCCGAGACCAATGCCGGATGCATCGCAGTACACATCGAACGGTTTTGTTGTGTCTGGCTGCGCCAAAACCGGTGCTAATGTCAGGTGCTTCACTAATGCCTTGAACGCTGCTTCACATGCTGGACTCCAAACATCATTGGTAGTATTCTTCAGCAGCCCTGTCATAGGTTTGGCAATCTTCAAGAAGTTCGGAATGAACCTCCGATAATATCCCGCGAGTTCGAGGAAACTCCGTACCTCGTGAACAGTTCTCGGGGACTTCTAATGCAGCACTTGTGCGATCTTACTCGGGTCTACAGCGATGCCCTTCACTGAGATGATATGCCCGAGACAAAGTACTTGTGATATCTAGAATTCACACTTGCTGAATTTCGCGTATAGCTTGTGATCCCGCAGCCGTTGCAAGACTATATGCAAGTGCTTCTCGTGTTCTTCCTCCGACTTGGAATAAACCAGTAGGTCGTCGATGAAGACCACGACAAACTTGTCCAGCTCTGGCATTAATACCGAGTTCATCAAGTACATGAACTGAGCTGGAGGGTTGGTGAGACCAAGGAACATGACAAGGTACTCATAAAGCCCGTACCTTGTCGAAAAGCTGTCTTTGGAATATCCTCAACCCGTATCTCAATCTGATGGTATCCTGATCTTAAGTCCACCTTAGAAAAGATATTTGCTTTGGCCAACTGATCAAACAATATGTCAATCTGTGGTAACGGGTACTTGTTCTTGATTGTCACAGTGGTAAGCAGACAAACACCACACAAAATTGTAGTGTTTTGTGCTTCTCCTTTGCAAATAATACTGAATAACCCCAAGGTGACGAACCCAGACGTATAAAACATTTGCTCATAAGGTCATTCAGAAATGTCTTCTATTCTGCCCATTCCTTGGGTGCCATTTGATACGGCCTTCGTGAACTCAGTGGTGTTCTCGATGCAAGTTCAATCTTGAACTCTATGCCCCGTTCGGGCGGTATGCCCGGTAAACAATTGGGAAACACCTCCTGAAATTTACGTACCACCAGACTGTCCTCTATCTTAACAGTTTCCGAGTGGTTCAATATTGCAATCTGTTGCCGACTGGTGCCCAGAACTAATGTATGAAGACCGTGCCGTGGGGAGTTTGAGCTTAACAGTTCGAACACTGCTGTTGAGAACCGCATTGTGGTAATTCAACCACGACATCCCCAAAATAATGTCGATCTTCAGACCCCAAGAATAAGGAGGGTCATGGGTTATAGTCTAACCCACAAACAAAGAGGTGCTCGAAAGACAACATCACTTGTTGTAATGCTGCCCCGGCGAAGATATGAGGTATTGCCTCTTTGTAAAAGTGGTTTGGAGATGATGTTGAGCCACCAAAGATTGACTAACAAAGGTAGGTGTGGCACCGGAGTCGAAGAGAATTAATACCGGTAGCTAATTCAGAGAAACATCTTTGCTAACGCGGCTTCTCCTTCTGGAACATCATCACTCACCGTGTAGTGAATGTTGCTCCTTGTCTGCCCTCTTTTCTGCAGATATAGGTACGGGTCTGAACATTGAAAGTATGATGACCCACAACCTTGAATTTCCTACCGATAATACCTAGCGTAATGGCCCGTCCGACCACAAGTAGAGCACGGATGTCTCTCCGGCTCTTCACTAACTTGTGGTTCACTACAGGAATCGATACAATAGACGACGGCCAGATTTATTGACGATGGGGACATCGTCAATAAACTTATTGACGACGGCCAGAAAATACTGTCGTCAATTAATTATTTATTGATGACGGTTAACCTAGTGCCGTCGTTTATAAGTTCTCGGGACTTATAGACGATGGTACACCATCGACAATTAAGGCCCGGGGTTTATAGACGACGGTGTAAGCGCACCGTCGTCTTTAAGGCCTGATATACTCAGCGCTGCAGCTCTCTCTCCCACTCATGCCGCCGCTCTGTCTCACTCCACCACCGCCGCTAGAGCCGACGCCGACGCCGCCGGAGCTGATCGCCGACCGCTGTCGCCGTCGACCAACGACGTCAGGTACGCCATCTCCCTCCCTCCTCCCCTCCTCCACCCATGCACGCGCAGCGTCGCCCATCGATGCCCCGCCGGCCGTCGCCGCCCCTACGCCCCCGCCGGCCGCCGCCTGCCTCGCCGGCCCTGCCGCCCCTGCGCCATGGCCGACCCGCTGCCGGACCTTCGTCCCTATGGCCCCGCCGGCCACTGCCGGACCCTGCACCCCTGCCGGTCGCCGCCGCCCCGCCGGCCCCGCCGCCCCTGTGCCCTCGCCGGACCCGCGGCCCCTGCGCCCTCGCCAGACGCCACCGGCCCTTGTGGTCCCGCCGGCCGCCACCGCCCCTGCGCCCCCGCCGCCAGCCCCTGCGCCCCCGTCGCCGGCCCTTGCGCCCCCGGCGGCCGCCGCCGCCGTTGCGCGCCCCGCCGGCAAGCCCCGCCCCTGCAAAACTGTGGATATATATTACGTGTGTGAAGTGATGAAAAAATTCAAATATGGGAAATTCTAGTTCAAACTTGAATCAATAGTATATATATATGCATTGTCGCTGTGAATTCTAGTTTATACCTGGACTAATAGTGTCCACATTTCGTTGCATAATGATGTGAGGACAAGCTGAACCCTTTGATGAAACTGTTGCTGCACTATTATTTTCTTATAATAATTGGTGTACCCATGAAATTGCCCTGGAAGTGTTATTTTCTGAAAACTAGACCAGATTGCAAGCCAATACTTGTCTGGGTAGATATATCCATTAACGGCTGCTCCACAGATACACTGTCACATGCTTGCAATTAAGGAAGTTCATTCATATTAATCACGCCTACTTTGCATAATACGTTTGTTATACTCGTATCTGTTTTTGCAGTAAGTCAGACAGAAGGACAACTAGATCAGACTAGTCTTTGAAGTGCTTCAATTTATTGAATCTAGTAGCTATATATAATACAGCATCATGACGATGTCTCGATACACCGAGATGCACGCAGCATGCAGGGCACTGCTGACCACACGGCCATCAGCAGTTGGCCGGTATCTCAAGGCCACACTTGGCCGGCAGCCCCATTGCGCGGTTTATGTCGATCCTGTAGAACCTCACCCAAGCGCCGGCGGAGCTCTTGTACCGGCAGAGGCATGGCAGGTTGGCTCCCGCCAGCGTGGAGCAGCACACAGCCGACGGTTCGTTCGTCAGGTTGTCGGTCGCCGCCGCTGGCTGGCAGGACCGGATGCCCTCCCTGGAGAGGTTGCATATGGCGTGCGCCACCTGGGCTGACGTGGCGAGGACCACCACGATGGCCAGTAGTGCACCCATTGTCTGTGCTTTCGCCATGGGTTCTTGCTAACTGCTTTGTTTGGGTATAGTAGTGAGGTCTCTGTTGTACGATTGGTGGGTTTGGAGTTGCGAGGAGTGTTTGGTTTAATGGTCTTATTTATAGGCAATGTTTCTCTAGGGTTTTGTAATCGATTGCTGTGAGTCTGAGATATTACAAAGTGGCCCATGATACTATGAAATGATTGCCTTTATAGTAAAGTAAATGTGAAAACGTTAGTGCTTGATTATCTACCAAGCACTAAGAAGCATTGTATGGATATTTCGAAATGTTGAGCTGCAGAAAATGATTGTTTATTCTCCAGTCCCTTTCTTCCTCAGGATCGTAAAACTAATTAAATAAAGAGGTATTGACCAGCTATATATATATACGGCTATAACCGTATAGTTTTCCTCTTTTTACTTGAAGAACTGCACCAGATAGGGGGGTGTAGTGTTAAATGAGTTATGCTTTCGAAATAGTAGTTTATTCGTTGTTATTATTTAATATATGGACATAAAGGGGTTTCAGGCCGACCCGGTCCGGCACGGCCCGACCCGACACGACCCACAATATATGCATTCGTATGTGGAATTATCATCTAAGACCAACTTTCCTTCTTCTCTTTCTCCCGTTCTTTCCTCTCTCGTAGATGATTTGTCTGCTTTGAAGGTATACTCTCAAAAATGGCTGAAGACCGCACTTGGATGTATACTGGTTGGAAAAAGGATGGGAGACACTCAGAGGAGTGGTTCACCAATACAAATGGTTTCATAGAACGAGCTTTCTCATTGTCAAACAACAGGAAGGTGCGGTGCCAAAGTATGAAATATCAGAATGCGAAGTGTCTCGACAAAGCGACGTTGACGTATCACTTGTGTGGAAATGGTTTCATGCAACGTTATGAGTTGTGGACATTTCATGGCGAGACACCTTCTCAAGTTATAGAAGATCGAGATGAGGATGACAACACTGGAGTCGATAGGATGGACGAGATGCTTGAAGCCATAAATCCTGAATTGACGGAGGATCCTCCTACAACGGAGGTTAAAACGTTTTTCAAGCTTGTCGAAGCTTCTGAACAGCCGGTGCATGGATACACCAAAATCTCGATCCTCAGTTTCATGACTAGATTTATGGCAATTTAGTCTAAATTTTCCTTCTCCAATAACTGCTACAATGAACTCGCCAAATTGATCAGCGATATCCTTCCACAACCTCATAAATTACCTAAAGATACGTATCAGTCTAAGAAAATGATTTCCGGGCTTGGTATAGACTATGAGAAGATTGATATGTGCCCAGACAACTGCATGCTTTTCTGGAATGAGCATGCCAACAAGAACAAGTGTTTAAAATGTGATAAAGCAAGATTTGTCGAAATTGTTAATGATGACGGTACAAAAGTAATGACTGAAGTCGCACAGAAACAGCTTCGCTACTTGCCTGTGACACCTAGGTTGAAGCGCTTGTTTCTCTCGAAAAAAAAACTGCCAGACACATGAGGTGGCACAAAGAAGGTCTACATGAGAACGACGGAATGATGGTGCACCCGTCTGACGGTGAGGCATGGAAAGTGCTTGACCGCTTCGATCCAGATTTCACCAATGACACGACAAATATTCGCATCGGGTTGCGACAGATGGCTTCTCATCGTTCAGTACAAATGCAACACCGTACTCTTGCTGGCCCGTGTTTGCTATTCCGTACAACTTACCACCATCTCTTTGTATGAAGTACGAGATTATGTTCCTTTGCCTTATTGTACCTGGACCAGATCATCCTGGTTCACATTTGAACGTGATGTTGAAGACCACAATCGGACTCATATATGTGCACTATGGGAGCTACTGTATGTGAAGTCCTTAATCCTAATGCATAATATTGATGTCATGCACCAGGAACATAACATGGGCGAATGCATCAGAAGCACATGCTTCGATCTGACGGGCAGAACAAAAGACAATATAAAAGCTCGTAAGGATTTGGCAGAGGTTTGTAAACGTCCAACTCTTGAGCTAACTGAAGCTGGTGACAAACCACGTGCTTCTTTCTGTCTTCGACCAAAAGAAAGGAAAGGAGTCTTCGAATGGTTGAAAACGTTACAATTCCTAGACGGTTATGCTGCTAGCCTGAGACGAGCCGTGAATGTTAAGACTGGAAATCTCACAGGGTTGAAAAGTCATGATTATCACATAATCATGAAAAGACTTCTACCGGTTATGTTTTGAGGCTACCTTGGTGATGCGGTGTGGAAGATGTTAGCCGAACTTAGCTACCTTTATAGACAGCTTTGTGCTAAAGAAATCACAACCGAGATGATGGAGAAGTTGAAAAGGGAGATACCAGTGCTTTTATGTAAGATGGAAAAAGTTTTCCCTCTAGGGTTCTTCAATCCAATGCAACATCTCCTAATCCATCTTCCATATAAAGCCAAAGTGGGCGACCCTGTGCAATATAGGTGGATGTATCACGTCGAAAAAGCACTCAGGAGTCTTAAACCAATGGTTTGCAATCGGGCAAGAGTTGAAGGATTCATCGCCGAAGCATACGCCATTCAGGAGATTGGATACTTTTCATGCGTCTATTTTGCAGGACAACACAATGTTAATATTTTCATGTTGCGGTACAATATGGATGAAGCACCCCCTTGTAGCAGCCTCTCCATTTTTCAAACGAGAGGCACCACTATTGGTAGTGGCACGAGCTACGATCTTGAAACAGATAAAAAGACAGCTGCTTTGATGTACATGTACGCTAATATAGAGGGGATGCATGAACATTTTCAGTAAGTGTTTGTGTTATAGTTAGCGTGATGTGTTATACATCTATGCTAATCATTCTGTTTTATCTTATTTAGTGAGTTTGATCAACAAAATTGGAAATCTAAGCAGCAACCTACAAGCAGACAAATACAATCGATGCGATATTATAGAGTAAATGGAGGGCCTAACTTCCTATCCTGGTGTCATGCACATGTAACATGTTCATGTCTTATTTCTCTTAGTAATAATGTGTATAGCATAAAATAGTCTTCTAAATTCATATGTTGAACAGTACAAAAATCAAGGTGGCGTCCATTAAGAATCGCGACAACTGTCCTACGGCTCCATTAAAATTAAAAGCTACGGTCGATACGATGTCAATGGGTTTCGATTTCGTTCAACTGAATTTGAATCTCAACGTTCTTTCAGAGCAACATGTAACACCAGAGTTGTGAATAGGGCAGTTGACGCATAAGGACATGAAAGTAATTATTATGGGATCATTAAAAATATCCTTGAATTCAGTTTTGCGGGGAATAAGGTCCTTAATATAGTCTTCTTTGACTGTGATTGGTTTGATCCTAACAATGGAACTCGAGAAAACCAATTTGGCATGGTAGAAGTGAAACATAAGGACTCTCTACGAGGTTGCGACACCTTCGTCTTTTCACACCAAGTCGAGCAAGTTTATTATCTACATTATCCATGCGAAAAGCTTAAAGCTTGGTGGGTTGTACACAAGGTGAATCCTCGTGAGCGGTTATATACACCAGACAATGCTGGATACCTTGATCATGAGGCTCATGTTATTTACCAAGAACAAGAGTTGTCGGACTCTTTTGCCGTCGAGCCTGATTTAGGACTCGATGACTTAGTTGGAGATGCAGAAGATACATAGACTAGTGAGATGCGAAAACGAAAATGAAAATGGCTAACTACTACGACAGAAGGCCAATGGTCCGGTTTACGTAGTAGAGTACATCGTGATGCTGATGGATTTTAAAACTGAGTACAAGTAACGTTTCTTTCATCTCTTCTCTTCTTTTCTTTTCTTTTATATACTTCCTATTTCATTCATTAGCAAATTTTCCTTTAAACAGGATGTCGTCGAGCAGCAGCAGACGACGACGTACAAGGGCGCGGAGTTTTCTGTCATCGACACCCACGAGAGCAGACGAGGTCTTCCACGGGACTCAGCTTAGCGGGGGTATACGGGATCAGTTGTTGAGCAATCTACCGGAGTCGTCACCTGGTTATGTACAGCGGTCATGACAGGTAAAGAACATTTAATTAAATAAATGATATAAGTAATTCTTTATTCTATAATATGAATTTTTAAAATTATCAGGACGACTCTACGTCCGGGGACACAGAGGCTAGGGTGCCTCCTTCTTCAGAGCCTCCTTCTTCGGAGCCTCTTTCTTCAGAGCCTCCTTTGGAGCACCCATCTTCGGAGCCGGTTCCACAACGGCGGACTAGGAGGAGCCACTATGTGGCTCCTCCTCCGGCTCCTGCAAACCCAAACAATCGGGTCATTATTCGTCCGGTTGGCGATAGGTAAGTAAATCTATAACAATTCAATTTAGATACTTTTAGCCTTATATGTATACTAATTGAGAACCATGTATCAGGACTTGGGAGGATGCTTCATTCACGGGCCAGGGACGCCACACGCTGGTGAACGGTGTCTTGGGCCGTCTTTGTGGCGGACCGGTGTCCGCTCATCCAGGATCGCAGAGGGTGGTGCCGCACGATGCGACACCCAACAGCACACGTCATAAGAACACCATATATTACATGGGAAAAACAATTGAACTGTACAAACAGGTACAAACTTCAGTTACAACTATTGTTTATATTACATAGCGGAAGTCTACACTATACCACTCACGTCCACCTATCTAGCAAAAGTCGGCTGCCCAGCCCTAGGGCAGCCAACACTGGCTGCACTCCTCAGCTCAGCGCGGCGTGTACGGCTCTCACTCAGCCGTAGTCCCCGACGGAGGGTAACCCTCGCCGGTGGACTCGTACTCCGAGTCCGTGGGTGGCTCATCACCTGAAAAACACTTAAGCAGCAACCGTGAGCACGATGGCTCAACAAGACTTAACCGACTCACCTAGACATGAAACTCTACATGAGGTGCACCATGAACATAGGATAGTAATATTTCAGCGAAGGGACTCGCCTGTAAGTTCATCCTTAATTCATCTTTTAGCAACAAGCTAACAGTTCAGGAATCTGAAATTTAGTAGGCATTATTTGGTGGCACACATGTAGCAATAAAATTATATCAATCAGCAGTATTGAATCATCATATTTCATACATTCGCCTACGTCATGACTCAGTGACCAAGTGGTACTCTTCACTGTGAGGGACGGCGAATCGACTCGATATACACCTGCAGGGACACCCAAAGAGCACGTCACGTATGCCCACCCGTGGAGCTGCACAGCATGCTCACTCGATGTCGTACGGGACAACCTTCCACCCAACAGCCCAAACGTCGAACCGGTCTCACCGAAACGGACAGGAGGTTCCCTACACGGAGCATTTCTCTATGCCTGTTAGCAGATTTCCACCTTGCTGCCCTCAACCAACACCTATAAATCGGTGTGCTATGCCTCGACGCCCGGAGGTTTAGGCTACATCGGTTTATCAGGGCCCATATATCCGATATGCCTTCGGTACGTTCAAACTTGATCAGCATGGGCCGCACACGGATCGGTCCTCAATCGACACGGACAGGGCTGCGCACACAAAACTCTCTCTTGCTGCGCCCTAACCCCTGCCAAGTCTCATTTTCATTACTAAGGTGATCTCACATCACTCGAACCAATTCCGTGTGTCCCAAGCCTAACTCGCGAGTAGATTCCAACTACTCGACTTGTACCGAAGTCCTATGAATCACTAAGCATAGCTTGTCTACTCGAGGCCTTAGACACTACCCTCACTCTTATGGAAAAGTTCTGGTTATGCAAGTGGGGTTCCATTCATCCTACACCTAATGCACATCCATACTTCATACTAAGTGTTCATAAAGCAAAACTTGAAAAATAGTTTAATGCAAACCGGGGCTTGCCTTGTTGCTGCTGGTCAGTAGTTAGTTCTTCTTCCGGAAGGAGGAAATCAAGCACTTCCGGAGCCTCCTCGCCTTCAGCGACTACACGTTAATAAAATACTACATGTTAATGAATATGCACATGAGTTTATTGTAATGTTTCTGCTACTTGTTCTAATACAAGTTTTTAACAACTGGAACTCTGTTCAAGAATTTAAAATGAAACTGGGGCTAGTGGTTTGGTCTTGGACCTAAGCACATGATTAAGTGCTAAGTGGTTTTCCCCCTCTTCCATATTGATCACCTCAAGTGGTTAAAAAGAACAGGGGTGATCCAGAGCTCTAATGGAGTTGAGAATTTTTGTGTGAGTTCCTTGTCACAAGAAAGCCCTCTGGACCAAAATTTAGCACTTTTCATTGAGTGGTTTGTTCAGAATAATTTTCTTAGCAATTAAGCAAAGAAGAATTAATTCTGAGATCACACCCCTGTTCATGCCAAACTTAGTGAATTACAATTTCAATTATAGCTCATAGAGTTTGCATGAATTTTCCTAGTATTTTTGGAGCTAAGATTCGACCAGAACTGAATTTCCAAGTTTTGGAAATTCTCTTGAAATGTTTCTGTATTCCATTGAATACAGCACCTTCAAATCTGAATTGTCCTGATCAAATCACATCCAAATGGTCTGAAACTTTTATAGGGGTTAACTAACATCCTAAAGAATATTCTGGCCAAATTTGAGGATTTTTGGATGAACGAAACTCCCTCTAAAATTCTTTTTCTGAAAAGCTTTAAAGAATTTTCCAGAATTAATTACTCGGTTTCATACAAATTGGGTTGCATATTTGGATAGAGCTATGCCAGATGAATCCAACCCAATTTGAATCACTAAATTTGGAGCTTCCTAGCAAAAGTTATGAGGTTCTAAAGTTTGGGGAAATTCTGGAATTTGAATTAACCGGAAAAGTTCAAATCCCTGACAGCGGGCCCGGCCCCCACGTGTCACCACCTCGGCTATGCCACACGGGGCCACAGGACTGTTCTCCGCGTGGTCACAGCTGATCCGGTGCAACAGAAAATCCCCACGCTGTGCATCGAGCGACTGACGAGCGGGCCCGGCCGGCTCGTCTTCTTCCTCGCGTCAGCCCCTTTTCCCGCGCCGCCCTCTCGCCGGCACCCCTCTGAAGCTCGCCGGATCTGGCTTCCCGACCGCCTCTCGGCCGGAAACTCGCCGCCTGGGCCTAATTTCCGCGCTGAACACGATGGCACCAACTGCTCCGGCCGGCGGTGGCCCTAACATAGCCGGCGACGCTGCAGTGGCTCTGGATTACTTCGGCTATGTCACCCGGCCAACTTAGCCCGCCAACACCTCGGTGGAAGGGCTCTACAGCACCGGGGAATCTCAGGGAAGGTCGACAAGGTCATGCAATGGCTCGGGGAGAGCTCTAACCTAGCCGTCACCGTGAGCCCGACCCTTCCCGCCATAACCGCGGTTGGAAAACCGGGAAATACGCCGGCTACAGCCAAAATTAAGCTAGGGTTGCCAAGAAAACTTGGGCGCCGTCAAGTCTAGCTCCTGTGAGTGCAGTATGACGTGCTCTAAGCAAGTATACGTCGGGAATTTGCGGGTTTCTTACCAGAAGGTGGGTCTGCACCGTTCGGAAGGAATTCTCAAAATTCTCGGCCGATGCTCCACGGTGGTTCTTGAGCTTGGGGGGGTGAGTTGCCTGGACGTGGTGCGCTTCCAGAAATGTCCTAGCTTGGCCGTGACACGCCGCGGTTGGAGCTGTCCACGAGAGCACTAGCTCTCGGTCCTATGGTGGCCGCTAGGGAAATCGGTTTGCCTCGGTGTGTGGAGGCGAAACTCACGTAGGAATGGGGGGGATGTTGGAGAAGAGCCCGTGGTGTTGTTTGGTTGCTCAACCGAAGCTTTGCACGCGAGCTAGGGTGGCGATCGACCGAGCGGACGGCGTCGGCAGCTTGGGCTGTTTCTCGCGCGAAGGGAAAGGAACAACAACGTTCTTCGGTACCGTGGGATAACAGAGGCGCGGCAGTGGGCCAAGGACGTCAGGCAGCTCTCCAGCGCACGGCAAATCCAGAGGAGGTGGCTGCCGGCTGCTCCTCGGTGTCACCCGCAGAGGCGTCGGCTGCCCGGGTTACTTCGCGTGGGAGGTAATCAAACAGAGACCGTGTGCTTTACTGAGGACTTTTTGCAATTGTTTAGTTTCCCCCAATGACAAGTGGGTCCCACCAGTCAGTGCTCCCCCACCCCTCAAAAGATCTCCACAAACTTGGAAAGGGATGAATTCAAATGTTTGGAGTCTCAAACTGACCTACATTTGTATGGTTGGGCAAATTTCCCCCAAATTCAAATGTATATTTGAATTCTTTACACATTTGGATCCTTTTTGGAAAAATGGGTAGCAAACCTTTTCAAAAATTTCTGGAACTTTGCCTACCCACTAAATTGGACCTAAGGAATCCAAATATGCACTCTGATTCTTGTGTTACCTGCTGCAACCATGAGTTTGAATACCACAGTTTTGAATCACCACTATGTCCTCCCCTCATTTGGATTTTGAGTTGGACATTAGTTCAAATTCTGACTTTCAAACCCTCCCATTGTACTTGAGTACTTCAACTCAGTGGTCTCAATCCAACTAGGGTCCAAATATGTGAATGACTCTTAGTTGGTTTTAGAATCACCTCATGTGTTATCACATGTGTGGAGAGTTTGAACCATCACCCTTTTGATGGAGGTTCTTGCTCTTCGCAATATATTCACAACATATCCACAACAAAACTGTGGTGTTGTGAGGTGATGAAAAGTTTTTGCAAGTCCCTTTTTCTAGGGCTTTTACAGTCTTGTCCGTTTGCATTACCCTGGTGTAGTGAACGGATGCGCTGCCACGTCTTGGGACAACTACTATAGGGCCCAGGACGTTCTTCATGGCAACCACCAGGAGGCTGTTTGGCACGACTTCATGGTAAGTATGAACAATATTTGTGTAATACAAATTTCTTATAAGTTACATACATTTAGTTATATATTTCTTTTTTCAGGCACGGTATCGTTTGGAGGACGAGTCCGAGCAGACGGATCACGCTCGTCTCGTCTTCCATAACTGCGCTAGGAAGATCATGACACAATCAGTATCTATGGCTCGTATTCAAGCTACAAACGCGTACTTCAAGTTACATCCAGACGAGGGTGAGCCGGGGAAGGAATCGGGCGACACGCACTTGACGGAGGTGCAGTACGTAGAGGTAAAGTTTTTAGTTTACTTTGCTTCATTATCTAATCGTGATCAATGTTTTCATTCAATAATAAATGTGTGCAGGTCGGCGTAGTGTGGCTTGACAACCGTCCGGACGCGTACCGTGCCCTATGTGCTCTTTGGGCGAGCGAGGGTTTCAAGTCAGTTTCTAAAACCCGTCGAGAGAGTAGAGGGACAGGCGGGAAACATCGTTTGGGTGGGGACGGCTACATACGCCTCGCTAAACGGATGGTAAGTGCTATAAGCATTCTATTAAGTAATATTATAATCTTCATTGTGCTAACATGTATCGATAGGAGCACGAGAGCGGTCAGCAGCTGGCACCTATCGAGGTGTGGAAGAGGGGTCACTTGGGAAGTGACCCATCGCAGCCTGACCAGCTGTCTTCTCAGACGGCGACAGAGACTTTGGTGAGTTAATTTTTTCAACTTAAATGAATTCTCTTTAATAGTACTAATGACGTTATTTTTCTAATTTTTGCAGGCGAAGTACGGGGAGGAGGTGCGGAGGCTTCGAGGCGAAGAGTTCGATTGGTAGAGCGCGCCAATCGTCCCCGAAGTCGCGTATGCAAGCTGTGGTGGGAAACCTCACGGACGGTGAGCTTTGTAATTTTTAATTTACTGTTATGAACTTCGATATATAAAGTTTAATAATCTTACTTCATTTGTGCTGGTTAGCCATCTTCGATGGAGTGGTCGACTCGAGACAGGCGCGAGCTTCCTCGAGAGCCTCTTCATCGCTTTAGGGCGGGTCCAGCAGCAGCCGCGCTAGTCGAGATCTGGAGCTCCAGAGTCTTTGGGAGGAGCTCCATAGGACGCAAGAAGCGCTCAGGGCTAGGGACGAGGCGCGGGCAGCTGAGAAGATGCAAGCTGCCATGCAGGTAATCCATTCTAGATGTTGTACTTAACATTTTTTACATATAAATGACATGTATAATGATTTGCTTTGTGTTTGCAGGCTATGAGTGCAGGACAGGCGGTTGTCTTTCCTCAATGGGCACCACCAGCGATACAGTTGCCGCCGGTGCCGCTGGTATCCCAGGTACAAACTTAGTAAATCACACTTGCAATAGTTAAACTTGTTCAAATTTAGTAAAATATGCATTTTCTTATAACATGTCTAACCACACTTGCACTTCACAGGCGTCGGGAACGAAGACTCAAACTCCGTCGCCTCAGATGCTTGGAGGACTGTAGGAGGACGACTTTCCGAACTCCGGTGGCAGCGGATGGGGTAGCGTCTCTTAGTCAGGTCAGCCGAGCTCATACTTGTGAGCTGAGTTCCCTCCTCTCTCAAACTTGGGTTGTGTGATGTGGACTATGTGCGGTGTGATATCTGTATGAAGAATTGTGCAATAATATATTGTGTGATGTATTTTGCGGTGCCATGTGATATATATATATATATATATATATATATATATATATGCATGTTTGTGTCATGTTTTTCTGTCTTTGTGATCTGGTCATCGAGCCAGGGCTGGCCTCGAAGCCAGGGCAACATTTTTTATTTTTAGAAAAAAACTGCAAAAATTATCGACGACGGTTATCTGGCGGCCGTCGATGATACTGGCAAGTTATCACCGACAGTGACAAGGACACCATCGACGATAAGTGTCCAGTATCAACGACAGTGCCCTTTTATCGTCGACGATGTTGTAACTTATTGTCAACGGTGTCTCTGTCACCGTCGACGATAAGCTTCCCCCGCTGCCACGTGGAGGAAGTCACTTATCGACGACAGCTAATTTTGACCATCGTCAAATAGTTTATCGATGACGGTTACCGTTGTCAATAACATTATAGATGACAAAAAAACGTATACGGCGGTAAACCGTCATCCGTCATCTATAAGCGTATATCATCGTCAATAAGCTATAGACGACGGTTTGGGCCTTATAGACAACGGTTTGTGGCCGTCGTCTATTATCGCGATTCCTGTAGTGGTTGGAAGCTATGTATACATAGCTGCACCGAATGGTGCTCGGAACACCAACCGGTACTGGTGGAGCACATAACTGTGCTAGCCTGCACGATATCACTTATTTTCCTTCTCTGTACAGAACAGACCTTGATGCACTAAATCTAGATTTTGATCCAGTTGAAAGCATTTTCATAACTCAAGTTGAATATCAAAGTTAAAGTTAACTTCAATATCTTTCCAATGAGTATTCACATGCCTCTATATCACTTCGGGATAAAAAGTTATGATTTTACAAAGTCAACAGAATTCCTGGATAAAATTTGCCAGCATCTCCTTTGTATGTGGCTGGTTTATCACAGTTGTATATGCAAATACAATAGGAATCTGAACAAACTTTGAACTACAACAATGTTGTACATTTCATAACCTTTCCAAAGGTATATCATAGGCTACTTAGGGATTTTTTTACAGAAAAATATAAGTGTTATACAGAAACATCCAGGGAAGTTTGCATCTGTCCTGTTTTCTGAACAGTTTGCATTCAACTGGACATTTAACCAATTTGGCTTGTGATTTTGCTCTGGAGGTCTACAAAGAAGATGTAGAGCACTTAAAAAACTTTCCATAACTGTATCATACACCTCCATTGGGTCAATCTTCTCAGAGGTATGCTCTGTCAAAGTCCAGAAAAAATTTCTGCCAGAACAGAGCACTCTGTTTTTGAGAAACATAGAAACCTATCAATTCTCCCCTTTGAAGCTTAGTTCAAATGAGGTGTTCATTAACTAATATGTGTTTTCCAACTTCCATTTTTAGTAGAAAGTTAGTTCATGAGTCATTTCTTCATAGGAAAGAAGTTATAAAGTGTAGTACGGTGGCGATGCACCGTAAGACATATGGCGGTACTACATTACCTTACAAAAGAAAATCCTAACCGGATTATACTGGCATATCCGTATCATAGGTGGCACTAAAATGGTCACTCGCAAATATGTTCTACTCGTACTACGGTTTCGTGGTTAATCCTGCAAATAACTAACACAATCATCAGACTCGACTGCACACCGAGCCCGGTATCCATACAGTTCATTCACCCGTCCGTCATCACTCGCCCGGGTGTTCTCAAGCCAAACACGCCTTGAGCTACGTGTTCACGTTACTGACCACGTGAGGGGGTCTCCCACACTTGCCCGTAGCACACCGGGGAAAGGCGTTGCTCGAATACCCCAAACGACATGAAGAGTCGTAGAGGATATTAAAGCGGGTCGGGTTACCTGCCACCCGTGGGGCTCCACCCTTCAGCTTGTGCGCACTGGTGGACAGCGCATATGTGCACCCCCAAGACATAAAAAGTCTCAAGATGCACGATTTTCCGACATAGCAAATAAGTTAAGTTGCCACCTTCATATTAGGCTAATAGTAGTCCTTATGTGGGCCTAGTACCGTATCCTCACCGTAACCTAAGTTTTTGTCGTAATACGATCCTTATTCCGTGCACTATTACCAATGCGGCTCTGATACCACGCTGAGAGGGACCCGACCGCCCGTCACGCACGGGGTCGTGCCACTTGCCCGGGAATCGCATTGGGTGGTGCCGTGATACGCGGCACCCAACAGCACACATATAAAGGAACATGTATTACAAAAATCAAAAGCGGAAGCTTACAAATGTTTCTTTGTAAATAATTTACATCAAATAACTACAGTGGAAGACTAGTCTGTCTCACGTTTCATAATTACTAAGCACCCGAGAAGAGGTCCAGCCTGCAGACTCTTCTCGCTAGCAACACGAAGTCATACGGCAGCGGCTGGGTTCTCCACGTGTTAAACGACTCGGAAGTCTCCGAGTCTCACCGTACAATCTTCTCAATAGCACCGAGGTTAACCTGCAAAACCACTCATATAGCAAGCGTGAGCACATAGGCTCAGCAAGATTGACCCGTCTCACCTAAACATGTAACTCTAAATGCTAGGATTGCAATGTGAAATAGGAAGGTAAGTTGCAAAAGACACGCCTATTTAGTTTGCTCTTACTTTCAAGTTTTAGCAGCAAGTTGTGGAGAATCTCACGCTAAGGCACATGAGAGAGCCGCAATCAAACAAGAAACGCATTTCTCTCATGAACTTTTCCCAAGGTTGAAAGGAACTTTAATTAGCTCTAAACTACAGCAAATTATTAACAATCAAAGTCCATCTTTCAATCAGCAACATTTTAACATGTATCTAGCCTGTTCTTTCTACGTCACGGTACAGTGAACAAGTTGTACTCACTGACCGCGAGGGACGGCGATTATAATCGATTTACACCTGCAGGATTACCCGAATAACCTGTCACGTACGCCCGTACTCGATGTTGCCTACAGCAACCATCACGGACGTCGTACGCAACCACCTTTCACCCGTCAGCCAAATGTTGAACCGGTCCAATCGTCCCGAGCAAGAGGTCTCTACGCGCGCATCCACAGTGCCACCAGCCAATTTATACCTCGAGTCCTCAACCTACCCTCTTAACGACCAGCTATGCCTCAACACCCAGCTACCCGAGTTACATGGGTTTCTCGGTTCCCATATAGCCGGTAGGTCTTCGGTACTGTTCTAGCTTGTTCAACAGGCCCGCACACGACTCGGTCCTCAATCGACACAAGTGGAGCTATGACACCCAGACCCCAAAGTCCTGCTGCCCTTACTCTCCGCCCGGTCTCATTTTTCTTGCCATATGTTTCATTTGTTATCTTTACCCGAGCAATGTGCCTCTAGCCTATTCTCGCGAGTAGTTCCAACTACTCGACTTGTACCGAATCCTACACTATCGAAGTAAGTTCTCAAAACAGTAAAAATTTGTAAAAAGGGTTAATGCAAACCAGAGCTTACCTGTTCTGCAGGGTAGTTGTATATAATAACAGTTAGTGATCTTCGATCCCTTGATCCTTCTGAACTTGCTCAACTGATCCACACGTCAAGGGATGGCTCCGTCGAAGTCCTTCATCGTGAACCCTATCGACATGTATATGCATAGTATTTTATAATGCAATTTAAAGACTTAGAGATTAAAACTTCTTAAGAACAGAGGCTGTGTGGAGATCCTAGGATGATATTGTTGCCTCTGTTGTGCAAAGAACTCAAAGGAACTAAATCTGCCTTAGATGTTTCATAATATCCCTAGCTAAGTTCCTAATGAGCACATAAGTTGCTAGAATGATTCGGGTAGAACTACAGATGCTGATCTCCAATGACTTCGAAATTTTTACAGGAAGTCATACACTACACAGAGACTTAGCGTGCCAAATTGCAGCAAAAGTGGAAGGAAATTGGGTCTCCCATAATTTCCCCACTAGTTCCTATGGTTTTCTCATATACATAAGATTGGAGAACAAGGACAGGAAGATCCAAGGCTCAATTTGAGCTGAAAATTTGCATGGGAATTCCTGGTCACATGAAAGTGTTCTGGACAAAAAATGAACACTTTTCATTGAGTGTTTTATTCAGAACAATTCCCTAAGCTATTAAGCAAAAAGAAATTACTTCTGGAGTAACTCACATGTTCATGCCGAACTTAGTGAACTACAACTTCAACTATAGTTCATAGAGTCTTCATGAATTTTTCTAGAATTTTTTGAGTTAAGAATTGCCCAGAAATGATTTTTCCAACTCCGGGACAACTTCTGAAAAGTCTTTGTATTCATTTGAACACAGTATATCGAAATCTGAATTCTCCCACACAATTCAACTATAAAGGAGCTGAAATTTTTACAGGAGTTCAATAACATCCTAAGGATTATTCTGGCAAAATTTGAGGATTTTTGGGTAAACCAAACTCCCTCTAAAATTCTTTTATTGATAAGCTTCAAAGGATTTTCGAGAATTAATTATTGACTTTCATACAAATTGGGTTGCATATTTGGATAGAGTATTTCAATCTGAATCTAATCCAATTTGAATCACTAAATTTGGAGGTACCACACAAAGATATGATCTTTACAAGAATTGGAGAAATCTGAAAATGAGCTCTGTTCTATTTTTCCAATTTTCATAGACATAAGGAATTAACACCACATTTGGCCAAGAAAATGAGGTCCAATGACTCTGAAATGTTTGCTGGAGTTCAAGTATTTTTGGAAGATGTACTGACCAAATTTGGGAATTTTCCAATACATAGAACTCCTGGAATAAATCCTACATGATTTATATTATATGAATTAATGAGCCGAATCCATGGATTTTCATAAATATTGGGCTGTATCCCTGGATACTACTCTCTGAGAGGAATCCAACAAAATTTATTTGACAATTGTTGGAAATTCCTACACAAAGTTGTGGCTCTCCAAAGTTTAAACCGAAAACTGGAAATTCTGAAAATGTTTAAACACTGACTGTGGGTCCCACCTGTCAGCCATCTTCTTCAACCTCGCGCCAGAGACCCGAGCGGCAGCGCCCTCCGGCGAGAGTCGCTGGAACGGCCTTCCCGGCCATCTCCCGATCCCCCGCTCGCCGCCCCACCATTATTTGGCCCGCTGAACACGTTGGGATGGTCGCTGGCGGTCGTAGATCGCCGGAAAACCTTGCGCACCGGGGTGAGCAACAATTAGGGTTCCGGCGAGCCTTTGCAAGGTGAATTGTCCACCAAATGGTTATTTCTTTGGCTCTAGATCACCAGGTAAAAGTGTAGATGCTAGAAATGGCCACCAAATCCATCGGGGAGCACTCTAACCCCGTCGGCACCGTGCGGCCGACTTGCCCCGAAAGTTTTCCCGTGGCACGAACGTGAAATTCTCGCCCTACCCTTAATTTCTCGACTTAGGATCGAGGTAGGAGGTACTCTAGCTAGTGAGGAACTTGTGTGCAAAGTTTGAATCACATCCATCAAGAATTTACACCGAATTTCACAAACGCATACCTTGGTGTCGGTTTGTGCCGCCCGGGAGAAAAATCTCCAAATTCTTGCTCTGTGATCAATTGTTAGGGCTGAGTGTCACACCCGGTTTTCCATAAGGAACACCCGAGCGTATCATCACATGTATGCCAGGATCAGTTGATTCATACATGTGCCGACAAGAGTGTAATATCATTATATTACAAGCCAAGTTCAACGTACGACATAATATTACATCATAGTACATGAAATAATAACTAAGAGTATCATTACACTATAACACAACAGCGGAAGACTACATAGTGGATCCTCCAGTTCCACAGGCGTTGCCCGGGGGTGTCGCCAACCTAGAACAACTCCTCGGGATCAAAATCCTCCTCGTCAAAGTCTATGTCTTCATTTGCACCTGAGCAGCATATGATATCCAACAAAAGCAAGTTTGAGTACCAAAGGTACTCAGCAAGTGTAGGAAAGAATGTTATGAAGGCTAATAGCAAGGAAGGCTAACATGGTTAAGCACTATGCATTAATCCTAAGCCTTAGCTTTGATTAGCAACCTGTCTTACTAAGTGATAATCCCACAATCATCATAGTTAAGCCATTAATGTTAGGTTACACCACCCAATAACCTCTTTCGACTCACATCCATGTTTCTCTAATCATGGACAAGTCCAAGCCGCTCTTGACCGTGAGCACGGCTGTCATGACAGTTTGGTTCTCTGTAGAGATTGTACCACTTTACCCACAAGTAGTGATTTCATCCCCTGTTGTCAGGTGGACTAAGAAACCTCCCTGATATCCGTGGTTGCAAGCCACATTACACACTTCCTTTGGTGTGCGATCAGGAGATCACTACATGGCCTTTACAAAGGGTCTACCGGCAAGTACAAGCCCACTGAGGTTTCACCGCTGTAGTTCCTGGGAGTAACCCTCCCCTACAGAAGCCCCCTCTTGAGCCTTGCAGTTCCCAGGGCAGTCAAAAATGGACTCCCATTCCCCGCACCATCCAAACACTCATACTATACCGGCAAACTCCTAATTAATTGGCCAAGCTGCCCCATCTCAGTCTTGTGGTGGCACTGTAAAGCCGGGTTAACTGTTCCATGAACCGGTCCTTAGAATCTAAGACATGCACTAACTCATTCCCGAGTCTCGTGCACGAAGCACCAACCAAACAACCAGCCTGTCTAGATTCCTAATACCATGACACACTCTTGTGTCTTTCATATAATTCCACAAGACGAGTAACATCAGTGTTCCATTCATTTTCTAAGTTCTAAGTATGCATGGCTAAGCACATAAAATGATAACCATCAAATATCAACTAAGTCCCTCCATGGTTCAACAAGGAATGATAAAGGAATATAACTAGGGAAACAATCCTAAATTAGGTTTCATATTAATGACATCATGCAAGCATTCTAACTAAACACCCTAGAATAGGAACAAAGTGGTCAAGGAACACTTGCCTTTGAATGAAGGGTGATGCACTTCAAACTCTTGCTCTTGAAGATTGGGAATTAGTTCTTGGGTTGGTTCTATCCATGCATTTGCACCCACAAAACAGTGACAAACATGCCATAAGAACCATAGCAATGCATTTCAATCATATAGGTTTTGGTTACATATATGTAACTATTGATTTCATGTCATTTCATGTGGTTTGAATTGAAAATAAGTTTCAATTGGGTGCCTATATCCTTCTATTTTATCTTTGTCATAGCCAAACACTCATTTTTCTAAACTTATAGTGATATTAATGATTTCTAGAATCTTATGTGTATATGTGTAAATTTTCATAATTAATTAAATCCTATAAGTCATTTAAATCATTACTAAAATCATTTTCAGAACCCATATTTCTATTTTTCTACTTTTCAGAACCTATTTATGTATTTGGAACAGTTTCCAAAAATTTTCTTTGATATATACTATTTTTATCTATTTTTCAGTATTTATTTATTACTTAAAAATGCATTTCCAGTCATTTAAGTAATTATTTCTGGATTACAGAAACTTAAAATACAGAAAAAGTATCAAACAGAATAATCTTATACTAATTAATAATTTTCCACAATTTTCTAACACCTATATTGTTTTTATTTTGATTTTTTAGAATTAATTTAACACCAAATAAATATTTTCAGTTTCTGAAAGTTATTATTTCTAACTTCAGAATTTGTTTTCTGTTAAAAATGTTTTAACAGTGCTTTTAATAAATTTCCCACATTTTCCAGAGATTATTTAGCCTTATTTGATTAATTACAGAATTAAAACAAACTTTTAAAACTGATTTGGGCTGATTTGTAACAATTCAAACTTTCCAGGGTTCAGATTGAATTTTCATAACTGTTTTACCAATTTCTAAAAAGCACAGGGGCTATTTGGCTATTCCAAAGTGAATTTCCAATTTTCTATAAGCTTAGGGTTGATTCTGTAAGAATCAGGGGCTATTTCCTATTTGTTTAAATCCCGAGGGGTCCCTCTGTGAAATTTCCAACGTATATAACTGTTTTGAATGTGGGCCGTTGGATCTGAGATCAACGGCCCAGATTTAAAATAACCGAACCGGTACGCTTGATCTAATCAGAGCCGTTGGCTCGAAATCGACGCACCAGAATTGGCCACGTCGCCCTATACTCGTCTCCCCCGAGTCCGGCGGCCGCGCGATCGCCGGCGAGCGGCGGCGGTGGCCGGAATTTCTCGGTTTCTTTAATTTCTCCACCATTCTTTGATCTCTTGGTACCAGAAGAAAGAGGGGAGGATGGGGGACTCACCTAGGGGGTTTTCGGGGGTCAGAAACGGCCGGAGAGGGCTGTCGACGGCGAGCAATGTCGATCTCCGGCGATCTTCATCGGCAGGGCTTCCTAGCCGTGTTCCTTCGGAGAATTTCGTCGGAAACTTGTTCTGGAGGCCGTGGGAGGGTGTAGGGGTTGTTGGAATTGAAGATCAACGTGAGTTTTCGGAGAATTGGAAATAATGGTGGTTTTTCCGATCGGGGTGAGTGTGAGCGGTTTCTGTGGGGGAAAATGGTCGGGGTCGGGGGTATTTGTAGAGGGGGAGGAGGCGGCGGTTGCTGGGGCGCCGGTTGAAGAAGGGGCGCCGCAAATTCGGCACATGACCGAGTTCTTTCTCACATGTGATAATGGAGGGAGAGAGAGAGGAGGGAGGCGGTTGCTCGGGGAAGAAGGCTGTCGGCTGGGCCCTGGTGGCAGTGGGGGAAGAGAGGGGGTGAGGGTTTTGTCACGTTTTTGTAAAATTCGGCTGTTACAAACTCTACCCCCCTTAAGAAAAATCTCGTCCTCGAGATTTTGTATTTATAGAGGAAATAGATTGGGAAATTGTGACTTTAGTTCATCTTCTCTTTCCCATGTGGCTTCTGCTTCGGAATGATGTTTCCATTGAACCTTGCACATACGGATTATTTTGTTTCTTGTAACCTTCTCCATTGTGTCAAGAATTTTTACAGGGTACTCGGTATATGAAAGATCTTCTTGTACATCCAACTCATCCATTGGCAATTGTTCTTCTGGTGTTCTCAAACACTTCTTGAGTTGTGTGATACATGGAACACATCGTGTACCTCCGACAATCGAGAGGGTAACTCCAACTGATATGCCACCTCTCCTTTGCGTTCCAGTATTTTGAATGGCCCGATATACCAAGGTGCTAGCTTCCCTCTTACTCTAAATCTCTTCAGTCCACGCATGGGTGATACTTTGAGGTACACATAATCTCCCACTTCGAAGACTAGTTCTCTTCGCCTTGTGTCTGCATAGCTCTTTTGTCGTGTTTGAGCTATCTTTAGATTATTTCGAATTTCTCTTACTTTCTTTTCTGCATCTTTTAATACTTCAGGTCCAAACACCTTATTCTCACCTATTTGATCCCAAAATAATGGAGTTCTACATCTTCTTCCATAGAGAGCCTCAAAAGGGGACATTTTCATACTGGCTTGGTAGCTATTATTGTAGGAGAATTCTGCATATGGCAAATTCTTATCCCAACTCCTACTATTCTTGAGTGCACAAGCTCGAAGCATATCTTCAAGAATTTGGTTGGTCCTTTCGGTCTGCCCATCAGTTTGTGGGTGATATGCAGAACTGAAATTTAATCGAGTCCCCATAGACTCATGTAATTTCTGCCAAAACCTTGAAGTGAACTGTGTACCTCTATCTGATACTATCTTTTTGGGTACACCATGTAGGCAGACTATTCTCGACATATACAGTTCCGCTAGTTTGGAACCATTATAATTTTCCTTCACTGGAATAAAGTGAGCAACTTTTGTCAATCTATCCACTATCACCCATATTGAATCATACCTTGTTTGTGTCCTGGGCAAACCCACTATGAAGTCCATCCCTATTTCTTCCCACTTCCATTCAGGTATCTTTAGTGGTTGTAATAGCCCTGCAGGCCTTTGATGTTCTGCTTTGACTAGTTGACATGTGTCGCACAATGCCACATGCTCTGCAACATCTCTTTTCATTCCATACCACCAATACCTTGTTTTAAGATCATGATACATCTTTGTACTTCCAGGATGGATAGAATAATCAAAATCATGAGCTTCTTTTAAGATTAACTTCTTTATTTACTTGATGTCTGGTACACATATTCTTTTACCATACCATATAATACCATTCTCGTCCTCTAAATCCCGGGGCCTTGTTTTCTTTGGTCAACTGCTTAATTTCTTTGATCTTTTCATCGTCCTTTTGACCTTTTCGTATATCTTGTTCCAGAGTTGAATCAACCTCCATTGCTATGGCTTCTGTATGATTCACCAAGCATAAGTTGAGCTTTACGAACTCTTCACAAAGTTGGGGTTGCAGATCTCTTATGGTTAACATGTTAACATGTGTCTTTCTGCTCAAGGCATCTGCAACCACATTAGCTTTTCTAGGATGGTAATTGATTCCCACATCAAAATCGTTAATGAACTCTAACCATCTCCTTTGTCGAAGGTTGAGATCTGGCTGAGTGAAGATATACTTCAAGCTCTTATGATCGGTATAGATCTCAGTTCTTTTACCCATTAGGTAATGTCTCCATAGTTTCAATGCATGTACAACTGCTGCCAACTCTAGGTCATGGGTAGGGTAGTTCTTCTCATGCTTCCGAAGTTGTCGGGAAGCATAGGCAATGACATGCCCTTCTTGCATAAGTACACATCCTAACCCTTGCCCTGAAGCATCACAATATACAGAGAATGATTTCTCCATATCGGGCATAACCAAGACTGGGGCAGTTGTTAACTTCTTCTTTAATTCTTGGAAGCTTGATTCGCAATCTTGAGACCATATAAAAGCAGCTCCTTTTTCCAACATCTTTGTGAGTGGCTTGGCTATTTTTGAAAATCCTTTAATAAACCTGCGGTAATAGCCTGCCAATCCTAAGAAGCTTCGGATTTCACCAACATTCTCTGGTGTCTTCCACTTTTGCACACCAGATATCTTTTCTGGGTCTACTGCGATTCCTCCTTCGGAGATGATATGTCCCAGAAAAGCAACTTTCTTAAGCCAAAATTCACACTTACTGAATTTGGCATAAAGTTGGTTTTCCCTTAGCTTTTGTAACACTATTCTCAGGTGCTCTTCATGTTCTTTCTCATTCTTTGAGTATATAAGGATATCATCAATGAACACTACCACAAACTTGTCCAAGTATTTCATGAACACCTTGTTCATAAGGTACATGAAATATGCCGGAGCATTTGTTAGTCCAAAAGGCATAACTGTATATTCATACAGTCCATACCTAGAAACAAATGCCGTCTTCGGAATATCCGATTCTCTTATCTTTAGTTGATGATATCCGGAACGGAGATCGATCTTGGAGAACACACATGCACCTCTTAATTGATCAAACAAGTCCTCAATACAAGGTAAAGGGTACTTGTTTTTTATTGTTACTTCATTGAGGGCACGGTAGTCTACACATAACCTCTTGGTTCCATCCTTCTTCGGTACAAATATGACCGGAGCTCCCCATGGTGAGGAACTAGGACGGATATACCCTTTTTCCGATAACTCTCGGATATGATCCTTGAGTTCTGCTAGTTGTTGGGTATCCATCCGGTATGGTCTTTTATATATAGGAGCAGTACCATGTACTAATTCTATAATGAATTCTACTTCTCGATCCGGTGGCATACCTAGTAACTCCTCGGGAAATACATCTGGAAATTCATTGACCACCTTTATGTCCTCAATAACTACTTCGGTCTTGTTGAGTTGAACATTTCCAGAGGGTACTTGAATAGATGTGAACTCAACTTTTGTTCCATCCATATGTGTTAGTTCCACTGTTCTCGTTGAGCAATGTATAACTCCTTTATACTTGGTTAACCAGTCCATCCCCAAGATGATATCTATCCCTTATGATTCTATCACAATGAGATTTGCAAGGAATTCTACTCCATTAACTCCTAGCTTTACCTTGGGACATATTTGTTTTGTCTTTATTTCTCCTCCAGGAGAATTCACTAATAACACTCGATTCATAGATGTAATTTGTAAGTTGTGCTTGGTTATGAATTCCTTGGCTATGAATGAGTGTGTTGCACCCGAGTCAAACAGAATTGTAGCAGGATAAGTGTTTGCGGAGAACATACCAATCACCACATCTGGTGCCTCCTGTTCTTCCTCCATGGTCACATGATTCACCTTGCCACGCACGAGATTCTGTGGTGGAGGTAGCTTCTTGTTGGGGCACCGGTTGGCATAGTGTCCTGTTTCTCCGCAGTTGAAGCATTGCCCCGTGACCTTATTCATTGGTGCTTTGTTGCCTGGCTGTGCATTTGGAGGATTTGACCCTGCAGGACGAGGTTGAAAAGCAGGACGTTGTTGCTGCACTTGTTGTCTCTGCTGTTGTGGTTGAAAATTTGAATTCCTAGCAGCAGGGTTGTAGTTCCTCTGAAACTGATTGGGAGCTATAGATCGATTCATTGCTCCCATCTGCGGTGATGAGAAACGGGGCCGACTGTTGCTGCTAGAAGTCTGTCCTTGCCAATTCATTTTCCTCTTTCGCTCTTCAACTAACTTCTGTCTTTTTCTTTCCACTATGAAAGCCTTGTTGATGAGCTTTTGGAAACTTTCATAGTCACTTGAGGACATAGCATACTGTATTTCTGAGTTCAATCCTTCAATAAAACAATCTTGTTTCTTTTCGTCCGTGTCTATGTCTCCCGGAGCATAGCGAGATAACTGTGTGAACTTGGTAAGGTACTCTCGCACGGACATGCTACCTTGTTTCAAGTTGAGGAACTCCTTCCGCTTGTTCTTGATTTCTCCTGTTGTAACATAGTGATTGCGGAAGGCAAGTTTGAACACATTCCATGAGATACTCTCTGGATCCTCATGGGCTTCTTTGTGCCGTCCACCAGTCCGCCGCAGATCCATATAGTTGGTGAGAAGCAAAGAGCACTCTCTCACGTCTTGGGCACTGTATGATCTGCAACTTGTTTTCAATATTCTTGAGCCAATCATCAGCTTCCAATGGCTCTATAGCGTTGTCGAACCTTGGTGGTTGAGTACTTAGAAACTCATTCAATTTGGGTTGACGCGGTGCATTCTGAATTTGTGGTTGCATGTTGGCCACCACTTGTGTCAAGTTCTGAAGGAGTTGGTTTTGCATGTTCATCATTTGTTGTATAACTTCTCCATCTGCTCTGCGTGCAACTCGTGGCTGCCATCCAGGCAAAGGGAACTCTGCAGCCTCATTGTTGTTGTTCCCTTCATTGCGTCTCCTTCTTCCTGCCATGTATTGTGAAATACTATGTTTAAAATTAATGCATAGATGTTCTCTTAGGTGTATTACGTTGTGTACTTACTTCATCAATTTTATACAAGAGTTACTAAGGTTTCTACTTCGTTTACTAGGTGTTCATGATTGAAACAAACTAAACACTTATATTCCTTAATAGATAGTTACATACACTAACGAGGTTGTGAACATAAGCCTACGGCTTTCACAACTCACGTTCATACACTAACATACATTACATCATCATTCTAAACAAGTTCACTAATCAAGCCTTACACACTAGTCATTACAATACCAAACACACATACTACACGAGTTACTACATAAGCAAGGACACCTATCCTAGTTGTCCCCTGGGTTCTGTACATCCTCCTGTGGGTTCCCGCCATCACCATCAGGAGTGCTAGAAATGAATGAAACATAGTTGATACTAAGTTTGTAACAGCCGAATTTTACAAAAACGTGACAAAACCCTCACCCCCTCTCTTCCCCCACTGCCACCAGGGCCCAGCCGACAGCCTTCTTCCCCGAGCAACCGCCTCCCTCCTCTCTCTGTCCCTCCATTATCACATGTGAGAAAGAACTCGGTCATGTGCCGAATTTGCGGCGCCCCTTCTTCAACCGGCGCCCCAGCAACCGCCGCCTCCTCCCCCTCTACAAATACCCCCGACCCGGACCATTTTCCCCCACAGAAACCGCTCACACTCACCCCGATCGGAAAAACCACCATTATTTCCAATTCTCCGAAAACTCACGTTGATCTTCAATTCCAACAACCCCTACACCCTCCCACGGCCTCCAGAACAAGTTTCCGACGAAATTCTCCGAAGGAACACGGCTAGGAATCCCTGCCGACGAAGATCGCCGGAGATCGGCACTGCTCGCCGTCGACAGCCCTCTCCGGCCGTTTCTGACCCCCGAAAACCCCCTAGGTGAGTCCCCCATCCTCCCCTCTTTCTTCTGGTACCAAGAGATCAAAGAATGGTGGAGAAATTAAAGAAACCGAGAAATTCCGGCCACCGCCGCCGCTTGCCGGCGATCGCGCGGCCGCCGGACTTGGGGGAGACGAGTATAGGGCGACGTGGCCAATTCTGGTGCGTCGATTTCGAGCCAACGGCTCTGATTAGATCAAGCGTACCGGTTCGGTTATTTTAAATCTGGGCCGTTGATCTCAGATCCAACGGCCCACATTCAAAACAGTTATATACGTTGGAAATTTCACAGAGGGACCCCTGGGGATTTAAACAAATAGGAAATAGCCCCTGATTCTTACAGAATCAACCCTAACCTTATAGAAAATTGGAAATTCACTTTGGAATAGCCAAATAGCCCCTGTGCTTTTTAGAAATTGGTAAAACAGTTATGAAAATTCAATCTGAACCCTGGAAAGTTTGAAATTGTTACAAATCAGCCCAAATCAGTTTTAAAAGTTTGTTTTAATTCTGTAATTAATCAAATAAGGCTAAATAATCTCTGGAAAATGTGGGAAATTTATTAAAAGCACTGTTAAAACATTTTTAACAGAAAACAAATTCTGAAGTTAGAAATAATAACTTTCAGAAACTGAAAATATCTATTTGGTGTTAAATTAATTCTGAAAAATCAAAATAAAAACAATATAGGTGTTAGAAAATTGTGGAAAATTATTAATTAGTATAAGATTATTCTGTTTGATACTTTTTCTGTATTTTAAGTTTCTGTAATCCAGAAATAATTACTTAAATGACTGGAAATGCATTTTTAAGTAATAAATAAATACTGAAAAATAGATAAAAATAGTATATATCAAAGAAAAATTTTGGAAACTGTTCCAAATACATAAATAGGTTCTGAAAAGTAGAAAAATAGAAATATGGGTTCTGAAAATGATTTTAGTAATGATTTAAATGACTTATAGGATTTAATTAATTATGAAAATTTACACATATACACATAAGATTCTAGAAATCATTAATATCACTATAAGTTTAGAAAAATGAGTGTTTGGCTATGACAAAGATAAAATAGAAGGATATAGGCACCCAATTGAAACTTATTTTCAGTTCAAACCACATGAAATGACATGAAATCAATAGTTACATATATGTAACCAAAACCTATATGATTGAAATGCATTGCTATGGTTCTTATGGCATGTTTGTCACTGTTTTGTGGGTGCAAATGCATGGATAGAACCAACCCAAGAACTAATTCCCAATCTTCAAGAGCAAGAGTTTGAAGTGCATCACCCTTCATTCAAAGGCAAGTGTTCCTTGACCACTTTGTTCCTATTCTAGGGTGTTTAGTTAGAATGCTTGCATGATGTCATTAATATGAAACCTAATTTAGGATTGTTTCCCTAGTTATATTCCTTTATCATTCCTTGTTGAACCATGGAGGGACTTAGTTGATATTTGATGGTTATCATTTTATGTGCTTAGCCATGCATACTTAGAACTTAGAAAATGAATGGAACACTGATGTTACTCGTCTTGTGGAATTATATGAAAGACACAAGAGTGTGTCATGGTATTAGGAATCTAGACAGGCTGGTTGTTTGGTTGGTGCTTCGTGCACGAGACTCGGGAATGAGTTAGTGCCTATCTTAGATTCTAAGGACCGGTTCATGGAACAGTTAACCCGGCTTTACAGTGCCACCACAAGACTGAGATGGGGCAGCTTGGCCAATTAATTAGGAGTTTGCCGGTATAGTATGAGTGTTTGGATGGTGCGGGGAATGGGAGTCCATTTTTGACTGCCCTGGGAACTGCAAGGCTCAAGAGGGGGCTTCTGTAGGGGAGGGTTACTCCCAGGAACTACAGCGGTGAAACCTCAGTGGGCTTGTACTTGCCGGTAGACCCTTTGTAAAGGCCATGTAGTGATCTCCTGATCGCACACCAAAGGAAGTGTGTAATGTGGCTTGCAACCACGGATATCAGGGAGGTTTCTTAGTCCACCTTACAACAGGGGATGAAATCACTACTTGTGGGTAAAGTGGTACAATCTCTGCAGAGAACCAAACTGTCATGACAGCCGTGCTCACGGTCAAGAGCGGCTTGGACTTGTCCATGATTAGAGAAACATGGATGTGAGTCGAAAGAGTTTGTTGGGTGGTGTAACCTAACATTAATGGCTTAACTATGATGATTGTGGGATTATCACTTAGTAAGACAGGTTGCTAATCAAAGCTAAGGATTAGGATTAATGCATAGTGCTTAACCATGTTAGCCTTCCTTGCTATTAGCCTTCATAACATTCTTTCCTACACTTGCTGAGTACCTTTGGTACTCAAACTTGCTTTTGTTGGATATCATATGCTGCTCAGGTGCAAATGAAGACATAGACTTTGACGAGGAGGATTTTGATCCCGAGGAGTTGTTCTAGGTTGGCGACACCCCCGGGCAACGCCTGTGGAACTGGAGCATCCACGATGTAGTCTTCCGCTGTTGTGTTATAGTGTAATGATACTCTTAGTTATTATTTCATGTACTATGATGTAATATTATGTCGTACGTTGAACTTGGCTTGTAATATAATGATATTACACTCTTGTCGGCACATGTATGAATCAACTGATCCTGGCATACATGTGATGATACGCTCGGGTGTTCCTTATGGAAAACCGGGTGTGACACTGAGCCTCGGGCGTG
Organism: Neostapfia colusana; assembly: GCA_030760725.1. Lineage (NCBI taxonomy): Eukaryota > Viridiplantae > Streptophyta > Magnoliopsida > Poales > Poaceae > Neostapfia > Neostapfia colusana. The sequence goes on along the minus strand of JASWHV010000005.1, from coordinate 2,893,051 downwards.
AGCAGCTAGGGTCGCCAGTGCACCAATGAGTAAGCTTGCTTTAGCTTGATCCCCCTTGGTGTGGGCTGTCCATGGCGACCGAGCCCGAGTTTCCTTCGCTTCCCACCGTGCACGGTCGAAACTTCAAATTCCCGCGCCCAAATGAGTATGGTTCTGTGGAAGAAATGTGCTAGCCAGCTAGAGCACGCGTTAGCGCTGCTCGTTGCTGTGGAGACCGTGATCCTTCGACGATCGGCCGGTGGTGTATGATCGTAAGAACCGAGCGCGGCACCGTTGCTTGCGGGGAGGGAAGAACAGAGCGAGGTGAGCTACGGGTGAGCAAAAGAAATTTGGTTGTGCTACCGTGTGGAGGATAAGAGCGAGGCGAGCCTCGGGAGAGCCGGAGCTGGTGATCCACCGAGCAAGGTCCGAGCAGCTGCTGTCGAGAGCGCGCACGTCCGGGAGAAAACAGAGTCGGTTCTCTGTGTTGAGTAGCTGACAGATGGGGTCCACCCTTCTCCAATTTTTTCCTTCACTATGCTCTGAGATTCCCCCACAAACATTTTCCAAATTGGACCAAACTTGGAGATTAGGCCAAACAAAATGTGAGGAATTTGAATATGAAATCTAATTTCAAAATTGAGCACATTTGGTTCAGTTTCCAAATTCAAATTTAAATTTGAATGTGCTCACAAATATTCCTTCGAATAAATTGTAGATGGGCTCCAAAATTCTCCAAACTTGGAACTTAAACTCTTGAATACTTGAGGAATGCATTGGTGAATTCACCCGAATGCATTTAGACAATCTGATCACGAATCCTTTTAAATGATTCAAATTTGTGTTTAAATCTCCCTCATCTTCTACTCACAAAGGATGTGCACATGAGTGAGATTGGTGGAGTGAATTTCTTTCCTCATGTCAACTTGTGTTAAGCATGGGCTAAAGAACATTTTTAACTCCCTCACATGACCATTTTGGGGTTCATTATTTCATGTGACACATGATCAAGTAATTCCTTTGCCTTAACTTTGTTTGTAAGTTGAATTCAAAATCTCCAAAATATCTCCAAAGTTTGCAAATGATGAACTTCAATCGTGTGGAGTTGAAAACTGAACTGCCTTTGGAGAATTGGGCACAATTCATCCAAATTCCAATATGTATTTGAATTCATTGTACATTTAGGTCTATTTGGAAAAATGGGTAGAAAATATCTTCAAAAATTCATGAGACTTTGTCTACCCCCTAATTTGGACCTAAAGAATTCAAATATGAAACCTGATCTTTGGTTTGGCTGCTGCAAATGAGGTTTTGATCACAACAGTTAGCATTCCTATTGTTGCCCTCATTTGAAATTTGAGTTTAAAAATCTGAATTCCATTTCCCCTTGCACATGAGAGCTTACACATGGATTTTTAAAATAACTTTGTCCCCCAACACTCAATTGATCCTAGGCTAGAGTGGTGGGATACTCATGTGTGTCATCACATGTGGAAAAATTTAAACAAGTCCAAATTGTCATAACTTGAAACCAAATGGTGTTCAAACTTCAGTCCCTTTTTATTCAAATTTTTTTGGGACCTTTACACACTGTTGGGTGGCACTGCTGCGCCGTCACATCTCGCCGCCCTGTCTTTCACCGTAATGATGCGTAGACCGAGGACGGATGCGTAATCGTGCGAACCGGGTACCCCCGCGTAGTGGGTAAAAAGCACCTAGGCCCCGCCTTCCCAGCTTAGGCGGACCCCAGTATAAGCCTTATGCTCCATGCCGCATGGGCTGTCCCAGGGTTGCAATGTGTCATCAGGCCCTGAGTTTGACTATCGGCCGAAGGTGGCTCGAGGGCCGACACGCATCCCGCAGTGCCGGACCCCATCCTCCACCAAGGAGGGCGCCGACGCTACCACGTGCCCGGAACCTTCGAGTTACACCTCCCAGCCAGAGAGGGCTCCGGAGGTGCCATGCATCCTGCAGCTCCGGTTGCGATCTCAAGCATGGAGGCCTCCGGTGCTGCCACGTGAGCAGCGATTCCGGGCGTACTTCCCCTGGGGAAAGCTCCGGATGTGCCACGTATCCTGCAGCTCCGGATCTGACCTGCGGCATGGGAAGGCTCCGGAGCTGCCGTGTGCCCAAAAACTCCAGATCGCCCACTACTCCACAAGATGGCCCCTGTGGAGACGCGTGTCTCGGGGGCCATACGTCCGAACGTCACACCGGAGGGCAACAGGCAGATGGACAAGGAGTAAAGAGGAAGGTGCATTGTCAGATCAAGCATTCAAGGTTCGCGCCTTCCCCAGAAGCATGGCGCACGACGCACGCCTCCGTCCCTGGTCTACGCACCATTACGGTGAATGACAGGGCGGCGAGACGTGATGGCGCAACACTGCCACCCAACGGTGCAGAGCCACCTAAACAAAGCGAAGGAACACGGGAACAAGATGGGGACTTCATCATCACCTGATACCCGGATAGAAGCGCCCGACAGAGCAGGCGGCGCACCGTAACTCCACCAACAATGACTACATGAGTAGCTAAAAATGCCTAGATCATGTATAGGCACAGATAGCCGCAGGTCCACCTGTCGGGCCCCAGGATGCATTGTAACTGCCCCAGCCTTGAGCTATAAAAGGACCAGTGCAGCCATCGGGCAAAGGGTTCGCGACCCAACCAACTCAATCTCATACGCGAGCAAGTAATACACTGAGCACTCCCGTGGTCGTAGGGTTTTACGCTCCGGCGGCCTGAACCACGTAAATAGTCGTGTCCCTCTCGCCATTGTTCTTAGACCTTCGTGATCATCTAGCCCCATTGAAAAAGAACCTCCACGGGTTGCTTCTGAGCAGACCGGGGGAAGTGTCGTAGCGAACACTTCGACATTTGGCGCGCCAGGAAGGGAGATTTTGGTTCTTGAAGTCGTTTGTGAAGTCCACAATGGTGAATATCCAATCTTTTGGGGGTTCTTCCCATCCCTCACACCGCCAGCGATAGAGTGAGCAGGAAGCGTCCTCTAGCCCCAGAGCAGGGCCTCCTGCGCCAGCGCCAGTTCCTACAGCAATGGTGCCTGTTGCCTCTTGGAAGCCTTCGGTGGCTACGGCAACAGCGTTGCAAGTGTCGGTTGCCTCTTGGCAGCCTTCGGAAAGTGCATTACTGGCGGCCCGCGCACTCCTGCGCAACCCCCTGAGTGCGGGAGCTTCCCCGTCTGCTGCTGAACGATGGCGCAACGATGCCGACCACCTGGTCGTCGCTGCGCTCAATTCGCCGTGTCGACGGCGACAACGACCAGGGACGGGGAAGTTTTCACCCCGTGACCTAACAAGGGATTATGGGATGACGACAACCCATTCGACGGCTACGTCCAGGCTCCCCACCAAAGACTTCAGGGGCGGGCTGGACCGCCGCTGCCATCATAATGGAGAAGGCCGCGTCACCAATGAGCGACAGCATGAACGGTGCCTCGGCCTCAGGGAAGAATATGGTACCCCACATACCAGGAGTCCGTTTATGTTGGCCAGAACCCGACTTCCCTAGGCTGTGTGGGAGGTTGTATGGCTTTGGCCCCACACCTCCATTTGGCAGTATGGCCGCGCAAGTTCCGACCACACTTTCCGGAGAAGTTCGATGGGACGGTCAACCCCATCGAATTTCTGAAGATATACTCCACCGCCATTCTAGCTGCAGGAAGGGACGAGGCCATTATGGCCAACTACTTCCCGGTAGCGTTAACCGGGACGGCTCAATCGTGGCTCATGAACTCGCCACAGGAGTCTGTGGCCTCCTGGGAGGAGTTGTGTCGTCAGTTCACGGCCAACTTTGGGAGTTCCTACATCCGGCCAGGCTCGGAGGCAGACCTCCACACCGTACAACAGCATCTGGGAGAGTCGCTGCGTTCTTTCATTCAGCGCTTCTCCCAGGTCAGGAATACTATCCCCCACATCTCTGACACATCTGTCGTTCTCGCTTTTCGGCAAGGCGTCTGCGACAAGAAGATGCTCGAGAAACTGACCACACATGATGTACGGAACGTCTACGAGCTTTTCAGCTTGGCGGACAAATGTGTCAGGGCCGCGGAGGGTCGCAACTGGCACACGCCGCCTAGAAAAGAGGGTGAGCCCGCCGGGGAAGGCCCTGGTGGCAGAAGGAAGAGGGCCAACGGCAAGGATGAGTTGTTGGCCGGAGCCTATGCAGCAGCAGCAATAGAGGCTGCAGCAAGCAGGGGGGCACGCGCCGATAAGCGCCCGTGACAGCCATCCAACAGCGGCGATGCCGCCCAGAGGTGTCCAGTCCACGACACCAACCGACACAACATTAGCGAGTGCCGGGAGATCTAGAGGCTGGCGAAGTGCTTCTGAGAGCTCCGTCAGGAGCGTCAGGACGGCGCGCTCCCTCGCCAGCAAGAGGGCGAACTGAAGGCTGACCCGGGGGGCGGCGGCGGCCAAGAAATGGGGTTCCAAGACGCCAAGTGGGCATTGGAGGCCCTCTATAACCATAGAGAGAGCTCCGGCTCCGACCACAGTGAGAGACGTAAGACGCTCCACACATGACCGGGGGACCCAAGGCAAGGTTGCAGGGTGCTCCGATCCAAGATTTTTCGAGGAAGGATGACAAGCCTATCCCCTGCCCAGCGCGAGCAGATCTCCCGGGTACGTCCATCTTGCTGCGGGGGATGGGTGCCTCTACTCAGCTCAAGTGGCCGAAGGACACCCCTGTAAGTCTACCCGACTACCCCTGAGTAATGGCAGAGAATTTTTTTCATATTTTCTTTCCTGTAAGGGTAGCATAGAGGTTGGGGACAGGGCTTAGGACAGCGAAAAACCTAGAAAGGACCAGCCACCCTCGATACTCGGGGCGAATCGCTGCTTTATGGCATGTCCTGTTGCCCCTATTGCTAAAGGAATCCGGAAATAGGGAAAATATGTCATGTCCGGTGTACCCCATTACAATCTATGTTGGCCCGTGTGTAGCAGTTATGAATGTTGTGTTCGGAGCCATCTTACACACTAATCCTCGACACTAGTCCTACATACCTATGGCGGAATCAGTTCCGTCGCCACACTACCAAGGGGTCAGGACAAAGGTGACCCAGAGTCAGAGCCCCGGTCGTCACTGGACCCAGCAAGTCACTCTGCTGTGACGGCCCTCGCGTGAGCGAGGCGCCAAAAGTGGGGGACCTGCTCACCTCACAGTTAGGAGAGCAGTCCGAGTACGTGGTGCGCCTTGACTCCAAAGCACTAATAGTATGGCAAAGTATGAAGCCCTCCTATTCGGCTTGATTTCTGCTTTTTCTCTAGGAGAACGGTGGATGTGGGTTAGGAGGAGACTCCCGTCTCGTCATCAAGCGAGGCCAGTGAGAGTAACTTTGTATCGGCCCCCAGCCAGCTCCCTACCTTATCTATGCGCGAAAGATGGGGAAAGGATTTCGTGATTAGGAGTAGTGCCACATCCCCTGCACCAACAATGCGGTAGCAGACAACCTTCCAATAACATCCTCTGCATGGGCTTCGGTTCCCGAAGGCACCTTTGAAAGGAAGCAACTGCGTCATACAGCCTGGCCTGCCGAACCAGGCCAAGGGAGCGAGCCTAGCACCTCAAAGCCAGCAGTCCCGGTGGCCCTGCAACCATGGCGCTCGCCAAGGATCGTATGCGTCGCCGAGGGCTCCGTGCACCCCGGCGCCCAGAATCCGAAAAGCTCAAGTAGGTCTGATGCATGTATCATGGAGGTCTGGGGCTACTTGAAGGACAATATCCTTCCTGATGAACGTGTATCCGCTAAACCGATCCTTCGTACGGCTAGAAGATACATGCTGGTAGACTGACATCTCCACCAGTGTGGCGCTGACAATGATCTATTGTGGTGCATTATCCGGGAAGAGGGCTGCGACATATTCGCATAGATCCATGAGGGCGAGTGTGGCAACCACTTCGTTTCCACACGCTGGTCGGTAAAGCCTTCCGGCATGGCTCTTACTGACCGATAGCCCCCTGGATGCCATCGAGCTGGTCAAGAGATGTGAAGCATAACAGTTTCATGCCAAGCAGATCCACACACCAGCGCAGACGCTGCAAACGACCTTGCCCTCAGGACTGTCAGAAGCATGATGGTTGGGCACCTTGGTGATGCAACTTAGCAGTGTCGGGAAGCCAGGCGGCACATGCCCCTGGACAAAGCCTCAACCACGTCTTGGACGACCACGTCGCCCAAACTCGGACCATCTCAATAGGTCCATGGTAGCCTGGGCCCCTCGGAAAGCCGATGCCCATGCCCTGACCCATCCAGTCTATTTGGTAGGCGTGCTCCCTCCCCACCAAGTGGCCACACCTACCAGGGGGCCATCTCGGCAAATCACGCGGGCAGGGCATCGGGCTGTTCCAGCAACGAGCAGAAGGTCCAGAGCACTCGCTACGACAAGCTGCAGATAAGGACTGAACTCCCAGAAGGAGTGTAAGCTCCACTGCCCAGGCGCCCTAGGTACTTGTGCCGCTAAGGAACAGGGGAAGCAAGGTTGAGATATTGACAACGTGGGGACTGTAGTCCCAGGACTCACAAGGGGGCCACTCTCGGACCCCAAAAGTCGGTGCCTCTCGAGGATCCTAGAAGCTAGTCGAACTAAGTAAGTTGCTCGACCTCCTGGTAACTCGAACAAGGGAACGGTAGCTACCTTGGTGGGATAAGGGACCCCTCGATACTGGCGGCATCAAAGTTCAGGGGGCCCCATGAGAACTGGAAATGGTTCTGCTCACCGGACCCACCGCCAAACGATTGATAGACGGGAGACCAACAGAACCACCTTTTTCATCTATAAAGAAGTACAGGACGCAAAGGACAAAAGAAAGATACAGAGGTCAGGACCTGCCTAAGATTAGTCCACACCGCGCCTAAATCGCTCCGCAACGAGGGCTCCCAAGTCTTCGACCTCAGACCGAGCTGCCACCTCCCTCGGAGCAATGGGGCCTTGGATGACCGTCTCCAGAGAAATGCTGGTGTCCCAGCTTCGGAAGCAAGTCGACACATGGGTTTCTACCTCTTTAGCCAGGGCCTTGCCCTCCGCCTCCAGCCGGTCGACGACAACGTCTTCCAATGCTGCCATCTGTGTGCCCACAGAGTCAAGCGCGAGGAGCGCTTGGCTCATCTCCTGCGAAGGTTCGCCAACACGCACCAGGCTGAAGCCAAAGGGCACTAGTGCTGACTCGGCACGGTCCAAAGAATCCCAGATTTGCTGGACATCCGCCGTACATGAATCCTAGAGCTCCTGAAGCTCACGCCGCATCACTGTCAAGGATGCTGCATCGCTTTCAGAGAGTCTTTTCTCCCGATTAGTTAACGCCGCCTCCCGAGCATCAAGCTCATGGGCACGGTGCTGCAGCCTCTCCTCCCGGAACGAGGCATTGAGTTCTGCAGCCAGGAGGTCCTGGCACTCCTTCATTTGCCTCTCCCGCTCCTCGTTCAAAGAGGCCTGCTGACGGTCCAGGTCGTCAGCAGGGCCGGCTCTGGCCCTAGGCGGGAGGGGCGACCGCCTAGGGCCCAGGACGAAGGGGGGCAATGAGAGTTTATGCTATACAGAGTGCTTTAATTGGGATCAAGAAAATTAAGAAAAAATGATAGTCAGACTTATTAGGTTTAGTATGGTTTAATTAAGTTCTATTAGAATCTAATTTAGGAGAGAATATAAACCAATTAACCTTAATTCCTACACCCAACCCTTTTCCCTACCACATGTTCTCCTACTATGGATCGTGCTTCACATGCAGAGAAAGAGAAGTGTTGGCTCACCGTCGTCTTACTCACTAAGGTAAGACGATCCATACTGTCTTTGATCTTCTTGCTAGTTACATTAAAAGAAATAGACTGCCCCTAGTATTTTCATCATATTTCTTTTTTATTAACCTCTCATGACTGTTGCTGGGTAGCAAGAAGAAGAGGAACACAATAATTAGCCGCAAAAATACCAGGCAGTGTAGAGTAGAGAGGAAAAAATGATGACTATTAGTGGAAAAAGATCATCACTGCTCAGATCTTAGTGTTAGGTTTTGATCTAAGACCTAAAACTCTTGTTTCTTCCTCTCTTTAGGTTGTTTCAATCCAATAATTCGGTTCTAATCACTACAAAGAGACCATGTTTGTCACGTCCATTTATATGTTGGTGTTGTAGGAAATTGATTTTCGGTTTGAATATCAAAGTTGTATGAATTTTCTTTAGATTCTCATAGCATATTCGCGCAATCTTCTCTATTGTATAAAATAGTTACAAAATTTTAAAACCTATTTTTCTATAGTAGATAGATCAACTTTAAAGGGTTGTTGGGGTTATTTTTGCGATTGACTTTAGTAGCATTTTATTCTGTATTTGATTGACACTCCCTCCGTTTCGAATTATTTGACGCTGACTAATTCAATTTTGAACTAACCAGCGCCAAATAATTTGAAACAGAGGGGGTAATATGTTTATAAATTTACCTTTATTACTACTGAATAGGGTGCTAGTGCCTTCAACCATAATTAGGCTTGATCGCTTTGATCATTTTCATCGGTTAATTACATATATATCTATAGTCTTAGGGGCCTTATATCAACTTCGCCCTAGGGCCCTCGAAAACATAGAGCCGGCCCTGGTCGTCAGCCCGTGACTTCAGTTCGGTCTGCTTCCGCTGCAAGCATAACGAAGATTCCTCCTTCTCCTCCGCTAGCTCATGCTCGCGCTCGCCTACTGCGATCTCACGGCGAGCCAGCGTCAACCGTAGCTCCTCCAGAGTTGAGAAGCGGTCATTAGCCGCCTGTTGGGCCTCTTTGGCTTCTGCCCAGAGCTTACGAGACTGCTTGTCCAACCAATCGACCAAGTCCCGCTGCCGGATTGTCAGTTCTTGTTCCTCCCGCAGGCAGGCCTCCTGCGACTCCAATCTCCTCTGAGTTTCGCTGGTCCGGAAGTTGAGTAACCTTTCCCAACCACCGAGGCGCCTCCTGCTGAAAGGATTCTCGCCCCTGATCCAGCGCCAGCAGAACTCGGCGGAGGCTCGCCTGAGCCAAGGCTACAGCCTCAGACAAGGGGATCCGCTCGACACGTGCCATAGCCTCCCGAGCACCGCCCTCCGGGTTATTGGTGGCCAGCGTAGCGCCCACCAAGACATAGGAACCTAGGGAAGCTTCGGCTTGGCCCTCGGCAGGAGGCAGGTGAGCTTCTGGCAGGGCAATGCTACCCACCGGGGTAGGGGCCGCAGCATTCGACGCCCCCCCCCCCCTGTCAGTAGTAGAAACGGGCTCGCCGCCATGTATCGGTGAAACCTCGCCAGCCTCAGCCGGTCCAAAACCAGGTCCCTGAGCTAGGACCGACGGAGTTTCTTGGCTAGGGTCCGCCACACCAGGGACCGCCGGTGAGATATCTGCAGAAGGGACAGGCGGCATGGACGTCGCCGGCGTCGGAGGGTCTGCATCTTGGGCTTCACCGGGCCTCTGGAGCCACCGGACACACTGGGTGCAGCCGGCCTTTTCGTTGACATCGGAGGCGGAGGAGCTGCAGACGACCCCCCCCCCCCGGTGGGTTTAGCCGCAGGACCAGCTGCGCTGCCACCGACCTCGTCCTCCAGTTCAACCGCTACAGGCGCCGCGGGGCCGGGAGCCGAGGTAAAGTCCCCGTCTGCGTGCATCAGCCTTCGCTTCTTCCCGAAGGAGCTGGGATGGGGGGCCACTGGCACCTTCCCCCTTTTTCTGCCAGACTTGAGGTAGAGGGGGGCGGAGCCACAGAGTTCGGCGCAGAAGTGCTTGGAGCAGTAGGGGCCGAAGCAGGAGAAGCAGCCCTTCCGCCGCTTGCTCCGGTTATCTCGGGGATTTCTGCTCCTTATGGAGCATCATCAGCCTGCCGGGGAGCGATGTCGACGTCTTCCATCGTTGGCATTGACCTTAGGAGCTGCGATCTCAACTTCTGGTCCATAAAGATGGGTAAGCACAACGCCGGTGGGTTGATAAGGTCATCAGAGACGCCGTTGTTCCCAACGTCGGCACACAGCCTCGCCAACATGGCGTCCAGGAGCTCCGTCTCTAAGTTGGTGTCGGGGCCACGCTCTAGGTGAGATGGGTCATTCTCGCCGGAGTACGTCCAGGCCGCGTGACAGCGATTCTGGAGGGGAGCAATGCGCCGACTCAGGAAGTCGGCCAAAACCATCAGTGAAGACAGCCCCCGGTCCGCCAGGAACTTGATCCTAGCCAGCATAGGAGAGTAGGAGCTCTGAAGGTGGGGCTGTTAGAATCAAACGACAAGAAAGTGTAGATCAAAACAGAGGAGACGCAGATTTTAACATGGAAAATCCCTCCAAATCGGAAGGGAAAAAACCACGGGCACTGGCTGGCAAATTTCACTATATCAGGAGGTTTACAATCGTGGGAGATTACAATCTCTTTTTCCTGCCTCTCCCGGCGGCTCACAAGGGATATTTATAGGTGGCGACTTAGAGTCCTAACCCTAGACGATCCATACCGCGGGGGGGTTCCCCCCCTGCACCCCCCGGCGTCCCGAGCGGGCCTTGGCTGCTGCGCAGCCCACCATATGGGCAGATTTCCTCCGCTTCGCTCTGGCCCAAGCCTCCCGGCGACGGGCCTCCGCTTCGCTACGGAAATCCTGCCTCTTTTATCTTCATTTAGAATTTGGATCATCAATCAACAGGCCATCTCCTCCCAACTGGTCCGCGTGGTCAAAGGAGGAGAAGTCGGCAGTTCCAGCCGGTCGTGGGTGACGGTCTTCACAATGACCCAGTCATCCCTCCAGTTCTCCCACCTGCTGAAAGATAGGGAGGAGATGTACGTCACCAATGATCTTGTGCGATGCTGGAAGCAGTAAGCCCCCAGGAAGCTTGAACTCCTCCCCGATGACCGCAGGACGAAGAACGCCCGAAACAGCCGGACCGATGGTCGCACCCCCACGAACATCTCACAGAGGTGGACGAAGATTGACAACAACACGAGGGAGTGCGGCGTCAGGTGCTGCAGCTGAATCTTGTAGAAGTCCAGCAAGGTTAGGAAGAAGGAAGAAGCGGGGAGGGTGACTCCCGCTAGCATGTACCCGGTAAAACGATGACTTCACTAGGCTGAAGGCCTGTGAGTGGGAGGAACCCGCAGCGAATCCTCCCATCGTACTGGGGTTCCTGCCAACTGATCAGGTGCCTCATGCGCCCCACATCGGCAGCACTTCAGAGACGGGACTAACGGAGGTCCGATGCCATTGGAGCAGGAGGAAGAAGTGAGAAGATGAAGCGCAAGAGAGAAGATGGAGGATAAGACTCCTGCTAGCAACAGAGGGTCTCTTTATTCCCCAGGTCCTGTGAGAACCGCTAATCGAGACGTGCCCAAAATAACCACGCCCGCGTCAACTGAACCGCCAAGAGTGGAGGTACAGGGCCCACTTGACAGGCAGTTTGAGCAAAGGGCAGAGCGGTTAAGGTAGGGAAAGATGGTTCCCGGTCATGCAGGGAATCGACGCAGGCGATGTAGCAGTTGTATGAAACGTGCACCCCCACGACACTCCAGCAATAAAAAAGCGCCTGTTTGTGACGACAGAGAAATCTCTTTGACCAAGGACAAGCAATCTCTTCGACTCCCAAGAACAACCGCTCGTTCGCTACGCGGGATTCACGCCACTACTTCAATTCCTGAAAAATTGTAAGACCAAACCGATGACGCGGAAGAGATAGGGCCCCACCTGCAGGCTCAAAGCCTCCACCGAGATGGGCCCGGGGGCCACTGTCGGTACCCTGCAAACCGGGTACCCCGCGTAGTGGGTAAAAAGCACATGGGCCCCGCCTTCCCAACTTAGGTGGGCCCCAGCATAAGCCTTACGCTCCATGCCGCATGGGCTATCCCAGGGATGCAACGTGTCATCAGGCCCTGAGTCTGACTACCGACCGAAGGTGGCTCGGGGGCCGACATGCGTCCAGCAGTGATGGACCCCATCCTCCACCAAGGAGGGCTCCGGCGCTACCACATGCCCAGAACCTCTGAGTTACACCTCCCAGCCAGAGAGGGCTTCGGAGGTGCCACGCGTCCTGCAGCTCTGGATCCGACCACCAGCATGGAGGCCTCCGGTGCTGCCACGTGAGCAGCGACTCCAGGCGTACTTCCCCCTAGGGAAAGCTCCGGATGTGCCACGTGTCCTGCAGCTCCGGATCTGACCTCCGGCACGACAAGGCTCCGCAGCTGCCGCATGCCTAAAAACTCCAGACCGCACACTACTCCACAAGACGGCCCGGGTGGAAACGCGTGTCTCGGGGGCCATACGTCCGAACGTCACACCGGCGAGCAACGGGCAGATGGAAAAGGAGTAAAGAGGAAGGTGTGTTGACAGATCAAGCATTCAAGGTTCGCGCCTTCTCCGGAAGCATGGCGCACGACGCACGCCTCCATCCCTGGTCTACGCACCATTACGGTGAAAGACAGGGTGGCGAGACGTGATGACGCAACAGTGTCACCCAATGGTGCAGAGCCACCTAAACAAAGCAAGGGAACGCGGCGACAAGACGGGAACTTCATCATCACCTGCTACTCGGACAGAAGCGCCTGACGGAGCAGGCGGCGCACCGTAACTCCACCAATAGCGACTACACGAGTATCTGTAAATGCCTAGATCATGTATAGGCACAGATAGCCGCGGGGCCACCTGTTGGGCCCTGGGCTGCATTGTAACTGCCCCGGCCTTGAGCTATAAAAGGACCAGGGCAGCCACCGGGCAAAGGGTTCATGACCCAGCCAACTCAATCTCATACGCGAGCAAGTAATACACCGAGCACTCCCGTGGATGTAGGGTTTTACGCTCCGGCGGCCTGAACCACGTAAATCGTAGTGTCCCTCTCGCCATTGTGCTTAGACCTTCGTGATTATCTAGCCCCACCGAAAAAAGAACCTCCGCGGGCTGCTTCCGAGCAGACCGGGGGAAGTGTCGTAGCGAATACTTCGAGAGCTGTCATCGCCATCTTTTTTCCTTTAGAATAATTATGCAAACAAAAAATATTATCAACCTTTAATTCCCATGTGAGATAAGCTTCAGGATTAGATCCACCATTAAATTTAGGCATTGTGAATTTAAGCTTGTCAAACCTCTCGCCCATTAATGCGGTACGTGAGCTGGGTTCAGAACGTCGATCCTCATTTTCTCGGTTTCGTGCATGACGACATCGACGCTAATGGCCTTCATCCCGGGGCTGTTCAAGATCATCTCTTTCATACCCATCTTCAGAATTAGTGTGTTCACTTCTTCTATCTTCATAATCTCTTCCTCTCCCACGACCAGCACCATTGCCTCCATTCCCATGACCATCCACCATAGGTCTTCTAACATGAGCAGTAGCTTGTCTTTGTAGTTGTCGCTGTTTTCTTGCAAGTTGAGCAGCGTCTTCTTTATTATTTTCCTCAGGATTACTTGCAACTTCAGGAATGTTGTTAAGGTTTCTCAGATGAGCCATAATTGTCCGAAGGTCTTGTGACAGTTGGTCTTGCTTTTCCTCCATGCTTTGCTTCAACTCATTGAATTATGCCATGGTGACACAATCCTCTACTTTGGGTGCATCATCCATTCTCCTGTAATATTAGTGAAGCAAGAACAACAAGGATATGTGGAATTAGGAAAATTGGGAAATTTTCTCAGAAGCTCACCTCTCTTACCAACCAAAACTCTTATGACTTCCTGTAGATTACTGAAGTATCATGTGTGGTGGCAAAATAGAAATGATGGTTAAGCGAATACAAGACCAGTGTGCTTAGTAAAGAGGTGGATTATTGATGGAACTTGGTAGGGAGTGATGCACAAGGAAAAACAATCTTATTGCTTAATATTTTTTAGGTAATCATGAGTATGATGTTAATGAAGAGTATATGACCTACGGATTTTCGAAGGATGCGTCAACCCCGACGGGATGGACGGTCCAGTGGGAGCCCGACTCGCCGCCAGCTTAAATCCGTGTTGCTAGATCGACGTGTCATTGGGCTCGACACACTGATAATGCTGTAGCTTTTGTTCCGGAGATGTAAACCCTGATATCACGTATCCGCTGCTGAACATCTCGTATTTTTAACAAAAACCTGTTGTAACTCCTCGAAGTACTCATATCACGTATCCGCTTTTGTTCCGGAGATGTTTACGAGTGAGGTTCGTTAGTAAGCCCACATAAGGATGATATTAGCATGACTATCCCGGTGGCAAGCTAACAGTGTTTACATTCTTGTATTTAAATTATGTAACGACACACCTACGCTCAGGTAAGAAGGTAAGTTACGCACTTGAATGCGGTGAAATTCGAGGGCTCACCCATACGAGTGTCGGAGGTATGGGGTGTCCCGTACAGCGATCAGTACGGGAAGTGAATATGTTTCTTTGAAGCATATGAAGCGCCGACCCCGGCGTGCCCTTGTGGCAAAAAGGTGGACGCTTTGTCGTGTGGTGAGAAACACGGCCGCGTACCTCAAGACGTGGCTTACTTGAGGACGACCCGTATGGAAACGATACAGGGCGTATGTATTTACTTATGATATTATACTGCCTGTGATGTGTGATGAGGAAAACCCGTGAGTGCAACATTATTGTGTGACTTTTATGCAGGTACACTAACCACGTGAATCGTAGTGCGAGTAGAAAACGTTTGCGAGTGATCGATTTAGTGCCACCGTCTAAACGTATATACCAGTTATAATCTGGTTAGGATTTTTGTTTTGTGAGGATGCGTAGTATCGACATGATCTTTGGTTATGCATTTGTTGGATTGCTGAAATCAAAAAAAAATCTTCAACTGGTGGCTATAAAAATGATACTAGTGTTAACTCGAATCACATGTATACCCCCATATCCGTAGAAGGTTAAAGTTGCTTGGTTAAGTTCATTTTCTTTCCATGGTTTGTTGATTTAAAAATCTGAATATTAGTTCTGCTAGTTCTCAAAAGTATAACCATAAGCACCAAGTGTTTGACCCACCGTTTCTAAGATTGCATAACTGGTCAGCCATCTTTGAATGGTTATGGAATCTGTCCTACTCCCCACGCAAACGCGTATGAAAGCTTACCAAAAATATAAGAAAGTTTTTCCACACTTTTGGTAGTCATGGGATCATGGGATTTGGCCGGCAAGGCTCAAGAAAAACGTTGAGTATGGTCCAACTGTCCAGTCAGCCTTGTTGCTGAGTTTTCAGCACTGATTCCAACCTTAGGATGTTGTGGAGTTCATTTTGTGCAGCGAATAGATGAATATAAGAATTCTTTACAAAGTTTAGAAAGTCCCCTTTTGATGTTGATACTCTTGGGTCTTTTTAATTCTACCCCTGAGTCCTTCGAGGTGATGTCAGAATTCAGAATACAACTTGCTATTTTTGTTCAATACCGAGTTGGTTGAGTTTTGGTCGGATAAGCTAGAACTTAATGTATAAATACTGCAGTATTATCATGGCTGGTTGTTGAACTTTTCCCAAAGTATTTACCATGCTAACGTGGCTGCATAATTTGATATTACTGCTGGAATTGAGTTTTTGACATTTCTCGAAACTCTTCCTGCAGATGGCAAATCCCATTGTGCATTTGGAGAACGACTGGTTCTATTCTGAGTACCTTCACCGTCCGGGGCTTCCGCTGATGTTCTGGCGCATGCCCGAGAGCTTCGGATACATTGAGGCTCCTGTCTACGTGGGGAGAGAGACCCTGGAGCGGGGGGAGTCATCGTGCGTTATGCACGTGGCTGTCCCTGCGGGTCCCGTTCCTCTAGGTTGGGCTCCATGGACTGTCACAGTCACGGTGCCTAGCCCAGACGATGCGTGGGACTTGGCTGCATAGCGTGCGATCACGACGTTCTGTGAGGAGCACTCGTTGGAAATAGAGAGAACGCCATATGCTCTCCTCCCAGTCAGAGACCAGTCTAGCTCCGTCTGGCTGCGCCGGGTGAGCATGGTGCAAGACTGGCAGCACCCGTTCAATGACCCACGCGTGGCTGCGCTCAGTTACTATGCCACGTTGAGTCACCGCATGCAAGATGCCCACGCGAGCATTTGCAGCCTGCAGTTGGAGGCACTAAGGCAGGCTCATGCGCGAGAGGATGCGCACAAGCATATGCTTGAGATGCAAGGCACTCAGATTGCCGAGCTAGAGCGCCAGGTGCAAGAGAGAGACCAACTCTTACAGCAGAGGGACCAGATCATACAGGAGAAAGATCAAAGGATTGAGGAGATTGTCGCAGAGCGAGATGAGATACGTGAGGATGCAGAGTTCTTGGAGCAGGAGATGCTTGAGGCTCAGAACGAGTTGGCCAAGTTTAGAGCCAACCCTCTACAGTTAGGTGACCCTCGCAACGCTGAGGAGATGCAACTTGACCCAGGAGCACCGATAGGGCCGGAGTCCAAGCCAGAGACAGAGATAGAGCCCCCAGTTGACGAGCCATGACCAATTTGGACATCAGGTTCGGACACCAAGTCAGAGATGGAGATTGATACCGACCAAGAGGTGGGAGTCGATACCGGGTCCGAGACGGATCCTGAGGAGGTGTTAGAGGCTGAGTTCGAGCAGGAGCAGCAGCCCGCACCAGCGCCAGCACCCGCACTCGCGCCAGGACCCATGGACGAGTAGACTAGTCTCGTCATCTCCTATTTAGCATAGATGTCTACATGTGTATGTAATATATTATATGCCGTAGTGAATCGTGTGTGATGTTATGTGGACTAGAGCATGCTATGTATTTTGTTGACCAAGTGTAGGTGTGGATGAACTCATGTAGAAGGGGTACATCATTTTGGGGATGTAACATTGTAAACTTGGTCATTGCCAGTACTATTCTTGTACAAACTTCTGCAGTGCTAATATATGTGTGATGTTGCAAAAATCTGGGATGAACTACTATAGTTAATGTTATCTTGAAAAAAGTATGAATTCAGCCTTTGGAGATTAACTATGTTAGTCACTTTTTGCAGCATGGTTCGCACTCGCTTTCTACATGAGATCGAAGGCTCTAGTCGGGGTGGAGATAACCCTCCACCGTCGCAACATCAAGTACCACCACCGCAACCTCCACTGCCACCCACCTTGGCGGAGGCTATTGCAGCAATGATGGGTTCTCACCGGGAAAACACCGAGCTACTCCGGGCATTAGTGCAGAACACATCCCGTCAAGGTGAACGTCCAGAGGCACCTCCACGTCACCCACCTAAGAGCTCCTATTCAGAGTTCCTAGCGACGCACCCGCCAGTATTCACCGAAGCGGATGAGGCTTTGGAGGCGGATAACTGGCTCCATACTATTGAGTCAAAGTTTGGGCTGCTTCAATGCACCGAGCACCAGAAGACGTTGTTCGCTGCCCAACAACTGCATGGCTCAGCTGGAGCCTGGTGGGCGAACTACCTTGCCAGCCTCCCCGTCGGTCAGCAAGTGACATGGTCAGAGTTCCGTGCGGCTTTCCGAGCACATCACATTCCCTCAGGAATCATGAAGAGAAAGCTTCAGGAGTTCCTAGACCTGAAGCAAGGGGGGAGGACTGCTCATGAATACTCTAAGGCGTTCAACCATCTAGCACAATATGCTCCAGAACATGTGAACACGGAAGCTAAGAAGCGTGATTGCTTCTTTAGAGGGCTGAACTCCAAGCTCCAAGATCGTCTGGCCTTGTTCAACAATGGCAGTTTTAACGACCTTGTTAATGCTGCTATTACTCAAGAGGACGCTTATCGCAGCCACCAGGCAGAAAAGAAAAGGCGAAGCACCCCTCAGGGCAGCTCAAGTGGTCCTCCAATCAAGTACCGAATGATTCTCCGTTCGCCGTCCGGCCAGAGATTCCAAGCAGCCCCGCGACCGCCACAAGCTCGCCCCTTTCAGTCAAGCTTTCGACCACCTTCGCAGCAGCAGCAGATGGTACCTCGTGCACGCCCACCTCAACAAGGTGCACAAGGATACCGTCCTCCTCAGCCTACCGGAGGACCGAGCCATAGCCCGTGCTTCAATTGTGGCCGCATGGGCCACTTTGCACGGGATTGCCGTCAAGCAAGGCAGATCAGCGGCAACACCCCTCCATCTTAGGCTTCCAACCAGCCACGTGGGCTATAGAAAAAGGCAGCACCAAAGACCGGCCGTGTCAACTACGTCGCAATTGAGGAGATACCGGAAGGAGAACCCGTTCTAGCCGGTATGTTCACCTTATATGATCAACCCAACCTCATTCTTTTTGATTTTGGTGCCACTCATAACTTCATCAGTAAATCATATGCACAAAAATACCTGCTCTCCTCTACCTTGATGAAATACCCGTATACTATCCGTTCACCCGGAGGTACTATTTCAGCCAAACAAATTATATCTAGAGCACCTCTTCTCCTGGGTGGACAAGTTTATCCTACTAATCTCATTGTGCTAGAAGGGCAAGGAATAGATATTATTCTTGGGATGGCCTGGATGACACAATATAGAGCTGTACTGGATGTGGGTTCGCGTACCATCCAACTGAATTCTCCGAGTCATGACCGCAACACTTTGATCCTTGAAAGCCCACCATCCAGAATTTCAGCCACACACCACACTGAGGGAACTCGACTTGAAAAGATTCCAGTAGTCTGTGAATACCAAGACGTCTTTCCGGATGACCTCCCGGGTATGCCACCCGAATGGAAAGTCGAATTCAAAATTGAGTTGTTACCAGGAACTACCCCGATTTCTCGAAGACCTTACAAGATGGCGCCAAATGAACTGGCTGAATTAAAGGAACAACTCCAATGACTCATGGACAAGGGATTCATCCGTCCGAGTTCTTCACCATGGGGATGTCCCGCGTTGTTCGTAAAGAAAAAGGATGAATCATTGAGGTTGTGTGTGGACTATCGCCCGTTGAATGTTGTCACGGTCAAGAACAAATATCCACTCCCTCGCATCGATATTCTTTTTGATCAATTGATGGGTGCTAAGATTTTATCAAAAATCGATCTTCGGTCCGGGTATCACCAAATCAAGATACGGCCGGAAGATGTTCCAAAAACAGCATTCTCGACTAGATACGGCCTCTATGAGTATCTAGTCATGTCTTTTGGTCTTACTAACGCACCAGCATACTTTATGTATCTCATGAACTCGGTATTCATGCCGGAGTTGGATAAGTTCGTCGTGGTCTTCATCGACGATATCCTTGTTTATTCCAAGTCTGAAGAAGAACATATTGAACACCTCCATATCGTACTCCAAAGACTAAGAGACCATAAGTTATATGAAAAATTCAGCAAATGTGAGTTTTGGTTAAGGGAAGTGGCTTTCCTTGGGCACATCATATCAGCTGAAGGAGTAGCAGTCGATCCGAGCAAGGTTCAGGATGTGCTAAGGTGGAAATCTCCCACCTCCGTTCATGAAATTCATAGCTTTCTAGGATTGGCAGGATACTACCGGAGGTTTATTCCCAACTTTTCCAAGATTTCTAAACCAATAACAAAGTTGTTGAAGAAAGACGTTAAATACGTGTGGAGCAATGACTGTGAGGAGGCTTTCCAAACCTTGAAGAAGCATCTCACCACAACACCCATGTTGGCTCAGCCGGACATAACCAAACCATTTGATGTATATTGTGATGCATTAGGCACGAGTCTCGGATGTGTTCTTATGCAAGAAGGCCGAGTCATTGCCTATACATCTCGTCAACTCCGAAGGCATGAGCAACACTACCCGACTCATGATCTCGAGTTAGCTGCAGTTGTTCTTGCCTTGAAGGTGTGGAGGCATTACCTCTTGGGAAATTTAGTTCACCTGTACACTGGTCACAAGAGCCTCAAGTACATTTTCACTCAGAAGGAATTGAATATGAGGCAGCGCAGGTGGCTGGAACTAACCAAGGACTATGAGTTAGAGATTCACTATCATCCCGGAAAGGCAAATGTTGTGGCCGACGCTTTGAGTCGTAAATCTCATGTTCACTACTTGCCTAGCCATCCAGTTGAAGCCGAAGAACCCAGCCTTCGTGTGATTCCACACGGAGGTTTGTATAATCTTGCTCTCATTCCCACCATACGTGAAGAAATCATAGCAGCCCAGAAGGAAGATGTTGGAATGTCTCACACTCGTAGGAGACTGAAAAATGGGGAAATGAAGTGTTTCCGCGAGGACGTAGAAGGGGCTCTATGGTTTAACAACCGACTCGTAGTTCCTAAAAATCAAGAACTACGGAAGAAGATCTTAGATGAGGCTCATTCATCCAAATATTCAATTCATCCGGTCAGCAACAAAATGTATCAGGACTTGAGGAAAAAGTTCTGGTGGACTCGAATGAAGAGGGAGATCGCTCAGTATGTGGCCGAGTGTGACACTTGTAGAAGGTTCAAGGCCGATCATGTGAAGAAGGCAGGGTTGTTGCAGCCCTTAAGCATTCCTGCATGGAAGTGGGAGGACATCAGTACGGATTTTATTGTTGGACTGCCACTCACATTTCATAAGCATGACTCAATTTGGGTCATCGTCGACCGTCTAACCAAATCAACCCACTTCATTCCCCTACATACCAGATACAACGCCATGGAATATGCGGAATTATACATATCTCGTATCGTGTGTTTACATGGAGTTCCTCACACTATCATATCAGACAGAGGCGCACCGTTCGTGGCTCGATTTTGGGAGAAGCTACACGCGTCCTTAGGAACTAAGCTCATTAGAGGCTCCGCATACCATCCCCAGACAGATGGTCAGACCGAGAGAGTAAACTAAATACTTGAAGATATGCTCCAAGCTTGTACTATCGTCTATGGAAGAAATTGGGACGATCATCTACCTCTGGCCGAGTTCTCATATAACAACAGTTATCAAGAGAGCATCGGAATGGCACCATATGAAGCTCTATATGGAAGGAAGTGTCGGACGCCCCTCAATTGGTGTGAGTCAGGTGAAAGGGTCGTTCTTGGAGTTGATCTTGTCAAAGAGGCTGAAGAACAAGTGAAAATCATACAAGCGAACCTCAGGGCAGCGAAAGCTCGACAGAAAAGTTATGCAGATAAAAGACGTCGCCCCTTGGAATTCGAAATAGGAGACCATGTATACCTACGTGTTTCTCCTATGAAAGGGGTGCATCATTTTGGAGTCAAAGGAAAGTTTGCTCCGCGTTTCATCGTCCCCTTTCCATCATCGAAAAATGTGGACCCATTGCGTATCGTTTGCAACTGCCTACCTCATTATCCGGAGCGCACAATATTTTTCACATCTCCCAGCTACGAAAGTGTCTCAGAACACCGTCAAAAGTTCGCCTGGAGGACATAGAAGCTCTTCAGCCTGATCTCTCCTATACAGAGCATCCCATCGGAATTGTTGATGAAAAAGCTAGAGTCACCCGAAATCAAATTATGAGATTTTATAAAGTGCAATGAACTAATCATTTCGTTGAGGAGGCAACTTGGGAGCAAGAAGATTATCTCCAATTGCATTATCCGGAACTATTATCGTCATACCTCCGGTAACCATTTTTTCTCACTCTCCGAAAGTCTATCTCTATCATAATCTCGGGACGAGATTTCTTTAAGGGGGAAGGGTTGTAACATAACGCTCCAAGCTCCACAGTGCAGAATTTTCAATTCCTAAGAGTAGTGGGCCCCACACGTCAGTGTCATCCCCTACCTATCCCTCTCTTTTCACCTGTGGAACCTTGCATGGCTGCCACCGAGGTGAGTTGCCGTGTGCAGCTGTTGAACGCCTTAAAACCTTCCTGAGCAGCACAACAACTCCTCACGTCACCTCCCTCCACCACTCCCGGCCTTCTTCCCTGTGGTTGCCCCAAAACCCTGCTGCTACACCTCTCTCTCGTGCTCCCCGTCACCATTGCCGCCCGAGCCGCTGCTAGCTACTGCCGAGCCTCCCATTCGAAGCGCCGAGGCCCTCTCCACCTGCTACGAAGCTCCGTTCCTCAAGCGCCGTCGTGAACAGCTCAAATCCGGACGTTTCTCACCGAGGTCGACCCGACGAGCTACGTCGGCTTCACCACAAAATACTCCCTCCACGGTACTCCAATCTTCCCTCCGCTCCACACACGTCTACTACACCCTCCAGCACACTCAATCGCATGGTCCATTGGACGGGAACCGGGACGGACGAGCTGCAATAGCCGGATTCTTGCCGCCAGCCTTGAAAAATTTCTCCCCTCATCGGTGCACCCTCATTTCTGGCCGATTTCCCCGCCAACCGACCACATGCTGGCGTTCCCAAGGCTACCACGAAGCTTCCCGACCAATTCCCGAGCCTTCCCGACGTTCCCTTCGCCGGTGTGAATTCGCCGGAGCTCTCTCACCGCCGCCCCTCGTCGCCGGCCAACTGCAGCCCGCTCCGGTGCTGCTGCCCCCTACCAGCGAGAAGCCCTGGACGCTACACCCCCGCTGAGCCGGTCCCTGCCGCCGGACGCCGCTCCTACGGCGTCTCCGGCGAGCTCCCGGCGAGCACAGCCCCACAGCCATGGCGCTGGCTGCTGCTGTGCGTGCTCAGGCTGGATCTGGTGCGGCTGGCACCAGATCCCGTGGGGCAGCGCTGCTGTGGCCTGAGCCCCACTGGACAACAATACCAAGCCTTTTTCAGCACAAAAATAAATCTAGCAAATGATGGAGGCTTGTAAAAATTGTAGAAAATCGTAGAAAAATCAGAAAAATGTGAAGCCAACTTTGTTAGATTCCATACAACCATATCCTTGCATGGGACTTATTATTACTGTATGTAAGTGCACAAAATTTTTGTTGTTAATTATTTAAACATAAATAGTAGGGAATTAATTGTATAAGATCCATACATTAGATACTTCTCTAACTTTGCTAAAAAATCATCTACATCCTCTAGTATGCACAGAAAAAGTTTCACTTTCATTGGACCATTAGAACATATAAATTTTATTCACCATATATATACGCATGTGATAAAGCCCACAAAGCCCCGTACATAATAGAATGCAAATCATGTTTAATCCTTGCGGGTAACATCTGAGCCTATATGATGATATCTCCGTTCCTCAATAAACTTGAGAATCCATGTATGTTGTGATAACGGTACGTATTAAAATGCTAATTACGAATCTTTCATGCGCATATGCATATCGGTAGAGCCTGAGACGAAGATCGCGGAGGAGCTCAACTCGGAGGACACGGCGAGTGACTCTATTTATGCTGACTTTGTATTTGAGCAAGGCAAGCCCCGGTTTACATTAGCCCTTTTATAAATATTTCTTTTTTTACCTCAATATGTACTTAGTGTTATGTGATTGTGCATTAAGTTCTAGGATTTGGTTGAGGCTCCACTTGCATGGATTATAAGACCCTGGTTATCTCAGTGGGTAGATCGACTACGTGACTACTTCATGCTATGCTAATTAGACCTATCGAACGGTAGAAGTTGGGTAGTCGAAAACTACTTGCGAGTTATAGGATTTTCTAGGAAACATGGGTAGGACAAGGAGTTCTAGGATCACAATGAATTAATGAAGACCTGGCAGGTAGTAGAAAGCAACGAGACATGATCCTGTGTGCATAGTCCTGTTTGTGTCGCTTAAGGACCGTGCCGTAGTCGACCCTGTTGAACAAGTATTGAATGTACCGGTAGCATGCTAGTGATATGGGCACTAGTAAACCGACGTAACTTGATCACCCTGGATGCCGACGATCATTCCGCCGACCTTGGTCAGGCATTGAGAGGGCAGTTGGTAATCCGCTCACGAAGATCGTCCCGGTCGGACATCTCGTGTAGGGAACCCTCCGTCCGGGCTGGCAGACTTTTTCGGAATTTGGGGTGTCTTGAGAAAGGTTGCCATGTACGACAGTTGTGAAGTGCGTCGTATACGCCTTCGAAAAGTGCGTACGTGTCCTGCTTTTGGGTTTCTCCTGCAGGAGTAAAAATGGTTCGAATCGCCGTCACTCACGGATAAAGAGTGCCGCTTGTTCACTGCGTCGTCGCGTAGTAACAAGTGGAAGATCTCTATTAATATGGTCAGATATGAAACTAGAGCAAGTGGTAGTGTGAAAACTTGAGTACTTAGGTTAGCTGCCAACTAAATGTTACCTTTTATGCCACTAAAAAAACAGCTGTAAATTTGCTAATTAAGGACGTACAATTAGCCTTATTTTATGCAAAACATTCCTTCCTACCAAATATCCCCAAGGCATACTAGTATAGACATTAGAGTGTCTTTTGACGGGCAAGTCTTGCTGAGTATTAGTTGCTCAGTGTTTATTGCTTAATGTTTTTTAGGTAATCATGAGTATGATGTTAATAAAGAGTATATGACCTACGGGTTTCTGAAGGATGCGTCAACCCCGACGGGATGGATGGTCCAGTGGGAGCCCGACTCGTCGCCAGCGTAAATCCGTGTTGATAGATCGACGTGTCATTGGGCTCGACACGCCGATAATGCCGTAGCTTTTGTTCCGGAGATGTAAACCCTAATATCACGTATCCGCTGCTGAACATCTCGTATTTTTAACAAAAACCTGTTGTAACTCCTCGAAGTACTCCTTTTGTAATATATTTTATTATTGTCTCCTGTGATGTGCAATTCGATATCACACCGCGTGGCACCACCCGAATATAGATCCTGTCGTTGAGGGGTGTCCCTCGCAATCACGCTGTTTGTGCGTGCGCATCGTGTCATCAGTGCTTAAGAGTGGTAGTGGATTGTCGCCCACAGCTTTGCTAACTTATATCGATTGTCGTAAGCTGCTTTTGAGAACTGTTCACTCAAATTACAAAAGGGAGTACGATGTGCTGCGAAATCAGGTTTGTTCGTGTCATGTATCATCTGTATGTGCTGCAAAATCAGGTTTGTTGGGTGGAGTGCAGACGTGTCTTTACAATCTCTTGGGCGCCTGTTCGTGGTCGTCTGACCAAACACAAGGCACGCTCGCTGGTAGCTAGTGTAAATGTCTTCAGCGGCATTATAATAGGCATATGCTCAAGTCACCAGCTCTAAGTGGCGCTATCATCGTGAAGACAACTTCGCGGGGCTTTTAATAAACCACCCCCACACCACTGCTGCTATCCATATCGTTTTTGTTGGTTCGGTGAACCCAAAGTGTTTGTCAGATTCATCCATCCTACGCTGCTTCCATCGCTTTTCCTTCGCACTTACCTCCTTGTCATGCATGCATTATATATGGCGCGACATGATAAGTCGTTAAAAATACAAGTGTTGAGGCCACTGGCGACGACGTGATTGTGCCGCTAATTAAACCGCTAGCAACAAGATCAGATTTAACTGGTCTATGTGAGCTTCCGCATCACAAGTTCACCGCCCATCTTATCCAACCATCAATGCACCCATGACCCATCTTACTGTACTGGCTCTTGCTCGCCCGAGCTTCTTTTACTCTTCTTTAGTCTTTTTTTTCTCTTCGATAATGAGCATTTTATTAAACTTAACAGTATCGAGATGTACTCTCCCTAGTGTAGGCGACAACAACCAGATCACTTTTTTAAATGCTAGTAACATCCAACAAGTTCCTGGTATCTCTTGACTCGGTAAGGAAATGGACACACCACAGGAGTCCATGTCCATCTGGTAACGGACGGGCCAGAAGAGCCAGCTCGAGCGACGACGCCATCACATAAACCTGTCCAGCTCCCCGAGGAAGGCGTCCACGTGCTCCTCCCTCACGCAGCGCGCCAGCACGTTGGCCCCGTCGTCCTTCCCCTTGCACGGCGGGCACGCCACGCAGTACGGCACCGCCATCCGGTCGAAGCCGCACATCACCCTCGCCGGCCTCCCGCCGCCGAGGTCCACCGCGTTGGCGCCGAGGTTCCGCCAGCTCGTCACGTCGAGCGCGTTGTACCCGAACATCACGTCGAGCGGCGGCTCCTCCGTGGATAAATCACCTCCTTCCTCTTCTTGTTCTCCTTCTTCACCGGCGGCAACGTCC
Organism: Neostapfia colusana; assembly: GCA_030760725.1. Lineage (NCBI taxonomy): Eukaryota > Viridiplantae > Streptophyta > Magnoliopsida > Poales > Poaceae > Neostapfia > Neostapfia colusana. Next base: position 2,867,233 of record JASWHV010000005.1, on the reverse strand, counting down.
TTCTTACTCATGAACCGGTGTAGCGCCCGCCGCTTAGCACGCTTGATGAGCTCCACCACTTCGTGGATGCTGCCGTTCGCCACGTCGCCGCTCGTCGGGACGGCCACCGCCGACGTGATGCAGTTGCCGTAGTATCCGTACCTGGCGCCGACCTGCTTGCGCACGCTGGCCGCGAAGACGAGTGGCGCGGGGGTCTCCGGGTCAGACATGACCGCGCGCGTGCGGCACTGCCAGAGAACGGCCGCGACCGCGTCGAAGCCGGTGCACGTGTCCCCGCCGGCTGCGGTGAATCCGGATTTGATACGGTTGATGCACCTTGAGGGGACGGTGATGTCAAGGTAGGCGAAGTCCTGCGGCTCGAGCGTGAGCAGCGTCTTCTCCATGGCAGTGACCGGCGGCGGCAGCGCCGGGAGGGAGGTGTCGCCGCAGCTGACGGGGAGAACGCACGGCCGAGGCAGGCCCCGCGCGAGCTCGCCGACGGCCTGCAGGAACTGCGCGAACCCCGTGCCGTCGGCGATGACGTGGTTCCGCGTCACCGCGACGACGAACCCGCCGCAGGAGAACTCCGTCACCTGCACGAGCAGCAGCGGGTCCGACGGACGGAAGCCCTCGCCGGCGGCGAGATCCTTCACCAGCAGTGTATCGCCGAACGGCGGGTCGAAGAGCTTGACGTCCGCCAGCGAGCAGTTGGCCGCCGCCGCAACGAACGCCACGCCCTCGCCGGTGCACGCGATGCGGAGCTCGCCGCCGTCGCCGACGACGACGCGGCCAGCGACAGGGAAGTAGTAGACCAGAGCGCGGGACAGAGCCCTCCGCACGGTCTCGGCGGGCTCGTGGATCGCGTGGTCGAAGACGTGGAGCGACGTGACAGGGAAGAACGCGAGAGCCATGTCGAACGACGTCAGTCTGATGTGCTGCGTCGGCGCCGCTGCCGGCGCCGCGTTGGACGGGCCGACGAGCACCGGCGACGACTTGGTTATGGTGATGTCCATTGGCAAGTGACTCCAAATGGAATGTCACTGTTAACTTTTTATAACAAAAGTGCGCCATAGTTATATTAATTTGTGTACCACCCTACTTTGCAAAAAAATAATAACCCACCCCCTCCTAAACCCGCGCTCCACCTCCCCCAGGACGCCGCCTCGCCTCCTCCCCGAACCGCTGCGCGCCGCCCTCCCGCGTCCTCCTCCGCCGTCCGCTCCCGCCCCCACGGCGCCACTCTTCTTGCCCGCCCCCGAGCCCCCGCCGTCCACCTTGACCGCGACCCGACCAGCACGCCTCCCCCACGGCCGCCGACTCCGCCGCGCTCTCCTCCGGCCTCGCCACCTCCTGCGCCGAGGTGCTCCTCCGCCACCCGCCGCGCCCCCGACCTCCTCCCCAACGGTGCCGCCTCCTCCCTCCGGATCCGGCCATCGCTGCCGGCGCCTACCGCCCCTCGCGCCGCGTCGAGCGCCGCTCCCGCGGCCGCCGCACCCCGCGCCCTCGCCGCGTCCCCCCTCGCTCGCCTGCACCGGCGCCGACGCCATGGACCTCCCCCGACGCCGCCGCAGCGCTCGCCAACATCTCCTACCCGCCCTCGGTCGTCTCCTTCACCTCCCTCCTATCGCGCGCCTCCTCGCCGCGTACCCGGCCGCTGACGCGCTCTCTCCGCGCGCTCGCGTTCGCGCCGCCGCCTCACCTTTCGGCACCCGCGGTCACCGTCCTTCGCCACTCTCTCCACGAACCGCCCTCGCCACCGCCGCGTCCACCTCTGCAGTCCTCGTGTCCTGGTTCCTTCGCCGCTCACCGCGCCTATTGCGACCCCTCGGCCTCTCCTCCTGCGTGCCGCCCGTGCGCCCTTCGCTTCACTGCCCCATGGCAGCTCGACCACCGCGTCTGGATGGGACACTCCGCCGCCGTCACCGCGCTCCTCGACGTCATGTTTGCAGTCCCCGGGTTCATTGTCTCTACCCCGCCGCTCCAACCGGGACGCCGGCAAGCTCTTCCGAGCCGTTACCTACACGGATCACTGCTCCCGCGCTTGCGTACGCACCTGGAAGGGACATGATGGAGGCCATGCTTCTGGTGGATCGCTTGCAACTGCAGGTGCAGACAAGAAGGTATGTGTATGGAATGTGGATGGTGGATTTTGCACACATTGCTTTAGAGACCACGCAGGTGTTGTGACATCAGTTATGTTTCACAAGGATCCAAAACACCTTTTGTTATTCTCAGGAAGTGAAGACGACACATGTGCTGTTTGTGTTGTTAGTGGCGAAAGGGAATGCCGGTGAAGGACGTGATTTTGTGGACAGGGCTGCTCAACGGGTACATGGAGTTTGGTTTGGTCGACATGGCGCTTGACATGTTAGATCGGGTGCTAGAGAGGAACTTTGTTACTTACAACTGTGAAGCTATTACGCGCCGACCAGTTGACCCCCAAATCTTAAGTTGATGGAGAAGGATGGACAATTCACTTATATTTCAATACTCCCCTCACGTGTAGACTCTCTTGGGCCGCAAACGTGAAATAAGAGTCGGCTGCAATTTATTTTAATAAAGCGCACCCGCCAGGATTCGAACTTGAGAGCTCTGGCTCTAATACCATATTAAGCTACTATGCACCGACCAGTTGACCCCAAAAGATTAAACTGATGGGAAAGGGTGAGAAATTCATTTATATTTCAACACTCCCCCTCACGTGCAGGATCCCTCGGGCTGCAAACGTGGAATAGGAGTCGGCTGCAATTTATTTAATAAATCACGACCGCCAGGATTCGAACTCGAGACCTCTGGCTCTGATACCATGTTAAGCTACTATGCACCGACCAGTTGACCCCAAAAGCTTAAGCTGATGGGGAAGGGTGGGCAATTCACTTATGTTTCAACACGCGGTTCTCACTGGGTTCTGTTATGTTTGCAAAGAAGCCAGGGCTCAGAGGGCTGAGGTTGTTTAGGCAAATCGTGCAGGATGGGCTAGAGGTTTCAGATGTCACGGTCACAGGTGCCTTGAATGCATGTGCTATTGCCGCTGATAGGAAGGTGAGTGAGCAGGTCCATGCTTTTGTGGTTAAATGTGATTGTGGGTCTAGTCCTTGGATTGGTGCTGCGTTGATAGACATGTGCGTCAAGTGTGGCCGGTCTGGGGACGCACATCTGCTATTTGAGCAATGGCGACATGTGGAAAGATTTCACATCGCTTGTAGTTCTTTGCTGCTGGCTATTGTTAGAGATGGGGAGTATGAGAAAGCAATTACTACATTCCTTTAAATGTCCGAAAGTAGTGATGTTCAATTCATTGATGAGTTCCTGTTGACTGCTGTGCTTGGCGTATGTGGCATGTTGGGTTTTACTGAACTTGGAAAGCAGTTGCTTCATATGTTGAAGAAAGGGGACGATATGGGGAAGGGGAGTGCTGAGGAGAAGCTAGGCAGGGTTGGATTGTTGTTTGGATTTAGCAAGAGGTTCCTTGATATTGGGGCGAAGACAAAGACAGTGCAAGAGAACCGGAAGGTGGTATTTGGGTTGAGGGATGCATTTGTTAGTGTTGCGAAGGGGTTACAGCTGTGTGGTATTGAGGTTCCTGTGCCTGAATTTGAGGCTGCTGAGGTCCCCTTGGCGGCAACAGTGCATTGTGGCATGGATTTGGGCGAGGCAAAGGAGGAAAAGAAGAAGAAAAAGGCCAGGAAAGCTGCATTGATTGAAGGAGAGAGGGAAGGGGCCAAGGCTTCCAAGCATGAGAAGAAGGTAAAGAAGGACAAGAAGGGAAAAGTAGAAGACCCACGTCTACCTCATCAAGCCCCAGTCCTTGGTGCCGTCGCTCGACACCTCCACGTGACCGCTCCTCCTCAAGAACTACGACTGCCTCAGCATCCGCACTGGCCACTACACCCCGCTCCCCTCCGATCACTCGCCACTCAAGCGCCCCCTCACCGAGCACCTTCACTACGGCGTCTTCAACCTCGACAAGCCCTCCAACCCCCATATCCGACAAGCTCCGGTGAGGTTTTCCCGCCCTTCACGATGTTACACCGATTTCGTTCATTTTTTCCTTTGCGCTAACCACCTCGACACCTTTGCCTTGCTCTAGAACGCGTCTCAGACCTAAAGAACGCGCGGGAAGGACATCCCAACGGCGATCCTGACGATGCCCGAAGAGCGTCGCCGCTCCTCCACGCTGCAAGCCATCTTCCTCTCCTTCCCGGGCTGCACGAACCCTCTAGAGTATACGTGTACAAGTGATAATCAAGAAACAACGCGAAGACTTTGAAGATCAAGAGTTCGACCACTAGACTGAGCAACGATATAAGAAAATGGAAAGTGTCCTTGACCACTTTGCACCTAAGTTAGGATGTAGAGTTAGAATTACTTGCATTGTCAAATGAACTATGAAACCCATGCTAGGAAGTTTCCCTAGATTTTCATCATATTATTTCCTTGTAGCCTAGGTCGGGAGTTACTCATTATGCTAGTTATTTATACTACTCATGCTTAGCCATGCTTAGAATGGGATAATTGGGATATGAGATCATCACCTTGATTATTTACCCTTGAATGGAATATTATGAATTATGCTAGAGATAGGAATATATGGAAGCTCGATGTATTGGTTGGTGCTGTGTGCACGAGACTCGGGTTCGTGTTTAGTGCTTGCCTAGGTTCTAAGGACCGGTTCATGGAGCATGTAACCTGGCTATACCGTGCCAACCACATGCTGAGATGGGGCAGCTTGGCCAATAATTAGGTATATTTCCAACGTAGTGTGGGTGTTTGGATGGTGCGGGGAATATGTATCAGTTGGTCTACCATAGGAACCGCAAGGCCTCTGAAAGTGTTTTGGGTGTATTATCAATAAGGTAGACAGTAAAATCACCACTAAAGGATTTTTAAATCCTTTGTCTCTTGCTCCTTCGAGGAGCAATATTTATACTGCCATCCTCAATGGGTTTTTCAATTTAAGAAAAAGGTATGGATATTGGAGAAGGATCAGGAGTAAAACTATTAGATGCCTCGCTACGACCTGTAACTCTATCCTTCATTGGAAAAATATTCTCAAAAAATATGACATCACGAGATTCAGTCACGGTGTTAAAGTGCACATCAGAAGTCTCAGATTTAATCACTAGAAATCTATAGGCTGCACTATGTTGTGCGTATCCTAGAAAGACACATTTCACATTTTTTGTCCCAATTTTCATTTTTTACATGCAGGCACATTAACTTTGGCTAAACAACTCCATGCACGTAAGAAACCGAGAGCCCACTTTCTTCCTTTCCATTCTTCATATGGGATTATTTCACCCTTGGATGACGGAACTCGATTCAACACAAAACATGCGGTCAAAATGGCTTCTCCCCACAATGAGTTGGATAGACCCGAACTGTCCAACGTGGCGTTAACCAAGTCCGTAAGTGTTTGATTTTTTCACTCAGCCACCCCATTAGATTGGGGGTGAGTAGAGAGCCGTTGTCTCATAGATAATTTCATGTACCACACAATATTCACCAAAATCATTAGAAAGATACTACTCCTCTATCAGACCTAACACGTTTAATTTTCCTTTCTAGTTGGTTTTCTACCTCAACCTTATAGATTTTAAAACGATCTAGTGCCTCATCTTTCGTTTTAATAAGATAGAGTTGACAATATCTTGTAACGTCATCAATGAAAGATATAAAATATTTCTTCCCTGCTCTAGTCAAAATTCCATTCATTTCACATAAATCTGAGTGAATAAGATCTAGTGTGGTGACAAACTCTTCTCTTCCACTCTTTTATAAGGTTTACGCGGCTGCTTAGCTTGCACACACACATGACACTTAAATATTATTTCAACAGTAATTTTCAAAATCAAATTAAGTTTGGACAATCTAATTATGCGATCATAATTGATGTGACAAAGCCGAGAGTGCCAAACAATATCCTCTCTTCCATTTCATTCAGAACTAGAACAAACAACTTAGTTCACAAGATTATTACAATCTTCAACAACTAAAAGGCGGAACAAACCTCCGCTATCATAGCCTTTTTCGATAAATAAACCAAATCTCGAAACAACAAATTTGTTCGACTCAAATACTAACTTATAGCCGTCACGATAAAAAGAGAACCACTAATAAGGTTCCTATTTATTCTAGGGACGTGTTGCACATTCTTCAAAGAGAGTCTTTCTGGAGGTCAACTTCAGATTGATTCTTCCAATTTCATGTACAACAGTCCTAGACCCAATGCACATCAATACGGAGCAACTGTCGGTAGACTGATAAGAAGAAAATAATGTATAGTTAGAATAAACATGCACATTAGCTCCTGTGCCTAACCATCAATCGGTAGAATGACATGCTAGAAAAACTTCTGGAACATATCCTGATCCAGACGTTCCTCCATCCTTACTAATAGTGACATTCACAGATTGCTGACCACCACCCTTCTTGCCTTTTCTATTGCGGCATTTCCTAGCTATGTGTTCAAGCTCGCCACACACACAGCAAGTGATGTCTTCTTTCTTCTTCTTAAAACTAGTGTTTTGTTTGGCCTTTTCTTTCCAGTTCTCGCTGTTCTTATTGCCATCACTTAATTTACCTTCAACCAGATTGACTTTAGAGGGAGTTCCTTCTTGTGGAACAGAACGAGGCAAATCCTTGGATCTTGTCTTTTCCTCAACATCAAGAGTTGAGATCAGACCTTCAACAGTCATAACCTCTTTCTTGTGTTTAAGACTCGTGGAAAAACTTCTCTAAGATGGAGGCTGTTTGGAAATAATTCCACCAACCACGAACTTGTCAGACAAGACGGTATCAAAATGTGCAAGTTCTCCCACGAGAAGCTAGATCTCATGAGCCTGTTCCACGATAGATCGATCATCGACCATCTTGTATTCGTGGTACTGGCCATTAACATATAGTTCACGTCCAATATCTGATCCACATATTTGCGGTCTAGGGTCTCCCATAATTCTTTCACCGAGGTGTGGTTCATGTAAATATCACAGAGATGATCTGACAGAAGTGACAACAAGAATCCATGACAAGTTAAATTGTCCAGTTCATAGTCATGGTTCTGCTCCTCAGTGAGAGGAAGAACTGGGAAAATCACCCACCAGATCTTCATCGACATGAGTCAGAACTTGATCCGTGTCTTCCATCTCTTAAAATTGTCACGGCCGGCAAATCGCTCAGGTTTCAGCGCATCAGTAAGTCCAGCCATGTTAATTCTATCAGGTTTCTAGATTGTTGGAAAATACACATGACATGCAATTAATTTGACGAACCAGAACATAGAAATAGCAAGAACGAAATACTAGCAATCAACACTAACAATACTAGTAGTACACAAAAATGAATTGAAACATATACGAATAGATTGCTCATCAGAAACATCGAATTAGTCATAGGTCAAGTAATTACTTACAAAGAATCCTGCTAGTAACTGGAGAATCAGATGACGAACTCGACGGAGAAGTTGAGGATAAAGGAAGTGCCGCAAGCAGCCGTGCGAGCGCACTTCCTAGAAACCTGATCGCCGGCATCCGTGCATGTCTTCAGATCACTGGCGTCGGTTCGGAGACACCGTTCTCCCTCGATTCGTTGAACGATGGACGGAGGGACGACAAGTCGAAAACCGGCGGCGCAGAGCAGTTTGCAAGAGAGGTGAGTTTCAGTGTATGTGTTCTCTAGTACCCAGGACGTCTCCTATATACTCGAGCCTGCCAACCGCCTCATATTCGATCTGCCATAATTTCAGAAAACCACACCTTAAAATTCTTCAACGTGCAACTAATGAAGCAACTATGGATATTACACACATTAAACGTGTGCCTACAGTTACGCCACAAATTATTCCTCAAGTTGACCTGATAGTCTAGTTGTTAATGAGATATTCCAAATTGTACAAGTTATAGAAAATAAAGGCTCAGTAGAACACAACTCGTTACGACGCGAACACGCAACGTCACAAGTCATAAGTCACGCGATAAATACTCACGCGCGTGTGCGTGCATGTGTGTTTGTGTTCATAGCAGCAGCCTTCATCTCTCTCATTATTCTCATGTTGAGAAACACTCCAAGGGCCACTATATATATATATATATATATATATATATATATATATATATATATATATATATATATAAGGAAACATTCATCTAGGTGGACGTTGTGGGACTAAACATCCCAACCACCCTCCACACCAAACCTTGGCTCCTTGGCTTTATACCAGTGGATTTGGCCCAAATAATTCAGCACAGGAACTGGGGTGCTGCTCCCGTAGGCCAAATTCCAACAGAATATTACCCTTCATCAGATTAGATTGCGAAGAGCCCAACAAACTATGGATATTTAAAGTGAGCTCGCATCAGAATGTTGATGCTGATAATAGTGAACTGTTTCTACATGAACCTCTGTACATGGTAGAAGTGGTTGTAGCTTGTCGATTCCCTCTAGAAATAATAAATGAGACTTGACTTTTAGATTTAAATATTTGACAAAGAGTATGAACTTATAACATATCATTTAAAAAGTTTATGCGTTTATAACTCAAAAGAAGTTTAATAAGCCTAATTAATATAGATGGACAAGATCGTGAACCAAGTTCGTGGATCTAAATAGTACAACCAAACAAATTCATGAACCTTGTGCATTCTACTCTAACTTTTTTTTACAGAATAGGCTCACGGAGAGCACAAAACTCGAAAAAGCTGGACCGTCGCACAGCTGATTTACCTTCGCTGCCCGGTGAGGTTGGCTTGCCAGTGGACGGACAGATGAGGATACATTGGCAGATTTGTGCAAGCTGCAGCAGTAGAACCTGCTTTGTTCAGCCTGACCCATCCAACTAACCAGGCCAGGAGGAAGCCTGCAAGCAACCAATCACGCCTTTTGCTTCTTGCATCGTATGCTGAGAAATATTTAGGCCTCTTTTGGAATGGGAGAAAAATCCTCGAATCCTGTGATTTTCCCTACAAAATTGAACTGTTTTCTGTGAAATCCCCGCGTTGTAAAAGGATAAAATTCAGAACTTAAAATATCAAACTGTAGCATCTAGCGAGCATCTTGCATACTACTATTTACATTGTCCCCCTTCTATTGGTATCAACAAAGGTCGCGTAGAGATGGTGTAGGAAGGGAACAAAATTTACGGTCGGGACGACGGTAAGTGGATGGTTGGATCGTTAGTCAGCAGTTTGAATGACACCGTGGTAGAATCATTCATTGTTGCACAGACGAAGCCCTTTTGATATAATGTCCAGTAACTTTTCTTTTCTGAGGTATTGTAGGATAGAGGACTGATCAATCATGAGAGTGCATCCATTATCATGCGTAGCTCAATTACGTAGCATCAATTGTCCAACCCCCAAAATCAGTTAAATTCAAAGACAGATGACAGTCCAAAAAACATGAGTTACATGACACAAATAACATTAGACCATTTCAGTTGCCATCTAAGACCTGGACAGATCATAGCTAGAACAAGCCTTAAAAAGCTCAGGATCCCCAGTGGTTAATTAACTCGTCCATAGATCAAGTTAAATCATGACTATCTAACTAATATTCACCAAACACAACACTTTCAAGCACAAGATGTGTGTGAGGGCCCGATCCCGATCACGGGGCCGTGCCGCTCGCTCGGGAATCGCATTGGGTGGTGCCGTGCGATGCGGCACCCAACAGCACACATAATAAAGCATCATATTACATAAATCAAGCGGACGCTTACAAAGTGTAAATTTTACAAATACTTCTCAAAATATTCTACAGCGGAAGACTATTACAACTCCCGTCTCATACTTATGCTAAGCAACAGAGAAGGTGTCCAGCCCGCGGACCCTTCTCGCTAGCAACACTATCACAATAGCAGCGGCAGGGGTTGCCATGAGTTCACCAGGAGAGCTCCGAGTCTCATCGGACACCCGTACATATCAGCGTACAGTTATTACCTGCAAAACAACTTATGCAGTATCCTTGAGCACGAAGCTCAGCAAGACTTAACCGTCACCCTAGTCATGAAACTCGACATGCTGAAAGTAGAGGGCTGAATATAGCAGTTTGCACAAAAGATGCTCTTGAGCTAAAGGAAGGTCCTTACTTCAAGTTTCGAGCCAATTTTATAACCCTCACGCAATTTACATCGAGACTCCACAATCAAACAAGAAACACTTCATCTCAATGCCACTTGCCCGAGGTGAAAATAACTTTAGTGAGCTACCCTAGACTCATATGGACCTTGCGCCATTAACGTCGAGACTCCATAATCAAACAAGAAACGCTTTGCCTCGACACTACTAGCCCAAGGTGGAAAATAAATTTAGTGAAAGTGTTGATCATTCCTCATCTCCATTATGAGGATTACTCACAAAGCATATTAAATGTTTTCCCAGTTTATTACTATGTCACGACTCAGTGTACAAGTATGCTCACTACCGCGAGCGACGGTGATTGCAATCAAAAACACCCGGCTGACACGACACATACGCCCGTACTCGACGTTGCACACAGCAACCATCACTGACGTCGTACGTGGCAACCTTTCACACGACACCCAAATGTCGAATCGGTCCCATCGACTGGGATTAAGTCACTCTACGGCAAACCCTCGTAGAGCCGACTTCTCTATCCTTTCAGCATTGGCATCAGACGGTGAGGTATGCCTCGACACCCAGGTTAACATGTTACATCGGTTTCCTGGGTCCCATATACCCAGTATGCATCCGGTACACATTTCAAACTTGTCCATCGGGGCCGCACACGAGAACGGGCCTTAATCGACTCAGACATAGACTAGGTTCACAGGACCACGTCCTTGAGCCTTCCATCCACTGCCCGGTCTCCATTCCCAACTATGAGGATCAATTCCCAACTCTTCCGATTTATCCCGCTTAATCCCGGTTCACGAGTAGGAAACTACCCACCCGAGTTATGCCTCTTTTAATCCACTTCTGTTAACTTGAGATCAGCAGTTATAATCAAGTGTTAACCTACTCTACATTATACTCCAGGGTTTTATGGGTCATGCATTTGGAGTGTCATACCTCCTAGATTTAATGCAATAAACAAAATGCTAGACATATAAAGTGAATACAAAGAAAAACTTGTCAGTTCTGATGCAAACCGGGGCTTGCCTTTGTTTTGCAGGGGACTAATATATATAACTCAGTTAGTGAAGACCACTTGGCTTGATCTCTTGCCTCCCTCCTGTGATCTCTACTCCGATGACTTCAAGTTCTTCATGTAGATGCTACGCGTAATGAATATGCACATATGTTTAATTGTAAAGACTTTGCTACAAGTTCTAATAACAAGTTTCAAAAACTGGAACCCTGTTTAAGAATTTAAAATGACACTGGTGCTAGTGGTTTGGGTTTGGGTCTAAGCAACATGATTAAGTGCTAAGTGTTTTCCCCCTCTTCTATATTGATCACCAGAAAAGGTTAAACAGAACAGGGGTGATCCAGAGCTCCAATGGAGCTGAGAATTATCATGTGAGTTACTTGTCACAAGAAAGTCCTCTGGACCAAAAATTAGCACTTTTCCTTGAGTGGTTTGTTCAGAACAATTCTCGAAGCAATTAAGCAAAAAGGAATTAATTCTGAAGTAACTCCCATGTTCATGCCAAACTTAGGGAACTACAATTTCAGTTATAGCTCATAGAGCCTGCATGAATTTTTCTAAGATTTTTGGAGCTAAGAATTTTCCAGAACTGAATTTCTAAGTTTTTGGAAATTCTCTGAAAATGTTTCTGTATTCAATTGAACACAGCAACTTCAGATCTTAATTACCCTGATCAAATCAACTCCAAATGAGCTCAAATTTTTACAAGTGTTCACTAACATCCTAGAGAATATTCTGGTAAAATTTGAGGATTTTGTTATGAACCAAATTCCCTCAAGAATTCTTTTTCTGAAAAGCTTTAAATTTTTTTCCAGAATTAAATAATGGGTTTCATACAAATTGAGTTGTATATATGGATATATATATTCAATATGAACCCAACCCAATTTGAATCACAAAATTTGGAGCTTCCTAGCAAAAGTTATGAGGTTCTAAAGTTTGGGGGAAAATCTGAAACTGAACTCTGTTCTATTTTTTTTCCAATTTTCAGAGACATAAGAAATTAACACCACATTTGGCCAAGAAAATGAGGTCCAATGCTTCTGAAAATTTTACTGGAGTTCAAGTATTTTTGGAAGAATCTCCTGCCCAAATTTGGAAATTTTCTAATACACAGAACGCCCGGAAAAATTCCTACAAGATTTTCCTTATATGAATTAATTAGCCAAAACCAGGGATTTTAATGAATATTGGGCTATACACCTGGATATTAATCTCTGAGAGGAATCTAACAAAATTTGTTTGACAATTTTTGGACATTCCTACACAAAGTTGTGGCTATTTAAACTTCCAACTGAACTCTGAAAACAGAGAAAAGTTCAAATGCCTGCTGCTGGGCCCAGGCCACGTGTCACCCTCCGAAACAAAACCACACGGGGCCACAGGGTCTCTCTCGCGCTGTCACAATAGATCCCGGAGCCGCAGCAGATCATAAACTTAAATTACTGTTGCTGACATGCGGGACCCGCCGGTCTTCTTCAACCTCCGGCCACCCGCGCCCGCGCGCCGCCGGGCTCGCCGGAGTTCACTGGACTTCGTCCTCCCTGCCCTGCCCCGACCGCAAACTGGCCGCCCACCCTTAATTCGTGGTGCTGAACTCGTCTAGGGTGTCGCCGGCGGCCGTAGATCGCCGGAAAGTGGTGCCCGACGGTGGCAGCGGCCGTTAGGGTTCCGACGTGGTCGGAAATATGCTACACCGCATCAAAACGGTTGGGAATTGATCGGAGAGCACTGTGGGAGCTTGAGGATGTGGAAATTGGGGCCAAACCTCGTGAAAAGGCCGGCAACATAGAGCTCCATGGTGACTTGAGATGATTTCTTTATGGCAGCACGAAAGATGGCTATAACTCGGTCGATCCTAGATGTTTTCGCTCGGTTCATCTTCGAGGATGACCGCTAAGAGGTGTAGAAGCTGTGTGCAAGCTCGCCTGAGCTTGGGTGGACTGTGCCACTGGAATTTTTGGGTAGACCGACCCCTACCCGCATGCACCCGGTTTCGGAAACCTTGGAAATTCTCCACGCTACGGTTTGCAGCTACACGAGCTAGGGTGTATGGCGCACCTTTTTCGTGTTGAGGAGGGACGGTGAAAAGAGCCGTAGCTCGCTGTCCACGGTGACCCGACTTGGCTTCCTCTGGTGAGCTCTGTTCCTTGGTGCCAGTTGCTGATTTGCGCGCGCCACAGGCTAGGAGCTTCGGCGTTGTGGGGCTGGCGTGGTAGAGCATGCACGGGCGCTGCTTTTCTGTGCTGTCGGCGCGAGCAACCGAGGCTCGGTTGGGGCTGGCAATCGGGAAAACGCAGCGCGGCGGTGAGTCTGCCGGTTCTGTTCTTGCGTGAGGAAACACCGAGAGCGCGAGCGAGGGAAGGAGGCAACGTGCTTCGGTTTGCTCCGGGTGTAAGGATTAGGCCGAGCACCAGTTGAGCAGGAGGTGGAACCGGGAGGTGGCACGAGCAGCTCGGTGTCGCCCGGGAGGAATTCTTCGGTGGAGTGAAAAGCAGAGCACAAGACTTAGGGTGCAAGTCAATTTAGCCCTATGACATGTGGGCCCCACTGTCCCCCTTATCCCCTCCAATTTTTCTCACAAATATCTCCACACTTTGGCAACCAACTCCATTCAAATGTGGAAAAATATAATCTGCATGGAATTTGAAGAATTGGACAAGTTTCATCCAAATACATATTTGAATTTGAATTCCTATGCATTTAAAAGTCCATTTGAAAAAATGGCTAGGAAACATTTCCCAAAATTCATGAAACTTTGCCTACCCCCTAATTTGGAACCAAGGAATTCAAATACGAAATCTGATCTTTGATTTGGCTGCTGCAAGTGGGATTTTTAACACAACAGTTTGAAAATCATTGTGTTACTCTCATTTGAATTTTTTTGAGTTGTAAAATTTGTTCCCAAAATCTGACTTTAGCTTTCTCACACATATGGGAACCTCTTAAGTTCCAAGTCTTCAAATAAACATTTGAGCTTGTGTGAATAGAGCTCCCATGTGTATTATCACATGTGAAAAAGTTTAACAAGTCCCATTTTTCATACATGGGAAACCAACTTGGTGCAAACAAGAGTTTCGGTTTATGCATATTTTGGGACCTTTACAATGTGCATCATTGTAGAACATATGTATCTAACGCTACCAAGACCGTACGGGCAACGGTTCATCCAAGTATTAATTATAGACCACGTACGCGCTAACTATGACAACAGCAAGGAAGAAGCTCAATCTGGATTCAATTCTCTAACTATAAGGCTCCAGGTTCCTCTCCAATCTTGATTAAGCACAAGATGTGCATCACTTTTCGAACATATGTAGGTAGCTGTCGGTACCCTCAATACCGGGTACCCCCGCGCACAGGGTGAAATCGCCTAAGGACCTCGCCCCCTCCGCAGGGGCGAGCTCTGAAGGCGCCACGTGTCCAGTAGGGCCGGAGCTCCCCTCTCCTCAGAGGATAGCTCCGGGCTTGCCACGTGGCCCAGAAGGCCAGACCTCGCCCCCTCCGCAGGGGCAAGCTCCGAAGGCTCCACATGTCCAGCGGGGCCGGACCTCCCCTCTCCTCAGAGGTAAGCTCCGGGCCTGCCACGTGGCCAGCAGAGCCGGACCTCCCCCCTCCGCGGGGGTGAGCTCCGAAGGCTCCACGTGTCCAGCGGGGCCGGAGCTCCCCTCTCCTCAGAGGTGAGCTCCAGGCCCGCCATGTGGCCAGCAGAGCTGGACCTTCCCCCTCCGCGGGGGTGAGCTCCGAAGGCTCCACGTGTCCAGCGGGGCCGGAGCTCCCCTCTCCTCAGAGGTGAGCTCAGGGCCCGCCACGTGGCCAGCAGAGCAGCGTTGCCCGCCCGGCGCGGTAGGCAGCGGGAGTAAAGGCGCACCATCCCTTTACCGTATAAAGCATTCAAGACCCGCGTCTTCCCAAGGCGCGGAGGCGCGGCGCACGCCTTTCAGGAGGCACTGTGACCAGTCACAGTCAAGACAGGCGCACAGTGCCAGAAGCTGCAGAGAATTGAAGCCAGTGACAAGACACGGACGAGATATGCCCTGCCGCCCCTGCCATCACCAACGGCTACACGCTACACCTAGCCTGCGGCATGGGCAGGGTGGCAGGACGAGGACCTCGGAGCCAGCGCCAAGACATAGTAGCTGGTAGGAAATCACCCCGAGGCCACCTGTCAGGTCCCGGGGCCCACCTTGTAAGCCACCCAAGCCTTGGATTATAAAAGGCCCGAGTAGGCAATGTTATAGGGGGTTCGAGCTCTGCTGAGTTCAGCTTCCTCTAGGCCATCCACATACTGAAGGAAACCAGTGCTCTGAGCACTCCCGTGGACGTAGGGTATTATGCTCCGGCGGCCCGAACCATGTAAATCCCTGTGTCAATCATCTCCTTCCTTCGTCCACTCCGGCGAGACCCTCGCGAGAGGACTAGCCCCTCCAAAAAAGAACCTCCGCAGGCTGCCCAGAGCAGGCCCGGGGCAAGTGTCGACCGCAGACGCTTCGACATTTGGCGCGGCAGATAGGGGGCTTTTCCCTCTTGCGATGAGTCTTCGCCGATGAAGATGTCCAAGCTTCCTTCAGAGGAAAGCTCTTCGCGCCGTCGTTCCCGGCGAACTCCATCAACTTCAAGATCTGCCTTGGCGCAGAGTGCCATTCAAGCAAGTGCACTGGCCGCCGCAGAAGCACTCCTCGATGATGCACCTGCTGAAGACGCTCCCCAGGGGGCCACCCAGCAGTGGATCCGCGACGTCAACTACCTCGTCGCTACTGCCGTCAACCCTCCGCTGCGGCGGGGACGGCACCCTACTCAACCAGGTGTCTCGCTGTCGCGCACACCAACGGTTGACAGGCGGACGGCAGACTCCCGCTCTACCAGGCTCCCAACGGCGGACCTGAGGATAGAGCTGGAGCGACGCCGCTCGGGAGAAGACGCTCGCGTCGCCATCGAGCGACAGCGGCAAAGGCGTCGCATCCAAGAGGCCAACTACAGCATGTCGACTGCCTAGACTCAACCTGGGCCGCAGATGTTCGCTGCGCAACCTCTGCCCCAGGCGTACGCCATGCAGCATATGCGCCAACCATATGTCCTGCAGTCGGCGCCCCCGATATATTGTCCTCCAATGCCCATGCCAGGGTACACCATGCCAGCAGCCATCCAAGGGATTGCGGCACCAAGACCTGCAGCAGCAGCGACCAGGTGTGCAGCCCTGGCGCCACACCTTCGCTTTGCAAGGTGGCCACGCAAGTTTCGGCCACACCTGCCGGAGAAGTATGATGGAAGCGTCAACCAGGCAGAGTTCCTACAGGTCTACTCTACTGCCATCCTATCGGCAGGAGGGGATGAAGCCGTCATGGCCAACTATTTTCCCGTCGCCCTGACCGGCCCGGCGAGGTCATGGTTCAAGAACCTGCCCCCGGGTTCCATAACCTCCTGGGCGGAGCTATGCAGACAGTTAACGGCGAACTTCAGCAGCTCCTACACACGCCCTGGCACGGAGCTGGACCTCCACGCCATACGACAACAACCGGGAGAATCTCTGCGCTCCTTCATCCAGCGGTTCTCCCAAGTACGCAACACCATCCCCCACATACCGGATGCATCAGTGGTGGTCGTTCCGATAGGGTGTGAGGGACAAGAAGATGCTCGAGAAGTTTGCCACCAGGGAGGTGCAAGACATCTCGGAGCACTTCAGCCTGGCGGACAAGTATGCCAGAGCAGAAGAAGGGCGTCACTCACACTCACAGCCAGCCTTCGAAGCCGACAGCCCAAAGATGGCGGAGTTCAAGCTGAACTCCCGACCACGTCAGACAGGCAAGAGCCAAGCACCGACTGACTTCGTGGTCAGGTGGACGCCACCACCAAGCAGCCCAGGGGGCCCCGAAGGTGGAGAACCGGAGCCCCGAGCACCGGCCTTCACCGAGCCTCACTGGACGTTCTACTTCGACGGCGTGCTGCTCCTCATGCCAACGGGGGAGCGGTTTGGGTACCTTGGACCTTTGCCATGTACCGCGCGCCCACGACACCATCTCCAACAACCTGATAGCGAAGGTCTCCACCGGAGCCCCGGATCCCCAAGGAGCCTTCTAAGGGATGTTGCCGCGACTCACAGCCTGGAGCGCCGAACCGGGCGAAGGGGGCGAGACCAGCACCTCGAAGCTGGCGGTCCCGGTGGCCATGCAGCCATGGTGCCAGCCAAAGGATCGTATCCGCCTTGGGGACTCCGTGCTACCCAGCGCCCAAGATCCAGAAGCTCAAGTAGCCCTGATGCATGGACCACGGAGGTCCGAGACTTCTTGAAAGACAACATCCTTCCTGATGAACGTGGATCCGCTGAACGGATTGTGCAGATGGCTAAAAGCTACATGCTGGTATCTTTATCAGCGTGGCGCCGACGGCATCCTATTGCGATGCATAACCCAGGAGGAAGGCTGTGACCTGCTCGCAGTAATCCATGGAGGCAAGTGCTAGGAACGCTCATCATCCCACACGCTGGTCGGTTAAGCCATCTGGCATGGCTCCTACTGACCGAGAGCCACCTGGACGCTGTCAAGCCGGTTAGGAGATGCAAGGCATGCCAGATCCATGCCGAGCAGACCCACACAACCGGTGCAGACGCTGCACCTAGAGCTGTCGGGGAATATCGGCTCCTCTACGTCGGGGGCCAGCCGGACATCCCAGGGCCGGGTCACGGGAATCACCCTTCTACATGGTATGCGGGGTCGAAGCCATGCTTCCCCCCGAGTTCGCCATGGGGGTCCCCTGTGTCTGAGCGTACGACGAAGCCACGCAAGATCCGCTCTGCGTGAGAACATCTACATCGTCGACGAGGCAAGATGGCAAGCAACGCTCCGGATCGCACGGTACCGGCGGGAGCTCCAGCGCTACCACTGCTGGACCATGCACGGAAGCACGAGGCAGGCGCTCCGGCCCTACCTCTGTAAGTACTACCACACTCACTCAGGTGTTCATTTAAATTACACATTAATTTATATGGTCACCTCCCGCGCTCTAGACAGTGTACGCCCACCGTACACTCGGCTCTCTTTTCCTGCTCTCATAACTAGTCGGCATTTGCTATCCTGTCGAGTGCGGTCGTGCTTGAGGTACCTGCCAAAGGCTCGGGGGCCTCTCGGACGTCCCCCAGTCAGGGTACTGTGACGCCAGTCGGTCTCCTCCAGGAAAGGACCTACGCCAGAGCTTGAGGTCCAGGAGCCTTGCTTTGCCCGGTCCTACACCCAAAGCATGCGCACTTTGCCTCCCCAGCGCTACGGTATGAGTACTAGGGGTCATACGGTTACACCCTAACTACGGCGGGAGCTAGCCCTCCAGGACCAGAGGCACTAGATTGCCCGAGCCGCGTACACCGGCCCGGGACTGTAAGCCAAATGAGACTAAGAGGCAGAGAAAGGAGGACCTCTGATCAGTGCCAAACCTCACCCCCTCACCAGGGGTGAGCTCCGAAGTCGGACCTCGTCTCCCTCTCCTCAGAGGCGAGCTCTGATGACCTCCGGACCTCACGCCCTCCGCTGGCCTGAGTTCCAATGACCTCCGGACCTCACGCCCTCCGCTAGCCTAAGCTTCGATGACCTCCGGACCTCACGCCCTCCGCTGGCCTGAGCTTCAATGACCTCCGGACCTCACGTCCACCACTGGCCTGGGCTCCAATGACTTCCAGACCTCCGCCACCACAGCAGGGCCGAGCTCCAATGCCAGACCTCACCCTCTTCTTAGAGGCGAGCCCTGATGCCGGACCTCACGCCCTCCGCTGGCCTGAGCTCCGATGACCTCCGGACCTCACGCCCTCTGCTGGCCTGAGCTCCGATGACTTCCGGACCTCCGCCCCTACAGCAGGGCTGAGCTCCGATGCCAGCCCTCGCCCTCTTCTCATAGGTGAGCCCTGATGCCGGGCCTCACGCCCTTCGCTGGCCTAAGCTCCGATGACCTCCGGACCTCACACCCACCGCTGGCCCGAGCTCCGATGACCCCCGGACCTCACGCCCACCGCTGGCCTGAGCTCCGACGACCTCCGGACCTCACGCCCTCCGCTGTCCTGAGCTCCGATGACTTCCGGACCTCCGCCCCCACAGTTGGGACGAGCTCCGATGCCAGCCCTCGCCCTCTTCTCAGAGGCGAGCCCTGATGTCGGACCTCACGCCCTACACTGGCCTGAGCTCCGATGACCTTCGGACCTCACGCCCTCCGCTGGCCTGAGCTCCGATGACTTCCGGACCTCCGCCCCCACAGCAGGGCCGAGCTCCGATGCCGGACCTCTACCTCTCCCCAGAGGCGAGCTCCGAAGCCGGACCTCCCCCTTTCACAAGGGCTGAGCTCCGATGCCAGACCTCACCCCCTCAGCAGGGGTGACCTCTGATGCCGGTCTTCACCCCCTCCACAGGGGTGAACACCGAAGCCAGACCTCTACCTCTCCTCAGAGGCGAGCTCCGAAGCCGGACCTCCCCTTTTCACAAGGGCAGTCCTCCGATGCCAGGTCTCACCCTCTCCTCAGAGGCTGAGTCCCGAAGCCGTCGAGACCCTACCAGCCCAGGTAATGCTCAAGACAAGGAAGTGCGTGGGAAGGAGAAGGCCCCACCCCGAGATCGTTACCTCCCCCGAGGTGGGCCTGGGGGCCACTGTCGGTACCCTCAATACCGGGTACCCCCGCGCATAGGGTGAAATCGCCTAAGGACCTCGCCCCCTCCGTAGGGGCGAGCTCCGAAGGCGCCATGTGTCCAGTAGGGCCGGAGCTCCCCTCTCCTCAGAGGATAGCTCCGGGCCTGCCACGTGGCCCAGAAGGCCGGACCTCGCCCCCTCTGTAGGGGCAAGCTCTGAAGGCTCCATGTGTCTAGCGGGGCCGGACCTCCCCTCTTCTCAGAGGTGAGCTCCGGGCCTGCCACGTGGCCAGCAGAGCCGGACCTCCCCCCTCCGCGGGGGTGAGCTCCGAAGGCTCCACGTGTCCAGCGGGGCCGGAGCTCCCCTCTCCTCAGAGGTGAGCTCCGGGCCCGCCACGTGGCCTGCAGAGCCGGACCTCTCCCTCCGCGGGGGTGAGCTCCGAAGGCTCCACGTGTCTAGCGGGGCCAGAGCTTCCCTCTCCTCAGAGGTGAGCTCCGGGCCCGCCACGTGGCCAGCAGAGCAGCGGTAGGCAGCGGGAGTAAAGGCGCGCCATGCCTTTACCGTACAAAGCATTAAAGACCCGCGCCTTCCCAAGGCGCGGAGGCGCGGCACACGCTTGTCAGGAGGAACTGTGACCAGTCACAGTCAAGAAAGGCGCGTAGTGTCAGAAGCTGCAGACCATTGAAGGCAGCGACAAGAGACGGACGAGACATGCCCTGCCGCCCCTACCATCACCAATGGGTACACGCTACACCTAGCCTGCGGCATGAGCAGGGTGGAAGGACGAGGACCTCGAAGCCAGCGCCAAGACATAGTAGCTGGTAGGAAATCACCCCAGGGCCACCTGTCGGGTCCCGAGGCCCACCTTGTACGCCACCCGAGCCTTGGATTATAAAAGACCCGGGTAGACAATGTTACAGGGGGTTCGAACTCTACTGAGTTCAGCTCCCTCTAGGACATCCACATACTGAAGGAAACCAGTGCTCCGAGCACTCCCGTGGACGTAGGATATTACGCTCCGGCTGCCCAAACCACGTAAATCCCAGTGTCAATCATCTCCTTCCTTCGTCCACTCCGGCGAGACCCTCGCGAGAGGACTAGCCCCTCTGAAAAAGAACCTCCGCGGGCTGCCCAGAGCAGGCCCGGGGGAACTGTCGACCACAGACGCTTTGACAGTAGCGCTACCAAGACCATACGGACAACAGCTCACCCACATAGTATAGACTATGTGCTCACTATGACACCACTACAGGAAAAACACCATTTACGACGGCCTTGTGAAAAGCCATCAAAAATAAATTTATTTACGACGGCCAGATTCGGCCGTCGTAAATAAGGACTAACTTACGACGGCCTGGTGGCAGCCGTCGTAAGTTAGTCTTTATTTACGATGGCCAACCCTAAGGCCGTCGTAAATAAAGTATTATTTACGATGGCCCGTACCCTTTCCGTCGTAAATAACGAGTTTATACCGCCCCGGCCGGGGTCGGCATGGGCATTGACGCCCGCACCGAGCCCGAACCGCCGCCGCCCACGCCGCCACTGCTCCCCCGCCGCCGCAGACCCCGCGCCGCCGCCACTGCCACTGCCCGTGCTGAGCGCTCCACGGCCCGCCTTCCCCGCCGCTGCAGCCTCTCAGGAGCCGCCTCTCGGGCTCCCCCACCGCTGCCATTTGTGCACCACCCCCGGGCGCCGCCTCTCAGCCTCCCCCGTACCGGTGCCGACAAACCTACCCCGCCACAGTACCGGCACCGGGAGGAGGTCGCAAAGACGGATTCTTCGGCTCCAGAGCGAGTGGGGGAGCGAGTAGATCCGCGAGTGGAAGGGGTAGTGTTTAGCGAGTGGATCTCCTTTTTGTTTAATATTTTGGATGTGTATATAAACTGTTCTGTGAGATGACCATCGTGTCAGGGTATCTGTATTCAGCTTTTTTAAAAAAAATTTGAAAACCTTATTTACGACGGCCAGCTATACAGAGCCGGCGTAAGTTCACCAGGGTCCACGCCGTCATAAGTTAAGTGTCCAGCTCACCACGTGGCACGGTCATGAGCGGCGGCTCATTGCTTACGAAGGCTAGTATCGGCCATCGTAAGTTAGTTATTTTCACGGTCGTAAATAAAATAATTTATGACCAATAACCGGAAACGACCAAAACCGTCGTAAATAACCGAAAAACGCCATAAATAACTTATTTACGACGGTTTTCTCTACGATGATTTCTGACCGTTGTAAATTTGCTGGATTAATGTAGTGCACAGCAGTAAGGAAGAAGCTCTATCCGGATTCAGTTCTCTAACTACAAGGCTCCAGGTTATTCTCCAGACAAGAACTCGCGGGTCCATGCTTCAAGGTACTCCTCTGCCCGTGTTCATGAAAAAGCTCAGACGATGCACTTCAAGTTCTGGCTTACAGACATATCCCAACTGATACCCTATCAGCAGGTGCCATCGGAATTTCTTTTAGCATGTTCCACTGAGGGGCATTCGGGTCTGATGTTGATGCCCGAACGTGTTTTATAACGCTCACTATAGGAATATAAACAATTAACGATGGCTGGAAACCATCGTTAATAAAGGACAAACCATCGTGAACAAATTATTCACGATGGGGAAACCTTACTCATGACAGTTTTTGGCCGTCACTGATAAATAGTTGTAAATAAGATTGTTAACGACGACACCTATCATAAATAAGATTATTTACGACGGCTAAGGAATCCCGTCGCAAATAAGTTCCCCCGACTGCCATGTGGCTGGGGGAATTTATTCACGACGGACCGTCGTGAATAGACTCATTATTTATGACGGCTGTTGTCAGCCGTCGTAAATACTAGTGGCTTATTTACGACGACTGGTCTTGGCCGTCGTAAATACTAATTGCTTATTTACGACGGTCAGCACCAGAAAACCGTCGTAAATAAGTTTGGTATTTTTTTAAAATTAGAAAATACTGCACTGGCTTCGAGGCCAGCCTTGGCTCGATGGGCAGCTCACACAGACAGTCAACAACAACAACAATATGCAGTAAAAATATTATAAACATCTACACTAGCTAAACACACACTACACGCGCGCTACCTCCAGGACCCGGAAACTCGTCCTCCCGGTAGTTGCGGCGATGGCGTGTGAACCTCGGTCACGGAGCCCTGTTATGTATAAGTGTAGTTAGACAAGTTATAAGTTTTAAAATGTATATTTATCTAAGTGAGCTTATTATAACCTAGAATTTATCAAGTTAAACTACTTTTGGCTATGTTTGACTAAGTTTGGTGATATTTGAATAAATTTAGCTAAATTTCATCAAATATGGCTATGTTGTGGAAGTTTAAGTAAATTTATACCTCTGCTCCTGTAAACGGGGCCTGTGTCTCCTGTGGGGGCTGCCACTGTGGAAAGACAACCGGCTGCCCTGCCGTCATAGCCGGTGAACAGAAAATATTATCATACAACCATTATTGATATGTTAGAAAAATTAATTAAAACGACGGTTACATACCTGCATTGCCGTTTGCATCTGTAGCCTGAACGAGGCTTGATACACGTCCCGAGCCCTGTTTGCCGCGGCTTGACGCTCCCTTTCTAGCCGTAGCCGCTCCCTTTCTAGCTGGAGCTCCTCCTGTGTCCTGCGGAGCTCGTCCCGAACAATCTAGAGCTCCAGGGAGCTAGGCTGCCTCGATCCCTCCTGCCACGATAAAGAGCCACTCGAGGAAGGTCGTGCCTCCCTCGAGTCGACAACTCCATCGAAGATGCCAAACCTATAAAAGAAGAAAGATTATTAAATTTTTCAATCTAAAATTCATTAACATTAAATAATAAAAAGAGAACTTACCGTCCGTGAGGTTTCCCGCCTCCGGTTGCATAAGCGGCTTCCGGGATAATTGGCATACTCTGCCAATCAAAGCCTTCACCGTGAAGCCGCTCCGCCTCCTGCCCATACCTTGCCTACAAATATGGAAAGATAATATCATAAAAAACTATTTAAGAAAACTAAATACAAATACAAAACAACTCACCAGTGCGTCCGACGCCGCCTGAGAACACAGCTGGTCAGGCTGTGATGGGTCACTTCCCCATTACCCCTCTTCCAGACTTGAATCGGAGTCGGCTCCTAACCGCTCTCGCGCTCCTATGTATATGTGTTAGTTTAATGAATAATTTTAACATATTTCAAAACAATAGTAATCACACTTACCATGTGTTTAGCCAGACGTAAGTAGTCGTCCGCACCAAACGTGTGCTTCCCATCCATCACTCTGCTCTGTCGACGGGTCCTAAAAACTTCCTGGAATCCCTGACTCGCCCACAAAGCACACAAGACACGATAGTCCTCCGTACGGCCGTCTAACCACGCTACACCGACCTGCATATATTTATTATTAGGTTATAGACTATTTAACTATTGTGCTTCTTCCACATTTCAAAATAAATATTTTACAATTTACCTCTGCGTACTGCTCCGCCATCAAGTACCTGGAAGCCACGTTTCTGAATGCCCCCAGCTCGCCCTCTTCCGGATGCAGCTTCATGTACGCTCTCGTCGCTTGAATTCTTGCGTTCGATAGCGACTGTGTAACGAGCTTCCGAGCGTTCTTCTCGAACACGGCTCGGGCGTAGTCCACCTCGGCCTCGTCCTCCAAACGGTACCGTGCCTAAAAAACATATTTATATATCATTGGTATTAACCATATTATAGACTTGTATTACAAAAATATATAATTCATGATTACCATGAAGTCGGATCACACAACCTTCTAGTGGCTGCTGTGAGCAACGTGCTGGGCGGTGGCGTAATCGTCCCATGACGTGGCCTCAACATCACATTGAGTCGTGAACCAGGATGATCTGGTCCAGGAACGATGAGGCAAAGGAACATGAATTCATGATTCATACAGAGAGATGGTGGTAAGTTGTACGGAATAGTGTACACGGGCCAACATGAGTATGGTGTGGCGTTTGTATCGAACGGTGAGAAGCCATCTGTCGCTAACCCGATGCGAACATTTCTTGCATCATTGGTGAAATCTGGATCGAAGCGGTCCAACACCTATCATGCCTCACCGTCGGACGGGTGCACCATGACTCCGAGGTTCTCGTTCTCACGTACACTTTCTTTGTGCCATCTCATATGTCTGGCAGTTCTTTTCGAGACAAACAAACGGTTCAACCGAGGTGTGACAGGCAAGTAACGAAGCTGCTTATGTGCGACTTCAGTCTGTACACGCTCTCCTTCGTCATTATCAACCTCGACAAACCTCGATTTGCCACATTGTAAGCACTTCTTCTCGTTGTCGTGCTCTTTTCAAAAAAGCATACAGTTGTCTGGGCAGACATAAATCTTCTCATATTTCATACCAAGACCAAAAATTAATTTCTTGGACTGGTACATATCTTTCGGCACTTTATGCGATTGAGGAAGGATATCACTGATCAATTTGATGAGATCGTTGTAAAAGTTTTGGAGAAGAAATACTTTGACTTAATTGCCATAAGTCTGGTCATGAAATTAAGAAGAGTCACTTTTGTGTGTTCATGCAACGGCTCTTCTGAAGCTTTAAGAAGCTCAAAGAACGTTTGAACCTCCGTTGTAGGAGCATCCTCCGTCCACTCAGGATCTATGGATTCAAGAATCTCGTCCATCCTATCGACTCCCATGCTATCATCCACCACTTCATCTTCCATAGCTTCAGAACGTGTCTCACCGTGAAAGTACCGAACCTCATACTTTTGCATGAAACCGTTTCGACACAAGTGAAACGTCAACGTCACCTTGTCGAAAAATTTCGCATTATGACATTTGGTACATGGGCACCACACCTTGCTACTGTTGCACAACGAAAAAGCTCGTTGTATAAAAGCATCTATCTTGGTGAACCACTCCTTTGAGTGATGCCCATTCCTTTTCCAACCAGAATACATCCAAGTTTGGTCTTCAACCATATGTGAGGTTATACTTTCAAAGCGGACAAATCATTATTAGTACATTTTTATGTCTTGTCCCGACCACTACAACTAGGCAGATAGGTCTTAAACCCACCTAAGAGTGACTGAGGTAACGTGCTTATGACGAGACAAAATGTTCGAATCTGGACGAAATTTTTGTAGCATAACCCCGCTGTTATCCAACTGCATGCCCAAAAATGGTGTCGCAGAGAACATTAGGGTTATGCTGTCGAAATCACATCCAGATCCAAACCCCGTACCTAACTCGTCAAAAGCACGTCATGGGTCACTCTTAGGCTATCTAAATAGGAACACTTCAGAACCTGCACGCCTCACATGCCTATCGCATGTGAGACGTACAGATTCAAAACAGGTAATAAATTTCTATAGGTCATGTTACTCATTTTCATTTTTCAGTCATTTACAAGATAGGAAAGAACGAGAAAGAGGGGGTAAGTTGGTCAGAGTTGAAAGTTCAAAGAGGCAACGCGTCACCGTTGAAAGTTACAAGTAATTATCGCCGTTCGCCTTCGTGCTTGTCTTGACACATAAGTTGCGACTAAAACCATCTCGGTCGTGCCGGGTCAGGGCCGGATTGGGTCGTACCGGGTCGGGCCGGATTGGGCCTTGCCAGGTCAGGCCGGGTTGGACTGTGCTGGGTCGCGGCGAGATTGGGCCGTGCCGGGTCGGGCTAGGTTGGGCTTGCCGGGTCGGGCCAGGTTGGGCCGTGCCGGGTCGGGCCGAGTTGGGCTGTGCCGGGTCGGACCGGCTCGAAACCCGTTAATATAGGTATAAATAGTACACACTCATAATGAATCAATTAACTAATTATAATCTAATTGAGGAATTCAAAACTAAATAAACAATTAAATAACTAAAACAATAGTAAGCTAGTGGGCAGGGTGGGCAAGGAGCCGATGGGCGGGGCGGGTAGGGGAGGGACCCGGCGGGCGGGGCGGGCATGGCAGGGACCCGGCGGGCATGGCGGGTAGGGAGCTAGTTAATTAAAACTAATTAAAAATAAGATAATTAATTAAAATTAATTAAAAATCCTCAATGGGTCGGGCCGGGGCGGCACGGCGGCGGGTCGGTCGGGGCCGACTGGGCGGGGCGGTCGAGGGCGGGAGGGCCGGCCGGGGCGGCGGCAGCAAAGGCGCGCGGGGAGGCCGAAGTGGGTGGCGGCGGCAGCGGGCGGGTGGGCCAGGGTGGGCGGCAGCGTGCAAGGAGGCCAGGGTGGGCGGCGGCGGAACCGATCGGGGACGGCGCGGGTGTGAATGCCCGTGCCGACCCCGATCCGCGCGGGTTGAATAAGCTAAACTAAACTAATTTAATGTTATTAAACTAAACTAAACTAATTAAAGCATAATTACAAACTAAACTAAACTAATTATAAAATCAACTAAACTAATTAAAATAACCTAATTACGACTATATATTTAAAGTAAACTAAACTAAAATAAGCTAGTTAATTAAAACTAATTAAAAAAACTCACGTCGGGGCGCGGCGGCGCCGGGTCTGCGGCGAGGCGGTCGGGGCTGACCGGGTCGGGGCGGCGTCGGGTCGGGGCGGGGCCGGCGGCGGGTGGCCGGGCCGGAGCAGCGGCGGGGGCCGGATAGGGAGACGCTGCTAGGTGGCCGGGGAGGGGCGGCCGGGGCGGCGCCGGGGGGCGGACGGGCCGGGGCACTGGGGCAGCCGGCGGGCGGAGCGACGGCGGCCGGGCCAGGGCGGGGCGGCGCCACGAGGGGGCGGGCGGCGCCAGCGGCGGCCGGGCCTGGGCAGGGCGACGCGGCGAGGGGGCGGGGGCGGCGTCTCGGCGGCGGGGCGTGCAGCGGCGGCGGCGTTGAGTCGGGCGCGTGAATGGGGCGGGCGGGCGGCCGCGCGACGGATAACTATGTCTTTATTTACGACGATGCGGTTCAACCGTCGTGAATAAGGCTCTTATTCACGACGGTCTAGGTCAGCCGTCGTAAATAAGACCATTATTCACAACGGCTGCTTTCACCCGTCGTAAACAATTTTATTAATGACGGTACCATCGTTAATAAAATTGGCCGTCGTTAATTTGTCTTTTTCATGTAGTGACTGTCAGGAATCCGTACTAAGTTGCGGTTTAACATATTGATATTGTACTGTCGTTAATAAAATTGTCCATCGTTAATTTGTCTTTTTCATGTAGTGGCTGTCAGGACTCCGTACTAAGTTGCTGTTTAACATATTGATATTCCTGCCATTACGCATGCAGCACTGGAGCCTGTGGCTTTGGACTCGGTTTTGTTTTACTGATTACTTTCATCTTACTAGGCTTGCCAGCAGCTGAATGTACTCTCGGCGGACCCAGATGACTGTGCAGATGGCGGACTAGTGTCTGACATCACTTCACAAGGTACCCCACCACTACATATGCTGCCACCTGATGGTGATTGTCTACACCCTCCAGAATTATGTTGTCCAAGTCTGCCCCATCTTTGTATCTTCACCCTCTTCATTTGTATCCATCCACACAAGTGGCTATGACACGACTATCATGGTTCACAGCACTCCCGGCTGGAAATAAAAAAAAGGTGGCATCACTATCTATCCTCATTCTGACATGTTGGTCTATCTAGAAGGAAAGGAACGCAAGGATTTTTCGGAGTGAGAAAAAACATGGAGAATGATGGTACAAGAAATCAAGGAGCAAGCGCACTGCTGGGCCAGGCCGGAGCAAAGGCACTAGCACAACACCTTACATCTTCACAAATGTACATCGAATAGGTCTTTTGTAGAACTAATTTTATGATGTAAATAGCTCGCTCTCCGAGCTCGAAAATGATGCACTTTTCTCTTTCTGCTTAATATATACCGGCCTATCGCCGTGCTTTTCTAAAAAAACAAGTGGCTATGACATTCAATGCGTCGTGGGCTTCTAAATCGTCATCAGAATCATAAAGTAGCACAGGGTTTCTCATGCAGACAGCATCCAGTTGGCCATCGTTGAAGAGAGAGAGCAGGTGGTGGAAGAATGGAATGAGCTTAGCGATAATAGCACGCTCTGTTATTTATACAAGAAAGGTGTTCATTAGCCATTGTGGACGGACGAAGTACAAGCATTTTGTTTCTTGTCAAACCTGCAGCAATTCTCATTGACATACCGGCTCAGAATAACCCAAATCTCTCTGAAACACCTAAAACGGCAATGGGCCTGATCAACAGAGAAAGTTGTTTTGAATGTTGCGTTTACTGCACATGTGCACCAAACATAGTGCTCCTTCTTGAACTTGGTCTTAGCCGGCATTCCATCTTTCTTCTCAAGGTACCAATGAAGCAAAAATTTTGACATCACTCTGGGCCAATTTGTGGCTTTTGCCCTTTTAGGAGTGGCATTGCCTTCTCCTATGTCCATAATATTTTTTTAAGAAAAGCACTATGTCCATAATATGATCTACAAAAAAGAAGGTATAGTGACACTAAGTAGGAAGATCTTTTCTTCTCAAGAAGGTATATATTAATACAGTAATTTAGTGGTAATGTACATGATGTTTACACCGCATAACTACATGTAGATACAAGATCCAAAATATCTGATTGCTGAACCAGACTACAATATAGCACCAAAAAACACACATGAACTGATGCTACTAAAACTAAACCATTTTTCTAGATGATGCCAATAATTTAATCTCTTCTCTTTTATAACCGTGATATCTGGGTCCAACAAGGACACTGGTGTAATATTGCAGCAAGATTCTCGCCTTTTCATAAGCAGGACATTAATCAAAATTAAGTTTATATTTAAAATATTAGAATGTAGCAGAAATACTTGAAACTCATGCCAAATATTGCACAAGGTAGTTGAAGATAATTGCTTGATAAAAAATGAAATTGCCACTGAAAACTGGTAGATAGCATTAAACATAAATTTAAATTCCTCTCCAAGAGCACGAGACAAAGTCATTCCCGTTGATCCATTATACTATCAATTTTTGTTTCAGATCAGTGTGATCTCAAAGTTAACTAGAAATCCCCTTCTCAAGATCCCACAATATGTGGGAGCTTTCAGCATTGGATATGCCTTTAGTGTGATCTCTCTCAGATGAAACCCTATGATGTTATAATTAACTTACTATATCAACTTTCTTCATTATCTAATATCCAAGCTCGGTCATTTAGTATCTAATTTCACATCATGAGCTGATGACAAAGGGTTCAAAAACACTTCTTACAGGTTAGATTCCCCTGTTCATTGTCAGACAGAGACAAATATCAGCAGTCCAATGCCCCGTCGCAAACAACTAGAGTGATGCGGACGTCCCACCCATACATATAATGTAACCCATGAACCAAATGCAAGATACTTCAAGTCATACATACCATGGCCCTTTGACAAGAAGTCGTGCCAAAAAGTTGCGAACACAGGTGACATCGCTCCTGGCCGAATTCGATAATCATATAACTGAGAATTTTATACTACCTAAAAGTTCTACTTTGTTGATGATTAGGTACACACAACAAGAACCAGAAAGGAACACAACGGTTCATACTGTTCGGACTGAACCAAAATGGTTCGGGCTGTCCAAACTGAACCAAGACGGTTCGGGCTGTCCGAACTTGTTCGGGCTGTCCGAACTTTCCACTGCAGAAGCTCCAACTTCATTTTCAATTCTGTACCAACCTGGCATGTCCCTTGCTGCATATGGCACATGGTGTGAAAGCATATCAAGTCTAGTTTTCAAAGCAACAAACGGTGCGTTATTTGGACTTCCCAAACAAGAGTAATGACTGTTTTACTGCAAAAGGTCAAGAGCTGAAGGGCTGCGCGAGGCACCTCGGGAATGCATTTCGTGAAAAGCTCTTTGACTCATCTAAACCCATGCACTTAGGGTCCTTTCACACCTAAACTAGGAGGATTGTTTCTAGTATAAATATGTAGCATTTCCATGGATTCGGCATACTTGAATATTAAGAAAATTACCCCTTTGTTTAGTTGTTTGCTAACAATTCGAGAGAGTGATCTCTACCCCTTTGATCTTGTGATTTCCTCGCGGAATTACAGAAGCAGCTGCTTCATTGGCTCCTAATCGGTGCTCCTGGTCCATTGATTCCAGGTTGTGTTGGTTGGTTTTTTTGAGAGTGTGGTTGGGCGAATCCTCGATTCACGTTGCCGGTTAAAGATGATGGTTGGCTTCAAGTTTTATTCATCAGATTGCACTGGTTATCTTGGCTTCTTTGAAACTAGTTATCGCCTTGTGATCCTATGACGTGAAGATTGGGACCCCAATCCGTATCATTTTGGCATCAGAGCTTCGTTGACACGTAGGATCCTTTACCCCTAGCTACATATTTCGGTATTGTCCCATCTACTAAAAGCTAGAATTATATTTGCCATAACCCGTTGTTTCAATCTGTTTTCTAGTGGGTTTTGTTAAGTTTCAGTCCATAAGAGTTTGTGTTTAGCTGCTGGTCATATCATCATTCTTGTGTACGTGTTTCTATTTAAAAAAAGAAGCAAAGAGAAATCAGAATAGTAAAAAAAGAGAAAGAAAGAATCATCAAAAGTGGGATGAACATGTGCTGCAAGTTGTGCAATTAGTTGCCACGAAATACTCCATGGTACTCCAATCTTTCCTCCGCTCCACACACATCTACTACACCCTCTAGCGAACTCAATCGCATGGTCCATTGGACGGGAACCGGGACGGACGAGCTGCAATAGCCGGATTTTTGCCGCCAGCCATGAAAAATTTCTCCCCTCATCGGTGCACCCTCATTTCGGCCGATTTCCCCGCCAACCGACCACGTGCCGGCGTTCCCAAGGCTACCACGAAGCTTCCCGACCAATTCCCGAGCCTTCCCGACCTTCCCTTCGCTGGTGAGATCTCGCCGTAGCTCTCTCACCGCCGTCCCTCGTCGCCTGCCAACTGCAGCTCGCTCCGGCGCTGCTGCCCCCTACCGGTGAGAAGCCCTGGACGCTACACCCCCGCTGGGCCGGTCCCTACCGCCGGACGCCGCTCCTACGGCGTCTCCGGCGAGCACAACCCCACAGCCATGGCGCTGGCTGCTGTTGTGCGTGCTCAGGCTGGATCTGGTGCGGCTGGCACCAAATCCCGTGGGGCAGCGCTGCTGTGGCTTGCTGTGTGGCCTGAGCCCCACTGGACAGCAATACCAAGCCTTTTTCAGCACAAAAATAAATACAGCAAATGATGGAGGCTTGTAAAAATTGTAGAAAATCGTAGAAAAATCAGAAAAATATGAAACCAACTTTGTTAGATTCCATACAACCATATCCTTGCATGGGACTAACTATTACTGTATGTAAGTGCACAAAATTTTTGTTGTTAATTATTTAAACATAAATAGTAGGGAATTAATTGTATAAGATCCATACATTAGATACTTCTCTAACTTTGCTGGAAAATTATCTACATCCTCTAGTATGCACATAAAAAGTTTCACTTTCATCGGACCATTGGAACATATAAATTTTATTCACCATATATATACGCATGTGATAAAGCCCACATAGCCCCGTACATAATAGAATGCAAATCATGTTTAATCCTTGCGGGTAACATCTGAGTCTATACGATGATATCTCCATTCCTTAATAAATTTAAGAATCCATGTATGTCGTGATAACGGTATGTATTAAAATGCTAATTACGAATCTTTCATGTGCATATGCATATCGGTAGAGCCCGAGACGAAGATCACCGAGGAGCTCAACTCGGAGGACACAACGAGTGTCTCTATTAATGCTGAGTTTGTATCTGAGCAAGGCAAGCCCCGGTTTATATTAGACCTTTTATAAATATTTCATTTTTACCTCAATACGTACTTAGTGTTATGTGATTGTGCATTAAGTTCTAGGATTTGGTTGAGGCTCCACTTGCATGGCTTATAAGACCCTGGTTATCTCAGTGGGTAGATCGGCTACGTGACTACTTCATGCTATGGTAATTAGACCTATCGAACGGTAGAAGTCGGGTAGTCGGAAACTACTCGCGAGTTATAGGATTTTCTAGGAAACATGGGTAGGACAAGGAGTTCTAGGATCACAATGAATAAATAGAGACTGGGCAAGTAGTAGGAAGCAACGGGACATGATCCTGTGTGCATAGTCCTGTTTGTGTCGCTTAAGGACCGTGCCGTAGTCGACCCTGTTAAACAAGTATTGAATGTACCGGTAGCATGCTAGTGATATGGGCACTAGTAAACCGATGTAACTTGATCACTCTGGATGCCGACGATCATTCCGTCGACCTTGGTCAGACGTTGAGAGGGCAGTAGGTAATCCGCTCACGAAGATCATCCCGGTTGGACATCTCGTGTAGGGAACCCTCCGTCCGGGCCGGCAGACTTTTTCGTAATTTGGGGTGTCTTGAGAAAGGTTGCCATGTACGACAGTTGTGAAGTGCGTCTTATACGCCTTCGAAAAGTGCGTACGTGTCGTGCTTTTGGGTTTCTCCTGCAGGAGTAAAAATGGTTCGAATCGCCGTCACTCACGGATAAAGAGTGCCGCTTGTTCATTGCATCGTCGCGTAGTAACAAGTGGAAGATCTCTATTAATATGGTCAGATATGAAACTAGAGCAAGTGGTAGTGTGAAAACTTGAGTGCTTAGGTTAGCTGCCAACTAAACGTTACCCTTTATGCCACTAAAAAAACAGCTGTAAATTTGCTAATTGAGGACGTACAATTAGCCTTATTTTATGCAAAACATCCCTTCCTACCAAATATCCCCAAGGCATACTAGTATAGGCATTAGAGAGTCTTTTGACGGGCAAGTCTTGCTGAGTATTAGTTGCTCAGAAGCCGACGTAGCTCGTCGGGTCGGCCTCGGCGAGAAACGTCCGGATTTGAGCTGTTTGCGACAGCGCTTGAGGAACGGAGCTTCGTAGCAGGTGGAGAGGGCCTCGGCGCTTCGAATGGGAGGCTCGACAGTAGCTAGCAGCAGCTCGGGGGGCAATGGCGACGAGGAGCGCGAGAGAGAGGTGTAGCAGCAGGGTTTTTAGGCAACCACGGGGAAGAAGGCTGGGAGTGGTGGAGGGAGATGACGTGAGGAGTTGTTGTACTGCTTAGGAAAGTTTTAAGACGCTCAACAGCTGCACACGGTAACTCACCTCAGTGGCAGCCATGCAAGGTTCCACGAGAGAAAAGAGAGGGAGAGAGGTAAGGGATGACACTGACGTGTAGAGCCCACTGCTCTTAGGAATTGAAAATTCTGCACTGTGAAGCTTGGAGTGTTACGTTACAGTGATGTCACAAACACGGTGCAAATTAAACAATACTGGAAGGCAACATTGTCAAAAGCCAACCATAAGTGCTGTCAGTTTTATTTACGATAAGGTTCTACCACAAATTCTGTCACAGCCGAAGCCAGAAAAGAATAGCCTTGATTCCCCAAATAGAACTATTAGCATTGCACAAGCTTAGTACAAATTTAACAGACAGCACTTCCTGCAAGCAAAGAACTTTAGAGAAGGCTGCAGTTCTTTACACGTTTACTCGTAATAATGAAAACTCTTTACATTCTGGTGGGGCATGAATCTGGGTCATACGGTTCGCCCTAGAAGTCGGCCACAGAATAATTTAGCTGGTAGATTTGATGGAACTTGACCTAACAAACAATGCATGATGAAATTAGTTTGATCTGTCTACCTGGTGTACATGTAAAACAAAATTTTCACACTCGGAAGAGAGCTTGGATCATCAAACCTGCTTATCTTATCAGATGAATCAGTATTGTCCAGTAGTGACTCAATGGCACCCTTGTCAAAATTCCCTGACTCTATGGCCAGTTGCAAACCCTGGAATGTAATCCGATTATCCATGAGTCAGACAACTTTAATTGGACCACGCTAACTAAAGGCTACTGTCAAAAAAATGTTGCAACTCACTTGTAAGAATTTTTGACCACCGAAAGGCTTCCGGGTCACTTTTGGGCCTTCCTGTAGCAATGGAACATTGAATGTTAAGTGGACTGGACAAACAGCCCAAGAGCTGCAGCACCATAAACTGTGAATACACATACTTACCAGGCGTTCTGGCAGTTTTCCACCATTTTGCTCTATGAATTGGCATAGGTACATCACACCGGCACATGAAAAATCCTGTAGAAGACAGTACTTTGGTCAACATAGAAAAAAGAGTACAACAAACTTCTATTATCCGAACAGCACCAAACCTGTTTTTATCAAAAACGTGCATGATCCACCTTTTAATTCCCAGTTAAAAAGGACAGCTCATATAAGATATTTACATGCTAAATTGGAGGGCCGATATTCCTATACCCTCCAAACACATTATTTCAGACTACATTTCATTTTAAGAAGGCAAACTAGACTGAAATAAATCAAAATAACCAAAAATTCTCAAAGAGAGAAGACCTACCTGCTTGGCTTCCATTGAATCAATTTTCCCATCCTGCAGAAGTACAAGGGGTAAACATAAATAAGTCAGGAAAAAATAATATGGGGTTACTTGTGTATCAGATATACACTTACCAGACCCCAGACCAAGTCTTTGATGTTTTTTATTTCAGAACCAATATTCTCAAGCTTCAGTCGAGCATCAGTAACCTGGATAGCAAAGTATTTGAATACTATATGAACAAAGTACACTTACAGGCCAATAGATCAGTTCAGCATAACAAAATTAAGGGTAAACAAACTGCAATATATAAGTTGCATTAAAGGAAAAGTACATCATCTCTTATTTGTCCAGATAGAGCCTTTTGCTGATCCAATTTATCATCCAACTTTTCAATGCGCTGTGTCAAATGTCTTTTAGCAGCCTGCATGAATAAGAACAAGGTTAGAACACACAGATTGAAAAGATCTCAACAATGACAAAAAATACGTGGCAGAAACACACAGCCCATAACTTCCAAAAGTCAAAGATGTCAGTTCAAATACAAGCGACAAATTGCTGGCACGAATGAATAGTGAGCGAACACTTACAACAAGAGAGCTTTGCACTTGCTCCAAGTGCTTCGTCATACTTGAAACGGCACTTGCCATGTTGCGCTTGGTGACATACATTAGATCAGAGAACGAGATGCCCTGGACGACAATAAAAGTGAACAATTCTTTGTAACAATACAATTAACGAATAACTGATAATAGAAGAGTGCTTCAAGAAGTACAGGTACAAGTTAGTGCCTTGAAAGAAGAAAAGGAACATGAACCACACGTAAATTAGCTTTAAGTCTACAAATACTGTCAACATCAAATAAAATAAAATCTGACAGACAGGAAGACATACTTTCCACCACATATAACCATAACCCAGTGCTCCCACAGTTGCTGCAGGTATTATCAGGCCTGATAGTCCTGCAAGATGAATAACAATAATATTATCAGGTTTGACACATCACCAAGCATATAATGTGATGAAACAATCAGAAAATTTTGTCAGTTTGACCCTTTTACAAGTTAAATTCATAGCTAGCAAGACAAACCTGTTTTTCCAGAACCTCCACTAACAATAGTTATTGGACGCGAAGAAGACACGTTTCGGACCTCCATGGCTAGGCGACGAATCTATCAGGATTGGAATTCACTTTCATATGAGAAAACTGAATGAACATGCCTATTAAGGATAAATAAAATTCTATGTTCTATAATGAGTCAAAGACAGACAACTGTGAACATAATAAAGAAGTATATTAGGAATTGCGGAAATACCACATGCAAAATATTGAAATTTCACACTAATACTAAAGAGCCATGTTCAGCTTCCTCTTTTGTTTCTTTTTGGATGCAAAAACATATGCTCAGCTTCATTGCTCATATGCTACTTTTTTATGGAGTAACTACATCATGCGGTGCTTGTCATCCACTGCGCCAAGGAAAACCCACACTGCTGTAGAAGGCCTCTGGGGAATGCTCCATCTTAACAACCAGGTTATCAACCTCAATCTTGTTAGTTCCCAAATTCCGCCTATGTTGTAATGACATAGCCGGTCCCAAACCCAGGTAAAGGAGGAGAGGTTGTGATAGGCTTGGCGAGCCAACAACTACACTTAGCCATTCTCATGGAAATGAAACCCAATAGAAATTCGTTGGGTCGTAACCCTCTTAGCGACGTGCCATATCGGAACCCGGGTATGGTGTTAAGTAGGCAAGGGCCGGGTCGCCACCGCCTTAGTGGCGCGCCATATCGGAACCCGGATATGGTGTTAAATGAGCAAGGGTCGGATCGCCACCACCTTAGCGGTGCGCTACATCATCGCCCGGATGTAGTGATAAGTGAGCAAGGGTCTTTGCATCTTACTCGACGGATGCAAAGCGTAAGAAAGCTAGCCGAGGAACATAGATTTCAGGTAGGTAGTTGGAATGTAGGATCCTTGACGGGAAAGCTACGTGAGTTAGTAGATGTTGCCATTAGGAGACGAGTAAATATCCTTTGTGTACAAGAGACTGGATGGGTGGGTCAAAAGGCGAAAGTCGAGAATACCGGTTTCAAGCTTTGGTATTCTGGATCGGCTGGGACTAGGAATGGCGTAGGTGTTCTAATAGATAAGAGTCTTAAGGATGGAGTAGTGGATGTTCGAAGACGAGGGGATAGGA
This sequence comes from Neostapfia colusana, assembly GCA_030760725.1. Classification (NCBI taxonomy): domain Eukaryota; kingdom Viridiplantae; phylum Streptophyta; class Magnoliopsida; order Poales; family Poaceae; genus Neostapfia; species Neostapfia colusana. The sequence continues at coordinate 2,830,059 of JASWHV010000005.1, read as the reverse complement.
TCATCTTAATCAAGATATTAATTGAGGACATTGTCTTGAACGTCATTAGTGCTTATGCCCCACAAGTTGGACTCAACATGAGTGCTAAGAGGCAATTTTGGGAGGACTTGGAGGATATGGTTAGTAGTGTACCGATAACCGAGAAACTCCTCATAGGAGGAGATCTCAATGGTCATGTGGGTGCAACTAACCTATGATCTGAGGCAGTACATGGAGGCTTTGGATGCGGTGATAGAAATCAAGAGGGTAAGGACATCCTAGCCTATGAACAGTTGGTAGCTAACACCCTCTTTAGGAAGAGGCGATCTCACCTAGTGACCTTTAGTAGTGCCCAACACTCTAGCCAGATTGACTTTGTCCTGACTAGGAGAAGGGATAGACGTGAGTGTAAGGTGATCCCCGGAGAGTGTGTTGTGACACAACATAAGCTTGTGGTAGTTGACTTTCACTTTCATACATGTTCTTTGCGGGACAAAGGTGTCAAAATCACAAGAACAAAGTGGTGGAAGTTGAAAGGAGAATCACAAGAATCCTTTAAAAATAGGGTGATCACAAAAGAACCCTGGGCAAAAAATGGAAATGCAGATAGTATGTGGGTGAAGATGTCAACTTGCATTAGGAAGGTAACTAGTGAGGTGTTCGGTGTGACAAAAGAAAAGAAACTTGTAGATAAAGACACTTGGTGGTGGAATGAGGATGTACAAAAGGCCATTAAGAAGAAGAAGTGTTACAAGAGTTGGCATAATGATAGAAGCGCAAGCAACATGCTTAAGTACAAGGAGGCCAAGAAACATGCAAAGCGGGCTGTGAGTAAGGCAAGAGGACATGCATATGATGAGTTATATGAGAGACTAGAGACAAAAGAAGATGAAAAGGACATATAAAAGATAGCAAAAATCCGCGAGAGAAAGATGAGGGATTTCAATCAAGTTAAATGCATCAAAGATGAGACTGACCGCATTCTAGTGAAGGATGAAGAGATTAAAAATAGATGACGGGATTACTTTAATGGGCTATTCAATGATGGGAATGGGAACACTATGGTTAAGTTGGATGACTCCTTTGATGACTCCAACAGGCGGTTCGTGCAGAGGATACAAGAGTTTGATGTTAAGGAGGCCTTAAAAAGGATGAAAGGAGGAAAGGCCCTTGGCCTTGATGATGTCCCTACTGAGGTGTGGAAATGCCTTGGTGACATGGCAATAGTATGGCTCATAAAGCTATTCAGCCACATTTTTCAGTCAAACAAGATGCCTGAAGAAACAACAACAACCAAGCCTTTATCCCAAGCATGTTTGGGTCTGCCAGACATGAAACCCAATATCAATGAAGTAAAAGAGAGGAAGAGATATACGAACAAGGAAAAAAAAGAAAAAAAAAAGAGAAAAGAAAAAAGAAAAACGAAAAAAACAAGACTACGATTCTGGCACATGAATTGCTACTTTCCATGCGGTTCTATCATGAGCTAAGTCTCTAAATACATTCCACTCCCTCAAATCTCGTTTTCCTGCCTCCTCCCAGGTCAACCTTGGTCGTCCTCTACCCCTCCTAATATTTTTTCTACCTCTTAAAATCCCACTGTTAACCGGTGCTTCTGGAGGTCTCCGTTGGATATGTCCAAACCTAAGTCGATGTTGGACTAACTTCTCTTCAATTGGCGCCACCCCTACCCTATCATGAATCGCCTCATTCCTTATTCGGTCTCTTCTCGTGTGCCCGCACATCCACCGTAGCATGCGCATCTCTGCGACATCATTTGTTGGACATGTTGTCGTTTAGTTGGCCAACATTTCGCCCCATAGAGCATCGCGGGTTTGATCATCGTCCTATAGAACTTCCCTTTTAGTTTTTGTGAGACTTTCCTATCACATAGGATTCCAGAGGCTTGTCGCCATTTCATCTACCCTACCTTGATCCTGTGGCAAACATCCTCATCAATATCGTCATTGCTTTGTAACATTGATCCTAAGTATCGGAAAGAGTCCCTTCTAGATACTATTTGTCCTTGTAGACTAACATTTCCCTCTTCACAACCAACACCACTAAAGTCACATCTCATATACTCGGTTTTGGTCCTACTACTCTAAGATTTGTCTCCATAACTCTAATTTCTTATCAACACCATCCCTAGTTTCATCTACCAACACTACATCATCGGCAAAGAGCATGCACTAAGGGATATCCCCTTGTATATCCTTTGATACCTCATCCATCACCAATAAAAAGATGTATCGGCTCAAAGCTAATCCATAATGTAGTCCTACCGTGATAGGAAATGCATCAGTCTCACTATCACTTACACGCAAACTTGTCCTAACATTTTTGTACATATCCTTGATAAGTGTAATGTACTTTGTTGGCACTTTATGTTTGTCTAGTGCCCACCACATGACTGACCTTGGTATCTTGTTGTACGCCTTCTCCAAGTCAATAAACACCATATGCAAGTCCTTCTGCTCACTATATCTCTCCATAAGCTGACGAAGCAAGAAAATCGCCTCCATTGTAGACCTCCCAAGCATAAAATCAAACTGGTTTTTAATGACATTGGTCACTTTCCTCAGGCGGTGTTCAATCACACTCTCCCAAAGCTTCATAGTATGACTCATAAGCTTAATCCCTCGATAATTAGTACAACTTTGAATATCTTCTTTATATTTGAAGATAGTTACTAATATACTTTTCCTCCATTCTTCAGGCATCTTGTTTGACTCAAAAATATGGTTGAATAGCTTTGTAAGCCATACTATTGTCACGTCCCCAAGGCATCTCCACACCTCAATAGGGACATCATCAGGGCCAAGGGCCTTTCCTCCTTTCATCCTTTTTAAAGTCTCCTTAACCTCAAACTCCTGTATCCTCCGCACGAACCGCTTGTTGGAGTCATCAAAGGAGTCATCCAACTCAACCATAGTGTTGTCATTCCCATCATTGAATAGCCCATTAAAGTAATCCTGCCATCTATTCTTAATCTCTTCATCCTTCACTAGAATGCGGTCAGTCTCATCTTTGATGCATTTAACTTGATTGAAATCCCTCATCTTTCTCTCGCGGATTTTTGTTACCTTGTATATGTCCTTTTCACCTTCTTTTGTCTCTAGTCTCTTATATAACTCATCATAGGCATGTCCTCTTGCCTTACTCACAGCTCGCCTTGCATTTTTCTTGGCCTCCTTGTACTTAAGCATGTTGCTTGCGCTTCTATCATTATGCCAACTCTTGTAACACTCCTTCTTCTCCTTAATGGCCTTTTGTACATCCTCATTCCACCACCAAGTGTCTTTATCTACAAGTTTCTTTCCTTTTGTCACACCGAACACCTCACTAGCTACCTTCCTATTGCAAGTTGTCATCTTCACCCACATACTATCTGCATCTCCATTTTCTACCTAGGGTCCTTTTGTGATCACCCTATGTTTAAAGGATTCTTATGATTCTCCTTTCAACTTCCACCAATTTGTTCTTGTGATTTTGACACCTTTGTCCCGCAAAGAACATGTATGAAAGCGAAAGTCAACTACCACAAGCTTATGTTGTGTCACAACACACTCTCCGGGGATCACCTTACAATATAGACACTCCCGTCTATCGCTTCTCCTAGTGAGGACAAAGTCAATCTGGCTAGAGTGTTGGGCACTACTAAAGGTCACCAGGTGAGATTGCCTCTTCCTAAAGAGGGTGTTAGCTACCAACAGATCATAAGCTACGACAAAGTCTAGGATGTCCTTACCCTCTTGATTTCTATCGCCGCATCCAAAGCCTCCATGTACTCCCTCAAATCCTAGGTTCGTTGCGCCCACATGACCATTGAGATCTCCTATGAGGAGTTTCTCGGTTATCGGTACACTACTAACCATATCCTCTAAGTCCTCCCAAAATTGCCTCTTAGCACTCATGTTGAGCCCAACTTGTGGGGCATAAGCACTAATGACGTTCAAGACAATGTCCCCAATTACTATCTTGATTAAGAGGATCTTATCCCCTCATCTTCGAACATCCACTACTCCATCCTTATGACTCTTATCTATTAGAATACCTACGCTATTCCTAGTCCCAGCCGATCCAGAATACCAAAACTTGAAACCGGTATTCTCGACTTCTCTCGCCTTTTGACCCGCCCATCTAGTCTCTTGTACACAAAGGATATTTACTCGTCTCCTAATGGCAACATCTACTAACTCACGTAGCTTCCCCGTCAAGGATCATACATTCCAACTACCCACCCAAAATTTATGTTCCTCAGCTAGCTTCCTTACGCTTTGCACCCGTCGAGTAAGATGCAAAGACCGTTGCTCACTTATCACTACATCCGGGCGATGATATAGCGTGCCACTAAGGTGGTGGCGATCCAGCCCTTGTTCATTTAACACCATATCCGGGTTCCGATATGCACGCCACCACGACGGTGGCGACCCGGCCGTTGCCCACTTAACACAATACCCGGGTTCCGATATGGCGCCACGCTAAGAGGGTTACGCCCCAACGAATTTCTATTGGGTTTCATTTCCATGAGAATGGCTAAGTCTAGTTGTTGGCTCGCCAAGCCTATCACAACCCCTCCTCCTTTACCCGGGCTTGAGACCGGCTATGTCATTACAACATAGGCGGAGTTCTGTTTTCATATTAATTAAATAATTATTGGCTACAAAGAACTTAATAAACCTTATGGCCCTGTTTGGATGTTATCGTTTCCAAAAGGTACAGTATCATGAAACTACGGCTTTAAAAACTACAACCATGCAATATCATGGTTTAGGCAAAAAAAGAAAGAAGTCCAGAGTGAAGTTTTTAAAACTCCAAAATGATTGCACTTTTAGCAATACTATGGTTTTAAACTACAAGATTTTTTATATCCAAACACCTCAGTTTCTAGAACCATGGTATTTTACAAAACTGTAGTATTCTTCCAAAACTCTAAAAATACTTTGTATCCAAACAGGACCTACAAGATGGAGATACCTAGTCCACCTCTTTGGGTGCAATACCAAAAGAAATCATATCAAAAATAACACAAAACATTATCAGCTTTAGCAATCTAGCAGAATCATTATCCTGACTAAGATCATGCTACAAGGTGGAACTGTAACATGTTTTTCTGTTGAAACGGAACTTGCTTTAGCATATATCACCGGGAAAATCCAGAATAAATGGAATCAAATGTACCTGAAGTGTTGAACAAAACACTGGACTATAATTAGAAAAAACAATCACTTTGCAATAGCAAAAGAAGAACTCACATCAGAATAACACAGAATAATCTTAGCAAAGCAATGTTTGGTCAGCATTAGGAATCTAGCATATGTGTCTCTTCTGATGTTCCCCGTCTAAGAAAATTAGAAGAGACTATTAGGCTGAGCGCACCGGCGCTCTGTAAACGGCGCTGGACGCGAAATGTAGCGGCTCAGACGCTAGGAGCTCTCCGCAGTGGGATCTGTAAAAGAACCGCTAAATTCCAGGCTGCTACAGCGCAGCGCTAACTGTGGAGGGCCTCTAGAGCGTCGGGAGCAGAGGAAAAAAGAGAAAAAGAAAGAAAAGGAAGAGGAAGAAGGGAAATAAAAAAAGGAAAAAAGAAAGAAGAGAAGAAAAAAAAGAAAGGAAAAAAAGAAAAGAAAGCAGGAAAATAGGAGAAAAGATAGAAAAAGGGGAAAAAAGAAGGAGAGAAAAGGGAAGAAAAAATTATGATTTTTATAAGTTCTAAATATAATATTATTAACATAAAAAGCAGTTATATATAATAATATAAAATATAAGATATTTATATTATATAATAAAAATAGATGATAGTTGATATAGAAGTCTGATTTAGAGGTGAACGAGTGCGGAGAAATAAACTGTAAAGGTAGGAATTTTTTAGAGTCAACTGTAAAAGGCTAAAAATATTAATTTAGAGATCTGATATAGAGGTCCACGAGTGCGAATAGCCTTAGGGGCGTTATTGCCATTGGACTACTGGAACTACAGAAAACGAAATAAACCGGTAGCATTCAATGCATAGCATGTTTTATACTTTTGAAAATCGCTAGAAAATATTCGCGGACAAATATGAAAAATCCTAGCTAAAGCATGTCGCACCCAACATAAGAAACCAAGCTAATTATCGGAAGAGCAGGGAAACCACACAAACCTGAGAGACAAGCGCTTCGTCAACACCGAATTCCCCTTCTCCGCCGCCCTTCCCTTTGTCCAGTATCTCCTGCGCACCCACACGGCACGGATCATCAGAAAACCCAACCATGTCAACAGCACGCTCCCCGGGTCAGGACGCGGGATCACGATCAAACTTCAAGGCGGGAGAGCAGCGCCCGGCCAGGGGACGCGACGCACCTGAATCTCGCCGATGATCTCGGCGAGACGGCCGTTGCGGAGGAGGATGGAGCCGGTCACGCCGGCGCCGACGAGGACGACGACGCGAGTGAGGCCCATGCCTGCCTGAACCAGCGCCATATCTGCGGGCGGGCCGCGTACCAGGAGGAGGAGGAGGCGGCCGCGGAGGAAACCCTAGCCTGGGGCGGGGGCGGGGGCGGGGGCGCGGCGGGAGCAGGGGTCGAGCTGATTTCGTGGGCGGCGACGGGATGAGAGAAAAGAGCAGGGTGGGGTCTATATCTATGTGGCGGTAACTCGGTCGGCACGGGCTTGCGGGGTTAAAACGAACACGTATTTGATTTTGACATGATGAGCGTCAATAACAATATATAATCTGAGGAAACCTTTGCTTCGACGATAAATCTCATTGATCATAGCAGTTTGATTTTCGACATTGAGTTTTCCTCTCCCTTATAAGCCTTTCAGACTAGGATTGGTATATGCTCTAACTCCACTAGTATCTATATGTATGTAGATAATTTTATGTGAAAGCTATTTTATGTGAAATAGTGAAAGATTTTTTAAAAAAACATGCATATGAGTTTGAAATTTACTTATTAGAAAATATTGGTTACATGTAAATTTCAAGTACAAAATTCAATATCATCCCGGAGACATCAAATTGACCAATCACAAAAAAAAGGAGGATTAAGAACGGCTAAAGAAGGCATGTGGTATATTCTGTCTTAAATTATCATGTCCTGTCTTCATTCCTCACAAACCAAGTTGAATTTGATTTTTTTTTGCTGATTTTGGTCACCATCATCTGCATGGACTAAGTCTTAAAAAAACAAAAGAACGAGATTTTTTAGGGTGAAGAGTAGCTACCATCGATGATTTTTCTTATCGTCTACTTTTTAGAGAGCGGCGGACATGCATTCACATATAATAATTACATATCAGAGATCGTGAGGTTTTTATGGGTTGCTTGCACAATTGCACTTGTATGATGATTACATGTCAGTTAGTGTCAGTTAGTGGCGGATCCAGATTAGAATTGTAGGATGGGCTAAACTACACGTCACATGAAACTTTTAAATACCGTGTTTTTCAGATTAGAGTAGAGTTATTATCATATTTTTCGTGTCATCAAACTTATGTATGCTCTTTGTTCTTTTATTTGATGCGATTGATTTTTAAGTTACATTTGACTATTTATCTTATTTAAAAATTTAATAAATATAATATATTTTTGTTATGGTTTGTTTTTATCATTAAATTATTTGAGGCATGATTTATAAATTTTCATATTTCAATTAATATTTTGAATAAAACATATGATTAAAATGATGCTAAAAGTCATCAGTCGGTGTCAAATAAAAAAGAACAGGAGGATATAATTTTGTTAGGTTGTTGTTTTCCTTAAATTTAAAACCATACTGACATTATTCTTTTGAAAAACGTGTTAAATTAATAGTTTTTTATAATATAAAATTGAACTGTTGTTATTGTAGACTAAAATAGGTGAATTGAAAATTTTGGGACTTAGTATCACTCTCGGAGTGTAGCTGCGACATTCCTCCCGGTCTGCTCGGAAGGAGCCCGCGAGGTTCTTTTTTCCGGAGGAAGCTTGCCACCCTTCGCGACCTGGGCTTGATTGAGCACATGAACACACGGATTTACGTGGTTTGGACCGCCTGAGCGTAATACCCTACGTCCACGGGTGTGCTTGGTATATTGCTTTTACGTGAGCGCTTGTGCGTAGTATGATCTGGAGTGCGGGGGATCGTAACCCTTTGCAGGCTTGTCACCCCGGTCCTTTTATAGTTCAAAAAGGCCGTGGTGGTTACAATGATCCTTAGGGCCCAACAAGTGGCCCCAAAGCTTTGAGTGTCCTACACACGATCTAGGGCTTCGTCTTCTGAGTAGAGTGTTTAGCGGGGGAGTTAACTCCCTCCGTCCGGCGCGCCGAGCGCCACTGATCGCATGTCAGGTGATGATGAAGACGTCGTCTTGTTGTCGCGTCTCTTCGCCCTGTTTGGGCGGCTTTGTGTCGTTGGGCGGCACTATACTGTTGTCACGTCCCGCCGTCCCGTATTATCACCGTAATGGTGAACGGGCAAAGGACGGAGGCGTGCATAGTGCGCCAAGCTTCTGGGGAAGGCGCGAGCCTTGAATGCGAAGCCTGACAACGCACCTCCTTCTTGACTTTGTTGACCCACGGCCTACGAGGGATTGTGGGGCACGGGGTGGCTATGGAGCTCTCATTGAGGGGCTTGGTGTCCGAAGGACACGTGGCAGCTCCAGAACTCACCTCAGCGGGGAGGCTCGGACCAGAGCCCGGGACACGTGTCACCACCGGTGCTTTCCTCAGCGAGGGGCGGCTCAGAGATGGGTGCACGTGGCAGCTCCGGACCTCACCTCAGCGGGGAGGCTTCAGGTCGGAGCCCAGGGCACGTGTAAGCTCCAGAGCCCAAACACACGCGGTAGCCCCAGGGCTGACCATGGGGTCCAGGGCACGTGGCTTTGCTAGGGCTCGCCTCAGCACGGAGGCGGGGCCTAGGCTTTCTTTTACCCACTACACGGGGGTACCTGGTCTACAGAGTACCGACAGTGGCCCTCGGGCCCATTTCAAGGCCCTAAGCCTGCAGGTGGGTCCCCCATCTCCCCCGCATAGTGGTTTCGAACCTGTACTTTGGAAACTGAAGTGGTGGCGAGATCCTCGCATAGTGGGTGAGTGGTTGCACCTAGGAGACGAAAAGGTTGCATGTCCTTGGCGTAGTGGGGTACTCACCAGTCGGAGATGCAGCACGTCATCGACGTAGTGTACAAGTGCTTGCTCTTAACTCGCGGGTTGTGGCGACGTGCTCGAGGAGTTGCCCTGGGCAGTTACTGTTGCAGCCTTTGGGTTGACCACTGCAGTTCCACTACGCTGCTTCTCCCGAGAACCGCCGAAAGTTCCCAAGAAGTTACCTACCTGGTCCCTAGTGTTTGACGAGTGGACCTGGGTCCTACTTGTCGTCGTGGGAGGCACGTAACCCGCGCCGTGGCATGGTGGAAACCCAAACGTCGCGCCCATTACCCTGCCAGAGATTGTGGACGTATAAAGGGGATCCTTCCGGAGAAGGATGATTCCCTTTTGCCTTTTGCAATCTTTGCCTTTGTTCTGCATGCTCGAAGCCACTGCTCCCCAGCGCCCAGAACCTTTGCTCGCCACCATGTCTTCTGGCCTCTGTTCATCCAGGCTCAGGAGCGATGGCGACATCGCTATCGTGAGGCGCTTGCTCGGCTGGCAGTCGGCCACGTTCGACGGGAAGATCCGCCACGGGAGGGTCCCGCTGACCCACATGCAACCCGGCGAGGTGGTACTCTTCACCTCGTATGTGTTGTCCGGGTTTGCGCTTCTGGCGTCGTCTTTCCTCCTCACCCTGCTGGATGTGTATGGGCTCCACCTGCAGCACCTCACGCTGCACGCCCTCACGCTAGTGGCCGTCTTCGTCCACTTCTACGAGATGTTCGTATGCGTACGGCCTTCGGTGCGGCTCTTCAGGGTGTTCTTCTCCTTGAACGCCTTGGGGAGAAGCACAAGTCAGCTGGGGGCTTATTACTTCCAGCACCGAGGGAGGCACTCCGCGACTTACATTGCGCCCTTCACTCCCGGGAAGTGGGAGCACTGGAGGGAGGACTGGGTGATTGCCCAGACCGACGTCCACAACCGCCTGGAGCTGCCGAGTGGCCCACCAATGACCGAGGTGGCTGTCAGGAATGAGATCCCCGACCTGCAGGACGCCTACACGCCGGTGCTGGAGAGGATCAGGTACTTGGCGGAGGAAGGCCTGACCTTGTTGATGGTCTTGGCTGACTTCCTATCCCGCCGGATTGCTCCCCTCCAACAACGTGTTCGGGCTGCTTGGCAGTACACCGGGGAGGGCGACATGATCTGGTTGGAGCGCGGAGCAGGGTCGTCGCCGAATTAGGAGGTGTTGGATGTGATGCTGCAGAAGCTCTCCTATGACCCGATTACCGACGACTCCATCGCCCCGCCGGTGAGCTTTCATCCCATCTACCTCAACCCGCAGGCGCGATCGAGGCTGCTAAGGGAACTGCCGACACTGGACGACATCGATGTCGTAGTGCGGCAGATTGAAACCCCTCGCGGGGCATTGAGATTCCCGAAGTAGATGGTGTCGGTGGTCCATCAGGGCCCGCGCCAGACTCACTCGCAGGCAGGGGGAGGGAGTCCGCAGGGAGGAATGAGTCTGTGGCGCGCCCCCTCGCCACCCCAGGATGCCTCGAAACCAGCAGTGTGTCAAGGAGGAAGTTGGTCCGTCCTGACGGAAGCTTTGTCTCCGGCCCCCAGGCGAGGGGTTCCCAAGCTTCCCGTGATCCCACACGAGGCCCGACGGCTAGCACCAGGGGAAACTCTGGAGTCGCTGCTGCCAGAGCAATCCTGGCGGCAGCGGGAAGGGCGTCTGGTGCTGCTGGAGCTTCAAGGTGGACCCCAGCAATGTCATCGTCTTCTGAGCTGTCGAGGGCCGCCCCAGCTCAGGGCACATCTTTGATGTCGGGGTCCTCGACAGAGAAGGCTCTTGAAGTGGTGTCTTCGTCGACGAAGACCCTCGAGGCTCCGCCAGCTCTGAAGCCAGCGGAGGTGACCCCAATGTTGGTGGGGGCGAGTGGCTCAAGCCCCTCACGTAAGAAGCTAAGCACGGAGTGGAACTTCTAGGCCTCCAGGTATGGCTCAACCTTACGAGGTTGTGTACGGAGCCGTTGGATGCCATAGTTGATGCTTGGTGCTTATTTTTGTAGGGCTTCCGAGCAAAGCGCTTCTGTTCCTCCTCCATTGCAACAGTCCGAAAGTTGGAGCTCCCTGTCCACCAAAGCTCCGACACCGGCGGTAGTGCCGGAGCTTGTGCCTGAGGCTGCTCCGGATGTCGACACCCAGGCCCCCGAGGCCAGTCATCTGGCGGGCTCTGACGCCACTGTTAGTAATGTGACTGCTGCTGGGCGGGCTGCCAACCCTCCTCCTCTACCTTCGCAAGTTACCATGGTGGCAACCCCACCGGTGGCCGAAGAGCCACAGAGTGTTGAGGCGTTGCCTCGCCTGATGATGCCGAAGGCTGTCCTGGTCCCCAGGGCCGCAAGGGTCGTCCGCTCTAGTCTGGACCAGATGCAAGACACACTTGAGCAAGAGTTGGTCGAACTGAGGTTTGAGCAGGAGCACCTCCAGGACTGGGATGACCTGCTAATGGCGTGGGTCCAGTCCGCCGGGGCGAAGGCTCAGGCTCGGAAGGAGTGGCTTGAGGCTCAGGAGGAGGTACTGAAGGAGACAGAGGCCGTTGTCACGGCCCTCCAAAGGAATGCGGATAAGCGCCAGGCTGAGGCCGAGACACTCCATGCCAACACTGACACATGTCTCGCAGCCCTTACGGAGCTCCGAGAGATACTCGTTCGTCGGGAGGAGGTGGCAAAGGCGAGAGAGAGGGAGCTCTCCAACTGTCTGGCTGCCTTTGAGGCGGAACAGATACACCTCGAGAAGCGGCTTCAGGGCATCCATGACCGGGAGGTCTCCGCTGTGTCCAGGGAGTCTGACCTGGAGGAGCGGGCTACGCGGCTAGCCACCAAGGAGCAGGCTCTGGTTGCTCTAGAGTAGGGGCTAGCCGCTCAGGAGTAGGAGCTGGCGAGGAGAAGTTCGGCGGGGGAACTGGCCTCTTCTGTCAAGGAGGTCGAAGATCTCCCAGCTTCTCGTGCCGCTGAGGCAGAGAAGGTCTGACTTTCTCGGCCACGTAGAGGCGGCTCTGGAACCCTTTGGCTTCGGCCCCTTGCGCCCTAGAGGGCCGGTCCGGGAGGTGAGCCAGGCACTCCCTGCCATGGACTCAGCCGATGAAAGTGCATCTAGGCACCCCTTGTGGGTTTTGGTTGATTTATGACAAACAAATGAGACCCTAACAAAATTGTTGAGAATGAGCGCAGGTTCTCAAAGAAATTAAGAAGAAAGAGCAAAAAGAAAGGAGAAGGAGGATCCAAAGTGATAAGAGCTCAAGAACTTGAAAAATTAGATCACTTAGTATAGAGTGTGTTGGAGAAACACACCCCGAGAGCTCAAGAGAAAGAAATCAAACTAACTGCACAATTTTAACATGTACGGACTAGTCCGATTTCTTTCTGACCAGAAAACGGACTAGTCTGATATCATCCGGACAAGTCCGATTCTGTCTCTGGACAGAAAACGGACTAGTCTGCAATATCACGAACTAGTCCGATATCTCACGACACTTAGACCTTTCTAAACACTGCACACCGGACTAGTCCGGGGTCAACCGCGGACTAGTCCGGACATCGCAAACCCTAACGTACCCAATGGAAACCCAACTATAAAAAGAGGTGTACGGACATACCAACACAACTTTCGACCCTCCCAAGAGCCCAAAATTCACCTCTCCCCATACATTCTAACCCAAGAAGGATCAATTCGTGTGGATTGGCAATTGATCAAAGGAGAGACTAGTTCTACACCATCTTGAGCTCTTGGGTTTGATCTCTTGCACACTTTTCATTGTTAATTGTTCATCTGTTGAGTGTGTTGAGTAGTGTTCATTCATTCGTTGTAATTCTTGGGGAGCCCTCAACTTGTGAGAAGGCCCCTTGAACAAGTTTATTGCCCTTTGTGATTAGTGGAAGAGAATCGGCCTTTGTGGTGATTCGACGAGGGTAGGGTTGGAGAAGACCCAGTCCTTAGTGGACTCCTCAACGGGGACGTAGATTGCCTTCGTGGAATCGAACCTCGGGATAAACACTTGTCTCCCACTCTTGTTCATTAATTGTTCATCATATCCGAGTGTTTAATCAATCCTTTGAAATTCACATTCAAATATTAAAATCAAGTTGATTCCTGTCATTCATTATATTATTGTTACAATACATCTAAGTTATCGTTTAATTTCCGCTGCATAAAGTATTAGAAGTGAACATTGATCAATCTTGATCTCCCTAGTCCACGTATACTGGACTAGTCCGCCAAGTACCTGACTAGTCCGATTTTTCTCTGTTTAGAAAACGGACTAGTCTGCACTCTACCGGACTAGTCCGATTTCCCTGTATTTGATAGACTACTAAGTGTTTCAGGTTTCAACAAAGCGTCGAAAAGCCTACTCACCCCCTTCTAGGCTACATTCAATTGGTATCAGAGCCAAACTCTTCAAAAGAGACTCACCGCTCGAAGAGACGATATTGACGTCAAGGATGCACACAAGAAAATCGACGACGGAAAGAGAAATGATGAAAGGACTCAAAAGCTAAAGAAGCTACTCGACGCCATTCAAGACAGTGAGGACGATGATGAGGAGGTGCTCTAACTCAAGGCCCTTCTACGGAAGAAGGCAATCTCCTCAAAAGGGAAGAAGAACACCGATGATGAAAAGAAGAAGAAAGAGGGTAGTCACGCAGACTACTCCCGATATCCTTTTGATTATGAGCGTTTGAATTCTCACAATAATCATTACTTATCAATTCCCCTAGGGAAAGCACCTTACTTTGATGGAAACGATTATTCAATGTGGAGACAAAACATGAAAATGCATCTCATATCTCTTAATCCGAGTTTGTGGCATATGGTGTGTACAGGGATAGATATCCCGGATGATGATGAAGAGCTGACTAAAGATATGTACAATCGACTGAAGAATATTATCAACAAAGTCCGAGCTTATGGCAGCAAGAAGTGGAATGATCATGAGGTTGTGAAGCTGATTCTCAGAGCATTCATGCATCGCAATGTAACTCTTTGCTCAATGATCAGAGAAAGCCCCGGGTACCGGAAAATGACCCCAGACGAACTTCTTGGCAAGATCATCAACTTTGAGATGATGGAGAAGCAAGCCAAGCATGTTAAGGAAATTGCCGATCTCACCTCGGCAAAGAAGAAAGGAGTCGCCTTGAAGTCAACTTGTAAACCCGTATCAAAGGAAGCTCGAGAAGCTTATGGAGAAGACGACAGAGACGATGAAAACAATGATATCGATGAAGAAGACATGATCTTGTTCATGAAGAAGTTCAAGAAAATGATGAGAAGAAGAAAGGGCAACAACTCAAATGAAGGAAGGCAAAGGGACAAACAAAGACCCAGGATGAGACAGACGTGCTATAACCGCGGAGGATACGATCACTTCATAGTAGATTGTCCACATGATAAAAACAAGAAGAAGACAAAGGATAACAAGTCTCAACCAAAGAAAATGTTCAAGAAGAAGAAGCAATATGGCCAAGCGCATCTAGGGAAGGAGTGGGACTCCAATGATGAATCTTCATCTGAAGAAGAAGAGGAGATGGCCACCATAGCCATAAAGAAGACTACCAAGAAATCCACTCTCTTCCCAACCATGGGCGCATGGAAGGACACCGACAACACCTGTCTAATGGCAAAGGAAGGTAAACGAAAGGTACCGACTAAATCTTCCTTCTCGCATTCTTTTACTGGTGATAGTGATAATTCTAGTGAGGATGATAGCAGTGATGAAGATGAATATATGCTTAAGGGTTTAGACAAAAAGACAGCTGCTAAAATGAAATTTCTACTTGATAAGCTTGTTGATATGGAGAAGCTAGTCAATCGTCAGGAAGATATGATCATCTCCCAAAAGGAGGAATATCTTGAGATTGAAAAGCTTCTTGAATTTGAAAAGGAACAAAATAAATCACTAGAGCTTGAATTAGCTTCAAGCAAGGAGGCTTGCTTGAAGCTAAAAGACTCAAACACCACCATCAAGGATGAACTTGCTAACTTAACCAAAGTTAACAAAATCCTTGAGGGACAAGTTGAGTCACTCAAGCAAAATGGTTCTTCATCAACTACTAGCTCACATTTTCAACACACAAAGTCTGAAACTAGCATTACTTGTACATGTGCCAAAAATGACACTAACATGAAGAAAAAGCCAGACTTGACAAAGAACAAGCAATCTTCTCGAAGTGGCATATTTGACAAGTAGAAGATCAAGTATGCACGCAGTGCATACTCGGTCACAAGACCTCCTAATGTCAAATATGGAATTGGATATTCTAATGGTGAAAAGCACAATGCTAGAAACCACAAGAATAACAAGGGTTGCATTGCCTTTGTCAAGGGAAACTCTTCTCAAACTACAAAGCTTAGCAATGTTGATAAATTTAACAATGTAAACACATATGAACAATAACTTATGTTTAGAACCATTGATGCTTCATATGTACTTATGAAAAGTAATCTTGGAAGAGTTTATGCTAAATATGTTGGGCCACGCCATGGGAATACCAAGTTTCGTGTGTGGGTGCCCAAATCACTTGTGACTAACCTCAAAGGACCCAAGCAAGCTTGGGTACCTACGACCAAGGCATAATTTATTTTTTGCAGACTTATTCATCCGGCGGAGCAAAATGGGTGCTAGATAGTGGATGCACCAATCACATGACCGGAGAAAGAAGAATGTTCATGGAATATGAAGAAAATGAAAATCCAAGCGAAGGCATTTACTTTGGTGATAATAGTCAAGGAAAAGTGCTTGGTACCGGTAAAATTGCAATTTCATCACAACATACTCTCTCTCATGTTTCACATGTTGACTCTCTGGATTATAATCTTTTGTCCATATCTCAATTATGTGACAAGGGTTATAATTGCTTATTCACTAATGAGGGTGTGACTGTCTTTAGAAGGAGTGATAACTCAATTGCATTCAAGGGTGTGTTGAAGGGAAAACTTTATATAGTTGACTTCAACAAAGATAAAGTTGAACTTGACACATGTTTGATTGCAAAGACCAACATGGATTGGCTTTGGCATAGACGGCTAGCACATGTTGGTATGAGGAATCTTCAAAAACTCCTCAAAGGCTAGCACATGTTGTTTTTGAGAAAGATAGGCCGTGTAGAGCATGTCAGGCAGGAAAGCAAGTAGGAGCACCCCATCCCGTGAAGAATGTCATGACTACAACAAGACCCCTTGAGCTCCTTCACATGGATCTATTTGATCCAGTTACCTACATAAGCATCGGCGGTAATAAATACGGTCTAGTCATGATGATTTTTCACGCTTCACGTGGGCTTTCTTTTTGCATGATAAGACAGAAATTCAAGGAACCCTCAAGAAATTCATCAAGTGTGCCCAAAATGAATTCTCATTGAAGATCAAGAACATACGAAGTGACAATGGGACAGAATTCAAGAACACTCAGGTTGAAGAGTATCTAGATGAAGAAGGAATAAAGCACGAATTTTCAGCACCATATACGCCTCAACAAAACGGAGTAGCCGAAAGGAAGAACAGAACTCTCATTGAGATGTCGAGGACAATGCTCGATAAATACAAGACTTCGGACAGGTTTTAGGCTGAAGCAGTTAACACCGCTTGTCACGCCATAAACCGACTATATCTTCATCGGCTGCTCAAGAAAACCTCTTATGAGCTACTCACGAGTAACAAGCCAAATATTTCATACTTTCGAGTTTTTGGTTCAAAATGTTATATTTTAAATAAGAAGACAAGGGCCTCGAAGTTTGCTTCAAAGTCTGATGAAGGTTTCTTACTTGGCTATGATTCAAACTCCTACGCTTATCGTGTCTTCAACAAAACCTCCAGACTTGTTGAAGTAGCACGTGACGTAGTGTTCGATGAAACTAACGGCTCTCAAGAAGAGCAAGTTGATCAGTGCGTGCTAGATCAAGAATAAGCTCCATGTCAAGCATCGAGAAGAATGACGTGGGAAATGTTCGACCACAAGTGCCACCTTCAAATGCGAATGAAGAAAATGAACCACAGACGGAGGAAAATGATCAAGGGGGAGCTTCCATACAAGATCAATCTCAAGAAAATCAAGAAGACCAAAACATCAATGAGGGCAACTATCGAGGGGAGAAGAAGATGATAATGAAGATTCAAGACCATAATGCCACATCCAAGAGTACACCAAAGCATCCAAAGAGATCACCCTGTTGACAACATAATTGGTGACATCCAAAAGGGAGTAGTAACTCGATCTCGCATAGCTAATTTTTCTGAACACTATTCCTTTGTATCTTCTTTGGAACCATACAGGGTTGAGGATGCACTAAAAAAGATCCGGATTGGGTGATGGCGATGCAAGAAGAATTGAACAACTTCAAAAGGAATGAAGTGTGGGAGCTTGTTGAGAGACCCAAGTCCAACGTCGTCAGCACTAAATGGGTCTTCTGCAACAAAGCAAGACGAACATGGAGTGGTAACATGGAACAAGGCACGACTTGTGGCAAAAGGGTACTCACAAGTCGAAGGTTTGGATTTCGGTGAGACTTCTGCTCCCGTAGCTAGGATTGAATCGATTCGTATATTACTTGCATATGCTACTCACCATGATTTCAAGCTTTATCAAATGGACGTGAAAAGCGTCTTTCTCAACGGATCGATCAAGGAAGAGGTGTACGTGGAGCAACCACCCGGTTTTGAAGACCAAGAGCACCCCGACTACGTGTTCAAACTGCGTAAGGCTCTCTATGGCCTCAAACAAGCTCCTAGAGCTTGGTATGAGTGCCTTAGAGATTTTTTAATTGAAAATGACTTCAAGATCGGAAAAGCTGATTACACCTTGTTTACTAAACACTTTGATGATGACCTCTTCATTTGCCAAATCTATGTTGACGATATAATATTTGGTTCAACTAACAAATCCTTTTGTCAAGAATTTAGCAAGATTATGACAGATAGATTTGAGATGTCCATGATGGCAGAGCTGAGGTACTTCTTGGGATTCCAAGTGAAGCAACAAAAGGACGGGACGTTCATAAGCCAAATAAAGTACACTCAAGACATTCTCAAAAAGTTTGGAATGGACAAAGAAAAGCCCATAAAGACTCCCATGGCGACAAATGGACACTTGGATCTAAATGAAGACGGATCAAATGTGGATCAAAAGGTATATCGTTCCATGATTGGCTCCCTACTCTATCTATGTGCATCTCGGCATGATATCATGTTGAGTGTATGTCTGTGTGCAAGGTTTCAAGCCAATCCTAAGGAATGTCATTTGACAGCCGTTAAAAGGATCTTGAGATATTTAGTTCATACACCCAACCTATGCCTTTGGTATCCCAAAGGTTCAGAATTCAATCTCATTGGATACTTCGATGCAGATTATGCCGAATGTAAGGTAGATAGAGAAAGTACTTCTGGTACTTGCCAATTCCTAGGTAGATCCCTAGTTTCTTGGTCCTCCAAGAAACAAAATTCAATTGCTCTATCCACAGCCGAAGCGGAGTATGTTGCAGCCGGGAGTTGTTGTGCAACTCCTTTGGATGCGACAAACTCTAAGGGATTACGGTTAAAATATGAGTCGTATTCCACTCCTTTGTGATAATGAGAGTGCTATCAAAATTGCCCATAACCCTGTTGAGCACTCTAGAACCAAACATATAGATATCCGACATCATTTTTTAAGAGATCACTCAATAAAAGGAGACATAGCCATTTCCCATGTCAACACTGAAAAACGACTAGCCGATATCTTTACCAAGCCACTTGATGAAAAACGCTTTTGTGAGCTCCGAAATGAACTAAATATCTTTGATGCTCGAAACGTGGCTTGAAAACTTGCATATCTGTATGCCATCCTCAAAATCATGTTAATGATATTGAAAAATCGTCTCTCTCTATTTTTCTCTTAAAAACTATGTTAATTACTTGATCTTGATGAGTTATGGTCATAGCTTGATTGTTGTATGTTTACTGATCATATTCATCAAGAATACCTATATATGCCTTTGTACCTTATTTCCCAATAGAAACCCTTAAATACATACATACATACATACATACATACATACATACATACATACATACATACATACATACATACATACATACATACATACATACATACATACATACATACATACATACATACATACATACATACATACATACATACATACATACATACATACATACATACATACATACATACATACATACATACATACATACATACATACATACATACATACATACATACATACATACATACATACATACATACATATATATATATATATACATACATACATACATATATATATATATATGTTTTATACACCTCTGTACAAGGGACCACGGACTAGTCCGTGGTCACCCCGGACTAGTCTGCACTTAGTCCGTTAGTCTGGACTAGTCCGGTCAACCACGGACTAGTCCGATTTTCTCTCTGGACAGAAAACGGACAAGTCCGATATGGTCCGGACTAGTTCGATATTTCGACTCCATAACCCTAAGAACGGCTCAAACCTAATCTACTTCATGCTCATAACCCTCCCAACTCTCTCTCTCCTCACTCAAGTGCTCCCAAGGTGAATTTGCAAGTTCTCCACCAAAACCTCTCAAATTTCCGTGGAAATCGTTCTCCACCGCCAAGGGATCAAAGACCCCGGACTAGTCCGGATCAAAAACTTCCTCAACACCTCGAATTGAAGGATTTGGTAAACTTCTCTCCAAACCCTAGAACCTTCAATCTTCCTTGTTTTTGCTCAAATAGCTTAGCTCCTCTAGTCAATACATGCTTCATTGATATATTACATGTACCCTAGATCACATTTACAATGAATAATCTCAAATTTCAACAAATTAGGGTTTAAGCAGCCACATAACGGACTAGTTCGTTATTAGGGCGGACAAGTCCGGTACTCCGGACTAGTCCGACCCTGAACACCGGACTAGTCCGATATGCCCTGATTCAGAGATCTTGTTAGGAAATCCTTGCTTATGTCAACACAATGCAATCCTTTGTCATCCTTGATTATTCATACCCATTTTATCTTCCTTGTCAGAAATCATGTCGGGATCAAATGAAAGTCTCTCCGACTTTGAGGCCGAAATGGATCAAGATATAATATCTCATCATCCGGAGTCTCGCTCCAAAAAGAGACAAGATCATGCTGACGAGCCCTCGCTCACCCCACCTAGAGTTCGCCGAAAGCTCACAATCAAGAGACCAGCTTCAAGAGCAAATGTGGCTGGTTCTAGCTCAGCGGCTCAACACCAAGTCAAGGGCAAGGGAAAGGGGCTCGCTTCCGGCTCGATTGGTCCCCTGAAGATGACAGCTCCAAGGCAGGGAAATAGAAATCCATCGGAGCAGAAATTCAATGGCAAAGGGAGCGAAGTGGCATGGAACCTGCGGAAGGTTGATGCCTACAGCTCCGGCAAAAAGGCAGCCGACAAGAGATTTTGGAGTAATTTTCACTCGGACTACTACAGTTCAGTGTACCTCCAAATGAAGACTCCAGTGGTCCGAAGTCAATGGATCGACTGGACGTACTTTGAAAGGAAAAACTGTGAAGCTTCTGAGGAGGTCATAGAGGCTGCAGAGAGACATGGACTCAAGGACCTGCTCGCCTTCAGGTACAACTGGAATGATGAGATCATTGCCTAGTTTTACTCGACCTGCCACTTTGCTCATGATGGAGAAGACAAAGTGACTTGGATGACACATGGATCCAAGTACACAATCTCGTACACTGAGTTTGCCAGACTGTTGCATCTTGAGGACACCGGGGATGATGAGATTGTGATTCAAAATCTAGGAGTGGTGGAGAAGGACAAGATGGAGTTTCTTTATGATACCCGACTTCCATTCAACCCTCCCTCGACCAAGAACATGAAGCCCTTCTTCAATGTTCTCAACAGAGTGCTCTGGAAGACCATCGCTCCAAAGGATGGAGATGCCGAGAACGTCCAAGGTTATCTGAGAACCTTGATGAAAGTGATCAGCAGGAGGAGAAGATTTAACATCTTCGATTATATTTGGAATGACATGGTAAACATATCCTGCACACCAAACCGTTCCTGTGGCCATGCTCCTTCCTTGATATTCATGATTGAGAAAGTCACAGGAATTGAGTTTGTGAAGGATGTAGAGCACACTGCTCTAAGGCCTCAGAAGCCTCCTCAGGCCTCCCTCCCAGCTGCTCCCTCACCTGGATCACCTGAAGAACATCCAGAGAGAGCGCATGAAGAGGCAAGGCCTGCATCCAAGACTAGGGCCTCTCCACAGAAACGTTCCTCCAGTGGGATCCTGAAGTTTTTGGCTGCTAACTTCAGCTCTTGCCGCAAAACTGAGGTGAAGCTTGATAAGATGAACAAGGCAAGAAAAGAAGAGCTGAGATACATGAAGGCCAATGTCAAAGAAATATGTCAAAAACTGGAGATTGAGCCCATTGGATCCCCGGTCTTCTCAGAGGACTCTGTATCTGACTTTACAGAGCTTCCTCCTCTCTCTCCTTCAGAGCGTACCTACTTTGGCACGACGAGTGGTTCCTCTCCTCCTCCTCCTCCGAAGGCTGGTGATGAAGATGAAGAAAGGACCGACAACGAGGAGTGAGCCGGCGAGGACAAGTAAATCCCTCCTCTCCTTCTTTTTGGTGTCTTGATGCCAAAGGGGGAGAGATTGAGGGGGAGTCATAGGTCGGAGTCCTAGGTCGTAGGTCTTTCCTTTTGTATCTTAGCTTAAGAGATGAGCTTTTGTAAGACTTACGCGACCATTATGCGTTTGTAAAACTTATGTTATCATTATGCTTTTGTGAGATGACTATGTTATGCTTTTGATGAATGATGTATGGTTAAAACTGCTATGAAGGATTGAGACCCTTGATGATTATGCTCAGTATGACATTCACATGAAAATTACTTCTCACACATGTAGTTTTGCACCCCACCATAAAGAGTGCATATATGTTTCATGTCTTCATTGCCTATTTTGTTCAAAACTCATATGTGCACACTTTATGAAAATCTGAATTCTTATTGTAATATTTGTGAGATCTCAATTGGTTGTCATCAATCACCAAAAAGGGGGAGATTGAAAGTGCATCTAGGCACCCCTTGTGGGTTTTGGTTGATTTATGACAAACAAATGAGACCCTAACAAAATTGTTGAGAATGAGCGTAGGTTCTCAAAGAAATTAAGAAGAAAGAGCAAAAAGAAAGGAGGAGGATCCAAAGTGATAAGAGCTCAAGAACTTGAAAAATTAGATCACTTAGTATAGAGTGTGTTGGAGAAACACACCCCAAGGGCTCAAGAGAAAGAAATCAAACTAACTGCATAATTTTAACATGTACGGACTAGTCCGATATCAACCGGACTAGTCCGATTTTCTTTCTGACTAGAAAACGGGCTAGTCCGATATCATCCGGACAAGTCCGATTCTGTCTCTGGACAGAAAACGGACTAGTCTGCAATATCACGGACTAGTCCAATATCTCAGACACTTAGGACTTTCTAGACAATGCACACCGGACTAGTCCGGGGTCAACCACGGACTAGTCCGGACATCGCAAACCCTAACTTCCATTGGAAACCCAACTATAAAAAGAGGTGTACGGCCATACCAACACAACTTTCAACCCTCCTGCGTCGTCACACCTCCCAAGAGCCCAAAATTCACCTCTCTCCATACATTCTAACCCAAGAAGGATCAATTCTTGTGGATTGGCAATTGATTAAAGGAGAGACTAGTTCTACGCCATCTTGAGCTCTTGGGTTTGATCTCTTGCACACTTTTCATTGTTAATTGTTCATCTGTTGAGTGTGTTGAGTAGTGTTCATTCATTCGTTGTAATTCTTGGGGAGCTGCCCTCAACTTGTGAGCGCCCCTTGAACAAGTTTATTGCCCTTTGTGATTAGTGGAAGAGAATCGGCCTTTGTGGCGATTCGACGAGGGTAGGGTTGGAGAAGACCCGGTCCTTAGTGGACTCCTCGACGGGGACGTAGATTGCCTTCATGGAATCGAACCTCGGGATAAACACTTGTCTCCCACTCTTGTTCATTAATTGTTCACCATATCCGAGTGTTTAATCAATCCTTTGAAATTCACTTTCAAACATTAAAATCAAGTTGATTCCAGTCATTCATTATATTATTGTTGCAATACATCTAAGTTATCATTTAATTTCCGCTGCATAAAGTATTAGAAGTGAACATTGATCAATCTTGATCTCCCTAGTCCACGTATACTGGACTAGTCCACCAACTACCGGACTAGTCCGATTTTTCTCTATTTAGAAAACGGACTAGTCTGCACTCTACCGGACTAGTCCGATTTCCCTGTATTTGATAGACTACTAAGTGTTTCAGGTTTCAACAAAGCGTCGAAAAGCCTATTCACCCCCCTCTAGGCTACATTCAGCCGGAGAGAAGCTCCTGACGCTGGAGAATGTCATGGGGAAGCACCCGAAGGCCGAAGGCAAAGCTCTGGCTCAGATGGTGGCAAGGCATGTGCTCTCCTACCTTCAGAGTTGTGACCCCAACATCTCCCTGGAACATGTGGTGTAGGGCCACAACGCAGAGTTGTCGGGGGCGGTGAAGTCTTCCGTGGAGGAAGTCGCCCGGCTTGTAGCTGCTAGATTCCAGCGCGGGTAACTCCTAGGTCTCCAGCTTTCCTTATATCCTGTGTATGAAGGAGCTCTAATGTTATCAAAGATTTTTTGTTTCAAGTCTTATGTTTCCTTGAGTTGTTGATGTAGACTTCGGACCCTTGGCAGCGCAAAGGTCCGGGATAACTTAGCCAACGTGGGTAGCTCTTTGCCGATGCTCCGAGCTTATTCCTCTGGGTCCATAGCAGCGTAAGTACCCAGGGCGTTTCAGCAGTGTGGCTACCGCTCCTTTCGGGTCATCGGCGACGCAAGGACCCGAAGAAAGTTCAGCTTGTCGTAGCTGGTGCTTCGAGTCTTCTACATGCTGTTGCAGTGGTCCGACATCCTACCCACATGGTTCACCATTCTGGCCCCCTGGTAGATGCGGCCCTCACGCTGGGCGCACCTACCACTGGATGAGGCAGGGCGTCAGCATCGGTCCTCTTGGGAGGTCTGAAATGCTAGGGATCTGTGCGGACCTACAGTCATAGCAGGAAAAGGGAGTAGTCGTGCTCTCTAGTCACTCTTACTTGTTTGGTAGGCTTGTTGTGGCTTACGGTCCTTAGTTAGACTACAGGGCTTGGGTAATTCGATGTGGTTCGTCTAGGTTATGGTTAAAGCCTTGCCCAGAAGTATGAGCCATCCGGTGACACGACCCCACGGTCTTGTCGAGCCAGGATCATGCTGAGGGGTGCTGCGTTGCACAGCACCGGATAACACACATCAAAGGTACAAAGCGGAAGCAAAACTTTTATTACATAAAGTAGTTTTATGAACATTTGTACATCAAAATAGTTCCAGTCTACACTCTCGGACGTAGACTACGCATCAAGTTCACGTTCAGCCCGTGAACGTGTCCTTGCTAGCACACACGCACACTAACTCTGTGGCGTGCACGGCTCCCACTCGACGGGGTTCCCCTCCTGGGGTTTCGTCTCCTCTTCAGGAGTCCCTTCCTCATAGAACCCTGCAAAAGCTTCAAACACAAGCAGTGAGCACAAAGGCTCAGCAAGACTGACCCGTCTCTCCTAAACATGGAACTTCTACATGAGGGGTGATGGGTACATGAGGTAAAACCATTTGCAAAGGACTCGCCTAATTATTGGGACCTTACTTTCAAATTTTAGCAGCAGGTTGTGGAGAACCTTACGCTAAGGCACATGAGAGAGTCACAATCAAACAAGAAACATATTTCTCTCATGTACTTTGCACAAAGTTGGAAGGAACTTTAATTAGCTCTAAACTACAGCATATCATTAACAATCAAGTCCGTCTTTCAATCAGCAACATTTTAACATGTAACTAGCCTGTTCTTTCTACGTCACGGTACAGTGAACAAGTGGTACTCACTGACCGTGAGGGACGGCGATTATAATCGATTTACACCTGCAGGGTTACCCGAACAACCCGTCACGTACGCCCGTACTCGATGTTGCCTACAACAACCATCACGGACGACGTACGCAACTACCTTTCACCCGTTAGCCAAATGTTGAACCGGTCCAATCGTCCCGAGCAAGAGGTCTCTGCACGCGCATCTCAGTGCCGCCAGCCGATTTACACCTCGAGCTCTCAACCTACCCTCTGAACGACCAGCTATGCCTCAACACCCAGCTACCCAAGTTACATCAGTTTCCTGGTTCCCATATAGCCGGTAGGCCTTCGGTACTGTTCTAGCTTGTTCAACAGGCCCGCACACGGCTCGGTCCTCAATCGACACAAGCGGAGCTATAGCACACAGGCCCCAAAGTCCTGCTGCCCTTACTCTCCGCTCGGTCTCATTTTTCTTGCCATGTGTACCATGTGCTATCTCTACCCGAGTCGAGTGTCTCTAGCCTATGCTCGCGAGTAGTTCCAACTACTCGACTTGTACGGAATCCTACACTATCTTAGCATTGCAGTAGCTAACAGGGTTTGCAAGCCTAATCCCAACCCATGGTTTTCTTGGCTATGCAATTGGGTTTTCAAACAAGACTTTAGTGCAAGAAATATTGATACTCAAGTAAGTGCTCAAAACAATAAAAAAATTTGTAAAAAGGTTAATGCAAACTGGAGTTTGCCTTGCTGCTCTTGGTCGTAGGCTAGCTGCTCCTCCGGAGTAACGAAGTCTAGGACTTCGGGTTCCTCCTCGACCTTAGCAACTACATGCTGTAAGAGTACATGTATTAATTGTAATGCATTTGCATTGAGTTTAAGCTTGTGAAGTTTATAAGTCCCAGTAGACAAACTCAATGACTCAGGAATTTTTACTGTGGCTTGGTTACAACCTAAACAGAGACTTGGTCAAGTTTTAGTTGCAGCAAAGCTCATTTGAGCCCTCCATAATTAATTATGTACTTGACTTTAATTGAAGGATTTTAGGGTGTTCTAAGGATTTTCATGAAACAAACTATGACTTTCTGAAAACTAGGTTTTCATAGGGTTCTAATGGAATTGGTCTCACTTAATTTGAAGGTTCCTAACTAAAGATATGAGCTAAACAATTCCAGAGGAAATTCTGAAAATGTTTCTGAACATTTTCTATTTTCTCTGGAACAGTTTTACTAATCACACCATTAGGTGGATCAAATAAGCTCCAATGGACCTGAAATTTTTATGGTAGTTCAGGGATATTTTGGTGAACATCCCAGCAAAATTTCAGAATTTCCCTCCAAAGGATTCTCCAGTTAAAATTCCACATAGTTTAAAATTTGAGGAATTAATTCTGGAGAACTAAGGATTTTCATAAAGTGAAACTTGATTTTCTGGAAAGTGCTCAGAGATCTGAATCCAATGAAATTCGGTTCACTTGATTTGGAGCTTTCTAGCCCAAGTTATGAGGATTTGAATTTTGAAGGAAATCTAAAAATCGGGGGAAAAGTTTAAATCTGCTGGGGCCTGCGGGGACACGTGTTAGGCGCGGAGGCGACAGCACACTGAGGCCCACAGGGTTTTTTGCATGCCAGCACATCAGATCCCGGCCACACCCGATCCCGATTTTAATTTTTAAGCCGCTGACGCGTGGGCCAGCCGGCTTCGTCTTCCTCCTGACGCGCCCTCGCGCCCGCGTCGCCTCTGCTCGCCGGAGCAGACCCGGAGCTCGCCGGCTTGCCGCTGCTGGTCATCACCTGATCTGGAACTTGCCGCCAGGGGGTTGTCGACGTCGAGGAGCACGTCTGCGGGGTCAGTTCGAGCTGGCGGTGACCGGAAATAGCCCGGCGACGTGCGACGGCCTCAGTTGAGGTTCGGCGCCGTCGGCCGTGGGTTCTAACCCGCCAAAACCTCGAACAATCGGTTCTACAGCATCAGTACACCTCTAGGAAGCTCGACAAGGTGTCAAACGGGTTCAAAGATGGCGGCAAGTCGGTCGGCACCGTGTGACCGAGCGTGCCCGCCATGAGCGCCCTTGATCAAGCTCAAAATTCGTCACTCCTAGTCGGTTTCATACCACGGATGCAGAAAGGAAATTGATCGCCGGCTAGTCCAGCGCCTATGTGCAAGATTTGATAACTAAAGAAGGATCATAGCGCGAGAATTCAAAGAATCCGTACCGGAAGCTCGGTTTAAGGTCGCCGGAGCAAAAGCTGGAAATTCGCAGTGAATTCTTCACGGTTTGCTTCCAAACTTGGAGGAGAGCAACACGGTGGTCGCGCACTCCTGTTGCCTCTCTTGCTGGACCGGACAGCTCCTGTTGAACACTGTCCACGAGCGCCTGACCTTCGGCTGAGGTTAGGTCGCCGCTGTGGCGATCGTTCTCGGGCAAGGGAGGTCGGAGCTCGGGGTTTTTGGTGTCGGGGAAGTAGAGTGTGACCTCAGGGTACTGCCTAGCAGCTCGGGGAAGGAGGAGGCGCGATGTTTTCGCGGTTTCCCGATCGAGCAGAGAGGCGGAAAGCCGGGGCTTGGTGTTCACTGGAGAGGAGGAAGTGAGCGATGCTTGCCTCGGTGGAGCGCTTTAAGAGGACCCTGGAACCGCCCTTGGGCTCGTGTGTGGACGCGGGAAGCAGCTGGTGGCGCTGCTCCTCCTCGGTGGCGATCGCAGCTGCCCTCGGGGCGTTGAACCGGCAGCTGCTCGGTGGAATTTCCCACCGAGGCTGTGACTTTGGGTGCAAGTCTCCCCTCTTCTCTCTATGACATGTGGGTCCCACACTCAAGTTTAACCTCTGAAATTAACTCCTCATCACTGTTGTAAACAGTAAGCCCCAAATTGCCCATGGTGATTCAAATTATTCACTCATGGGCCTTTTGAATTGATTAGGATTCAAATTAGGTTTGGTTTGAATGAATTTCAGCACATGTTCAGTTTGAAATTCAAATAAAGTTTGAATTTGCCCCACTTAGCTCATGTCAAGATCACCTCCAAATGTAGTGAAAATTGGTGTGTGAGCTCACAAAAATGTGCTGACTAAGAATATGCCTCCCACTTTTGAATTCATGGGATAAAAACAGTTTGAATTTGAATATGGTTTCAAACTGCCCTCTTTCTAGTTATACCCAAAATGACCTTAAAAGGTTTTGAATTTGGGTGAAACTTGGCATGGGCATTCCTAGCAATGTGTAGGAGTTTTTCATATGCCCAGCCCCTATATCACATGTGGAAAATACCACCCTTGCAATATGTGAGTTTGTTCCCTAATGAGCATGTTGATGGTGGTCACTTACTCTTCCAATGTGTTTATCAACTTGCTACAAATGAGGTGTGTGTGTGGGGATGACACTTCAACCATGTGTCAAAAACTGAGGCCCTTACATTCCTCCCCCCTTAAAAGAATCTCGTCCCGAGATTATAAGGTGAAAATGAGAGAGAGGACGGTGGAGAATTACCGGATATGCGACGTGAAAAAGTCGGGGTAGTTAACGCGAAGAAATCCTTCGCTCTCCCATGTCGCTTCGTCCACGGAGTGATTACTCCATAGAACTTTGTAGAACCACAACGTACGGTTGCGTGTGGTTCAGGCCTTCTCGTCAATGATCTGAACCGGTTCCTCCCGATAGGTGAGATCCGGTTGCAGGTCTTCAATGTCCTCCAGCTGAACGGTAGTAGATAGCTTAAGACACTTCCTCAACTGGGAAATGTGAAAGACGTCGTGCACACCGGAAAGTGCTTCCGGTAATTTCAGCCGGTATGCTACCGATCCACATCTTTCGGTAATCTGAAAGGGACCGATGAATCGGGGTGCCAACTTTCCTCTCACCCCAAATCTGTTTACGCCCTTCATTGGAGACACACGTAGATATACGTGATCCCCCACTTTGAATTGTAATGGGCGTCTTCTTCGGTCCGCATACTGTTTCTGACGGGATTGGGCAGCTTTTAGATTCGCCTGAATCAATCGAACCTTTTCTTCCACGTTGTTGACAAGGTCAATCCCGAAGGTAACCCTTTCGCCAGACTCACACCAATTCAGTGGTGTGCGGCATTTCTGTCCGTATAGCGCCTCATAAGGCGCCATCTTAATGCTGGCTTGGTACCCATTGTTGTATGAGAACTCGGCTAACGACAAGTGATCATCCCAATTCTTGCCGTGGTTGATAGCGCAAGCTCGTAGCATGTCTTCTAAGATCTGATTTACCCGCTCGGTTTTCCCGTCCGTCTGCGGGTGGTACGCTGAACTACGGATCAGCTTTGTCCCCAAGGCAGCGTGCAACTGCTCCCAAAAACGGGACACAAATAAAGTGCCCCGGTCTGATATGATGGTACGGGGTACTCCGTACAAGCATAGGATCCGTGAGATGTACAATTCAGCGTATTTCTTGGCGTTGTAGTTGGTGTTGACCGGGATGAAATGGGCAACTTTGGTGAGCCGGTCGACGATCACCCACACAGAATCATGTTTCTGAAAGGTGGTGGGTAAACCGATGATGAAGTCCATGCTCACATCCTCCCACTTCCAGGCAGGAACGCCTAGTGGTTGTAGCAGTCCCGGTTTCCGCATATGGTCTGCCTTCACCCTTCGACATGTATCGCACTCGGACACGTACTTCGTGATCTCCCGCTTCATCCGTGTCCACCAAAACTTGCTTCTGAGTTCTTGACACATTTTGTTGCTGCCGGGGTGAATAGAAAATTTTGATAAGTGAGCCTCATCAAAAAAAATTTTCTGTAGCTCCGGGTTACGGGGTACGACGATCCGGTCCTTGAACCATAGGACGCCGTCTCCGTCCTTCTGGAAACATTTCAGCTCCCCACTGTCTACACGTCTCCGCAAATGCGACATGCCCTTGTCATGTTTCTGAGCTGCCGCTATCTCTTCACGGATGGTGGGGATCAAAGCTAGGTTGTAGAGAGCTCCATGTGGAATTACATGCAGTGGTGGTTCGCTCTCTCCCAACGGTGTGATGGTCAGATTGTTGACGTGTGACTTGCGGCTTAGCGCATCTGCCACTACGTTTGCCTTGCCCGGATGATAATTGATCTCTATTTCATAATCCTTTATCAATTCTAACCATCTTCGTTGCCTCATGTTCAGCTCCTTCTGAGTGAATATGTACTTGAGGCTCTTGTGGTCGGTATATAGATGTACGAGGTTACCAAGTAGGTAGTGCCTCCACATCTTCAGTGCAAGTACCACGGCAGCGAGCTCCAAGTCGTGAGTTGGATAATTCTGCTCATGGTTTCTAAGCTGTCGTGATCCATACACGACCACTCTTCGGTCTTGCATCAGCACACATACGAGCCCAATGTCGTACACATCGAACGGTTTTGTTGTGTCTGGCTGCGCCAAAACCGGTGCTGATGTCAGGTGTTTGACTAAAGCCTTGAATGCTGCTTCACATGATGGACTCCAAACATATTTGGTAGCCTTCTTCGGCAGCTCCGTCATAGGCTTGGCAATCTTCGAGAAGTTCGGAATGAACCTCCGATAATATCCCGCGAGTCCGAGGAAACTCCGTACCTCGTGAACAGTTCTCGGGGATTTCCAATTCAGCACTTGAGTGATCTTACTCGGGTCTACAGCGATACCCTCTGCTGAGATGATATGCCCGAGAAAAGGCACTTGCGATATCCAAAACTTGCATTTGCTGAATTTCGCGTATAACTTGTGATCCCGCAGCCGTTGCAAGACTATACGCAGATGCTTCTTGTGATCTTCCTCCGACTTGGAATATACCAGTATGTCGTCGATGAAGACCACGACAAACTTGTCCAGCTCCGGCATGAATACCGAGTTCATAAAATACATGAAGTGAGCTGGAGCATTGGTGAGGCCGAAGGACATGACCAGGTACTCATAAAGTCCGTACCTCATCGAGAAAGCTCTCTTTGGAATATCCTCAGCCCTTATCTTAATCTGATGGTACCCGGATCTTAAGTCCATCTTGGAAAAGATCTTTGCTTCGACCAACTGATCAAACAACATGTCGATCCGTGGCAACGGGTACTTGTTCTTGATGGTTACGGCATTTAATGGACGATAGTCCACGCAAAGCCACAACGTCTCATCCTTCTTCTTCACGAATAATGCCGAACAGCCCCATGGCGAGGAGTTCGGCCTAATAAAACCCTTCTCCAGCAGGTCCATTAGCTGAGTCTTCAACTCAGCCAATTCCTTGGGCGCCATCTTGTACGGCCTTCGGGATATTGGCCTGGTTCCCGGTGCAAGTTCAATCTTGAACTCCACCTCTCTATCGGGTGGCATCCTCGGCAAATCGTCCGGGAACACATCAGGGAACTCTCGGACCACTGGAATATCTTCCAATCTGATGGTTGTGGATTGATAGACGCCTGGAAGTTTTATTTCTGGACTGTCCAGAAATAAAGAATGAGATTCGTGCACTTCTGAGTTCAAGTGCACAACTCGGAGGACGGTGTCTAAAACAGCGCCGTGGCGGGTTAACCATGAGATTCCTAAAATGACATCGACCTTTTATCCCTCTTGGATTATGAGAGACGTAGGGTAAACTCTACCCTCTAAGCATAATGGCGCTTTTGGGACCATCATGCTTGCTGAAATTTTCCCACCCGGTGAACAGATCGCATAAGAATTATCGGTGGGTAGTATTTGCAAGCTATATTTATCAATGAAAGCTTGGCTAATGAAGCTATGTGTGGCGCCTGAATCAAATAGTATTATGGCGGGATGCTGGTGGAGTTGGAACATACCCGCAAGGATTGGCTCACCCTCCGGCACGTCCTCTATGGCAAGCTGGTGGACGGTGCCGGGCCTAGGGTTTGGCCGCCGCGCATTAGTAGGGTTCCGGGGTTGATTCCTCCCCGGAAACTGCGGTGCAACTCCGCCGCCTTGCCTCTCCGGACAACTGCTGGCGAAGTGTCCTGGACGACCACACTTGTAACATGTGGCCGCTGCTGGTGTGGTGCTCGGGGGACGAAAACCCGGCATGCGCTGCTGAGGTGCATACGCACGCGGCATCGCCCGCTGCTGCTGTTGTTGCGGAGGTGGTACTGGCAGTGCCGGCCTGAACGCCGGTGAAGAGTACGGTCGACTGCGGAACGGCATCGACCTCTGGGGTGGCTGCCAGCGTGGACCTGATGGTGGGCGATTCACCATCCAAAACTTCTGAGAAGGACCGCCTCCTTCTCCACTGCTTTGCGGCGCGCTTCGCTTTCTCTCCGCCGCTGCTAACTCCTTGCCGGAGTCCTCCTGGACAATCGCAGCATCAATGATGTCGTTGAGGCTGTCGGTATCGGTGTGATACGACACATAGAGCACGAGATCGTTGAACGCCCTGGAATATTCCAACGCGTTCCGGCTCCCTTGCTGCAGGTGTAAGAATTCTTGCGTCTTCCTCTTCATCAGACCTGGCGGTATGTGATAGGCCCTGAAGGCCGTCCGGAACTTCGTCCAGGTCATAACTCGGTCGGTGGGCTGTGAAGCACAGAAGTTTGCCCACCACGCGCTCGCGGATCCTTAGAGCTGCTGGACCGCGAACTGAGTCTTGCGCTGCTCACTTATCTGGAGCAGCCCGAACTTCATCTCTATTGCGCGGAGCCAGTTGTCCGCGTCAAGAGGTTCATCCGCCCTTAAGAATACCGGGGAATGAGTAGCCAGGAAGTCGGAGTAGGAGCTCTGTTGACGCTCCTCACGATCTTGACGTCTCTCTGGGCGAGACGTATTGGCAACAAGAGTTTGCAGCAACTCCGTGTGCTGCTGATGTGAACCCGCCATTGCCGCAACGATGTCGGCCAATGTAACCGTTGGCAGTGGTGGTGGTGGTGTTTGCTGTTGCTGCTGTTGCTGCTGCTGTCCCGAGGAGTCCTTGGGAGGCTGTTGGGAGGTCTCTCCCCCTTGGGTAGTACCCCCAACGTCCGGGTTGGCACGAGTACGCGTCATTCTGAAATTCAAAACAACAGCGATTAGCACATGTCATACTTAAAATTCCATATGCAACAGTAGGTATTGAAGCGACACATGATTAATTTGCACAACATTCACATATATTGATAAAGCATAAACTTTATACAAGATACAATATTCTCGGGTCTCCGAGAAGTCGTGCTCATGTCATCACTACCTATACATACGCTACTGCCTACACGACATGTCACTGATTACAAAGGTTGGGTTACACTACTCTAGCTGCCCTACTTGGCAACTGTAGCCCCCTACTCGGAGTAGAACTCGACCTCCTGCGGGTCATCCTCCTCCGGTACCTCTGCTGGTGGCTCTGGATCTACCACCTCTTCTCCCATCTCGGGTTCTCCCATTGCTGGAAGGCCCAAGACCACCGGTATGCCCAATACCGGAGGTACGAGGTCCTGCAACGCGTGAACCTCGTCCATGGCCTGGTTGTAGTCCTCTTCCCAGCCTTGCCCTTCCTCAATAGCGTCGTCCCACTCTTGGGTAAGGTCCTCATTCTGCTGGGTTAGAGTCTGTACCAGTTCTTGCAACGCCGCGATGTCAACACGGCTTTTCTTCTTCGCCTTCTTCAGACGATGCAACTGATTGTGCTGTTCATTCAGTCGCTTGATCGTCAGAAGGAGCACATTGCGGAGTGCACTGTGAGCACTCTCGAAATGGTCTCCACGGCTTGTGCTCTCCTTGAGCTTTGCAGCGAGATACTCTGTATGAACAGCTTGGCTGTCCATCACGGCGTTTCCCGCCCTCATCTGGAGGCTGAGGTTTGCCTCCGCGGGGCTGTACCTTGGGCAACCCGGATCTGTTGCCTCCCGGTACGTCTCTTCCCACACATGCTGAGCCCGTCCCTCCACCGGAACGAGCGCGTATGGAGTGCCATCCATAGCCTGCACGTGTAGTTGACAGAAACGTGACATGGTGTCACGGGCTGCCACTTGCCACATCCCTTCCGGTTGCCTACCTCTCACCGTAACGGTGAACGGCACCCAACCGAGTGGCGTAGGTCCTGCAGGGACTTCGACATGGATCGTCCACGTCTTGTTCCCCTCCTCGCCTTCCTCCTTGGCGAAGTACTGCGGCATCTGGTTGTACCCGAAATATTGAAGCATCTGCCTCAATGCTTCCGGATAGCCGCTGCGGTGAGGACAGTGGGACACCACCCACCCGTTCTCCAACTGTTTATCTGCTGTCATCTGTCAAAATTATATTTGAGAAATGTCAAATATCTATTTAAACAATAACCCATTGAGTTATAACATAAGACATGTTATCGAACCCATAAAACTTGGAAATATAGTTCAAATTTAAACAAATTTGACTGCTGATCTGCTGTTCAACATGACAGCCCTGACCAGTTTCCATTTCAACCTGATTTAGGCCCTTTTAAAGGCAAAACCAAGTCTGGAGCTCAACATCAAAGTTAAATCTAACTTTAATAGCTTTCCATAAAGTATTTGCTTGGCCTAAGATCTGTCCTGGTTCAAAAGTTATGAGATGTCAAAGTTAACAGAATTTCTGGAGAACATTGGACAGCACCTCCCTGCTTGAGGTACTGATTTAATCCAAGAATTCCAGTTATTCTGTTCCCAATCTGACAAAACTTTCTGTTACAAAGTTGTAACCCATCTCATAAGCTTTCCATAACTACCTCATTTTCTATTTTTGGATTTTTAAGCAGGAAGTTGTCCTCAATTTACAGAGAGTTTACAGAGTGTTTGCTCTGCACTGTTTTCTGGACAGTTTCAACTCTACTGCATTTTTCGATTGGTTAAGGGATGAAACACCTCTGGACCTCAACAGAAGAGTTGTAAAGCTCTCCCAAAGATTTTCATAAATGTATCATAAGACCCCAACCTCGAAATAACTCAACCTCTAATCTCTGATTAACTTTAGCCTTGATTCAGCTGAAAACAGAGTGCTCTGTCCTTAGCAACCTATAAGTTGAAAACTTGTTAACTTTGAATATCCTGATTAAGAGAAGAGGTTACAGCACAGTTTTAATGCTCCAGATTAAAACTTTCAAGTTTTTCCATGAAGTTGTTCATTTAGTGGGGTGTGACGTCGATGCGTCACTAGATCATGTCGGTACTACGTCCTCACAAAGAAAAACCTATACCGGACTAAGCCGGCTTCGTTAGTTTAGTGGCACTAAGCGTCTCTCGCTCACGGATGCTACACGTCTACTGTTTCGTGGTTAGACTACCTGCAAATAACTCAATAAATCGTCAGACTCGGCTGCACACCGAGCCCGGTATCCATACAGTTCGTACGACCGGCCGTCATCACTCGCCCGGATGTTCTCAAGCCAAACACGCCTTGAGTTACGTGTTCACGTTTCAGACCACGTGACGGGCTCTCCCGAATTGCACCACGCATGCCAGGGACAGACGTTGCTCGAACACCCCAAACGACATGAAGAGTCGTAGAGGATAAAGCGGGTTGGGTTACCTGCCACCCGTGGGGCTCCACCCTTCAGCTTGTGCGCACTGGTGGACAGCGCTGAGGATCACGCTGAGGGGTGCTGCCTTGCACAGCACCGGATAACACACATCAAAGGTACAAAGCGGAAACAAAACTTTTATTACATAAAGTAGTTTTATGAACATTTGTACATCGAAATAGTTCCAGTCTACACTCTCGGACGTAGACTACGCATCAAGTTCACGTTCAGCCCGTGAACGTGTCCTTGCTAGCACACACGCACACTAACTCTGCGGCGTGCATGGCTCCCACTCGACGGGGTTCCCCTCCTGGGGTTCCGTCTCCTCTTCGGGAGTCCCTTCCTCATAGAACCCTGCAAAAGCTTCAAACACAAGCAGTGAGCACGAAGGCTCAGCAAGACTGACCCGTCTCTCCTAAACATGGAACTTCTACATGAGGGGTGATGGGTACATGAGGTAAAACCATTTGCATAGGACTCGCCTAATTATTGGGACCTTACTTTCAAATTTTAGCAGCAGGTTGTGGAGAACCTTACGCTAAGGCACATGAGAGAGTCGCAATCAAACAAGAAACGCATTTCTCTCATGTACTTTGCACAAAGTTGGAAGGAACTTTAATTAGCTCTAAACTACAGCATATCATTAGCAATCAAGTCCGTCTTTCAATCAACAACATTTTAACATGTAACTAGCCTGTTCTTTCTACGTCACGGTACAGTGAACAAGTGGTACTCAGTGACCGCGAGGGACGGCGATTATAATCGATTTACACCTGCAAGGTTACCCGAACAACCCGTCACGTACGCCCGTACTTGATGTTGCCTACAACAATCATCACGGATGTCGTACGCAACTACCTTTCACCCGTTAGCCAAATGTTGAACCAGTCCAATCGTCCCGAGCAAGAGGTCTCTGCACGCGCATCTCAGTGCCGCCAGCCGATTTACACCTCGAGCTCTCAACCTACCCTCTGAACGACCAGCTATGCCTCAACACCAAGCTACCCGAGTTACATCAGTTTCCCGGTTCCCATATAGCCGGTAGGTCTTCGGTACTGTTCTAGCTTGTTCAACAGGCCCGCACACGGCTCGGTCCTCAATCGACACAAGCGGAGCTATAGCACACAGGCCCCAAAGTCCTGCTGCCCTTACTCTCGGCTCGGTCTCATTTTTCTTGCCATGTGTACCATGTGCTATCTCTACCCGAGTCGAGTGCCTCTAGCCTATGCTCGCGAGTAGTTCCAACTACTCGACTTGTACCGAATCCTACACTATCTTAGCATTGCAGTAGCTAACGGGGTTTACAAGCCTAATCCCAACCCATGGTTTTCTTGGCTATGCAATTGGGTTTTCAAACAAGACTTCAGTGCAAGAAATATTGATACTCAAGTAAGTGCTCAAAACAATAAAAATTTGTAGAAAGGTTAATGCAAACCGGAGCTTGCCTTGCTGCTCTTGGTCGTAGGCTAGCTGCTCCTCCGGAGTAACGAAGTCTAGGACTTCGGGTTCCTCCTCGAACTTAGCGACTACATGATGTAAGAGTACATGTATTAATTGTAATGCATTTGCATTGAGTTTAAGCTTGTGAAATTTATAAGTTCCACTAGACAGACTCAATGACTCAGGAATTTTTACTGTGGCTTGGTTACAACCTAAACAGAGACTTGGTCAAGTTTTAGTTGCAGCAAAGCTCATTTGAGCCCTCCACAATTAATTATGTACTTGATCTTAATTGAAGGATTTTAAGGTGTTCTAAGGATTTTCATGAAACAAACTATGACTTTCTGAAAACTAGGTTTTCAGAGGGTTCTAATGGAATTGGTCTCACTTAATTTGAAGGTTCCTAACTAAAGATATGAGCTAAACAATTCCAGAGGAAATTCTGAAAATGTTTCTGAACATTTTCTATTTTCTCTGGAACAGTTTCACTAATCACACCATTAGGTGGATCAAATTAGCTCAAATGGACCTGAAATTTTTATGGTACTTCAGAGATATTTTGGTGAACATCCCAGAAAAAATTCAGAATTCCCCTCCAAAGGATTCTCCAGTTAAAATTCCAAACAGTTTAAACTTTGAGGAATTAATTCTGCAGAATTAAGGATTTTCATAAAGTGAAACTTGATTTGCTGGAAAGTGCTCGGAGAGCTGAATCGAACAAAATTTGGTTAACTCAATTTGGAACTTTCTAGCCTAAGTTATGAGGATTTAAAATTTGAAGGAAATCTGAAAATCGGGGGAAAAGTTTAAATCTGCCGGGGCCCGTGGGGACACGTGTTGGGCGCGGAGGCGACAGCACACTGAGGCCCACAGGTTTTTGCGCGCCAGCACATAAGATCCCGGCCACACCCGATCCCGATTTAAATTTTTAAGCCGCTGACGCGTGGGCCAGCCGGCTTCGTCTTCCTCCCGACGCACCCTCGCGCCCGCGCCGCCTCCCCTCGCCGGAGCAGACCCGGAGCTCGCCGGCTTGCCGCTGCCGGCCATCACCTGATCTGGAACTCGCCGCCAGGGGGCTGTCGACGTCGAGGAGCACGTCTGCGGGGTCAGTTCGAGCTGGCGGTGACCGGAAATAGCCCGGCGACGTGCGGCGGCCTCGGTTGAGGTTCGGCGCCGTCGGCCGTGGGTTCTAACCCGCCAAAACCTCGAACAATCGGTTCTACAGCAACAGTACACCTCTAGGAAGCTCGACAAGGTGTCAAATGGGTTCAAAGATGGCGGCAAGTCGGTCGGCACCGTGTGACCGAGCGTGCCCGCCATGAGTGCCCTTGATCGAGCTCAAAATTTGTCACTCCTAGTCGGTTTCATACCACGGATGCCGAAAGGAAATTGATCGCCGGCTAGTCCAGCGCCTATGTGCAAGATTTGATAACTAAAGAAGGATCATAGCGCGAGAATTCGAAGAATCCGTACCGGAAGCTCGGTTTAAGGTCGCCGGAGCAAAAGCTGGAAATTCGTAGTGGATTCTTCACGGTTTGCTTCCAAACTTGGAGGAGAGCAACACAATGGTCGCGCGCTCCTGTTGCCTCTCTTGCTGGACCGTGACAGCTCCTGTGGAACGCTGTCCACGAGCGCCTAACCTTCGGCTGAGGTTAGGTCACCGCTGTGACGATCGTTCTCAGGCAAGGGAGGTCGGAGCTCGGGGTTTTTGGTGTCAGGGAAGTATAGTGTGACCTCAGGGTACTGCCTAGTAGCTCGGGGAAGGAG
This sequence comes from Neostapfia colusana, assembly GCA_030760725.1. Lineage (NCBI taxonomy): Eukaryota > Viridiplantae > Streptophyta > Magnoliopsida > Poales > Poaceae > Neostapfia > Neostapfia colusana. The sequence goes on along the minus strand of JASWHV010000005.1, from coordinate 2,791,412 downwards.
GAGGCGCGATGTTTTCGCGGTTTCCCGATCGAGCAGAGAGGCGGAAGGCCGGGGGCTCGGTGTTCACTGGAGAGGAGGAAGTGAGCGATGCTTGCCTCGGTGGAGCGCCTTAAGAGGACCCTGGAACCGCCCTTGGGCTCGTGTGTGGACGCGGGCAGCAGCTGGTGGCGCTGCTCCTCCTCGGTGGCGATCACAGCTGCCCTCGAAGCATTGAACCGGCAGCTGCTCGGTGGAATTTCCCACCGAGGCTGTGACTTTGGATGCAAGTCTCCCCTCTTCTCTCTATGACATGTGGGTCCCACACTCAAGTTTAACCTCTGAAATTAACTCCTCATCACTGTTGTAAACAGTAAGCCCCAAATTGCCCATGGTGATTCAAATTATTCACCCATGGGCCATTTGAATTGATTAGGATTCAAATTGGGTTTGGTTTGAATGAATTTCAGCATATGTTCAGTTTGAAATTCAAATAAAGTTTGAATTTGCCCCACTTAGCTCATGTCAAGATCACCTCCAAATGGAGTGAAAATTGGTGTGTGAGCTAACAAAAATGTGCTGACTAAGAATATGCCTCCCACTTTTGAATTCATGGGATAAAAACAGTTTGAATTTGAATATGGTTTCAAACTACCCTCTTTCTAGCTATACCCAAAACGACCTTAAAAGGTTTTGAATTTGGGTGAAACTTGGCATGGGCATTCCTAGCAATGTGTAGGATTTTTTCATATGCCCAGCCCCTATATCACATGTGGAAAATACCACCCTTGCAATATGTGCGTTTGTTCCCTAATGAGCATGTTGATGGTGGTTACTTACTCTTCCAACGTGTTTATCAACTTGCTACAAATGAGGTGTGTGTGTGGGGTTGACACTTCAACCATGTGTCAAAAATTGAGGCCCTTACATCCGGTTTCCCGGTACCGAGCCATAGCGCTGGAGCAGCAGGGTACACACGCTAAGGGTACTGAACCAGGCATAGCAGGCTACGCTCCTGGACCTCCCTCTGGCGTAAGCTTTTTGAGGGAGGGCCGTTAGGCGCGTTTCCTCCTATGGAAATTTATATGAAAAGAAACTTGTCCTACTTTGCTCTTCCCTTGTGCTCATTTAAATTACGTATTAATTTTTATGGCCGCACTTCCTGTGTATGCTCACCATGCACTCAACTCCCTTTTCCAATTCTCACCTCTAGTCGGCATTTGCTATCCTACTGAAGGCGGTTGCGTTTGAGGTACCTGCCGATGGCCAGGGGGCCCCGAGCTCCCGACACTTCACGCACTGTTGTTCCCAAGCACCGTACACCGGATCGGGACCGTAAGCCAAATAAGACTATGAGATAGGGAAGGGGGAGCCCCAAGGAGAATTACGTTTCCCTTACTTGTGTGAAGGACCTCCCGGCCTTAGCTCCCCGCAGGAGTATGGTAGGAGCACACAAGCAATGGGCCACACCTACCAGGGGGCCACTACGGGACCGCGCAAGACCGGAGCTCCAAGGTAAGACCAAAGAATCCGGACCTCGCCCCCTCCGCAGGGGCGAGCCCCGAAGGCCCCACGTGTCCAGCGGGGCTGGACATCCCCTCTCCTCAGGAGGAGCCCCGGGCCCACCACGTGGCCGGCAGATGCCGGACCTCCCCCCTCCGTGGGGAGAGCTCCGAAGGCTCCACGTGTCCCACAGGGCCGGGCCTCCCTCTCCTCAGAGGAGAGCTTCGGGCCCGCCACGTGGTCGGTAGACCCGGACCTCCCCGTTCTCACGGGGCGAGTTCCGGAGACCTCCGGGGCCCTTAACACAATAAGGACCCGGGGAAGGTGTCTATGCAGGGCCGCAAGATTGGTGAAGGCCTCTGAGTACCTTGCGGAGCTAAGGGCTTGGTCAGGCCAAGCCAAGAAGAAGACTAAAGCACACAGACGCAGAAGATAACAAGAGTCTATTCATTCAAGGCTCCATAAGCTGGACTACAGACTCAACAAAAGTAAAAAAAAAGGAAAGAGATACAAGTCCTAGGGTTCCCCTGGTTCGCGCCGGAACCTAGAGGCTACAAGGGCGGCCACGTCCCCGACTTCAGCCCTCGCGGTTTCCTCCCGCTCCGCGGCAGGGCCCTGTCTTGCTGGCTCTAGTGAGAAGGAAGGGTCCCGACTCCTGAAGCATGCCAACATGTGCGTGGCAACCTCCACGGCCAGGCCCAGACCCCCTGCCTCGAGCTCGCCGGCGACCACCCCATCTAGCCTGCTCAGCTTGGCACTGATTGACTCGAGCGCGGGGATCACCTCGGCCCATTCAGCACAGGGGCCGCCGTCTTCACCGGGCTGAAGCCAAGGGGGACCAGGGCGGACCTTGCCTGGTCGACGAAGCTCGAGACCGCATGGGCCTCGCAGGTCGCCCTTGCCCGCCGCCAGCCGCGCGGCGACCCTCTCCGCCTCGGCCGCCACGGAGCGCTCCTAATCCGCAACGGCGCGCTCACGGCGTGCCAGCCTCTGCCGCACCTTCTCCAGGGCAGAGAAGTACTCCTCGGCCCGGGCATGTGCCTCAAGGGCCTCCTTGTGGAGCCGCCGCGTCTCAGAGTCCAGACGGTCGACGGCCCGCTTCTGTCGGTCGAGGAGCGCCTCCATGATATCAAGTGACTCCCGCCTGGAGTCAAGCTCCCCCTTGACCTTCGCGGTCCGCTCCCTCAAAAGGTTCCCCCATGTGAGGAGACGATCCCTCTCAACTACCTGCTCCTCATGCTCACAATGACGGGCGCTACCAAGAGCGGTAGTTGGCCGGCCCCAGCCATGTTTCTGGGGCAGTCGGTGGCATCGAAGCAGATGGGGGTTCGCATCCACTTGAGGTGCGGCGCGACACTTGGGAGGGGAGCCACCGATGCTACCGCTCGGCGCAGAGTCTTAACCACGCTTTGGGACGAGGGGTCAGCGGACCCACCGTAGATGACGTAGAGCATCTTCCGGAGCTCGTCATCACTGAAGCTGGAGTCCTCATTGTTGCGCACCGCCTTCACGACGCGCTGAGGCTCCTGGAACTCCACTTGGTGGTCGACGTTATCTGGGGTGTCGACCTTCTGCTTGCCCTCCCTTTGACGGAAGGGTGGGGCATCAGTTCGCAGCTGCTTCCCTTTCCGGAAGCGCTCCACGAGCTTCTAGATCTCCCAGCACTCGGCAGCAGTATGGTAACTGGTGCCGTGCACGGGGCATAGCTCGCCTTGGTCACCATCTGGAGCTGGTGACTGTCGCTGCCTTTTGTCGGGGCGTGGCTCCCGAGCTCCACTGGGTGCTGCTGCTGCAGCAACGTGAGCCACGGCCGGTGGCTTCATCTTGCCACCGCCCCAGTTCTTGATCTTCTTGCCGCTTCCATAGGAAGCAACGCCAGATCCAGGATGTCCTCCTGACTCGGAGGCTGGCAGAGAGTGCCAGTTCTGCCCTTCTGCTGCTCTGGCGCACTTGTCTGCCAGGCTGAAGAGCTCTGAGACGTGGCGAACCTCTCTGGTCGCGAGCTTCTCAAGCATCTTCTTGTCCCGTACACCCTACCAGAACGCCACCACCACAGAAGCATTTTGGATATGCAGGATGGTGTTCCGTACCTGGGAGAACCGCTGGATGAAGGAGCGCAGCGTCTCTCCAGGTTGTTGCTGGACAGCGTGGAGGTCGAGCTCCGTGCCAGGCCGGGTGTAGGAGCTGCCGAAGTTAGCACTAAACTATCAGCAGAGCTCTCCCCAGGAGGTTATGGAACCCTGGGGGGAGGTTCATAAGCCAAGACCGGGTCGGGCCGGTCAAGGCGATGGGGAAGTAGTTGGCCATGACGGCCTCGTCCCCTCCTGCAGCAAGGACGGCGGTGGAGTAGATCTGGAGGAACTCCGCCGGGTTGACGCTGCCGTCGTACTTCTCGGGCAGGTGCGGCCGAAACTTGCGGGGCCACCTCGCGAAGCGAAGGTGTAGCGCCAGGGCTGCACATCCTGCTCCTGTTGCTGCAGGTGTTGGTGCCGCGAACGCTTGGTTCGCTGCTGGCACTGTGTACCCCGGTATGGGCAAGGTTGCGCCATAGACCGGGGGCACCGCTTGCAGGGCATATGGCTGGGACATATGCTGCGCGGCGTATGCCTGGGGCAGAGATCGCGTAGCGAACGTCTGCGCCTCAGGCAGGGTTGAGGCAGACGTCATGCTGTCGCCGGCCTCTTGGTTGCGACGCCTTTCTCGCCGTCGCTCAATGAACACTCGGGCATCCTTGCCCAAGTGGCATCGTTCCAGCTCTGTCCTCAGGTCCGTCGATGGGAGCCTCGTGGAGCTGGAATCTGCCGTCTGCCGTCAACCGTTGGCGTGCGCATCAGCGACACAGCCGATTGGCCGGGGCGTCGTCCCCGCCGATGCCGAGGGTTTGCGGCGCTGATGACGAGACGGTCTACCTCGCGAATCCACTGTTGTGTCGCTGACTGAGGCGCGTCCCCAGCAGGTGGATTGCGCAGTAGCGCTCTTGCTGCAGCTAGCGCGCCCCCGTGGGGGATGCTCCGCGCTGCAGAGGATCTCACGCTCACTGGAGCCTGCGTTGCCGGAGTCGGCGCTGCCGGAGTCGGCTGCTGGCTTCCAGCTTGCGCCGACACACTCCGTCCAGAGTGTGTCGAGACGTAGTCCCCGCTAGTCATTCTCCGTCATGAACGCGGGGGAGGAGAGCTTGCCGCTGAAGGAAGCTTCGTCATCTTCGCCGGCAAAAGCTCATCGCACAAGGGAAAAGCCCCCTACCTGGCGTGCCAAATATCGAAGTGTTTAGCCGACACTTCCCCCGGACCTGCTCTGGGCAGCCCGCGGAGGTTCTTTTTTGGAGGGGCTAGTCACTCGCGAAGAGCTTCAGCGTTAGGCACGATTGAGGGAGAAGCTTGACACGGGGAGTTTTACGTGGTTCAGGCTGCCGGAGTGTAAAACCCTACGTCCACGGTGAGCAGAGGTGCTCGCTGTATTGCTTGCTGCTCAGAACCGGAGTCTTGAGCTTCAGGGTGAGTGATGTCTAGAGTGCGAGTCAACAGAGTTCGAACCCTTGCTAACGTTGCCTACCCGAGCCTTTTATAGTCCAAGGCTCGTGCGGCTTACAAGGTGGGCCCAGGACCCGACAGGTGGTCCCGGGGAGATTGCCTGCCATCTACCGTATCTGCAGTTATGTCGGTAGTTATCTTTGGCGAAGGCTTCCGAGTCTTCGTTCTGCCGCCCTGCCCATGCCGCAAGCAAGTCGTAGTGGTTGATGATGGCAGGGGCGGCAGGGAATGTCTTGTCGCTGTGTTAATTGGCAGGCAGGCTCTGACACGGCGCGCCAGTCTGTGATGCGACTCGGTGCAACGGCACCTGGCAGAGGCGTGCTCCGCGTCTTGGGAAGGCGCGGGCCTTGAATACCTTGTACGGGCAAGGCATGGCGCATCTTTACTCCTGCTGCCTACCGCGCGGGGGCAGGCAGCGTTGCTCTGCTGGCCACGTGGCGGGCCCGGAGCTCTCCACTGAGGAGAGGGAGGTCCGGCCCCGCGGGACACGTGGAGCCTTCGGAGCTCTCCTCGCGGAGGGGGGAGGTCCGGCTGCTGCTGGCCACGTGGCGGGCCCGGAGCTCTCCTCTGAGGAGAGGGTGGTCCGGCCCCGCAGGACACATGGAGCCTTCGGAGCTCTCCCCGTGGAGGGGGGAGGTCCGGCTTCTGCTGGCCACGTGGCGGGCCCGGAGCTCTCCTCTGAGGAGAGGGAGGTCCGGCCCCGCGGGACACGTGGAGCCTTCGGAGCTCTCCCCGCGGAGGGGGGAGGTCCGGCTTAGTTGGCCACGTGGTGGGTCCGGAGCTCTCCTATGAGGAGAGGGAGGTCCGGCCCCGCTGGATACGTGGCGCCTTCGGAGCTCTCCCTGCGGAGAAGGGCGAGGTCCTTAGGCATTTTCCCCGTTGTGCGGGGGTACCCCATATCGAGGGTACCGACAGGCGCCATAGGGACCCCAGACAATGAGACAACCAAAGATACCTTTAATTGCGGTCAAGACTTTGCTCGGGGGGTATGATCCATCTGGCTCCCCGGTACCGAGCTGTAGCGCTGGAGAGGCAGGGTGCACACGCTAAGGCTACAGAACCAGGCATAGTAGGCTATACCCCTAGACCTCCCGTTGGCGTAAGCTTTTCGGGGGAGGGATCACTCAGCGCCATAAGGCCCCCAAGCAACGAGACAAACACAGGATCCCCGGATATGCCACAGGCACTTCAAGCAGACCCACCGGCACAAGGATAGCATAAATCTTGCTACGGTTTAACACAATAAAAAGTGACCGGCCACACGGCCGGAGTGGCATGGAAAGAAAGCACGAAAAGTATGGGGCCAATGTTCGGGGTCCGGTTACTTCCCTTGCCCGTAGACGTGTTCTTTCTGGCCCCAGAGTACTCAGTTGTAGCGCTGGGGAGGCATGATGTGCATGCTAAGGGTACGGAACCAGGCATACCAGGCTACACACTCTGGACCTTCTGCATGCGTTAACCTTTCAGCGAGGAGACCTTCCAGTGGCACGGGACCTAGGACAAGTGTGTAGGACAGACTCCGGAGAGTTCGTTCAAAGTTGATATGCATGAGCTAGCACAAACTGTAAATAAAGTGCACAGTGTAGGGTGAATTTTTCTTATTTCTGGCTTCCTTCGAGTAATAGGAGGTAACAGGCCATGTAAGAAGGCAGCGACCTTCCCTGGATGACAAGAGTAGCTGGACCCTTCCGGGGCTTAGCTGTTCTAAGCGTTGTTCCTAGACACTATAACACTCTTATAAGGAAGAGAAAAAGAAAAAAAATACCCTACTACTGTACTAAGGGTAGAACTTACAGGGATGTTCTATGTCCTGTGATGTGGGTAGAGATACCCATCGCTTGCGGCTAGGCGGGTGCACCGAGGCAGCATGCTTGTACAGGTCGGGAGGGACCCTCCCAACTGGGGGAGGGTTTGTCACCCCTCCTCGAAAAAGTATTAGCCGAGGCATCAGGTGACCCTACCTTGGGCTGTCTACTCTGCGCGTACCATTGCCGGAGCGTTCTGCGGTGTGGCACATTTCGAGCAGCCTCTAGCCACATTGCCTCGTTGACGAGGTTGATCTCTTCATGCAAAAGCTGGTTATGCGTGGCTTCGACGTATGTCTAGACATCGGGTGAGCCACTGGTGTGTTCTGGGGGGACGGCGGCCTCGACCCCCTACACCAATGTAAGAAGGCGTTTTCCCTTGTCGCACAACGGAGGGGGGAACACCTGGTCAGGTGTGGAGCGTCTTGCGTCGCTCGCTGTGGTCGCTGGAATCGGAGTCGGAGTGGCCGTAGACGGCTTTCAACGCCCTCTCAGCGTCTTGATACTCCATACCCTGCTCAACGCCGGCCTCGGGTTTAGCCTTTTGCTTGCCCTCCCGCTGGTGGAAGGGTGCACCGTCTTGGCGCGGGCGCTGCTGCTTCAGCTCACGGAAGTGTTCAGCGAGCTTCTTGATCTCGCGGCAGTCGTTAGTACCGTGGCTGCCAGTGTTGAGCATCGGGCACCACTGATCGTCGTCGCCAGCGGACGATGGTCGCGGCCGCTTGTCTGGACGCGGGGCTCGGTCCCCACCGGCTGCTACTAGAGCAGCAGTGGGTGCCCCGGCCAGAGGCTTGTTCCTGCCTCTAGTCTTGTTCTTCTTGCAGCTGTGTGATGCAGCAGCCTCTCCGGCACTCCACGTCGCGGAGGCGGACCGCGAGTGTCAGTCTTGGCCTTCCGCCGCCCTAGCACATTTTTCGGCCAGACTGAAGAGCTCGGAGACGTCTTACACATCATGCGTGGCTAACTTCTCGAGCATCTTCTTGTCGCAGACGCCTTGCCCGAAGGCAACAATGACGGAGTGAAAGTTGCCTAGAGGGGGGTGAATAGGCTAAACTACCTGAAATGACCTAATTAAACAAGATTAGAACACAGGGGACGGACTAGTCTAGCTCAGGGGCGGACTAGTCCGGTCAGCCTTCTGGAAAAACTAAAAACTTGATTTTTATGGGTTTTTCTTCAGATTTTAGTTCAACAAAATGCGGATAAACTATCTAGCAATCTAATATAACAAGTATGACATGATATAGAAGTGGATTGCAAGATTGTAACGAGGAACACTATAATAGCGAAATGAGTGAAACGAACCCTAAGCAATTTTAATGATTAATGAAATGTAAATGCAAAAGTGACACGGAGATTTTTGCCCGAGGTTCGATTCCACTCAGGAATCTACGTCCCCGTTGAGGAGTCCACAAAGGACCGGGTTTAACAACCCTTTCCTCACCAAGTTGCCACTAAGGCCAACCCGGTTCTTCCACTATCTCAAGGGTGAACTTACAAGATCTTTAGGGCTGCTCACAATCTGAGGCTCCCACTTGAATACGTCCACAAACTTCACGAATCTCACAAGCCACAGGTCACAAAGACTCACACCAAGTGCACGAGATCACTCCAAGAGCCAAAACACGAAGTTCTTCCTTCTCCTCTCCTCACACACCCAAATCCACTCAAGAATTGGTTCTAGAGGGTGAGTAGGCGAGAGGAAAGGCTTAGAAAGGCTCTAGTATGGCTGTGGCAGCGCTAGGGTTCCAGAGAGCTTCTTTTGAAGTCGGGGCACCTCCTCTTATAGAGGTCCCGACAACCAACCGTTGCCACCAACTAAAGTCCGGACTAGTCCGCTCAGGACCCCGGACTAGTCCGGTCTGCGGGGACCACTGACGTCACAAAGCCAACTACTCTCCAACGTTCAAATTTCAAACGTTCACAAATCTTCGGACTAGTCCGCCTCACAATGGACTAGTCCGAACTTACACAGGATCTATTTGTCCGGGTGAGAACGGACAAGTCTGGAGGACCCGGACTAGTCCGACCACTAAGGCGGACAAGTCCGGTCCACCAAGACTTAGCCGTGGGAGCTCTCATATCACAAGCATACGGACTAGTCCGCCTCATAACGGACTAGTCTGAACTTACACAGGAACTCTTGGTCCGTGTGAAAACAGACAAGTCTGGCTAGCCCGGACTAGTTCGGCCACTGAGGCGGACAAGTCCGGTCTACCAGAACTTAGTCCCGAAACACTCTCACCAAGAGAGAACCGGACTAGTCCGTCCCCAAACGGACAAGTCCGAACTCAGTCAGGAACTCTTAGTCCGCCCCAAAACGGATTAAGCCGTAGGACTCCGGACTAGTCTGGCCTCTGGCCCGGACAAGTCCGGCCGACTAGAGTTTACCTCACTAGCACTCTCCACTAAGGATTCGATACTTCTAACGCTTTGAGCTCTCTTCTATGATCTCAATGCACTTGACACACACACCCTCACTTTAACACGGCTAGCCTACTAAAGACTCAAATGACACCCTAATTTCTACTCTTCGAGTCTTCGACGTCGTTCTTCATCCTTTTCCTTTTTGAGAGTTTAGGCGTCCACGTTGGAAATATCCTATGCTTATGATCATCTCAGCTCATTAGTCTCTTAATCGTCGTCATCATTCATTCAAACCCACGGGGATACCTAGATGCACTTACACGGAGGCGTTGGATATGCGAGGGATGGTGTTCCTGACCTGGGAGAACCGCTGGATGAAGGATCGCAGCGACTCCCCATCACGCTGACGCACGACATGGAGGTCGAGCTCGGTGCCGGGGCGCGTGTAGGAACTCCCTAAGTTGGCCGTGAATCTCCATCACAAGTCTTCCCAGGACGTGATGGACCCTAGGGGAAGGTTCATAAGCCATGACCGGGTTGTGCCGGTCAAAGCCACGGGAAAGTAGTTGGCCATGACGGCCTCATCCCCTCCTGCAGCTAGGATGGAGGTGGAGTAGATATGCAGGAACTCGGTGGGATTGATTATCCCGTCGTACTTTTCTGGCAGGTGGGGTCGGAACATGGGTGGCTAGACCACCATATGAAGGTGCGGGGCGAGCGCCATGCAGCCTCCCACCACCCCTCGAGAGACAGTGGAAGGGGGAGAGCAGCCCGCCGATACGGCGCTCGGAGGGCGGTACCCTCCTTCAAGGTTACAACGCCTCTCGCGGCGCCGCTCGATGGTGGTACGTCCATCTTCACTCGCGAGGCGACAGTTCAACTCGACCCTGAGGTCGGGCGTGGTCGTCGTGCGCGGGGCCGTCACCCCTCGGGCCACTATCGGCGTATGCGACTGGGCCAACGAGGGTTCAGCCGGTTGTCTCCTATAGGCAGGAGAGTTCATGGCGGCGGTGACGAGATGGTCGACATCATGCCTCCATTGCTCCGCATCCTTGGGGGTTGCACCCTCTCCCGGAGGGTTGTGGAGCAGAGCGCATGCTGCAACCAGCACGCTCTCTGGGCTCGGCCGTGGCGGTGTTGTTGCCATTGCGTGAGAAGGGGTGGTCGAGAGGAAGCGACCACTAGAGGTGTGAACACCGACGGCGTACCATCCGCGCGGTTGTTGGCACGTCCTGGTCTAGGCGCCACACGGGCTCCGATGTTCTGGTCATCGGATCGACCGGATTTAGGCGCTGGGGCCGCGGTTGGCACGACGGTCGTCTGACTGCCAGCCTGTCTAGACCTGTCTGCCCTGGAGCGGGAGGTTGCTTCATCGTCTCTAGTCTGGAGACAACGGCGAGGAGGGCGGGAAGGCTCGCCATGAGAAGTGATGTTCACCATAGTCGCGAGGAGAGAGCGTAAAGCCCTCCTACCCGGCACGCCAAATGTCGGAGTGTGAGCTACGACACTCCTCCCGGCCTACTCGGAAGCAGCCCACGAGGTTCCTTTTTTCCGGAGGGGGCTTGGCACCCTTAGCGACCTGGGATCGATAGAGCAGATGAACACATGGATTTACGTGGTTCGGGCTGCCTGAGCGTAATACCCTACATCAACGAGTGTGCTTGGTCTATTGCTTTTCCGTGGGTGCTTGTGCGTAGTATGATCTGGAGTGTGGGGGATCGGAACCCTTTGTAGGGTGTTCACCCCAGTCCTTTTATAGATCAAGGTCGGGGTGGTTACAATGAGGCTTAGGGCCCGACAGGTGGCCCCAAAGCTTTGAGTGTCCTACACACGATCTAGGACTTCGTCCTCTGAGTAGAGTGGCCGGCGGGGGAGTTAAGTCCCTCCGTCCGGCACACCGAGCGCCCCTGACCGCATGTCAGGTGATGATGAAGACGTCGTCTTGTCGCCGCGTCTCTTCGTCCTGCTTGGGCAGCTTAGTGCCGTTGGGAGGCACTGTACTGCTGTCATGCCCCGATGTCCCGTCTTGTCACCGTAACGGCGAACGGGCAAGGGACGGAGGCGTGCGTAGTGCGCCAAACTTCTGGGGAAGGCGCGAGCCTTGAATGCGAAGCCTGACAGCGCACCTCCTTCTTAACTTTGTCGACCCACAGCCTACGAGGGATCGTGGGGCACGTGGTGTCTATGGAGCTCTTATCGATGGGCTTGGTGTCCGAAGGACACGTGGTAGCTCCGGACCTCACCTCAGCGGGGAGGCTCGGACCGGAGCCGGATGACACGTGGCAGCTCTGGACCTCACCTCAGCGGGGAGGATTGGACCAGAGCCCGGGACACGTGTCAGCACCGGCGCTATCCTCAGCAGGGAGGCGGCTTGGAGCCGGGGGCACGTGGCAGCTCCAGACCTCACCTCATCGGGGAGGCTTCAGGTCGGAGCCCAGGGCACGTGTAAGCTCCAGAGCCCAAACACACGCGATAGCCCCAGGGCTGACCATGGGGTCCAGGGCACGTGGCTTATGCTAGGGTCCGCCTCAGCAGGGAGGCGGGGCTCAGGCTATCTTTTAACCACTATGCGGGGGTACCTGGTCTGCAGAGTACCGACAATCACGATACTATATCGTTTACTGGCTCGTAGTCCACGTGCTCTGTTGTTGTGCTGCTCGTCTGATCCATTTGTTTATAAATGAATCAAAATGTAAAATTTTTTAGTCCAATCGATGTTATCTACCATTTATTTAGTTGTCTTTAATTTTTAATTCTTTAATTTCTTCTCTTCCATGTGTAAAACAAAAACAAAAACTCAAAAGAGGCTTGTTTCAGGTAGGGGGTCGAGCCCACCTAGCACCCCCCCCCCCCCGCGTGGATCCGCCACTGATGTCAGTCGCCTCTCCTCTTTATGCTAAAAAGGAACTATGATGATTCATGTTAACAATTGATAGTGGTACAATGTTACAAGTATTTCACAACAGCACTACTTATAGACCGGATTAAAGAGATTCGATAAGTTACTTACACGAAGGCGATTCGAGCAGTAATAAGTAGACAAGGTTTAACTAGGTTTATACTCTCTCAATGAGATAACCCTACCATTGCTTAATTGTTTTCTCTTGATACGAAGATGATTACAAAATGTATGTGGCTAGACTAAGGTGCTTGCACGCTATTGGTTGATGGATGGTTTGATGCTAGATGATTGGGATGCTGGACTTGTGACCTCTCCTCTGCATTTATAAGGGTCAGAGGTAGCAAGACACGACTCGAGTCGTTTATAAAGTGAACTTGTTAATGTGAACTATATCTATAACTTTTTATATCTAATCTCGAGATGATTACTTCTTCCTTATTTGTTCAGAGTAACTTCTACTTGGACTTCACCTTCTATGTTGGGATGATGTCCGTGTAATGTTGAGGTTATCATGTCATAAACACAAAAAATGTAATTTCTCGGGCTTGGCCCAGCAGAATCTATGTGATCCAACAGAAGAGCTTCTCATCAGCCCACATAATCCATGTTTGTGTTAAAAAAGTCTTTATGGACATGTTTGCTTTGTTAATTGTTTTTAAAATGAAATAAAATCCGTTTTCTCCTTCACTAAAGTCCATTTCTCCTACACTCGATCTTATAAAGCAACAGATGCATAAGTTTTGCCATTGTTTTATCATTCACTATCCCAGTGTGCGCACCTTGCAGGCAGAGAATTAGTCCCCATTTTTACACCTCTATCTACTGTAGAATAATGCACGCTGAAAAGGAGCCAATAATTCATTGGACATATCACATCCAAAAAAAAGATGATAATGGAACAATTCCATGGTATTCCAGAGCAACACATATTAACATAGCAGCACTAGTTGGGATCGATCCATTCCTTCAGTCAGCTGTCGAAATGTGCAACCTTCACTCCGACCCACCGCCGGAGCCTGGGGCGCCTGCGCTGCGGTAGGCGGCGGACTCTTCCGCGTAGCGCTGCTTGTCGGCTTGGGACTGCTCCACATATGGCTGTTTCTCCTCAACTGCAAAATTTGGACGAGGGGCAATGATTAAATCAGATGTCCCCCACTTCTACCACGTTTGTTTTTGTAAACAAATGATGATCAACATGAAGAAAACTGATTTGGTGTATCCGTGTATGTGACACACAGATCTAGACTATTACCTGTCATCTTTTGCCACTTCTCCCCGAGCTTCTTTGCGATCTCTGTGGTAGCCAGTTCAGGATTGCTGCTCTTTATGTTCTGGTCATTTAAAGTAAACATGAATTTGTTTTTTATAGTTAGTTAAGCCTAAGCCAAATAACTCGGATATAATAATAACACGTGTTTGAACAACACTACAAGCCAGCATAGGCATGCGCAGCAGAAAGACTTCGAGAGCCATATAAAATAAAATAAAAGATAGGAAACGAAACATGAACTTGATGGCTTAAAAAATGAGCAACTAGGAGTTTCTCTATGTATTAAAACTCAGGTCATGTCAAAAAAATGACCTTCTAAAATTCAGGTTAGAAGTAACTTACAGCTCGTTCTGCCTTGAGAAGTACATGAATGGAGCTATCGCTCTTTTAGGGGCATTCGGATCTTTCTTCTTCTTTGGCTTCCTTTTCTCGGAACCCTCATCAGCCCCCGACTTGCGTATCCTCTTCACAGGTGGTGGCTTTGAGCTACTAGCTTCCTTTTTGGAAGATTTCTGGAAAACAAAGTTCATTTTTCAGGGGAAGGAATATGAAGTTCATTAGCAGAGTGTTTACTACAGTGGTTCTGATTCAAACTGGAAGTGTTATTAGGATTTACCACCTCCTTTTCTCCTCCACTCAAACTAGCATCAGAGCCTTCCTCATCAGAATCATCAGTAGGAGATCCACTATCATCCTTCTCTGCTACAAAATCTTCGTCCTAATGTTGGGAAAAAAGCACGGAAAATGTATGGGAAAATGTTTTAATCCAATCCTTGAAAGGATTCACATATAAGATCAAACAAATAGAGGCAATACCTCTTCATCACTTTCATCATTGCCAGCCTGATTTTTAATTCGCTCCAGATGTGGATCAACAGAGTCATCGTCGGTACTTTGGAGAACTGCTGTAACACCACCAGGTGTACCTTGACCATCCCCTAGATTCATGATTTTCAAATGCTTACCACTTTCAAAATATTTGAAAAAAAAAGAAGAGACAAAAGCTTATCAGATCCAAATAATTAAGACAGCAGATATGCTTATTATAAAAAACAACAAAGGGAAAATACCTGATGAAGTTGAATAGGTTATGATATTCGTTCCTTTGAATATTTCTAAAGAGATGTTCTTGATCATTTTTCAGCTTTACCAAGAGGTCAAAATAGTGAGATGACATACTAGCACCGCCAGCACCATGACGCTCAAACTCAACATATTCAATCTGCAGTAAATAAAAAACTTAGGAGATTAAGCAAATAAATATTGGCAACCAGCTATTCACCAAAGTAAATTTTCTAAAAAAAAGGAGAGACCTCCTCATGCAGGATGAGTGTAGGAGGTTTCGGCAAAAAGAAGAAACCCTTTTCAAGTGGATAAAGCAACCCATCTTCAGATTTAAGTGATGATTTGACTGCATATCCGTCCAGACAACTGCGAAATGTACTTGGCCTCGTCACTTTAGCACCTGAAAGGCCTTTAAGAACCTTGGAAAATATCTCATGTATTAGACCCTGCAGATAAAACACACCATTCATGTGAGCTAACTAATGAAGGAAACACTGATCAATACCAGAAAAATTGTACATAAAAAACAAAAAGTTGAATATATGAGGTCCGGGGTGGGCAACACAATAAGATGCGGGGGAAGGGGGAGCTGGGACAGATAAAAATAACATAGGATCTAGACGATGCTTTTATTTCATTAAACTCCGATACAAAAAGTAAATCACTACACCACTTGCAAGTACGTCTGTGGAAACTTCACATAATTTCATCAAACAGAGACTATCCCATGTGAATGGTGGGTCTTGCGCAGTGGTAGAGTCTCTCCACTTGTGTCCTCTAGTTTCTGGGTTCGAATAAACCTCCTTGCAAAATAAGCAAGTGGAAGGCCGCCCATAAATTCCCTCCCCAAACCCCATAATATTACGCCCTTTAGAAACTATCCCATGTAGTCCTGTGAATAAATATTTTTCGCGCAGAAATAGAATACTGATAAATCACAAGTTAATCAGTGAAAAGTAAAATGAATAGAAACTAGGACCCATTTTCTAAATGATGAATGTTAAATGGACGCAAGCACAGATTTTTTATTGAAAGTGAAAAAGACATATCACCCTGTAAGAACTCTGAAGGTCTCTGCCCTTGTACTTCTCAGCTAAAACCTCCTCGCTTAATGCCAGGTCCCTTGCAACTACAGCCTCTGTCTCAAACTGTTCACAGATAAGTAAATAGTTTTTATTAAAAGATGCCAAATCAAAATTATGTCCAAGTTAATGTGAAGATTGGATTGTTATTACAACACCTGAATAACAATGTGCGGGTATAATGTTTGTCCTTTTCGAATTGGTGGATCAAGTGTGATAACCACAAAGGTATGAGGGTTCTGCGACTGCATAGGTGTAAAAGCAAATGATGAAACCATACATTGGTATTAGTCAACAGTAAGCATAATCAAAATCACATGAAGACAGATATGAAAGAAATATAACCTTTGGCAGAACAAAAAGGCGAAGAATACTGCTATACTGGATCTTGAAATCATTAGCTTGCCCTTGGAGCCGCAAGAATGATGTGTGAAGCTCAATTCTGAATCTACCTCTGAAATAAAATAAAAAAGCAGCTAATTTTTAGGAAAGCAAATATGTATGCGTATTAAATAACATATCCGAAATTTAATCAAGCGGGTTCTCTGAAGTAGTAAGAATTTTGATTTCCACCTTGGTGTGAGGATTGCAATTCCATCAAACGAAACAACTGCTGCCTCTGATGAGCCGTCGCCATCAGCATGAGCTGAGATCTCTTGCCATAACATCTGAAAAAAAATGGATATTCTACAGTTTGGGCTGCACGTATACATGTATTCTTCACAGTGTGTGTATCAAGCAAACTCACGTGAGCCGACGTACGGTGCTCATCTCCAACAAATTGAGTATTTGTAGTCGGTACATGAAAACTTAAATCCATCAGCGAATCTTTCTGCAGTTAAAATGAGGGCGAACGGAGTTGTGCTCATAGTAACAACAAGGATAGTAAATAAATAAATAAAAATAGATCATAAAAATTGCAGGTCTGGACTTCTTCTAAACAGTATGCATCAATGTGTAAAAGTTTTATTTAATGGCTATTTGGCCTAACCACAGGAGCAGTTTGGCATATATTACTGCTAATATAAAAGCATCTCTGGAAGGATATCTTTTGTTACACATTGAGGAATAAACGAGGGACTTGTGTAAAAGAGTAGTACAACAGTATTGGTACCTAAGGTATGTTAAACCTAAGAAAATAGTTTACTTGTAGTTTCATGCCCAACAAACAGCCACAGTAGCACATCCAACCAATAAAATTCTACAAAAAATAAGAGAAGATGGATAAAGGAAAACACAATCAGGCAAATAACAGACCTCATTAGCCCCAGTAGTATCATCTAAATGGAACTCTAAAAGAACATCTGTCTTCCCTTGCATTTGAGTCTGTGACACATCTGCCAGAGACACCTCAAATGCTTCCTGCAAACCAACATTAAAGCATAGCATATTCCCTGAAACAGAAAGAATATAAAAAAGATTCAAACGATGCAGAGATTACCAAGTGGCAATGGAATACAGATAATACCGCAGAAATTTTGGCTAACCATTGATTTCAATTCCACCCCAATTATGCCCGCTAACAGAAAGCTGCTTCTCCTCGGGTGTGATTCCCGTGCTCTTTTGTATGAAGCTAGTCAGGCTACTAACATCCTACAAAAGAAATGAAATAATTATGGAGTTACAATATACAAAGATTTTTTTAGTATATACGAAGATTCCAGTTCTTGCTTTTCAGTGATTATTTGTGTTAGTTATACAGAAAGAATGCCTAATATCATTCAAATGAAAGCAACAAAGTGAATGTCACCTGTTCACGGAAGCCAAAGAATCTGTAAAAGAGGCCCTCCTTCGTTCCAACACCAAGTTGATAAGATCTAGGGATCCTCATCCATGTTACAGTAGTGATATCAGCGTTATCAACCTCAATGATCTTTCCTCCACCTTGCTTCTTCCATGCCAGCCCTCCAGAATAAAGTTTAAACTGTCCAGGGTTCTACAAGAGCGCATGCCATCAGAGTACAAAGGGAATTTCAGTATCAGTGGTGTAACTATTTGTGATAACCATAATAGAAGAAAAGGAAAAATTGTTGGATTCAATTGGCTGTATTTCTTCTTCTTCAATAAAAAAGGTGAATAGGTTGGTTCTTTTTTTTTAAAACGTCGGCTCAAGCCGGATGTATTATAGTATGAGGGAGCAGTTCATGAGGTTAGTTACATATTAGGGGGAGAGAAATGTACAATAGTTGTGGGAGGGGGTGAGGTACATGACTTCATTGCGACCTAGGCGGGATAATGGCCGTCAGTCTCAAAGCCCCGGCCATGCACCAGAGAGAGACTTGCTTGTGGATACTGCTGATTAGCAGGTGGCTATCCTTGAGTTTCGCTCGCACCACACTAATAGGTTGGTTCATAGTCCTTCAGACTATTAAACAAGTCTTACATTATATCTGAGTATGATAGTACCAAACTACCGATACATCCTGATAAATAAAATATGTCCGTAGGTGGACCAATTCAGAACGAATAAATTCAAATCGTAAACTTGTCTCGATTATGGCGGCCATGGGTTATGATCTCCCAAAATTGTGCAGCGATTCAACTATCACAAGTGAGAGGCCATTTCTGCCGAATGCAATGATGCAACAATCAGGAAATGAGTATGAAATTCTTGGACAGTTCGAGAGAAAATTTCCAAGAATTTAACTTTATTGCTTAACTTCAGAAAATACCTTTAGTAGTGCCCAACACTCTATCCAGATTGACTTTGTCCTCACTAGGAGAAAGGATAGACGGGAGTGTCTAGATTGTAAGGTGATCCCGGGGGAGTGTGTTGTGACACAACATAAGCTTGTGGTAGCTGACTTTCGCTTCCATACATGCTCTTTGCGGGACAAAGGTGTCAAAATCACAAGAACAAAGTGGTGGAAGTTGAAGGGAGAATCACAAGAATCCTTTAAAAATAGGGTGATCACAGAAGGACCCTGGGCAGAAAATGGAGATGCAGATAGTATGTGGATGAAGATGGCAACTTGCATTAGGAAGGTAGCTAGTGAGGTGTTCGGTGTGACAAAGGGAAAGAAACTTGTAGATAAAGACACTTGGTGGTGGAATGAGGATGTACAAAAGTCCATTAAGGAGAAGAAGGAGTGTTACAAGAGTTGGCATAATGATAGAAGCGCAAGCAACATGCTTAAGTACAAAGAGGCTAAGAAGAATGCAAAGCGGGCTGTGAGTAAGGCAAGAGGACAGGCCTATGATAAGTTATATGAGAGACTAGAGACAAAAGAAGGTGAAAAGGACATATACAAGGTAGCAAAAATCCGCGAGAGAAAGATGAGGGATCTCAATCAAGTTAAATGCATCAAAGATGAGACTGACCGCATTCTAGTGAAGGATGAAGAGATTAAGAATAGATGGCGTGATTACTTTAATGGGCTATTCAATGATGGGAATGAGAGCACTATGGTTGAGTTGGATGCCTCCTTTGATGACTCCAACAGGCGGTTCGTGCGGAGGATACAAGAGTTTGAGGTTAAAGAGGCCTTAAAAAGGATGAAAGGAGGAAAGGCCCTCGGCCCTGACGATGTCCCTATTGAGGTGTGGAGATGTCTTGGGGACGTGGCAATAGTATGGCTCACAAAGCTATTCAACCACATTTTTCGGTCAAACAAGATGCCTGAAGAATGGAGGAAAAGTATATTAGTATCTATCTTCAAAAATAAAGGAGATATTCAAAGTTGTACTAATTATCGAGGCATTAAGCTTATGAGTCATACTATGAAGCTTTGGGAGAGAGTGATTGAACACCGTCTGAGGAAAGTGACCAATGTCACTAAAAACCAGTTTGGTTTTATGCCTGGGAGGTCTACAATGGAGGCGATTTTCTTGCTTCGTCAGCTTATGGAGAGATATAGGGAGCAGAAAAAGGACTTGCATATAGTGTTCATCGACTTGGAGAAGGCGTACGATAAGATACCAAGGTCAGTCATGTGGTGGGCACTAGAGAAACATAAAGTGCCAACAAAATACATTACCCTTATCAAGGATATGTACAATAATGTTAGGACAAGTGTGCGCGTAAGTGATAGTGAGACTGATGCATTTCCTATCACGGTAGGACTACATCAAGGATCAGCTTTGAGCCCATACATCTTTTCCTTGGTGATGGATGAGGTGTCGAAGGATATACAAGGGGATATCCCTTGGTGCATGCTCTTTGCTGATGATGTAGTGCTGGTAGATGGAACTAGAGATGGTGTTGATAAGAAATTAGAGTTATGGAGACAAACCTTAGAGTCCAAGGGGTTTAGACTTAGTAGGACCAAAACCGAGTATATGAGGTGTGACTTTAGTGGTGTTGGTCGTGAAGAGGGAAATGTTAGTCTACAAGGACAAATAGTACCTAGAAGGGACTCTTTCCGATACTTAGGATCAATGTTACAAAGCAATGGCGATATTGATGAGGATGTTTGCCACAGGATCAAGGTAGGGTGGATGAAATGGCGACAAGCCTCTGGAATCCTATGTGATAGGAAAGTCCCACAAAAGCTAAAAGGGAAGTTCTATAGGACGGTGATCAGACCCGCGATGCTCTATGGGGCGGAATGTTGGCCAACTAAACGGCAACATGTCCAACAAATGAGTGTCGCAGAGATGTGCATGCTACGGTGGATGTGCGGGCACACGAGAAGAGACCGAATAAGGAATGAGGCGATTCGAGATAAGGTAGGGGTGGCGCCGATTGAAGAGAAGTTAGTCCAACATCGACTTAGGTGATTTGGACATATCCAACGGAGACCTCCAGAAGCACCGGTTAACAGTGGGATCTTAAGAGGTAGAGAAAATATTAGGAGGGGTAGAGGACGACCAAGGTTGACCTGGGAGGAGGCGGTAAAACAAGATTTGAGAGATTGGAATGTATCCAGAGACTTAGCTCATGATAGGACCGCATGGAAAGTAGCAATCCATGTACCAGAATCGTAGTCTTGTTTTTTTCTTTTTTCTTTTTTCTTTTCTCTTTTCTTTTTCTTTTTCTTTTTTTTTCTTCTTTCTTTTTTCTTTTCTCTTTTCTCTTTTTCTTTTTTCTTCTTTTTCTCTTTTTTTCTTTTCTTTTTTCCTTTCTTTTTCTTTTTTTCCTTGTTCTTATAACTCTACCTCTCTTTTACTTCATTGATATTGGGTTTCATGTCTAGCCGACCCCAACAGGCTTGGGATAAAGGCTTGGTTGTTGTTGTTGTTGTTTAACTTCAGAAAATAATGCCTACGATTGCATGATTCAGTAATAGTCACTTAGGAAATCCAGGAGTTCATTCTATTTGTTACAGAGGCCCATATTGTACGAGGAGCCTATTCTTGTTGGAATCCTTAAGAATTATCATGTTCCCCTTCTAGGGGAAATCAAGCGTCGCAAAAGAACAGTACGCAAAATTCGGGAGTCGAAATCGCCACCGCAAAATCAAACGTTCCAGGCGGTAAAACCAATCGAAACGACGCCCTCGACTCGCCGAGAAGGACGGCGAGATGAAATCGATACGGGAGGCGATGAAGGGGAGGGGGCGACTCACGCCGCCGCCGCGGCCGCTGAGGGAGACGTTGTTGAAATGGTGGCCGTCCGTCATCTCGTCCACCGCGCGCGCGCAGCCGCCGGTGTCCGCCGCCGCTGGGACCGTCCTAACTCCCTCTCTCTCGTGCGATCTCGAGCGCGAGTCGCCTCGGCAGCCGCAGGGCTGCGCGATCGGGGAGCTCCGCCGCGTGGAGGGAAGGCGTCTCTGTTTCTCGGTGTGGGGAGGGGGGGCGCATTCGTATAGGCGTTGGGACGTGGGATTAGTCCCCGACTGAGAGGTGGGGCTGTCCTCTCGCGAGCCAACGAAAGACTGATTTTTTTCCAACCCTGTAACCGACATACTATATACTAGTAGTTCGTTAAAACTTCTGATCAGTGTTAAGCATGGCTAATCGACACAATGAGTTGTAACGACTGGATCTTCAAAATGTTATACATTTCGTATTTAAATTTCGTATGATAGTAAGCTATGCACTATGACTACATTAATCATATTAGTAAAAAAATGTAAATTTTATTTCTACGTTAATTGTATATTAAAAAATGTTATCTACAAGAATACAATGTTATTATAAACTGCTGAGATATATATGATGCTAATAAAAGTTTATTGCTGCAGCTATTTAATACGCTAATTAGAAAGTTAGTTCAAAACTAAATTAACCCATGTCATTTATTTTAAAACGAAAGGAGTAGTTGATTGGCAGAACAAGAACACTAAGTCCAGTTCGCATGCACAAAATATGTAACATTATAAGGACCACCATGGACTAATCGATGTAGTTGCTCTCCATCACATTACTTTCTTTGAATCCAGGTTATTTTTATACACAAATATCACATAACAAAGGTTTTTCCATGTTAGGGCCGTGCAGCGGTTTCTGGACACAGATACGAACTTCAAGCAGATGCTCTTGTGATGCATATGACATGAGTACTTCATCTGGTCTCAATATATTTTACTGATAAAAGGACGGAGTGGGAATGAAGAAAAATGGTGATAAGGGACCACTCGCCTTCACCTTCCTTTATTTTGTTTATGTGTACACCTATTTTCTTTCAAAAAGAAGTAATACAACAATGGTTCACTTCTGTGCACATCAGTAACTATACCCACGGAGACTATCGAGATGTCGAGCTATCCTGTATCACTTACATAGAAACTCAGATCCAGATTCCTTTCGTACTCTATCGTTGGACTCTATTTTGGCTGCAAGTATAATATCATGGATAAAACTCTTGTCTGGGAATTCATCTGGTACGTGGCTTCTATATATATCAAATTGTACATCTGCTTCTTTTTTCTTGTCTAAAAGTGCATAAACAATGCCCTGAAACAAAGATAGATGACCTGACAGTCAGAATCAGAATGAAAAGGAACTGTAAGACACATGGTCAAAGCATACCTGGCAAAGATGAGGCCGGAAATCTCGAGGATCCTCATTTATTAGATTTTGTAGTTTCTCTGATGCAACATCCAACTCACCCTGTATGTCATCAGAAGGTTCATTTACACGCTATAAAACTATCGAGAATTCAGAACTTCATGATATTTTTTGTGGGTATTTGTTACCTTGACAACATGCATTTGTGCAATCAAAAGCTTTATGTTGCGCTCTTCAGGCACCCTTTTCTCAGAAACCGCAAGTTGCAAAGCATTTTCAAGAATTTCAAAAACACAAGAGCCCTCAAGTCCCTTATGCATACACAGTGCGATACCCTGCAAGAGTGGGAGCTGTTAGCAGAGAATGTGGAAGTATCAATTGTTTCAAGGATATCACATAAAAAGGACATTAGAATAAGCAATTTTTTAAAAAAAAATTGCAAGGCTAGATTGCTTTGATAATATGCTGCATACAAATATGTTGATCAGACACGTCAAGAAACAGTGAAAATGCTGCTTTGTTGCTTCTCAAAAACCCACAAAAAAGTCTATGTAGCTGCATATTATTTAGTAAAACGTAGCAAGACTCGAGTTGATTGGTTATATAACACGTTTATACAATTTTAACAAGACCCTCCTTGTATAGCTAATACTTTCCACCATCTTAGAATGAAAACTAAAGAATATGACTATCAAGGAACTGACTCGTGACCCAGCATCTGCGCGCAGTTCAGCCCAGGTGGGCCCAGCCAAAGTCCAATTGGGACTAAAGGGGCTGCGCACCTGAAGAAGTAGGAGCAGATCTTTTCTGGTTTCTAGAAGAGATCAGAACAGATTAGTAAAAGATAGAGTTTGAGCTGAATAAATTCAGTTCAGTTAGAGATAGGATTAGATTCTATCTTCTAGTAGTTTAAGTAATAGTTCAGGACTCTTAAGGGGCTATAAAATGAAGTCAAAACACCCCAGATCAGATCAATAGAGTTTATTCCTTCACAAAAAGCCAGCCGCCACCTCTCTCTTTTGGAGCAGCCGCCGCCTCTGTTCCCATCTATTCTGCGCCTCCACCTCCAGGAACAGGCGGCAGCCCACTGTTCTTCCCTGTTCCGTGCCGCCTCCTCAACAGCAGAACTATTAGAGTAGTAATTGTGGCTGTATTAGATGAATAAAAATAATGGGGTACAGGGATGATTATATAGAGGGATTAGGTGGGAGAAAAAGACTAAACTATCCCTAACCCTAATCCCTCACTAATGACTAATATGCCCCTGTGACACACGTAATTACAGTGTCTAACCCCCCCCCCCCCGCAGTCACAACATTTAGCCACTGCAGATGTTGAGACTGGACCGAAACTCGGAGAACAGCAACGACGGGAGGCCCTTCGTGAAGATGTTGGCGAACTGCGTCGTCGCTGGGACATGGTGTACCCGAACCTCGCCGCGTGCAACCCGCTCATGAACAAAGTGGAGGTTGATCTCCACATGCTTCGTGCGCTGATGCTGGACCGGATTGGTGGAGAGGTACACGGCGCTGACGTTGTCGCAGTAGATGAGTGTGCTCCTGGCGACGGGAGTGTAGAGCTCCTGAAGTAGCTGCTGAAGTCAGGAGGCTTCAGCCACGCCGTTAGCCACGGCGCGATACTCCGCCTCAGCACTCGAGCGCGACACCACGGGCTGACGCTTCGAGGACCAGGAGACGAGGTTACCGCCTAGGAAGACGGCGTACTCAGAAGTAGAACATCGTGTGTCCGGGCAACCTGCCCAGTCAGCGTCGGTGTACACGACCAGCTCAGGTCGTGTCACGTCGAAGGAGGAGGCCGTAATCGAGGGTACCTCGTAGATACCGAAGAATCCGCTTCACAGCGGTGAGATGCGGCTCCCTCGGGTCATGCATGTGGAGGCACACCTGCTAAACCGCATACGAGATATCCGGCCTGGTGAAGGTGAGGTACTGAAGAGCACCTGCAAGACTCCTGTAAGGAGTGGGGTCAGAGACGGGTGTCCCGTCGGTAGCGGAGAGCTTTGCCTGAGTATCCACTGGAGTGGAGCACGGCTTGCACTCAGCCATGCCTGCTCGCTGGAGGATGTCCAGGCAGTATTGTCGCTGGTGAAGGAATAGGCCGTCTGGTCGGTCCTCGACCGCAATACCCAGGAAGTGGTGAAGACGACCCAGGTCCTTCATAGCGAACTACTGCTGTAAAGCAGAAATGGTTCGCCGAAGCAGAACCGAACTAGACGATGTCAGTACAATGTCATTGACGTACAGTAGGAGGTAAGCAGTATCACTGCCCCGTCGATAGACAAACAGCGAAGTGTCCGACTTAGCTTCAACGAACCCCTGTGAGACCAAGAAGGAGGCGAACCGGCTATACCAGGCTCGCGCTGCCTGTTTCAGTCCGTACATGGATTTGTTCAGCTTACAGACCATGTCTGGGTGAGCTGAATCCACAAACCCTACCGGCTGACTGCAGTACACCGTCTCGGTCAGTGTACCGTGGAGGAAGACATTCTTGACGTCCAACTGGTGGACAGGCCAAGAACGCGAGAGAGCCAGCGACAGTACAATACGAACTGTCGCCGGCTTTACCACCGGGCTGAAAGTCTCGTCTTAGTCGACTCCAGGGCGCTGAGTGAAACCCCGGAGTACCCACCGAGCCTTGTACCTCTCCAAGGTACCATCCGCCTTCTTCTTATGCGTGAACACCCACTTGCCCGTGACAACATTGCCACGTCCGGGACGGGGAACCAGGTCCCAGGTCCGGTTGGCAAGCAGGGCCTCATACTCTTCCTCCATAGCGCGGCGCCAGTGAGGGTCCGCGAGGGCGCTGCGCACGGAAGTAGGTATGGGTGAGATCGAGGAAGGATCGGTCGGTGGAGATGTCGTCGACGAGAAAGAAGCCCCGTCGAACCGCTCAACTGGCCGAAGATTCCCGGACGCACATCGAGTCACCATCGGGTGGACGTGACCAGGATCCCTGTGGAGAAGAGGGGGGTTGTACACCGGTCGCTCGGGTACAACCACCTTCTCTCGTCGTGGGTAGACGAGAGTGGGTCTCGAGGCCTCGCGCGGCGCAGCTGGAACAGGAGGAGCTCCCCCCGCGCTCGTCGCTGGTAGACAAGTGCGGGGTCAGCAAAACTAGAAGTAGTCGTCGGTGCCGCGCGTGGCGCAGCTGGTGATGTCACAGGCGTCGATGCCGCACGTGGTGCAGCAGGTGACGCCAGAGGCGTCGATGCCACACGTTGTGCAGCTGGTGACGCCGGGGGCACCTGAGGTGACGTCGGGGAAGCCGAGGCCGCGCGTGGCGCAACGGGTGACGCCAGAGGCGTCGATGCCGCACGAGGTGCAGCGGGTGACGTCGGAGGCGTCGATGCCGCACGAGGTGCAGCAGTCGGCGCCGGGGGCACCTGAGGTGTAGCTCGTGTCGAACCTACAGAAGAAAGAGGCCAAGGCAGCTGGGAGGCAGCCTCGGGGTCAGTGGGAAAAAGGGAGTCCAGCTCTGTGGTGGAATCGGAAGAGGTGGTGGAGAAAGGAAAGGATGACTCATCGAAGACGACGTGCCGAGAGATCAAGTGAGATCTAAGCACCGATAACCCTTATGATCCAGGGAATACCCGAGAAAAACACACCGTGTCGAGCGGGGCGCAAGCTTATGTGGGGCAGTGGCGGAAAGGTTAGGGTAGCAAGCGCACCCGAAAACTCGAAAGTGATCGTAAAGAGGATCGGTACCATATAGAGCAAAGTAGGGGGTGGAGGCACGAATCGCCTTGTTGGGAAGACGATTAATCAGAAGTGTGGCAGTATGAAGAGCCTCCACCCAGTATCGGGCTGGAATAGATGCCTTGAACATTAGGGAGCGCATGACATCATTGGTGGTGCGAATCATGCGCTCTGCGTTGCCGTTTTGAGGAGAGGTATACGGACAAGACATGTGTAGTTGTACCTCATGTGCGGAGAGAAAATTACAAAACGCGGAGTTATCAAACTCGCGTATGTTATCGCACTGGACAGCTCGGATGGTGCGCCCAAACTGAGTAGAAATCCAAACGAAGAAGTGAGAAAGAGTGACGAAAGTCTCAGACTTCAATCGTAATGGAAAAGTCCAGGAAAAGTGAGAAAAATCATCAATGATCATCAAGTAATAATTAAAGCCCGATACACCGGTAATGGGAGATGTCCACAAATCACAATATATAAGATCAAACGTGTGCTCAACATGAGTCACAGAAGTGGGAAAAGAAAGCCTAACATAGCGACCAAGCTGACAGGCATGACATAGGGAGTCATGTGTGCCCCTAGAACACGAGATAACAGAACTATTGAACAACTTCGACATAGCATCTGCACCAGGGTGGCCAAGCCGGCGATGCCAGATGGTAGATGAAGTTGTCGTAGTCAAAGCAAGCGGCGGTGATGCAGCGGAAGTAGGAAGTCAAAGTGTGTATAGGGGCCCGAAGCTATCACATCGAAAAAGAGGTCGTCAGGTGGAAAGATCCTTCACAGACAAACCAAAAGGATCAAATTCAATGGAAACATTGTTGTCAGTGGTAAAACGGCGAATAAAAAGCAAGTTTTGAATGATATCCGGAGCAACAAGAATGTTTTTAAGCTGGAAAGAACCCGGGAGACCGGAATCACCTACTGAGGTGACCGGAAGAACGGACCTATTCCCAACAACGATAGATGAAGAAAAAGAGGGATTGGGAAAATGGGTGGAAGAGAGTATACCGGGATTAAGAGTGGTATGGTATGACGCTCCGGAATCGACTAACCAGTCGGCACCTGGTGGAGTAAGGTGCATGGTGCTAAAGGAAGAAGCCAGTGATTGTCGATCCCACGTCGACGGTGGCTCCTGGAGAGGTGCCGACGGCTCCGAGTACCCAACAGGGTAGTCAATGCCTCCGTAGGTTGAGGCTGACTGTCCGCCAGAAAAGTATCCATGCCCACCATAGGCCTGAGCTGGCGGCCCACCAGCACTGGAGGCTGGTCCACTGTAGCCCGGGGTGGCCGCGAAAGCCGGCTGGGGACGTGGTGGTCGTGGAGGCTGAGAACCCGGGGATGGCCCAGACCACATGTAGATCTGGCCAGTCCACGGGTTGTAGGGAGTGGGCCAGGGTGCACCTCCCTTGCTGGTACCACCACTACCACCAGTAGTCAGAGCCGTGGGTGTGGGAGTGCCGCCTGCACTGCTATCACCACGACCGCCGTTCTTTCCTCGGCGACGACGGTTTCCACCTCCTGTACTGGCAGGAGTGCCTGGAGTTGAAGGTGGTCGTGACGGCGGTCCACCAGCAGCTGGTAAGGGTGGACGAGGGGACTGCCCAGAGCCATAAAAGGTTGTGGCAGATCCGAAGCCAGTAGAGCCTCCTGCAGTGATCTCCTCAAGCTCAAGATCAGACCATACCTTTAGTGACTCCAGTCGGAGTAGCCACGTCCGTAGGTGACAATAGCGCTCATTCAGTCCCTGAAGGACCCAAAGAACAAGGGCGCTATCAGTGACCGGCTCACCAAGGTCACGTAGGGCATCCGCCATGCCCTTCATCTCCCGGTAGTAGGTGGAGATAGAACAGTCACCCTGGACGGTGTTCTGGAACCGAGTGCTGATGTGGAGGGCTCGAGTCGCGCGGTTCCCTAGAAACCGGAGCTCAAGGACCAGCTAGGCCCGTCGAGCAGTGCCGCCACCGCGCTGCCTGACGATGTCCTGTAGCTCCTCTGTCAAAGAGCCAAGGATCCAGAATAGGACCAGACTGTCCATGCTGATCCAGTACACCAGTACTGAAGAATCGTCCTGGAGGACGTGGTCGCCGAGGCAGTAACGCCTCAGCGTGAGGAGCACCATATCACGCCACCGGGCATATGAGGTGGACTCGGAGCTGAGAACAACCGGCACGAGCGTCCGGATGTTCTGAATCCCTGCGCCTGCGCATGAAGAGCGGCCACAAGTGAAGCCGAGTACGTACCAGTGTCTGAGGGAGGCTCGTGGGCAGCACTCATTGATCGGTGAGCACTCTCCTCGAGCTGGTGGGACAGCGCTGCCACGGAGGCACGCTCCCGCTCTAGGGCGAGAGCGAGTGCCCGCTCGCGCTCGCGAGAGGCAGCCAGTGCTGCGGCGATGTCGGAGGTATCCGCAGTGTCGGTACCGTAGGAAGAAGAAACTGCGTTCTCAACAGCGACACCAACGACTGGGAACGGAATCAGCGGGACAGTAGTCGTGGTGCTCCCGTCGATGTTGAGGTTGGTCGAGTCCCGTAGCCCGGAAGTACCTGCCATGAAAGTGACAGCGGTGGCGGGGTTGCCGGTGGTACCTACGAGAGATCCGTCGGCAGCCGGACCGGTTTTCGGAGTCAAAGAAGGGGCGGCAGCACCTCTAGGAACCGAAAACACAGGTGGTCGAGCGGTCCAGGGGGCGGCGGCCCCTCTAGAGGCGGCGAGCCAGAGGGTTGCGGCCCCTCCAGAGGTGGCGGCGGCCCCTCCAGAGGCGGCGGCGGCCCCCCTGTGCGCGCACGGCCCCCATCCGGGTGGAGGCGGCCCGAATCTGGGTGGGGCCGCCTCGATCCAGGGCGCGGCAGCGCTGGCTGGGGCGCTGGCGGCGGCGGCGCCAGCGGCGGGCCCGACCCTGGTCACCGCGGTGTGATTGGAGGTGGCGGCGGCAGTAGCCAACACGGGCAGCACGGCGGTGCAGAGGCGCGGCGCCTCAGTGGCGGCTCCAGCGGGCGGCGCGCCGGCGAGGCCGGCGGCTGCTCCGGCGGGCGGCGGCGCATGGCTAGTGCGGCGGCGGCGGCTGGGTCATTAGGGTTAAGCCCTAATCCTAATTAAAACCTAGTTGATACCATATTAGAGTAGTAATTGAGGCTGTATTAGATGAATAAGATAATGGGGTACAGGGATGATTATATAGAGGGATTAGGTGGGGGAAAAAGACTAAACTACCCCTAATCCCTCACTAATAACTAATATGCCCCTGTGACACACGTAATTACAGTGTCTAACAAGAACAAACCTATGCTCCTCTGTTCTGTCCTACTAAGAACAGAACTAGAGCCCCTCTGATCCTCTCTCAAGTCTTGTTGTATCACCTGAAAATCCTTTTCTTAAGTGTTGATCATCTGGATCAATCTGTTTTCATCCGAACAGATCTGATCAAGGTGTTCTGGACACCGGATTTGCAACAATCATGGCATCAGAGCCGGTTCGACCCCAAATTGAATTAAGCATGATGTTGTCTACACCTCCAAGCAGCGGCAGCGCCACCAGCCATATGACACCCTCTCCGGCAGCTCGTGAGGTGAACAATGGGACGGGATTCCCCGTGCTCACCAAGACCAACTGCGCGGAGTGGGCTGTCATGATGAAGATCAAGCTGAAGGCACTACTGCTTTGGAAGGTCGCGGAGGAGGGAAGCGTGAGTGAGCAAGAAGATATGATGGCGCTTGACATCTTGGTCAGCGTTGTCCCGCCGGAGATGATCACGACAATCGGATAGAAGAAGACGGTGAACGAGGCATGGGACACGATCGCCATCATGCGGGTCGGGGCCGACCGCGTGAAGAAGAAGATGGCACGGCAACTTCGGAAGGAGTTCAAAGCCGCTTCTTCAAGGATGGCGAGAGCGTGGAGGACTTCTCCCTCCGCCTAAGTGGCATGCTATCACGGCTTGCGTCGCTAGGGGAGGTGATAGGAGAAGAGATGGTCGTGGAGAAGCGCCTGCGAAGCGTTCCAGAATGCTTCCAACAGATCGTGGTGGCGATCACGACACTGTTGGACGTGTCGACCCTCACCTTGTCGGAGGTGACGGGGCGTCTCAGAGCGGTAGAGAACGCCTTCGACATGATGCAGCGGAAGGGAGGAGTACACGATGGCCAGTTGTACCTCACTCGAGAGGAGTGGGAGGCACAACAGAAGGAGGAGCGGTCTAGCCAGTGCGCGGGTTCTTCTAAGAGGGACGGTCGTAAGGGCCCGTCCAAGAAGAACGGAGGCAAGAAGGGAGGTTCCGGGAAGGATATTTTGCGGGACCAGTGCAGAAAGTGCGGAAGAAGGGTCACTGGGCCAGGGAGTGTTGGTCGAAGCCTAAGCAGGAGGAGTCGCAGCAGCAAGCCTTTATGGTGAAGGCGGAGGAGGGTGCCTTGTTCATGACAAGGGTGGCCTAAGTACAAGAGGAGTCTGCACAGGAATGTCCTACGCACCCACTAGAGATAGTGGAGGGACGTGTCTTCGCTCACCACGGCAACGACGACTTTGACGACACTCGTTGGTACCTCGACACGGGCGCGACCAACCACATGACGGGTTCGCGCACCATCTTCTCCGAGCTCAACGAAAACGTCGATGGAACCATCAAGTTTGGCGACAACTCCGTCGTGCGTATCCAGGGGAAGGGTACGGTACTATTGGCCGCCAAGACGGGTGAGCACAGAAGGCTTACCGGCGTCTACCTCACCCCGCGCCTCACCACCAACCTCATCAGCGTCGGCCAGCTAGATGAGGATGGCTACAACATCACGGTGCATGGAGGAGTGATGCACATACGGGATGAGCAGCAGCGTCTCCTCACACGAGTTCAGCGCGACGACAACATGTTGTACTCCGTCAGGCTCAACATCACACGCCCGGTTTGCCTAACCACGAGGCGTGATGATGTTGCGTGGTGTTAGCACGAACGCTACGGACACGTCGGCTTCCAAGCGCTTCAGAAGTTGGCACGAGAGGAGATGGTGCTCTGGCTTCCGCAAATCGATCACATCGATCAATTGTGCGAGGCTTGCTTGGTCGGGAAGCAGAGGCGCTCCAGCTTCCCCAAGCAAGCTCGGCGGCGCGCGGAGGGTGCGCTCGACCTCGTCCACGGCGACATCTGTGGGCCTATCACGCCGACGACTCCAGGCGGCAAGAAGATGTTCTTGATGATAGTGGATGACATGAGCCGCTATATGTGGCTCTATCTCCTAGCAAACAAGGACCAGGCGCCAGACTTAATTCAGCAGTTCCAGACGACGGTTGAATTAGAGTCCGGGAGGAGGCTAAAACTACTCCGTACTGATCGCGGAGGGGAGTTCACCTCACAGGAGTTCGGCGTGTATTGCGATCAGTACAGAGTACAACGTCAACTCACAACCCCGTATACGCCGCAGCAAAACGGGGTTGTGGAGCGGTGCAACCAAACGGTGGTCGGCATGGCAGGAGTATGTTGAAGGCGAAGGGTATGCCCGGGATTTTTTGGGGTGAGGCAGTTATCACGGTTGTCTACATCTTAAATCGATCCCCCACCCGCGGCCTCGACGCGAAGACGCCATATGAAGCTTGGCATGGAGAGCGACCAGCCGTCAACTACTTTCGAACTTTTGGGTTAGTGGGGCATGTCAAGAACACGCGCCCCCACCTGAAAAAGTTAGAAGGCCGGAGTACTCCGATGATTTTCCTTAGCTATGTTGCAGGGACGAAGGGCTACTGGATGTATATCCGGCTGATAGGCGCACACACATATCACGTGACGTGATATTCGACGAGGCGGCCAAGTGGGACTGAGGGGGAGGAGCAGGAGAAGAGGACTACACCGCCTTCCACGTCGACTCCTTAGGTCCAACACTTGTTGGACCTGCTGTTCCGGCACCCGGAGAGGTGCTACAGGGTCCGGAGGGGCCGAACAGCACCCCTGTAGTGCCCAAGAGGGGCACAGAAGGGTCTCTCCAGACCCCAGGAGTTCATGCGCCAACCTCTAGACCTGCTGGAGGGGGTCCAGCACTCGCGGCGCCCCAAAGGTTCCTGCAGGGATTGTCCAGCGCATATCAGGGCTGGAACAGTCGTGCACGGTGGTCAGCAGCAGCAGGGGTTCCGGAGTTGAAGATTTCAGCACCTTCGTCACGCCACGGAATCCTCGGCCCGTCCGCTTCGCCACACCATTGTCGGACCCGGCAGCAACGTCATCGACGCCTATTACGACGACGGCACGAAACAACGGTTCCGCACGATGCGCAACGTGTTTGTAACCCTCACCCCTCCTGGTCGGGCTGAGCGCCAACCAAGCTTGGAGGAGGGGGAGCTCATGTTCACCACCGCGGAGGAGCCCACGTCCTTCGCCGATGCTGAGGAACACCCGTGCTGGAGACGGGCCATGCTCGAGGAGATGGAGTCCATAGAAGAAAACAAGACTTGGCAACTTGTTGATCTTCCTGCAGGACACAAGCACATTGGCCTCAAATGGGTGTTCAAGGTGAAGAGGGACGAGCATGGGGAGGTGGTGAAGCACAAGGCTCGGTTGGTGGCTAAAGACTATATTCAGCGGCAAGAAATAGATTTTGACGAGGTATTTGCTCCTGTAGCTCATCTCGAATATGTTTGCTTGCTCCTTGCAGTTGCCGCGCACAAGGGGTGGGAGGTACACCACATGGACGTGAAGAGTGCCTTCCTGAACGGCGACGTGATGGAGGAGGTGTACGTCTCCCAGCCCGCTGGCTTCATCATCGACTCAAGAAGTCTTTATATGGACTTCGTCGGGCGCCTAGGGCCTGGAATGCCAAGCTCAATGATAGCTTGCTATCGCTTGATTTCCAAAAGAGTAGGAGCAAGCACGAGATCTACTTTCGTTGAGTTGAAGATGAGAAGCTTATCGTCGGTGTGTACGTCGACGATCTTGTGATCACAGGAGGGGACGACCTTAAGAAGTTCAAGGGGGAGATGATGAAGAGGTTCAAGATGAGCGACATGGGTCTCTTGTCATATTATCTTGGTCTGAAGGTGCGGCAAGCTGATGCAGGGATAAGCGTTGGGCAAGCGGCCTACGCTTCCAAACTTGTCTCTAAAGCTGGACTGGAGGGATGCAACCCCTGTGCATTTCCCATGGAGCAAGGCCTAAAGCTTTACAAGACAAGTGATAGTCCGTTGGTGCATGCAACGGACTATAGGAGCTTGGTGGGAGGGCTGGATACTTGGTGACCACATGTCCGGATCTCGCCTACTCGGTCGGGTACGTGAGTCGGTTTCTGGAGGAGCCCAAAAAGGAGCACTTTGCTGCAGCCACGCGCATTGTACGCTACATAGCGGGTACAATCAACTATGAAGTCTTCTATGCAAGAGGAGACATGGAGCTTATTGGGTACTCGAATAGTGACTATACAGGAGACGTGGAGGACCGCAAGAGCACAAGCGGGGTGCTGTTCTGTCATGGAAACAACCCCGTTTCATGGCAGTCCTGCAAGTAGAAGGTGGTGGCCTTGTCCTCATGTGAAGCAGAATATATCACAGCAGCTCAAGGGGCATGTCAAGGTGTATGGATGGCACGGCTGATGGAGGACTTAGCTGAAAAATCGAAGGCACCGGTGCTGCGAGTTGGCAACAAGTCAGCTATAGACTTGAGCAAGAACCCGGTACACCATGACAGAAGAAAGCACGTCGATGTCAAGTACCACTACATACGAGAGTGTGTGGAC
The DNA here is from genome assembly GCA_030760725.1 of Neostapfia colusana. Taxonomy (NCBI): domain Eukaryota; kingdom Viridiplantae; phylum Streptophyta; class Magnoliopsida; order Poales; family Poaceae; genus Neostapfia; species Neostapfia colusana. The sequence goes on along the minus strand of JASWHV010000005.1, from coordinate 2,757,605 downwards.
AGCGGTACTATTGTGCTTGAGCAAATCTCCACCAAGACCAGATGGCGGAGATCTTAACCAAGGCACTTGAAACACAGAAGTTCGTGGAGATGAGAAGAAAGATTGAGATCCTAAAATGTGCGCAGGCGATAGGATCGGGAGGAGAATGACGTGTGACCCTGCACCTGCGCTCAGTTCAGCCCAGGTGGGCCCAGCCAAAGTCCAATTGGGACTAAGGCTGTCTGCAGGATATGGAACGGGACTGCATAGGTGGCGGGGCGTACGTGAGGAGCGTCTGCAGCGGGCTACTGGATGAGGTACGCCATACGCCTGCATTGCTACATGGATCCGCCGGTGAGAGCGTACACGGTATGATCTTCGGTGTGACATTCGTTACTTTTCGCGCGCGGAGGAGGACTTCGCGACCAGGCGGCCGTCGGCGGCGAGGAGGCGGCGGTGATACAGTAGGCCTCATCTCAGCGTGCGGTGGTGGCAGGCCAACCTCGCTGGGCGGGATCTCTCACAAGCGACACATTCGTCATCTACTGGACGAGCTCGTGGCCAGACGCAGAGCGACAACTTCATCAGCTTCGTCCAACCACTGGGACAAGGACGAGCTCGCAGCGAGCGCAAGGCGTCGTTCACGCTCGCGTCAATCATTCCTGGCGAGCAGCAGATCGCTACTAGCGCCCTCCTCTGCCGCGGCGGGAGCGGCAAAGGCCAACGGCGTGAGAGGACCTGGCTGGCGGCAACGGGGCCGTTCGAGGAGGGAGGCCGCTCGCATTGCCGGAGGGCGAGAGCAGTGCCGGAGGTTGGATCGCTCGCGGTGGAGGCAGGCCCGGCGAGGGCAGAGGCGGGGCGGCGAGGATGGAGGTGGTTGCGATGTTGAGAAAAGCATAGGGAAGAAGCACCGAGAAAGATTGGGAAGAAAGAGAAATAAAAAGAAAATAAAAGGTAAAGAATAAACAAAAAAAGGAAAAAATAAAATGAAATGGATAGATAGAAAAAAGAAAAGAGATGGAAAAATATAGTAAAGAATGAATGGTAGTCGATATAGAGTACGTTAGAGAGTACGATGAGTGCGGTAACACGTACTGGAAAGTAGAGAATCTTTTAGAGTCTGCTGAAAAGAGGTGAGAATATTCGTTTGGAGTAAATTTTCAGAGCACATGAGTGCGGATAGCCTAAAGGGGCTGCGCACCTGAAAAAGTAGGAGCAGATCTTTTCTGGTTTCTAGAAGAGATCAGAACAGATTAGTAAAAGATAAGAGTTTGAGCTGAATAAATTAAGTTCAGTTAGAGATGTGATTAGATTCTATCTTCTAGTAGTTTTTAAGTAATAGTTCAGGACTCTTATAAGAGGGCTATATAATGAAGCCAAAACACCCTAGATCAGATCAATAGAGTTTATTCCTCCACAAAAAGCCAGCCGCCACCTCTCTCTCTTGGAGCAGCCGCCGCCCCATTTTGCGCCTCCACCTCCAGGAACAGGCGGCAGCCCTCTGTTCTTCCCTGTTCTGCACCACCTCCTCAATAGCAGAACAGACCTACGTAATAGAGGGAGAATGATTTGTGTATATTAATCTGAGGGGTTAAGGGTACAATATATAGAGGGAAGGGAAAAGACTATTAGCCCCTAACCCTAATCCCATCCAAAAGATTAAACTGCCCCTAGTTATCCCCCTAATTACATAGTCTAACACCTCCCGCAGTCACAACATCTAGCCACTGCAGATGTTGAGACTGGACCGAAACTCTGAAAACAGCGACGACGGGAGGCCCTTGTAAAGATGTCAGCAAACTGTGTCGTCGTCGGGACATGGTGTACCCGAACCTCGCCTCGTGTCACCCGCTCACGAACAAATTGGAGATCAATCTCCACATGCTTCGTGCGCTGATGCTGGACAGGGTTGGTGAAAAGGTACACGGCGCTGACGTTTTCGCAGTAGATGAGAGTGCTCCTGTCGACTGGAGTGTGGAGCTCCTGAATCAACTGCTGAAGCCAGGAAGCCTCACCACGCCGTTAGCCACGGCGCGATATTCCGCCTCAGCACTCGAACGCGACACCACGATTCTATCTTCTAGTAGTTTAAGTTAGGGATGGCAATTGTACCCATGGGTTCGGGTACCCGGCGGGAATTGCACCCGACGGGTACGGGTACAGATTTTTACCCGCGGGTACAACCCATACCTGACCCGTCATTTTGCGGGTACGGATACGGGTTTTGTCTTTTACCCGCGGGTACCCGTCGGGTACCCGAATTCTTAAATTTGGGCCAAAAACAAACAAGAATTCCAGCCCAACCCATGTGTAACCCTAATCACCAAACACCCCCCACCAGGCACCAGCCAGGCAGCCACCCGACTCCCGACCACAGCTCAATGCCGCGCGCCGCCCTCCTCCCCTCCCGAGGTCCCGCCCCGCCGCCGGACGCCCTCACGCGGTCCCGCCGCCGGCCGCCAGCGCAAGGGTCGAGGTCGAGCTCCTGGCCGCCGCCCCCTCCGCCCCCCGCCAGCGCCCAGCTGCTGCACTGCAGATCCGAAAGCCGCCAGCCGCCCTCCCACCGCCGTTCCGCCACACGCAACCCCCTCCCGCCTCAAATCCGGCCGCCGCACTGATTTTACTCTCATACCCGACGGGTACCCGAAACCCGCCCGAAACCCGCCGGGTTCGGGTACCATTTTTTACCCGCGGGTTTGGGTTCGGGTGGGAAATTTTACTCGTGCATATTTCCTGTCGGGTCGGGTTTTCACACTACCCGACCCGTTGCCATCCCTAGTTTAAGTAATAGTTCAGGACTCTTATAAGGGGGGCTATATAATGAAGCCAAAACACCCCAGATCAGATCAATAGAGTTTATTCCTCCACAAAAAGCCAGCCGCCGCCCCATTCTGCGCCTCCAACTCCAGGAACAGGCGGCAACCCTCTGTTCTTCCCTGTTCTGCGCCGCCTCCTCAACAGCAGAACAGACCTGCGTAATAGAGGGAGAATGATTTGTGTATATTAATCTGAGGGGTTAAGGATACAATATATAGAGGGATTGGGTGGGAAAAAGACTATTAAGCCCCTAACCCTAATCCCATCCAAAAGACTAAACTGCCCCTGGTTATCCCCCTAATTACATAGTCTAACACCCCCCGCAGTCACAACATCTAGCCACTGTAGATGTTGAGACTAGACCGAAACTCTAAAAACAGCGACGACGGGAGGCCCTTCGTGAAGGTGTCAGCAAACTGCGTCGTCGTCGGGACATGGTGTACCCGAACCTCGCCTTGTGCCACCCGCTCACGAACAAAGTGGAGATCAATCTCCACATGCTTCGTGCGCTGATGCTGGACAGGGTTGGTGGAGAGGTACACGGCGCTGATGTTTTCGCAGTAGATGAGAGTGCTCCTGTCGACTAGGGTGTGGAGCTTCTGAAGCAGCTGGTGAAGCTAGGAAGCCTCAGCCACGCCGTTAGCCACGGCGCGATATTCCGCCTTAGCACTCGAGCGCGACACCACGTGATGTCGTTTCGAGGACCAGGAGACGAGATTACCGCCCAGGAAGACGGCGTACCCAGAGGTAGACCGGCGAGTGTGAGCAGCCTGCCCAGTCAGCGTCGGTGTACACGACCAGCTCGGAGGTCGTGCCACGTCGAAGGAGGAGGTCGTAGTCGAGGGTGCCACGCAGGTACCGAAGAATTCGCTTCACAACGGTGAGGAGCGGCTCCCTCGGGTCGTGCATGTGGAGGCACACCTGCTGAACCGCATAGATGTCCGGCCTGGGAAAAAGGGAATCCAACTCTGTGGTGGAACCGGAAGAGGTGATGGAGAAGGGAAAGGAGGACTCGTCGAAGACGACGTGCCGAGAGATCAAAAGGCGGTGAGTAGTGAGATCTAAACACCGGTACTCCTTATGATCAAGGGAATACCCGAGGAAAACACACCGTGTCGAGTGGGGCGCAAGCTTATGCGGGGCAGTGGCGGAAAGGTTAGGGTAGCAAGCGCACCCGAAAACTCGAAGGTGATCGTAAAGAGGGTCGGTGCCATGTAAAGCAAAGGTGGGGGTGGAGGCACGAATCACCTTGGTAGGAAGGCGATTAATCAGAAGTGTGGCAGTATGGAGAGCCTCCACCCAGTATCGGGATGGAACAGATGCTTGAAACATTAGGGAGCGCATGACATCATTAGTGGTGCGAATCATGCGCTCCGCCTTGCCGTTTTGAGGAGAGGTATACGGACAAGACATGCGTAGCTGTACCCCGTGTGCGGAGAGAAAGTTACGAAACGTAGAGTTATCAAACTCACGTCCGTTATCACACTGGACAGCTCGTATGGTGCGCCCAAACTGAGTGGAAATCCAAACGAAGGATGGCGAGCTCAAGGACTAGCCAAGCTCGTCGAGCGGTACCACCACCGCGCTGTCTGACGATATCCTGTAGCTCCTCCGGCAGAGAGCCAAGAATCCAGGATAGGACATGGTCTTGGAGGGCGTGGTCATCGAAGCGGAAGCGCCTCAGTGTGAGGAGCACCAGGTCACGCCACCATATGGGGTAGACTCGGAGCTGAGGACAACCGGCACGAGTGTCCGGATGTTCTGAATCCCGGCAGCCTGTGCATGAAGAGCAGCCACAAGTGAAGCCGAGTACGTACCAGCATCTGAGGCGGGCTCGTAGGCAGCACCCACCGGTCGGTAAGCACTCTTCTTGAGCTGGTGAGATAGAGCAGCTACGGAGGCACGCTCCTTCTCCAGGGCGAGAGCAAGTGCCCGCTCGCGCTCACGAGAGGCAGCTAGGGCTGCAGCGATGTCGGAGGTGTCCGACGTGTCGATGCCGTAGAAGGAGGCGGCAACCGCATTGTCAGCAGTAGCGCTTGTGGCTGCAGACGGGATCACCGATGGGACGGTGGTCGTGATGCTTCCATCGATGTCGACGTCGATGGCGGTCAAATCGTGATGCCCGGACGTAGTCCCTGCCATGAAAACAACGGCGGCGGCAGGTTTACCGGTAGTACCTACAAGAGGTCCGCCTACAGCCGGTCTAGTCCTCGGAGACGTGGCGGCTGTGGCCCCCAGTGCGCTGGTCGACCAAGATCCAGCGGTGCCCCAAATCCAGACGGCTGGTGGTGGCCTCGCATCAGGTGCAATGACTGCGGCAGGGAGGGGCGCCATGGTCTAGGGAGGCGGCGCAGTGGCAGCAGCCCTGGGCGGCAGTGCAGCAGATGCAGCGCGTGCAGGGGAGAAGGCGTTGTTTCCTGCGGTGGTTGGATGGGCGGCGGGGGCTGGACTGGCGGCTGCGGCCGCAGATGCGCCGGCGGCGGCCAAGGGCGGCGGCGCAGTGGCGCCGACAGCGGGTTGGGGCTGGCGGCGGAAATTGGCGGCGGCTGCGGCTGCAGAGGTGGTGGCGGGTTGGGGATAGCAGCGTCCCAGGGCAGCGGCGCGTTGGCGCTGGCGGCGGCCCAATACGGCGGCTGATCCATTAGGGTTAGGGTTAATCCCTAATCCTTAATCTAACCTAGCTAATGATACCATAATAGAGGGAGAATGATTTGTGTATATTAATCTGAGGGGTTAAGGGTACAATATATAGAGGAAATAGGTGGGAGAAAAGACTATTAGGCCCTATTTGGCACAGCTTCTGAACCAGCTTTTTTATAAAAATAAGCTGAGGGTGTACCAAACAGTCAGCTTCTCCAGCAGCTTATTAGTTCATCTGCTTCTCAAAATGAACTAAAAGCATGGTATAAGTTTAAACTGTTGTTCACCAGTTTTTCAAACAAGCTGCTTTTTAACAAGTTTAAGCCGTGCCAAACAAGGCCTTAAGCCCCTAACCCTAATCCCATCCAAAAGACTAAACTGCACCTGGTTATTCCCCTAATTACATAGTCTAACACTGTGCTCCTCTGTTCTGTCCTACTAAGAACAGAACTGTTCTGATCAATCTGATCAGAACCAGAGCCCCTCTGATCCTCTCTCAAGTTTTGCTGCATCACCTGGAAATTCTTTTCTTAGGTGTTGACCATCTAGATCAATCTGTTTTCAGCCCAACATATCTGATCAAGGTGTTCTGGACACCAGATTTGCAACAGGCACCTTGTAGAAAGAGCTACTAGTATGCTGATGATCCTTCCTTAAATGCTACATTCGTAAATAACTAGCATTTGAGCTGGTTGCTACTGTATTGTGAAACACATTTTTTTCCTTGTGAGAATTTCAACTTTTTGAGGCAACATTCTGTAGACTTGCAGAATAATCTAGCGTACATTAGATAACTGCAACAATGTTTACGTAAATGTGGCCACAGAAGAAGGGGAGAAGGAACCGCAGAGATCGGCAGTAGGAGGGCGGAGATCGGCCTTGGGCGAGGGAGGGGGCGGCCGCGAATCCCAGGGAGCGCATCGAGGAAGAAGTAGCAGCCGAGAGGTGCGGATCGGGGAAGAAGCGGCCAAGAGGAGCGGATCGAGGAAGAAGTCGGGGATCGGGGTAGCAGCGGGGATTGAGGAAGAAGCGGTCCGGGGGGAGGGGATCGGGGAGGAGAGGACAAATATCCTAGGAAGGCACTGGGCCGGGCTGCATCAGTGGGCTATGTGGACAGTATCACTGGGTCATTGAAAATTAGTTCAGCAGGGTAGAAATATAATTTTACTTGTATATTTTTAAATATTTATAGTGCATTACTGCTACAGTACGTAACGCCTAGGCGCCGCCTAGAAACGCTTAGGCTGCTAGCAGCGGGGCCCTGTACCCGCTCCGCTCCGCCAAATAACGCGGCTGCGGCCGAAGCTGCCGCGCGCACCGGCATCTAGGTAGCGGCTTTGGAAAATGCAGGCGGATACAGTGCGCCTCCATTTACAGAGATGCACTGTAGCGCCCGTAAGAGCAGAGAAAGGAAAGAAAAGAAAAAGGAGAGAAGGAAAAAATGGAAAGGAAAAAAAGAAAGAGGGAGGGAAAAGGAGAAAGAAAAAAAAAAGAAGAGAGGGAAAGGAGAAAAGAGAAAAAAAGAAGAAAAAAGAAGGAAATAAAAAATCCGATGTTTTTATAAGTTGTAAATGTAATATTATTAATATAAACGTTTAGTTGTGTTATGTAATATAAAATAGATGATAGTTGATATAGAGTTTTGGTTTAGAGGTACACGAGTGCGGCGAATTGAACTGTAAAGCTGAGAATCTTTTAGAGTTAACTGTAAAAGGGTAAGAATATTCTTTTAGAGATCGGATATAGAGGTGCACGAGTTCGAGCAGTCTTAGCCACGCTTAGGCTCTAGGTGAAGGGTCACCACCCGCCTAGCGCCTAGCACCTTTTAAAACATTGGTTATAGCATAATCTAGTATTATTGATGCGGGAAATATGGCCAAATTAACAAGACTGCACAAGTCAGAAGAAATGTAGACTGTACCCACATGGAGAGCCCGGATGAGGAGGGGATCCTCCGCGAGGACCTCCCTGAACTGCCGCTCGGCCTCGGCGAGGTCCCCTCTGAGCTCGTACAGCTGCGCCTCCGACAGGGGGGGGGGGGGGGGGGGGGGGGCTCGGCCACAGAAGAAGGGGAGAAGGAACCGCAGAGATCGGCAGTAGGAGGGCGGAGATCGGCCGTGGGCGAGGGAGGGGGCGGCCGCGAATCCCAGGGAGCGCATCGAGGAAGAAGTAGCAGCCGAGAGGTGCGGATCGGGGAAGAAGCGGCCAAGAGGAGCGGATCGAGGAAGAAGTCGGGGATCGGGGTAGCAGCGGGGATTGAGGAAGAAGCGGTCCGGGGGGAGGGGATCGGGGAGGAGAGAAGGACAAATATCCTAGGAAGGCACTGGGCCGGGCTGCATCAGTGGGCTATGTGGACAGTATCACTGGGCCGTTGAAAATTAGTTCAGCAGGGTAGAAATATAATTTTACTTGTATATTTTTAAATATTTATAGTGCATTACTGCTACAGTACGTAACGCCTAGGCGCCGCCTAGAAATGCTTAGGCTGCTAGCAGCGGGGCCCTGTACCCGCTCCGCTCCGCCAAATAAGGCGGCTGCGGCCGAAGCTGCCGCGCGCACCGGCATCTGGGTAGCGGCCCTCGAAAATGCAGGCGGGTACAGTGCGCCTCTATTTACAGAGATGCACTGTAGCGCCGGTAAGAGCAGAGAAAGGAAAGAAAAGAAAAAGAAGGAAGGAAAAAATGGAAAGGAAAAAAAGAAAGAGGGAGGGAAAAGGAGAAAGGAAAAAAGAAAAAGAAGAAGAAGAAGAAGAAGAAGAAGAAGAGAGGGAAAGGAGAAAAGAGAAAAAAGGAAGAAAAAAGAAGGAAATAAAAAATAAATTTGATGTTTTTATATGTTGTAAATATAAAATTATTAATATAAATATAGTTATATGAAATAATATAAATATGAGTTAGTTGTGTTATGTAATATAAAATAGATGATCGTTGATATAGAGTTTTGGTTTAGAGGTACACGAGTGCGGCGAATTGAACTGTAAAGCTGAGAATCTTTTAGAGTTAACTGTAAAAGGGTAAGAATATTATTTTAGAGATCACATATAGAGGTGTACGAGTACGAGCAGTCTTAGCCACGCTTAGGCTCTAGGCGGAAGGTCACCGTCCGCCTAACGCCTTTTAAAACATTGGTTATAGCATAATCTGGTATTATTGATGCGGGCAATATGGCCAAATTAACAAGACTGCACAAGTCAGAAGAAGACTGTACCCACATGGAGAGCCCGGATGAAGAGGGGATCCTCCGCGAGGACCTCCCTGAACTGCCGCTCGGCCTCGGCGAGGTCCCCTCTGAGCTCGTGCAGCTGCGCCTCCGTCAGCCGCCACTCCACCTCGCCGGGCTCGGCCTCCCGCAGCCGGCGCGCGTACCGCAGCGCGCCGTCCCAGTCCGCGCGCCTCATCTTGGCGTACAACACGCACTTGAGCGCGTCCGCGTCGCCCGGGTTGCGGCTCAGAATCACCGAGTACATCTTCACCTCGTCGTCGGCCTCGACCTCCTCTTCTTTCTCTTTTACCCCCTCCTCCGATTCCTTGACATCGTCCTCACCCTGCCCCTTGCTTTCTTCGGGTTCTTGCCGTTCGTCCTGCTCTTCGATTTCTTGTGGCTCTTGAGTCGGCGGGGGAGCGGAAGCGAGGGTGGGTGGTGGGCGGACGCCGGATAAGGAGAGGAGGGAGGCGGCGAGCAGGAAGAGGAGAGTTCTCGAGGCGGTGACGACGGCGAAGAGGAGGCCTGAGGTGGGGGCCTTGCAGGAGGCGGAGATGGTGGGGGTTCTGGAGAAGCGCGGCGGATTTGGAGGGATTCGGGAGAGGGGAAGAAAGCGGCGGGGCTTGAGAGGGAAAGAGAGGGAGCGAACGGCGGCAGGCTCGCAGCAGAAGGGGAGGAGGGAGGCGGAGGAGGCGGTGGACAAGAAGAAGCTCATCGCCATGGCCAAGGCTTTTGCGAGAAAGATTTGCTCTGCTGATGCTAAAACCTCTGTTGATGCATTGTGGATGCTACACTGGACTCTGGAGATGCTACACTGCACTGGGGAAGGACCTGTCACTCATTTGAAACGCAAGAATATATAGAAATTTTGCAAAAAAAATATAAAAAAAACAATTTGTTCTAGGGAATGGAGAAAGTCTCCTGAATAAATTTACTGATATATAGAAAATTATACAAAAATCAATTTACTGATGGGAAATCAGGAAAGATCTCCATTTTAATACTAGCCCTGAATCTCCGAGAAAGCCATGCCTTCGTTTGTGCAAAATTTTCATATAGCTCTAAAGGAATGTTCATAATACATCCAATGTTTAGGGATGTTCCCTTTGGGTTCTGAGTATGCTCAACAGAATATGCTAAACACAATATGAAAGGACAACAACTGAGAACACTTGACCAAACATTTTTCTAAGGTCCATATCTACCGTCACCCGATATGAACAGCTTGTTTTTTCCCTCCCAATAACCAGGGACCAGACATCATCCCAGAAAAGAATGTTTTGGTGTTGACTATGCATCCCAGCAAAGCACATATTAGTTGTTCCCCTCTGCAGGGGAGACTGGCTTCCCGAAAAGATACCAGAGAATAATCTTATACATATCTAATAAATAAAGCATAGAATCAACAACATCAGAGTGGCGCAGCGGAAGCGTGGTGGGCCCATAACCCACATATCACAGGATTGAAATCTGGCTCTGATAAACTTCAGTTTTAGGCTTCCAAATGTTTTTCGATTTTTTAATCGATTTTCTCTTTGTTTGCATTTTGCCGACGTATACTCATTGACAACGTTTACACAAAAAGGTAAACAAGATAATCACCGGTTAACTATTTTCATTGCCACCACGCCCTGGGAAATCCTTTATCCCTTGCTTCTAGAACATCAGCTAAAAAAGGAATGTGTTCGTTTTGCAATATAATATCAGCTATGCAAATCATATGCTTTTAACCGTTAATTTCTGCGCCTGCGAACTGTTGTGCTCACACATCTCTATTGTGTAAATCCGATTCCCATTGCGTGAGGTGGTGCTAGCTTACACTAGCCAGTGGACAGTTCGAAATCTTGGATTGCTTAACAAAAACATGCAAATGAGAGTGATCATTCACAAACCACAGTTTGCGTGTTTTACTTATTTTCACTTTTGTCACTTCAGGCTGCTTCCCTTCTTATGACTCTGACTCGTAGGCCGTTCTTGGTGTGCAGCACCACCGAGTTCAGCGGCTCGACGACCTGGCCGTCGACGAGCTCCAGCCGGAAATTGTATATGATGGCCGCCGCGGCGATCTTTAGGTAGCTCAGCCCTAGGTTCCTGCCGAGGCAGCTCCTCGGGCCGCAGTTGAACACGGCGAACTTGTGGCTGGGCTCGTGCCGGACTCGGCCGCTGCCGGACAGCCACCGCTCCGGCCGGAACTCGTGGCAATCGTCGCCCCATATCCCCTCTATCCTGCCCATGGCGTAGATGCAGAAGATGACCGGGGTGCCCTTGGCCACCCTCGTGCCGTCCGGCAGCACGTCGGCGACGAGCGCCTCCTTCTCCTCGAACGGCGCCGGCGGGAACAGCCGCAGCGTCTCGAGGACCGCCGCGTGGAGGTATGACGCCGATCGGAGCGCGCTGGAGTCGAACACGGCGTGCCGGACACGGCCGCCGCCGGTGGCTTTCAGTGTGGCGGTGGGGTGGAGTGACCTGAGCTCGTCGAGTATCGTGGCCTCGACGTGAGGGTGCGTGCAGAGCATGTAGCAGAACCAGGTGAGCGCGGCGACGATCAGGTCCTTGGCCGCGAACATGTACCCGACGGCGGCGTCGCGGAGGAACTGGTCTTGCTGCCGGTCAGTCAAGCCGGGGTCCCTCGGCCACGCCATGAACATGGACAGGAGGTCGCCGCCTTCTCCCTGTCTCCAGGCGAGCGGCTGCGACTTCCGTTTGCCGATCTCGCCGTAGACGACCTCGTCGAGGACCGCCTTGGCCTCGGCATGCCTCCTCTCGATGCCGACGTTGAGCCACCTCAGCAGCTTCCAGCACCACACCGGCACGACGTGCCTGAACAGCACGGCCTCGCTGGCCACCCTGGTGGCGTCTCCGAACGGCGGCATCGGCGCCAAGGCGGCGGCGGCGGAGAGCGCGTCGAGGTCGGCGCCGAACACGGAGGCGTAGGACACGTCGAGCGAGAACCGCATGAACACGTCCTCGAGCTCCACCACCGCGTTCCTCCCCGCGGCGTGGTCCAGGAACGCCACCAGCCGCTCCGCGTGGCGCGCCGTGGTGGACAGCACGAAGAACCGGAACGCGGGGGTGGCGAAGACGGAGGCGACGACGTGCCGCTGGCGCGCCCACGACGCGGCGTCCGCGACCAGCAACCCGTCGCCGACGACCTCGAACATCTCCGCGAAGCCCCGGCCCTTGTCGTAGCCGTCGAAGTTCTCGGCAAGGCAGTGGTGCACGACGGCCGGGTCGCACGTCACCAGGAAGTCGGCGCCGGCGCGCCACGGCCCGCGGAACATGAAGGTGCATCCGCACTCGCGGAGCGCGTCGGTGGCGGCGTCGAGGAGGCGGTCGAGGTTGGCGAACACGAACGGGAGCATGCCTACAACGGGCCAGCTCACCGGCACGAGCAGCCGCCGCGAGCGCAGTGCGAGGCGGAGGGCGGCGAGGGAGAGGAAGCTGAGCGCGGCCAGGAGGAACTCCGGGTAGGAGAGGACGAGGCTCTGCAGCGCGCCCATGGCCGAGTACTGTGCAATGCGCGTAGCTATGGCCAGGGCTTGATGAGGTTTGCGTTAGCACGGATAGGTTGGCATGCATCTCGACGGCATGATGCTTGTCAGCTAGTGTACGCAGTGGTGCTTCCCTGTGGGAGTGGTGCTTCTTATGAGCTCACAACACTTGTGTGCATGAACCAAACCAAGGTGCCTGCCAGATTCGAGTCGTAACCCGTGAATGATCTCTCTGTATATGTAGAGCGCTATTGCTAGAAGATGAGGTGGCATTTGCTTCGAGAGCAGTGCAAGATTAGATCAGGATGGAACACCAGAGTACATGTTTCATGCCAAGCCTGTGATTGATGCCCGAGACGCAGAGACCAGATCACCAGAACGGCTGATTGGGTACGTGTCGTACAGTGAACAAGAAAAGGTAAAAAAAATAATGCGGTCGAAGCAAAAAGAGTCAAATGCACCAGCCGGGAAACGACCGGGGTCTGTACCGTGGCAGGGTACTATTCTACCACTAGACTACTGGTGCTGTGCGTTTAACTCTCTTTCTTACAGCTTTCTTGTATGAAATTTATTCAAATACTATCGACGAGTCCTTCAAACACTGTCAACGGGTAACAATTATGTTGCAACTTACAATTATTTACCACTGACACAACGAATGGCCTCGATACGTAGGACCTCCCGAACTACTAATGAACATTCCACCTACGGGATGGTAATCTCACCCGCAGGTGCGGATAACCGATCGGTCGGACGCGACTGCGATTTTTCACCCGCGGGTTTAACACACACCTGACTCGATTTGTCGCGGACGCTGATTTTACTTTATCATGGTTATTTGGTTTTATTTTTCACTCGTGGGTACTCGATGGGTACCCTAAATAACTTATATTTATAACTTTAAAATCAAATTTAATTTTTATTTATCTCATCTTGCTTATTAGAATTGATATTTACAATCTGTATAAGCAACTTAATATTTTTATTGTATTACCATTCAAAACAGATGATTTTTGTTAAAATTGTCTATTAAACATTGCTCAAGATTCAATAACTGCAGGTGCGAATTCTCATCCACAGATCTAGGTGCAGGTTTCAGATTTCACCCGCAACCTAAGATGAATCTTTACTCCACCCAACCCAAACTCGACTCCTAATTCACGCGTTATTCAGGGGATCTTTTGAGGTCGTTACTTAGAAGGGGCAGAATAAAATGTTTTTCTAGCAAGAATTTGGAAGTAGCATTTTACAATATAAAAACGAGAAATATCTGGAATCGTGTTTGTCCTATGGAGGACCATCACCAATAAAAATTACATGAATACCGTGGGTACCAAAATCTGAGAAAGGGTTGTCCAACTGCCCATCATCGTCCAAACAGCCATTTCCGTGTCACAAAAAAAATGATTCCAGAGAGAACAAGCTGCAGCATAACTCACATCCTCATGATCATCCCTCCAAGCTCTCAAAGATACTAGAAGGCATCATAAATTTATGCTGAGGGGTCTGCAGCTCCTTCAGGTTCGTCCGTGTCCATCTGCTCAGCTGTAGGCTCTTGAGCAGCCCCATCGCTGGCTGGCTCACCGACCGGGTTGGCAGCGTCTTGTTGCTGCTCTGCTGTTTGAGGCTCAGGCGTCTGGGTTTCGGTGGGAGGTGGAGTCTGTGGCTTCGGAGCTGGCTTTGGTTTAGTCATGATCGGTTTGCAGAACCTGCAAAACAAAGGATTCAAGAACAGTCGTAACGACCTAAAATGTGCTGTTAGAACTTGGAAAAGAAAACGTCATAGGCAACAAGCGAACCGGTCAAGCGTTTCAGCTTTTTTCTTCAGGTCAGCAGCGAGGAGAACTGGGTTAGCATGCTTTGGCAGAGCATTCTGCTGCTGCCTTTTCTCAATTAGCCAAGTCTCTGCTTCTGAACACTCGTTAACGACCTGCAAAACAAGTTCGTTAGCATCTAATGACAGTACTAATTTTCACAGCATTATATGATGACAACTCCGCCTATGTTGTAATAAGCCCGGATAAAGGAGAGGTTGTGATAGGCTTGGCGAGCCAACAACCACACTTAGTCATCCGTAACCCTCTTAACGACACGCTATGTCAGAACCCGGGTATGGTGTTAAGTGGGCAAGAGCCGGATCGCCACCGCCTTAGTGGCGCACCATATCGGAAACACGGATATGGTGTTAAATAGGCAAGGACCGCATCGCCACCACCTTAAAATAGCCTAACCCAACGTGCTTGGGATAAAGGCCTTGTTGTTGTTGTTATGTTATATGCTGTCTAACACACACACCCTCGGTGTGAAGGGACTGAATAATTATTTACGTCAGGAAATGCAAGCTGACAAATGCTTCTCAAATATTATTAAACACAACTCTGCAAACAAAATATTAATATATACACGAACACAAAAACTCAAATCATACTCGATCTCCATCCATTATTTAGTGTTTAATAATGCATACCTTTTGTTTCTCTGATATCTCGATGTGTTCAAACTTTTGATCGTTTGACAATGCAGCCTCTCGGAAGCTGTTGATGCAGTATACCAGTTGGTTGACGGCAGAATCTCTAATTTCCCACTCTTTGAAGCGTGCCTCAATAGGATCACCAACCTACATTTGAATAAAACATGTCATCTAAAACCTTAAACATTCAAAAAACTGTACAAATAAATTGAATGCAGTACAGGCAGAGTACAAACGAAAGTGTACCTTTTTAAGTTCCTCCAGCTTAGCAATATAGACACCCTTGGTTTCATCCTCACCGTCCTCATACAGCCAATCTTCAACCTCCTGGAGCTTAGCGATCAAGCCTTCCTTGTCCTCCGACGTGATAAAGTCACTGTACTTGTCATAGAGCTAAGTACAAGAAAGAAATCAAGCCTTAATCAGAAGTCCATATGAAAATACTCAGAACGTGTAAGTCTAACATACCTTGTTACGCATGTCATAAACATAAGCCTCCACAGCATTCTTCTTCTCCTTGGTTTCTTCCATAACCCTGTCTTGAAGGGCCATCTCGTATTCTCTCTCTACAGCTTTCTCCAGCTCAGCAGACCCCAATGCACCATAGACCAATTCAGAAACTGATACAGTTGTTTTCTTGACTTTCTTTTTTGATGGCTCAACCTAAAATAAACAAAATCATTTCAATAGGTCAGTCTCACAAAAAGAAGACCAAATCCACAATTCCAACATGTGTAAACAGAACAAGAATAATTGCAAAAAACTTGGATGAGCACAATAATTCTATTGCGATATTTGAATAGATTAAACTTATTATGTGATAGATTCTGAATTATGACCCTCAAAATTATAAATACATTGAGAATCATGATCGACCTAAATATTGAAAACAAAAAGGTAACTACACATGATTGGCAAGGAATTTCCAGATTAAAAGCACTGCAAGGGGTGAAATGTCAGCTTAAGGCAGCACAGAGCACTAGTTAATATTAAATGTGTTCTACAGTAATGTCCGGGCAAACTACAATCTACATGTAAACAGTTGGCCACCTTAGCATCAGTACCCATGGGAACAGGTTTTTTCTCAGAGGCCGGTGCTCCATTTTCGGCTCCCTCAGCAGGGTCTGCGACATTTTTAGACTCCTGCATATTCACGTCAGCTCCAGAAGCAGTGTCACTTGGTGCATCATCTGTGTCCATCTTAGTAGCATCCTTCTGAGCCTCATTAGTAGCTGATACCAGAACTTCCACTTCCTCCTCCAGCATCTATATACAAAATTACAGTACAACAGGATTAAAACAAATTGCATGCTGTTTCAGAAGGCAACAAAGGATGTACGATTAAATTACCGTTGCAGAGTCAACTGACACTATTCCATGGATGTTCAGACAAACTTTCACTTTCAGTTTGGCCTTTTCACTTCTGCTGGATTGAAAGGGACCAATCTGCATACAGTTGGGCACATTAATATAAGAACAGACAAACTTTAGATGATCATTATCACCTCGCAAGATGCCGTTAAGATGTTTCTTACCGTGTAAGTGCTAATTTTTTGTGGAATTTGAACATCGTACATGTCAACATTGACAACGTCAACTGTGAATGTGCTGGACCGGTAGAAGGTCAGAGCTTTGACGCTAGGGAGGGTGTTTCCCTTTGGGAATACAAATGTTTGTTGTGTTTCACTGTTCTGAGCGTCTGACTTCCATGACAAAGCAATCGAGAAAGGAAATCCATCATTAACCTGAAAAAAAAAGCAAGAAATATTTATACCAGTAGTAGTGGTGGGAAAATAAGACCATAAACTATGTTCATATAATAACTTCAACATTCAACATATAAGAATTCAAGATTATCATATTCAGAAGGATGGTATACAAGAATAAGCAAATATGATCTAATGAGACTACATAATAACATAACTCTCAATACAGATAATTCACCAAACAGACATAGTGACAATATAAGGAATATGTTCTGACCAGTATCGGTAAATAAACAATTAATGAGTACACCAAATAGTCTTCAGCATTATGAAACTAAGTGCATAATAATGATAGATACTAAAAGATGAAGATCTAATAAAAAAAATGATTTCCTCTACCACTTCCACTGGATTTTAGTTGCCTATTTATTACCACCTTTCAGATATATAAGACGGCATCAATACGTCTAATCTAAAATATCAAAACAAGTCCCCAGCTACCCCTCTAGCTGGTTCACAGCTACACTTTGCAATATATAGAGCTAACAAGCCGGCATTCTATAATTCAGAGCGATCTAGACAATTAGAGATGCAAAAACAGGAACTGAGACGCATGGGACAGGTAGGCGATACCTGGAATTCTCGCACTTTAAAAGTGGGGCTGAGAATAGCACACTGAAGAGCACATCCTCTCGCCACACACTCACTAGCATTCATAGTCCTCCTAGGTTCCTTTCCAAAAAAATCAGTGATTATTTTGATTATGGCAGGAACACGAGAACCAGATCCAACAACCTCAACAAAGTGTATGTTTTCTGTCGTCAGGCCAGCTTCAGCCAAGGCCTTCTCCAAGGGCCCTTTTACACGTTCTAAAACTGGGGCGCTGATCTGTTCAAACTCCTCCCTCTTAATAAATCCTCGGACATCCTTCTCATCCATCAAGCACTCAATGTTCAATGGAGCCTCTGGATTGGCACTTAGTACCTTCTTGAGTTTCTCACAGGCCACACGCAACCTAATACATGCACGTGCATTCTGGTACACATCAATCTTATATTCCTCTTTAAACTTGACCGCAAAGTGCTTAAACAAGGCCTCATCAAAGTCCCTACCTCCAAGAGAGTGGTCATATGCATGGGACAGCATCTTTAACTGCCCCTTCTTGTACCCAACAATACTGACCTGCATGCTGCCATGGCCGACATCAACAAATGCAACATTCAGCTGCTCGTTCTCAGGGAGATCAGTCTTGTAAATACCATAAGCCAAAGCCGTGGCTGTCGTCTCATGGAACAGACGCAGTGGCCTGAGACCCGCAATAGTAGCAGCATCGAGAACAGCTCTGCGCTGAAGATCAGTAAAGTACGCAGGGATACCAATGCAGCAGTCAACAACGGCAGCATTCAGATTGCCCTCAGCAATGCCCTTCAAATTGGAGAGCACCATGGCCAGAAGCTGCGTGGGGGTGAAGGCATGTTCCTCGCCCAGATACCGCACGTGAACAAGCGGGAATCCATCTGGCCCCTCCGTGACACGGAAGGGGAAGGAGGCGAGATCAGACTGTAGCTCGGGATCAGAGAACTTGCGGCCGAGCAGGCGCTTGATCTGGGAGATGGAGTTCTTGGGGTTCATGGTTGAGGACGCGGCGCCGGCCGTACCGATGAAGCGCTGCTTGTCCCCGAAGCAGACGATGGCGGGGGTCTCCCTCTTGGACTCCTCGTTGAGGACCACGTCGATGCCGCGCTGCCGCGCGATGGCAACAATGCAGCTCTCATTCCCGAGATCGAAACCCACCACGCTCATCTTCGATTCAGCCTCAAGCCCCCGAACAATTGCGAGCTAGATCTGGATCACAACCTCAGCCCCTGCACACAGCGAGATCTATGAGTAAGGCGCCTCAGAGAGCAAGCGAATTCCATTGATCCAAACACACGAACCCCGAAAATTCTGAAACACTCGACATCCAAAGGAACAGCGTTCACACATTTCAACCAAAATCACCACAAACCCCGATCTAAAATCTGTAAACCATAAGGAAATGGCTTCAAACACGCCGCCAAAAACTTCAAAAGAAAAATCGATACCTAACCTTCGAGGCCTAGAACGTGGATGAGCTAAGGACTGGATCATACCTGAGGTCGGGTGGTCAGGAAGAGGCTGTAGAAGCTTCAGGAAGCTCGATTCGAGCAGCTCCGCAGCTTTGCACGCCGTCTTCGGCCCTCGCAGTGCCCCCCTTCCTTTTTTCCTTTCTGGCGAGAGGGAGGCGGCGGTGATATCCGGATGGTGGCGCTGTGGTGGACGCCACGGCGGGAATCTTCTAGAACCTAGAAACCCTGCGCGATACGATCCTGCGCTGCGAGGCCCATCTGGGCCGTTGGATCGATAAGAAGGTTGCGGGGACGGTTGTCAGTAGTGCTTGAGGTTTGAAACCGTGTGGGGCTCATGTGAAATGTGTCTGATGACGACATGTGGGCTAGTGTTGGAACCTTGGTCAGCCAAAGTAGCCAAACTTCAGCCAGCCAATTTCGTAGTAGTTTCTATTGAATGTTGTATACTCTCTCTGGTGTATAAAAAATTATCGTTCTACACAGAAGGCATGAGTGCACAAAAAAATAACGTTGAAGCAGAACCGAGGAGTTTGTCTCGTGAAAAACGTAATAAACACGTGGTAAAGTGTGTGGCTAGGAATTGAAGCTGCATGAGAGGTCTGAGAACTAGTGAAGTAGACCAGTCAAATCATTAAAGAGATGGAAAAAAGTTTATTTAATACTTCCTTTGTATGCGAGAACATGTCTAAAACGACAGTTTTTTGTGCACCGGAGGGAGTAGCCTTTTGATTATAGAAAGATGCTTTGATTATTAAAATATATGGTGTATTTCTGCAGCAATACATTATACTTTAAAGTTTGTCTAAAATCAATTGATCAATTTTATCATATTATTTATAGTTTAAACTATTGAAACAAATAGGTACCCGTCTAGATATCATAGTTGAGCATGGAGTTCGGATATTGGAAATAGATATAGATGATTCAACTGTTTGGATGTCATGTGAAATTGATATTATAACTAGTGCGCAACATTGTCGAGCTTGCATTGATTTATTGGTGTGAGCCGTATTGTAATGTCTTGAAGAGGTGACAACCAATGATGATCATGCCAACTGAAATGTTAGCCAGGAACTAAGATTTGCCATATACATCTTTTAAAGGGTCTCAAAGATTGGTCAAGCTAAATAAGACCTTTTGTACTTTGCCTGAGAAATAAATGCTACAGATTTTTGATAAAAAATGTTATGCACTTTGATAAAACTAGCGGTGTACCCGTACATTTCCATGGAGAGCCAAAAAAATGATAACAATCATAGTCACCACAACATAATATAGTTAGTATAGTCAAACATAATAAAATATGAGAAAAACCATGCCACAAAAAGTTTGGCTCCACCCATTCTTAGTTTTCATGAAGAAGCTAAACATAAGATTTTATTTCTTCTAGCTACATCCAAATCAACATAAGCTTTTGTCAGAAGGGTATCATATATGCAACTGAGAGAAAAATAATACATACTAACACAGAAAAGGCTAAAAGGCAAATAATGCAAACTTCAATTGTAAACTGATTGTACACTGCATCGTGGAATACTATAATAGTACGCTCTTTATTTTTTTATTTGACTAGTTAGTTTAGAAATGAACTAACCAATGTCAAATAAATAGTAGTTGTATAATGACCTTAGTTATCGTTGGAATTTGGTTGTTATTAAATGTTCTTTTAGTCCTTGAGATACTTTTTCCGTTACTATCACTGTATTTTGAATCACTGAAAAAGGAAAACAATACATGATTGTTAAAATAGTAGTTGTAGTGTAAGGATCGAAACGCCCAAGAGGGGGGGTGAATTGGGCGTTTTAAAATTTTAGAGCAATTTAGAACTTTAATGGTTGAAGCCCAATTCCCTATGCAAACTAACTACGCAAGCAAGAGAGCTAAGTGCGGAATAGTAAAAGCGTAATAGTAAGGGGTGAGGAGAGAAATGCAAACTCCCGCGGAGACTCGGAGACACGGCGATTTTTCCCGTGGTTCGGTAAGATCACAAAAATCTTCCTACGTCCACGTTGTGGCACCCACCAAAGGGTATAGCCACTCCCAAGTCACCAAGACGAGGGAATCCACTATCTTTCTCCGTTTGCCTTCTCCGGCAAGGTGGAGCTCAAGCCTTGTACAATGGTGATCCTCCGGGCTTCCACAAATGCCTTGGTAAGCTCCGGGACGATCTCTTCTTCCTCCAACTTTTACAAGGTGAGAGAAGTCACCAAGACACTCTCTCTCACTAGCCTAGAGATTCCAATCACCAAGAATGGACGCACACAAGCTTCTCTCTAGCTAGACATAACCTATAATTGGAGTACAAGAGGTTTTGAAGTGTGGAAGTGGTAGCTCTTGGTCTTGAATGCTTGAGAATGTGTAGAGAGGCTCTGGTGATCAAGACTTGTCGAAATGGCCGGTTGGAGGGGTATTTATAGCCAGCCCACACGAGATAGCCGTTGGAAAAGTGGGCAGACTTTGTCAGTTAACATCGGATCCTCCGATGCACCCCTTTATATGATCATCGGTCGAATTCCAAATTAGCTGATGTCACGTGTCAGATGTGACCGTTGGATATAACCGTTGGATCTTTTAATCGACCGATGTTACTTCAATTTATCATCGGATGATCCGGTGAGTTGATCTTCAGAATTGGGTTAGAAATATTGTCTCTGTTGAATTTGACCGATGTACACTTACTTCCTCATCGGATGATTCGGTGTGTATATCTTCATAATAGCTCAGGTATCAACCTTCGGGTGAACTCAACCAATGTGCCACTTCCTTCACATCGGATGATCCGATGAGTACTGGGATCTGAGGTCTTCTTCTTCTGCCAACTCAAACTCGACCGATGTAGTCTTTTTACAAGACATCGGATGATCCGGTGAGTGCAACTTGTTTGCTTCGAGTTGTTTTGAGTTGATCTTTTGGAATCTTCTTGAGTGACCTCTTTGACACTTGTTTGAAATGATATTATGATGAAGTGTAAGTTTCTTGTGTTGCCAATTTTGATAGAATAGAGTTGTTGTATGAGTTCTTTATTTAGTCTTCATGAGTATCGAATAACCCCTTAGAATAGATCGTTGAGGGGTCTCCATTTGTATCCAATGAGCAGTAGACGGTGTGAATAGATAGTTTATTAACGTTTGATGTGATATACGTGAAACCTCGCATCCACAAACTCATTAGGGATAACGAACGGTTGTCATTAATCACCGAAACCATACCTCACGGGGGCCTAGATGCTTTCAATCTCCCCCTTTTTGGTGATTGATGACAACACAACGAGTAGAGCATAGAGTTAATGAAATTAAAAACGCAACGCTCAAAAAGGAAATATAACAAGTACAAAATGCAACACAGGTGGCTTGAAGGCTCAAATAATAAACAATAAAGCGTAAGAGCACAAAGTAGCACCCAAAGTACAATAATAGCAAATAATAACAGACAATCTCAAAGATAACAATGAGTAGCAAAGGGATAGACACTCCCCCTAAAACCAAGAACTCTCCCTATAACTGAGCTAACCTCCCCCTGACTCTAACTCTTCTCCCCCTTTGGCATCAAGACACCAAAAATGGAAGTCGAGTCCCTACGACTCAGGCGCGCTCCTGGCGATGGTGAAGCGGTCGGCGTCGACGGTGCTGTCGTCGGAGCTGCTGGAGGTAGAGGTCGCTGGTGCTGGAGCTGGAGCGGGAGGAGCTGGAGCTGCTGTGGGGGCTTGAGCTGGAGCTGGAGCTGCTGGGGGATCCGCTGAGACTGCTGGCGCCGGTGGAGGTACTGCCGGAAGAGGTGAGGACTGGAGCGACGTCGGTGGCAGTACTGGAGCTGGTGCCAGTGGGGGTGCACCTGGAGCCTGACTGAGTCCCAAGTGTTGAGGTGGAAGAGCCACTCCAGTCTGCTGGTAGAGGTTGGTGACCAACCCCAGGATGCCCAACAGCATCTGCTGAGTCTGCTGCTGCTGGTCCAGAGTGCGCCGCGTCATCTGATCGACGAGGTTGGTGAACCTGTCGGTGTCCTCTCGCCTCTGACGGGCGATCTCCAGCTGCATCTCCTGCTGCTGCCTCTGAAGCTCCTCCTGTCGAGCTGCCTGCTGCTCCTGCTGCTGAGCCATCCGCTGAAGTAAAGCAGTGAGCTCTGACGGCTGAGTCACCTGAGCCTCTGACACTGGAGGAGGTGAAGGTGGTGGAGCAGCTGAGCCTCCTGCCTCTGCGTCGTGCTGTCTCGGTGAGGGTGGAGCAGGAGGGAAGTACTCCTCGACACTGTCGCTGGTGTCGCTGTCCGACCATACGTGCTGTAGGTCTCCTCCCTGAGCCTCTGCCTGAGCCAGCTCTGCGTCCTCCTGAGTCAGCTCTGCCCAGTCCTCCTCGGACAGTCTGGCTCGAACCTCACGCTTGACGGGACAGCCAAGGCGGCGGTCTCCCGGAGTGGGGACTCGGTAGTAGCTGAACCGGGTCACATGCATCTCTGTCAGCTGAGAGACTCCTGGAGTGTCCTCTGGAACCAGCTGGTGAAGAAGGTGACAGATCCAGTGACCAAAGACCAGCTGTCGTAGCATCCCAACTCCATCGGTGATCACGTCCTCCATCTCGCAGATCAGAATATCTATTATGTCGAACTCCATCCCGTTCATCACATAGAACAGGATGGTCTGCTGAAGGCTCGTGAATCCCTCCAAGTAGCCGGACCTCGGCAGCAGGGTACGTCTGAGGACGTGGTGAACTGTCCGGGCTGCTGGGGTGAGAAGAGCTGGCACCCTCGGCTGGTCAGGAGTGAACGTCTGAGTGAACAGACCTCTGATCTCCTCGAAAGGCGGTGCCACTCCTCCAGTCAGTGGCCTCCTCGGCGGGTCTGCGTCTCCGTAGACTATCTGGTGCAGACACGTAGTAGAAAGCTCCACACCGAGCAGTCTGCCCAACAAGTCTCGAGACACGTCGTGGATCCGCCCCATGAACATGAAGTGGATCGAGCGACGGCCCTCAGAGATATAGAGTGTCGCGTAGAACACCCTGACCCACTCCTCGACGTAGGCACTCCTCTGGTGTGAGAGCAGATCCACAAGTCCTCTGTATCTCTCAAAGAGGGGCCTGATCCCGTGTCCTGCTGCCACTGCAAGCTGATCCCAGTCAATGCTGTTGTGCTGGAATAGCTTGTGACCCCGACGCCTGTAAGTCTCGTACAAGGACGCCTGTGTCAGGGTCCAGAAACGGGAGTCAACTCGAGAGTCCCTAGGCCGCGGGAACCACTCCTCAAGGATCACTGACCATCTGAGCTTCTTCAGTTGCCTAGCCTTCGTCTTCCTGTAGTCGGTGAGTCTGACATCCTCGGCAACACGGACAGCTGTGTCCATCAGATGGATGGCCCTTTCGGCCTCTCTGTCCTCGGCGCGGTCAGCCGCAGAAGGACGCCGACTCGCCGTAGGGGTCTGTCCACCCCCACGAGTCCTCGGGGTGCGCCGGCGGATGAGTGGCGGCACCTCGGTCTCCTCCTCGTCAGAGCCCTCGGGAGGCACCGGCTGGATCGGAGGCTGCTCCTGCCTCTGCCGGGACTCGCGGATCCGTAAGGAACCGCGATGGCCGCGCTCACGCTCCTCGGCGGCGCGAGCGGCCAACTCCGCACGACGAGTGTTCCTGGACATTTTGCGCTTCTTCGCGGCGGGCTCCTCAATAGCCTTGCCCTTTCCTTTGCGATCGCGACCCATCTTATCGACGAATCGGTGAACCACGGCGAAACCCTAGCGGAGAGGATGATGCGTGCCGGCGGCGAGTGGCTGGAAGGGAGACAGCGCGCGCGGGAGGCGGCGTGCGTGGGAGAGGCGGTTGTGCGTGGGAGGCAGCGGAGGCGGCACCTGGGAGGCTGCGGCGGCCGAAGGGCGGCGGCGGCGGCAGGGAGGCGGCGGCGGCCGAAGGGCGGCGCCTGGGACAGGGAGGCGGCGGCGGCAGGGAGGCGGCGGCGGCCGAGAGGCGGCGGCGGCGTCTGGGAGGCGGCGGCGGCTGCGCTCGGGAGGCGGCGGCCGAGGGGCGGCGACGGCTGCGCCTGGAGGCGGCGGCGGCGCCTGGAGACGGCGGCGGCGGCTGGGGGGCGTGAGGACGGTGGCGAGGGCGCGGGCGGCGACGGAGATCGGGAAAGAGAAGAAAGAAAAACAGGAAGGCGGCCGAGCCGTTTTTAAACTGTTCGGGCAAACCCTAGCCGCGCATAACACACCGGATGGACCGATGATCATCGGAGGATGCATCGGTCGAGTTCAACAGAGAGTTGTTCCAATAACTCTCTTGGAACACCGGATGGACCGACGTTGAGGTGGCGGTCATCGGTCGATTTCTGCAGGGCACCAGGAGAACTGAACACCGGATGCTCCGATGTCTTCTGAAATGAACTCATCGGTTGATATGTGACATCTGACTTGAACTGAAGCACCGATTGATCCGATGATCTGCTGGCCCTGGAATCGGATAATCCGATGACTACAGAAAACCTAAGACTGCCCATATGTGTCCTTGGACTTAAACACACAAAGATAAGGATGGGTCCTCGGACTTTTTGGGCAACTCCTAACCTCTAATATAAGGCTTTAAATATAGTGTCACCTATTGGCTAAGCCCTTAAGCAAAGAGAACACACAAGGTTAAGAGTGAAACCATGAAAATGTAGGGCCCATGCTTTGTGAGCTAGAGTATAGAAAACTTCTATCTCTTTAAAGCATGTACCTTTAGAATTTTGCTTTATCGACATCATATGAGTTGAGATATTGCATTTTGAACAAGTCTCCTTCTCATGATGTGGTTTCCCTTTGTGACAATCTACCGTATGCAATGCCAACCAAAATGATGCAAGATATTGAATGAGTGCAAGTCTATATGGCAGGAATCATGCAAGGAGTAATGTAAATCTATCTTGCCAAGTTTAAACCTGCCAAAGGCTTCCTCAGGAAAAGCTATTTCTAGCTTGCCCCTATCCTTTGGGAGTTAGACAAGACCTATTTGATGTGCAACCTTACATGAACATGGCAACTTACATGACGTTAGATGCATCTAGCACATTTAATTCACTTCTTAGTCTAGAAAAAGTTTTCTCATCAAGTGGTTTAGTGAAGATATCCGCCAATTGTTCTTCGGACCTTACACCTTGCAAAGAGATGTCTCCTTTAGCCTCATGGTCCCGCAAGAAGTGATGGCGAATATCAATGTGCTTAGTGCGGGAGTGTTGAACGGGGTTTCTAGCTATCTTAACCGCACTTTCATTGTCACAAAGGAGAGGCACACAATCAAACTTAATTCCAAAGTCCAAAAGGGTTTGCTTCATATATAGAATTTGGGCACAACATGCACCGGCCGCTATATATTCTGCCTCCGCGGTGGACAAAGCCACGGAGTTTTGCTTTTTGCTCGACCAAGATACTAGGGAACGCCCAAGTAAGTGGCACCCACCGGAGGTACTCTTGCGATCCACACGGCATCCGGCAAAGTCCGAATCCGAGTAACCCAAGAGATGGAAACTAGCGTTCTTGGGGTACCACAAACCTACACTTGGGGTATGCTTGAGATACCTAAGTATCCTAAAGACCGCCTTACGATGCGATTCTTTAGGTGCCGCTTGAAAGCGAGCATTCAAGCACACACTGAACATGATATCGGGCCTAGATGCGGTAAGATATAACAATGAACCAATCATGGAACGGTAATGAGATTGGTCAATAGGTTTACCGTCCATGTCCGCGTCGAGATGACAATTTGTTGCCATTGGAGTACTTCTTGAGCTGCAATCTTCCATTTCAAACTTCTTCAAGAGGTCTTTGGTGTACTTTTCTTGGTAGATGAAAGTCCCCTCTTGAAGTTGCTTGATTTGAAATCCTAAGAAGAAATTGAGTTCTCCAATCATTGACATCTCGAACTCCCTAGACATCATGGTGCCAAACTCAAGACTAAGAGATTTGTTAGTTGAGCCAAAAATAATGTCATCAACGTAAATTTGACAAAGAAATAGATCCCCGTTGATGTCCTTGGTGAAAAGTGTAGTGTCCACCCTCCCGATCTTAAATCCTTGCATGACTAGGAAATCCCTAAGACGTTCATACCATGCCCTAGGTGCTTGCTTGAGCCCGTAGAGCGCCTTGTGTAACCTATACACATGGTTAGGATTCCTCGGATCTTCAAACCCGGGAGGTTGCTCAACGAAAACAAGCTCGTTAATGTAACCATTGAGGAAGGCACTTTTCACATCCATTTGATAAAGCATAATATTGTGATGTGAAGCAAAAGCTAGGAGTATACGAATAGCTTCTAACCGTGCGACCGGGGCAAAGGTCTCTCCAAAATCTAGTCCTTCTACTTGTGAAAAACCCTTGGCCACAAGCCTTGCCTTGTTGCGGACCACCACGCCATTCTCGTCTTGCTTGTTGCGGTACACCCACTTTGTTCCGATGACGTTCTTGTTCTTGGGTCGTTCCTCCAATACCCAAACTTCATTTCGGGTGAAGTTGTTGAGTTCTTCTTGCATAGCCATCACCCAATTTGGATCTTGGAGTGCTTCCTCAATATTTGCGGGTTCTACACACGAAACAAAAGAGTAGTGCTCACAAAATGAAGCAACATGGCGAGAACGAGTACTTACTCCCCTTGACGGACTTCTGATGATTTGATCCATCGGATGTGCCTTGGAGACGCGCCCATGCCTCATAAGAGGTTGTGAGGCACTTGGTGGTGGTGAGGCATCTTGCTCGTCTTGTGGTTGGACTTGACCTTGGACTTCTTCTTCTTCTTGGTGTTGTGTGGCATGTGAATCTTGCATTGGCAATGAATCATTTTTCTCTTCTTCTTCATCAATTTGAGGCGCCATGGAGGTGTTGATGTTGGAACTTGAGGCTCCCCCTTGATCATGGCTCTCCTCAACTTCGGGCTTGATGTCTCCTATGGTCATGTTCTTCATAGCTTCTCATAGAGGCTCATCATCTATATCATCATGACCAAAACTCTCCTCTTGGGAGCCATTAGTCTCATCAAACTCAACATCACAACTTTCTTCAACTAACCCGGAGGTTTGGTTGAATACTCGATATGCTTTTGAGTTTGACGCATAACCAAGAAAGATACCAACATCACACCTTCTTTCAAACTTACCGAGCCTTTTCTTGCGGTAGATGTAGCACTTGCACCCGAAGACTCGGAAGTAGGAGATGTTGGGCTTTCTCCCAATGAGGAGCTCATATGGGGTCTTTCGAAGTAGTCGATGAAGGTAGACCCTATTTGCGGCATGGCACGCCGTGTTGATTGCTTCGGCCCAAAACTTCTCCAACGTGCCATAGTCATCAAGCATTGCTCTTGCAAGGGTGATGAGAGTCTTGTTCTTCCTTTCAAAGACACCGTTTTGTTGAGGGGTGTATGTGGCCGAAAACTCGTGCTTCACGCCTTCACGATCACACCACTCCCCAATGTTGTAGTTCTTGAACTCGGTGCCGTTGTCACTCCGGACCTTGATGATTGGAAGTTGAAATTCCCTTTGAGCTCGTTTAGCGAAGGTCTTGAAGATTTCCGGAGTTTCACCCTTGTCGCCTAGGAACAATGTCCAAGCATAGCGAGAATAGTCATCAACAATAACAAGACAATAGAGGTTACCGCCAAGGCTTTGATACGTGGACGGTCCGAAGAGGTCCATGTGAAGTAGTTCAAGTGGCTTGGAGGTTGACACCATTGTCTTCAACGGATGGTGTGAGGCAACTTGCTTCCCGGCTTGACATGCGCTACAAAGCTTGTTCTTCTCAAATGTGACATCCTTCACGCCGGTCACCATCCCAAGCTTGAATGACTTCTTGAGCTTGCTCATCCCAATGTGAGCAATGCGTCGATGCCATAGCCATCCCAAACTGGTCTTGGTGAAAAGACAAGTGGTCAAGCTAGCATCCTTGTTGGAGAAGTCCACCAAGTAAAGATGTCCATGCCAAAAACCTTTGAATATTAGTTCTTTGCTTGACTCACTAGTCACCACAACACCATTCTTGTCAAATATGCACGTTAGTCCAAGATCACATAATTGTGCAATAGAAAGTAAATTAAAGCTAAGAGACTTAACGTAAAACACATTAGAGATAGACAAATCATGAGAAATAGCAATTTTACCCAAACCAATTACCTTCCCCTTTGAGTTATCACCAAAGGTGACTTGTTCATGATTGTCGGGGTTTTCTATGGAGGTGAACATACCATCATTGCCGGTCATATGTTGAGTGCACCCACTATCGAGTACCCAATGCTTTCCTCCGGCTTTGTAGTTCACCTACACACATGAAGTTAGTTTTTGAGTTTAGGAACCCAAGCCAACTTAGGTCCTTGTATGTGTGATACAAGTGATTTTGGAACCCAAAGTTGCTTGGGGAGCTTCCCCTTCATGCCCTTGATGTCTTTGCCGATGAACCTTGCCTTCACCTTTCCATCTACTTTGCTCAATAGATAGTGATAATCATTGAAAGTAGATTTGTAGTTAGGAGGCAATTTGGGAGAAGGACGGTTGGGAAGAGGACACTCCCTCGTGTGATGTCCGGTGACCTCACAATGTTGGCAATAGGAACCAACTTCCTTGATGAAGCTTGTCCTAAGCTCCGGTGAGGGCACCATTCCTTTGTTGGGCACCGGGAAGGATCCAAGTCCCCTCTTGTGGAAGCCTTTAGCTTGTTGGTAGAGGATTTCCTTGTGCTTGTCCTCCCCCTTAGAAAGTCTTGCCACACTAGTGCGAAGACTTTCAATTTCGTCCATTAGCTCCTTCTCCCTAGGGCTTGCTTTCAAAGGCAAAGACTTATCCAAACCATTAGTGGCATGTGAATTAGATGATATTTTGCCATCAAGGGTTTCTTTCTTTGTGTTTTTCAATTTAAGTTCAATAGCTTCATAAGCACGGTTAAGCACTTCATGTTCTTGAACCAACTCATTGTGCTTTGCCAAGAGTGCTAAGTTAGCTAAGTCAAGCTCATGATACTTAAGTTTGATTGTAGCATTTTCATCCTCGATTTGTTTGACATTTGATTTGAGCGTGTCATGCTCTTTAAGTATGGTTACATACTTGTCATGCAAATCGAGGTTAGCACTTTCAAGCTTAGCACGAGCTAGCTCAAGAGCCTTAACCTTAGCCTTTTCCCTTTTTATCATGGCATGATATTCACTAATCATGGATGCTAATTCATCGGGTGAAAGCTCCTCATCATCATCGCTAGAGTCTTCACATACCTTTGAGTTACCTTTCGCCATTAGGCACATAGGAGGTGGATGAAGAGGTGAGTCATTCTTGTTGACGATGGCGAGGCCCGCCAAGTTTTCTTCATCTTCACTATCTTCGTCGCTTGACTCTTCATCTGTGATCCACTCATTTGCTTCACACATGAAGACCTTTTGAGGCCCTCTTCTTTTCTTTGGAAAGAGCTTGGTTTTCTTGCCTTTGTCAAATTTCTTCTTTCCAAAGGAGCGCTTGGGCTTGACCTCCTCTTCATCATCACTTTCTTCTAGCTTGTGATGCTTGCCAATTTCCTTTCTTTTGTCCGGTCTTGGACAGTCATATGATATGTGGCCTAGATCACCACAATTGTAGCACGTCTTGTTTTCATCTTTTCTTGGCAAGAAGGCTTTCTTTTTGGGATCAAAAGAGTATCCCTTCTTTGCAATCTTGGAGTTGAGGCGTGAGAATTTTCTCATCATCAAAGCAAGCTCATCATCATCATCTTCGCTTGTTTCTTGCTCTTCTTCACTTGAGCTAGGCTCAACCACTTTCTTCTTCTTGGGAGTTGTCTTCTTGGTTGACGCCTTGAGAGCAATGGTTTTTGATGATGACTCCTCCATCATTCCAAGTACGCTCATTTCATGAGCATGAATTTCTCCAATGAGCTCCGAAACTTCAATGTTGTCTAGTGACTCTTTTTGGAGCATTGAATTGATAATGTTGTACTTGGGATTGAGTAGAAGCATGAGGATCTTGCGATTTATAAGTCCCTTGCCAAGAGAAGCAATATCAAGTGCGTTAATTTCCTCAATGAGCACATTTAAACGCGAAAACATTTGATTAACGTTTTCATGAGGAAACATCTTAAATTCATCATATTTTGATTTAAGCATGTGATATTTGAGTTCTTTGACACGAGATGAGCCCTCATGTATTTCAACTAGACATGCCTAAATTTCACATGCTTTTTCCTTGCTAGCAATCCTAGCAAAAACATCTTGACTAATGCATTCATATATGGCATTTCTAGCCTTAGCATCCCATTTTAATTGGTCTCCAACATAGTCAAGATTTCCAAACCCCGCATGGGTCGCTTCCCACACTTCGGGAGCAATTGCCTCAAGGTAAGCGCGCATGCGTGCTTTCCAATAAGCAAAATTCTTGCCCTCGAAGGTAGGAACCGAACCCCCATTCTTGGCCATTTTTGCTCTCTAGCGGTGAAGCTAGAATGATCCAATGAGCAACCAAGCTCTGATACCAATTGTAAGGATCGAAACACCCAAGAGGGGGGGGTGAATTGGGCGTTTTAAAATTTTAGAGCAATTTAGAACTTTAATGGTTGAAGCCCAATTCCCTATGCAAACTAACTACGCAAGCAAGAGAGCTAAGTGCGGAATAGTAAAAGCGTAATAGTAAGGGGTGAGGAGAGAAATGCAAACTCCCGCGGAGACTCGGAGACACGGCGATTTTTCCCGTGGTTCGGTAAGATCACAAAAATCTTCCTACGTCCACGTTGTGGCACCCACCAAAGGGTATAGCCACTCCTAAGTCACCAAGACGAGGGAATCCACTATCTTTCTCCGTTTGCCTTCTCCGGCAAGGTGGAGCTCAAGCCTTGTACAATGGTGATCCTCCGGGCTTCCACAAATGCCTTGGTAAGCTCCGGGACGATCTCTTCTTCCTCCAACTTTTACAAGGTGAGAGAAGTCACCAAGACACTCTCTCTCACTAGCCTAGAGATTCCAATCACCGAGAATGGACGCACACAAGCTTCTCTCTAGCTAGACATAACCTATAATTGGAGTACAAGAGGTTTTGAAGTGTGGAAGTGGTAGCTCTTGGTCTTGAATGCTTGAGAATGTGTAGAGAGGCTCTGGTGATCAAGACTTGTCGAAATGGCCGGTTGGAGGGGTATTTATAGCCAGCCCACACGAGATAGCCGTTGGAAAAGTGGGCAGACTTTGTCAGTTAACATCGGATCCTCCGATGCACCCCTTTATATGATCATCGGTCGAATTCCAAATTAGCTGATGTCACGTGTCAGATGTGACCGTTGGATATAACCGTTGGATCTTTTAATCGACCGATGTTATTTCAATTTATCATCGGATGATCCGGTGAGTTGATCTTCAGAATTGGGTTAGAAATATTGTCTCTGTTGAATTTGACCGATGTACACTTACTTCCTCATCGGATGATCCGGTGTGTATATCTTCATAATAGCTCAGATATCAACCTTCGGGTGAACTCAACCAATGTGCCACTTCCTTCACATCGGATGATCCGATGAGTACTGGGATCTGAGGTCTTCTTCTTCTGCCAACTCAAACTCGACCGATGTAGTCTTTTTACAAGACATCGGATGATCCGGTGAGTGCAACTTGTTTGCTTCGAGTTGTTTTGAGTTGATCTTTTGGAATCTTCTTGAGTGACCTCTTTGACACTTGTTTGAAATGATATTATGATGAAGTGTAAGTTTCTTGTGTTACCAATTTTGATAGAATAGAGTTGTTGTATGAGTTCTTTATTTAGTCTTCATGAGTATCGAATAACCCCTTAGAATAGATCGTTGAGGGGTCTCCATTTGTATCCAATGAGCAGTAGACGGTGTGAATAGATAGTTTATTAACGTTTGATGTGATATACGTGAAACCTCGCATCCACAAACTCATTAGGGATAACGAACGGTTGTCATTAATCACCGAAACCATACCTCACGGGGGCCTAGATGCTTTCATGTAGAAAGCAAATTATTTTCCATATTGCTCAAAGGGAATGTTATTTTCAAGCACCAACACTAAATATATACTCCTTCCATTTCAAATTATATGCCGTTATTGCCTTAGCAGGGGTTTTACTCAAATTATGTCATTTTTGTTTCTCAATGCATCTTTTCTCTTTTTAATAGCCTTACTCATTCTGTTTGCTTTTCTTTCTCTCTTTTCCTCTCTTTTTTTTTCTTTCTTTTTTCCCTTTACTGTTCTTTCCTTTCAGTTTTCCATTTCCGTTCTTTTTTCCCTCTCTCTCTTTTCCTTATCTCTCATGTTTTATTATCTCTTCACTTGCACATTTTCCTTTTCTCTCCTTCTCTAGCTCCCCTAAGATCTCCGTGACCTCGATCCTACCCTGAGTTGGCATAGTTGTCGCCTTGGCACCTTAAATGGACGCATCATACTCAGTGTTCCAAAAAGCGCTAGGCGGGCGGTGACCCTCCGCCTAGAGCCTAGGTGTTATAAACTGTAGCAACAGTAGTATACTTTAAAAATTTTTAAAATACAGAAATATAGAGTATAAATTTTCCATGGGCCAGTTTCTTCATCTCCACACAACCTTTCCTGCAACCCATTCACGTGCAACCTGGCCCAGTGCCTTTTCAGCTCCCTGCACCGCTGGATTTGCCCTGCCCTGCTCCCCCCCCCCCCCCCCGTGGCGCTCTGGGGATTCCACACGCCGCCCCCTGGAAGGCCCCCCCCCCCCCCCCGCCGTCGCCGCTCGGCCCGAGATCTGGCTCGCGCGCCGCCCCCCACATCGACGCTGTCGTCGTCCTGGCAAGCGAGCACCAAGATCTGGAAGGCCCGCACCCCCCCCCCCCCCGGCGCCTCGCGAGCGCCCACCCCCTGAGGCGAGGCGGGAGGCCAGCGCCTCGCGCGGAAGCGCGCCTAGGCGACCGCCTTAGAGCGCTTTTTGGAACGCTGATCATACTAAGAATTCTATTCCTCACTCTCTGGTTGTTCCCTCTTCCTCTCTCTCATACCGGTTAGGAGCTCTTGAGATCACCCATGGTATATGAAGAGAGGAAGAGGGGACATTGCGACTTAGGAGAAGCCCACAACGTCGTCAATACGCTCACACCTCCACTTAGAGCACTTCAATCGCTCGCTTCATGACGCCTTCTATGTCCTTAACAAGGATGCATCCAGGACTGTGTCTGTCGCCGACCAACCAACGGTCTTTAAAGTCACTAAATGCTTCATTTGACGAAACATTGTAGCGTGCGCTTCGATATCGTATGTTATAACGTCTCCTGGTCGCATTACGCTAATTTCGACTTAGCACTCGGGGTAGCACATCTTGGTGTGGATGACCTCTGAACGTAGACGACATACATCACAACCCACTCGGAGCAGGTTGTGTTCAAGCCTCGGTATTAAAGTACATATGATCAAGGGTCTATTTGGTTACTACCTAAGCTTGCCACGTCTAACATTAGTCGCGCCACAAATTTTTTGACAAATGTTTGGTTGGCTGCCACAAGTGTGGTAAGCCACACACATGTTTTTTAACTAACTTTACCATACTTCTAGCTAAGAATTTATTGGTCACACTTTTTATGACAAGCCACACTTAATTAACGTTAGTTGTGACAATATTACTCATCAACCAAACAGGCCCCAAATGCGCAAGTGTGCATGAGACGTGAGATTCAAAAATTGTAGAGAGGTTTCTTCAGAAAGATATAAAATTTGAAGAAAATCCACCCCAGGTTCGTTTTTAAGACCTTCCAATTAACTAGACACTGGCGAAATAGCATGTTCGAGCTGACAGTGACAGCCAGAGGCGACCTTCGTCGAGGTCCCGAAGAGCCCAGAACATTCCGCCCGAGCACCTGCAGCAGGGCCCACACGTCAGTGGGAACCTGATTTCGTGCAACACCTAGAACATTCAGGGCCACACCACGGCACGGCGCGAGCTGGCTTGGCTCCCGACCCATATATCGCCGCCCCTCCCGAAAGCGCTGTGCCGCTGTGACGACGACGACGCGAGAAGCTGCCGCTGCTAGGAACTTCCACGGCCCCGGTTGCCCCGCTGCAGGTACGATCCGACCACTTCCTCCTTCCAGTGTGCGTTTGGTTCGGTTTTGATCTGGATGCTGCGATAGCGCCCCCGCGCCGGAGGTTTGGACATGCGTTTTTTTTTTTTTGGAATCGCGTGTTCCAGATTTCGTTTACGTCTGTGTTGTGGTGGCTAGGATGCGATTTCGGGGAGCTCTGTTCTGGGTTCCGAAGGAGGGGCTTGGTTTTTGAGGGGTTTTAGATCTGGGTTTGCGATTTTTTAGTTTAGATACGATGATTCCTTGAGTTGTTTAATACTTCAAGTCGAGAAGTATTGACGTTGACCCGCTGAGATTTCCTGCGATTGCGTTGCCGCGCCTAACTCGTGGATCTCGCTGCTGCGTGCAGGATTTGATTGCGATCTAGATCCAAGCCGTAGCGGCGGGGTTGACGTTGAATCGAAGATGAGCGTGGTGGGGTTCGACCTCGGCAATGAGAGCTGCATTGTCGCCGTCGCGCGGCAGCGCGGCATCGACGTGGTCCTCAATGAGGAGTCGAAGCGGGAGACTCCCGCCATCGTCTGCTTCGGGGACAAGCAACGCTTCATAGGCACTGCCGGCGCCGCGTCCTCCACCATGAACCCCAAAAACTCCATCTCTCAGATCAAGCGTTTGCTCGGCCGCAAGTTCTCTGACCCCGAGCTGCAGCGCGATGTGGCATCCTTCCCATTTCGTGTCACGGAGGGGCCAGATGGATTCCCGCTCGTACATGTGCGGTTCCTTGGTGAGGAGCGAACGTTCACCCCAACCCAGCTGCTTGCTATGGTGCTGTCCAATTTGAAGGGCATTGCTGAGGGCAACCTGAAAGCTGCAGTTGTTGACTGCTGCATTGGCATCCCGGTGTACTTCACTGATCTGCAGCGCAGAGCTGTTCTTGATGCTGCTGCTATTGCTGGCCTCCATCCATTGCGGTTATTCCATGAGACAACAGCCACGGCGCTGGCTTATGGTATATACAAGACTGATCTCCCAGAGAATGACCAGCTGAACGTCGCCTTCGTTGACGTTGGTCATGCCAGCATGCAGGTCAGCATAGTTGGCTACAAGAAGGGGCAGCTTAAGATGCTATCTCATGCGTATGACCGGTCCCTTGGTGGGAGGGACTTTGATGAGGCTCTTTTCAAACACTTTGTGGTCAAGTTCAAAGAGGAGTACAAGATTGACGTGTACCAGAATGCCCGTGCATGTCTTAGGTTGCGTGTTGCATGTGAGAAACTTAAGAAGGTGCTGAGTGCCAATCCAGAGGCTCCTCTTAACATCGAGTGCTTGATGGATGAGAAGGATGTGCGGGGATTTATTAAGAGGGAGGAGTTTGAACAGATCAGTGCTCCGGTACTAGAACGCGTGAAAGGGCCCTTGGAAAAGGCCCTGGCTGAAGCTGGCTTGACAGCTGATAATGTGCATTTTGTTGAAGTTGTTGGATCAGGCTCTCGTGTCCCTGCTATAATCAAGATAATCATCGGAGTTTTTGGGAAGGAACCAAGGAGAACAATGAATGCTAGTGAGTGTGTCGCAAGGGGATGTGCCCTTCAATGTGCTATCCTCAGCCCCACTTTCAAAGTGCGGGAATTTCAGGTATCAACTTATCAGCTTACTCATGTTCAATTTTCTTTTCTACATAATTGTTGGATTATAGTGGTCTATATTTATTAACTATTGTCTATAGTGTTGTGTACCGCAACAATTGCATGCTTCGTTACATATCTAAAATTCTAAATTTCGTGCCAGTGGAAGGTCTATACTAAGTAGAGTAAATAGGCAACACCTTCTTCTTGTGTGGAAAATAGACATCTACCCTATGATATGTTGCGGGTTTGGTATGCTTTTGTCTGTATTCGTTTTTCTGTGATTGATGTTCATATGTTGCTGTTTAACCTGGAAATATTGCTACTGCTGTATATAAGATCATGATCAGAAATTAGTGGAAGTGGCATTCTCAGTGCTGCAATCATTATTACGATATTACACACTATCTGGCATTAGAATGTGAGAGTGGAGGTAACTCACTACACTTTCTTTTGTAAAATTCATTTCCGGCATACTTCTTCCTCTTAGGGTACTTACAGTTAGGCTGGTAGGAATAACTAAATTTTGGTTGGGCATATACTCTTTGGTGTCTAATATACACTTTGACCATCTAAGCTTGGACTTTTTTTAGTAGATTAAAGCTTGCGACAATCAATGGAAATGCTGACTGCTCTATCTGGTTAGGATGTTACTTGAAACAAACATCAAATTATAGATATATTAAGAGAGAAACCCTGATACTTTCTTGAGAAATTACTAAATTAGTCATTGATTCAGATTAACTATTTATCATTTTCTTGTAAACACTGAAAGTGCTAAAAACGCCTTGTTCATGACTTGTTGCAATGTTCGCAGCCTTGTGCATTGATATTACATTATATCGTGTTATCGCCTATGTTGTTGTATTTTTTGTGGAACCATCTGTCTGAACTCCTTGTACAAACGTAGATTAATTTGTATCAAGGGTGTTCAAAAAAATTTGAGTACTAAGTATACCAACCTGATATTTTACAGGTCAATGAGGGGTTTCCTTTCTCAATCGCTTTGTCATGGAAGCCTGATTCCCAGAACAATACACCACATCAAACCATTGTATTCCCAAAGGGGAATCCAATTCCTAGCGTTAAGGCTCTGACATTCTATAGATCAAATACATTTGAGGTTGATGTTTTGTATGTCGACACGGGTGACTCGCAAATTGCCCACAAAATAAGCACCTACACAGTAAGCAACTTTGTTCAGTTTTTTTATTATTAATACATCAATAGGCTTGCTGGGTTAATAGTTTCTGATTTGCTATGATGTACTGAACTCTGCAGATTGGCCCTTTCCAGCCCAGCAAAGGTGAGAAGGCTAAATTGAAAGTTAAAGTTCGTCTGAACATCCATGGGATAGTCACAGTTGATTCAGCAATGGTAATATTGCAACCCTTGGCATTCACACACCCTGTTATGAAGTGCGTTAAGTGTCTTTCTGACTTTATGCTATGCAACTTCTGCATGCAGATGCTGGAGGAGGAGGATGTGGAAGTTCCGGTCTCTTCCACAAACGAGGTTCCGAAAGATGCTACAAAGATGGAAACAGATGGTGCCCCAAGTGAGCCTGCTTCTGGAACTGATGTGAATATGCAGGACCCTAAAAGCACAGAAACTGCGACTGAAGGTGGAGCACAGGATGCCAAGGAGAAATCTGTTCCGATGGACACTGAAGTGAAGGTATCACCTGCTTGGACACACTTTGTGGGTGACATTTTCTTTTCTTCTTTTGATGTGAATGAATTTCTCATTTAGTGGTTGATTCAGAATTGTATGTGGTATTTAAAGATGTCATAGTGAATTCACTGAGCACATGCTATTATAGGGTAATATTACTGTTAGTGTGTCTCCACTTGTGAGTTCTTGTGAAGGGCGGACTTGGCGCAGTGGTAGTGTGTCTCCACTTGTGTCCTGTCTTGGGTTCGAACCAGCCTCTCTGCAAAAAACAGGGGTAAGGCTGTCTAGAAATAACCCTTCTCCAGACCTCAGACCTCACAATGTGTGGGAGCCTTCGACACTGGGTACATCCTTTTTAATGAAAGAGTTCTTGTTCTGTTTGTGTGTCTTAATCTGTCATAATTGATTTGTCGTTGCAATATGTGGCATATATTATTATTTTGTTCATGTATGTTAAAAGACTCTTAGTTTATATATCTGAATCAATGCTACTTGTTTTAGGTTGAGACTTCAAAAAAGAAAGTGAAGAAAACCAATATTCAAGTCAATGAGTTGGTTTATGGTGCGATGGAGACTGCTGAGTTACAGAAAGCCGTTGAGAAAGAGTACGAGATGGCTCTTCAGGACAGAGTGATGGAAGAAACCAAGGAGAAGAAGAATGCCGTGGAGGCTTATGTTTATGACATGCGAAACAAGGTATATCAAGATGTACACTCCATGGTTTCCTGTAGAGTTATACAACTTGAGTAGTACCTAATCTTGTTCTTTCATGTATTTAGCTCTACGACAAGTACAGTGATTTTGTCATGCCTGAGGAGGAGGGGCTGATTGCTAAGCTTCAGGAGGTTGAGGATTGGCTGTACGAAGATGGTGAGGATGAGACCAAGGGAGTCTATATTGCTAAGCTGGAAGAACTTAAAAAGGTAAGCTTTTTTACCGCACTGCTTCTACCTAATGTTCTGTTCTCACATTTTGTGGTTCTGGATTACGTATACTTTTTCCTGAAATGTAGATTGGTGATCCTATTGAGGCACGGTATAAGGAGTGGATGGAACGAGGCTCTGCTATTGACCAATTGGTATACTGCATCAACAGTTTTAGAGAGGCAGCTTTGTCTAATGACCAGAAGTTTGACCACATTGAGGTATCAGAGAAACAAAAGGTAGACCAGGCCGCCAGGGTGATGTTTTCGATACTTGTTATTTTGCAGTAGCTTCATGTAATTGCTAGGCAACAAGACCCTTATCAGTGATTTGCATATCTGCTGTTGTTGTTCTGTGCATTCAGATGCCTTGCATATGTGGTAGAAGAAGCTAATCCTTGTTCCCGTGTGTATGTACAGGTCATCAATGATTGCTCTGAAGCAGAAAATTGGCTGAGAGAGAAAAAGCAGCAGCAGGATGCTCTACCGAAGTATGCTAATCCTGTGCTGCTCGTATCTGATATAAAGAAGAAAGCTGAAACACTTGACAGGTTCGTTACAATGTACACCCGCCACAATCTGACTTGATTTATCAAGGCAAATTGTTCTGAAATCTTGTTTTTGCAGGTCCTGCAAACCCGTCATGACAAAACCGAAGCCGGGGCCGAAGCCACAGACTCTGCCGCAGGCTGGAACCCCCGCGCAGCAGCATCAAACTCCAGAGCAGCCACAAGACAGTGCTGCGGCAGCTGGTGAGCCGGGGAGTGAAGGAGGTGCTCGGGAGCCCGCTGGCGAGGAAATGGAGACGGACAAGCCTGACAACTCTGCTGAGGCCGCAGCATAAATTGCGTTTGTCAACTTTGTTCCCGTGGTTATGTTTGGTTGGTGATAAGTTAGGTCCTACGATACTTATGTCCTCCGTACTTTCTCGCGGTGGGGATTTAAACCTTTGAAAAGAGTTGTGTCTTACTCAATGCTGTTGCTACCAGAACTGGAATCGAATAGAAATGCACCGTTGATCGTACGGGAACGTCCCAGGTTGATTTCCCAAAAGGTACATCTGTACCACAATATGCATTGCATTATTTCTCGTTGATTTTCTGGGTTACAATTTTGGGATAGAGGGATTCATTAACGGAGGCTCCAAAAAATTACTTCCTCCGTTTTTTGTTGCCTCTGTCGAGCAGATTATGGAAGCAGTCATTTGACAGTCGTGCGTGGTCTCGGTCCGCCTCCCTACCACAAACGCCGGGCCGTCACGGGCTTACGGTGTTACCCCTCTTCGCTCAAGTAGAGATGCCTCCACATCCGCCTCCCCGCGTCGTTGCACACAGCCAGGCGGCCAGGCCGCATCGCCCCGTTTGTCCTTGCCGCGTCAGAGTCCACATTAGTTTTCTCTAGCTTTCTGAGGTGACCTGCTCGAAAAACCTAAATACGCAGAATAAATTAGCTATAGACCTGTTGTGATGAAGTAACCCCACTCTGGTTTGAATGGACATGAATAACCGCTGATTTCAGAGTATTAAACACGACATCGCACCACCTATTTCCGCCTTATCACCAACATTGCATCATCAATGGAGGAAGTCTGGTTTCCGTCGTGGCTGCAGCGCTAGGCTGGAGTGAAGATAAGACTACCCATCATCATGGTAGCACCAACGGTACGAACGCCTTCTCTTCTTGTCTTCATATGATGGCCTAACAACGGCGCCGCGGAGCGGCAACGGCAGAACGCCTTCTTCTCTTCAGCCGGTGAGCCTAGTCCGACCAGCTAGAGGCGCGGTCCAAGGCGGTCCGTGAACGAACGTGGCGCGGTCCGCCGAGCCTGACGCGCTCCCGGCTGCTCGGGGGCGACAGCGCGCTGAAGTCGCCCGGCCGTGGGACCCCGACGCGCCGGCGAAGGCGAGGCGCTCGGGGCGCGGCCGCCGCGTGATCCAGGGCTCCCGGGAGAACGGTCGACTTTGGAGGTTGGGCTGGATCCGGAAGCCGTAGGTCGTCCTGATCGCTCGTCCACGGTCGTCGCCGGCGAGGTCAAGCGGCGCGGAGAGAGAGAGAGAGAGACGGAGGAAGCAGCCGCTGTGGGGAAAGTGCACGGCTACAATGGGACAAGGGTCAAAAGAGATCTCAATTTCTTCGCTAGAATCCTGAGTCCTGACAATGAATCGCATAGATTACATTTTGATTCCCACTACTCCCCACGGCTAACACGTCTTCAAAAGACCGCCGACATGGCTGCGGAAGCCGCCGCCACCGCGCACGGAACGACCTGACCGACCGGCGCCCGGTCAATGCAGGAGGTAGGTGACGGCGAGCGCGGCGGCCATGAGCACGTACGCCACCGCCTGGTCCACCACCGTCCCGTCCACCGGCCGCCTCGCCTTCACCGCTGAACTCATATCTTCGCCTACGTTGCGCGCGAACAGGACAGGCGGGTGATATCTTCTGCTGCTGAGCTAGCTTGCTGAGCGTCGCTGCTGGCTTTGATACGAGACTCGGATTGGTGGTGCGTGCCCGTCTGCCTGCCTGATCTTATTTATAGTATACCCAGGAGGAGGAGGAGCGTGTGGTCGAGTCGAGCTGATCGTCAATTCCAAGTTGGCGTTGGCCTCGGGGAGCCTTGGCTCTGCCGGTCAAAACACGCGTGGGGATTCGGACGCTTTGCTTCGCCGCGTTGCTCTAGAACCTGCGGGAGATGGAACAACAACGTTACTAGAAGGTTGACCTTTCTTGCGCTGCGGGCGCCGGGTCTAACAGACCAACAGAGACCTCTTTTTGGTTTTCTGTTTTTTGAACGGAGTCCAGCAGAGATTCTGCTGTTCTCCAGGCCTTCGGTTAACCTAGCCACTCTGCCCGTTCAGCGTCATCACATCCTTGGGGCATCAGCGCATTCCGAGTTCCCAAGGAACCTCTTTGCTCAGGAGTCACCAGGAGCAACCCAGTTTCAGTCGACAGCAGCAGGTCTGCATTACTGATACTCTTGCTACATTCATCGAATCGTCGATCGATATCACCCAAGTCTTAAGTTTCTCAACGCTAAAACTTCTATTAGGCTGTTCACACTCGTTGACCTCTATATCAGCCCTCTAAAAAAATATTTTTAGTTTTTTACAGTCAACTCTAAAAGATTCCTACTTTTACAGTTCAGTTTTCTGCACTCATTCATCTCTAAATTAGACCTCTATATCAGTTACCATCTATTATATATTAGATAATACAACTATATCATATTTTAGATTATATCATATAAATACTTCTATGTTAATTGTATTATATTTACAACTTGTATAAAAGCATCAAATTTATTTTTTCATTTATCTTTTATCTCTTTTCTTCTTATTTTCTCTTTTCCTTTTTTTCTTTTTTTTTCTTTCTTTTCTCCCTTTCCTTTCTTTTTTTTCTTTTCCTTTTCCCTTTCTCCTTCTATTTTCCCTTTCTTCCTCCTCTCTTTCTTTCTCTCTCTCTTCTTCCTCACCTTTACAGGTCCCATAAAGAAGGTTCCAAGTGCAACTACCGTTGTCTTTCCAGTTTCCCAGTGCGGCACGATTTCAGCAAAGGAACCCTAACTTTACCGGCCAGTAGCACTTAGCGGTCCCCAGTGTGGACAGCCTTATAGCAGTGCAAGAATCTACCAGGATCAGGCGAAGAGTCCAAAACCACAAGCTTCCACTACAACTGCAGCTGCTGTTCCGTACTACGCTACCACGGGGAAGGTTCAGGAAGGCAAAGGCTAGCACTGAGTGTCACTGACAACAGCCGTCGTCTTGACAGACACGAGGACGAGGAGTCTTCGCCCGAGCCGTGATCTGACTTGGGGGGGACAGGCCGGCGACGGCGAGATCAGATCAGATGCCGCCGCCGCCCCCGCTGAGTATGTCGAGCGCGGCGAGGGCGGCCTTCTGGACCCTCTCCCTGTCGTCCTCGAGCGCCCGGCCCTTCTCCGCCACGGCCTCCCTGGCGCGCTCCATCTCCGCCTCGATCTCGCCGTCACACCGGTCGATCTCGCTGGAAGTGGAAGCCACAGGGCCCAAGCAGCGTCAAGGACAAACACACAAGCCGAGCACGAAGCAGTTCTCAATGACCAGATTGATCAGAACGAGGACGCGGGTGACTACCGACCTGGTCATCTTGAGCATGTTCTGGAGTGCGCCCTGCACCTGCTGCGACACGTCTGCGAAAACGCGAGCGTGCGAGGCCGTGTTAGCAGTTAGCACAGATGCCTGAAATTGTAGTACCGGTTTTTTCTATTATATATAAAAAACTATTGTAGCACTGGTCTGCAAGCACATCAGCCGAGACCAAACACTGGTGATTTCTAGCTCGA
The DNA here is from genome assembly GCA_030760725.1 of Neostapfia colusana. Classification (NCBI taxonomy): domain Eukaryota; kingdom Viridiplantae; phylum Streptophyta; class Magnoliopsida; order Poales; family Poaceae; genus Neostapfia; species Neostapfia colusana. The sequence goes on along the minus strand of JASWHV010000005.1, from coordinate 2,714,699 downwards.
ATTTCTCCAAAATTTGAGATATTACGGACTAAACGAGAGGGCAACCCCAAATAAACTTTCAAATCTGAAAGGGATGGTGAAACGTACGAACTCGATAAGGCCAAGGACCAAATCTACGCAACAGAAGCGACCTCAACAGGCGATTTCTCTTGGCTTCCCGTAAAATTCAGACGCCGATTGTTCAAAAATTTTAGAACCAAAATAAGAAAAATGACCCGACTAAAACATCGAGTCGGAAAGGAACGGGGAATGAAACTAACTCGAGGAGAATCGCACGGATGCGGACCAAACCGCTCGACATTCTACGCCAGCTACAGGGTCGTGCGGATCAAGAAAAAGCGCAACGCAGGCACACCCCGCACCCTACTGGCTGCAGCAAGTGTTCGTCGAAAGGAGGGGCACTAATCCGAAAACTTCCACGCGCCGCGGCGCAACCACCGGTCCAGAACGATTGTAATCGCCTCGGGCCGAGCAGCAAAACGAACCCAGCGCCCGCAAGCACGAAGCAGGCGAGGAGTAGCGACCGCACCGAGTAGACACGGGCAAGAGGGGGGGAGGCTAGGGTTTAGGTGGGGCGGGGAGCCGTACCAAAGAGGAGCGCGGAGAGCTTGGAATCGCCTCCGTCCACCGCCGCCGCGGCGTCGGTGAAGTCCTCGTCCCCGGCCGCGGCCGCCGCGCGCGATCCCGACGGCGAGTGGGCCATGCCTCCGTCGTTTCCCGCGCGCTGCGTGCGTGCGTGTGAGTGAGGGAGAGAATGGGCCCTGCGGCGTTTGGCACCGCTGGTATTTATCGGGGTGCTAGCCCAACCAGCCATGGGCTTTGCTGTCAGTGACGGGCTTTTTGTTCGAAGCTTTTCGGCCCACTATTCCGGCCCACTATAAGAAACTGCAAACTGATCCAGCATGATGAGTTTGCAATCTTCATCTTCTTGCTGTATCTTCTACTACTGAAAGTACACAATCAGATCCTGGCTTCACCAACCTAACAGAAAGAAGATGTGTTTCGTAGCTGAATTTCCATGTCTGAGAATATGCCGTTTTTGAACTTCACAATGTATTTCCGTTGAGGGATATGTTGCCCCGACAAATTAATTTTATCATTCAGGTATCGTAATATTCTCTCCGTTTTGAATTATTTGACACTACTGAGTATATAAGTATTTATTTTTCTAAAAAAAGGCTAGTGAACGAGGTAAAGGAGTAGCCTTTGGGCCGGCGACAGCAGCAACATGTAATGTAGGATGGCCCCAACTGGTGGTCCTTTCCAAGCCTGAGACAAAGACGGGTCCATGCGTACCCCACCCGACGAAGACTACTGAATCCAAACACGAACGTGATCAAAAGGAGCTCTGAATCGCGCAGTGCCTCGGCCCATCCTCGCAACAGTGCCTCCACCACTCGTGAGGTCGATCCATCCATGGTTCCTTCCCGTCTTGTTCTGTAGCATTGTCTGCTCTGCTCTGTTCTGCATGTAAAATCGTGTTTGCTTAGACGAGTACACGGCTACCAGCTCGTTTCTCTCTCCTCCCACCATGAGCAACCTCTCTCTCCTATACATCCACATCACATCATTCCAATGTATATCAGGTACTTGTAGAGGCGCTAGGATTTGATGGACTGTAAGGATCTGCGAAGAGGCTCCTCCTCAGATCGTGGATCATGCGGATTCTGACGTTTTGTTTGTTTTAGGTCGGGATTGTGTCCATAATCTGTTTGTTTGTTCCGGCTTTGTGGATCATGCCCACAATCTATTTGTTTATTTTGGTTTTGGGTTGTGTCTATATTAATCTATTTGTGTTGTTTCGGCTCTGAATTGTAGAGGAAGAGTACACGACCTCAAGCTAAACACACAGAGGCCCTTACGCATGCAACCTCATGCTAAACAGTAACGAATCTAAATAACTGAAATAATTTTCGGGCCTGGTACCACCTTCAGATACATGAATACCCGAGCAGCCAATTTTTTAAATCTCATGTCCTATAGGCAGCAAATCAGCGGATCAGGCGATGCATGCAGCGATCGTATAGCCATACATACATGCACCATGCAGATGCAACGTGTATCGTGACTGGCCGCCGTTGACCTACAGGAAGTTTAGTTTGACCTTTACTTCTAACGGTTTATAATTTATAATTAGAACATAAAATTAAATATCGGACTTCTTCTGACCATTGAGAGATTGAGATAGGTATAATGTATAACTTGAAATATTTCATGTATGGTCAAAGATGTAACTAAAATTTAGATATCCAAACTTTTTAGATAACCAATATTTTAACAACATTTTGGTTAGAATTCTTAAAAATCTGATATTTAAAAAAAATCCAAATCGAAATATCAGTTAGATCGAAATCCCAAACCTAGATAGAGCCGACTGATTCTAGCAGCATGGGCAGCTATACACTTTTATTTTATACACTTGCGAAAGGAAGAAAGAAAAAAAATCACATTCACAATGCTCGGCTACGACGCAGCGAAGACAATTGGAATTTTACTACCGTCAAGATTGGACTTCGCCAAAATACCACTCCTAATATGCGACACTCTAAAATACTATTATAATTCTTTACAGTTTGCTGTTTGCCACTGTGATAGTATTTTAGTACTAGCTGACCTTTTTAACACTAAAATAATTCTAAATTGACAGAAATGCCCACATGTGTTTTAAAAATATAAAAATAACATAAAATACAAAAAATATAAATAAGCTAAAATATTAAAAAAGTTAGAAAAAATACAGGAGATAAAAAACATAAAAATTACACAGATAAATAGAGATAAATTTAAATAAAAAATTTATAAACTTTAAATTTATCTCTACTTTTCTATGTAAATTTTCTGTTTTTTATTTCCTGTATTTTATCAATTTTTTATTTTTTGAAATATTTTAGCTTATTTATATTTTTTGTATTTTCTATTATATTTTTATATTTTGAAACACATAAGTGTATTTTTGTTAACTTAGAATTATTTTAGTATTAAAAAGTCAGTTAGTACTAAAATACTATGTAAAAGAACAAACTAAAAAAAATTATAATAATATTTTAAAGTGTCACAATTGATATTTTAGGAAGAGTAAAATTTCAATTATCTAGACGCAGCGAGCGACGCCTACTCTCTCCTTCTCTCTACTGACAGCCATGAATGGGCGGCGAGGGGAAGAGTATTTCAGAAGCAAGCCCAGGCGCAGGCGCTCGCAGAAGAGGCAGCCAAGCCGCCCAGCCCACCACCCGTCACCTCACTTTACCTCACTGCGTCTGCCCACGTCCTCTGATTTTGATGCGCGCTGAACGCCAAAGCAAGGCCTGCCGCGACAAGAGCGCGGAGGGAGGACCGGAGGAGAGAGAAACGATGCTGCCGCTCTAGAGTGCCATTGAGTTGAGGGACAGTGACTGCAGTGCCGCAGCGGCATTTTACTGCGCCTGTGCGCTCACAGGCCGGCTCCATATCCCCTCTCTCCTCTCATCACCATTGTGAAGAAAGAGAGAGAGAGTTACTAGTACTAGGGCCTAGGGAGAGCGAGGAGGAAGGGAACAAGAACGGAGAGCGGCTTCATCTGGTGGGATGGGACGCACTGGCGTGTTGACTGTCTCCTTGCTCGTCGCAAGTTGAGAGATTCCTCCTCGTCGGTCCTTATCTCCCCCGTCGCCGTTCGCCTCGCCCGGCTGCTTGTCCTCTCGCGCCGCGTTCGCGTTGTGCTCGGTGGCGTGGGAGCTTCCGGTGGTTGTTTGGATCGTGCTGGGGTCGGTTTGGCGTTTCTTGGGGGGGGGGATTTTTTCGCCTCGTTCTGCTTTCCGTTGCGCTGATCTTGCGTTCTCGCTAGACTCGCGTGTTCAGGAGGGGGTTGAGCACCGGGAAGGATGCTGCTGCGGCGGAGGGTGGCGGCCGACGACGGCGCCGGACCGGGCGCGGGCTCGGGGAGGTTGCGGCTTTTCCCCGTGCCTAGGCTGCTGGTTGGGCTGGCGGCGGGCAAGTGCGCGCCGGACTGCGAGTCGCCGGCGGTGCGCAGCCCGACATCGCCGCTCGACCTCTGGGCCTTCCCCTCGCTTGGCGGCTCGCTGCTCCGGTCGCCGCGGTCCCCCAGGAGCTGGGACTCGCACCGCGTCGGGCTGGGCGGCATCGTCAACACCCTCGCGGAGCCCGCCGCCGGCGCCAGGAACCGCCTGCTCGGGCCCCAGATGCGGCCGTCGTTCAAGCTGCCGCAGCGCCCCGCTAAACCCTGCGCCTCCAAGCCGAAGGACTGCGGCCGGCCACCTCCGGATCTCGGGAAGGCGGAGGCCACCGTCGGCGCGGGCGCAGGCGCCATGCCGGTGCCGTATAGCAGGTCCTACGGGGATTTGAAGTCTGGTCCAAAACCCATTGTGCCCGGCGGTGCTCAGCTCGGCGCGAGCAGCCTTTCGGCGGATCTTGGCAAGTTCCCGGCGACCGGGTCGCTGCCAGGCAGGTACATCGGGTCGGTGTTAGCGACGGAGGTCGAGCGGTCGGAGGACTACACCTGCATTATTGCTCACGGCCCCAACGCGAAGACCACTCGCATCTTTGGGGACTGCATCTTGGAGCCTATCACTGTGCGTGTGCCTAATGGTGAAAGCATGGAAGTGAAGGAGGCTGCAGAGTCCTACTGGTTGGTGAAGTGCTCTGGCGAGGAGTTTTCAGACCCCTGCTTGTCTTGCAACGAGAAGTTGGATGGCAACAACGCCTGCATTTATCGGTATGTCGATGCAACCATCTCAGAAGCTTCATGCTATACTAATAACTGATGATTGTGATATACATGTGGCTCTATTATCAGTCTCGGATTGAATTTCTTTGATTGAGAAAGTTCAGTATGAATACAACAAGACCACTAGCATTGTGATAAGTTCATATTTCTAGTTATTGCAAAAACCAGGAAACGCTGAACAGTTTGCTGAATGCCCTTTGCAGAGGTGACAATGCATTCTGCAGTGTAAAGTGCAGGGATCAACATATCCATGTTGAAGAGGAAGAGGAGAACCACACTGTGATATCAACCTTCAGCTCATTTGGTTCATCATCATCATTCGACGATGGTTGTGTTGACTGGACCTGTTGACGCCCAGCTCCAGCTCCCTTGATATCTGAGTAATGCTGTAATAATTTCAACCATTGCAGTTTTCACCAGCACCACCATCATCAGTTTGCTGGTTCTGTGAGTTATGTCTCAGCAGTTGAGAAATCCGGTGGCATTGGTCGTTTGAGGATAGGAAGCTCCATTAGCCCCATAAATTTGCCGAGTTCTGAGCTTCTCGGCTTTTAGATCGCAGAGGTTGCCTGCCTTTAGCACTGTAATTTTGATCCTAAGGCTATTTGGCAGTGCAAGTTCCCTCTTTTCTTTATTTCTTCCCTCTCTTCTTTGGTTTCCTCCTAAGCAGCAATGACGATGTTTGCGTCCTGTAACTCGTAACAACCGTATGAGATAATGGCATCGAGCTTCCTTGCTTAATGGAGCTGTTGCTTTTGAGCATACTGATTACTGAAGAGTCTCCATGAAATATGTTGCCTTTGTTGCCTGCTCGATAGCTGTGTCCATTTGGCACCAACACTGGTTGCAAGATGATTGTTTGTGTTCAGGAGAGACTAGAAACTAGTTGCAACGTTTCACTGGGGACCATGTTACAAAACGGGCCTGCGGATCCAAGAATTTTTCTAATGAATCCAAGAATTTCGTAGGAAGCGAATTTATAAGTTTCGGCGGTATTCAACAAAAATATAAAATCCGTGTTCTAAACGGGCCTGCGAAATGAAGGCCCGTGCCGGGAAAGGTTACGTTTCCTGGACAATTTATCATGGGCCGGGTCCTAAAATAATCTGGCCCCAAAATACAAGCCTGTGACGGGCCCATAGAAACATTACTGGGCGCTGTACCCGAAGCCGTCCCTCCGCGTCGCCGGCCCGGCCCCCCAGCGCAGCGCCATCTCCGCCACACCCGAATGCTCACGTCACGTGACTCCTCCTCCAGGTCTTCAGCGAGCAGAGCAGCGGCGCCGGCATGGGCTACCACCACCTCCTCCTTCCCTCGCCGCCTCCCTCCCTCCCCTCCTCCTTCCGACCGCGCGGCGGCGGCACGGGGCGGGCGCCCAACGCCGTCCCAGCCTCGGCCGACGCGGCCCGCCCCCCGGCGGCGTCTGCGGAGGTCGCCGCGCGGAGGAGGGCCTTGCTCCTTGTCGGCGTCTCGGCGCTCCCGCTGCTCCGACTCCGCGACGCCACGGCGCAAGCGGCCAAGGTGCAGCCCTCGATGGCGGATCTCGTTACTGGTGAGTAGTAACCACCCCGGGATCCAAAGGAAATGCCGATGGAGGCTTGCCGTGCCTTTGTACTTTCCGTTTCGAGGGGATTCGTTAGGTGGCCTCAGTTGCGTGAATACCTTTGTGCTTATATAGATCCTAAACTCGACCCGTTTTGCTACTTAACTTGGTATCTGGCATGTTTGTATGGTACACTTTGGACTACTCGCAGAACTTGGTTTCTAATTCTAGCTTTATCTGGGTACAATTGGCCTGTCTGTAACTATTTAATTGTTCAGAGCCTCAGATGGATTCAGAAAACTGAATTCTAATATATGCCATTCACTCATTCTGAACCACCAAGTAGCTTCAAGAATGAGCCATCTGATACAACTTGCATACTCAATCTTCATAATCACGTTAGACCTACATGCTGCATTAATTGCTTTCTCAAATTTCTGTCGAGGTCATTAATCTTCAGGATGGAGAGAGATTGTACTCAACTGCCTCTAGGCACTCCAACAACAACAACAACCAAGCCTCTAGGCCTGTTAGAGTCGGCTAGACATGAAACCCAATATCAATGAAGTAAAAGAGAGGAAGAGATATAAGAACAAGGAAAAAAGAAAAAAAAAGAAAAAAAGAAAAAAAAGAAAAAAGAAAAAAAAGAAAAAAGAAAAAAAGAAAAGAGAAAAGAAAAAAGAAAAAAGAAAAAGAAAAAGAGAAAATAAAAAAACAAGACTACGATTCTGGCACATGAATTGCTACTTTTCCATGCGGTCCTATCATGAGCTAAGTCTCTGGATACATTCCAATCTCTCAAATCTCGTTTTACCGCCTCCTCCCAGGTCAACCTTGGTCGTCGTCTACCCCTCCTAATATTTTCTCTACCTCTTAAAATCCCACTGTTAACCGGTGCTTCTGGAGGTCTCCGTTGGATATGTTCAAACCACCTAAGTCGATGTTGGACTAACTTCTCTTCAATCGGTCGGCGCCACCCCTACCTTATCACGAATCGCCTCATTCCTTATTCGGTCTCTTCTCATGTGCCCGCACATACACCGTAGCATGCGCATCTCTGCGACACTCATTTGTTGGACATGTTGCCGTTTAATTGGCCAACATTCTGCCCCATAGAGCATCGCGAGTCTGATCACCGTCCTATAGAACTTCCCTTTTAGCTTTTGTAGGACTTTCCTATCACATAGGATTCCAGAGGCTTGTCGCCATTTCATCCACCCTACCTTGATCCTGTGGCAAACATCCTCATCAATATCGCCATTGCTTTGTAACATTGATCCTAAGTATCGGAAAGAGTCCCTTCTAGGTACTATTTGTCCTTGTAGACTAACATTTCCCTCTTCACGACCAACACCACTAAAGTCACACCTCATATACTCGGTTTTGGTCCTACTAAGTCTAAACCCCTTGGACTCTAAGGTTTGTCTCCATAACTCTAATTTCTTATCAACACCATCTCTAGTTTCATCTACCAGCACTACATCATCAGCAAAGAGTATGCACCAAGGGATATCCCCTTGTATATCCTTCGACACCTCATCCATCACCAAGGAAAAGATGTATGGGCTCAAAGCTGATCCTTGATGTAGTCCTACCGTGATAGGAAATGCATCAGTCTCACTATCACTTACGCGCACACTTGTCCTAACATTATTGTACATATCCTTGATAAGGGTAATGTACTTTGTTGGCACTTTATGTTTCTCTAGTGCCCACCACATGACTGACGTTGGTATCTTGTCGTACGCCTTCTTCAAGTCGATGAACACCATATGCAAGTCCTTCTTCTGCTCCCTATATCTCTCCATAAGCTGACGAAGCAAGAAAATCACCTCCATTGTAGACCTCCCAGGCATAAAACCAAACTGGTTTTTAGTGACATTGGTCACTTTTCTCAGGCGGTGTTCAATCACTTTCTCCCAAAGCTTCATAGTATGACTCATAAGCTTAATACCTCGATAATTAGTACAACTTTGAATATCTCCTTTATTTTTGAAGATAGGTACTAATATACTTTTCCTCCATTCTTCATACATCTTGTTTGACCGAAAAATGTGGTTGAATAGCTTTGTGAGCCATATTATTGCCACGTCCCCAAGACATCTCCACACCTCAATAGGGACATCGTCAGGGCCGAGGGCCTTTCTTCCTTTCATCCTTTTTAAGGCCTCCTTAATCTCAAACTCTTGTATTCTCCGCACGAACCGCCTGTTGGAGTCATCAAAGGAGTCATCCAACTCAACCATACTGCTCCCATTCCCATCATTGAATAGTCCATTAAAGTAATCACGTCATCTATTCTTAATCTCTTCATCCTTCACTAGAATGCGGTCAGTCTCATCTTTGATGCATTTAACTTGATTGAGATCCCTCATCTTTCTCTCGCGGATTTTTGCTACCTTGTATATGTCGTTTTCACCTTCTTTTGTCTCTAGTCTCTCATATAACTTATCATAGGCCTGTCCTCTTGCCTTACTCACAACCCGTCTTGCATTCTTCTAGCCTCTTTGTACTTAAGCATGTTACTTGCGCTTCTATCATTATGCCAACTCTTGTAACACTCCTTCTTCTCCTTAATGGCCCTTTGTACATCCTCATTCCACCACCAAGTGTCTTTATCTACAAGTTTCTTTCCCTTTGTCACACCGAACACCTCACTAGCTACCTTCCTAATGCAAGTTACCATCTTCATCCACATACTATCTGCATCTCCATTTTCTGCCCTGGGTCCTTCTGTGATCACCTATTTTTAAAGGATTCTTGTGATTCCCCCTTCAACTTCCACCACTTTGTTCTTGTGATTTTGACACCTTTGTCCTGCAAAGAACATGTATGGAAGCGAAAGTCAGCTACCACAAGCTTATGTTGTGTCACAACACACTCCCCCGGGATCACCTTACAATCTAGACACTCCCGTCTATCCTTTCTCCTAGTGAGGACAAAGTCAATCTGGCTAGAGTGTTGGGCACTACTAAAAATCACTAGGTGAGATTGCCTCTTCCTAAAGAGGGTGTTAGCTATGAACAGATCATAGGCTACGACAAAGTCTAGAATGTCCTTACCCTCTTGATTTCTATTGCCGCATCCAAAACCTCCATGTACTCCCTCAAATCCTAGGTTAGTTGCACCCACATGACCATTGAGATCTCCCCCTATGAGGAGTTTCTCGGTTATCGGTACACTACTAACCATATCCTCTAAGTCCTCCCAAAATTGCCTCTTAGCACTCATGTTGAGCCCAACTTGTGGGGCATAAGCACTAATGACGTTCAAGACAATGTCCCCAATTACTATCTTGATTAAGATGATTCTATCCTCTCGTCTTCGAACATCCACTACTCCATCCTTAAGACTCTTATCTATTAGAACACCTACGCCATTCCTAGTCCCAGCCGAACCAGAATACCAAAGCTTGAAACCTGTATTCTCGACTTCTCTCGCCTTTTGACCCGCCCATCTAGTCTATTGTACACAAAGGATATTTACTCGTCTCCTAATGGCAATATCTACTAACTCACGTAGCTTCCCCGTCAAGGATCCTACATTCCAACTACCCACCCGAAATCTATGTTCCTCGGCTAGCTTCCTTACGCTTTGCACCCGTCGAGTAAGATGCAAAGACCCTTGCTCACTTATCACTACATCCGAGCGATGATGTAGCGCGTCACTAAGGTGGTGGCGATCCGGCCCTTGCTCATTTAACACCATATCCGGGTTCCGATATGGCGCGCCACTAAGGCGGTGGCGACCCGACCCTTGCCCACTTAACACCATACCCAGGTTCCGATATGGCGCGTCGCTAAGAGGGTTATGCCCCAACGAATTTCTATTGGGTTTCATTTCCATGAGAATGGCTAAGTGTAGTTGTTGGCTCGCCAAGCCTATCACAACCCCTCCTCCTTTACTCGGGCTTGGGACCGGCTATGTCATTACAACATAGGCACTCGCTGATATAAAAATGGTCCTAGGCCCTTGCATTGTTCTACTCAAGAAACTATAGTCAACCATGTTGGGTTTGACTCCCAACCTAACTAAATTGACAGTTTGTCAAAAATACTCTTTCTGTTGCCTTCCCTTGCAATTCCTGCCTAGGTCCTTGACGACGAAACCACTGCATTGATAACTGGTATATTTTTGTTTGTGATCCGCAAGTAGAGGACTATAGTTACCATACACCGTATATGCTGAGGAACAGGGAGGGAGGAGGCCCTTTAGCTGCGCCTAGGGCTGCGCAAGGGGGAAACCAGCAGCGAGGAGGCGTGGGGGCAACTGCGCAGCACGTAACGTGGGGGAAGAGGCGGATGATCACGACGACTAGGGTTAGGGTTTGAAGCCACCGTGATCCAAGGAGAAGAACAGCCCCCAACCTGGATGAGTAATACAAGAGGGAGGGGGGCTGCTTATATAGGGAGGACAGGACCACCCCCCTGGCCGCGCGCCCCTCCTGGCCGCGCGCCCCTCCTGGCCGCGCGCCCCCTTCTGATCCTCTATTTCCTTATTTAATCTATTACCTTCTATCTAAGCTAAACTGAATCTATAACTCCTTTATTCTTTTAAATCCTTCTTTATCTAATGAAATCTTCTAGAAAAATCTCCTGGTGCGACTGCAGGGCTTGGCCGGCCTAGTTGTGGGCTTTGTGGGCCCCACACCGACCATATTGGCGGCCCACAAACGCATCCACAACATTTTCCCCTTCCCGACAAAGAGCTCGTCCTCGAGCTTGAAGGTGGGGTGCTTCATCTTGAAATCTTCTAGTTGCTCCCATGATGAATCAGCTTCAGAATGTCCTGCCCATTTGACGAGTAACTCCCAGACACCTCTGTTCAAGCGCGCCCTTTGTACTTTTTCAGGCGTAGGCACAACACGTCCATGGAGAAGCGGTGGTAGAGGCACCACCTGTATGGGAGCAGGACCTTCAAATTTCTTCAACAGAGACACATGGAAGACATCATGTATCCTTGCTTGAGGAGGCAGCTGAAGTTTATATGATACAGTCCCAATGCGCTGAATGATCTGATATGGTCCAAAATATTTTGGTCCAATCTTTGAAGAAGGCATCACTATTAGTCCCGCAGCTGTCCTCTGATGAAGCAACAGCCAAACCCAATCACCAATTTGAAATTCCACCTCTCGGCGGAACTTATCGTCATAACTTTTTATTGTGACTTCTTGTATAAGCCCGTTCTTGATATCCGCTAAAAATTCATCCCTATCCTTTAGCGGTTTATCCACCACTGCTACTCTAGAGATGCCCGTTTGATAACCAACAAGAGTTGGAGGGTCCCTGCCATAGACCACTCTCAAGGGCGAGCATTTGAGGGCCGTCTGGTAGGAAGTGTTGTAGCAATAATCAGCCCAAGAAAGCCACTGCAGCCAAGTCTTCGGTCGGTCACCAGCCAAGCAGCGGAGGTACACAGTGATGATCTTGTTGACGACCTCAGATTGGCCGTCAGACTGCGGGTGGAAGGCCGAGCTGAGCTGAAGGCGGATACCGGCTAGCCGGAACAAGTCTGACCAGAAGAGGCTGGTGAAGACGGTGTCGCGATCACTGACGATAGAGTAGGGAAAGCCGTGTAGACGTACGATGTCGTCGAAGAACGCCCGTGCCACTGATGCAGCACTGTAAGGGTGGCTCAGGGGAATGAAGTGGGCATACTTGGAGAAGCGATCTACCACCGTCAAGATCACTGATTTCCCACCAACCTTCGGAAAGCCTTCAATGAAGTCCATGGAGATATTACTCCAGACTTCCGAAGGTATAGGCAGCGGTTGTAGCAGGCCGGTTGGATGAAGATGATCAGTCGTTTTGCGCTGGCACGTGGCACAACCGCGGACATACTCACGCACCCGTCGTAGCAAGGACGGGTTGTAGAAGGAGAGGCACAGCCGATGCACTGTCTTCTGGATGCCCTTGTGGCCCCCATCATGCGCCTCAGCTAGGAGAGAGGGCCACAAGGAGGACTTGTCGGGAACGAAGAGCTTCCCCTTGTGTAGTAGAAGGCCGTCACGTTCGGTCCAGTCAGCAGGTGCGACTCCCTCCCGGAGTTGGGCACATAGCTGCTGCGCCTGCTGGTCCGTGGCGATATCCGCGCGAAGCGAGTCGAAGAGGGGAAAGACTGGCGCGGATATGGCGTGAATAGCTATGTCTTCCTCGTCGTGGCGGGACAGGGCGTCAGCTGCCCCATTCAAGCGCCCCGGCCGGTACTCAACCTGCAGGTCATAACCAAAAAGTTTGCTCACCCAAGCATGTTGGGGAATCGTCGTGAGTCGCTGATCTAGGATGTATTTCAGGCTGAAGTAATCAGTCCGAACAGTGAAGGGGCGGCCCCACAAGTAAGGCCGCCAATGGCGTACAACCTTCACAAGGCCGATCAGCTCACGCTCGTACGCCGGTAGCTTATGATGGTGAGTTGCTACAACGCGGCTGAAGAATGCTATGGCGCCGTCGCCCTGGTGCAGAACCGCCCCGAAGCCGGCGCCGGACGCGTCATAATCGATGATGAAGCGCTTGTCGAAGTTCGGCATTTGAAGGAGAGGCGCTGTCATCAGCGTCTGCTTGAGTTGGGAGAAGGCGTCCTGCGCATCATCAGTCCAGCGGAACGCCTCCCGCTTTAGGAGGGCGGTGAGGGGGGCGGCCACCGCACAATACCCCGCAATAAACTTGCGGTAGTAGCCGGTGAGCCCGAGGAAGCCTCGCAAGGCTCGTAAGGACCGAGGTGTAGGCCAACGTTCCACGACCTCCACCTTGGTCGGATCCATTGCCACGTCGCGAGCAGATATGATGTGTCCTAAGTAGGACACGGTCTCCTGGCCGGAGAAGCACTTAGACTTCTTCAGGAACAACTTGTGTGCTCGTAGTGTCTGGAACACCTGCTTGACGTGCTGAAGGTGTTCGACCCAGGACCCGCTATACACCAATATGTCATCAAAGAAGACAAGCACACATTTTCTGATGTAGGGGTCGATGACGTCGACGTCGTTCATCAATGACTGTGTTAGACACTGTAATTAGGGGTGTGTCACAGTGGCATATTAGTCATTAGAGAGGGATTAGGGTTAGGGGTAGTTTAATCTTTTCTCCCCTCCTAATCCCTCTATAATCACACCTGTGCCCCAGCTTTTCCATCATCTCAATACAATTATCATTAGCCTTCTATCATGGTATCAGAGCTAGGAATAATTAGGATTAGGACTAACCCTAACCCTAATGGCCCAGTCCTGGGCTCACGCCGCCGCCGCCGCCGCCCCTGGTGCGCCGTCCGCCGCCACCCCACCTTGGGCCGCCGCTAGAGCCGTCGCCGCCCCTGGTGCGCCGCCCGCCGCCGCCAGCCGCCGCCAGTGCGCCGCGCGCGTAGGGGGAGGGTGCCGCCTCCTCTGGAGGGCCGCGCGCCCAGGCAGGGGCCGCTGCCACCCCACCTTGGGCCGCCGCCGCCCCGGGGGGGGGGGGGGTCCGCCGCGCCCTGGATCGGGGCGCCTCCGCCCGGATTTGGGCCGCCCCCACCCGGATGGGGGCCGCGCGCGCACGGGGGGGGGGACCTCCTCTAGAGGGGCCGCTGCCGCCCCTGGGGGGTCCGCCGCCGCCCCCTGGTCCGCCGTTTCTGGAGGCACCACATCCTCTGGAGGGGCCGCCGCCCCCTGGTCCGTTGTTTCTGGAGGCACCGCAGCCTCTGGAGGGGGCTCCGCCCCCTCTGGAGGGGCCGCAGCCCCCTGGCCTCTCGCTGCTGGAGGTGCTGCCGCCCCCTCTTTCTCGAAAACCGGTCCAGCTGCCGGTGGACCTCTCGTCGGTACCACCAGAAACCCTGCCACCGCTGTCACTTTCATGGCAGGTACTTCCGTGCTACGTGACTCGACCGGCCTCGACATCGACGGGAGCACCACGGCGATCCCGCCGATTCCGTTCCCAACCGCCGGTGTTACTGCTGAGAACACAGCTTCTTCCTACGGCACCGACACTGACATCGCCGCAGCACTGGCCGCCTCTCGCGAACGCGAGCGGGCACTCGCCCTTGCCCTAGAGCAGGAGCGTGCCTCCGTGGCGTCACTATCCCACCAGCTCGAGGAGAGTGCTCGCCGATCGACGAGCGCTGTCCAAGAGCCTCCCTCGGACGCTGGTATGTACTCGACTTCACTTGTGGCCGCTCTTCATGCGCAGGCCGCAGTGATTCAGAACATCCGGACGCTCGTGCCGGTTGTTCTCAGCTCCGAGTCCACCTCATATGCCGGGTGGCGTGATATGGTGCTCCTCACGCTGAGGCGCTACTGCCTCGATGATCACGTCCTCCAGGACGAGTCTTCAGGTGTCCTGGATCAGCATTGACAGACTGGTACTATCTTGGATCCTTGGCTCTCTGACAGAGGAGCTAGAGCCTACAGGACATCGTCAGGCAGCGTGGTGGCGGCACTGCTCGACAGGCCTGGTGTAAGGGTCTCAGTTTTGGCACACATTTGAAGTGTTCATCACCACACCACACACCTCGTTTGAGGAAAGATGATGAACACAAATGAAGAGCATGTAACCACCATCAACATGCTCATTAGAGAACAAACTCACATATTGCAAAAGTGGTATTTCCCACATGTGATATAGGTGGACTGGACTTATGAAAACTCCTACACATTGCTAAGGATGTCCATGCCAAGTTTCACCCAAATTCAAAACATTTTTGAGGTCATTTTGGGTATAGATAGAAAGAGGGCAGTTTGAAACCACATTCAAATTCAAACTGTTTTTGTCCCATGAATTTAAAAGTGGGAGGCATATTCTTATTTAGCACATTTTTGTGAGCTCACACACCAATTTTCACTCCATTTGGAGTTGATCTTGACATGAGCTAAGTGGGACGAATTCAAACTTTATTTGAATTCAAAACTGAACTTGTGCTGAAATTCACTCAAACCGAACCCAATTTGAATTCTATTCAATTCAAATGGCTCAGGGGTGAATAATTTGAATCACCAGGGGTATTATGGGGCTCACTGTTTACAACAGTGATTAGGAGTAAATTTCACAGGTTAAAACCCCGGGTGGGACCCACATGTCATAGAGGGAAGAAGGAGAAACTTGCACCCAAAGTCAGAGTCTCGGTGGGAAATTCCGCCGAGCAGCTGTCGGCTGTGCCACCGAGCAGCTACCGGCGCCACCAGCTGCTTCCCTCTCCACGCGTTGGCGCCCAGGGCGGCTGGCTCGCACCCCCACGCGACCGGCACCGCCTCAGCCGAGCAGGAGTCGGCCGGCTTTATCTTCTCGCGGGCAAACCCGAGCAGCGACATTGTTTCTCGCCGCAACTCTCTGCTCAATCGGGAAAACCAGCAAAACCATCTCCTCCTTGGTCCCTGAGCTGCTAGACAGCCACCCGAGCTCGCACTCCACCTCTCCAACGCCAGAAACCTCGAGCTCCGACCTCCTTTGCCCAAAGACGATCGCCACCGCGGCGACCTAGCCTCAGCCGAGAGTCAGGCGCCCGTGGGCAGCGTTCCACAGGCGTTTTCACGGTCCAGTGAGAGAGGCAACAGGAGCGCGCGACCACCGTGCTGCTCTCCTCCAAGTTTGGAAGCCAACCGTGAAGAATCCGCAGAGAATTTCCAGTTTTTGCTCCGGCGACCGTAAACCGAGCTTCCGGTACGGTTTCTTTAAATTCTCGCTCTATGATCTTTCGGAGGTCATCAAATCTTGCACATAGACGCTGGACTAGCCGGCGATCAAGTTCTTTTCTGCATCCGTAGCGTGAAACTGTCTAGGAGTGACGAATTTCAAGCTCGATCGAGGGCGGTCATGGCGGGCACGATCGGTAACACGGTGCCGACCGACTTGCCGCCATCCCTGAACCCTTTTGACACCTTGTCGAGCTTCCTAGAGGTACACTGATGCTGCAGGGCCGTTTGTTCGAGGTGTTGGCGGGTTTAGAAACCACGGTCGACGGTGTCGAACCTCAACCGAGGCCGCGACACGTCGCCGAGCTATTTTTGGTCACCCCCAGCCCGACCTGTCACCCCCGACGTGTTCCTCGACGTCGACAACCCCCTGGCGGCGAGTTTCAGACCATGGGAGGTCCGGCAGCGGCGAGCCGGCGAGCCCCGAGTCTGCTCCGGCGAGGTCGGCGGCGCGGGCGCGAGAGAACGGCGGGAGGAAGACGAGTCCGGCTGGCCCACGTGTCAGCGGCTGAAGAATTTAAATCGGGATCGGTTGTGGCCAGGGATCGGCTGTGCTGGCGCGCAAATACCCTGTGAGCTCCGGTGTGCCGGACACCTCCGCGCTCGACACGTGTGGTATCCCCGGTGTGCCGGACACCTCCGCGCTCGACACGTGTGGTATCCCCGGTGTGCCGGACACCTCCGCGCTCGACACGTGTCCCCGCGGGCCCCGAGAGTTTAAACTTTTCCCCCGATTTTCAGAATTCTTCCAAACTTCAAATCCTCATAACTTTGGCTAGAAAGCTCCAAATCGGGTGAACCAAATTTTTTTGGATTCAGCTCTCTGAGCACTTTCCAGCAATACCAAATTCAGCTCATGAAAGTGAATAGTTTTCCAGAATTAAATCCCTAAAGTTTAAACTGTTGGGAATTTTATCTGGAGGACTACTTTATGAAAAATTCTGAAATTTGGCTGAAAGGTTCATTGGAAAATCCCTGAATCCCACTAAAATTTTCAGACTCATCCAAGTTCATTTAGTTACCCTAATTGGGTGATTAAGGGAACTGCCCAGAGAAAATATAAAAATGTACAGAAACATTTTTCAGATTTTCTCCAATCTTAATTAGGACATAACTTTCTGTAGAATTCTTCAAATGACATGAAACCAACTCCATTAGAACCATCTTAAAGTCTAGTTTCCAGAAAGTAATGGTTGGAGCCATGAAAACCCCTAGAATTAGTTAGAGACTCAAATATTGACCAAATGGGCTTTTATTTGTACAAGGTTCAAATGAAACTTGGTCAAGACTCTGGTTAGGACCCTACCAAGCCACCATAAAAATTTCAGAACCAAAGGGGAGGGTTAGCTAGAGTTATTAGTAAATATGTATTCAAGTTTACACATTGCATTTAAATTTACATGTAGTATTATATTCAACGTGTAGCCATTGAAGAAGAGACTCCGGAAGTGCTGGACTTCCTTCTTCCGGACGAAGAAATAACTACTGACCAGCAGCAACAAGGCAAGCCCCGATTTGCATTAACCCTTTTTATAAGTCTTACTTTGTTTACATGTGTCATATGAAGTATGTATGTGCATTAGGTATAGGATGAATGGAACCCACTTGCATAACCAAAGATTCCTAAAAGAGTGAGGGTAGTGTCTAAGACCTCGAGTAGACAGGCTATGCTTAATAAGTCATAGGACTTCGGTACAAGTCGAGTAGTTGGAATCTACTCGCGAGATAGGCATTGGGACACACGGGTTCGGTTGAGTGACGCGAGATCACTTTAGTAATGAAAATGAGACTAGCCAGGGGCTAGGGCGCAGCAAGAGGGAGTCTTGTGTGCGCATCCCTGCCCGTGTCGATTGAGGACCGATCCGTGTGCGGCCCTGCTGAACAAGTATTGAACGTACCGAAGGCATATCGGATATATGGGCCCCGATAAACCGATGTAGCCTAAACCTCCAGGCGTCGAGGCATAACACACCGATTTATAGGTGTAGGCTGAGGGCAGCAAGGTGGAAATCTGCCAACGGGCATAGAGAGATGCTCCGTGTGGGGAACCTCCTGCTCGTTTCGGTGCGACCGGTTCGACGTTTGGGCTGTCCGGTCCGCCACACCTGGCTAGTCCTTGAGCAACGGTTTCTAGGGAACCGCGCGACTCGAGCCCTCCACATCAGCACTCGGTTCCAGAACACCGTCCAGGGTGATCGTTCTATCTCCACCTACTGTCGGGAGATGAAGGGCATGGCGGATGCCCTACGTGACCTTGGTGAGCCGGTCACCGACATCGCTCTTGTTCTTCGGGTCCTTCAGAGCCTGAACGAGCGCTATTGTCACCTACGGACGTGGCTACTTCGACTGGTGCCACTACCTACCTTCGAGAAGGTATGGTCTGATCTTGAACTTGAGGAGATCACTGCAGGAGGCTCTACTGGCTTTGGATCTGCCACAACCTTCTATGGCTCCGGGCAGTCCCCTCGTCCACCCTTACCAGCTGCTGGTGGACCACCGTCACGACCACCTTCTACTCCTACAAGTACAGGAGGTGGAAACCGTCGTCGCCGAGGAAAGAACGGCGGCCGTGGTGGCTGCAGTGCAGGCAGCACCCCCACGACTTCGACTACTGGTGGCAGTGGTGGTACTGGCCAGGGAGGCGCACCCTGGTCCACACCCTACAACCCGTGGACTGGCCAGATCTATATGTGGCCTGGGCCGTCCCCGGGTTCTCAGCCTCCACGACCACCACGTCACCAGCCGACGTTCGGCTACCCCCGGCTACAGTGGACCAGCCCACAGTGCTGGTGGGCCGACAGCTCAGGCCTATAGTGGGCCGGGATACTCTCTTCCACCCATCCTCCCAATCCCTCTTTTCCTTCATCTATCGTTGTTGGGAATGGGTCCGTTCTTCTGGTCACCTCAGTAGGTGATTCCGGTCTTCCGGGTACTTTCCAGCTTAAAAACAATCTTGTCGCTCCGGATAGCATTCAAAATTTACTTTCTGTTCGCCGTTTTACCACTGACAAAAATGTTTCCATTGAATTTGATCCTTTTGGTTTGTCTGTGAAGGATCTTTCCACCCGACGACCTCTTTTCCGATGTGATAGCTCCGGGCCCCTATAAACACTTCGGCTTCCTACTTCCGCTGCATCACCGCCATTTGCTTTGACTACGACAGCTTCATCCACCATCTGGCATCACCGGCTTGGCCACCCTGGTGCAGATGCTATGTCAAAGCTGTTCAGTAGCTCAGTTATCTCGTGTTCTAGGGGTACACAGGACTCACTATGTCATGCCTGTCAGCTTGGTCGCCATGTTCGCCTCCCTTTTCCCACCTCTGTGACTCATGTTGAGCACCCATTCAATCTTATACATTATGATTTGTGGACATCTCCCATTTCTAGTATATCGGGCTTTAATTATTATTTGGTGATAATTGATGATTTTTCTCACTTCTCCTGGACTTTTTCATTACGATTGAAGTCTGAGACTTTCGTCACTCTTTCTCACTTCTTCGTTTGGATTTCTACTCAATTTGGGCGCACCATTCGAGCTGTCCAGTGCGATAACGGACGCGAGTTTAATCACTCCGCGTTTCGTAATTTTCTCTCCGCACATGGGGTACAGCTACACATATCTTGTCCGTATACCTCTCCTCAAAACGGCAAGGCAGAGCGCATAATCCGCACCATCAATGATGTCATACGCTCCTTGATGTTCCAGGCATCTATTCCAGCCCGATACTGGGTGGAGGCTCTTCATACTGCCACACTTCTGATTAATCGTCTTCCCACCAAGGCGATTCATGCTTCCACCCCCTACTTTGCTCTATATGGCACTGATCCTCTTTATGATCACCTTCGAGTTTTCGGATGCGCTTGCTACCCTAATCTTTCTGCCACCGCCCCACATAAGCTTGCGCCCCGCTCGACACGGTGTGTTTTTCTCGGGTATTCCCTTGATCATAAGGGTTACCGGTGCTTAGATCTCACTACCCACCGTCTTTTGATCTCTCGACACGTCGTCTTCGACGAGTCATCTTTTCCTTTCTCCACCACCTCTTTCGATTCCACCACAGAGCTGGACTCCCTTTTTCCTACTGACCCCGAGGCTGCCTCCCAGTTGCCTTGGCCTATTTCTTCTGCAGGATCGACACGAGCTACGCCCCAGGTGCCCTCGACACCGACTGCTGCACCTCGTGTGGCATCGACGTCTCAGGCGTCACCCGCTGCACCCCGTGTGGCATCGACGCCTCCGACGTCACCTGCTGCGCCACGCGCGGCCTCGGCTTCCCCGACGCCACCTACTGTACCTCAGGTGCCCCCGACGTCACCAGCTGTACCACGTACGACATCAGCACCTGCGGCGTCACCAGCTGCCTCCTCGACGTCACCTGCAGCGAGCACGACGCCACTAGCCGCGCCACGCGCGGCACCGACGACGACTTCTCGCTTTGCTGACCCCGCACTTGTCTACCAGCGACGAGCGCGGGGAGAGGCTCCTGCTCCAGCGACGCCACGCGCGGCCTCGAGACCCACTCTCGTCGACGAGAGAAGATGGTTGTACCCGAGCGGCCGGTATACAACCCCCCCTCTCCTTCACAGGGATCCTGGTCACGTCCACCCGATGGTGACTCGACGTGCGTCCGGGAGTCTTCGGCCAGTGGAGCGGTTCGATAGTGCCGCTTTCTCGTCGACAACATCTCCACCGACCGAGCCTTCTTCGATCTCGCCCATACCTACTTCCGTGCGTAGCGCCCTCGCCGACCCTAACTGCCGCCGCACTATAGAGGAAGAGTATGAGGCCCTGCTTGCCAACCGGACCTGGGACCTGGTTCCCCGTCCTGGTCATGGCAATGTTGTCACGGGCAAATGGGTATTCACGCATAAGAAGAAGGCGGATGGCACCTTGGAGAGATACAAGGCTCGTTGGGTACTCCGGGGTTTCACTCAGCGCCCTGGAGTCGACTACGACGAGACTTTCAACCCGGTGGTGAAGCCGGCGACAGTTCGTACCGTAATGTCGCTGACTCTCTCACGTTCTTGGCCTGTCCACCAGCTGGATGTCAAGAACGCCTTCCTCCACGGTACACTGACCGAGACGGTGTACTGCAGTCAGCCGGCAGGATTTGTAGATTCAGCTCATCCAGACATGGTCTGTAAGCTGAACAAATCTCTGTACGGACTGAAGCAGGCACCACGAGCCTGGTACAGCCGGTTCGCCTCTTTCTTGGTTTCACAGGGGTTTGTTGAAGCTAAGTCGGACACTTCGCTGTTTGTCTATCGACGGGGCAGTGACACAGCTTACCTCCTACTGTACGTCGATGATATTGTACTAACAGCATCTAGTCCGGCTCTGCTTCAGCGAACCATTTCTGCCTTGCAGCAGGAGTTCGCTATGAAGGATCTGGGCCGTCTCCACCACTTCCTAGGTATTACGGTCGAGGACCGACCAGGCGGCCTATTCCTTCACCAGCGACAATACTGCCTGGATATCCTCCAGCGAGCGGGCATGGCTGATTGCAAACCGTGCTCCACTCCAGTGGATACTCAGGCGAAGCTCTCCGCTATCGACGGGACACCCGTCTCTGACCCCACTTCTTACAGGAGCCTTGTAGGTGCTCTTCAGTACCTCACCTTCACCAGGCCGGATATCTCATATGCAGTTCAGCAGGTGTGCCTCCACATGCATGACCCGAGGGAACCGCACCTCACCGCTGTCAAGCGGATTCTTCGGTATCTACAAGGGACCCTCGACTACGGCCTCCTTCTTCGGCGCGACACGACCTCCGAGCTGGTCGTGTACACTGACGCTGACTGGGCAGGCTGCCTGGACACACGACGCTCTACTCCTGGGTACGCCGTCTTCTTGGGCGGCAATCTCGTCTCCTGGTCCTCGAAGCGACAACCCGTAATGTCGCGCTCGAGTGCTGAGGCGGAGTATCGCGCCGTGGCTAACGGCGTGGCTGAGGCCTCCTGGCTTCAGCAGCTACTTCAGGAGCTCCACACTCCCGTCATCAAGAGCATCCTCATCTACTGCGACAACGTCAGCGCTATGTACCTCTCTACCAACCCGGTCCAGCATCAGCGCACGAAGCATGTGGAGATCGACCTTCATTTTGTTCGTGAGCGGGTTGCACGGGGCGAGGTTCGGGTACACCATGTCCCGACGACGACGCAGTTCACCGACATCTTCACGAAGGGCCTCCTGTCGTCGCTGTTCTCCGAGTTTCGGTCCAGTCTCAACATCTGCAGTGGCTAGATGTTATGACTGCGGGGGGGGGGGTGTTAGACACTGTAATTAGGGGTGTGTCACGGGCATATTAGTCATTAGAGAGGGATTAGGGTTAGGGGTAGTTTAGTCTTTTCTCCCCTCCTAATCCCTCTATATAATCACACATGTACCCCAGCTTTTCCATCATCTCAATACAATTATCATTAGCCTTCTATCAGACTGGAACGTGTACGACGCATTGGTTAAGCCCAACCGCATCATCAAGAACTCATAGTGGCCTCGATGAGTTCGGAATGCTGTCTTTTCGATGTCGTCCGGGTGCATGCGCACTTGGAAGTAGCCGCTGCGGAGGTCAAGCTTGGTGAAGAACCTCGCGCCGCGGAGCTCGTCCAGTAGCTTGTCAACCACCGGAATCGGGAACTTGTCTTTCAAAGTTCTGGCGTTGAGCTCGCGGTAGTCGATGCAGAAGCGCCACGTGCCGTCGGCTTTTCGGACCAACAATACTGGCAAGGAAAATGCAGATGTGCATTCTCGGATGATGCCCTGGCGAAGCATCTCGGCGCACTGCTTCTCAATCTCGTCTTTGAGAAGCTGGGGGTAGCGGTACGGCCGGACAGCTACTGGAGCTGTGCTCGATAGGAGCCTGATGTGGTGGTCGTGGCGCCGTGCAGGAGGAAGACCGCGTGGCTCGTCGAAGAGGTCCTGGAAGCCATCTAGGAGGGCGCCCATCATATCAGGAGGTGGTGCTAGAGAGGCACACACTGGGGCTGAACTTCGCAGCCCCGTCCAGATCACCTCACGTTCCCCGCGCCACGGTTTCATCGTGAGGTCCTCAAGGTTCCAGAGAATGGGTCCCAAAGACCGCAGCCACTGAACCCCTAGAACAAGGTCGAAGCCGTCCAGTGGAAGCGCGTAGCATGTGACGTCTAAGCGATCTCCTGCATGTTAGATATAATCCCGTTTTTCTAATAATTGGTGTTAGAGATAGAGTCCTAGTCCAATAAGAGTAGGAGTTAGTATTAGATAAGGACTCTGTAATTTGGGGCTATATATACAGCCCCCCCATTGAGAATAGATTAAGAGAACAGATTAGAGGAAATTAATCCCCGGATTTCCAACAATTGGTATCAGAGCTAGGGTTTAGGATCTAACCTTGTGTTGCCCCGGGAGGACGTGCTCCCGGGGCGGCCGACCCCTGGGTGGAATCGACGTCGAGGTGGCTTGGATCCAGCAGCGAACAACGCGGGTGAGGGCGCTGCCGACTCAGGGCGCGTGGTGAATCTCCAGGCGGCCGCGACGCCGAAGAAGTCCGGGGACTAGGGCCGCAGCTTCAAGAGGACGGGGGGCCGCGGGCGCTCGCGAGCTTCTGTGCAGGGGCGGCGGGTTGCGTGCAGCGCACGGCGTGCGGCTAGCGCCCGGGCGCGAGGAGGGCGGCCAGGGCGCGACGAGCAAAGGAGGCGGGTCTCGATTAAAGTCGACGCAGATCTGAGAAGAGCTGAGCGCGCGCATGGCGAACCGCCGGGAGCACGAGCTTTGGCGGTGTTGACGGGTGCGCTTGTCAGGCGGCTTCAAGGCGACACGCTCGAGTGACGCGAAAATCGCGTGCTTGCAAAGCACCTGCGGGTGTGGCAGGTGGATCGCACTGGACGCGGGCGCAGGCAGGCGGGCGACGTGCGCCGAGCAGGGGGACACCGGTGTAAGACGCCGGGGGGCGGAGGTGCCGAGAGCGGTGCCGAGGTGGAGCGACTGAGTGTGGTGCGGCGTTGGTGTTTCTGAGAGAAGCAGACGGTTGACAGATGCTAGGGTTTCGAGGAATCTGGGCCGGACCTGAGCTAGGCTAGATCAGTACTTGGGCTGGGCCTGCTTGGTGAGGTGGCCACGTGGGCTGGGCTGAGGAACTGTCTGAGTTGCTGGTGTGATTTGCTAAAAGCCACCCAAAGTGGACCAGAGGAAGTCAAGTGCTAGCGACCAAGGAGGTATCTGCAGACTTTCAAACCAACGGAGGACGAGGTTGTGCTTCACTTTCTTCGGCCACAGTTGCGTGGTTTTCCACCGCCTGAGGCGGGCATTGTGATAGAAGCAGACTTCTATTCTATGATGTGACACCGTGGGACCTCTTGGCGAACTACGGCCTACGCGACTTGGGATACTTCTTCACGTTACGCAGGCGGAGCAAGCCTCGAGTACAGCGGTCCGGCGGCGGCGGCATCTGGAAGCATAGCGCGACCAAGTGTGCACAGTCAATTTCCAACATGGGAGTTGTGGTGCAATGGCGTATGATCAAGTTTTGCTTCTACATGCGCGGAGAACTCGGGAAGCGTCGTAGCACGGGACGGATCTTGGAGGAGTACGAGATCACTAACCCAAGGTGCTATCGCCACGACGATGAAGGTGAAGAAGTAGAATATTGGGTGCTCTGTCGCGTGAGGAAAAGCAGACTAATGCAAGGTGTGCTCGAGATGAAGATGTGACCATGTCGAGTATGTGGTCGGAATGAAGATGTGTCCATTCCGAGATCAAATGCAGGATGAAGATGAGTCCATCCTAGGGTTGAAGATGCGACCAACCTAAATGCGTGTGCAGGATGAAGATGAGCCCATCCTGGGGTTGAAGATGTGACCAACCCGAATTTGTGTGCAGGATGAAGATGCGGCCATCCTGGGGATGAAGACGTGCCCATCCCAAAATTGAGTTGTGAGGGTGTAGATGTGACCATCCTGGGGGTGCAGTTGTGTCCATCCCGAAAGTGTGTTTAGGGTGGAAGTGTGTCTCCATCCTAATTAGTGTGAGTGTGATCTAGAAAAACGAGATTAGGGGGTGATTGTTAGATATAATCCCGTTTTTCTAATAATTGGTGTTAGAGATAGAGTCCTAGTCCAATAAGAGTAGGAGTTAGTATTAGATAATGACTCTGTAATTTGGGGCTATATATACAACCCCCCCATTGAGAATAGATTAAGAGAACAGATTAGAGGAAATTAATCCCTGGATTTCCAACACTGCAATCATCAAGGGTACACGTGGACAAATGCCTGTACAGGAGATAGAGTCGCCGTTGGCGACTCGGACGCCGACGCCTGGCCGCGGCAACATCACCAGGCCGAGCTCCTTGATGAGTGGCTCTCTGATGAAGGTGTGAGTGGATCCTGTGTCGACCAATGCTGTCATCAGGTTGCCGCGGACGTAGACCTGGAGTTTCATTGTGTTGGCGAGGTCGATGCCGGTCAGGGCATGTAGGGATATGCCCATATCAGCTATGGCCGCGTCAACGTCGTCATCGTCGTCAAGCTCTAGAAGGAAGATTCCTTTTCCGGCACACTTATGATCCGGTGTGTACCGCTCAGGGCAGTGATAGCACTCGCCGCTTACCAGCTTAGCAGCCATCTCATCAGGCGTAAGGCGTTTGAAGCGCGGGGAGAAGATGCCGTTGTCGATGATGTCAGGGCGGTTGCTGCAGAACCGCCACTTGAAGCCGTGGTGGAGGCGCGGGACACAACAGAAGAGCGTGTAGAGCGTTGAGAGGCGACGCCCTTCTGTATTCTGCTGTCTGTTGTTGCCGCAAGTCGACGTTCAAAGGCTCTGGCCAGACTCATGGCGGTCTGTAGATTAGTGGGAAACTGCAGCTCCACATCCATTCGAAGTGGCTCGCCGAGGCCAGCTGTGAAGAGGTTGATCTGTTGGCGCTGGCTGAGGTCCTCGCAACGACAAAGAAGGACCAGGAACTGACGCTGGTACTCCTCAACCGTACCAGTACGACGGAGATCTTTAATTTCCGCCAGGTCGTTGGAGCGGAGCGGACGCCCGAAGCGCATGTTGACGAAGTCCGCGAACCGCTCCCAGGACACGATGCCACAGTCGCGTTCTAGAGCAGTGTACCACTCGGCCGCGACACCCTCCAGGTGGAGAGACGCGAGCCACACCTTTTCTTCTGGCATCGTACGTGTCCCTCGAAAGTATGTCTCACACTTGGTGAGCCAGGGCAGAGGATCTGTTTCCCCGTCGAATTAGGAGAAATTGACCTTGTGACGGCGCAGCCCGCCGTCGTCGAAGGTCGGGCGCCCCGGGGGGGGGGGGGCGCCTGGTACCGTAGTGGTCGTCATCGCTGCCATCGCCGCCGCCGCCACCGCCGCCACCCCTGCTGCTGCCGCCGCTGCGGGGGAGGTTGCTGCCCTGCGATTTGAGTTGTTGCGGGTCCTCGCCACCGGAGAGCTCCCGCTCCGGTGCCTTCTCAACGCGCGCAAGGTGCGTATCGTCGCGGTCCAAGCGCTTGTTGATGGTGTCGATCTGCCCCATCATCTTGCTCATCATGTTGTCGAGATCTTGGAGGGTGAAAGTCCCAGAATCGTCCACGGGGCCGGACATGGTCGCTGCCCCGGAGTCTCTGGATACCCAATGCTGAGGAACATGGAGGGAGGAGGCCCCTTGGCTGCGCCTAGGGCTGCGCAAAGGGGGAAACCAACAGCAAGGAGGCGTGGGGGCAACTGCACAACACGTAACGTGGGGGAAGAGGGAGATGATCACGACGGCTAGGGTTAGGGTTTGAAGCCACCGTGATCCAAGGAGAAGAACAGTCTCCAAAGGGTAATTCTTATTTCCTGGATGAGTAATACAAGAGGGAGGGGTGCTGTTTATATAGGGGGGACAGGACCCCCCCTTGGCCGCGCACCCCCTAGCCGCTCACCCCTCTTGGCCGCACCCCCTTCTGATCGGTTGGGGACAATCCCCCAACCAATCAGGACTCCTTTTCTAATCCTCTATTTTCTTATTTAATCTATTACCTTCTATCTAAGCTAAACTGAATCTATAACTCCTTTATTCTTTTAAATCCTTCTTTATCTAATAAAATCTTCTAGAAAAATCTCCTGGTGCGGCTGCAGGGCCTGGCCGACCTAGTTGTGGGCTTTGTGGGCCCCACGCTGACCATATTGGCGACACACAAACGCATCCACAACAGTATATCACACATATAGGTGAAAACATTATATTATATCAGATTTTGACTTACTACCATTAGCAATTCATATTGGAACTTACTACCACTATCAATTCATATTTGATGGAACAATCAAATATGCTTAGATTACTCTCTTGTTTCTTACAATGTCCTAATTAGTATATTGACATACTGATACTGGCTGTGCATGTGGTGATGCAAATCATGAACCCACTTGATTCCCATGATATCATTGCACAGTAAGCATGTAGCTTTCAGGGAAGTTTCTAATTTGCTAGAACCATGCCATAGGGAGAGTGATTACATGATTGAATGTTGGTCAACTAAGCGACAACATATCCAACAAATGAGTGTCGCAGAGATGCGCATGCTACAGTGGATGTGCGGGTACACAAGAAGAGACCGAACAAGGAATGAGGCGATTCGTGATAGGGTAGGGGTGGCACCTATTGAAGAGAAGTTAGTCCAATATCGACTAAGGTGATTTGGACATATCCAGCGGAGATCTCCAGAAGCACCGGTTAACAGTGGGATTTTAAGAGGTAGAGAAAATATTAGGAGAAAAATATTAGGAGGGGTAGAGGACGACCAAGGTTGACCTGGGAGGAGGCGGTAAAACGAGATTTGAGAGATTGGAATGTATCTAGAGACTTAGCTCATGATAGGACTACATGGAAAGTAGCAATTCATGTGCCAGAATCTTAGTCCTTTTTTCTTGTTACCCTTATATCTCTCCTCTCTTTTACTTCATTATATATATATATATATAATATTGGGTTTCATGTCTAGCCGACCCCAACATGCTTGGGATAAAGGCTTGATTGTTGTTGTTGTACTCTCTGATTATGCAACTTTTATTTCCAGCATAATGTTTTGGTCGCATCAGTTGTGTGTGCACATGCACCTCTCAGCTCTTGTAAATAGTGTTTATGTTTTGCACATTTTGCTACCCTGGTTCTCTTTTACTGGGCATTTTTTTACTTCCCCTGGTCTTTACTCTTTAATATGCGATTTTGACAGCTGCATTTGGTACAATCAGTCAATGATATATGACAATGTAATTATGATATTATGGAAGCATTTCCAGTTACTACTGCAATAATATGATTTTTCATGTAACAAACCTATATTGTTGCAAACACATAATTGGTTACACATGAGAAAGGCAGTGATTCTAGAATGTCAAGTGAAAACGTATCAGGAATAGTATTAATCATCAACTATGAATCAACGACCTTTTCTAATAATTTATTTCATTATTTTCTCCAGATAGAACGGATGTTTCAGAGGCGGAGGCAACTCAGCCTGAAGAACCCGAGGAAAAACTACTTAAGCTTGATGTGGAAGGACCACCTTCTAGGAATCCACTTTTGGGCCTTTTGAATGCAATAGCCATTGTTGCTTCTGGTGTTTTAGCTGGACTTCTTGGTACTTCTCAACAAGAAAAGAAGGCCTTGCAATCGATCATCTCATCTGTATGCTATCTATTATCACTAATCAGCATTTAATAGATTATATCTTACTACTGTTTATTAGTTCTGTATTTTTCTCCCTAAATTTTGTATGCATGGAAAGAAGGGCTGTATACCTCATAATACCACTGAAATATCACAATCCAGCATACTGAATGAGCTATTGTGTGCGGCAATCTACTTTTGGTTTTGATCTATTACGTTCATGCAAACAAAAAGTGCATCAGCATCTTACCTTGCAGGATCTCTGTTGTATCAAATGGGCAACTAAGTACTGCAACTAGTTCTTGCTTGTATCACAAATTCCACCCATGGTTCATTGTTCATTCATTTTTTTTCATGTCCCTTGGACATGTGATGCTAACTTATCCGATCTTTCACCGGATTTATAGTTGGTTGTATTGCCTGAATTCGTTATCCGAGAATCTTGTTCTATAGTATATGCTAATATTCTAATACTTAAATTACCACTGTTTCTCTGGGCATGAAAATTTGTTATTGTTTGATTTTGCATCTTTTGATATATCTTCATAAGATCCTACTGTGTTCAGAGTCATACAAAGTGCTTTGCATTGTATTTATCAGAGGAATAAAATAAGCAAATGAAACATGCTGTATGCTTACTTTACTGACATATTTATCTTTACTGTTGACCTAGTCACCTAGGTACCATGTTCCTAATTGCTCTTGGTAATGTTCCTGAATACTTGCCATCCATCCATGTGCAGCTTGAGTCTTTATGTAAATTGATAATGGAAGGGTCTTCATTCTTTTGATACTGTATGCAAATTGAATTTGTGAAAGCGGGATTCTCTTTTAACAAATGCTATATTCTTTTATCCAGATGGAGACCAAATTGGTTGAAAAAGAGGCAGCAATGTCTATGCTTAGAGAAAGCTATGAGAAGATGATATTGGATGAACAAGCAGAGCTGAAGAAACAAGCTAGAGAGTTCCAGGAGGAGGAAGCTTCGCTTCTGGACCAACTAGCTTCATCTAGAAGGACTGTAGCATCTTTAACTGAGGAAGTTCAAAAGGAAAAGGAGCTAGTTGAGCAGCTTAACCTTCGGATAGATGAACTTAAGATAAGTATTGCGCAAGCCGAGGAAGACAGACATTTGTTTGAAGGCAAATTGAAGGAAAAAATGGAAATGCTTGACATTTTGCATGACAAGGTAAATCTGCTTAGCCAAGAGGTAAATTGTAAGGAGCAATACACCAGGGAACTCAGCTCATCGCTTTCTGCCAAGGAAGATGACTACCAGAACCTGAATATGATCTACCATCAAACCAAAGAGAACCTAGAACAGGTGGCTTCCCGAATAAAGCAACTGGAGAAGGATGTTCTTACAGATAAAGATGAGCTACTATCAAAGATAACATTAATTAGTTTGTTGAGTGAGGAAGTTCAAAAACTATACACTGAAAAGTATGAAACAGATGTAAAAATAAGTGAGCTAATGCGAGAGTACTCAGACCTAAAAACTGTTTCTGAAGAGAGGGCATCTCGTGATTCCGAACTATTGTTAGAGAAAGATGGTCAGCTCAATCAGCTCGAAGAAAAACTTTCTGCTGTATTAAGTGACTCAAGTAAAGACAGATGCACAATTGAAGAGTTAAAGAATGAATTGGACACCACCAGAACAATGCTAGACACAGAAGTCGTGGCCCGAAAAGATTTATCGGATCTTGTTCAGTCCACTGAAGAGGCACTAAGAGATTCCAGAAACGAGGTGTCCAAACTCTCAGAAGAGCTTAACGAAGTAAAGAGATCAAATCAGGGTTTGATAACTCAGATTTCAAAGTTCACAGATGAGGCCACTCAACTGAAACAGGCTCTGGCAAATAAGATTGCTGAGGCAGAATCAGTTTCTGCAACTCTTTCGGACGAGCTAGCCTCAGGCAGGGAGGTACTTAAAAGGTCACAAGAAGAACTTGAAGTCACCTCCAATCAATTACTATCTGTCACTGAAGCTCATGGTGACCTTAATAAAGAATTACTAGATGCATATAAGAAGTTAGAGTCCTCGACAAATGAGCTTGTTAAAGAACGTACAGTTAATGCTACCCTAAATAGGGAGCTTGAAGCTTTGGTGAAACAATCACTGTTAGAGTCAGAAGAAAGAAGAGCTCTTGAAGTTGATTTGGATGAGGCCACTAGATCACTAAATGAGGTGAATGAAAGTACATTATCTCTATCTAAGCAGCTGGAAAACACTAATTCTAGGATTTCTGCTATTAAGGAAGAGAAAGAGATGCTATTAAAGGCTCTTGAGGAACAAAAGAAAAGCACAGTTGAAGCTCAGGAGACTATGAAGGATGCTCAGAACACTATAAAAAGGCTTGGGACTGAGAGAGAGAGTTTTGAAATGAGGTCTAATATGCTTGAAGGTGAATTGGCCACGGCAAAAGGTGAGATTTTGCGTTTGAGGAGGCATATTAGTGCCAGTGAGTCTCAAAATACAAGACTTATCCTGGATACAGGTGCAGCGCCAAATGCCAATCAACCTCTGAAAGGGCAACATGTGAATGATGTTGGAGCCCCTCATTCTTCTAAAAGGATTTATAGGAGAAGAAAAAGCGGATCAACTTCATGAACATCATCAAATTCAAATGAAGAACCATCATTCTTTCATTCTCCTGTTATCTTATTAGAACAGCTTTTGGACTCGATCCTTCGAAAGGTCGCATCAAGAAAGCTCCTGAGTAGTAGTGCTTGCTCCTCTAGAGTTGTTCTGACTATTTTGTTGTAGCCCTTAGAAAAGAGAAAATCTTGATGCAGTTTCTTTTTTAGAGAATCGAGGTTGTATGCTACTCTATGTAGATATCAATTGTTGTGTTTTTGATAAATTGAAATGGCGTACCCCAAGTCCTTGTTAGCTCATGCTGTCCATATATCGAAATGATGTGTGCACTATATATCAGATTTTTTTTTGAATGGGAAGTGCATTCCCTCAGTAAATCCGGTGTGATTTGTATGCTGGGAGCTTTACCAGTGTTATTTCTTCAGTAGGTCAGTGCAGACAAAGGCGTATGTTATAGTTATTAAAACTTCAGCTGAAAAGGTATGCGATTTCGTTTTACCTCCGAGGCATATATTGCCACACATGAAATAGGCCCTCCTGCTTCTACTAATGCAAATGATGTGTTTAATGGTCATGCTGGGCCTCCCTCCGTGCAAGAAATAATGTTTGGTTGTTGTGGTTATTTGGTTTGTAGCAAACATTGAGGACCACAGCACTGCCCAGATTTATTGTGTTTGTTGACCCTTACAGTGGCATCTTCTGATTTTTTTTTCTGAAATAGGGGCGACTCATCCCTCCCTGGGTAATGGCAAGATTTTTCTCCGGTGAAGTTTACATAGAGCCTCATAACAATGGCTCGCTTTTTGGTGAGCGACTTTTAAATGACTGGATTTGCATGAACCAGAGTCTAATTCGTTGCTCAGTTGAATATGGGCCGCCTTAAATGTGAACACTACGTGTTAACTGTTGCCATAAGTTTAGAAGAGGCACCATTGTCGTTGACGGATGACCGGAGGTTATCCTGCAAGAAATCTCTATTATCAGAATTCATCCCTTTAGGCCTTGTTTGGGTAATAAAAATAGAGTGGATTAGAATAGAAAATGAACTGATTTTTACTCTAATACCCCTCAATCAACATTTCATTGTAGCAGAACAAGCGTTACAGTTGTACTACACACACTACACAGCATCCGCCACTGGCCCGTGCCTAGCGAGTAGGAGGATTGGAGATTTGGAGTGTGGCGTGGATATCCCAGAAACACGTGGGCCCCACTATCGTTCCCGTTCCGAGTCAAAATCGGCATACGCATACACCTGATGACTTGCAGGGTACACCAGACGGGTGCAAAAGATTCGTCGTATCTCAAACTTCTCAACAACTTACCCCGAACCATGGTCTTTTTCTACGGCAAAGGCGTCATGGCCTCTGGCCTGTCATGATGGAATCGACACCAAACCCTGAGATGTGATCTGCTCTGTACTATTACTGTTATGATCTATGTGGATGTTAGAATACTAAAATTCTTTTATAAATAGTTCTGAAATAAAATAAATAATTATGAGTTAAGCATGATAGATTGAATGGCGCTGGATGACCACTTGGGTCATGTCTCATATTTATAGAGAATTACATAAATATAATGTTACATGTGTTCCAAGAATAGATGATCCCCTTCTATGTTTAAATATAGACTTCTATGTATAGCATATTCTCTATCAAAAATACTAGCAAAGTATATGTTAGTCTATCCAGCATACCAAATGTAATCCTAAGATATATGACAACCTATCTAGCCTATTAAATATTGGTAGCCTTCTATTCTTAACACTCCCTTAATTTGGACGATAAAGTTAAGATTGCCACAAATTCCGCTAAACGCCGGTCCAACCAATGGCTTGGTCATGATGTCAGCCACCTGATCTTTTGATGATATGACTCGAGCATCGAGTGCCGCGAAGCCACATGTTCCCGTATAGAAGTGATAATCAACTTCGACATGTTTCATACGACGATGAAAAATTAGATTGGGTGTAAGATAGGTGGCACCAATGTTGTCACACTAAAAATTGAGAGGACGGTTTTGAGAAATTCCAAGTTCACGAAGGACTTGGATCCAAATGACCTTGCGGTGGCATTAGCAACCTCCTTGTATTCGGTCTCCGTACTAGAGCGACAAACCGTCGGATGTTTCAGACATCCCCATGATATTAGATTACCACCGAAGAAGATAGTGAAGCCACCCGTGCTGCGTCGACCATCGGGATTGCCAGGGAAGGCGAGCCCCGCCAGTATGTACCCGAGGAAGACGACGACTTCGCCGGGCTCAAGGCCTACGAGCGGGAGGGATCCGCAGCGAACCCTCCCATCGTACTGAGGCGCTTGCCAGCCAATCAGACGCCTCACGCGCCTCACGTCGCTAGCGCTTTGGAGACGAGACTCTCGGAGGTTCGATGCCATTGGAGCAGGAAGAGAAAGCAAGGAGATGAAGCGCAAGGGAACAAATGAAGGAGAAAGCTCCTGCCGGCAGCATAGGTCTCTTTATTTATCCCAGACCCTTCAAGAACCGCCAATCGCGACGTGCCCGATATAACCGCGCCCGCATCGGCTGAACCGGCAAGAGTGGGAGCACCGGGCCCGCACGGCAGACAGTATGGGCGGAGGGCACCGAGGTTATGATGGGAAAAAGCGGTTCCCCTATAAAGCCTGACAAGAGGAAGAGCAGGGGTTATACAGGGAACCGTCGCAAGTAATGCGGCAGTTGCACGCGATGTGCGCCTCCCATGACCCTCCGGTGATGAAGAGGCGCCTGTCCATGAAGGCAGAGAAGTCTCTTCGACCGAGGGTAAGCAACCTCTTCGTCTCCCAGGTACGCCGTTCGCCTACTACGCGAAAATCTCGCCACCACTTCGATTCCCAAAATCGCAAGTTCAAAACCACCACGCGGAAGAGATAGGGGCCCCACCTATGGGCTCAATACCTCCCCCGAGATGGGCCCAGGGGCCACTGTCGGTTCCCTGCAGACCGGGTACCCCCGTGTAGTGGATAAAAAATAACCTGGGCCCTGCCTTTCCAACTTAGGCGGGCCCCCAGCGTAAGTCACGTGCCCTGGGCCCCATGGGCAGTCCCAGGGTTGCCACGCGTCTTCAGGCCCTGAGCCTGACTATGGGCCCAGGGTGGCTCGGGAGCCACCACGTGTTCAGTGGTGCAAGACCCCATCTTTCGCCAAGGAGGGCTCCGACGCTGCCACGTGCCCGGAACCTCCGAGCCACACCCTCCGCCACAGAGAGCTCCGGAGGTGCCACGTGTCCTGCGTTCCGGGTCCGATCCCCAGCATGGGAGGGCTCCAGTGCTGCCACACGGGCAACGACTCCAGGTGTACCTTAATGTAGCCTAGAGGGGGGAGGGGTGAATAGGCTCTTTGAATGTTTTAATGGTTCCCTGAAAAACTTAGCGAACGGATCAATTCTAGGTAGGCCGGACTAGTCCGGTATGGTGCGGACTAGTCCGGTATGAACAATTAAAAGGTTAAATTTAGACTTATTCTTACTTCAAGTATTTATGCAGCTGAAAATAAATGACAACTCAAGTGTAATGAAGTAAGAAACATCAGCTATCAATTTTAACACAAGATGTTGATGTAAATCAAATGAATACTAGCACCCCTAATTGATAATTGACGGAAGATTAAGAAGACACGAGACAAGGTTTTTATCCCGAGGTTCGATTCCACCCAGGAATCTACGTCCCTGTTGAGGAGTCCACCAAGGACCGGGTCTTCACCAACCCTTCCCTCGTTGAATCGCCACAAAGGCCGATTCAAATCCACTAACCACACACAGGGGCAAATGATCGTACGTGAGGCGTTCTTGCAATTTGAGTGCTCCCACAAGATTACAATGAATAACTCCTCCCCCACACAGACAGAGAATAATGATCAGCAATTGTGTGAGAGAAAACAAACCAAGAGCTCAATGTCGAGAAGAATGATTCTCTCCTTGATCCAATCTCTAATCCTCAAAGATTTGATCCTTTTAGGCTTAGAATGAGTGGAGTGAAGTATTTTTGTGCTCTCTGAGGGCGTGCTAGGATTCGTCTCTTTTTAATGTGTGGTCGTGCACCTCTATTTATACAAAGTTTCTAAAAGTCTTGGCGGCCGGACTAGTCCGCTCTGTTCACCGGACTAGTCCTGTGTGCCGTGTACAACTGACATGTGGCATCCGGCACAGTGGAAACCCTAATTTGAAGTAGTTACAGAAAGTTGAACAGACTAGTCCGGTCCACGAGCAAACTACTCCGGTGCAAGGTGAATGCCGGTTCCAGAGAGTTGAACGGACTAGTCCGGTTTCTGAGCAGACTAGTCCGGTGCACCGTGTTGCGAAGCAACAAAGAGTTGAACGGACTAGTCCGTTTTGTGAGCGGACTAGTCCGGTGCACCGTGTTGTGAAGCAACAGAGAGTTGAACGGAGTAGTCCGGTTTCTAAGCGGACTAGTCCGGTGCACCATGTTGTGAAGCAACAGAGAGTTGAACGGACTAGTACGGTTTATGAGCGGACTAGTCCAGTGCACCGTGTTATGAAGCAACAGAGAGTTGAACGGACTAGTCCGGTTTCTGAGCGGACTAGTCCGGTGCACAGTGAGTAATTAGGATATGTTTTAAGCCCTTACCCCTACGCAAAGATTTTGAGCTCTTGGGATGTGTCTCTCACACACATCCTATACAAGTAAGTCTAAATTGCGCTTGGTTCATGGATCTGTCCTTTTCCTTTTTCTTCATCACTTCATTTTTCACTTTTTGAGTGTAACAATCCTACCTTATACGAGTTAATCTGCATTCATCTCAACAAGTTCATTAGGATCTCAATTCGTTTGTCATCAATCGTCCAAAACACACAAGGGAATTCCTAGATGCACTTTCAGTCTCTCTCTTTTTGGTGATTGATGACAACCAACTCAGATTACATAATTAATAATAAAATCTGATTTTTATAAAGTGTGGATATATGAGAATGAAAAATGAGTAACATGAACTTGTCACATATATGCACCCTTTATGGTGGGATGCCCAAAGAGTGTGTGATAAAAGAATGTGAAATGCCACAAGAAGATAAGAACATATAAAAAATAAAGGTAGTCATCACATCAATATCGATTAAGCATCACACATCCAACGGAGTTTGAAATAAAAAGTATATGAAACTTAAAATACATGACCATGATCACTAGTCCTTAAGGTTCACAAGAAGATAAAGCAAATAAGATTAATCTCAACATCAAGGCACCAAAAAGGGAAAAATTGAGTGGAATCACTCATCGCCGCTCTCTCCCTCACTCTCGGTCCTATCTTCATCTTCGTCTTCATGACCATGCTGAGGAGGAGGACCGGAGACACCT
Source organism: Neostapfia colusana (assembly GCA_030760725.1). NCBI lineage: Eukaryota > Viridiplantae > Streptophyta > Magnoliopsida > Poales > Poaceae > Neostapfia > Neostapfia colusana. The sequence continues at coordinate 2,678,219 of JASWHV010000005.1, read as the reverse complement.
GCAAGCCCAAAAGACCTAAACTCTTGTTCAGTGAGTGGAGCCATCTCAGTGAAGTTTTCTTCAGAGTCTTTCAAAATGTGTGGTGATCCAACTGGCTCAATATCTAGCTTCTCACAGATGGCTTTGATGTTGGCCTTCATGTATCTTTGATGTCTCTTTCGGGCCAAACTCTCCTTGTGTTGCTTAACTTCAATTTTGCGACAGCAGCCAAAGATAGAGGAGAGCATCTTGAGCATACCACTGGAGGACTCTCTAGAGGGTGGAGGAACATGAGTAGGTGTAGCATTCGACGCCCTTGAGCCTTCATGAGTAGAGGTAACAGTGTAGAATGTAGGCTTCTGGGGCTTGAGACCCGTGTGAGAGACATCTTTGACAAACTCAAGTCCTGTCACCTTCTCAATTATGTACATGACATAAGGTGCATAGCCACATGACCTATTGGGTGTGATAGAGATATTCACAATGTCATTGTATATGTACTCAAAGTCATTGAAGGTCATTTTCTTGCTTATTACTTTCATTAGGGTCCTTAGGGTCCCTTGGATTGTCCCTGCATCTCCATCCTTTGGGGCTATGGTCTTTCTCAAGATCCTGCTGAACACGGCAAAGAATGGCTTCAAGTATTTGGTAGTAGGAGGTACATATGGCATTCTTGTATCATACAAGAATTCCAGCTCATTCTTCTCCAAAGGCTTCAAGTTGTGAATGACAAGCTCATTATCCAAGGTATGTTCAAGGTGAAGTATCTTGGCAAATTCCTCATAGGTGACACTGTATTTGGATCCATGTGTCATCCAAGTCATCTCATCCCCATCATTGCGGGTAAAGTAAAGAGTAGAGTAGAACTGTGTAATGACCTCATTGTTCCAGTCATATTGAAAGGATAGAAGGTCCTTCAAGCCATGCCTCTATAATGCCTCTAGTACATCATGATAGGCCTGGCATCTCTTGTATTGCAAGTAATCAATGTTGAGCCACTGACTCCCAACAACAGGATTGTTCATCTTCATGTATACATGCTCATAGTAGTCAACATGGAAGTTGCTCCAAAATCTTGGGTCTGCACATTGCTTTGGCTGCTCATAGACTTGAATTTTTCTGAACTTGTCAGCCAATTCACTCCCCTTTCCAGTAAAGTCATCACTTGATGGCTGCCTGTTGCGGTGAATGGGGGCCTTCTTCTTCAATAGACCAATAGGACCACTAGTAAGTCTTTTGCCCTTGCCGACACTTCTTCTAGGAGCCTTAGAGCTTCCAACAATGTCTTTGATTTGTGTTGTCTTACCAATCACTCTCCTCCTTTTAGTAAGATAATCGTCGGGAGAAGAGGGTTGAGCAACGTGGTCATATTTCTTCTTCATGGCCTCGGAGGCTGACGACATCGTGCCTGCCAGGAAAATCAAGGATTAATTGACGAGGTGGATTGTAGATTATGTGGAAATAAGAAGTTAGAGGTTCAATTGATAGGTAACCAGACTTGTCCGTTTTCAGAGTGTGGACTTGTCCGCACGAGATACCGGACTAGTCCGGACCTGCTGAAGAACCCTAACTTCCTATTTTCAATAGATCTAGCGCAAATTGATGCAAAACATGGAGGGATACACTAGGAATGCATCGAGAAAGGTAATGTATGCCCTAGAAATCAGGAAAATTGAGCAAAAATATAGGAAAGATGAGAACTTGAGTTGACAGGGATTTTACCGAAAAAGTGAAGATTTGAGTCGAAACGCGAAGTTTGATCCGGATTAGTCCGGAGAGAGGAATCCACGCGTCGAGGAGAAGATTTCTCGTGGAGAGGACTTCGATTTCATTGGCCAAAGTCAAAAATCACCTTGGGGGCTAGGGTTTGAGGAGTGAGAAGCCAAAGAGTGCTTGTGGGGTGAAGAGGGCACTGGTTGGCGCGGGTATAGACTTTTAAACCTGGACATACGGATAGTCCGGTGGAGGACCGGACAGGTCCGGTATGACAGATCTGTCTGGACTAGTCTGAAGGAGCGGACTAGTCCGGTGTCGACATCATACTAGTCCGGGTCAACTGGACATGTTAAGAGTAGAATTTAGCTAAATATTTGGAATTTGATCCAATAGTGATCTAAGGACATAATTTTCACAAATAATCTTGATGAACATGCCTAGTAAGCAATCAACAATCAGACAATGGTCATTATTCATCAGGATTCACTAATTTAATAGTTTTCAAGTAAAAATCAAGATAAGGGATAGTTTTTCGCAAAGTAAGTAAGATTTTGATGATTTAAGCATGTATAATTAGTTCATTACTAAGCTCACAAAAGCGTTTTTCATCAAGTGGCTTGGTGAAGATATCGGCTAGTTGTTTCTCAGTTTTAACATGAGAAATGGCTATGTCTCCTTTGATTGAATGGTCTCTCAAAAAATGATGCCGGATATCAATATGTTTGGTCCTGGAGTGCTCAATAGGGTTATGTGCAATCTTAATTGCACTCTCATTGTCACAAAGGAGCAGAATACGGTTCATATTGTAACCGTAGTCTCTTAGAGTTTGTCGCATTCAAAGGAGTTGTGCACAACAACTCCCGACTGCAACATACTCCGCTTCGAATGTGGACAAGGCAATGGAGTTTTGCTTCTTGGAGGACCAAGAAACTAGGGACCTACCCAGGAATTGGCAAGTCTCGGAGGTACTTTTTCTATCCACTTTGCATTTGGCATAATCTGCATCGGAGTATCCAATAAGATTGAACGATGAACCTTTAGGATACCAAAGGCCTAGGTTGGGTGTATGAAGTAAATATCGCAAGATCCTCTTTACGACTGTCAAATGACATTCTTTAGGATTGGCTTGAAATCTTGCACACATACATACACTTAACATAATATCAGGCCTAGATGCACAAAGATAAAGTAGAGAGCCAATCATGGAACGATATACCTTTTGATCCACGTTAGGTCCATCTTCATTAAGGTCTAAATGTCCATTTGTTGCCATGGGAGTCTTTATGGGCTTCGCTTAGTCCATGCCAAATTTCTTGAGAAATTATTGGGTGTACTTTGTTTGGCTTATAAACGTTTCTTCCTTTAGTTGTTTCACTTGGAATCCCAAAAAGTATCTCAATTCTCCCACCATGGACATCTCGAATCTATCTGTCATGATTTTACTAAACTCTTGACAAAAAGAGTTGTTAGTTGAACCGAATATGATATCATCAACATAGATTTGACATATAAATAGATCATCATTAAAGTGCTTGGTAAACAAGGTGTAATCAGATTTACCAATTTTAAAGCCATTTTCAATTAGAAAATCTCTAAGGCACTCATACCAAGCTCTAGGAGCTTGTTTGAGGCCATAGAGAGGCTTACGCAGTTTGAACACATGGTCGGGGTACTCTTGATCTTCAAATCCAGGGGGTTTCTCCACGTACACCTCCTCCTTGATAGGTCCGTTGAGGAAGGCGCTTTTGACGTCCATTTGATACAGTTTGAAATCATGGTGAGTAGCATATACAAGTAATATACGAATTGATTCAAGCCTAGCTACAGGAGCATAAGTCTCGTCGAAATCTAAACCTTCGACTTGTGAGTAACCTTTAGCCACAAGTCGTGCCTTGTTTCTTGTTACCACTCCGTGTTCGTCTTGCTTGTTGCGGAAGACCCATTTAGTGCCGACGATGTTGGACTTTGGTCTTTCAACAAGTTCCCATACTTTGTTCCTCTTAAAGTTGTTCAATTCTTCTTGCATCGCCATCACCCAGTCCGAATCTTTTAGTGCATCTTAAACCTTGTATCGTTCTAAAGAGGATACAAAGGAATAGTATTCACAAAAATTAGCTATACGAGATCGAGTTGTCACTCCCTTTTGGATATCACCAATTATGTTGTCGATGAGGTGATCTCTTTGTACGCTTTGGTGTACTCTTGGATGTGGCACTTGTTGTGTTGAGTTCTCATAAACATCACTTCTTCGGCTCCCCCTAGATCGTTGCCGTCATTAATGCTTTGATCATCTTGTTGATCTTCATGATCTTGATTTTGTGCATGGGCCCCCCCTTGATCATAACTTTTATGTTGAGGTTCATCTTGAGCACTTGATTCTTTGATTGTTCTTGAGGTCGAATATCACCAAGTGCCATTCTCCTCAATGCTTGATATGGGGCTTCTTCTTGATCTAGCACACACTTATCAACTTGCTACTTACACAAGTCCGGAGACCTTGTTGAAGACACGATAAGAGTAGGAGTTCGAATCATAGCCAAGCAAGAAACCCTCATCGGACTTCGAAGCAAACTTCGAGGTCCTAGGCTTCTTGTTTAGAATATAACATTTTGAACCAAAATCTCGAAAGTATGAAATATTTGGTTTGTTACCGGTGAGTAGTTTATATGAGGTTTTCTTGAGTAGGCGATGAAGGTACAGTCGGTTTATTGCATGACAAGCAGTGTTGATAGCTTCAGCCCAAAATCGGTCAGAGGTCTTGTATTCGTGAAGCATTGTCCTTTCCATCTCAATGGTGCCGAAAGTTCATGCTTTATTCCTTCTTCATCTAGATATTCATCGACTTGTGTATTCTTGAATTCTGTTCCATTGTCACTTCTTATGTTCTTGATCATCAATGAGAATTCATTTTGGGCTCGCCCGAGAAACTTCTTGAGTGTTCCTTGAGTTTCTGACTTATCACGCAAAAAGAAAACCCACGTGAAGCATGAAAAATCATCGACAATGACTAAACCATATTTATTACCGCCGATGCTTATATAAGCAATTGGACCAAATAGGTCAATGTGGAGGAGCTCGAGCGGTCTTGTTGTAGTCATGTCATTCTTCGCGGGATGGGGTGCTCCTACTTGCTTCCCGGCTTGGCACACGCTACAAGGCTTGTCTTTCTCAAAGACAACATCCTTTAAGCCTCGAATGTAATCGCCCTTTAGAAGTTTTTGTAGATTCCTCATACCAACATGCGCTAGACGTCTATGCCAAAGCCAACCCATGTTGGTCTTTGCGATCAAGCATGTGTCAAGTTCGGCTTTATCTTTGTTGAAATCAACTAGATAAAGTTTTCCCTTTAACACACCCTTGAAAGCAATAGAGTTATCACTCCTTCTAGAGACGATCACACCCTCATTAGTGAATAAAAAATTATAACCTTTGTCACATAGTTGAGATATGGACAAGAGGTTATAATCTAAGGAATCAACATGTAAAACATGAGAAAGTGTGTGTTGTGATGAAATAGCTATTTTACCGGTACCTAGCACCTTTCCTTGACTATTATCACCAAAACAGATGCCTTCGCTTGAGTCTTCATTTTGTTCGTACTCAACAAACATTTTTCTTTCTCCGGTCATATGATTGGTGCATCCACTATCTAGCACCCATTTTGCTCCACCGGATGCATATGCCTATAAGATAGAAACTATGCTTTGGTCTTAGGTACCCAAGCTTGCTTGGGTCCTTTGAGGTTAGTGACAAGTGACTTGGGCACCTACACAGGAGACTTGGTGTTCTCATGGCGTGGCCCAACATATTTGGTATGAACTTTTCCAAGACTGTTTTTCGTAAGCACATATGAAGCATTAAAGGTTCTAAATAAGATTTGTTGTTCATATGAGTTTTCAATGTTAATTTTATCAACATTATTATGTTTTCCAACTTGGGAGAAATTTCCCTTGACAAAGACAATGCTCTTCTTGTCATCCTTGTGGCTTCTAGCGTTTTGCCTTTCACCATAAGAATACCCAATGCCATGTTTAACATTAGGTGGTCTTGTGGTGCATACTTGACCTTCTCCTTGTCAAACATGTTACTTTGAGAGGGATGCTTGTCTTTTGTCAAGTTTGACTTTTCTTTTAAGTTGGTGTCATTTTTAGCACATGTACAAGTTATGAGAGTTTTGAATTCAACATGTTGAGAAGGTGATGAAGAACCACTTTGCTTGAGTGACTCAACTTGCGCCTCAAGAATCTTGTTAACCTTGGTTTAGTTAGCAAGTTCATCCTTGAGTGCAATGTTTGAGTCTTTTAGCTTCAAACAAGTCTCCTTGCTTGAAGCTAACTCAAGCTCAAGTGATTTGCTTCGCTCCTTTTCAATCTCAAGAAGCCCTTCAATCTCAAGATATTTCTCCCTTTGGAGAATGATCTTATCTTCTTGGCGATTGACTAGCTCCTCCTTATCAACAATCTCATCCATTAGAATTTTCATTTTAGATATAATATTTTTATCTAAACTTCTAAACATGTCTTCATCACTAGAATTATCAATATCACTAGTAAAGGAATGCAAGGAGGAAGATTTAGTTTTAACCTTTCTTTTTTCCTTCCTTGGCCATTAGGCATGTGTGGTTGGTGTCCTTCTATGCTCCTATGGTTGGGAAGATAGCAAACTTCATGGTAGGCTTCTTGATAGCTCTAGTGGCCATCTCCTCTTCTTCAGATGAGGACTCGTCATTGGAGTTCCATTCCTTCCCTAGATGTGCTTGGTCATATTGCTTCCTTTTCTTGAATATTTTCTTTTGTTAGGGCTTGTTGTCTTTACTCTTCCTCTTATTGTCTTCACGTGGACAATCCACCATGAAGTGATCATATTCTTCACAATTGTAGCATGTGCGCCTCGTCTTGGATCTTTGTCTGTCCTTATATCTTCCTTCATTTGAGTTGCCACGCTTTATTCTTCTCATTATTTTCTTGAAGTTTTTGATGAACAGGATCATGTCTTCATCATCGATATCAGTGCTTTCATCATCACCATCATCGTCCTCAGGAGCTTCTCGAGTTTCTTTTGATGTTGGCTTGCATGTTGCCTTTAGTGCAACTCCTCTCTTCTTTGACGAGGTAAGGTCAGCAAGTTCCTTGACATGCTTGGCTTCCTTCTCCATCATTTCAAAGTTGATGATCTTGCCAAGAATCTCGTCCAGGGTCATTTTGTGAAATCTGGTACTTTCTCTAATCATGGAGTAGAGTGTCAAGTTCCGAGACATAAATGCTCTAAGAATCAATTTGACCACTTCATGATCCGTCCACTTCTTGCTACCATAGGCTCAGACCTTATTGATGAGAGATTTCAGTCGATTGTACATCTCTTGGGGTGATTCTCCTTCTTCGATAGCAAACCTTCCCAATTTACCTTCTATCATTTCGATCTTAGCTTCACGCACACGATGATCACCTTCTTGTGCGGTTTTGAGAGTGTCCCATATTTTCTTAGCAATTTCGAGTCCATCCACCTTGGTGAACTCGTCTCGGTTCAATGATGAGGTGATTACTGTTGCGGCTTGAGCATTTCAATGAGTAGCTTGTTCGTGATCCAGGGTTAGCTCTTCATCATCATCAGGTATATCTATACCTATACACATTATATGCCAAAGGTTTGGGTTAAGAGATATAAGGTGCATTTTCATGTTTTGTTTCCATATTGTATAATCATTTCCATCAAAGTAAGGTGGTTTGCCTAATGGAATTGACAAGTAATGATTATTTGAATTTAAACGCTCATAGTTAAAAGGATATCGGGAGTAGTCTGTGTGACTACTCCCTTTTTGCTTTTTGCCTTTAATTTTCTTCCCTTTGGGGGAGAGTGCCTTATTACGCATAAGTCCCTTTAGTTGGAGCATCTCCTCATCATCATCCACGTAGTCCTGAATGGCATTGAGGAGCTTCTCCAACTTTTGGTTTCCTTCGTCACCACCATATTCATGGTTGAAGCCCTTGGATTCACCCTTGATTTCCGACATCGTCTCTTCGAGCGCTGATTCTCTTTTGAAGAGTTAGGCTCTGATACCAATTAAATGTAGCCTACAGGGGGAAGGTGAATAGGCTCTTTGAATGTTTTAACGATTCCCTGAAATACTTAGCGAACGGATCAATTCCAGGTAGGCCGGACTAGTACGGTATGGTGCGGACTCGTCCGGTATGAGCGTAATTAAAAGGTTAAATTTAGACTTATTCTTACTTCAAGTATTTATGCAGCGGAAAATAAATGACAACTCAACTGTAATGAAGTAAGAAACAACAACTATCAATTTTAACACAAGATGTCGATGTAAATCCAATGAGTACTAGCACCCCTAATTGATAATTGACGGAAGATTAATAAGACATGAGACAAGGTTTTTATCCCGAGGTTCAATTCCACCCAGGAATCTACGCCCCCATTGAGGAGTCCACCAAGGACCGGGTATTCACCAACCCTTCCCTCGTTGAATCGCCACAAAGGCTGATTCAAATCCACTAACCACACACCGGAGTAAATGATCGTACGCGGGGCGTTCTCACAATTTGAGTGCTCCCACAAGATTACAATGAGTAGCTCCTTCTCCCACACACACAAGAGAATAATGATCAGCAGTTGTATGAGAGAAGACAAACCAAGAGCTCAATGTCGAGAAGGATGATTCTCTCCTTGATCCAATCTCTAATCTTCAAAGATTTGATCTTTTTAGGCTTAGAATTAGTGGAGAGAAGTATTTTTGTGCTCTTTGGGGGCGTGCGCCGGCGCTAGGGTTCGTCTCTTTTTAATGTGTGGTCGTGCACCTCTATTTATACAAAGTTTCCAAAAGTCCTGGCGGCCGGACTAGTCCGCTCTGTTCATCGGCATGTGTGGCATGCGGCACAGTGGAAACCCTAATTTAAAGTGGTTACAGAAAGTTGAACGAACTAGTCCGGTCCACGAGCGGACTAGTCTGATGCAAGGTGAATGCCGGTTCTAGAGAGTTGAACGGACTAGTCCGGTTTTTGAGCGGACTAGTCCGGTGCACCGTGTTGCGAAGCAACAGAGAGTTGAACGGACTAGTCCGGTTTCTGTGTGGACTAGTCCAGTGCACCGTGTTGTGAAGCAACAGAGAGTTGAACAGACTAGTCCGGTTTCTGAAAGGACTAGTCTAGTGCACCGTGTTGTAAAGCAACAGAGAGTTGAACGGACTAGTCCGGTTTCTGAGCGGACTAGTCCGGTGCACCGTCTTGTGAAGCAACAGAGAGTTGAACGGACTAGTCCGGTTTCTAAGCAGACTAGCCCGGTCCACAGTGAGTGATTAGGATATGTTTTAAGACCTTACCCCTACGCAAAGATTTTGAGCTCTTGGGATGTGTCTCTCACACACATCCCATACAAGTAAGTCTAAATTGCGCTTGGTTCATGGATCTGTCCTTTTCCTTTTTCTTCATCACTTCATTTTTCACTTTTTGAGTGCACCAATCCTACCTTACACAAGTTAATGTACATTCATCTCAACAAGTTCATTAGGATATCAATTCGTTTGTCATCAATCGTCCAAAACCCATAAGGGATTGCCTAGATGCACTTTCAGTACCTCCCCCTCGAGGAAGGCTCCGGATGTGCCACGTGCCCTGCGGCCCCGGGCCCAACCTCCAGCATGGGAGAGCTCCGGTGCTGCCACGTGTCCAATAACTCCGGACAATCCACTATCCCACAAGACAGCTCCAGTGGAGACGCATGTTTCGGGGGCCAGCCGCCCGGACGTCACACCAATGAGCATTGAGCAGATGGCCAAGAAGTAAAGAGGAAGGTACGCTGTTAGGTCGAGCATTCAAGGCTCACGCTTTCCCCATAAGCATGGCGCATAGTGCACGCCTACGTCCCCCGTCTGCGCGCCGTTACGGTGAAAGACAGGGCGGCGAGGCGTGATGGCGCAACAGTGCCGCCCAACGGCGCAGAGTTGCCTAGCAGAGCGGGGAGACGAGGCGAGAAGACGGGGACTTCGTCATCACCGGCCACCCGGTCAGAGGCGCCCGACGTGTCAGGCGGCGCGCTTTAACTCCACTGACAGTGACAATGCATATAGCTGTAAATGCCTATAGCTCTTGTATAGGAGACAGATAGTCGCGGGGCCACCTGTCAGGCCCTGGGCCACTTTGTAACTGCCCTGGCCTTGGGCTATAAAAGAACCGGGGCAGCCTCCGGGCAAGGGGTTTGAAAGTGCATCTAGGCTAATTCCCAGTGTGTTTTGATGATTAATGACAACACTTAACAGACTAATGAGCTTTACAAGTGTGAGTACAGGTGGTTAAGAAATTTAAGAAGATGGATACACTCAAAAAGGAAAAGAGGAGAAAAAGGCAAATGCATTAGAAGAATAGAATTTAGGGTTTTTAATTCTTTTGTGTTGAGTTTAGGCTTTGAGTATGAGTGTGATCATAGAGTTAAGTGCTGAGAATCATCTAAGAGCTCATAGTCCGAGTTTAGGTTGAGTGGAGTGAAGATTTGGGATAAGCCCTGGGAATAGGGCCGGGCTTGTCCGGGCAGGGGGCCGGACTAGTCCGGTACATTGGACTGATCCGATGTAGAACGTAACAAGAGTTTTTGTGTGATCTCGGACTTGTCCGGGGTGGAAGGCCGGACTAGTCCGAAGTATCGGACTAATCTGATATAGAACGGAACTAGAATTTCTGTGTGAGTTCGGACTTGTCCGTCTAGGGACGGACTAGTCCGTTTAGAGAGTATCTGAGCCCTTCAGGAGCTAAGTCCTGGATGACCGGACTAATATGCTCTTTAAGGCCGGACTAGTCCGTAGGATCAAACTTGTCCATTTCCAACCGTAACAGGAGGTTCTGTGTGAGATCGGCTAGTCCTCTGAGTGTCGGACTAGTCCGTTAGGAACTAGGAAGTGGCTGTAGGGACTAAGTCTTGGATGGCCGGACTTGTCCGCCCTTAGAGACCATACTAGTCCGGTGGACCAGACTTGTCCGTTCTCAACCGGAACAATGGTTTCTATGTGAGATCGGACTAGTCTGTTGTGGACCGGACTAGTCCGTGGTATGTGACCATTTAGTTGGTAGAATCTGACCGTTTAGTTGGTAGAATCCGACCGTTTAGTAGGTGAAGAATGATGTCATCGGTCCCCGTAGGCCGGACTAGTTCGAGGTCAAAGGGTGGACTAGTCTGGGGTTTGGTAGTTGGCAATGGCTAGTTTCCGGGACCTCTATAAAAGGGGTTGCCCGGACCTCAAAAGATAAGACAAGCACCCTAACAACGAAATAGCCTTCCTAGAGCTTTTTAGTCCCCTCTCTTCAAGTTCTTGGAACCCCAAGTGTGATTCTTGAGGGTTTGTGAGTTTTGGGAAGAGGAGAAGAAGGGGAGTGTGGACCATAGAGCTCTTGGTTGATTCTCTAGCACTGAGTGAGAAGTGTGCTTTTGAAGAGAATTGGTTTGTAAGTGCTTTAAGCTGAGTTCTCGTGGGAGCCTCAAGTTGTGAGTTGCCCCACGACATATTGTGAAGCATTTGTGATATAGTGGAAGAACAAGCCAACCTTAGTGGTTGCTTAGTGATGAAAAGGTTGATAGCAGCCTGGTCCTTGGTGAACTCCTCAACATGGACGTAGGCTTCTTTGTGGAGCTGAACCACGGGATAAATATTGTGTTATTGTCTTATTGAGCTAAACTCCTCTGTGACCGGACTAGTCTGCCCTCAGGACCGAATAGTCCGCACTCTATGAACTAATCATTTTTATTAAGCCGTATTTCAGATTTTCCGCCTATTCACCCCCCTCTAGGCAACTTTCAGGGTTCACAACCCAGCCGACTGACACACTCATACGCGCAAGCAATACAGCAAACACAACCGTGGACATAGGGTATTACGCTCTGGTGGCCCGAACCATGTAAATCCTCGTGTCCCTCTCGCCATTGTGCTCTGACCTTCGAGATCCACTAGCCCCTCCAAAAAAAGAACCTCCGCGGGCTGCTTCTGAGCAGACCGGGGGAAGTGTCACAGGAAAACACTTCGACAATAATCAATACCACACCGTTGCTTGAATCCCTTGGCCACCAAACGTGCCTTGTAGCGATTAATAGAACCGTCAGGATTATGCTTGAGTTTAAAAAACCATTTAGAACCAATGACATTTAGGCCAACTCGTAGGAGAACAAGATGCCATGTCTTGTTTTTGATAACTGCATCAAATTTATCTGGCATAGCATGTACATTAAGGATGCTCCATAGCAGTGATATATTGCCGAAGTTTGAGCTACGACACTTCTCCCGGCCTGCTCGGAAGCAACCCACGAGGTTCTTTTTTTCCGGAGGGGGCTTGGCACCCTTCGTGACCTGGGCTCGGGGAGCATATGAACACAAAGATTTACGTGGTTCGGGCCACCGGAGCGTAATAACCTACGTCCATGTGTGTGCTTGTTCTATTTCTTTTGCGTGAACGCTTGTGCGTAGTGTGATCTCGAGAGTGGGGAATCAGAACCCTTTGCAGGGTGGTCACCCCAATCCTTTTATAGCTCAAGGCCGAAGTGGTTACAATGAGGCTTGGGGCCCGACAGGTGACCCCAAATCTTTGAGTGTCCTACAGACGATCTAGGGCTTCGTCCTCTGAGTAGAGTGGCCGGCGGGGGAGTTAAGTCCCTCTGTCCGGCGCGTCGAGCGCCCCTGACCGCATGTCAGGTGATGATGAAGATGTCGTCTTGTTGCCGCATCTCTTCGCCCTGCTTGGCGGCTTAGTGCCGTTGGGCGGCATTGTACTGTTGTCACGCCCAGCCATCCCGTCTTGTCACCGTAATGGTGAACGGGCATGGGACGGAGGCATACGTAGTGTGCCAAGCTTCTAAGGAAGGCGCGAGCCTTGAATGCTAAGCTTGACAGCGCACTTCCTTTGTGACTTCATTGACCCACGGCCCACGAGGGATCGTGGGATGCATGGCAGCTCTGGAGCTCTTATCGACGGGCGTGGTGTCTGGAGACACTTGTTAGCTCCGGACCTTACCTCAGCGAGGAGACTCGGACCGGAGCCCAAGTCTCGTATTAGCACCGGAGCTATCCTCAGCGGGGAGGCGTCTTGGAGGGAGGGGACACATGGAAGCTCCGGACCTCACCTCAGCGGGGAGGCTCGAACCGGAGACCGGAACACGTGTCAGCACCGGAGCTGTCCTTAGTGGGGAGGCGGCTTGGTGCCGGGGACACGTGGCAGCTCCGGACCTCACCTCAACGGGGAAGCTTCAGGTCGGAGCCCAGGGCTGACCATGGGGCCCAAGGAGCTTGGCTTATGCTGGGCCCTCCTCAGCAGGGAGGCGGGGCCCAGGCTATCTTTAACCCACTATGCGGGGGTACCAGATCTGTAGAGTACCAACAGGGGCCCCCGGGCCCATCTCGGGGGAGGCGCTGAGCCCGCGGGTGTGGCCCCCATCTCTCCCGCGTGGTGGTTTTGAACCTGTGCTTTGGAAACCAAAGAGGTGGTGAACGTTTCGTGTAGTGGACGAGTGGTTGCATCAAGGAGACGAAAAGGCTGCGCGTCCTAGGCATAGTAAGCGTATTCAGCCAAAGCAACAACGCTTCGTCGTGTTTAATCCTGACTTTACGGCCACGACGATGCACTCGATGGGTTTCCTTGGGGTAATTATTGCGGTAGCCCATAGGCCACAGGAATACCGCGCTGCCTCCCTCGGAAACCACCGAACGTTCCCGAGTTTCTACTCGCCTGTCCCACCAGTGTCTGACTGGTGGACCTGGGTCCTACCTGTCATTGGTGGGGGCGAGTGCTAAGGCGACGTGCTTGAAGGGTTGCCTCGGGGTACTTACTACAGCAGCCAACGGGTTGGTTGCTGCAGTCCCACCACGCCTCTTTTCTCGGGGACTGCCGGACGTCCCCAAGATGTTACTCACCTGGCCCCCGGTGTCTGACGGGCAGACCTGGGTCCTACCCATCTAGGGGGAGGTGAGTGTCTAGGCGCCATGCCCAAGGGGTTGCCTTGGGTCATTTACTGCATCAACCGATGAGTTTGTTGCTCCGCTCTCCTCGGGAACCACCGGACGTTCCCAAGAGGTTATCCTCCCAGCCCCCAATGTCTGATGGGTGGACCTGGATCCTACCCACTGTCGGGGGAGGCGAATAACCCGTGGCGTGCAGAGGAGGAAACCCAATCGCCGCGCCTGTTGCCCTGCTAGAGGTCGTGGCTGTATATAAAAGGAGGCCTTCTGATGTAGGATGGCACCCCCCTTACCATGTGGCCTTTGTTCACCTCTTGCGCGCTGGAAGTTCCTGCTTCATGGCGTATTCGCCCACCACATACTTTCATACTGGTAGCCCTCTTCGTCGACTTCCACTAAAGGAATGCAGGAAACTTACGACGGCCAGGAACCGTCGTAAATAAAGGAAAACCGTCATAAATAACTAACTTACGACAATTTTTGGTTATTTACAACGGTTTCTGGCCATTTCAAGTTTTTGCTCATAAATAATATTATTTATGACGGTTACCGTCGTAAGTTAATTATTTATGACGGCTGGGAACGATTGTCATAAGTAAAGGGCTGTCGCCCATTGCCGCGCCACGTGGCGGGCTGGGCGCCTTACTTACGACGGCACGGACCCTGGCCGTCGTAAGTTAGTTAGGTTAACTTACGACGGCCCTGTACAGCTGGTCGTCGTAAATAAGGTTTTTAATTAAAAAACAGAAAAAAGCTACCCTGGCACGATGGCCAGCTCACAGAACAACTTCATTTACACAACAAGACAAATATTTCATTATAATCATCCAAAATATAAAACAACATGGGGGCTAAATACTACCCCTTCCACTCGCTCCTCCACTCGCTCCTCCACTTGCTCCGGAGCCGAAGAATCCGTCTCGGCGCTCTCCTTCCGGTGTCGATAGCTGTGGCGATGGAGTTTGAGCCTCTGTTGCCGATCTCTGCAATTCAAATAAATATATAAAGTGAGTTTAATTTTGTACGACTCTCTCCCCACTACTGTCACTCCCTCTCTCTCCCTCCCCCGCACTCTCACTTTCTCCCTCGCCCTCTCCCTCCCCCTCTCTCTACGACTCCCTCTCTCTCTCACCCCCTATCTCTACCACTCCGTCTCTCTCTCCCTCCCTCTTTCCCTTTTCACCCTCACTCTCTATCCCTCTCCCTCCACCTCTCTACCACAACCTCTTACTCTCACTCCCTCCCTCTCCCGCTCTCACTCTCACTTTCTCCCTCGCCCTCTCCCTCCCCCTCTCTCTACGGCTACCTCTCTCTCTCACCCCCTATCTCTACCAGTCTGTCTCTCTCTCCCTCCATCTTTCCCTTTTCACTGTCACTATCTCTCCCTCCCCCTCTCTACCAATATCGCTTACTCTCACTCTCTCTCTCTCCCCCCTCACTCTCACTCTCACTCTCTCCCCTCAACTACACTAAGTTTTTCTTATATTAGAAAATAGCAAATAAAAAACACATTACTTGGACATGTGAATGTGCATGTGGTGGGGGCACTTGTGGCAGGGTCAACTCTGACGGCTGCCACGTCGGGATCGGGATCTGCTGCTCACTCCGTCAAGCTAAGGCCTGTAACTATAAAATATTAAAATAAAATAAACTAATACAATGTTATGAATTTAAATTACTTTGTATTCAAATACTTACCTCTATCACCGTCTGCATCTGAGCCATGTAGTTTGCCATTTAGGCGGCCTGCTGCTTTTGTGCGGCCCGGGTTAGATCCCTCTCCCTCTAGAGCTCCTCCCTCTCTCTCCGGATCTCGTCTCTCTCTCCCTAAGGAGCTCCTCTATTTGGCTCTGTGAGGGACAACAACTTGTATGCCTGATGGAGGAACCCTCAGTCGATGGAGTGACGATCGAAGGTCGCGCGGACCCTTGAGTCGACAACTCCATCGAAAATGGCAAGCCTACAAAGAAATAAAAGAATAATAATTAGAAGAAGCAAGTTTTTATAGAAATAAAGAAAATGATCAACTTACCGTCCATGTGCTTTCCCTTCTCCACCAAAGTAAACGGTTTGAGGGTCGATTGGCGCGTTTTCCCAATTGTACCCTTCGTAGTGTATCCTCACGGCCTCTCGCCCATCATTTTCCTAAAAGGAGTAAAATTGCGTATTTGTAACAACAAATTAGTAACAATTGAATTGATAAGTTTTGATAACTTACCAGTCGATCGGCTGCGACCTCACTGCACTCCCCAGACTGGGATGGATCCTTATGACCCCGTTTCCAGATGGTAGTGTCGTTCGGTACCTGACCGGTCTCGCGCTTCTGTATATATGTGTTAGTATGCTAATTATATTATAAAGACATACAAAGAAGAATTATTATTCTTACCATGCATTTAGCCAAACGCACATGGCCATCGGGGCCATAAGAGTGCTTTGAGTTTGAACCTCTGCATCCATGAGCTCTCCTGGACTTAGTGATGAAAGCATCGCTAGCTCACATCTGTTAGAGAACTCCGTATGCTTCGGTCCGACCCTCTAGCCAGGAAATACTGACCTGCACATATTTATTATGTCATTGAAATACCTTTTACATAACTAAGTATTGAAATAATTGAACACAAATAACTTACCTCTGCGTACTGCTCCTCTATCAAGTAAGTGTCTGAGGCTCTCTAAATGGCCCCGACTGGTACTCCTAGTGCCGCTTGAGGTACTCGTTCACGCCTTGAATACGAGTGTACGATACCGCTTCCGTTACAAGCTTCCGTGCGTTCCTATTGAACACGGCTCTAGCATGGTCCAACATGCTCTGGCTCGTGTCCTCTAAACAGTACCTCGGCTATAAGAAAACAAATATTGAAGAGATATGCATTAACGATTGAATCAAGTTGAAGAATAACAATTTACGAAATTTTATTAAGCAGACTTTCCATAAAATCCTCCCACACAGCCCCCTGAAGGTTCTTGTGCGCCTCATGAGAGACACGAGCGTAGTCGTCCCACGACGTCGTAGGGACCCCGTCGTTCACACCGGGATAGTGCAGACACACTAAAGACCTGATGCAACCGGACACCTGTCTGTAGTGCCCTGACCCGTGAACGAGCAGTCGTACGAGGAGCTGCAAGGATTTAGTGAACTTATTAATGTACCCACAAACAAAAGAATCTAAAAGTTGAATATTATGTGATAGTTTGCTTACGTGTCTCCGACCGGGCGAATGGTGACCCACTCTGTAGGAACTGGAGAAGGAGACACAAAGTGCATCCTCCTCGTCCGCCGCCTCTGCTCCGGGACCTTGTCTGGTGACCCGGAAGGCTGCTCACCACTGGAGCCTGAAGGCTCCACGCTAGGCTCCTCCGTGGAATCCATAGGCGAACCCGAAGGCTGTGGCGGCGCCCTAGCCTCTGACTCTGACTCATATGACTCTGAGTCAGACTGCAAAATAGAAAAATTGATAAGAATAGTTAATTGCTAAGTGAAAAATATAAGATAAAATAATTTTCAATGAAAATGTAACTCCATAAGCTATAAGGCCATAGGTACGCCCACTAGGTCCGAGACGTGTCTCAACAGTTGATAGCGTTTGCTCTCACCTGAGGAACTACCCCTAAAAAGGGTGTCCCGTGCATCCCTAAGGAAGCCCCTAGCTCCCTTTCCTTTTCCTTTCTCTGATGACATCCTGTTATAAGGAGTAATTGATAAATATGCTAGGAAAATATACGAAGTTATGATAATTTAGTGAAAAGTTACTTGGAGTCAGTTTCAGAATTCATCGACATCACGAACCCTACTCCTTAAACCAGACCATCGATCTTGTTTCGTAATTTGTTTTTGTTTTTGTTTGCGCATATTAGAAGTCTCTTCATCGTTAGCGTCGCCAACCAAGTGATCGAGTTCGACACCACGCTCAACGGTAAACAAGTCTGGCAACTCTTATTCTTGATAAACCTCGTCAACGTCATTGATATCATGGTAGTCATCACCTCTTGGAGTATATAACCGCTCACGAGGATTCACTTTATGTACCACCCACCAAGCATTAGGCTTTTGACATGGATAAAGTAAATAATACACTTGCTCCACTTGGTGTACAAGGAAAAATGTCTCGTAGCTTCGTAGTCGTTCATTGTATTTGACTTCCACCATGCCAAATTTATTTTGTCGTGTCCCATGATTGTTGTCAAACTAATCACAATCAAAGAAGACAACTTGAAGTTCCATATTTCTGGCAAAATTAAATTCAAGGATTTGGTTAATGATCCCAGAGTAATTAGTTTTGCGGCCTTGAGAGTCGATTGCCCTCGTTAAAACTCCAGCATTACATGTTGCTACGAGATGACGAAGAGCTTCAATTTAGTTGTACGATATCGAAACCCGTTGATGTCATATCGGTCATAGCTTCTAACTTTAACCAGTCCATATTCTAAGGGTTTACATTACTCATTCTTATTTGAGTCATTTATGACAGAGGGAGGAAAGAATGAAAGAGAGAGGGGGGAGAATAGGGGTGACCGTCAACACGCAGGTCCGCGTCCATGCAAACCTAATTCTTCATCATGTCCGAGATCTTAAGAACAACATGAGAAGGACGAAGTCAAAGCCTGCCGGACTTTCGGGGGCTCGAGCACCGGACACGGGGTGTTGGGTGGTCCTTGTACCCTTTTGCGATGGGTCACAGCGGATGATCGGTCGGGCGTTGGATGGAGGTCAGTCACGCGCCAAGCCTGGACTGACGGCCCTCGTCGAGCGTCTCTCCGCGCCCTTGGGTGCTCGAAGCTTGGAGATTTGGGCCCTTCTGGCCCCCGCCGCCGTCACGACATGACAAACCAGCCTGGAACCGTCGTAATTAACATGTTTTACACATTCTCTCACGACGGTGTATATATATACCTTACCATCATGAGAGCATATCATCAACACTCAATTTTATACACAATATTCCACTAAATAATAAAATGAAGAAAATATATAGACAGTGGGTGAACGGAGGGCTGGCGGAGGAGGCCGGGGGCAGCCGGGCGGCAACGCGGGGTGCAGGGGCGGTGACAAGCGGCATAGAGGAGGCCGGGTGCTGCGGCGCGGCGGCCGGCGACGCGGCGGGGGCAGGTAGGGGCGGCCTGGCGGAGGAGGTCGGGGGCAGCCGGGCGACGACAAGGGGTTGTAGAGGTGCGGGGTGCTGGGGCGGCGGCAGGCGGCGTGGAGGCGAGGCCGGGGGCGGCGGGGTGGTCGGCGACGCGGTGGGGGTGGGCGGGAGAGAAGCTAAATTTAATCTAGAACTAACTAAATTACAACTAAATTAAACAAAATTCGTAAACTAAACAATCTACAACTAAACAAAATTAAATAAATAACTAATACAAACAAATTACAACTAAATTAAACAAAATTTATAAACTAAACAACTTACAACTAAACTAAATCAAATCTAAAATTAATACAAATAATTGACAACTATATTTAACAAAATCCATAAACTGAACAATTAACAACTAAACTAAATTCAACCTAAAACTAATAAAACAATTTGCATAAATTAAACACTAACAATTAATAACTAAATTAACTAAACTAAATCCAATTATCAAGTAAATTAAAAAACTAACTTCTCAACGGCTGTGATGTGCTCGACGGTGCAGGAGCTCGGAGCCGGGGGCGGGGCAACGGGACGCCGGGTCGGGGAGGAGCGCCGGGGGCTACCGGTGATGGGGGAGGGCGCCAGTGTTGGTGATATGCCCAAGAGGCAATCATAACAATTCGGATAAAGGCCTGATGGATATTTGATCCATAAGAAATTAGGGTACTAATGGGCCTGTGACCTAAAAGCCCATTAGCGCGCCTATAAATATGAGGGGTAGGGCTAGGGGCAGATCACTCCACCAAGTAACAGCCCTAGCCGCCGCCCCTCACAGGCCACACGCTGAAACCTCTGTCGCGTGCGCGGTGCTAGCACACCGATGCACGGTGTTCCTCCCTGTACGTGTGGACTCCGTGGAGGCGCTGTTGTTACTGCTGCGCTGATCGGCTACGGTGACGTGACGACGTTCCTTTGACGCGGATTCAGGAGGAGACGAACGTGATCGTCTACTTCTCCTACATTGTAACACCCCAAAACCTGCTAAAGAGGGGAATTTAAAATTTTTTGGACGTATTGCATGTGGTGTAGAAATTCAAATTCAAACTGGAATTCAAATTCAAATCAAAACAGAAAAGAAAAGGAAAAGGAAAAAGAAAAACCCCAACCCGGATTCCTCGCGCTCGACCCAGCCCCGAATCCCTCGCGCCGGCTTGCTCGATCGCAACAAACCCCCGCGGCCCCGACCCTGATAAGAACAGATGACTTTAAAATGTGAATGACTTTCATAGGTATGTATGTGTGGTTTGCATGAAGTGAAAGTGTGAACTATGTCTTATGGATTGTTGTTTTCTTTTACTATGTGTATTGGCATGAGTAGAACCTGCCCCAGAGCAAGTTCTCCCCTTCCAAGACCAAGACTTTCCATTCCCAGAGCAACAGGAAGAAGGCAAGTGTCCTTGACCACTTTGATCCTATACTAGGATGTGTAGATAGAATTATTTGCATTGTCAATTGAAATATGAAACACATGCTAGGAAGTTTCCCTAGAATCGCATTACCTTGTTTTCTTGTAGCTTGGGTTGGGATTTATTTTATCATGTCATTTATTTATATGCTTATGCTTAGCCATGCTTAGAATGGGATAATTGGGATATGAGATCATCAATTTATTTACCTTACCCTTGAATGAGATATTATGAGTTATGTAGAGGTAGGGATCGAGGCAAGTTGGATGATTTGGTTGGTGTTGGGTGCACGAGACTCGGGTTCGTGTTTAGTACTTGCCTGGATCCTAAGGACCGGTTCATGGAGCATGTAACATGTCTTTACCGTGCCAACCACATGCTGAGATGGGGCAGCTTGGCCAATTAATTAGGTGTATCCCCGGTGTAGTATGGGTGTTTTGGATGGTGCGGGGAATAGGTGTCAGCTAGACTACCATATGAACCGCAAGGCTCAAGAGGGGGCCACTGCAGCGGGGTTGGAGCCTCTTGTATGCTGTTAGGGGTGAAACCTCCGTGGGCCCATGCTCGTCGGGAATCTCTTTGTAAAGGCTTCGTAGTGATCTCCTGGCTACACACCTGGGAAGTGTGAATGTGGTTCGCGGCCACTGGCATAATGGAGGTTCTTTTAGTCCACCCGGTAACGGGGGATGAAATCACTACATGTAGGTACAGTGGTACAAACTCTGCAGAGTCAAAACTGTCATGATGGATTGGGAAGTTGAGGATGTTAAGCGGGAAGCTTAACATTTGAGTTGAGACTATGTGCACTTGATATTGATGATGGGTTGAGGGATTGGGATCATTTCACCTGTGTAGTAATGTAGGTGCTTAATAAGCTAAGGTGTTAGGTATTAATTGCGTAGTGCTTTAACCATGAGTTCAACCTCTCCTTGCTCTAGCCATGCATGACATAACTTTCCCACACTTGCTGAGTACCTACGGTACTCAAACTTGCTGTTTTGTTGGTTTATATTGCTGCTCAGGTCAAGAGAATGACGTGGTGTTTAATGACCAAGACTTTGGTCCCGAGGAAGGATTCTAGGTTCACGGAGTCCCCCGGGCAACGCCTGTGACGGAGCCCACAAGATTTATATTCCGCTGCTGTTTTATTTACATGTTATGAAGTTATTATCGTCCATCGAGACGTATGCTATGTAAGACTTATTTATATTCGACACCTGGCTTGTAATAAATGATGCTTCACTATTTGTCATCACATGTATGAGAGAATGATCCTGGCATACATGTGGTATTCACTCGGTTGTTCTTCGGAGAAACTGGGTGTGACATACATCGACACGCATCTACGATCCGCTGCGCTGCGCGTCTAGTGGTAACGATCCATGACCTCCTTACTCGCATGTTTCCTAGGTGATACGGTCGAATTGCTAGAGTAGCGCATCGCCGATTTTCTAACAGTAGTATCAGAGCCGACTTGCGTAGTTTTTGGTCAGGATCTTAGATGCGATCTACTGCAGACAAGTTCATATGATGAATTTTTTATTATTCGGCTTTTGGGGTTTGGAATTGGTTAGAGTAGATTGCCATCATATGACTAAAGGATTAGTTCGTGCTCCTTCTCTGCTGTGTGCGCAAGCTGTCCCTACCGGCTGGAATCACCATCAGGACTAATAGTGTATATAGCTAACAGATTGAGCCAACAGATCACGGTCATGTGTCGCGATCTTCTCGTGGATAACAAGTCACAATGAAAATTGAGGCATTCTGAATGGCTCAGATTCGGGTTGATTTGATCAATTCAATGAGATTTTCATAGTGATTTCATAGATGCGATCTATGTAATTCCGTTGTTGTCTGCTATAGTGACATCATTAAGTTGTTTCACGATAGAAATCATTCTACGCTTAACTTGTTTTTGCAGGGAATGATGTGAATGGTATGGCCTAAATGTGATTTGATGATCTGTGTGTAAAATTCGTGCAGCCTGTGTGTTGCAAATTTAACAACCGGGTTGAGGTTGTCACATAATTGTATAACGACCTGCGTGTCGCCCTATGATGCCTGATCTCTCATGTAATTTATTTGATAGCTATTAGATGTATTAGCTTCTTTTATATTCATAGATAAACCTCAGGCATGATGGCGATGGTCATCACCATAAGAAGGGAGACAAGGCGGTGTAGATCATGATGGAACCATGGTGATGGAGACCACTATGATCTTAAAGGCCATACTATTCATAGATATGATATGATCGTATGCCTGTGATGTTTTACTATTCTTTTCATTATTTTCATATGGTGGATGTTTTGTCATGATAAAATAGCTTCCCTCGGAAACATTGAGTATTTGATGCCGTTTACCTATAGCTGCACCTATGTTGTTTTGATCGTTGTATGGTAGGTTTGCCAAAGCAAAATACCGTCATCTATCATAATGAATAGGGTGAATGTTGGACATTCACATGCATAGTATTGGTTTACTCAACAAAGCTATCAAAACGGTTTTGGGCTTTATGGCATAGTGTTGGGAGCCGGGGCATTGGATGTCACCCAAATAACAAGAATCATAGAGAGATATGATTAACAATGGTTGTTTACCTATGTCACTAATTTTCTAGCAGTGAAGCCAAAGCTCACTAGAAATTAGTGAATATGGATCTTGGACCACTATATGTCGTTAGAGGGAGGACGATGCTCATATAGTGGTGGTGTCTTTTATTAAACTGTTAATAAAAGATTGGTACATAACATAATGCTAAAACCTTGCATATTTATTGTAGATCATGTCTGCTAGTAATAATTCCGGTTCCAATTTGCGATATGTGCTTGAGAAAGAAAAGCTCAATGGAGCTAACTTTATTGATTGGTACCGCAAACTGAGAATTGTTCTCAGGCAAGAGAAAACTGAGTATGTTCTTGAGCAAGCATACCCCAATGACCTTCCCGATGATGCAAATGCTGCAACTCACAGGACTTATGAGAAGCACTGCGATGATGCGCTTAATGCAAGTTGCCTCATGCTTGCCACAATGTCCCCTGATCTACAAAAACAGTATGAGCATACAGATGCTTATTCTATGATTTAGGGACTACGTGGAATGTTTGAGAACCAAGCAAGGACTGAGAGGTAAACATCTCAAAGTCCTTGTTCTCATGCAAGCTGGCAGAAGGTAGCCCGGTCAGTCCCCATGTAATCAAGATGATTGGTTACATTGAGACTTTGAACAAACTTGGTTCTGAAATCAAGGATGACCTCGCTATTGACGTTATTCTCCAGTCACTCTCACCGAGCTATGAGCCATTTATATTGAATTATCAAATGAATGGCATGGAGAAAACGTTGGCTGAATTGCATGGGATGGTTAAAACAGCCGAGGAAAGCATTAAGAAAAACCCCACTCATGTGATGATGGTTCAAAAGAAGAATAAAAAGAGGAAGCGTGTGACGCATCCTAAAGGCAAGGGAAAGGTTCCCAATGAGCCTTCAATCTCAAAGCCAAAGGGTAAATCAGGCCCTTCTCCTAATGATGAATGCCTTCACTGTCATGCTAAAGGGCATTGGCCTAGGAACTGCAAGAAGTACTTGGAGGATAAGAAGAAGAAAGGGAGTGAGACTTCCACTTCAGGTATAAATGTTATAGAAATCAATATTGCTACATCTTCTACTGAATCATGGGTATTTGATATCGGATCAATGATTCACACTTGCAAATCGTTGCAGGGTCTAAGTGAGACTAGAAGATTTGCAAAAGGTGAGTTGGATGTTCGGGTCAACAATGGAGCAAAGGTTGTTGTCATAGCTGTCGGAACTTATCACTTGTCATTACCCTCAGGATTAGTTTTGGAATTAAATAATTGTTATTGCATTCCTTCTTTGAGCAAGAACATTATATCTTCTTCATGTTTGGAAGAAGTTAATGGTTATGAGATTATAATAAAGAACAAATGTTGTTCTATTTATTATAATAATATTTTCTATGCTTAATGTCCATTAGTGAATGGGTTATATGTTCTTGATCTTAAGGATAAAACAGTCTATAACATTAATACAAAAAGGGCTCGACGAAATGATCTAAATCCCACTTTTATTTGGCATTGTCGCTTAGGTCATATAAATGAGAAACACATTGAGAAACTCCATAAAGATGGTTTGTTAAGTTCATTTGATTTTGAATCACTTGACACATGCGAATCTTGTTTGCTTGGGAAGATGACCAAAGCACCCTTCACTGGTCAAAGTGAGAGGGCAAGTGACTTGTTGGGACTTATACATACTGATGTATGTGGACCAATGAGTTCGGTAGCTAGAGGTGGTTTTCAGTATTTCATTACTTTTACCGATGACTTTAGTAGATATGGATATGTCTATCTAATGAGGCAAAAGTCTGAATCTTTTGAAAAGTTCAAAGAATTTCATAATGAAGTACAAAATCAGTTGGGCAAGACAATTAAACTTCTACGATCTGATCGTGGGGGTGAATATTTGAGCCATGAATTTTATGATCATTTAAAACAATGTGGAATTGTTCTACAGTTGACTCCACCTAGAACGCCTCAATGGAATGGGGTGTCCGAGCGTAGGAACCGAACCTTGTTAGACATGGTTAGGTTGATGATGAGCCAGACTGATCTTCCACTATCCTTTTGGGGTTATGCTCTTGAAACTGCTGCGTTTACACTAAACAAAGTCCCAACTAAGTCTGTTGAGAAGACACCATATGAGATGTGGACCGGAAAACATCCCGGGTTGTCTTTCCTCAAAGTTTGGGGATGTGATGCTTATGTCAAACGTTTGACGTCAAACAAACTTACTCCCAAATTAGACAAATGCTTCTTTGTGGGATATCCTAGGGAAACCAAAGGATATTATTTTTATAATAAAACAGAGGGTAAAGTGTTTACTGCTCGCAATGGTGTCTTCTTGGAGAAAGAGTTTCTCTCAAAAGGAGTTAGTGGGAGCAAGGTGCATCTTGAAGAAATTCAAGAAATACCTGAAAATGTTTCGGCACCCGCTAATCCTATATAGGATAAGATGTTGTACAACCACTTGATGAAACACCAGCCTCACGAAGGTCTACAAAGGTACGTCGTGCAACTGAAAAGTTGACACTCCTAACCACGGAAAAACAGGACATGATATTGTTGGACAATAATGAGCCTGTGACCTACACTGAAGTAATAATGGGACCCGACTCTGAGAAATGGCTTAGAGCCATGGAATCCGAAATAGAATCCATGCATGATAATCAAGTTTGGAACTTGGTTGATTCAATCGATGGTGTGAGACCGATTGATTGCAAATGGATTTTCAAGAAAAAGACTGATATGGATGGAAAAGTTCACATCTATAAAGCACAATTGGTGGTGAAAGGTTTCAAACAAATTCAAGGTGTTGATTATAATGAAACATTTTCATCCGTCGCTGTGCTAAAGCCTGTTCGGATTCTCCTAGCAATTGCTGCATATTTTGATTATGAAATATGGCAGATGGATGTCAAAACAATCTTTCTTAATGGGAGTCTAACTGGAGATGTGTACATGACACAACCTGAGGGTTTTGTCGATCCTAAAAATGCTAGAAAAATATGCAAACTTCAAAAGTCCATCTATGGATTGAAGCAAGCATCTCGGAGTTGGAATCTACGTTTTGATGAAGTGGTCAAAGGGTTTGGTTTCATCAAGAACGTAGAAGAACCTTGTATTTACAAGAAGGTTAGTGGGAGCGCACTAATATTTTTGATCCTATATGTAGATGACATATTGTTGATCTGAAATGACATTCCAGTACTAGATGTTGTTAAATCCTCATTAAGGAAAAGTTTCTCAATGAAGGATTTAGGAGAGGCAGCGTACATTTTGGGCATAAAGATCTATAGAGATAGATCTAAAAGGCTAATTGGATTAAGCCAAGACACATATATTGACAAGATATTGAATCGGTTCAATATGCAAGATTCTAAGAAAGGTTGCTAATGTCACATGGCATCACTCTAAGCAAAGGTCAGTGTCCTTCGACGCCTGATGAGCAAAAGAGGATAAGAGCGATTCCTTATGCTTCGGCTATTGGATCTATCATGTATGCCATGTTGTGTACACGCCCAGATGTATCCTATGCTCCAAGGGTTACGAGCAGGTATCAATCAGATTATTGTGAGGCTCGTTGGACAGTTGTCAAAAACATTCTTAAGTACTTGAGAAGAACTAAGGATGTGTTCCTAGTGTTTGGAGGTGAAGAAGAGCTCGTTGTAAGAGGTTACACCAATGCTAGCTTCCAAACAGACAAGGATGACTCTAGATCGCAATCCGGTTTTCTGTTCTGCCTCAATGGAAGGGCAGTGAGCTGGAAAAGTTCCAAGCAAGACACAGTAGCAGATTCAACGACAGAGGCGGAGTATATTGCAGCTTCTGAAGCTGCAAAGGAAGCTGTTTGGATCAGAAAATTTGTTTCTGATTTGGGTGTTGTTCCTAGTGCGTCCGGGCCTGTGGATCTCTATTACGACAATAATGGAGCCATTGCACAGGCAAAGGAGCCTAGATCACACAAAAGATCCAAATATATACTGCGACGCTATCACCTCATTCGAGAGATTATCGACCGAGGTGATGTGAATATATGCAAGGTGCATACGGATTTGAATGTGGCAGATCCGTTGAAAAAGCCTCTTCCACAATCAAAGCATGAGGCGCACACGAGATCTATGGGTATTAGATACTTACATCAGTGATACTAGTGTGTACGTGGGAGACTTGTGTCATAGCTATGTTTATGTACTGTTTGAGTAACTATTATTCACATTGATCATCAAGTATGTGACTTGTTCGTGAGACTCTTTGTTAATTATAATGTTACTCAAAATGATCCCTAGTCTACATCGTTATATAAGATAATGACGCAGACTAGCACATGTATTAATTTATGATCATGTTTCACGGATCATAGATATGGAGATATCAAATTAATAATGTGAACACATGTTAGTGAACATGGTGTTGGGTAGACCCATTCCGAGACACTGTTGGGATTTTTATTTACATATGTGCCATCAGTTGTTCTTGAGTAATACACCTGCTAGATTCTTAGACCTGAGATCGCCATTGTTTCTCACTATGTGTAGTTGTGCACTTTGAAACTATCAAACGCTACTCCATAACTGGGTGGTCATAAAAATAGTCTTCAGGTACATGATGAAGCATGGAATGAGATGTGTGCGGATCAAGATGGGATTTGCCCCTCCTAAATAACAGGAGAGATATCTCTGGGCCCCTCGAGATAGTTGGATTAAAAAGTGCATGACCATACCAAAGTTATTAATGAGTTAATAATTATGACTAAAAGTTCGTCATAGATTGAATCCACTATTTGATCGAGTGAATGGTTGAGCTATCACAAGGATGGCACATATCTCGCCTTGAGCTTGACTCGTATCGTGTGGCAAAGGAATTAGCATGTGAATGTATCTAGGTTCAGCCGATATGATCTTTATGTACATTCGGGAGTCAGTATGTCCTGCTAGGTACCTCTACTGACTTGTGTTTGAAAACGGTTTTCATTCATAACCGACTGTACATGAACCTAGCAGGTCACACAGTTAAGGGGATGGAATATTGAAAAACTTGGCTATATGATTGTCTCTAGTGCAAGTGGGAGATTGTTGGTGATATGCCTAAGAGGCAATCATAACAATTCGGATAAAGGCCTGATGGATATTTGATCCATAAGAAATTAGGGTACTAATGGGCCTGTGACCTAAAAGCCCATTAGCGCGCCTATAAATATGAGGGGTAGGGTTAGGGGCAGATCACTCTACCACGAAACAGCCCTAGCCGCCGCCCCTCACAGGCCACACGCCGAAACCCCGATCGCGGGCACGGTTCTAGCACACCGACGCACGGCGCTCCTCACTGTACGTGTGGACTTCGTGGAGGCGCTGTTGTTACTTCTGCGCTGATCGGCTACGGTGACGTGACGACGTTCCTGTGACGAGGATTCAGGAGGAGATGAACGCGATCGTCTACTTCTCCTACATCGACGCGCATCTACGATCCGCTGCGTTGAGCATCTAGTGGTAACCATCCATGACCTCCTTACTCGCATGTTTCCTGGGTGATACGGTCGAATTGCTAGAGTAGCGCATCACCCATTTCCCAACAGCCGGAACCGCCGGGGTCGGGGGCGGCGGCAGGGCGTGGAGGTGCCGGGGCGGTGGGGCTGTCCGGGGCTACGGCGGCTCGGCCGGGGTGGCTTCGGGTGCGGAGGCGGCGGCGGCGGCTGTGGGGGCGGCGGGGCTTGCGCAACATCGGCTTGGGGCGGCGGGCCGGCGACAGCGGAGCTTCGGGCGGCGGAGGCTCTTCGGGCGGTGGCGGTGCTTCGGGCTCGGGGTCGGTGCAGGCGGGAATGCCCGCGTCGACCCCGGGCCCGCGGGTATATACCAGCCTATTTACGACGGCGAGACTTTGGTCGTCTTAAATAAGTTTTATCTACGATGGCTCGACCCTGACTGTTGTAAACAACCTTTTATTTACGACGGCCACACCGGGTCGTCGTAAATAAACTTATTTACGATGGTTGTAGGGTTAGCCGTCGTAAATTAATTTGGCCGTCATAGATTTGCTGGATTCGTGCAGTGTTCTATGAGATGTTCGTGTGTGTGCGGCCTTCGGTGAGGGTCTTTGGTGCATCCCTCCCCTTGACGGCCTCCGATAGAAGCACATGCCATCCTGACAGTGCGCTGGTGGTAGGGGAGGCCGTTGGGGACAGGGTACTCGACTCGAAGTGGGTCCCTACGCTAGTGTCGTGTGGGGCACGTCTCTAGGCGCCACGGTGAAAGAGGACTTCGTGTCACTACCAGAGGAAGGTTAAGTCAAGAGTGATCAAGCCTTCATCTAGGTACTATTGAGGACAACAAAATCTGTCATCGATAACATTTTGGCCCACATGACACTGGATGTCACTGTTGCCTCGATCCAGCATTCTGCCGTCCTTGGTCTTATAGCAGGTTACTATCTCACTGCGTAGATATTGGCTCGAGGGACAACCAGGAAGGCCCTTAGTTGTCTTGTATCCCCTTTTGTAGCTGCTGAGTTCCTTAGTTGTCTTGTATCCCCTTTTTGTGACACCCTCATCCCTGATTTCTGCATGTATTCATATTTCATGTAGAGAAACAATTTAAAAAAAGTGGGAACAGAGAAAATATCGAAAAGATAGCCAATAAGAGCCGAATCCAGTTTCCGGAGAGCGCCGAAGACAACTTCCGTGGCCCACTGGCCACGTGGCGTGTCCGGAGCTCATCCCTGCGAAGTGGGGAGAGGTCCACCGCTAAACTGGCTATGTGGCAGGCTCGGGGCTCATCTCCGCAAAAGGGGAGAGGTCCGACCCTGTGGGACACGTGTTTCCTTGAGCTAGCCTCTACAGAAGAAGCAAAGGCATTTTCCGCAGGACACTTGTCACCTTTGGAGCTAGTCACCACGGAAATCAGAGGACCAGACGCACGGGATACATGTCGATCTCGGAGCTTACCTCCGAGAGGTCCGGTTCTATTAAACACATGTCGCCACCAGAGCTTACCTACGGGAGGTCTGGCACTGACACGTGGCGTGTGCGGAGCCACCTTCGAGTAAGAGAGGAGGTCCCGACCGCCAGGATACGTGGCGCACGCGGAGCTCACATCCGAAGGAGAGGGAAGTCTTGCTCACTTGACACGCGGCACAACCGGAGCTCGCCCCTGCGGAGAGGGAGGGACCAGGACCCGGCGGACACGTGGAGCCTCTGGAGCTCATCACGGAGGAGGTAACGAGTTCTAGGAACGGTTTTTGGATTCTGTACACGTAGAAATATGGGAACAGAAACCGACCTGAATTCCACAATGATACCGCACCAAATCAACTAAAGATAAGTTGTAAGATTCAACGACAAATTTGAACAGGACTCTTATTCGGGATACAATCAGATTAGGACTCTTCTCTTCCCTATTATAAATAGAACCCAGAACCTCTGGCCGAAACCACAAACTTCTTTTCCAACTCCTGAGCCAACGACTTAGAGCCCTAATCCCAACATGCCGAGTAAACCATCGCCGGAGTGCAGCAAGGAAGATCGCCGGAGGAAAGCCCAACGATCTGAGGAGGACCTCGAGACGGAGAAAACATAAGGTAGGTCTCCGATACCACCTTACGACATCGTTGTGTTTTCTTTGCATCTGTTCTTTGATTCCTTTTGAACAGAAGCCTTCTCGTGGACAGATCACTTGATGATCAGGTTGATCTAAAGACAAGATCATCGCCACGTCCACCTTTGATCCGAACATCATAAAATCCATGCAAGCCATGCAAGAACACGTACAAACCAGTCTAATAAAACTAATCATAGGATAGCATGCATATGCATCATCGCATCTAGTTTAAGGTTTATCAATGATATTGATTGCTGTGAATCTTTTATGCACGTGATCCTACATAGCAGGACAAGCTCAGGGAGCTGTCTACGACAAGCTGCAGCAACAAGGTTTTGAGATCCAAGAACAACCGTGACCGCAAGAACGAGGCAAGTGCTCCTTGACCATATTGATCCTATGTTTTGGGTAAAACTGTTTTGTTTTGCGAAAAGGGGTGTGTGCTGAGTCAAACATGATGGGAAACCTTTTTTATAGGAGTTTACTAGTTTTGGTTAAACCACCCTTGTCGCCAGGGAAGTTTATGAGTCGGGTATGGTTTTTGCTTTATGGTTCGCTAAGTCCATGGGATCGGGAAGCGAGATAGATGTGTCCAGCTAACTGCACTCGTAATGATAATGAGAAACTGATGATGTTAATGAACATGGATCGGACGGAGATCTAGGCAAGCCTGGGTTTGTGAATGAGGTAGCATGAGATGGTGGTTTACTTGCCGTAGATCTAAGGACCGGTTCATGCATGCACATGCCAGGATAACAGTGCCACCACAAGGCCAAGTATGGGTGCGGCTTAGCTGAGTAATTAGGTAAGTTGCTAGAGTGTTATGGACTGTGGAAGGCGCGGGGAATGGGAGTCGAGTAAGGACTGCCCTGGGAACTGCATGGCTCAAGAGGGGGCCCGTGGGTGGGAGAATTGGAGATTCTAGCCTGCTGGTGAAACCTTAGTGAGTCCATACATCTAGTAGCCCCTTTGTAAAGGCTATTTTGTGATCTCTTGACCATACACCGATGATTGTGTACTGGTGTAATGGAGGTTCTGCAGTCGCCGACGGGTGACAAAATCACAAACTTGTGGGTAAAGAGGTGCAAACTCTGCAGGGTTCTTAAAACTATCATGATAGCCGAGCTTATGGTCACGAGCGCCTGGCCAACTGCCATGATTAGTTGGGATGGTTATTGGGATGGTTCTTAGTTATGGTTATTGATTATGGTTATGGTTTGGTTTTGGAACTGTTGAGTCCGGGTGATAAGATGGTTGCATGATTGTATAGTCATGGCAACGAGATTGGCCTCGGTGTGAGACGAAGTTGTTTATGAGATAAGATGGTAGCGAATACGAGAAGGTATTCGTGAGATGGTAGCGAATACGAGGAGGTATTCGTGAGCAAGAATGAAGTTGGTTAATGTTCGGGTGGAACATGGAAAGTGATGGAGCTATGTTGGTAATTTAATACATGCTGGGATTACATTCATCTAAAGTTAAGTTGCTGTTTTACCATGGTTTTATAAATCTGCTTTTCTGCAAATGAGCCTTTTTATACCTACCTTGTTATGAGCTACATATCATGATTTTCCCGCACTTGCTGAGTACATCATTGTACTCAAACTTGTATTATTATTTCATCAGCAGCAGCAGAAGGAGATTTCTATGGAGACTAAGTGGAGCATTAGGCGCGTAATCTGTTCTCAACCTTGCCTGTGAAGGGAGTAGAGATAGAGCCACTTCTGCTTAGATTTGCTTCCGCATTAGTTAGATTGCTTCCGCATTAGAATAAAGACTTCCGCTGTGAGCATGAGTCCAAGACTCATGAGATATTGTAATAAACTCTGTTATTCGTGGTAATATATAATCTGAAATCAGTTTGTGGAACATATGTGTATGTGTGATGAACATCCTGGGCACACATATGCATTAGTTCTCGGTTCCGTGGTTTTCCACAGAATTGAGGGCGTCACACTTTTATACGCCAGAATTATGTTATTAATGAAAGCATCTTTGTTTCAAGTCTTTTATTGTCCTATGTCGTAGATGTAAACTTCGGACCCTTGGCAGCGCAAGGGTCCAAGATGACTTAGCCAACGTGGGTAGCTTCTTTGCCGGTGTCTCGAGCTTGTTCCTCTGGATCCTTAGCAGCGTAAGGGCCTAGGGTGCTCTGGTAGTGTGACTACCACTTCTTCCAGATCCTCGGCAACGTAAGGATTTAAAGGAAGTTCGACCCTTGTCCCTAGCCCTTTTCAAGGAGACACATGGCAGCTCTGAACTTCTCCTCGGAGGGGAGACTCGGCCCGAGGCCAGGGACACGTGTCTGCACCGGAGCTGTCCTCCGCAGGGGGGGTGGCGGCTCAGAGCCTAGGAACACGTGGTAGTTCCAGACTCCACTCTGCGGGAACGCCCGGATCGGAGCCCGGGGCACGCGTCAGTACCAGAGCTGTTCTCAGTGGAGAGGCAGCTCAAAGTTTGAGGACACGTGATAGTTCCGGACTTCGCCCAGTAGGGAGGCTTTGGACTGGTGCCTAGGGCACGCGCCGGTTCCAAAGCTCAAGCGCACCTGATAGCGCCAGGACTGACCTCAGGGCCAAGGGCACGTGGCTTGCCCATTTGCAGTTGATATGCTTCAGGAAGCACAAATTGTAAAGGGGATATGTCCACAGCGTGTGTGTGCTCTATGGCTACCCTCCGCGGGGTGGAGATTCTGAGCCAGGTGACGTGTGGCAGCTCCGAGTTCCACCTCAGCAGAGAGGCTTCGGACCGGATCCCAGGGCACGTGTCTGCTCCGCAGTTGTCCTCAACAAGGAGGCAGCCCAGAGCCATGGGACACGTGGAAGCTCCGGACCTTACCTCAGCAGGGAGGTTCGGACCAGAGCCTGGAGCATGTGTCGGCACCTAAACTCTCCTCAGTGGGGAGGCGGCTCGGACCAGAGCCCGGGGCATGTGTCGGTTCCAGAGCTCTAGCACACGTGGTAGTCTCACGGATGATCTTAGGGCCAAGGGTACGTGGCTTTGCCCGTTTACAGTTGATGTGCTTGAGGAAGCACAAACTGTAAACTAGGAATGCACAAGAGAAGGCAAAATTTTCTCACTTTAGGCTCTTCTTCATAGAAGGAAACAGGCCGTGTTAGAAGGCAGCGACACATCCTAGATGTTGAGAGCGACAGGAATCCTCCGGGACTTAGTTGTTCTAAGTGTTGTTTCTGGACACTATGACACCCTTTTTAGAGAAAACAGGACCCTAGCACTGTGCTAAACATAGAACTTACGGAGGTGTTCTATGTTCCTGTTGGGAAATAGGCGATGCACTACTCTAGCAATTCGACCGTATCACCCAGGAAACATGCGAGTGAGAAGGTCATGGATCGTTACCACTAGACGCGCAGCGCAGCGGATCGTAGATGCGCGCCGTAGCCGATCAGCGCAGCAGTAACAGCAGCGCCTCCACGGAGTCCACACGTACAGGGAGGAACGCCGTGCGTCGGTGTGCTAGCACCGTGCGCGCGGCAGGGGTTTCGGCGGCTGACCTGTGAGGGGCGGCGGCTGGGACTGCTATATGGTGGAGAGCTCTGTCCGTAACCCTACCCCTCATATTTATAGGCGCGCTAATGGGCTTTTAGGTCACAGGCCCATTAGTACCCTAATTTCTTATGGATCAAATATCCATCAGGCCTTTATCCGAATTGTTATGATTGCCTCTTGGGCATATCACCAACAATCTCCCACTTGCACTAGAGACAATCATATAGCCAAGTTTTTCAATATTCCATCCCCTTAAGTGTGTGACCCGTTAGGTTCATGTACAGTCGGTTATGAATGAAAACCGTTTTCAAACACAAGTCAGTAGAGGTACCTAGCAGGACATACTGACTCCGGAATGTACATAAAGATCATATCGGCTGAACCTAGATACATTCACATGCTAATTCCTTTGCCACACGATACCAGTCAAGCTCAAGGCGAGATACGTGCCATCCTTGTGATAGCTCGACCATTCACTCGATCAAATAGTGGATTCAATCGATGACTAACTTTTAGTCATAATGATTAACTCTTTAATCATTTTGGCATGGCCATGCACTTTCAATCCAACTATCTCGAGGGGCCCAGAGATATCTCTCCTGTTATTTAGGAGGGGCAAATCCCATCTTGATCCGCACACATCTCATTTCATGCTTCATCATGCACCTGAAGACTATTTTTATGACCACCCAGTTACGGAGTAGCGTTTGATAGTTTCAAAGTGCACAACTACACATAGTGAGAAACAATGGCGATCTCAGGTCAAAGAATCTAGCAGGTGTATCACTCAAGACCAACTGATGGCACATATGTAAATAACAATCCCAACAGTGTCTCGGAATGGGTCTATCCAACACCATGTTCACTAACATGTGTTCACATTATTAATTTGATATCTCCATATCTATGATCCGTAAAACGTGATCATCAATTAATACATGTGCTAGTCTGCGTACTATCATTGTCTCATATAACGATGTAGACTAGGGATCATTTTGAGTAACATTATAATTAACAAAGAGTCTCACGAACAAGTCACATACTTGATGATCAATGTGAATAATAGTTACTCAAATAGTACATAAACATAGCTATGACAAAAGTCTCCCACTACACACTAGGATCATTGATGTAAGTATCTAATACCCATAGATCTCGTGTGCGTCTCATGCTTTGATTGTGGAAGAGGCTTTGTCAACGGATCTGCCATATTCAAATCCGTATGCACCTTGCATATATTCACATCACCTCGGTCGATAATCTCTCGAATCAGATGATAGCGTCGTAGTATATGTTTGGATCTTTTGTGTGATCTAGGCTCCTTTGCCTGTGCAATGGCTCCATTATTGTCGCAATAGAGATCCACAGGTCCGGACGCACTAGGAACAACACCCAACTCAGAAACAAATTTTCTGATCCAAACAGCTTCCTTTGCAGCTTCAGAAGCTGCAATATACTCCGCCTCCGTCGTTGAATCTGCTACTGTGTCTTGCTTGGAACTTTTCCAGCTCACTGCCCCTCCATTGAGGCAGAACACAAAACCGGATTGCGATCTAGAGTCATCCTTGTCTGTTTGGAAGCTAGCATCGGTGTAACCTCTTACAACGAGCTCTTCTTCACCTCCAAACACTAGGAATACATCTTTAGTTCTTCTCAAGTACTTAAGAATGTTTTTGACAACTGTCCAATGAGCCTCACCATAATCTGATTGATACCTGCTCGTAACACTTAGAGCATAGGATACATCTGGGCGTGTACACAACATGGCATACATGATAGATCCAATAGCCGAAGCATAAGGAATCGCTCTCATCCTCTTTTGCTCATCAGGTGTCGAAGGACACTGACTTTTGCTTAGAGTGATGCCATGTGACATTGGCAAGAAACCTTTCTTAGAATCTTGCATATTGAATCGATTCAATATCTTGTCAATATATGTGTCTTGGCTTAATCCAATTAACCTTTTAGATCTATCTCTATAGATCTTTATGCCCAAAATGTATGCTGCCTCTCCTAAATCCTTCATTGAGAAACTTTTCCTTAATGAGGATTTAACAGCATCTAGTACTGGAATGTCATTTCCGATCAACAATATGTCATCTACATATAGACCAGAAATATAAGTGCGCTCCCACTAACCTTCTTGTAAATACAAGGTTCTTCTACGTTCTTGATGAAACCAAACCCTTTGACCACTTCATCAAAACGTAGATTCCAACTCCGAGATGCTTGCTTCAATCCATAGATGGACTTTTGAAGTTTGCATATTTTTCTAGCATTTTTAGGATCGACAAAACCCTCAGGTTGTGTCATGTACACATCCTCAGTCAGACTCCCATTAAGAAAGGCCGTTTTGACATCCATCTGCCATATTTCATAATCAAAATATGCAGCAATTGCTAGGAGAATCCGAACAGACTTTAGCATAGCGACGGGCGAAAATGTTTCATCATAATCAACACCTTGAATTTGTCTGAAACCTTTCGCCACCAATCGTGCTTTATAGATGTGAACTTTTCCATCCATATCAGTCTTTTTCTTGAAAATCCATTTGCAATCGATCGGTCTCACACCATCGATTGGATCAACCAAGTTCCAAACTTGATTCTCATGCATGGATTCTATTTCGGATTCCATGGCTCCAAGCCATTTCTCAGAGTCGGGTCCCATTGTTGCTTCAGTGTAGGTCACAGGCTCATTATTGTCCAACAATACCATGTCCTGTGGTTCCGTGGTTAGGAGTGTCAACTTTTCAGTTGCACGACGTACTCTTGTAGACCTTCGTGGAGCTGGTGTTTCATCAAGTGGTTGTACAACATCTTGTACATCCTGTATAGGAATAGAGGGTGCCGAAACATTTTCAGATATTTCTTGGATTTCTTCAAGATGCACCTTGCTCCCACTAACTCCTTTTGAGAGAAACTCTTTCTCCAAGAAGACACCATTGCGAGCAGTAAACACTTTACCCTCCGTTTTATTATAAAAATAATATCCTTTGGTTTCCCTAGGATATCCCACAAAGAAGCATTTGTCTGATTTGGGAGTAAGTTTGTCTGACGTCAAACGTTTGACATAAGCATCACATCCCCAAACTTTGAGGAAAGACAATCCGGGACGTTTCCCGGTCCACATCTCATATGGTGTCTTCTCAACAGACTTAGTTGGGACTCTGTTTAGTGTAAGCGCAGCAGTTTCAAGAGCATAACCCCAAAAGGATAGTGGAAGATCAGTCTGACTCATCATCGACCTAACCATGTCTAACAAGGTTCGGTTCCTCCGCTCGGACACCCCATTCCATTGGGGCGTTCCTGGTGGAGTCAACTGTGGAACAATTCCACATTGTTTTAAATGATCATAAAATTCATGGCTCAAATATTCACCCCCACGATCAGATCGTAGAAGTTTAATTGTCTTGCCCAACTGATTTTGTACTTCATTCTGAAATTTTTTGAACTTTTCAAAAGATTCAGACTTGTGCCTCATTAGATAGACATATCCATATCTACTAAAGTCATCGGTAAAAGTAATGAAATACTGAAAACCACCTCTAGCTACCGA
Organism: Neostapfia colusana; assembly: GCA_030760725.1. Classification (NCBI taxonomy): domain Eukaryota; kingdom Viridiplantae; phylum Streptophyta; class Magnoliopsida; order Poales; family Poaceae; genus Neostapfia; species Neostapfia colusana. The sequence goes on along the minus strand of JASWHV010000005.1, from coordinate 2,640,800 downwards.
ACTCATTGGTCCACATACATCAGTATGTATAAGTCCCAACAAGTCAGTTGCCCTCTCACTTTGACCAGTGAAGGGTGCTTTGGTCATCTTCCCAAGCAAACAAGACTCGCATGTGTCAAGTGATTCAAAATCAAATGAACTTAACAAACCATCTTTATGGAGTTTCTCAATGCGTTTCTCATTTATATGACCTAAGCGACAATGCCAAATAAAAGTGGGATCTAGATCATTTCGTCGAGCCCTTTTTGTACTAATGTTATAGACTGTTTTATCCTCAAGATCAAGAACATATAATCCATTCACTAATGGACATTGAGCATAGAAAATATTATTATAATAAATAGAACAACATTTGTTCTTTATTATAATCTCATAACCATTAACTTCTTCCAAACATGAAGAAGATATAATGTTCTTACTCAAAGAAGGAATGCAATAACAATTATTTAATTCCAAAATTAATCCTGAGGGTAATGATAAGTGATAAGTTCCGACAGCTATGACAGCAACCTTTGCTCCATTGCCGACCCGAACATCCAACTCGCCTCTTGCAAATCTTCTAGTCTCACTTAGACCCTGCAACGATTTGCAAGTGTGAATCATTGATCCGGTATCAAATACCCATGATTCACTAGAAGATGTAGCAATATTGATTTCTATAACATTTATACCTGAAGTGGAAGTCTCACTCCCTTTCTTCTTCTTATCCTCCAAGTACTTCTTGCAATTCCTAGACCAATGCCCCTTAGCATGACAGTGGAAGCATTCATCATTAGGAGAAGGGCCTGATTTTCCCTTTGGCTTTGAGCTTGAAGACTCATTGGGAACCTTTCCCTTGCCTTTAGGATGCATCACACGCTTCCTCTTTTTATTCTCCTTTTGAACCATCATCACATGAGTGGTGTTTTTCTTAATGCTTTCCTCGGCTGTTTTAAGCATCCCATGCAATTCAGCCAACGTTTTCTCCATGCCATTCATTTGATAATTCAATATAAATGGCTCATAGCTCGGTGGGAGTGACTGGAGAATAACGTCAATAGCCAGGTCATCCTTGAGTTCGGAACCAAGTTTGTCCAAAGTCTCAATGTAACCAATCATCTTGATTACATGGGGACTGACCGGGCTACCTTCTGCCAGCTTGCATGAGAACAAGGACTTTGAGATGTTATACCTCTCAGCCCTTGCTTGGTTCTCAAACATTCCACGTAATCCCTGAATCATAGAATAAGCATCTGCATGCTCATATTGTTTCTGTAGATCAGGGGACATTGTGGCAAGCATGAGGCAACTTGCATTAAGCGCATCATCGCAGTGCTTCTCATAAGTCCTGCGAGTTGCGGCATTTGCATCATCGGGGAGGTCATTGGGGTATGGTTGCTCAAGAACATACTCAATTTTCTCTTGCCTGAGAACAATTCTCAGGTTGCGGTACCAATCAATAAAGTTAGCTCCATTGAGCTTTTCTTTCTCAAGCACAGATCGCAAATTAAAACCGGAATTGTTACTAGCAGACATGATCTACAATAGAAAATAAATATGCAAGGTTTTAGCACTATGTTATGTACCAATCTTTTATTAACAGTTTAATAAAAGACACCACCACTATATGAGCATCGTCCTCCCTCTAACGACATATAGTGGTCCAAGATCCATATTCACTAATTCCTAGTGAGCTTTGGCTTCACTGCTAGAAAATTAGTAACATAGGTAAACAACCATTGTTAATCATATCTCTATATGATTCTTGTTTGTTGGGTGACATCCAATGCCCCGGCTCCCAACACTATGCCATAAAGCCCAAAACCGTTTTGATAGCTTTGTTGAGTAAACCAATACTATGCATGTGAATGTCCAACATTCACCCTATTCATTATGATAGATGACGGTATTTTGCTTTGGCAAACCTACCATACAACGATCAAAACAACATAGGTGCAGCTATAGGTAAATGGCATCAAATACTCAACTTTTCCGAGGGAAGCTATTCTATCATGACAAAACATCCACCATATGAAAAGCATGAAAAGAATAGTAAAACATCACAGGCATACGATCATATCATATATGTGAATAGTATGGCCTTTAGGATCATAGTGATCTCCATCACCATGGTTCCATCATGATCTATACCGCCATGTCTCCCTTCTTATGGTGATCACCATCGCCATCATGCTTGAGGTTTCTCAATGAATATAAAAGAAGCTAATACATCTAATAGCTATCAAATAAATTACATGAGAGATCAGGCATCACAGGGCGACACGCAGGTCGTTATACAAATATGTGACAACCTCAACCCGGTTGTGTTAAATTTGCAACACGCAGGCTGCACGAATTTTACACACAGATTATCACATCATATTTAGGCCATACCATTCACATCATTCCCTGCAAAAACAAGTTAAGCGTAGAACGATGTCTATCGCGAAACAACTTAATGATGTCACTATAGAAGACAGCAACGGAATTACATAGATCGCATCTATGAAATCACTATGAAAATCTCATCGAATTGATCAGATCAACCCGAATCTGAGCCATTCAGAATGCCTCAATTTTCATTGTGACTGGTTATCCACGAGAAGATCGCGACACATGACCGTGATCTGTTGGCTCAATCTGCTAGCTATGTACACTATTAGTCCCGATGGTGATTCCAGCCGGTAGGGACAGGTTGCGCACACAGCAGAGAAGGAGCACGAACTAATCCTTTAGTCATATGATGGCAATCTAATCTAACCAATTCCAAACCCCAGAAGCCGAACTATAAAAATTCATCATATGAACTTGTCTGCAGTAGATCGCATCTAAGATCCAGACCAAAAACTACGCAAGTCGGCTCTGATACCACTGTTGGGAAATAGGCGATGCACTACTCTAGCAATTCGACCGTATCACCCAGGAAACATGCGAGTGAGAAGGTCATGGATCGTTACCACTAGACGCGCAGCGCAGCGGATCGTAGATGCGCGCCGTAGCCGATCAGCGCAGCAGTAACAACAGCGCCTCCACGGAGTCCACACGTACAGGGAGGAACGCCGTGCGTCGGTGTGCTAGCACCGTGCGCGCGGCAGGGGTTTCGGCGGCTGACCTGTGAGGGGCGGCGGCTGGGACTGCTATATGGTGGAGAGCTCTGTCCGTAACCCTACCCCTCATATTTATAGGCGCGCTAATGGGCTTTTAGGTCACAGGCCCATTAGTACCCTAATTTCTTATGGATCAAATATCCATCAGGCCTTTATCCGAATTGTTATGATTGCCTCTTGGGCATATCACCAACAGTTCCAAGGATTGGGTAGAGGTACCCCATCCTCCGTGGCTAGAAGCACGCACCCGGGAAGGCATACTTGTGTTTGTCGGAAGAGTCCTTCCCAGCTGGGGGAGAGTTTATTCCCACCTTCTCGAGAAAGTATCCACCGCAAAACCAGGTCGCCCACCTCGAGCTGTCTACTCCGCACGAACCGCTGCTGATAACGCCGGAGCGCTTGACGGTATCGGGCGGTTTGGACAGCTGGTTGCCATCTTCGCTCACCGACAAGGTCAATATCTTCATGCCGGAGCTGGTCCTGCATGGATTCGTCGTACGCTCGGACACGGGATGAGCCCATGGTGATCTCCGGGGGGGGGGGGTGAGGGACGGCCTCAGCCCCATACACCAAGAAGAAGGGTGTTTCCCCTATCGAGAGATTGAGGGACGTCCAGCTAGCCCACATTGTGCACGGAAGCTCTTCAACCCAACTGGCAATGTGCTTTTTCAAGCTGTTGTAGGTGCGCGTCTTGAGTCCCGTGAGAATCTTGGCGTTGGCTCTTTCGGCTTGACCATTACTCTCTGCGTGAGCAACGGAAGCATATCAAACTTGCATGCCGAGGTCTTCACAGCAGTCTTGGAATACCCGCACTGGTGAACTGGGTCCCGTTGTCAGTGATGATTCTGTGCGGGACCCCGAACCGACAGACGATTGACTTGATGAATTTGACTGCTGACTACTTGTTGATGGTTACTACAGGGGTAGCTTTCGGCCACTTGGTAAACTTGTCTACAGCAACGCAGAGGTACCAGTACCCTCCAACGGTCTTGGGGAATGGCCCCAGGATGTCCAGCCCCTACAAAGCAAACCATGAGGGTGGGATCATCTGTAGCGTTTGCGCTGGTGTGTGGATCTGCTTAGCGTGGAACTGGCACACATTGCATCTCCTGACCAGGTCGACGACATCCTGGAGAGCTGTCGACCAGTAAAAGCCATGCCGGAAGGCTTTACCGACCAGCGTGTGGGAACTTGCATGGTTCCCACACTCACCTTCATGGATCTCTGCGAGCAGGTCGCAACCCTCCTCCCGGGTTATGCACCGCAATAGGATTCCATTAGCGCCACGCCGGTAGAGATCTTCTTCTACCAACATGTATCTCTTAGCCAACCGAGCGATCCGTTCAGCGGATACACGTTCATCGGGAAGGAAATTGTCTTTCAAGTAGTCCCAGATCTCCTTGATCCATGCATCGGGACCTACTTGAGCATTTGGATCTTGAGTGTTGGGTCGCATGGAGGCTCCGGCGACGCTTACGGCCCTTGGCGAGCGCCATGGTAACATGACCGTTGGGACCGCCAGCTTCGAGGTGCTGGTCCCGCCCCCTTCGCCTGGTTCAGCTGGTCAGGCAGTAGGTCGTGGCAACTTCCTTTCAAAGACCCCCTCAGGCACCGAAGCCCAAGTGGAAGCCTTCGTTGACAAGTTGTCGGCTATTGTGTTATTGGCACGAATAACATGACACAAGTCCAAGGATAAGAAGTCCCTCTCCAACTTCTGTACTTGGAGGAGATAAGCTGCAAGCTGTGGTCGTTGCAACTACACTCTACCTTGACTTGCTTGATGATCAGCTGAGAATCACCCTTGACCATTAACTGCTAGACGTCGAGGGATAGCGTTTTCAACCCGAAGATGAGAGCCTCATATGCTGCCATGTTGTTGGTCACCTTGAAGTCAAGTCGCATCATGTACTTGAACTGCTCTCGGGTTGGTGTAATGAGCAGAACCCCCGATCTGGCACCCTGCTTCTGCGAGGAGTCGTTGAAGTAGAGAGTCCAGTAGGGCACAGTGAAGACCGGAGCCCTGGGATCTGGTTCACCGATGTCCTGGCCCTCTGGCTGGCATGGTGGTGGAGTCCACTCTCCACAAAGTAAGCTAACGCCTGGCTTTTCACCGCATGGCGCAGTAAGAAGTCCAGCTCGAACTCCGCCAACTCCGCAGCCCATTTAGCTATGTTTCCAGTGGTGTTGGGGCTGTGGAGAACGGTTCTCAGTGGGTACGAGGTAACCACTGAGATCTTGTGAGCCTGGAAGTAATGGCGCAGCTTCCTTGATGCAACGAGGACTACATAGAGCAGTTTGTGCACCTCCAGATATCTTGTCTTGGCGTCATGGAGGACCTCGCTGATGAAGTAGACCGGACGATGATGGTTCCGAAGAAGAGACTCGCGATACCGAATATGTGACAGTGCCATCAGTACGATTATTTGCTTGTCGAATATTATTTCGAAGGTGAGTACCGTATGAATGTTGTTGATCATCCGCGGCAATAGAAGATCCCGGATCAGCAGGAGGGTCGAAAGGCGCAAAAATACCTTCATGAGAATCGACATTGGAGTCATTTGGATATGAATCCATATTAGGATTTTCTGTTGATGCAGGGCCCACGGTCGTTGGTGACGTGTCTCTGATATGCACAACAGCTGGCAGAGGTCCCGAGACACGCGACGAATCAAGTAGAGAATCAACCGGTGCCATGCCCGCGGGAGATGCTGCACCTGCTGCATGCAGAGGAGAAAATATTGTCTCTATACTGGCCGGATATTTTGCATTTGACGGAGCTGCATGCACAGAGTTAGCAGGAAGCAAAATTTGCAAGTGATTAGTATTCAAATTAAAACTGCTATCACCCTGTTGCTCAAAGTTGGATGAAGGCTTAGAGATTGATAAAACAGCCTCGTCAAAAATATCATCTCGAGAAATATAGACACATCCCGTGTCCATATCAAGGCACATGTATCCTTTGTGAAGAGAGCTATAGCCAAGAAAGGCACAAGGTTTGGAACGAAATATAAGTTTATAGATCAAAGATGGGGCCAACAAGCACAACCGAATATTTTGAGCATCGAATAATTTGGAGGAATTTTGAGTAACTGTTCCATAGGGGACAGATTATTGATGACACGAGTAGGGAGACGATTAATGAGGTATGTGGCTGTCAGAAATGTTTCATACCAAAATTTGATTGGTATGCTGGCATGAGCTAATAAAGAAAGACCCATCTCAACAATGTGACGGTGTTTGCATTCGGCGGATCCATTTTGTTGGTGGGTGTGGGGACAAGCAACACGATGAGCGATTCGAAGTGAAGTAAAAAAATTAATTGCGTGAAATTTTTGGTATTCCCTGCCCCAACGGACTGAACACATTTAATTTTGGTGTCAAGGAGTCATTCAACGTGTTTTTGAAATTGGAGAAAACTACATTGAGCCTGAGTTCTATCTACTATAAGATAAATCCATATCAATTGTAAAGTCATCCATAAAACTTATATAATACTTATAACCACCAACGGGAATTGGAGTGGGACCCCAAACATCAGAATGAATAATTTCAAGTGGTCTAGTAGTTCGATGGATGGAATTATTATAAGGTAGTTGATGACTTTTAGCTAATTGACACGCATTGCAAACCGAAGACACACTAGACTCCTTGAGACAATGGAGATTATGAAGATGCAAAATAGACCGGATGATATGAGAAGACGGATGACCGAACCGTGCATCCCATTGATCCAGTCGTGCCGAGTGGCTAACAAAGCCTTGATGAAGGAACTCGACGTCGGACGACTTGAAATGATAGAGACAGGACTCACACTTTCCTTCCAGAAGCAGCTTCCGTGTTGCCCGATCCTTTATAAGATAATACCATGGATGAAATTAAAAAAATACGTTATTATCATGAGATAGTTTATGAACCGAGAGAAGGCGACCAAAATCACTCGTGATGTGATCTGTGGCGCAGGTATCATTGTACCAATTAGGATCCACCTTGTAGGAGCTTGAAGATGGTAAGGCCGTTGATGGACCGTCTCTCCTGGTACGTAGCATCCATCCGGTACCAACACTTGATGGCGGTGTGGTCGAGTTTGCTGCAGATCTGACACTGAGGGTGGTGGCCTCTGTTGTGGTGATCACCACCGGAGAGTGTGTTGCCACGGGAATGCCCGCCATGACCACAGTCACCACGACCGCGGCCACGGAAGGAGCCACCACGACCCGCGTAATTCGCGGAGGAACCAAACTATGGCTGGAGCTCCGTCTGATGTTGGAGTTGATGGGCCTCGAAGGCAACGAGGTGCAAGAACGCGTTGTCGACAGAGAGAGCCTAGCTCTTGGTCGTCATGGAGGTGACGAAGGAATCGTATTTAGCCAGGAGACCTGCAAGCAAATAAGCAAGCACCTCTTCATCCCGAAGTGGAGCGTCGGCAGTGGCAAGCTCGGTGGCGAGTCTCGTAGTTTTGCAGAAGAAGTCGGCAGCAGATACATCGCGTTTCTTGGATGTCGCGAGGTAAACACGGATTTGCACCGTGCGCGCCTTAACGAGGCAAATTTCTTTTGGAGGAAGTCCTAGACCTCCTTCGAAGACGTGGCCGTGAAGACTTCCCGAAGAATTTCTTCGGTCATCAACGAGAGAAGACCACTAAGCAGCTGCTGGTCCTGATCGTACCAGCGCTCGTACTCCAGATTGGGTACTTGCTCGACGCTGGTAGCAACTTTTTTTCTGGCGCGGTGTTGGAGCCATCGAGGAACCCCTTCAGCTTTGAATTCCGAAGGTAGGGCAGAATCTGAGCACGCCATAGTAGATAATTGGCCTTTGTTAGTCATATAGTGACGACTTGATGAATTGAGATAGGCACCATGGTGGAAGAAGCACTTCTAGCGGCCATGGGAAGGTGGAGGAGGAGAGGAGGTGGAGAAAAAAATGTGGTGGGTAGTTAAGGTGTTGATGGCTCTTTACCATGATAGATTGAATGGCGCTGGATGATTACTATGGGTCATGGTGTCTCATATTTATAGAGGATTATATAAATAAATATAAAATGTGTTTCACATAGATGATCTCCTTCTATGTCTAAATATAGACTTCTATGTATAGCATATTCTCTACCAAAAATACTAGCGACGTATATGGTAGTCTATCCAGCATACCAAATGTAATTCTGAGATATATGCCAATTTATTTAGGCTATTAAATATTGATAGCCTTCTATTCTTAACAAAGCAACTGTAGATGAGTGGACCTCAAGATCGCAAGATAAATCCCCAAAAAAGGATACATCTATACTTTTGCCAGTTTCTTTAAACTCTGTAAGGCATGGCATGGAGCATTGGATTTTGGCCCTTAGCAATACATAGCACAAACGAACCTTATATACAAAGAGAGATCTACAGTTCCAAACACAAAGAGGCGCTGTACCTTCATAAAAAACCACAGTTCCAAAACAAAGACATGGTCGTCCTCGAGCGGTAGCTCTTTGCCTTCTGCATAAACAAGTGCCGTTGCAAAAGCGTTGTTCTTCCATTCTCCCTCTGGTCTTCGGATTTACGCCCTTTAAATTGGCCCAATACAAAATGTGTATGAATGCTTTATGTAGAAACAGAAAATTGTACAAAGTACTCCCTCCATTTTGAATTATTTGATACTGGTTAGTTTAAAATTGAACTAGACAGCGTCAAATATTTTGAAACGGAAGGAGTACCTCAACATGTCATTTGCCCAGCAGGTACATATATTTGGCATGTTCTTAATTGTGCTGTCAACTTAGGTATATACTGGGCCCAGTAGCGTAGAAGATCTGATGGGGAATTGGATACAGAAACTACAACCAAAACAAAGATCTCTGGTGTTACTGGGGTGTGAGCCACTTTGTGGTCAAATTTGGAGAACTGGAAATGACGTGTTTCAAAGACAAGAAATCAAGCGACCTAACTGGAAGCATATACGGTAATAAGGACAGCGTTGACAGGAAAAGCAAGCAAATCCGACAAGTAGCAGATTAGGCTTTCAAACACGGACAAGGATGGGCTCCATCAAGCAGAAGTAGAAGCGACTTGTTAATTTTGCTTTTGTCTTTTTGGTTGTGGTTATCAATATTGCTTTATCCGTGAACCTGGGCGGTGCAGTTCTACTTTCAGGCATGTTTTCTGACAGCAGAACTGCGCTGGACTAAGGCGCTATTTGGATTAAGGACTAAGGACTGGCAGGAGTACTAGTTATCAGCTAGGTGATGGACTAATGCTTTATTTGGATGAACTAGAACTAATTGTTAGTCTAGACTGGTAATTTGTTTACTACTCCCTTTGTGCTTAATTATTTTGTTGCAATTCCAGCCCCAAAACTGTTTCTGATCCTGCTGTACAAACTGATCTGCTTTAGCAGATCAGTCTGACCTTGGCTTTGATGGTGGCTGATCCAAGCCTGGTGGCGGCTAGGGTTGAGGAGGGAGGCACGAGCTTGAGGAAGATGATGCCCTGGGCGGCGGCTGGAACAGCAGCCCTGAGGGGCGGCTGGAGACAGCAGGCGGCGGCCTGGAGACAGCAGGCGGTGGCTGGAGACCCTAGCCCCTGGTGGCGGCTAGGGTTCTTGAGGAGGGAGGCGCCGACCTGGGAGAGAGGGGGGCGGCAGCGGCAGCAAGGGGGAGAGAGGCGGCTAGGGCAGGGAAAAAGTGGAGGAATTTTCTTTATTGATCTCTCTCACAACTTTTGGGGTGTTTTGTATTGTTTATATAGCCCCCCCCTTAATAGAGTCTTAATCTATTACAGAAGGAGAAGGAAAAACAGTTTAATATCTAAACTAGGGCTGCCACCTTGAACATGGTGCAGCCGCACCAAGTCGGGCTGACCAGCCCTGACCTGAGCGCGCACACAACGGGGGGGGGGGGGGGGGGGGGGGGGGGGAACCAGGGTTCGACCCCCCTGTCCTGGCCGCCCAGGCCCAGCGGCAGGGTCATCCCACATTCTCCTCCTGATCCTGACGCTGGCCCACGTCCAGGATCCCGATCCTTCTCCTCATCTCCACGAACTTGTGTCTTCCAAGGGCCTTGGTCAAGATGTCCGCCATCTGGTCTTGAGTGGAGATTTGCTCAAGCACAATAGTACCGCTGTCTACACACTCCTGTATGTAGTGGTACTTGACGTCGATGTGCTTGCTTCTGTCATGGTGTACCGGGTTCTTGCTCAAGTAGATAGCTGACTTGTTATCAACCCGCAGCACAGGCGCCTTCGATTTTCCAGCTAAGTCCTCCATGAGCCGTGCCATCCATACTCCTTGACATGCCCCTTGAGCTGCTGCGATATACTCTGCTTCACATGAGGACAAGGCCACCACCTTCTGCTTGCAGGACTGCCATGAAACGGGGCTGTTCGCATAGTCACTATCCGAGTACCCAATAAGCTCCATGTCTCTTCCTCTTGCATAGAAGACTCCATAGTTGATTGTACCCGCTATGTAGCGTACAATGCGTTTGACTGCAGCAAAGTGATCCTCCTTGGGCTCCTCCTGAAACCGACTCACGTACCCGACCGAGTAGGCGAGATCGGGACGTTTGTTCACCAAGTATCGCAGCCCTCCAATGAAGCTCCTATAGTCCGCTGCATGCACCAACGGACTATCACTTGTCTTGTGAAGCTTGAGGTCTTGCTCCATAGGGAATGCACAAGGGTTGCATCCTTCCAGGCCAGCTTTAGTGACAAGTTTGGAAGCGTAGGACGCATGCCCAACGCTTATCCCTGCATCCGTTTGCCGCACCTCCAGGCCAAGATAATATGACAAGAGACCCAAGTCGCTCATCTTGAACCTTTTCATCATCTCCCCTTTGAACTTCTTGAGATCGCCTCCTCCCGTGATCACAAGATCGTTGACGTACACACCGGCGATAAGCTTCTCATCTTCAGCTCCACGAAAATAGATCCCGTGCTCGCTCGTACTCTTCTGGAAACCAAGAGATAGCAAGCTATCGTTGAGCTTGGCATTCCAGGCCTTGGGCGCCTGACGAAGTCCATATAAAGCCTTCTTGAGCCGATACACCTTGTGTTCAGCTCCGTCGATGATGAAGCCAGCGGGTTGGGAGACATACACCTCCTCCATCAAGTCGCCGTTCAGGAAGACGCTCTTCACGTCCATGTGGTGTACCTCCCACCCCTTGTGCGTAGCAACTGCAAGGAGCAAGCGAACAGATTCGAGACGAGCTACAGGAGCAAATACATCGTCAAAATCTATTCCTTGCCGTTGAACATAGCCTTTTGCCACCAATCGAGCCTTGTGCTTCACCACCTCCCATGCTCGTCCTTCTTCACCTTAAACACCCATTTGAGGCTAATGGGCTTGTGTCCTGCACGAAGATCAACAAGTTGCCAAGTCTTGTTTTCTTCTATGGACTCCATCTCCTCGAGCATGGCCCGTCTCCAAGCACGGGTGTTCCTCAGCATCGGCGAAGGACGTGGGCTCCTCCGCGGTGGTGAACATGAGCTCCCCCTCCTCCAAGCTTGGTGGGCGCTCAGCCCGACTAGGAGGGTGAGGTTTCCAAGCACGTTGTGTATCGTGCAGAACCGTAGTTTCGCGCCGTCGTCGTAGTAGGTGTCGACGAAGTTGCTGCCGGGGTCCGACAGCGGTGTGGCGAAGCGGATGGGCCGTGGAGGATTCCGGGGCGTGACGAAGGTGCTGGAATCTTCAAGTCCGGAATCCCCCGCTGCTGCTGACCCCCGTGCAGGACTATCCCAGCCCTGATTTGCGTTGGACAGTCCCTGAAGGGGCCCTTTGGGCGACGCTGCAGGTGCTGGACTCTCTCTAGCAGGTCCGAAGGCTGGCGCAGGAACTCCTAGGGTCTGGACAGACCCTTCTGTGCCCCTCCTGGGCACCACAGGGGTGTTGTTCGGCCCCTCCGGACCCTGCGGCACCTCTCCAGGTGCTGGAACAGCAGGTCCAGCACCTGCTGGACCTAAGGAGTCAGCGTGGAAGGTAGTGTAGTCCTCTTCTCCTGCTCCTTCTCCGTAGTGCCACTTGGCCGCCTCGTCGAATATCACGTCACATGATATGTGTGTGCGCCCATCAGCCGGATTATACATCCGATAGCCCTTCGTCCCTGCAGCATAGCCAAGAAAAATCATCAGAGTACTCCGGTCTTCCAACTTTTTCAGGTGGGGGCGCGTGTTCTTGACATGCCCCACACACCCAAAAGTTCGGAAATAATTGACGGCCGGTCGCTCTCCATGCCAAGCTTCATATGGCGTCTTCCCGTCGAGGCCACGGGTGGTGGATCGATTTAAGATGTAGACAGCCGTGATAACTGCCTCACCCCAAAAAATCCCGGGCATACCCTTCGCCTTCAACATACTCCTCGCCATGCCGACCACCGTCTGGTTGCGTCGCTCCACAACCCCGTTTTGCTGCGGCGTATATGAGGCTGTGAGCTGACGTTGTACTCCGTGCTGAGCGCAGTACTCGTCGAACTCTTGTGAGGTGAACTCCCCTCCTCGATCAGTACAGAGTAGCTTCAGCCTCCTCCCGGACTCTAATTCAGTTGTCGCCTTGAATTGCTGAATTAACTCGGGCGCCTTGTCCTTGGTTGCTAAAATATAGAGCCACATATAGCGGCTCATGTCATCCACTAGCAACAAGAACATCTTCATGCCGTCTGGAGTCGTCGGCGTGATAGGCCCGTAGATGTCGCCATGGAAAAGGTCGAGTGTGCCCTCCGCGCGCCACCTAGCTTGCTTGGGGAAGCTGGAGCACCTATGCTTCCCGACCAAGCAAGCTTCGCACAATTGATCGACGTGATCAATTTGTGGAAGCCCGAGCTATTGGTCATATGCCCAAGAGGCAATCATAACAGTTCGGATAAAGGCCTGATGGATATTTGATCCATAAGAAATTAGGGAACTAATGGGCCTGTGACCTAAAAGCCCATTAGCGCGCCTATAAATATGAGGGTAGGGTTAGGGGCAGATTACTCCACCTCGTAACAGTCCTAGCCGCCGCCCCTCACAGGCCACACGTCGAAACCCCTGTCGCGCGCGCGGTGCTAGCACACCGATGCACGGCGTTCCTCCCTGTACGTGTGGACTCCGTGGAGACGCTGCTATTACTGCTGTGCTGATCGACTACGGTGGCGTGACGACGTTCCTGTGACGAGGATTCAGGAGGAGATGAACGTGATCGTCTACTTCTCCTACACCGAAGCGCATCTACGATCCGCTGCGCTGCGCATCTAGTGGTAACGATTCTGACCTCCTTACTCGCATGTTTCCTGGGTGATACGGTCGAATTGCTAGAGTAGTGCATCGCCTATTTCCCAACAGTGGTATTAGAGCCGACTTGCGTAGTTTTTGGTCTGGATCTTAGATGTGATCTACTGCAGACAAGTTCATATGATGAATTTTTATTGTTTGGCTTTTGGGGTTTGGAATTGGTTAGAGTAGATTGCCATCATATGACTAAAGGATTAGTTCGTGCTCCTTCTCTGCTGTGTGCGCAACCTGTCCCTACCGGCTGGAATCACCATCGAGACTAATAGTGTACATAGCTAACAGATTGAGCCAACAGATCACAGTCATGTGTCGTGATCTTCTCGTGGATAACCAGTCACAATGAAAATTGAGGCATTCTGAATGGCTCGGATTCGGGTTGATTCGGGACCGCCGTTGTAGTCTGCTATAGTGACATCATTAAGTTGTTTCGTGATAGAAATTGTTCTACGCTTAACTTGTTTTTGTAGGGAATGATGTAAATGGTATGGCCTAAATGTATGTGATGATCTGTGTGTAAAATTCGTGCAGCCTGCGTGTTGTAAATTTAACACAATCGGGTTGAGGTTGTCACATAATTGTATAACGACCTGCGTGTCGCCCTGTGATGACTGATCTCTCGTGTAATTTATTTGATAGCTATTAGATGTATTAGCTTCTTTTATATTTATTGAGAAACCTCAAGCATGATGGCGATGGTGATCACCATAAGAAGGGAGACATGGCGGTGTAGATCATGATGGAACCATGGTGATGGAGACCACTATGATCTTAAAAGCCATACTATTCACAGATATGATATGATCGTATGCCTGTGATGTTTTACTATTCTTTTCATGCTTTTCATATGGTGGATGTTTTGTCATGATAAAATAGGTTTCCTTGGAAAAGTTGAGTATTTGATGCCGTTTACCTATAGTTGCACCTATATTGTTTTGATTGTTGTATGGTAGGTTTGCCAAAGCAAAATACCGTCATCTATCATAATGAATAGGGTGAATGTTGGAAATTCACATGCATAGTATTGGTTTACTCAACAAAGCTATCAAAACGGTTTTGGGCTTTATGGCATAGTGTTGGGAGCCAGGGTATTGGATGTCACCCAACAAACAAGAATCATCTAGAGATATGATTAACAATGGTTGTTTATCTATGTCACTAATTTTCTAGCAGTGAAGCCAAAGCTCACTAGAAATTAGTGAATATGGATCTTGGACCACTATATGTCGTTAGAGGGAGGACGATGCTCATATAGTGGTGGTGTCTTTTATTAAACTGTTAATAAAAGATTGGTACATAACATAGTGTTAAAACCTTGTATATTTATTGTAGATCATGTCTGCTAGTAACAATTCCGGTTTCAATTTACGATCTGTGCTTGAGAAAGAAAAGCTCAATGGAGCTAACTTTATTGATTGGTACCGCAAACTGAGAATTGTTCTCAGGCAAGAGAAAACTGAGTATGTTCTTGAGCAAGCATACCCCAATGACCTCCCCGATGATGCAAATGCCGCAACTCGCAGGACTTATGAGAAGCACTGCGATGATGCGCTTAATGCAAGTTGTCTCATGCTTGCCACAATGTCCCCTAATCTACAAAAATAGTATGAGCATATAGATTCTTATTCTATGATTCAGGGACTACGTGGAATGTTTGAGAACCAAGCAATGGCTGAGAGGTACAACATCTCAAAGTCCTTGTTCTCATGCAAGCTGGCAGAAGGTAGCCCGGTCAGTCCCCATGTAATCAAGATGATTGGTTACATTGAGACTTTGGACAAACTTGGTTCTGAACTCAAGGATGAACTGCCTATTAACGTTATTCTCTAGTCACTCCCACCAAGCTATGAGCCATTTATATTGAATTATCAAATGAATGGCATGGAGAAAACCTTGGCTGAATTACATGGGATGCTTAAAACAGCCGAGGAAAGCATTAAGAAAAACACCACTCATGTGATGGTGGTTCAAAAGGAGAATAAAAAGAGGAAGCGTGTGACGCATCCTAAAGACAGGGGAAAGGTTCCCAATGAGCCTTCAAGCTCAAAGCCAAAGGATAATCAGGCCCTTCTCCTAATGATGAATGCTTTCACTGTCATGCTAAGGGGCATTGGTCTAGGAACTGCAAGAAGTACTTGGAGAATAAGAAGAAGAAAGGGAGTGAGACTTCCACTTCAGGTATAAATGTTATAGAAATCAATATTGCTACATCTTCTAGTGAATCATGGGTATTTGATACCGGATCAATGATTCACACTTGCAAATCGTTGCAGGGTCTAAGTAAGACTAGAAGATTTGCAAAAGGCGAGTTGGATGTTCGGGTCGGCAATGGAGCAAAGGTTGCTGTCATAGCTGTCGGAACTTATCACTTGTCATTACCCTCAGGATTAGTTTTGGAATTAAATAATTGTTATTGTGTTCCTTCTTTGAGCAAGAACATTATATCTTCTTCATGTTTGGAAGAAGTTAATGGTTATGAGATTATAATAAAGAACAAATGTTGTTCTATTTATTATAATAATATTTTCTATGCTCAATGTCCATTAGTGAATGGATTATATGTTCTTGATCTTGAGGATAAAACAGTCTAAAACATTAATACAAAAAGGGCTAAGTGATTAAGGAGTTAATGGTCATGCCAAAGTGATTAAGGAGCTAATCATTATGACTAAAAGTTAGTCATAGATTGAATCCACTATTTGATCGAGTGAATGGTCGAGCTATCACAAGGATGGCACGTATCTTGCCTTGAGCTTGATTGGTATCATGTGGCAAAGGAATTAGCATGTGAGTGTATATAGGTTCAGCCGATATGATCTTTATGTACATTCAGGAGTCAGTATGTCCTGCTAGGTACCTCTACTAACTTGTGTTTGAAAATGGTTTTCATTCATAACCGACTGTACATGAACCTAACGGGTCACACACTTAAGGGGATGGAATATTGAAAAACTTGGCTATATGATTGTCTCTAGTGCAAGTGGGAGATTGTTGGTGATATGCCCAAGAGGCAATCATAACAATTTGGATAAAGGCCTGATGGATATTTGATCCATAAGAAATTAGGGTACTAATGAGCCTGTGACCTAAAAGCCCATTAGCGCGCCTATAAATATGAGGGGTAGGGTTAGGGGCAGATTACTCCACCACGTAACAGCCCTAGCCGCCGCCCCTCACAGGCCACACGCCGAAACCCCTGTCGCGCACGCGGTGCTAGCACACCGACGCACGACATTCCTCCCTGTACGTGTGGACTCCGTGGAGGCGCTGCTGTTACTGTTGCGCTGATCGGCTATGGTGACGTGACGACGTTCCTGTGATGAGGATTCAGGAGGAGACGAACGTGATCGTCTACTTCTCCTACACCGACCTGCATCTACGATCCACTGCGCTGCGCGTCTAGTGGTAACGATCCATGACCTCCTTACTCGCATGTTTCCTTGGTGATACTGTCGAATTGCTAGAGTAGCGCATCGCCTATTTCCCAACACGAGCACCATCTCCTCCCGTGCCAACTTCCGAAGCACCTGGAATCCGACGTGTCCGTAGCGTTCGTGCCAACGCCACGCAACATCATCACGCCTCGCGATTAGGCAAACCGGACATGTGATGTTGAGCCTGATGGAGTAAAGCTTGTTGTCGTCGCGCTGAACTCGTGTGAGGAGACACTGCTGCTCATCCCGTATGTGCATCACTCCTCTGTGCACCGTGATGTTGTAGCCATCCTCATCCAGCTGGCCGACGCTTATGAGGTTGGTGGTGAGGCGCGGGATGAGGTAGACGCCGGTGAGCCTCCTGTTCTCACCCATCTTGGCGGTGAATAGGACCGTACCCTTCCCATTGATACGCACGACGGAGTTGTCGCCAAACTTGATGGTTCCGACAACGTTTTCGTTGAGCTCAAAGAAGCGAGCGCACGAACCCGTCATGTGGTTGGTTGCGCCCGTGTCGAGGTACCAACGAGTGTCGTCAAAGTCGTCGTCGTTGCTGCGGTGAGCGAAGACACGTCCCTCCACTATCTCCAGTGGGCCGCGTAGGACGTTCCTATACAGGCTCCTTCTTTACTGAGGTCTCCCTTGTCATAAACAAGGCGTCGTCCTCCTCCGCCTTCGCCACGAAAGCCTGCTGCTGCGGCTCCTCCTTTGGTTTTGAACGACACTCCCTGGCCCAATGGCCCTTCTTCCCGCACTTCCTGCACTGGTCCGCGGAATATCCTTCTAAAGGTTGCCTAGAGGGGGGTGAATAGGCTAAACTACCTGAAATGACTTAATTAAACGAGATTAGAACACAGGGGCTGGACTAGTCTTGCTCAGGGGCGTACTAGTCCGGTCAGCCTGCTGGAAAAGCCTAAAAACTTGATTTTTATGGGGTTTTCTTCAGATTTTAGTTTGACGAAATGCAGATAAACTATATAGCAATCTAATATGACATGTTTGACAAGATATAGCAGTGAATTGCAAAATTGTAACGAGGAATACTATAAGAGCGAAATGATCGAAACGAACTCTAAGCAATTTAATGATCAATGAAATATATATGCAAAAGTGACACAAAGATTTTTTTTCCGAGGTTCGATTCCACTCAGGAATCTACGTCCTCGTTGAGGAGTGCACAAAGGACCGGGTTTAACAACCCTTTCCTCACCAAGTCGCCACTAAGGCCAACCCGGTTCTTCCACTATCTAAAGGGTGAACTTACAAGATTTTGGGGCTGCTCACAATCTGAGGCTCCCACTTGAACACATCCACAAAACTTCACGAATCTCATAAGCCACGGATCACAAAGACTCACACCAAGTGCACGAGATCACTCCAAGAGCCAAAACACGAAGTTCTTCCTTCTCCTCTCCTCACACACCCAAATCCACTCAAGAATTGGTTCTAGAGGGTGAGTAGGCAAGAGAGAAGGCTTAGAGAGGCTCTAGGATGGTTGTGGCGGCGCTAGGGTTCCAGAGAGGTCTAAATGAAGTCAGGGCATCTCCTTTTATAGAAGTCCCGACAGCCAACCGTTGCCACCAACTAAAGTCCGGACAAGTCCGGTTAGGACCCCGGACTAGTCCGATCTGCGGGGACCACTGATATCACAACGCCACCTACTCTCCAACATTCAAATTTCAAACGTTCACAAATCTCTAGACTAGTCCGCCTCACAACACACTAGTCCGATCTCACACAGGAACACTTTGTTCGGGTGAGAACGGACAAGTCTGCAGGACCCGGACTAGTCCGTCCACTAAGGTGGACAAGTCCGGTCCACCAAGACTTAGTCGTGGGAGCTCTCAT
The DNA here is from genome assembly GCA_030760725.1 of Neostapfia colusana. Taxonomy (NCBI): domain Eukaryota; kingdom Viridiplantae; phylum Streptophyta; class Magnoliopsida; order Poales; family Poaceae; genus Neostapfia; species Neostapfia colusana. The sequence goes on along the minus strand of JASWHV010000005.1, from coordinate 2,622,191 downwards.
CTCACATCCATACGGACTAGTCCGCCTCAGAACGGACTAGCTCGAACTCACACAGGAACTCTTTGTCCGGGTTAAAATGGACAAGTCTAGCTAACCCGGACTAGTCCGGCCACTGAGGCGGACAAGTCTGGTCTACCAGGACTTAGTCTCGAAACACTCTCACCAAGAGAGAACCAGACTGGTCCGTCCCCAAACGGGCAAGTCCAAACTCAGTCAGGAACTCTTAGTCCGCCCCAAAACGGACTAAGCCATAGGACTCCGGACTAGTCCCGTGTATGGCCCGGACAAGTCCGGCCTACTCGAGTTTACCTCACTAGCACTCTCCACAAAGGATTCGACACTTCTAACGCTTTGAGCTCTCTTCTATGATGTCAATGCACTTGAGACACACACTCTCACTCTAACACGGCTAGCCTACCAAAGACTCAAATGAGACCCTAATTTCTACTCTTTGAGTCTTCGACACCGTTCCTCATCCTTTTCCTTTTTGAGAGTTTAGGTGTCCACCTTGAAAATATCATGTGCTTATGATCATCTCAGCTCATTAGCCTCTTAATCGTCATCGTCAATCATCCAAAACCCACGGGGATACCTAGATGCACTTACAATCTCTCCCTTTTTGGTGATTGATGACAACACATTAAGTTTCAACAAAAGAGGTAAAAATTTGATTTTCATAACATGTATACGCATGCATAACTCCCCCTGGATGTGTGCAACAGTAAAAGAGGGGAGTTGACATACATTCACATGTTATGGTGGGGTGCCTACGTGTTGTGCTCAAAAATGTGACAAGCCAATAAAACATAGCAAAGGGCAACAATGATTAATTTTAAGCATAAGGATCAACACATAGTCTTACACAAATGCATAAAACATAGATAGTCATGTCCAAGGATCTATACAAGACTAGGAGATGATAAAAAGACATCCTCTTCCATTTGTCCCCCTTTGGCATCAAGGCACCAAAAAGGAAAAAAGGAAGAAGATATGCCTAAGTCTACTTGTCATCTTCATCATCTTCTTCTCCAAACTCACTCTCCATAGCCTCCGTATCATCTTCCTCGTCGTCGGCAGCGGTGGATGGAGGCACGGCCTTATAAGAGCTTCCATCTTCCGTGAACTGGGTGAGCACATCACCAGTGGACTCTGGATAAGGAGTGAGCTCTCCATCACTCTCCTCAGGTGGAGACATAGGCACCTCAAGCTTGTCGCACACAGCCTTGAGGTACTTCTCCTGACGCCTCTCCATGCGTCGAGTCTGGACCTCCACACGCTGATAGGAGCGAAGAGCGTGTTGAAGCACTTGAAGAATCTGCTCATCGACTGCGGAGGAGGAGGTGATGAAGAAGCCACTGAGCTGGAAGGAGGTTGAGCATTCTTCCTTCTAGAAGGTTCTGGCACAATTGGGGGCAGCTGAGGACGGAGAGGTCGATGAGTCACATCCTTGATGAAGACAAGCCCCGACACCTTCTCAATTAAGCACATGATATATGGTGCATACCCACATGAGCGGTTGGGAGTGTGAGAGATGTTGAATATGTCGTCATAGATGTGCTCAATGAGGTTGAACTTCTCTTCACCATCAATCAACAGGAGGAGATGCCTTAAGTTTCCTTAAATCACCCCTGCATCTCCATTCTTAGGGGCAATTGTTCTCCTCAGAATCCGGTTGAGGATGCTATAGAATGGCTTGATGTTCCTAGCAAGCCTAGCCTCAGAGGGAACATGACTAGGATACATATAGTCGAGCTGATCCCTATCCACTGCCTTGAGGATGGAAATGATGACCTCATGGTCCAGGTGCTCCTCAAGGCCACGTATCCGAGCAAACTCCTCATATGTGGTTGAGTACTGCTCTCCATGAGTCATCCAAGTGATTTTCTGGTCACCATAGGTGGAGAAGTACACGGTGGTGTAAAACTGCACAATCACTTCGATGTTCCAATCATACTTGAAACTCATGATTTTCTTGATTCCATGGCGCTGTGCGGCTTCAATCACAGCATTAAGCTTTATGCTTCCTTTTGTCCATGTAGTCCCAATCCACCCATTGAGCTTGAGCGACTGGAGTCTTCATTTTCAAGTATACCAGGCGGTAGTAGTCGCAGTGGAAGTCACACCAAAACCTAGGATCGGCTGTGTGCTTCTCATAATCATAGACTTTATCCATTCTCAGCCTTCTCGCCTTCTCAGCACCCTTTCCTTTGAACACATATGCTGCATTGTTGGGCTGCCGGTTTGGATCTCTAGCAGGGGCAGCCATCTTCAGGGGACCGATGGGTTTTGGTTGCCCCTTCTCCCTGATTACAATGCCTCCTGCCCTCTTTGTCGGTGCCTTGGCAGTTGCCTTTTTTATTCTTGGGCTCCTCAGGAAGTGGAGCCTTGCCTTTCTTCGGGTCACGGAGAACCCTACCCTCTGGTTCTTTCTCCTTCTCTTTGTCGAGCTCTTTCTCTCCCAAAGTGACCAGCTTCTTCCTCTTGAGCTCTACGGCACTAGCAACCTCGGAGTAATGGGCTTCACGTTCGACCCTTTTCTTCTTCCGATGATCCGGCAAGGATTCTTCAACGGCTTTGGCAATCTATACCTGCTCTTTGAGATCATGTCTCTTCTTGGTCCTTGCCTCTCGAATGATGGCATCCTTAGCCGCTTGAGCCTCCTTTGTCGCCCTCTCTTCGGCAATGCGCCGATGGAGGGCTTGTCGAGCCTCCTCGGCCTCAGGACTTGCAAGAGGGGAGCCTTGGTCGGAGTCCGACATATTGCCTGAGATACAAGAGATAAGAGGTCAAGGAAGTGGAATATTACGAAAGAATTCACTAAAAATGGCTAAAGTTTGTGTTTGTCCTGTGTATACCGGACTTTTCCGTTAAGGGGCCGGACTAGTCCGCCCGAGAACGGACTTGTCCGCCCAAAAACCTGACTAGTCCGGAGTACACAGGGAGAACCCTAACCCTAACGTTTTTTCACAAAGACTTCAAATCAAGTCGCAATACTCCTAGGTTACGATCGCAATGACATGAGGAACAACATTTGTGAAGAGGTTTCTAGCAAAAGACCTAAGAATGAAGATGTCGAAGTGTTCAGTCGACACTTCCCCCGGGCCTGCACTGGGCAGCCCGCGGAGGTTCTTTTTTCGGTGGGGCTAGTCTCTAGCGGAGAGCTTGTGCAGATGGACGAGTTAGTAAGAGCTTGACACGGCGAGTTTTACGTGGTTCAGGCCACCGGAGCGTAAAACCCTACGTCCACGGCGAGCTATGGAGCTCGCTGTATTGCTTGCTGCTCAGGACCGGAGGCCTGAGCTCGGGGATGAGTTACAGCTTGAGAGTGTATGGCTAGCGTATGAGTTGCAAAGTGCGAACCCTTGCTATCGACGCCTACCCAAGCCTTTTATAGTCCAAGACTCGGGCGGCTTACAAGGGGAGCCGGGACCCGACAGGTGGTCCCGAGAAGATTGTCTATTATCTACCGTATCTGCAGTTATGCCGGTAGTTGTCTCTGGTCGAAGGCTTCTGAGTCTTCATCTTGCCGCCCTGCCCATGCCGCATGCTAGTCGTAGTGGTTGATGACGGCGCAGGCGGCATGGCATGTCTTGTTGCAGTGTTTATTGGCTGGCAGGTTCTAACACCGCGCGCCAGTCTGTGATGCGACTGGGCGCAACGGCACCTGACAGAAGCGTGCTCCGCGTCTCCGCGTCTTGGGAAGACGCGGGCCTTGAATACCTTGTACGGGCAAGGTATGGGGCGTATTTACGCCCGCTGCTTATCGCTCGGGGCAGGCAGCGTCGCTCTGCTGCCACGCGGCGGGCCCGGAGCCCTTCTCAGAGAAGAGAAGGGTCAGTCCCGCAGGCACGTGGAGCCTCCGGACCTCTCCCCGTGGAGGGAGAGGCTCGGCTTCTGTTGGCCACGTGGCGGGCCCGGAGCTCTCCTCTGAGGAGAGGGAGGTCCGGCCCCGCTGGACACGCGGCGCCTTCGGACCTCTCTCCCGCGGAGGGGGAGGTCCGGCTTCTGTATGCCACGTGGCGGGCTCAGAGCTCTCCTCTGAGGAGAGGGAGGTCCGGCCCCGCCGGACGCATGGCGCCTTCGGAGCTCTCCCTGCGGAGAAGGGCGAGTTCCTTAGGCATTTTATCCTGTGCGCGGGGGTACCCCATATCTCAGGTACCGACAGTGGCCCCCGGGCCCATCTCGGGAGAGATAGCGAGCCCGAGGTGGGACCTCCGTCTCTTCCGATCCGCGCACTTTCTCTAAGTCCCGAATTGACCGCTGCTGGAGCACGAACGGCCACGGGATCGTGGGAGCGTGCGCTCAATTGATGGTTGCTTTTACTGCGGCGGTTCCCAAGACTGCCACTTCTGCACGTTGCGGCGCTTTCTTCGGGAACCGCCGAAGTGCCTTGCCGGCTCATCTTCTCAGGAGACTGACTCCTTGACCCACCGCTTCAGTTGGGTGGCTTGGGCCCACCCGTCATCGGCACTCGGTTTAGGAGCCGAAGCAGTTGCCGATGCAGTGTATCCGAAGAGTTCCGAATCGCTTGGGATTGCACCCGGGGAGGTGCGAAATGAAACCTCCATGTGGGTACGCTCCCCTTATAAGGCTTCCAGCCCCTGTGCTTCCCTCGAGCCTCTGCAGTCTTGTCTTCTTTCATGGCTCTTAACTCGCCTTATGGGGAGAGAATCGCTGTCGATTTCCTCCAGCGATGGCGTCTGCACCAAGCCTGGGACTCAGGGAGCCTGCCTGCCTTGCCTCTGCGGGTGGCGCCACCAAGGGGTCTCTGGTTCGTCCTCCTGACGGAGCCCTTCCTTGGTGACGGCAGGCAGAAAGCTCCTTGGCGTTGCGTCCCTTCTCAGGTGGTGGAGTCTTCAAAGAAACCGCTGAAGCACCGAGAAGAATCCCAGGCGGCAGAGTCCCCGAGAAGGCCGCTGAAGCTGCGGAGAGAGGGTCTCAGGAGCACCCTTGATGACACCGGCTTTTGCACAGGTGATGAGGGAAGGAGGCTCCATGGGAACCCTTGATGACGCCGGCTTTTGCGCCGGTGATGGGGGAACTTCAGGAGAAGGAAGCCGCCGATGCACCATGGAGGATCCCAGACGGCAGAGTCTCCAGGAAGACCGCTGAATACTGCGGAGGGGGCCCCAGAAGCTCCCTTGGTGACACCGGCTTTTGCGCCGGTGATGAGGGAGGCGATTCCTGCGCTCGGGTCATGGAGCGGGAGAGTGCCGCCAGGGCTGAAGCCTGGCGACGTGACCGTCCTTGCAACTTCTAGATTCTGGTCATGTCAGGAGACCCTTGGGGCTTGTTTCTTTCTTCTTATCGAGTCTGTAGTCCAGCTCAAGGAGCCTCGCATAGTTTGACTCTTTTAGATACTTGTGTCTGTGATGCTTTTTCTCTCCTTCTTGGCTTTGCCTGACTGAGTCCTTAGCTCCGCAAGGTACTCAGAGGCCATCTCCAATCTCGGAGCTTTGCACAGACACCCTCCCCGGGTCCTAACCGTGTTAGGGGCCCCCGGGGGTCTCTGGATCTCGCCCTATGGGGAGCTCCAAATCTGCCTGCCACGTGGCGGGTCCGGAGCTCCTCCTTAAGAGGCGGGAGCTCCGGCCATGTTGGACACGTAGGGCTTTCGGAGCCCTCCCTCCAAGGGGGGAGGTCCGGTTTACGCCTGCCACGTGGCGAGCCCGGAGCCCTCCTCAAGGGAGGAGAGAGTTCCGGGCCCGCTGGACACGTGGGGCCCCTGGGTCCCGCCCCTGCTGGAGGGGCAGGTCCCGGTCTTTCCAGTCCTAGGCCGGAGTAGTTGGTAGCTCCTTTCCCCCTGCTTCATGCAGTCCCTGTTGCCGCAACCTGGAGGTCCTGCACATAGGTAGAGGAAACGTAATTCTCCTTGGGGGCTCCCCCTCCCTTATCCCATAGTCTTATTTGACTTATGGCCCCTAACCATATGCTTGGTGCTTGGGGACTTGCAGAGAGGGGGAGCTGAGCACATGGCAACCATGCACTGCAAGGGTGATTAAAAAACTCAATTCACAATTTAAATGAGTACAAGGAAAGAGCAAAGTAGAGCAGATTTCTTTTCGTACAACTTTCCACAGGAGGAAGGCAGGCTAAACATGGAGGCCACGACCCACCCCATTAAGAGGGGAAGCAGGACTCTACGCGCTTGGAGTCGGAACCAGGCAAAGCTGAACGTAGTCCTGGACCGTCCCCTGGGGTTTAGCTGCTCCGAGCGCTGCTCCTGGACTCTATGGAGTTTATTACGAAAAGAAAGTACTGTCCTATTTTTGCTCTAGGGGTAGAACTTACGTAGGTGTTCTATGTTCCAAGGGTTCGGGAGCAGGTCCCCATCCTCGGTGGAAAGGCGTACACACCCGGGGCGGCATACTTTCGCGACTCGGAAGGGGCCTTCCCAACTAGGGCAGAGTTTGTGGGCCCCTTCGCGAGAAAGTATGCGCCGCAACACCAGGTCACCTTCCTGCAGCTCCCAGGCACGCACAGACCTCTGGTGGTAGCGCCGAAGCGCTTGTCTGTACCGCGCGTTACGGAGTGCCGCATGTAATCGGACCTCGTCGACGAGGTCGATTTCTCCACGCCGGAGGTTGTCCTGCGCGGCTTCGTCGTAAGCCCGGACACGGTGAGACTTCATGGTGATTTCTGGGGGAAGTACAGCTTCAGCCCCATACACCATGAAGAAGGGTGTCTCCCCGGTGGCCCGGCTCTGGGATGTCCGGTTAGCCCATAGTGTGCTCGGAAGCTCATCTACCCAATTGGCACCATGTTTCTTCAGGCTGGCGAAGGTGCGAGTCTTAAGGCCCCGGAGAATCTCCGCGTTGGCCCTCTCAACTTGCCCATTGCTCCTCAGGTGGGCGACAGAGGCATAGCATACCTGAATACCAAGGTCCTCGCAGTAGTCTTGGAATGCTGCGCTGGTGAACTGGGTCCCGTTGTCGGTGATGATCCTGTTTGGGACCCCGAACCGGCAGACAATAGACTTGATGAATGGTCCCAGGATGTCCAGCCCCCATACGGCAAACGGCCACGAGGGCGGGATCATCTGTACCGCCTGAGCCGGTGTATGGATCTGCTTGGCGTGGAACTGGCACGCCTTGCAGCTCTTGACCAGCTTGACGGCATCCTGGAGTGCTGTCGGCCAGTAGAAGCCATGCCAGAAGGCTTTACCGACAAGCGTGCGTGAGGAAGAATGACTTCCACATTCGCCTCCATGGATCTCAGCGAGCAAGTCGCAGCCTTCCCCCTAGGTTATGCACCGCAATAGGATGTGGTTGGCGCCACGCCGGTAGAGATCCCCCTCTACCAGCGCGTACCTCTTAGCCATACGCACAATCCGTTCAGCGGTTGCATGTTCATCAGGGAGGATATTGTCCTTCAAGTAGTCCCGGATCTCCGTGATCCATGCATCGGGTCTGACTTGAGCTTCTGGATCTTAAGCGCTGGGTTGCACGGAGTCCCCAGTGACGCTTATGATCCTTGGCGGCATCCATGGCTGTAGGGCTGCCGGGACCGCCAGCTTCGAGGTGCTGGTCAAGCCCCCTTCGCCCGGCTCGGCGGGCCGGGCTGTGGGCCGCAGCAACGTCCTCTCGAAAACTCCTTCGGGCGCAGGGGCTCCGGTGGAAGCCTTCGTTGAAAGGTTGTCGGCTGCGGCATTACCAGCGCGCGGTACGTGGTGCAGGTCCAAAGCGAGGAATTCTTTCTCCAACATCTGTACGTGGAGCAGATACGCAGCTAGCTGCGGGTCATTGCAGGAGCATTCGCCCTTGACTTGCTTGATGACCAGTTGGGAGTCGCCCTGTGCCAACAACTGGCGAGCGCCTAAAGACAGGGCTGTCTGCAGGCCAAAGATGAGTGCTTCATACTCCGCCATGTTGTTGGTTGCCTTGAAATTTAGACGCACCATATACCCAAACTGTTCCCCCGATGGCATGAGGAGCAGTATGCCGGCACCGGCCCCCTGCTTTCGCGAGGAGCCGTCGAAGAAGAGTGTCCAGTGGGGTTCGGTGAAGACCGGAGTTTTAGGCTCCGGCTCACCGCCTTCATGGCCCCCTGGGTCAGTCTTCGTTGGTGTCCACTCCGCCACAAAGTCAGCCAGTGCTTGGCTCTTTACTGCATGACGTGGGAGGAAGTCCAGCTCAAACTCCGCCAGATCCGCCGCCCATTTAGCAACGTTGCCAGTCGCATGGGGGCTGTGAAGAATTGTCTTCAGCGGATACGAGGTGACTACCGAGACCAGGTGGGCCTGGAAGTAGTGGCGGAGCTTCCTGGAGGCCACGAGCACCGCATACAGCAGCTTGTGGACTTCTAGGTACCTTGTCTTGGCCTCATGAAGTACTTCACTGATGTAGTAGACAGGCCTCCGTATGGTTCGGACCCTCTCTCTTAGGCTTGGGAGCTCCTCGTCCATTGGCCCCGGCCCGCTGGAGGTGGGTGGACCCACGGGGGCCTCCGGGAACTAGGACCCAGAGGCCCTTAAGCTTTCTTGATCATCCGAGAGCTCTGGGGGGTCTTGAGGGACCTCCGGGAGACCCCAATTAGACCCTAGAGATTTATCTTGGGGGTCCGGGAGGCCGTCTTGGCCCTGCGGGGCCCCCTGGCATCTGTCTTCTGCTACCGGAGCAGGTTGCGAGGGTGAGGGGTCTGGCCGCTCCGCGACAAGGACCATACTCACCACTTCTGTTGTCGCTGCAATGTAGAGCAGCAAGTGCTCTCCGGGCTCAGGGGCTACCATGATAGGTAGGGTCGTCAGGAGTCGCTTCAACTCCTGGAAAGCCTCTTCTGCTTCGTCAGTCAAGGCAAAGGGGCCTGACTTGCGCAGGAGCTTAAATAAAGGGAGTGCCCGCTCTGCTAGCCTCGGTATAAACCGACTCAGCGCGGCTAGACATCCTGTGAGTCTCTAAACATCCTTGACGCGGACAGGGGGCCGCATCAAGTCGATGGCCTTGATCTTCTATAGGTTGGCCTCAATCCCTCGGTGCGAGATAAGGAACCCTAAGAGCTTTCCAGAGGACACGCCGAACACACATTTATCTGGGTTCAGCTTGGTGCGCGTAGAGCGCAACTTGTCAAAGACTAAAGCTAGGTTATCTAGTAGGGATGAACCCTGCTTGACCTTGAGAACTATGTCATCGACGTACACCTCAACTAGGTCTCTTATTAACTCCCCAAAGGTTTTGTGCATCGCCCGCACAAAGGTGGGGAGTGCATTCTTTAGGCCGTAAGGCATAGACACATAGCAATAAAGGCCGTCTACTGTGATGAAGGAGGTGTGCTCCTCGTCCTCCCTAGACATGGGGATCTGATGGAAACCCGAGTAGGCGTCTAGGAAGCACAGCATATCACAGCCTGACGTTGAGTCTACTATTTGATCTATTCTAGGGAGAGGGAATGGATCTTTGGGACATGCCTTATTGAGACTGGTGTAGTCGATGCACATCCGGAGCTTCCCGCCGGCCTTCGGGACAACGACGGGGTTCGCCAACCATCGGGGGTGGTGGACCTCCCGTATGAAGCCAGTGTCCAGCAGCTTCTTGACTTCTTCACGGATGAAGTTTTGCCGCTCGATGGACTGCTTGCGGGGCTTCTGTTGAACCGGCCGGGCGTCGGGGAAGACTTTCAAGTGGTGCTCGATCACCTCCCTGGGGATCCCCGGCATCTGTGACGGCTGCCATGCAAACACGTCGACGTTGTGCCGGAGGAAGGTGACGAGCGCGCCTTCCTATTTGCTATCCAGGCCTCCGGCTACCCGAGTGGTTTTGGTAGCTTTGGCGCCGACTTGGACGATCTTTAAGGGGACGCCGCCCTCGTCGAGAGGTTGCACCCGGGGTGCTGTGGTGGAAGCACGGTGACGTGCGCTCAGGCGGAGCTGGTCCGGCTCCGTATTGCCGGGGGCTGATGCCCCAGCTGTTGCGAGCGCTTGGAGCTTCTCCAGGGCCGACACTGCAGCAGTGCGGTCCCCACGAATCCTGAGAACGCCCGTCGGTGTTGGCATCTTCAGGACGAGGTAGCCGTAGTGGGCTACAGCCATGAACCGGTACAGGGCTGGCCTGCCGATTATGGCGTTGAAGGGGAGGTCTATCTCCGCTAAGTCGAACAGAATGTACTCTGTTCGATAGCTGTCCGGAGCCCCGAAGGTCACCGGGAGACTAATATTGCCGTAGGGGATAACCTGTCCCGGCCCTACCCCTGAGAACGGGCTCGACGGGGTGAGCTTGGCCATCGGGACCTGCAGCTTCTGGAAAGCTGCACGGCTGATGAGGTTCAGCCCAGCTCCTCCATCTACCAAAACGTGGTACATTCTCACGTTGGCGATGGTAGGGGCCACCAGGAGCGGTAGTTGGCCGGCCCCAGCCATGTTCCTGGGCAGTCGGTGGCGTCAAAGCTGATGGGGGTCCCCATCCACTTAAGGTGCGGTGCAGCACTTGGGAGTGGCGCCACCGACGCTACCGCTCGGCGCAGAGTCTTGACTGCGCTTCGGGACGAGGGGTCGGCGGACCCGCCGTATATGACGTAGAGCTTCTTCCGACGCTCATCGTCGCTGGAGCCGGAGTCCTCATGATTGCGTGCCGCCTTCACGACACGCTGAGACTCCTGGATCTCCTCTGGGTGGTCGATGTTGTCTGGAACATCCACCCCCTGCTCGTCTTCCTTTGGACGGAAGGGCAGGGCATCAGCCCGCTGCCGCTTCCCCTTGCGGAAGCGCTCTGCGAGCCTTCGGATCTCCCGACACTCAGCAGCAGTGTGGCGACAGCTGCCGTGCACGGGGCACATGTTGTCCTGGCTATCTTCCGGGGTCGGTGACTTTCGCTGCCTCTTGTCAGGGCGCGGCCCCCGAGCCCCACTGAGCGTCGCTGCAGTGACGACTGGGGTCGCGGCTGGCGGTCTTATCTTGCTTCTGCCTCGGCTCTTGGTCTTCCTGCTACCTGCATAGGGAGTAGGACCAGATCCGGGCAGCCCTCCTGACTCGGAGGATGGCTGTGAGTGCCAGTTCCGTCCTTCGACTGCTCTGGCGCACTTGTCCGCCAAGATGAAGAGCTCCGAGGCATCGCGGACCTCCCTGGTCGCGAGTTTCTCAAGTATCTTCTTGTCTCGGACGCCTTGCCGGAACGCCACCACCACAGAAGCATTTTGAATGTGTGGGATGGTGTTCCGTACCTGGGAGAACCGCTGGATGAAAGAACGCAGCGACTCCCCAGGTTGTTGTTGGATGGCGTGGAGGTCGAGCTCCGTTCCAGGCCGGGTGTAGGAACTGCCGAAGTTGGCTATGAACTGTTGGCAAAGCTCTCCCCAGGAAGTTACGGAACTCTGGGGGAGGTTCATGAGCCAAGACCGAGCTGGGCCTGTCAAGGCGACAAGGAAGTAATTGGCCATGACGGCTTCATTCCCTCCTGCGGCAAGTACGGCGGTGGAGTAGATCTGGAGGAATTCCGCCGGGTTAATGATGCCGTCGTACTTCTCGGGCAGGAGCGGCCGAAACTTGCGCGGCCACTTTGCGAAGCGAAGGTGGGGCGCGAGGGCCGCACACCCTGCTTCTGTCGCCGCAGGTTCTGATGCCGCGAACGCTTGGTTCGCACTGAGCACCGCGTGCCCCGGCATGGGCAAGGCTGTACCATAGGCCGGGGGCGCCATATGCAGGACATATGACTGTGGCATATTCTGCACGGCACAGGCCTGGGGCAGAGATCGTGTGGCGAAGGTCTGCTCTTCAGGCTGGGTCGAGGCCGACGTCATGCTGTCGTCAGCCTCTTGGTGGTGACGCCTTTCTCGGCGCCGCTCGAGGTATACCCGGGCATCTTGACCCAGGTGACACCGTTCCAGCTCTGTCCTCAGATCTGTTGATTGGGGGCTGGTAGAGCTGGAGTCTGCCGTCTGCTCGCCATCCAATGGTGCGCGCATCAGCGACACGACCGATTGGCCAGAGCGTCGTCCCCGCCGAGGTCGAGGGTTTGCGGCGGCGACGACGAGACGGTCTACCTCGCGGATCCACTGCCGGGTCGCTGCCTGAGGCGCGTGCCCAGCGGGCGGATTGTACAGTAGCGCTCTCGCCGCAGCTAGCGCACCCCCACTGGGCACGCCCAGCGCTACTGGAGACTTGAAGCTGGTTGGAGCCTGCATTGCCGGAGTCGGCGCTGCTAGAGCCGGTTGCTGGCTCCCAGCTCGTACCGACACGCTCCGTCCCGAGTGTGTCGACATGTACTCCCCCCTGGTCGCGGTCTGCCGCAGAGGCGAGGGGGGAGAGTTCGCCGCTGAAGGAAGCTTGGTCAACTTCGTCGGCGGAAACTCGTCGCGCTAGGAGAAAAGCCCCCTACCTGGCGCGCCAAATGTCGAAGTGTTCAGTCGACACTTCCCCCGGGCCTGCACTGGGCAGCCCGCGGAGGTTCTTTTTTCGGTGGGGCTAGTGTCTAGCGGAGAGCTTGCGCACATGGACAAGTTAGTAAGAGCTTGACACGGCGAGTTTTACGTGGTTCAGGCCGCCGGAGCGTAAAACCCTACGTCCACGGCGAGCTATGGAGCTCGCTGTATTGCTTGCTGCTCAGGACCGGAGGCCTGAGCTCGGGGGTGAGTTACAGCTTGAGAGTGTATGGCTAGCGTATGAGTTGCAAAGTGCGAACCCTTGCTATCGACGCCTACCCAAGCCTTTTATAGTCCAAGACTCGGGCGGCTTACAAGGGGAGCCGGGACCCGACAGGTGGTCCCGGGAAGATTGTCTATTATCTACCGTATCTGCAGTTATGCCGGTAGTTGTCTCTGGTCGAAGGCTTCTGAGTCTTCATCTTGCCGCCCTGCCCATGCCGCATGCTAGTCGTAGTGGTTGATGACGGCGCAGGCGGCATGAGATGTCTTGTCGCGGTGTTTATTGGCTGGCAGGTTCTGACACCGCGCGCCAGTCTGTGATGCGACTGGGCACAACGGCACCTGACAGAAGCGTGCTCCGCGTCTCCGCTTCTTGGGAAGACGCGGGCCTTGAATACCTTGTACGGGCAAGGTATGGGGCGTATTTACGCCCGCTGCTTATCGCTCGGGGCAGGCAGCGTCGCTCTGCTGCCACGCGGCGGGCTCGGAGCCCTTCTCAGAGAAGAGAAGGGTCAGTCCCGCGGGGCACGTGGAGCCTCCGGACCTCTCCCCGCGGAGGGAGAGGCTCGGCTTCTGTTGGCCACGTGGCGGGTCCGGAGCTCTCCTCTGAGGAGACGGAGGTCCGGCCCCGCTGGACACGCGGCGCCTTCGGACCTCTCTCCCGCGGAGGGGGAGGTCCAGCTTCTGTATGCCACGTGGCGGGCCCGGAGCTCTCCTCTGAGGAGAGGGAGGTCCGGCCCCGCCGGACGCGTGGCGCCTTCGGAGCTCTCCCTACGGAGAAGGGCGAGTTCCTTAGGCATTTTATCCTGTGCGCGGGGGTACCCCATATCTCAGGTACCGACAGAAGAAAAGGAGAGAATTTTGGGTAGGTCAAGAATACCTCTTCAAATCTCCAAATGTGATGAAATCGGAGGCGAAACTTGAGAAACGAAGCACGGGGAAGGATTTATGCACTCCTTAGGGCTCCAATCCGTGGATTGGATGAGATTTTTGGTGGAGAAAAGCGAAAATCGCCAATGGGGGGCGGTTCTCGCTTAGAGAGAGAGTTGAGAGTTCAAAGTGAAGAGAGAGGGGTGGTCTGGCCGCCCTTGGGAGGTTAAGTCCCCAGAGTCCGGACTAGCCCAGCCTGATGCACGGACAAGTCCGGTCAACGGATCACAGTCGTACTTCTCCGGTGCCGGACTTGGGACTTGTCCGCTGAGAAGTCCGACCTAGACAGCCCGGACTTGTCCGACCCATGGAGCGGACTAGTCCGGCTATAAGCTGAAATTTCAAATAATTTGAATTTTAGCTCAAGAATATGATTCTTTTTGGACAAGTTTTTGCAAATATCTTTGACAAACATGGTCGGTAAGCATACATCAACCAAAACATGACCATATTTGACAAAGAATCCTTTTGAACATAGTTTTCATAGAGTAAGAGATATTAGGGTAGAATTTTGAAAGCATGCGATTTTTGAAGTTTATATACATGTAAAAACAGATGTGCACGTATCAAGCAACGTTTCAAAAATCCAGGATATTTAGCTCACTCCTTAGGTCACAAAAATGTTTCTCATCAAGGGGTTTGGTGAAGATATCCGCCAATTGCTTCTCACTCCTAACATGAGAGATAACGATATCTCCCTTGATAGAGTGATCTCGCAGGAAATGGTGACGGATATCAATGTGTTTGGTTCTACAATGCTCCAAGGGATTGTGAGCAATCTTGATGGCACTCTCATTGTCACATAGGAGTGGAATATGGCTCAAGGTGTAACCATAGTCCCCAATAGTTTGTCGCATCCATAGGAGTTGTGCACAACAACTTCCGGCTGCGACGTACTCCGCTTCGGCTGTGGATAAGGCAATGGAGTTTTGTTTCTTTGAAGACTACGAAACCAAGGACCTACCAAGGAATTGGCAAGTCCCGGACGTGCTCTTCCTATGTACCTTACAACCGGCATAATCGACATCGGAGTATCCGATGAGATTGAACTTGGATCCCTTGGGATACCAAAGTCCTAGGTTAGGAGTGTGAACCAAATATCTAAGAATCCTCTTAACGATTGTCAAGTGGCACTCCTTAGGAGCGGCTTGGAACCGTGCACACATACACACACTAAGCATTATGTCGGGCCTAGATGCACAAAGGAAAAGCAAGGAACCTATCATGGAACGAAATACCTTTTGGTCCACACTTGGACCATCTTTATTGAAGTCAAGGTGTACGTTGGTTCCCATTGGAGTCTTGATGGGTTTGGCTTTGTCCATGTCGAACCTCTTGAGTATGTCTTCAGTATACTTGGTTTGACTTATGAACGTTCCTTCCTTGAGTTGTTTGACTTGAAATCCTAGGAAGAACTTCAATTCCCCCATCATTGACATCTCGAACCTTTCGGTCATTATCTTTGAAAACTCATCACAAAAAGTTTTGTTAGTAGAACCAAATATAATGTCATCGACATATATTTGGCACACAAATAAATCATCATTAAAATGCTTAGTGAAGAGTGTATAGTCGGCCTTCCCTATCCTAAAACCATTTTTAATGAGAAAATCTCTAAGACACTTATACCAAGCTCTAGGAGCTTGTTTGAGGCCATAGAGGGCTTTCCGAAGTTTAAAGACATGGTTAGGATACTTATCGTCCTCAAATCCGGGTGGTCGCTCCACATACACTTCCTCTTTGATTGGACCGTTGAGGAAAGCGCTTTTCACATCCATTTGGTATAGCTTGAAATCATGGTGAGTAGCAAAGGCAAGCAGATACGAATTGATTCAAGCCTAGCTACGGGAGCAAAAGTTTCAACGAAATCCAAACCTGCAACTTGTGCATATCCCTTTGCAACAAGTCTTGCCTTGTTTCTTGTTACAACCCCATACTCGTCTTGCTTGTTGCGGAATACCCACTTGGTTCCCACAAAATTTGTGTTGGGTCACTTCACGAGTTCCCATACTTGATTTCTTTCAAAATTGTTGAGTTCCTCTTGCATGGCCACCACCCAATCCGAATCTTGAAGTGCTTCTTCTACCTTGCGAGGCTCCAAATAGGAAACAAAAGAGTAATGTTTACAAAAGTTAGCCATTCGAGAACAAGTGGTTACTCCTTCGGAGATGTCTCCTAGTATGTTGTCGACAAGATGATCCCTTTGAACACTTTGGTGCACTCTTGGATGAGGTGGTTGGACTCTTTGATCTTCATTTTCATCGTCGTTCTTTTTTTTTGTCTCCCCCTTGATCCAATCCTCCTTCTTGACTTTGATCGTTTTGATCTTGTAGAGGTTGGCCTTGCTCATCTTGAGCTTGATCGTGGGAAGGATACGTATCTTCGTTTGTTGGATGATCATTTGAGTCTTGAGGATGTTCTTGAGGGAAAATGTCTCCAAGTGCCATCCTTTTAAGTGCTTCTTGTGGAGCTTCTTCTCTATCTAGCACACTTTCATCAACTTGCTCCACTTGGGAGCCATTAGTCTCATCAAACACTACATATCTCGCTATTTCAACAATTCCGGAAGATTGTTGAAAACACGATAGGCGTAGGTGTTTGAGTCATAACCAAGCAAGAAACCTTCATCGGACTTTGAAGCAAACTTTGAAGTCCTAGGCTTCTTGTTGAGGATATAACACTTGCTCCCAAAGACACAAAAATAAGAGATGTTGGGTTTGTTACCGGTTAGAAGTTCGTAAGACGTCTTCTTCAAAAGTCAATGAAGGTACAACCGGTTTATGGCATGGCAAGCGGTGTTAACCGCTTCCGCCCAAAACCGGTCCGACGTCTTGTACTCATCAAGCATGGTTCTTGCCATCTCAATGAGAGTCCTATTCTTCCTTTCAGCCACCCCGTTTTGTTGAGGGGAGTAGGGGGCTGAAAACTCATGCTTGATGCCTTCTTCATCCAAGTATTCTTCCACTTGAATGTTCTTGAACTTGGTGCCATTATGGCTACTTATGTTCTTGGTTTTTAAGGAGAACTCGTTTTGACCTCTCCTCAAGAATTTCTTGAGCACACCTTGAGTTTTGCCTTTGTCATGCAAAAAGAACACCCAAGTGAAGCGATAATAATCATCTACAACTACACGACTGTATTTGTTACCATCGATGCTTATGTAGGCGATTGGACCGAAGAGGTCCATGTGAAGTAGCTCCAAAGGTCTTGTGGTCGTCATGACATTTTTGGACGGATGTTGAGCTCCAACTTGCTTTCCATCTTGACAAGCACTACATGGCATGTCCTTATCAAAAACAACATTTTTCAAACATAGAATGTGTTCTCCCTTAAGAAGTTTTTGCAAGTTTCTCATCCTAACATGGGCTAGCCGCCTATGCCAAAGCCATCCCATGTTGGTCT
Organism: Neostapfia colusana; assembly: GCA_030760725.1. Classification (NCBI taxonomy): domain Eukaryota; kingdom Viridiplantae; phylum Streptophyta; class Magnoliopsida; order Poales; family Poaceae; genus Neostapfia; species Neostapfia colusana. Next base: position 2,605,289 of record JASWHV010000005.1, on the reverse strand, counting down.
TCGCCATTAAACACGTGTCAAGTGGAGCTTTATCCGTGGTGAAATCCACAATGTTAAGCTTTCCCTTGAGCACACCCTTAAAGGCGATTGAGTCATTGCTTCTTCTTAAGACAGTCACACCCTCGTTAGTGAATACACATGTATAACCTTTATCACATAGTTGGGATATGGATAGAAGGTTATAATCAAGGGGGTCAACATGCAAAACATTGGAAAGAGTATGATGGGGAGAAATAGCGATTTTATCGTTGCCAAGGATTTTCCCTTGGCTATTGTCCCCAAAGTATATTCCTTCACTTGGATCTTCATTTTCCTCATACTCTACAAACATCCTTCTCTCTACGGTCATATGATTTGTGCATCCACTGTCGAGCACCCATTTTGATCCACCGGAGGAGTATGCCTACAAAATAGAGTTATGCCTTACCTTTAGGTACCAAAACGGAGTTGGGTCCTTTCATGTTAGTAAAGAGGCACTTGGGCACCCACACGCAAGGTTTTGGACTCTTACGGAGTGGCCCAACATACCTAGCATAGGTCTTTCCAAATTTGTTCCTCAATAAAACATATGAAGCATCAAAATCATGGAACAAGGGATGAGGTTCATTTTTAGGCATGTTAGATGAGTTTGCAATGTTCTTTCCATTTTCTTTGTTGGATGAACCCTCCTTGACAAAAATAATCAAGCCTTTCCCATTCTTGGGAGTTTTAGCATGTTGCTTCCACTTCCGAGAATAGCCAAGACCATCGTTGACATGTGGAGGTCTTACATTGGTATATGCACTCCGTGCATATGCTAATTTCTCCTTGTCAAAGATACCACCTTTCGGTGATTGCGTGTGTTTGTGCCAATTTGAGTTCATTCTTAAGTTTTAGGATTAAGTTTGAGCACTTGCAAGTTTGAGTTGCTTCGGAAGATTTCTTTGAGGAGAGTGGAATCATAGAGGAGGAAGGTGCATTGATCTTGAGAGACTCAACTTGTGTTTCAAGAATCTTGTTAACTTTTGTCAAGTTAAGAACAATAGTTGCGTCCTCAAGATTTGAGCAAGTTTCCTTGCTCAAAGCGAGTTCATGCTCAAGTGCCTTGCTTCTTTCCCTTTCAACCTCAAGGAGCTCTTCAAGCTCATGACATCTCTCCTTTTCAAGGATGAGCATGTCTTCTTGACGGTTGATGAGTTCCTCCTTCTCAAAGATTTCCTCCGACAACAAGCTCATCTTTTTTAAGGTGCTCCTACTTAGATCCTCGAGCATGGATTCGTTTTCACTACTACTATCAAAGCTATCAAGTGAAGAAGTAGAGGAGGATGGTTTAGATTTAACCTTTCTTCTTCCCTCCTTAGCCATGAGACATGTAGACTTGAAGTCTTCAAGATTGGGGAAGAGCTTGCTCCTTCCAATGGCAAGTGTTGCCACTTTCTCTTCATTCTCGAAGGATGAGTTTTCGTTTGAGTCTCATTCCTCCCCAAGGTGAGCATGTCCCAATGGCTTCTTCTTCTTGAAGAACTTCTTCTCTCGGGACTTGCCATCTCTCTTCTTCTTGCTCTCTTCATATGGACAATCCACACTGAAGTGTCCATATTCACCACAGTTGTAGCATGCTCTTTTAGTCTTGGGCTTGGATCTTTCCTTGTTCTTGTTCTCATAGTGGTTGCTCCCCTTCCTCCTTCTCATCATCCTCTTGAATTTGTTGATGAAGAGCACCTCTTCTTCATAAGTGTCGAGACTCTCATCATCACTTGCTTCGAAATCTTGTGATGAGGATGTTGCTTTGAAAGCAACATCTTTCTTCTTGGAGGAGGCGAGCCTTTTGAGGTCGTTGTAGAACATGGCTTCCTTCTCCATCATCTCATTGTTGATGATTCTTCCAAGCACTTCCTCCGGGGTCATTTGAGCATATCCCGGACTCTCACGGATCAAGGAGCAAATAGCAATGTTTTGAGGCATGAATGCCTGAATCATCCTCTTCACCACCTCATGATCCGTCCACCGGGTGCATCCATAAGATCGAATCTTTTTGACGAGGACCTTGAGACGGTGGTACATGTCTTGAGGGGACTCACCATCCATGATGGTGAACCTCCCAAGCTCTCCTTTGATCATCTCGATCTTGGCCTCCCTAATGACTCGGTTGCCTTCATGCGTCGTCTTGAGTGTGTACCATATGTCTTTGGCCACCTCCAATCCATCGACTCGGTTGAACTCATCTCGAGTCAAGGATGAGGTGATGACCCCAACTGCTTAAGCATTGCGATGAAGTAGGATGGCTTGCTCTGGGGTAACGTCTTCTTCATTCCTTGGAAGATGGACACTTGTTAGAACAATTTGCCACAAGCTAGGGTTTAAGGAGATTAGATGCATCTTCATATTATGCTTCCACATGGAGTAATCATTTTCATCGAATTGAGGAGGTTTGCCAAGAGGAATAGACAAGTAATGGTTGTTAGAGGTTAATCGCTCATAGTTGAAAGGATATTGGGAGTAGTCCGGTTGACCACTCCTTTCTTGATCCTTCGTCTTCTTCTTCTCCTCTTTACTTGAGTAACCTAGCTTCTCGCGAAGTCGCGCCTTAAGCTAGCAAACTTCTTCATCATCACTTGAATGGTCTTGCAGCACATCCGTGTTCTTCTTGTCATGTGTGTTGTTGCCTTGCGACGTCGGCGGAATCTCGTATCCCTCCACTCCGGCCATCTTCTCTCCGAGTGGTTAGACTCTTGATGGAGAGACCTACTCTGATACCAATTGAAAGTTGCCTAAAGGGGGGTGAATAGGCTAAAATACCTGAAATGACTTAATTAAACGAGATTAGAACATAGGGGCCGGACTAGTCTGGCTCAGGGGCGGACTAGTTCGGTCAGCCTGCTGGAAAACCTAAAAACTTGATTTTTATGGGTTTTTCTTCAAATTTTAGTTTGACGAAATGCAAACAAACTATCTAGCAATCTAATATGACAAGTTTGACAAGATATAGCAGTGAATTGCAAAATTGTAACGAGGAATACTATAAGAGCAAAATGATCGAAACGAACTCTAAGCAATTTAATGATCAATGAAATGTAAATGCAAAAGTGACACGAAGATTTTTGCCCGAGGTTCGATTCCACTCAGAAATCTACGTCCCCTTTGAGGAGTCCACAAAGGACCGGGTTTAACGACCCTTTCCTCACCAAGTCGCCACTAAGAACAACCCGGTTCTTCCACTATCTCAAGGGTGAACTTACAAGATTTCGGGGCTGCTCTCAATCTGAGGCTCCCACTTGAAGACATCCACAAAACTTCACGAATCTCACAAGCCATGGATCACAAAGACTCACACCAAGTGCATGAGATCACTCCAAGAGCCAAAACACGAAGTTCTTCCTTCTCCTCTCCTCACACATCCAAATCCACTCAAGAATTGGTTCTAGAGGGTGAGTAGGCAAGAGAGAAGTTTTAGAGAGGCTCTAGGATGGTTGTGGCGGCGCTAGGGTTCCAGAGAGGTCTAAATGAAGTCGGGGCATCTCCTTTTATAGAAATCCTTACAGCCAACCGTTGCCACCAACTAAAGTCCGGACTAGTCCGGTCAGAACCCCGAGCTAGTACGGTCTGCGGGGACCACGAACGTCACAACGCCACCTACTCCCCAACGTTCAAATTTCAAACGTTCACAAATCTCCGGACTAGTACGCCTCACAACGGACTAGTCCGATCTCACACAGGAACTCTTTGTCCGGGTGAGAACGGACAAGTCTGCAGAACACGGACTAGTCAGGCCACTAAGGCGGACAAGTCCGGTCCACCAAGACTTAGTCGTGGGAGCTCTCATCTCACAGCCATACTGATGTGGACATCACTCCTGCAGATATACACAACACTCACATGGTAGACATGCAAGGTCCAATTACTAGAGCTCGAGCACGACAATTGAATTTAGAGATGAGCTTGTTACTGAACAATTCTTTATATGTGAATTTTAAGAGTATGTTGCTACCTAATAGACTAATTATGATTAGGAACCATGGAGAGGATATGGAGATACATGTAGAGGGGTTTGGAGGCGTGGAGGACCAGAAAATACGCCAACAAGAAGTTCGAGACCGAGCCCAACTCAAACTCGAGTCCAACTCGGGCCCAGGAGAAGTCCACCTTAAAATGGATGCACAGGAGGCATACGGACTCCGTTTTTAACGTTCTACATATGCACGAAAAGATGAGAGGATAAACTTTCCAATGGAACTGGCCCCACGTCAAAATTCCCTTGGAGTCGACGGGAAACATCGAAACAATATAAAGTTTAGAGTCTGTCAGGGTGTTGCATCACCTAGTTGGGCCATTGGGCCTTGTATCCAGTACAAGTCCATTATGTACGTGTCTTAGGGTTAGGTCACGACCCCAGCATCCCCCTGGTCGTCCTCCACCTCCTTTATACCCCATAGCCGCCGTCACAAACAGCTGGATTTTGCTTAGATTATTCTGTCAAGAACAGTTTCGCCGTTCATCGGTTTGTGAGACCCCAACTTGAGTGTTTCATATCTTTCAGCAATTTGGTTGCATTCTTTCTTGTTCTTGATTGTGTTCTTCGATTCGCAGGCAAGGATTAGCCTTCTTGGCAAGGTCAACCGCGCAATATCGGTTGATAACCTGAGGAGACGTGGTGCTGCGATTGCAGGGTTTAGAACGTGTTGTTCGGAAGCCGGATCAATTTGTGTCAAGTATCCACCAAATCGAGAGTTATCAGAACCTTTCGGAAGATCGGGACCCCTGTACACATCAAGTGGTAATCAGAGCTTTAGGTGCACCGTCAGGTTCACCTTCCCCTAGTTTTGTTTATCTTGAACTCATCCTATCGTCCACGAAAAAGCCAAAAAATTTATAGTCATAGGTTTCCCCATCCCAGACCAGGTTTAGCCTTTTGCACAATTCTGTTTTGGAGTCCGTAGTGTTGAATTTATGTCCTAGTTCGTGTTTTGTTGCTGGTTTATTCGTGTTTTGTTCCTAATTTGTTATTCCATCCGCTGCATTCCATCGAAACCCTAGCTGCCACAATCGTTATCAAATCGATCACCATAACTATTCATTGTGATAGGGTTATCCTTGTTCTTCAGTTTTCATCACATATTACGTGAGTTTATCCTCCTTGATATACGCACACCATCTCACATGTTGTCACCATCATATCCATTTTTTTCTCACCATCATTTCCAATTCAGCTCCACCAAAAACATAATCTTGTGGTGCTGTCTTAAAACAGCCATAACCTTGGCATTGGGTTAGATTACATTGCCCAGATTCACTTTGGAATATTGATTATTTGGCATCTAAAGGCTCAACAATAATCATAAAGAAACATATTAAATTTCTGTTGTCCACATCTTCTTTTTTCAAGTGAGCTGAAAATTTGTGCGACGTGTATATTAGTGCTCCTGATTTCACGGCAGATATAAAAAATCAAAGAAAAAATATAGAAAAGAAAATTTGTGAAGAGGAGCATAAATATCAAAACTTGGGTGTGTTATTTTGCCTTGTAGTGCAATTGTTCCTGCTCAATTATTGTCCTTATCATTCATACTTCTTGCTGTCTTGTTCATAACATCAGGGATAAGACACGAGTAGGCCAGCAACTAGGACAAGTGTTGGACATCTATTCAGCATTACTATCTGTTATTGAATTGTGTGCTACTCACATATATTTGGCCATCCAAACTCCACATTCATCCTTTCGAACAGCACAAGTTTTTTACCCTTGCAATCGCTGAATCACGTCGTCCAGGTACCCTTTGCCTTGTTGTGGTAAGAAACTTGTAAGAGCTTGGTAAGACTCAACCCATTGCTTTGTGAGTTCCAACATCATTGCGTAGTAGTTAATAGGGATAATCTTGTTGTTTTCCATATTATTCTTGCTAACAATGTCAGATCATGTTGATCCTACGGAGTGTGTTTTGAAAAGTGAGATGAAAGGTTACATAGAACAAATGATGAAGTCTGTCAAGGAAGCAATCGCACAAGGGGTAAAAGATTATCTTGCTGAACAGAGAATACCCCACACCCTTGAGAGGTTGGACAAACGCTTAAGCTCGCTAGTTGGAGGGGTTGATGATATGGAGACCCACCTACCATTCAGCCATGATGCTACCCACCACAACAACTTTGAAGAAGAAGAAGAAGACGTGTTGTGTGATGTAAATGGAGAGGTGGATAAACGTGTTGCGCAGAATGTACATCTACGTCAATGCCTTCGTCAAAACACTCATGGTATGGTAGGAAACAACATGCTTGGTAACAATAACCGCCCTCTTGATGACCCTTTTGCTAAAGTTAAATTTTCCATACCTTCATTTTCTGATGCTTATGATGCTGAGGCATATCTTGATTGGGAAATGACCAGAAATTTAATTCCCACCTTGTTTCTGAACAACATAGAGTTCGACAAGCCACTAGTGAGTTTAAGGATTTTGCTATAATATGGTGGAATGAACTAGGTACCACACGCTTACAACCTGATACATGGGAACGTTTAAAAGAAGCTATACGTAATCGTTTTGTTCCTCCATCCTACCAACGTGATTTACGAAAGAAATTGCAGCGCTTAGAGCAGGGAAATAATTCTGTCCAAGATTATTATGCGGAGCTTCAAAAGGGTATGATACGATGTGGGGTAGTAGAGGACACTGAAGATAAAATTTGTCGTTTCTATGGGGGTTGAGACGTGAGATACAGGATATTATTGATTATAAGGAATTTAATATTGTCAACGAGTTGTTCCAGCTTGCTATGCTTGCGGAAAAGGAGTTACAGGGTCGTCAACAAAAGAACAAGAGCAGCAGCGGTGCCTCCTACACTCCACGCATGACAACATCTTCAGGGGCGTCCAAGTCATTCCGTTTTGATGCGCTTTCACCAAAACCAGCAGCCAAGCTTCCTTCTGGCAGCAACAACGTTTCAGCAGCACCGAAACCACCACCTGCACGACCTACGGATTCGGGTAAAAATTCCATGCAGGTACCTGCCAAAAGTGCTTCATCCATTGCTTCAACAGGACGCACTTCCGGCATTCAGTGCCACCGCTGCCATGGTCTTGGTCATGTGCAAAAAGATTGTCCTAGTCAGCGAGCATACGTGGCTACAGAAGAGGGAGGATACATCAGCACCTCCGATGTCGAAGACAACAATGATGATGAAGCTGTCACGGACAATGATGAGGGACATGTTTTTGGGAGTCAAGACACATCAGCCTACATGAACATCATTGTGCAGCGGGTGCTGAACACACAGGTACAATAACTTGATAGATTACAACGCCATAATTTGTTTTAGATTTTCTTTGTCATCAAGAACCGGCGAGCACGTGTCATCATTGATGGAGGAAGCTGCAACAACTTGGTGAGTTTTGAACTGGTCAAGAAGCTTAGATTGAATACACGACCACACCCACATCCATACTATATTCAATGGTTGAATGATTCTGAAAGAGCTAAGGTAACATAAATTCCGTTTTCCATTGGTACATATGTTGATTCCGTTGATTGTGATGTGGTACCCATGCAAGCGTGTTCACTTTTATTGGGTCGATCTTGGGAACATGATAAGGATGCTTTGCACCATGGTAGAAGTAATAAATATACTTTTATGCATAAAGGAAAGAAAATTACTTTGCTACCTTTGACTCCTGCTGAAATTGTACAAGCTGGTAGGGAGAGACCTGGAATTTCTATTAGTTCTAAATCAGAAAATCAACAAGTCATTAATTTTGTGTTACCACCAAATAATGAGAGATCTACACCTAGTTCTAAGATTGAGGGAATTAAATTAAAGGGTCGTGTAATGCTTGCTACAAAATCAGACCTTGCTGAAATTTCTGATCATGATATTTGTTGTGCATTGGTGTGCAAACAAGTTTTATTCTCCATTGATGATATTGCTAGGTCTTTGCCTCTAGTAGTTACTAACTTGTTGCAAGAGTATGAGGATATTTTTCCAGCTGAGATACCCCCGGGACTTCCACCTTTGAGATAGATTGAACATCAAATTGATTTGATTCCAAGTGCAATTTTGCCAAACCTTGCTGCATATAGGACCAACCCAGAGGAGACTAAGGAAATTCAGCGACAAGTCCAAGACCTTTTGGACCATGGGTATGTACGTGAAAGCCTTAGTCCTTGTGCTGTTCCTGTACTTTTGGTTCCTAAGAAAGATGGTACTTGGCGTATGTGTGTTGATTGTAGAGCCATTAACAATATTACTATAAGGTATCGTCATCCTATTCCTAGGCTAGATGACATGCTTGATGAGTTGTGTGGTTCTATAATTTTCACTAAGATTGACTTGTGTAGTGGTTACCACCAAATAAGAATAAAATTGGGAGATGAATGGAAAACAACTTTCAAAACCAAATTTGGGTTGTATGAGTGGTTAATAATGCCTTTTGGTTTAACTAATGCACCAAGTACATTCATGCGTTTGATGAATGAGGTCTTGAGAGCTTTTATTGGAAAATTTGTGGTGGTTTACTTTGATGATATCTTGATTTATAGCAAGTCATTGGATGAACATATGGATCATTTACGTGCTGTTTTTAATGCTTTGAGAGATGCACGTTTATTTGGTAACCTTGAGAAGTGCATCTTTTGTACGAATCGAGTTTCCTTTCTTGGCTATGTTGTGACTCCACAGGGAATTGAGGTGGATGAGATGAAAATTCAAGCGATCAAGAGCAGGCCAATACCTCAAGCCATCACACAGGTAAGGAGTTTTCTTGGTCTTGCAGGTTTCTACCGATGTTTCGTCAAGGATTTTAGCACTATTGCTGCCCCATTGCATGAGTTGACTAAGAAAGGTGTGGTGTTCCATTGGGGGATAGCACAAGAGGAGTCCTTTGACACCTTGAAGGACAAGCTTACACATGCACCATTGCTGCAACTTCCTGATTTTAGTAAGACTTTTGAACTTGAATGTGATGCTAGTGGAGTTGGCATTGGTGGTGTCTTACTGCAAGGTGGTAAAGCGGTTGCATACTTTAGTGAAAAACTTAATGGTCCTGTCCTGAATTACTCCACATATGATAAAGAATTTTATGCTCTCGTACGATGCTTAGAGACATGGCGTCATTATTTATGGTCTAAAGAATTTGTTATTCATTCTGATCATGAATCGCTAAAGCATATTCGTTCTCAAAATAATCTGAATCGTAGACATGCAAAGTGGATTGAATTTTTTGAGTCTTTTCCTTATGTCATTAAACATAAGAAAGAGAAGGATAATTTGATCGCTGATGCATTGTCTAGACGATATAATATGTTGTCCCAACTTGATTGTCGAATTTTCGGACTTGAATCAATTAAAGAACAATATGCTCTTGATGTTGATTTTAAAGATGTGTTGCTGCATTGTAGAAAAGGTCATACCTGGAATAAATTTGTACTGGATGATGGATTCTTGTTTAGAGCTAACCGCATATGCATTCCAGTTGGTTCCATTCGTCTTTTGTTATTATAGGAGGCACATGGTGGAGGTTTGATGGGCTATTTGGCGCAAAGAAGACGGAGGATGTTCTGGCCACACATTTCTTTTGGCCAAAGATGAGGAGAGATGTAGAGCGGTTTGTGGCTCGCTACACCACATGTCAGAAAGCTAAGTCCCGTTTGAATCCACATGGTTTATACATGCCTCTTCCCACTCCTTCCATTCCTTGGGCGGATATCTCTATGGACTTTGTTCTGGGATTGCCTAGTACTAAGAGGGGGAGGGACAACATTTTTGTTGTGGTGGATCGTTTTTCTAAGATGGCACATTTTATACCGTGTCAGAAAAGTGATGATGCTGTACATATTGCCGACCTTTTTTTCAAAGAGATTTTGAGTCACTTTTGGCGCACCCTATGGAACAAGTTGGGTACAAAACTGTTGTTCTCTACAACATGTCACCCACAAACTGATGGGCAAACAGAAGTAGTGAACCGCACTTTAGGCACCATGTTGAGAGTTGTTTTGAAGAAAAATTTAAAGATGTGGGAAGAATGTTTGCCATATGTGGAGTTTGCATATAATCGGGCAAAACATTCTACCACCAAGGTAAGTCCTTTTTGGGTAGTGTATGGATTCAATCCTCGTGCTTCTATTGATATCTTGCATTTATCTACTAGTGAGATAACTCATAATGATGCAAAGGAACGTGCTGATTTTATTTTGAAAATTTATGAGACCACTAAACACAATATTGAAAAGATGAATGAAAAATATAGAATTGCTGGTAGTAAAGGTAGGCAGGAAGTTAGACTTGAACCGGGTGATTTAGTTTGGTTACACTTGAGAAAGGATAGATTTCCAGAACTGAAAAAGTTTAAATTGATGCCTAGAGCTGATGGTCCTTTTAAAATACTTGAGAAGATTAATGATAATGCATATAAACTTGAGTTGCCTCCCGAGTTTGGGGTTAGTCCCACCTTTAACATTTCAGATTTGAGGCCATATTTGGGAGAAGAAGATGAGCTTGAGTCGAGGACAACTCCAATGCAAGAGGGGGAGGATGATGTGGACATCACTCCTACAGATATACACAACACTCACATGGTAGACATGCAAGGTCCAATTACTAGAGCTCGAGCACGACAATTGAATTTAGAGGTGAGCTCGTTCCTGAACAATTCTTTATATGTGAATTTTGAGAGTATGTTGCTACCTAATGGATTAATTATGATTAGGAACCATGGAGAGGACATGGAGATACATGGAGAGGGGTTTAGAGGCGTGGAGGACCAGAAAATACGCCAACAAAAAGTTAGAGACCGAGCCCAACTCAAACTCGAGTCCAACTCGGGCCCAGGAGCAGTCCACCTTAAAATGGATGCACAGGGGGCATACGGACTCTGTTTTTGACGTTCTACATATGCACGGAAAGCTGAGAGGATAAACTTTCCAATGGAACTGGCCCCACGTCAAAATTCCCTCGAAGTCGACAGGAAACTTCAAAACAATATAAAGTTTAGAGTCTGTCAGGGTGTTGCATCACCTAGTTGGGCCATTGGGCCTTGTATCGAGTCCAAGTCCATTATGTGCATGTCTTAGGGTTAGGTCACGACCCCAGAACCCCCTGGTCGTCCTCCACCTCCTTTATACCCCCTAGCCGCCATCACAAACAGCTGGATTTTGCTTAGATTATTCTGTCAAGAACAGTTTCGCCGTTCATCAGTTTGTGAGACCCCAACTTGAGTGTTTCATATCTTTCAGCAATTTGGTTGCATTCTTTCTTGTTCTTGCTTGTGTTCTTCGATTCGCAGGCAAGGATTAGCCTTCTCGGCGAGGTCAACCGTGCAATATCGGTTGATAACCTGAGGAGACGTGGTGCTACGATTGCAGTGTTCAGAACGCGTTGTTTGGAAGCCGGATCGATTTGTGTCAAGTCTCCACCAAATCGAGAGTTATCAGAACCTTTCGGAAGATCGAGACCCCTGTACACATCACATACGGACTAGTCCGCCTCAGAATGGACTAGCCCGAACTCACACAGGAACTCTTTGTCCGGATGAAAACAGACAAGTCTGGCTAACCCGAACTAGTCCGGCCATTGAGGCAGACAAGTCCGGTCTACCAGAACTTAGTCCCGAAACATTCTCACCAAGAGAGAACCGGACTAGTCCGTCCCCAAACGGACAAGTCCAAACTCAGTCAGGAACTCTTAGTCCACCCCAACGGACTAAGCCGTAGGACTCCGGACTAGTCCGGCCTATGGCCTAGACAAGTCCGGCCTACTCGAGTTTACCTCACTAGCACTCTCCACTAAGGATTCAACACTTCTAACGCTTTGAGCTCTCTTCTATGATCTCAATGCACTTGACACACACACTCTCACTCTAACACGGCTAGCCTACCAAAGACTCAAATGAGACCCTAATTTCTACTTTTCGAGTCTTCGATGTCGTTCTTCATCCTTTTCCTTTTTGAGAGTTTAGGTGTCCACCTTGAAAATATATTGTGCTTATGATCATCTTAGCTCATTAGTCTCTTAATCATCATCATCAATCATCCAAAACTCACGGGGATACCTAGATGCATTTGCACCTTTCCGGAACCTCCCTTCTTGCCTCCGTTCTTCTTGGGCGGGCCCTTTTTGCCTCCCCTCTTAGAAGAACCTGCGGACTGGGTAGACTGCTCCTCCTTCCGTTGTGTCTCCCACTCCTCCCGGGTGAGATACAGCTGGCCGTTGTGTACTCCTCCCTTCCGCTGCGTTGAGTCGAAGGCGTTCTCAGCCGCCCTAAGACGCCACGCCACCTCCGACAAGTTGAGGGTCAACACGTCCAGCAGTGTCGTGATCGCCACCATGATCTGTTAGAAGCGTTGTGGAACGCTTCGTAGGAGCTTCTCCACGGCCCTCTCTTCTCCTATCTCCTCCCCTAGCGACGCAAGCCTTGATAGCATGCCGCTGAAGCGGAGGGAGAAGTCCACGCTTTCGCCATCCTTGAAGATAGCGTCTTCGAACTCCTTCCAGAGTTTTTGTGCTGTTGTCTTCTTCACGCGGTCAACCCCGACCCGCATGATAACGATCGTGTCCCATGCCTCCTTCGCCGTCCTCTTTTCTTCGATCATCGTGATCATCTCCGGCGGGACAGCGCTGACCAAGATGTCAAGCACCATCATATCTTCCTGCTCGCTCACGTTCCCCTCCTCCACGGCCTTCCAAAGCAGTCGTGCCTTCAGCTTGATCTTCATCATGACAGCCCACTCCGCGTAGTTGGTATTGGTGAGCACGGGGAACCCCGTACCGGTGTTCACCTCACGAGCTGCCGGTGAGGGTGTCCCATGGCTGATGGCGCTGCTGCTGCTTGTAGGTGTAGATGATATCTTGCAGAATTCAGCCTAGGGTTGAAACAGGCTCTCATACCACAAATGTTGCAATTCCAGCCCCAAAACTGTTTCTGATCTTGCTGTACAAACTGATTTGCCCTAGCAGATCAGTCTGACCTTGGCTTTGATGGCGGCTGATCCAAGCCTGGTGGCGGCTAGGGTTGAGGAGGGAGGCAGCAGCTTGAGGAAGATGATGCCCTGGGCGGCAGCTGGAACAGCGGCCCTGAGGGGCGGCTGGAGACAGCAGGCGGCGGCTGGAGACCCTAGCCCCTGGTGGTGGCTAGGGTTCTTTAGGAGGGAGGCGCCGACCTGGGAGAGAGAGGGGGCGGTGGCGGCAGCAAGGGGGAGAGAGGCGGCTAGGGCAGGGAAAAAGTGGAGCAATTTTCTTTATTGATCTCTCTTAGAACTTTTGGGGTGTTTTGGCTTGTTTATATAGCCCCCCACCTACAAGAGTCTTAATCTGTTACGAAAGGAGAAGGAAAAACAGTTTAATATCTAAACTAGGGCTGCCACCTGAACATGGTGCAGCCGCACCAAGTCGGGCTGACCAGCCTTGACCTGGGCACGCACACAACAGGGGAACCAGGGTTCGGCCCCCCTGTCCTGGCCGCCCAGGCCCAGCGGCAGGGTCATCCCACATATTTGGCATTAGGATAAATTTTTAGTTCAAATTGAACTAAGAATCTTGTCCTAACGTCAAATAAAAGAAAAACAGAAGGAGTAACAATTAGCTGGGTGCCTGCTTGGAGCCTGATCAAATAGTTAGCTAAACTACATCTAATAATTAGTCTAGAGCATCCAGACACTGTCTAAGACCGTCCGCACCCGCATACGGCACAGCCTACTGGACTGAACCTACCCAGGTTGGCACGATTTTAGACGCCGCACTCACGTACTGGACGTGCTACCCCATTCGCCAGTTCGCTACAGGTCACCACCATCTCTCCAGTATGGAATTCGTACTGGGAAAATTTATGGGTCCACTCCAGAGCTCTGAACTCGCGTGAGTAGGAAATAAAATAGAACAAAAAATAGAGAAAATGGAAAAATGGAAAAAAATAGAGAAAAAGGAGAGAAAAAGAAATAAAAGAAAAGAGAAAGAAGAGAGAAAAAGAAATAAAAGAAAAGAGAAAGAAAAGAGAAAATGGAAGAAATTAAAAAGAAAAGGAGAGAAAAATAGATAAAAAGAAAAGAAAATAAAGGAAAAAGGAAAGAAAATAAAAGAAAAAAGGAAATAGTGTTTTTAATTATCAAATTACCATAATATAATATGAAAGAAAATAGAAGGTAATAAGAGAGAACAAAAGGAAAGAAAAAAAGGAAAAAAGAGTGGGAAACAAAATAGAAGGACAAGAAGAAAGAAGAAAGAAAACCAAGAAAAGGAAAGAAGAGAGAGAAAAAAGAAAGAAAATAAAAGAAAAAGAAGAGAGTAAAAAAGGAAAGAAAATGATGAAAAAATATTAAATATTAAGTGTTAGTTGATATAGAGTATGTTAGGGAGTATGATGAGTGCGGTAGTACGTACTGGAAACCAGAGAATCTTTTGGAGTACACTGGAAAGAGGTGAGAATATTCGTTTGGAGTAGATTTTTAGAGTACATGAGTGCGGATAGCCTAATTGTCTCCCTGTTAGTGTGGAGAACTCATGTAACAGGGACCAGTATATCTAATAAATCATGGAATGACGAGAACACCCCTTATCTCTTTCTTTCCCATGGCCTCTAATTTTAGTTTGGGACAAATTAGGCTTTTCTCTACAATCCAAACTAACAATTAGTCCAGGCTTCAAACGGACATCAGACTGATTGTCAGCTAACAAAATCTTAGTTAGGTAATTGTTAGTCTGAATTAGCAATCAGTTTTAGTCAATCCAAACGGTTTCCTGCTTTGACATGTAACGGACGCCTGCACCTGTAATCCGAATTGATGGGGGCGAGGTACTAACAAACGGACGCGTCTTAATTTGCAGTTCCGATGGTACATACCGACGCACGGGATCCCGTGAGCAGCCCGATCCCAACGAAAAGGCAGGTATGTCTGTCAAAGCCACCACCATGCACGTTGTGGCCGCCAGTCTGCTGCCTGCTTCCCCACTTAATACCTGCGTGTTTCGATTATTTGGCGGACTATACGTCAGGCACTTATGTTTTGCAGGGAAGGTAAATTCTAGAGCCTGCTGCGTATGTGAAAAATATGAGTGGTCAGTTTAAGCAAGCTAAAGAAATATATTATTTTGATATTTAATTAAGCAAGCTAAGGATTACTCCCTCCATTTCATAATAACTGACACTCGTTAGTTCAAATTTAAACTAACCAGCATGAAATATTATGAAATAGAGGGAGTATATATTACTATATTAGTTTGAGAAAAAAAAAGACATTACGAGGTAAGATTGGTCCAAAATACTCATATCTGTATTTATAGATCAGCAACCATTGTTGTCGTATTGAAAAATATCTTAAATTACTTTAATATATTTTTGTATTTAGCCGTTATTGCCGCTGCGAAAAACTATACTGAAATATCATAGTATATTGCCTATAAAAATCGTGTATGTTCATAAATTATTATTATTAATAATATTACATATAATTAGATTGCTGATACTTATGAGACGAGGCAGAACGTTGTCCACGCACAGATGGCACGCATGAAGATATTGGAGCGAAAATGATCGCTGTCGTGTGTAGAATGGCAGGAGACCTCTCGGTCACCGGTCGATCCACCGGCGTTACATGCACGCAACACACGCATCTTTCATGCCATCCAGCTGCATGCAACTAGAGGTAGCTGTGAAGGAAAGCTATACCTTCTGATGACCTGCAGCTTCCTTGGAATCATTTGTTCTTGTCAAGCTATCAAGCAGTTGCTTGTACATAGTTCCTCTTTTTAAAGGAGTACTACTGTATATAGCCTTAGCATGTGCGTCAGTTTTTAAATCATTATTGTTAGTATAATAATTTTAGTTTAAAAATAAATGTTAGTTAATAACGATAATAATTTAAAAATAGAAGGAGTATTTTTTTGTTTTCATTTAATCTGAAAAGATAAGCTAAAAAGAATATGTTTTTACTTTACAACATAGAGCCATGTATGTCATATCTACAACTAAAGGGTAACTGGAATTATGCTTTTGTAACTCGAAGTGCACCATGTAAAGAACATGGGTTGCCTTTTTTTTCCTGAACAGGATATATGGAACTGGATATGCTTATTAATATACAATGGGTGACGACCTGATCCTTGAATTCCTCAGGTCAGCCTCTGCGTCAGCCTTTGCACGAGTAAGCATAATAATTTCTCATGTCAGCAAGTGCACGTGTGGCTTAGCTTAGCTTCAAAGACGAAAAACAATTCTTACCGGTGTTAAAAAGAAAACGATGAAAAAATAGGGAAAAGAAAAGGAATTGACGGGATACTTGCTTTGTCATAAAAACACTTTAATTCTAGGTTTCTTCGAACCTACTTTTGCTCAACGATATTTATAATTTTGATCAATTTTAAAAACATTGGGACTCGGTCTTTTAGATTTTTATGGAAAATATTTTCATAATATATAATTTATATGCTAGTAAAGTTGATTGAATCTATAGAAATTATTAGGCAAAAGAGGACGTACGCTTGCAGCAGGTTGGTGATTGAATGCTCGGAGGACAGCTGGGAGTGATGAATTCTCGTACCGCGATTCGATCGGCTCGGAGTTGATTAGGTGCTCTCCCTCGCGCACCACGGTACGTTTGGTAACGTTTAATGGCGATAAATAAGAGGTACGCTTACGCTGCTCGCAGCGCAGCCCACTACCGGTGCCGCGCCGTCAAATGCAGCTGCTGCTGTGGTAGGGGTCGGGCGCAGCAGCGCCTCTCAGCCTATTCGCACTCGTGACCTTTATATTGGGATTTTAAAGGAATATTTTTAGTCTTTTATAGTTGACTCTAAAAGATTCGTACCTTTACAGTTTATTTGTGCGTACTCATTCACCTCTAAATCAGATCTCTATATCAACTATCAACTATTTTATATTAGATAATACAACTATATCATAATTTATATTATTTCATATAACTACTTATGTTAATAATATTATATTTATAACTTATATAAATTCATTAATTTTTTTTACTTCTTTTCCTCTCTTTTTTTCTCCCTTTCTCTTTTTCCCTCACATCTTTTTTTCTTATTTTCCTTTTCCTTTCTTTTCCCTCCTCTTTTTTCCTTTCTTTTCTCCCTTTTCCTCCCTTCTTATTTTTTTCTTTCCTTTTTTCCTCTCTTCTTTCTTTCTTTCTCTCTCTCTCCACAGGCGCCTTCACATGTAGCGGCTGCCTGTGGCAGCCGCTACCTCCCAGGCGCCGCTACGGACGCCGCTGCAGCCAGCCGCTAAGCCACCGGCCGGCAAATTAGCCGTGCCGGCCACTTTAGCATGTTGCGCTGCGAGCAGCCTCAGCGTCGTGTAAGGGAATCCACACTCATGTGCTCTAAAAATCTATTCCAAACAAATATTTTTTAACTTTTTTAGACACTCTAAAAGATTCTTTATTTTTCAGTACATGTTTCCACACTCATCGTACTTTCTAAACATACTCTATATCAACTACCTCCTATTTTTTAATATTTCTTTCCTTTTTTCCTTCTTTATTTCCTTTCTTTTCTTTTTCTTTCTTTCCCCCCTCTTTATTTCCTTTATTTTCTTTCCTTTTCCATCTCTCTTTTTGTTCCTTATGTTTTCTTTCCATTTTCATCTAATTTTCCCTTTTTTATCACATGTGATTTCCTTTTTTATTTCTTTTTCCCCTGTTTGTTTCCTTTTCTTTCTATTCCCACACAGACTCCTTCCATTTTCTCTCCCACCCACGCATCCTCTTTCTCTCCCGACTTCCAGAGCTCTCATCTCCCTCGTTCTTCCCTCCCACCCGGATCTTTCCTCTGGATACTCTCCATGGGAAGCCATTAACTCGGCGGCAGATAACCGGTGGCCGCTGTCCTAGTCCACGGAAACGTCGGTCAACGCTCCGCCCACAAAGACAGGCCAGGGACGCGCGGATACAGCTACCCTGAAGTGGCGCGAACCACGTGCGGAGGCGCGCCGATGCTCGCCGACGGCAGCGGCAGTGGAGGCGGGGGCGAAGGCACTGAGGATTGAAGGCCGGTGGGTTGGAGGAGGCGGCATGGCTCCTCCTCGCGCACTTCGTTCGACACCGCCCCGTCCGCCACCCTCGTCCTCTTCCGTCCGGCGCTGCCTCCGTCCGCCTCTGTCCGGCGTCTGTGCATGCGAGCTCCAGATCTCTCATCTCTGCGCGTGAATGCAACGGCCAAGCTCGAGTGACACATCCAGTAGCAAATTGTTGCGGGGGAGATGGAGTAACCCTGTAGCGGACGGGCAGATGGTGCACGGCTTCCAGTTCTTCAGTGCAACAATTTATCGCGAGCTCAACCTCATCCCGTCGACCGGTGCGAGCAGTCTAAAATATGGACCGGTATAGGGTTTCGGTAAGTGCAGCGCTGCGTTGTAGCGCTGGGAATAGAAGAAAGAGAAAAAATAGAGAAGGAAGAAAGAAAAAAAAAGAAAAAAGAGAAGGAAAAAAACAAAAAAGGGAAAGGAAAAAAAGAAAAAGAAAGGGGAAGGAAAATGGAAAAGGAAATGAGAAAAAAAGAAGAAGAGAGGAAAATGTGAAAAGAGAAATAAGAAAAAAGAGAATTAAACGAAAAAAGATGACTTTTTGTAAGTTATAAATATAATATTATTAACGTAAATTTAATTATATGAAATAATATAAAATATGATATAGTTGTGTTATCTAATATAAAATAGTTGATAGTTGATATAAAGATCTGATTTAGAGGTGAACGAGTGCGGACAAAATAAACTGTAAAGATAAGAATCTTTTAGAGTCAACTGTAAAGACTAAGAATATTAATTTACAGGTCTGATATAGAGGTCGACGAGTGCGAGCAGTCTTACCGCTCATATGGCTGTCAACATTCCGGATTTAGAAAGTTGTTGTCAATGATAGATGAGCGTCCCTGGCCATCAATAAACGCTCACAAGTTGGTGACACCATTTGAAACATAGTGCCTTTTCGAAGAGCTTTTTATTATTTTTGGTGTGATTGATTTAGCTATAGGTTTCTGAAAATATGATTTTACCTGTGTGTTATGAAAAACTATTGTGAACTAGGAAAAAACAATTCGTGGTTGTAATCAGGTCGAATTGGTAATTTTCTTTTTCTAATGGTTGAACGGAAAATATGTGAAATATGGGGTGAGAGGAGATTACAATTTATATTGTTTAGGTTATTTTAGGTTATTTGGTGTAAAATGTGAATTTTATGGTCAACTACTGAAAAAAGGGCTCAGAAATAGTGTCACCAATCCTTGTACTATTTAAAAGCTAGTTTGAGTCCTTTACTGGGTTTGGAAAAAATATCGAGAGTCAAAGAAAAGAATCTCGACCCCACGTCATGACAGTCATATTATTTTTATATAGTTAATATATAATTATATGAAATATAATAAATAAGTAATAAACACATAAATATTAAAATAAATCTAACGTCTCGCGTCTTAAATAAAAGAATTTCAGAATTGAACAGATTAAAAATTAAAATAACCGTAGTACTTATCGGAAGCAGGCAAGCAGCAGACGCGGCAAGGGCCCGGGCCGCATTTACTCCCCCACTCGCCATAAATCCTCCGCCGCCGCAGAAGTAGAACCCCTCCGCTCCGCGTCGTCCTCTCCCTCTCTTCTGAGCTGTGACACAGCTGTCCTCCTCTCCCCGCTCTCGCGCACTCCACAAGAATCCGCCGCCGTAATCCGCTCCCTCCCGCGTTGCGCCAAGGCACCCCGGGTCCAAATTTGTTTGCTGCTTCGGTTGTTCGGGTAGTGGTATGAGCGGCTGCTGAGATGGCGGGCAAAGCGGTGGCGCCGGCGCTGTTCCTCCTGCTGTGCTGCCTCGCCGCCGGCGAAGCGGTGGTGGTGGGGGAGGAAGCGGCGGCGGGGACCGCGGTGGTGGTGGACCCGGCGTGGCGGTTCCCGAGCCGGCGGCTGCGGGATGCGTACGTCGCGCTGCAGACGTGGAAGCAGCAGGCCATCTTCTCCGACCCCAACAACCTCACCGCAGACTGGGCGGGCCCGGGGGTCTGCAACTACACAGGCGTATTCTGCGCGCCGGTGCCAAGGGGGGCGCCGGGCGCCGGCGAGCTCGCCGTCGCCGGCGTCGACCTCAACCACGGCGACATCGCGGGCTACCTCCCGTCCGAGCTCGGCATGCTCGCCGACCTCGCGCTGCTGCACCTCAACTCCAACCGCTTCTGCGGCCTCGTCCCCGCCTCGCTCCGCCGGCTCCGCCTCCTCGCCGAGCTCGACCTCAGCAACAACCGCCTCGTCGGCGCCTTCCCCGCCGTCGTGCTCGACCTGCCAGCGCTCAAGTTCCTCGACCTCCGCTTCAACGACTTCGAGGGTGCCATCCCGCGCGAGCTCTTCGACCGCCCGCTCGACGCCATCTTCCTCAACCACAACCGCCTCCGCTCCCCGCTCCCCGACAACTTCGGCAACTCGCCGGCCTCCGTCATCGTGCTCGCCGAGAACCAGTTCGGTGGATGCGTCCCGGCGAGCCTCGGGAACATGTCCGACACGCTCAACGAGATCCTCCTCATCAACAACGGCCTCAACTCCTGCCTGCCGCCGGAGGTCGGGATGCTCCGGGAGGTCACCGTCTTCGACGTCAGCTTCAATTCCCTCGTCGGGCCCTTGCCTTCGGAGGTGGCCGGGATGCGCATGGTGGAGCAGCTCGACGTCGCGCACAACCAGCTCTCCGGCACCGTCCCACAGGCCGTCTGCGCGCTCCCGCGGCTCCAGAATCTCACCATCTCTTACAACTTCTTCACCGGCGAGCCGCCGTCCTGCGCGCGCGTCGTCCAGCCGGACGGTGACAGGAGGAACTGCCTGCCCAACCGCCCCGCCCAGCGCCCGCCGCCGCAGTGCGCCGCGTTCGACACGCACCCGCCCGTCGACTGCGCCGCGTTCCAGTGCAAGCCCTTCCACCCACCGCCACCACCGGCGCCGGCATACCCCGGTCCCTTACCGCCCGTGTACCCGGTGCCGTACGCTTCACCGCCTCCGCCTCCGCGGTACCGATGACTCGTCAGCAGCAGGAGAGGCACTGTCCCTTTCGTCTTCCCTCGCCGCCGCTACACTGGATGGGGACACCTGAGTTCGCCATCACAGTTGTACGTGGTCATTGTTATGCTTACATAACTACATAAGTAGTGTTCTTGATTGATGATAGCTACCGGCATATAGAAGATTATAAGTTGCATAGCTCCCTCTTGCTTTTGGATTGGTCGGTCTTTGTTTTTCGCGTCAATCCGTACAACTTTGCATCACGGTGATGGTGAAGTGGATTGGAGGTAGGTGATGGGGGGTTTGGGTGGAGGGAACAATTTAAGCTTGGATCGATTGCATTGCTAATTGGGTTGTGAATAATAAGCTGCTTGAGAGAGACAGGTTTAAGACGATGAGGATCGATTGGTGCCTTTGGTGCGCACCTGGGTCTGGGATGTATAGATCGGAGCTGAGTTCTTCAGTTAAGCTTCAGTTCAGAGTCAAGAGAAGTTTTTAGTAGACGAACAAATGTATGCTACTTAAATATTCTTTGACATGGCTACCTACTGTTATCTATTATTATTGTTATTTTCATATCTATTTCGACTTCTTCCAAGTTTCAGTCTCTTGATTGCTACCCTGTTTTCCTCATGCTATTGAGATCATGTGGTATATCTTCGCACTTATATTATTCTGGTCTCTGCACTCTACTACCGAGGTCACAATGGTCGTATCTGATTCTGAGTTCCTTCCAAATTGCATCTACAAGTTTCATTGGTGCCATGAAATTAGATGTCTAGCATATGCTCTGTTCAGCATGTTTTCCCTCGAGACAATGGAGTCTCTAGATCTAATATTGGCTGACAAGAGACCTGGTCTTGTTCTCCTAGATCTGACATTTCTTTCTTCTGACGATTTGTCATGGTAGATCTGTTCAATAAGTTTGCAGCGATCACAAGAACATTCTAAAAAACGGCACTCGGTTCAGTTTTACCACTCTTAGGATTGTTATGCTACAGCATTTGGGTTTTATGTTTCTTCCTCCATCTTCCTAAACCACTGTTCAAGATGTCCTAGATCCTATTGCTGGCTAGTTACTTGTGATGGTTGGAAGCTTTAACCCGCGCTGACTCCATTGCCCCGCCTTCGATTCTTCGGAACGCCGTAAAAGAGGTGGTGGACATCACGCGTGAGCTGCTTTGTTTGACCTCACTTGCCTTTGGTCCTAAGATAGTATAATGACCTTGTAGGTGCTTTCATGGGTAATCGCTACTACGAGAGTGCCATTGTGAGAATGCTAGCACTGCTCATGGTCTGCTGCGGTCCTGAACCTGCTGTTAGTGGGCACTTGAATCACCCTTGGCGCTGAACTTTGCAGGAAACCGCCCTGAAAAATTTACGGGCAGGACGGTCTGGTAGCAGTCGTCAGTGGATTTGTAGTGGCATCGGCACTACTGCCCCCCAGAGGATTCATGGGAAGCATGTGCGTCCCAGCCAAGTGCACCACCTGTTAGTTGTGTAGGACGCGTCTTCCGGACCCGAGCTGCATGTTCTCCCTTTGCCCTTTGTTTTTTTACGGTTGTGCAGCAGCACGGGCTCACTAATCCTTTTGGCTCCTTGTAAGATGGGGGTAGTTTTAGTCGTTACACGTTGCTGTTGCGCCATGTTGTTGCTGTTGTTGTGGGAAGGTGAGACCGTGAGAGTGGTGGACGAACGGAGATGGGAAGCTTCGCGGCCAGAGGCAAGTTCGCTCGCTGTGTTCCATCCAGCTCTGAGTCCTCTCCCCGGCATGTCAAGGCCGCGCTTCTCCCTTTCGGCGCCCCGCAGCAGTGCCGTGCCGACCACTCCTCTCTCCCAGCGCAGTACTACTACAGTGCGGTGCGATGCTGCTGCTGCTGCTGCTGCTTTTTGAGAGCACCGGGCAACAGTTCCATTCATTTAACAAAGAACTGTTTGCTGCTGATGCACCTTGGCAAATCGTGTAGTCGGAGGTTGCCAAGCTTCACCACAAGCGAGCGATACGGAAAAGGCAAGTTTCCAATCCAGAGGTCAACTTCCAGCTGACACCGGTTCCCTCCGCCTGGAGCAGCACTGGCCGGCTGCATCGTCTGCCCTCGGTTTAACTCGCCAGTCGCCACAACCACATCGCCCCACGTACGCTGTTCACGGTGCTGGTTCTGCTGTGGTTGGTGGATCGAACGCCCACGGTCGTTTCAATCGGTGGGGAAGCTCGTGGTGGAGAAGCCGCGCCGACACCGTAATGCCAGGGCCCAGGAGAAAACCGCGATCGCCGATGGGGAGAACACACGAGGCACCGACGCGCCCCAAAGCACTGTGATGAATCCTGAAGAACCACGCTGGCCTGGTTCCACCGCCTCTAAGCTTTGTAAGATTTCTTGTTACTTCTCCCGTTTCATTTTTTATTATTTCACGTTGATTAGTTAAAAAAGAACCGAAGAGTATTATTATTTATTCGGTCAAAAGGAAAAGCAACGTGTGACACGCATCTGTAGCAGCTAGAACAATCATGATATGGCACACGGTTCGATCGTAGTGGACGAGAGGCTACAGGTCTATACCTAAACTGAGTGAGCACCTAGTTCTAGCCAGTACTGGACCGCACCGTGTGGCCGGATAGACGAACGCATTCCCCTGGGCTTTTGAGGATTCGGCCGGACCGCCGGACACGATGATACCTTCAGCTTTCGCAGCAGCAGAAACGGACACGCTCTTCGCTTTGCGAAAAGGGGGCATGCCATGCGTCCAGCTTCAGCATCACTCTGGAATATGGAACCAGCACCTGCCTAGCTCGCAAGCTGAAAGAAGAATCCAACTCAGGGTGTGTTTGGTTAGTTGTGGATTTTTGAAAATTTAATTTTAGCTATAAGCTGTAAAAAAACTGTTGTGAGCTGAGAACTGCGGAGAATCTGAAATCTGTTTAATTGAAACAACTATTAATTGTAGATTCTGTAATAAATGTGTGTTATAAAGAAAATAACGTTTGGTTGTGTAATCAGTGGCATGATGGGTAATTTTTGTGAAAATTTAGAATATGAGTCTAGGAAATCTGGGATTCTGGAAAATCTGATTCTCATGAAAACTTTTTTGTTTTACACTTCTATTTTTTTAAGAATCTGATTGGTGAGGTGAACTAAATGGACGCGACGCTAAGTAGAGGAGTGAGTGTGTTTGGTTGGAGAGAAGCTGCCCTTGGCGCCCAGTTTTTTTCGTGGTGGTGGCCGCTCCGCTGCCGAGGCCGCGCACATTTTCCCGGTACAAACCAAAGCAGAGGCACGTCCGTGTGGTGGTGCCGCTACTGCTAGTGCTAGCTCGTCCATGCATGCTCCCTGCGAAGATTCCTGCCCTCACTCAGCCTGTTGTTGGTGCGCCTAGCTGCTTTGGCAACTTGTTGGCTACCACCACCAGCTAGAGCTGGGAGTTGGGCTGGCCCATTTTTGGGCGGGCCGAAGCCCGACGGACCGGCACGGCCCAGACACGAATTAGGCCCAAAATATATTCGGGCCGGGCTGGCCCGACACAGTATTTTGAGCCGTGCCGTGCCCAGGTTCAGCGTCTTTGGGCGGCCCGACACGAAAATAATTTTCGGGCTGCTCGGGCTGGCACGGCCAGAAATAAGCCCATCGGCCCGGTAAGGCCCGATTTTTTTGGATTTTTTCGATTTTACAGATTTTTAGGTTTTTTTGTATTTTTTCGATTTTACATAATTTTTTGGATTTTTTTGATTTTTTTGATTTTTTCGGATATTCCTGTCGTGCTCGGGCCTGGCCCGGCCTAAAATTGTCCCGTCGGGTCGCGTGCCGTGGTCGGGTCAGAGGTTTCTAAATTCGTGCCTGTCGGCCCTGCCCGAAATGGCCGGTCATGCTTTCGTGCCTCGGGCCGAATCATCCCAAAGTACGAAACGCCCGACTCCCACCACTACCACCAGGACGCAGCACTCCCGGTAGGTACGCGCACGGGGTGAAGCATTGCAGGGGCACTCTTATGTTTTTGAGTTTTTTTCTGTGCTACTCCTGTGCTAATATAGAAGGAGGTAATTATCTTTGTTTAATCCGACTTTAGTTCCGGTTTTGGATCGGCGTGTTCGTGTTCGTCGGAGTTGCTTGTTTCACGAGTCCACAGATCGGTGCAGCGCGAACATGCGATGGAGCAAAAACGTGCGTTGCACAGGGGCCGCTCGACGTCCTTCGTCTGACAGATGCGGCAGAAAGAAGCAGACACGTTGTCAGGCCATCGCAGCGCCCTCTGATACGGGGGCCAGCCTCGCTTTAGGGTCACGTGTCAGTAACCGTTGCAAGTCACTGTTCCGGGCCGAAGGGGCCGGCTTGTGTCGGTGCTTGCTGAATTCGGTATACATGCGAAGCCTGAAAATCGACAGGCCATGTTTCCCATCTGGACCTTAAACGATAGCTCACTGGATCAGAATTTAGCGCAAACATAGTAATAACGATAGCCCACTGGGCTGCTACTATAAAAAGCAGCCACACTCCCATATACTCTCCATGATTGACGCTGGTTAGTTTTTTAACCATTCAACGTAAAAAATAAATAAATAAAAGGATACTTTTATTTGAAGTATATATAAATCTCAATCTAAAATGAATGAATTTTGGAGGATAATATACAATACAAAAATTAACATAACCCGAATTATTCCGGTGTTACACATTTTCTCATGCCTATTGCACTAATAAAATAGTACTCCCAACGATAAAATTAAAAAACCTGCGAAATGACGATTTTGCCCTCCCGCTAGCCTCTCAGCACGCTTCCGATGTGGCCGTCCCCGCCACCACTGCTCCAGCTCCACCTCACTGAGGTCTGGTCACCGTCACCGCTGAGATCCCGTGCTCAATCGCCGTCCTCGTCGAGATCACAGGCTTCGCCACTGTCACCATCAAGATCTTGCCTGCGTGGTCTTCTCTGACGAGATCCGCGTGCTGCCTTCCCCTTGCGGTGCTCTGCCTCCGACACACTCGATCTCCACTCGAGTGAACGTCGATCCTGTCGTCCCTTGCCACAACGCCGCAAACCGCCACAACGATAACCAGAGACAAGGTTGCTTCATCCGAGGCGCTCACTTCGCTCTCGCTCCTCTCCGCTACCCACCCTGCAGGTGTCCCTCCTCCCCTCCCCTGCCTGTTGCTCCTCGTTCTTCTGTCTTTTGTGCTGCCTTGATTATCATCTTGTAGGTTCTTGGAACTGCATCGTTGTGAACGGTATCAAGGCCGGTTGCTGTGCGTCTTTCCTTTTCCCGGTTGGGGTCGGGGGCAGCTGGAATCCAACTTTTGTTGCTCTGTGATCAAATTCATCCAATCAAGTGGGAAGTGTTTGTAGAGTGCATGGACAGTGCAATAAGTAACTTCAATGTATCATAGCTCGCTGTTACTTTCACCACTAGATGTCTTCAAACAGCAATAAGTTTGGCTTTGTATCTTCACCACTGGATAACATCAATATACTGAATTTCAGAAGTACATTGAATTTTCTAACAGTTTGTACATTGTCTTCTAGTAAGACTTAATCTTCTTTATTAACTATTATGAATGTATTTTTCAGCCAAGTAATATCAGCAAGCAAAAGAGATGCCGCACACCATTAATTATAACCAGTGTTTCTCTGATGTTGAGATATTTGATCCTACTCCTGTAATATGAGCTTTCATCTTTTTTATTTTTCTGTAATCCAGATTTCTAACCATTACCTCTTTTTATTGAAGGGTTTGGCCATGGAGATTGATTCTGAGATAGCTGCTGATGACAATGACAATGAGGTTTTGCAAAAAAATAGTTAATAATAGTAATATGTTTGTATGTCCATCTGATGATGGCCGCAGTGCCAGCTCCAGTCTTGATTCTGCTAGACAGAATCTGGCTGCGACATTTGTTAATGCATTTGTGTATGCTCTGCTAACTTTGATATTTCGGGTACTGCCACGACATAACATACAATTGGCAGGATTGTAAATCATACATCAACCGCTCCACCCTATTTATCAAGACGCCCATTTCTGCTACCCAAAGATGGTGGTTTAGGTAGAAAAGTATGCAGAAAGGTTACACATGCTGCTAGATATTGCGATGTTGTGGTTGTTTCAAACTGTTACAAAAAACACAACGTCATGGGATATAATTCTTCTGTAATGTTGTACACAAAAACATCTCACATTGTTTCCTTTTGTAATGCAGCTATAACACTTGCAGTTAGTGACTTCTACCGTGTGCTAATACTTCAGAATTCTGAAAGATGCTTATCGTAATATTAACAGTGTTGCAAGCCTATAAACTATGAAAAGGTGCAACTTGACTATGAATCATGACTATTTTTTGGACGGGAAATGCTCTACATTTTTTTTATATGCTTATCAAAGAAATGGCTGGCTACTCAACGGCCTCTTCAAGAGTCTCTCTGGTTGGCTCCTCCCTTGCTTGGCTGCCTAGGGATCATGTCCTCTCTGGTTTTTGTTGCTTTCTCCAGCGCAGGTGAGCTTGCCTCGTCAGAAATCTTTAGATAAGTCTGAGAGATATTTGAACGTCACACGGGGAGTTGTTGCGGATTTTATGCAATGCTTTGCTACTTTGTTACCTGTTCCTGTGTCCTTGCTCCCGTGCCCATGGCAGCCTCAGCTCGGTAGGTGAGACTGACAATTGCATTCCAAAGAATAGGTCTGAGATTAGGATGAACAGTGTCAAATTCATCTGTTTTGACCAGATCATAATATCAATCACAGAGTAGAATGCGGTTTGAGATTAGGAGCATATGGGTTCAAGTGATAATTAATTAGAGAGGCGATTGAATCAAATCACCTAAGTACACCTGCTTGCCGTCCCTGCATTAACGAGGAAGAACAAGACGGAACTTTTGTGTCAGAAACGGGAAGCCGGTCGCGTCGGCAGCGGCTCGGTGACGAGCTACGGAGAGCGCGTCAGGCGAGCGAGCGAGCGAGCGCGAGGGCAGCAGCCTCCGTGGAGTGCCGAGCCCGCGCTTGAGCTCGCTCCTACGGCGTCGGGTAAAAACGGGAATAATTTTTCTTCTATAGCTGCAGCGTCAAATAATAAAAAGACACATCTCTTATTGACTTTTACAAAATTATTTTAATTGAAACGGAGGGAGTAACATTCGATTTCCAAAAAATAGTAATATTCAAGCGGAAAGAACATAACCGATTCACTAAAAAACTATAAGATCGTAACACAAAACATATTAATATTCAGAAAAGGAATTTGCTTCTATTCTGAAGATAATTTCTAGAAATAATTCTTTCATATACTTTCAAATGCAAACAAAGATTAAACAAGTAAAAAATCACCTGCATACGGCAGAGATACAATCTGATTCCTTTATCAACAATAGCTAACTAAAATACAAATGAATTGTAACAGCCCCAAAATATTGAAAAATCAAATTTCTATCAAATGAACGTAATGCATGTTTAAGAAAAATTCAAATCCAAACTGGAATTCGAATTTGAAGGCAGAACAGAAAAGAAAAAGGGAATAAAAAGAAAAAGGGCCACTGGGCCGAAACCCACCCGAATCAGCCCAGCAGCCTGCTGTCTTTTCCCCCTCTCCTTCCCACTGACCTGCGGGCCCCGCTTGTTAGAAGCATCTTCAACCGCCGCCCCTCTCTTCCCGCGCCGAACCTCTCGCGCCCCCGCTCCCGACTCTCCCGCATGCACCCACGATCTTCGACCCCACTCGGTTCCGCACGACCCCAACTGACCCCCGCCGCCCCCTCGTCCATTTAAACGCCGAGGTCCGCCCATTTTCCTCCCTGCTCGACCGCTATCAATTCCGGTGAGGACCCGAACTTCCACCGTCGTTTCCCTTCAGATCCTTCTCAATTTTGTTGGTCTAACGGACTTGTCACGTTCCACCGCCGCCGGGGAGCTCGCAGGTGAAGAAAAACCCAGGAGATTGCGCCCCAGCCACTGCTTCGGCAAGCACCAAAGGCCATCGCCATGGAAGCTCGTCGCCGACCGCCATCTAGCCATGTAGGGATCAAGAAAACCCCCGAGGTGAGGCCCCCTACCCCTCCTCTACCGAATTATGCAAAGAAAAGTAAGGTTTCGCGTAGATAGGGGCAGTTCCGAGGCTTCGCCGGTGAGATCACCGCCCCCCGCCGTCGTGCGCCGCCGGACAGCACCGCCCGCACCCAACAGGGCGACGTGGCCCTCGGATCTCCGTCTATTTTAAATCGTGCGGCCAGGAACAAAACCCCCCACGTACCCCTTCGTGATCTAATCTCGGTCCTTCATTTAAAATCGGACGACCCACATCGATCCCGAGTTATATCCGTTGGAATTCTTACGCGATACCTCCTGGGGATCTCAGAAAACACGAGTTAGCTCCGGATTCTTCTGATCTAACCCCTGGACTTTCGAAAAACTACGCAAACCCGTATAAAATGTTGATCTAGCCCCTGGACAAACTAAAAGTTAGGAAAACCTCTCTGTTTTGCATAGTTAGACCCCTGAAAATTTAGAAAATAAGATTTTGGGACCCTACAGTTGGGTGGATTTTCACTTCAGTCCCTATAGGACATCTAATTCAGAAATTTGAACATATGAATAGGATTTAAATTCAAATAGTGATGCAAACACATGTGCAAATGCAATTTAAATTTCTCCAGCACTTTGAAAATATTTAGAATGATTTGGGGACTAATACTAAGCTGCAAATGAAATCTGAAAAAGGCCATTTAGTTTCTATATATGCTGAAAATTTATTTTAGGCATAAAATAGCTCTAAAACCTATGTAAAAATAAATCTAAAATAACCTAAACAGTTAGTAAGACTATAAATGTTTTGTTTAGATATTTTGAGCAATATAAATTATGTTATGTGTCTACTTTGCTGTTTTTAGTGCTGAAATTCACTTTTAGGCATAGAAAATAAATCTGAAAATATAGAAAAATGTGGATACATAATTAGTAAATGTCATATGAGGTTCTTAAATCCAAAACTGCAAGTTTAAAATTTGGTAGGAGACCTGAAAACCTGTTTGGAGTTGGAATATACATTTTATGCAAATTTTGGAGCTAAGGAGTGTAGTACTTAATATGGAAAATTAGTTAAAGTAGCAATTCATATTTGGTGTGCATTTAAAATCTGAATATCAAATTTTGAAACAATATATATATATATATATATATATATATATATATATATATATATATATATATATATATATATATATATATATATATATATATATATATATATATATATATATATATATGCATAGAAACAACCCACCTAGGGTAAGAATTGGATAAAAGCAAAGTTTAAATGTGATATATATGCACACATACACACTAGGTTTTGTTTAATATGTTATAGGAAACTAAAAAGAAGAATTGCACCCTAAGACCACCCAAGAGGATTATATACATGTAGACTTTTGTAATCCTAGGCTAAATGAATGAAGTGAAGCAATGTGTATGTATATATGACTTGCATGAGTGGATATGTGGATGATTGCTTATGAAATGTTATTTTCTTTTGCTATGGGTATGTTGGCATGAGCAGAACCAGCCCCAGAGCCGGTTCTCACCTTCCAAGACCAAGACTTTCCATTCCCGAAGCAGCAGGAAGAAGGCAAGTGTCCTTGACCACTTTGATCCTATACTAGGATGTGTAGATAAAATTATTTGCATTATCAATTGAAATATGGTACCCATGCTAGAAAGTTACCCTAGGATTTCATTATCTTGCTTCCTTGTAGCCTTGGTTGGGAGTTATTTTATTATGTCATTCATTTATGGTACTCATGCTTAGCCATGCTTAGAATGGGATAAATGGGGTATGAGATCATCACAATGGTCATTTTACCCTTGAATGGAATATTATGAAATATGTAGAGGTAGGGATCTAGGCAAGTTGAATGCTTTGGTTGGTGTTGTGTGCACGAGACTCGAGTTCGTGCTTAGTGCTTGCCTGGATCCGAAGGACCGGTTCATGTAGCATATAATCTGGCTTTACCGTACGAACCACATGCTGAGATGGGACAGCTTGGCCAATTAATTAGGTGTATTTCCGATGTAGTATGGGTGTTTGGATGGTGCGGGGAATAGGTGTCAGCTGGACTACTCTAGGAACCGCAAGGCTCAAGAGGGGGGCACTGCAGCGGGGTCGGAGCCTCCTGGATGCTGTTAGGGGTGAAACCTCAGTGGGCTCACACTCGTCGGAAATCCCTTTGTAAAATGCCTCGTAGTGATCTCCTGGCTACACATCTCGGAAGTGTGAACGTGGTTCGCTTCCACTGGCATAATGGAGGTTTTTCTAGTCCACCCGGCAAACGGGGGATGAAATCACTACATGTGGGTACAGTGGTGCAAACTATGCAGAGTCAAAACTGTCATGACAACCGTGCTCACGATCAAGAGCGGCTTGGACTTATTCATGATTAGATGATGAGGAGTGGTGGAGTTGAGGATGTTAAGTGGGGAGCTTAACAATGGGATTGAGTGTATGGGGTTGGGTCACTTTACTTGCATAGTAATGTAGGTGCTAAATGAGCTAAGGAGATAGGGGTTAATTGCGTAGTGCTTTAACCATGTGTTCATCCTTCCCTTGCTCTAGCCTGCATGACATAACTTTCTCATACTTTTGAATATCAACGGTACTGAAGCTTGCTTTTTGTTGGTTTTAAATTGCTGCTCAGGCCAAGGAAACGATGTGGTGTACAACAATCAAGACTTTGGACCCGAAGAGGGATTCTAGGTTCACGGAGTCCCCCCGGCAACGCCTTTGATGGAGCCCACGAGACCTTACTTCCGCTGTTTGTTTATTTACATGTTGTGAACATATTATCGTCCATCGAGACGCTATGTAAGACATATTTGTATTCGAACACCCGGTTTATAATATAATGATGCTTCACTATTTGTCATCACATATATGAGAAAATGATCCTGTCATACATGTGGAAATCACTTGGTTGTTCTGCGGAAAGACCGGGTGTGACAGAAGTGGTATCAGAGCTAGGTTGCCAGTAGGAATATGAACCAAGGTAGAAATGGACGTGTTTAAGGACATTATGTTCTTAAAAACTATTTTACAAAATGTGTGAGGTAAAAGTGTTAATTAACGTTGTTCCTTTATTTATTTGTTCATCTTGCCTTAACTTTTATTCAAAATATAGTATTTATTTGATATTTGTCTAACTTGAATTTTAAATAGTTTTTATTTTAGATGGTTCGCATGGTTCGCACCGCTCGCAAGTTCACCGGAGGGAGAGTTCTTATAGCTGCACCTTCTTAGAGTGAGGAGAACCGCCCTGTGACGTACCACTCCTACGGGTTGGGAGTAGGGAGCTTGCTGCGCCGTCTTCGACGTATGCTCCACACTGCTGGCAATGTTGGCAAGCTGGTCATACACTACAGCTCCACCAAAACCATCCGTGCAAAGCGTGAAGAGTGGAGCTCAGATATAAGGATCATCCATGACAACAGGTTGCTCAAGATCCACCATTCCCCAGCTTGTCGGGCGAATCAGGCCGATGCGGAGAAGGATACCACCTGGGAGGCCATCACATGTCAGAGTTACATCAACTATGGCCACCTAGATAGGACTGTGTATATGTATGTCCTCCAGCGCGAGAGTGGCACTGCGGAGTATAAGTACCCGCCGGTGGAGGAAGGGAGTATGCATGACCACATGGATATGTGCTTGGAGAATGCATCTATGCTCAACACTAGGCTGCAAGAGTGCCAGCAAGAGCTTCAGGATGTCCGTGACACCCTGAAGAAGACTGAGGTTATACTTCGCGCCAGTTTGAGGGCGAAGGGGAGAGGAGATCAGAATGAACTGTGTGTCACAGAGAATGACTCCTGGACTCCTGACTCCCCAGACCGCAGGGCGAACAAGCGTCGCCACACTTCTCCACTAGCCGCTTCCCCACCTAGAGCGGAGTCAGAGGGCAGTCGCAATGATGATTAAGACCCTGACGAGCCAACACGGTGATACGAGTCGTTTAGAGTCATTTCCCTTAATTCTAGCATTTTATCGAGTAGTCGAGTCAATAACCTATCTAATTGCTCATTAATGTTTGGTGTGTGACGTGAGTTGTGGGATCCATGGACACTTGTCCACAACCTCGTCTTTATGCTTGCATTTGCTTTTGTGCGAGACCTTATGAATTAATAGTTGCATTTGTTTTCGTATGAGACATGGTGATTGAAAGTTTATGTGAGATTTTTCTGAAATTATCTAAACTTTAATGTTCTGAAAGTTTAAGTTCATGCAAGCGACGTGGGAAATTAATACGTAATGATTAAGTTGATATTTGGTTAATCATGATAGATGGCCGGAAGAGGAAGAGGTTGTGGTGCCAACCACAACAACAACAACAATGAGGCTGCCAACCCTCCCCTTCCTGGATGGCAAGGCAGGGGTGGTCGCCGAGGAGGAGCTTATCCCAGTTATCAAATGCTCAACAACCAAAATCAGCTCATCTAG
Organism: Neostapfia colusana; assembly: GCA_030760725.1. Classification (NCBI taxonomy): domain Eukaryota; kingdom Viridiplantae; phylum Streptophyta; class Magnoliopsida; order Poales; family Poaceae; genus Neostapfia; species Neostapfia colusana. The sequence continues at coordinate 2,571,899 of JASWHV010000005.1, read as the reverse complement.
AATTTAACTCAAGTGGTGGCTAACTTACATCAAGCTCCACCCCCACAGGCTGCACCACGTCAACCAAGGTTGAGTGAGTTTCTAGGAACTCAACCCCCAAAATTTGCAAGTGCTGCTGAACCCTTGGAGGCAGTATATTGGTTGAAGACCATTGAAAACAAGATGAGGATCATATAATGTCAAGGATATGAGAGGGTGCTATTTGCGTCTCACCAATTGCACGGACCCGCTGCTGACTGGTGGACCGCCTACGTGGCAGCTCACCATGACCCCGAGAACATAACTTGGGAGGAGTTCAAGCACAGCTTCCGCAACCATTACATACCAAGAGGAGAACTTAAGAACAAGAGGAAGGAGTTTTTTGGGCTACAACAGAGCAGCATGATAGCGAGGGAGTACCTCACCAAGTTGACCTAACTGTCCCGCAATGCACCATGGGACATAGAAACCGATGAGCAGAAACATGAATGCTTTATGGAAGGGCTCACCTTGGAGATGCAATGTGCAATGTCCTCCAAAGAATATGAAAGCTTCCAAAAGATGGTGGACAGGGCATTTATTGTGGAGAGAAAGATGAAGGCCCTGGAGAATGAACACAAGAGAAATATGGGATGGTCACATCAAGCATCAAGCAGTAACACACGCCCACGTCTTGTGCAGCAGCCTGTAGGGCAGATGAGCCGTGCTGTGGTACCCTACTCAGCACCGAGGGGTTGCAACCCAAACTTCAGGCCTCCCTCAGCACAAGTACAGCCGCAACGCCAGTTTCTGCAGCAGCCACATCCCGCTTATCAACCTCGGCCAGCAGGACAAGGGTCACAAAACCCACCCCAGGACAACAAAGGTCAGGCACCTAAAGTTGGGATGCAATGCTTCAACTGTGGTGAAGTGGGACACTACGCTCACAAGTGCCCAAAGAAGAAGCCAATGCAGCCACATTAGCAGAACGTGATGCGGGGACGGGTGAACCACATGACCATGGAAGAAGCACAAGAGGCACCTAATGTGGTGATTGGTAAGTTTCCTGCAAATTTACACATTGCGTCCATTTTGTTCGATTCTGGTGCTACCCACTCGTTCATTGCTCAAGGACTTGTTAAGAAGCATGATCTAGTAACAACACAAATGAATCATATGTTAGCGGTGAACTCTCAAGGGGGGGATAAGAACAAGACAAGTATGCCCCAAAGTGAGTCTAGACATTAATGGGGTAGTATTTACAGCAAATCTTATAGTAATAAACTCACAAGAGATAGAAATAATTTCGGGTATGGACTGGTTGACCAAGCATAAAAGCATTATCCATTGTTCGACTAGAACGGTGCAACTAACTCACACTAGTGGCACCAAAGTGAAATTCATGGCTGTCCAAGAATCTAGGAGGGATATTAAACTCAATCAAGTGGACGTGGAACTGGAAGAGATAAGGGTCGTCAAGGAATATCCAGATGTTTTAGCTAAAGAGTTGCCAGGTATGCCCCTAGATCGTGAAGTGGAATTCGTAATTGAACTAATGTCGGGAACAACCCCGATATATAAGAGGTCGTACCGGATGGATTCCAAACAACTAGAAGAGCTCAAAGAACATATCCGAAAATTGACAGAAAAAGGGTACATTCGTCCTAGTTCCTCACCTTGGGGAGCTCCAGTGATATTTATGCCCAAGAAAGATGGAATCCAGAGATTATGTGTAGACTACCATGCACTGAATGAGGTAACCATCAAGAACAAGTATCTGTTGCCTCGCATTGAAGACTTGTTCGATCAGTTGAGAGGAGCATGTGTGTTCTCAAAAATTGATCTCAGATCGGGATATCACCAACTGAAGATAAGGCCATCCGACATTCCCAAGACAGCTTTCGTCTCTCGGTACGGGCTGTATGAATACACCGTCATGCCGTTCGGGTTAACTAATGCCCCAGCATACTTCATGTACCTCATGAACAAGGTATTCATGGAATATTTGGACAAGTTTATGGTGGTTTTCATTGATGATATTCTCGTCTTCTCCAAAGATGAAGAAGAACATGAGAAGCATCTAAGGCTAGTGTTGCAAAAATTGAGAGAACACCAACTATATGCCAAGCTAAGCAAATATGAGTTCTGGCTGAAGAGAGTCCCATTCTTAGGACATATAATTTCGGAAGGAGGAATATTTGTGGATCCCGCCAAGATCTCGGACGTGCATAAGTGGAAGACCCCTAAAAATGTCGGGGAAATCTGGAGCTTCTTAGGCTTGGCTGGATACTACAGACGATTTATTGAAGGTTTCTCCAAGATCTCAAGACCCCTCACCAAAATGTTAGAAAAGGGAATCACATTAATGTGGACACCGGAGTGTGAGGCAAGTTTTCAGGAGTTGAAGAAAAGATTGACAACAGCCCCAGTGCTAGTCATGCCAGACATGCAAAAAATTTTTTCAGTATATTGCGATGCTTCTGGACATGGATTGGGATGTGTTCTCATGCAAGAGGGGCATGTCGTTGCATATACTTCCAGGCAGCTTAAAAAACATGAGAAGAACTATCCTACGCATGACCTAGAGCTAGCCGCAGTGGTCCACACATTGAAGCTTTGGAGGCATTACTTAATGGGAAAGAGGACATAGATATATACTGACCATAAAATCTTAAAGTACATTTTCACACAACCAAACCTTAGCCTCAGACAAAGGAGATAGTTAGAGCCGATCAATGACTTTGATGTAGGTATTAACTATCATCCTCGAAAAACGAACGTCGTGGCAGATGCTTTAAGCCGAAAGGTACATGTCAACATGTTGAGCTTAAATGACACACCTACGGAATTACGCGAGGAATTCGCAAGACTCAATCTATGTCTGGTGAATAATGGTGAGACCATCGCAATAGAAGTGGACTCCACATTGGAGCAGGACATACGCAACGATCAGAAGAATGATGAGAAAATACAGAAAATCAGAAGACTCATCAAAGAGAATAAAACTCCTTGGTTTAGAGAGGGTGAACAAGGTACAATATGGCATGGAAAGAGAATATGTGTGCCTAAGGTAAAGGATATTCGTGAATTAACTCTGAGAGAGGCTCATGATTCCGACTATTCCGTTCATCCTGGGAGTACTAGGATGTATCATGACCTCAAAAGCAAATACTGGTGGTATGGCATGAAACGAGACGTCGCAGAACATGTTGCCTTATGTGACACATGTCAACTACTAAAAGCAGAACATCAACGACCCGCCGGATTGTTATAACCACTCAAAGTACCCGAATGGGAATGGGAAGAAATAGGCATGGACTTCATATTGGGACTGCCTAGGACCCAATCAGGATATGATTCGATATGGGTCATAATCGATAGGCTGACTAAGGTAGCTCATTTCATCCCCGTGAAAGAAATCTACAGCGGATCCAAACTGGCAGAATTGTACATGTCGAGAATTGTATGCTTTCATGGTGTGCCGAAGAAGATAGTGTCAGATCGAGGAACATAATTTACCTCAAGGTTCTAGTAGAAATTACATGAAACTTTGGGGACTCACCTGAATTTCAGTTCTACGTATCACCCACAGATCGATGGGCAGACCGAAAGAACCAATCAGATCCTTGAGGACATGTTGAGAACTTGTGCACTCAAGAACAATCGGAGTTGGGATAAGAACTTAACATATGTTGAGTTCTCCTATAACAACAGCTACCAGGCTAGTATGAAGATGTCACCCTTTGAGGCGTTGTATGGGAGGAAGTGTAGAACTCCATTGTTTTGGAATCAAACCGGGGAAAGTAAGGTATTTGGGCCAGAGGTGCTACAAGATGGCGAGGCGACAGTGAGGGTGAAATTGCCTAGAGGGGGGTGAATAGACTAAAATATCTGATATGACTTAATTAAATAAAATTAGAACATAGTGGCCGGACTAGTCGTGCTCAGGGGCGGACTAGTCCGGTTTGCTTGCTGAAAAACCTAAAAGGGCCGGACTAGTCTGCCTTAGGGGCGGACTAGTCTGGTCAAATTGCTCGAAAGGCTTAAAACTTTGTTTTATGGGTTTTTCCTAGATTTTAGTTTAACAAATTGTGGATGAAATAACTAGCAATCCTATATGACAAGTGTGATAGAATACTGAAATGGATTGCAAGATTTTGATGATGTATACTCTAATCACGAGATAATTAAAATAAACCCTAAGCAATATTGATCTTCAAAGAAATGTACATGCATGAGAGACACTGAGAATTTTTTCCCGAGGTTCGATTCCACTCAGGAATCTACGTCCCCGTTGAGGAGTCCACAAAGGACCGGGTCTAACAACCCTTTCCTCACCAAGTCGCCACTCAATCTGGTTCTTCACTATCTCAAGGGTGAACATACAAAGTTTGGGGCTGCTCACAATCCGAGGCTCCCACTTGATCACTTATACAAAGCTTCAACGATCTTATAAGCCACAGATCACACCAAATGCACGAGATCACTCCGAGAGCCTTAAACGCGAAGTTCTTCCTTCTCCTCTTCTCACAAACCCAAATTCACTTAGGATTTGATTCAAGATGGTGAGTAGGCAATGGAGAAAGCTTGGAGAGGTTCTAGAAAGGTTGTGGCGGCGCTAGGGTTCTAGAGTGTTGTTAATGAAGTCGGGGCATCTCCTTTTATAGAAGTCTCGAAGCCAACCGTTGCCACCTACCAAAAGTCCGGACTAGTCCGCCTTACACCGGACTAGTCCGCCTTACACCGGACTAGTCCGATCTCACACACGAACTCTTTGTCCGGGTGAGAACAGACAAGTCTGGAGGACCCGTACTAGTCCGGCCACTAATGCGGACAAGTCCGGTCCACCAAGACTTAGCCGTGGGAGCTCTCATCTCACAACCATACGAACTAGTCCGCCTCAGAACGGAATAGCCCGAACTCACTCAGGGACTCTTTGTCCGGGTGAAACCGGACAAGTCTGGCTAGCCCGGACTAGTCCGGTCACTAAGGCGGACAAGTCCGGTCTACCAGGACTTAGTCCCAAAACACTCTTTTCAACAGAGAAACGGACTAGTCTGTCCCAAAACGGACAAGTCCAAACTCAGTCAGAAACTCTTAGTCCTCCCGAAAACGGACTAAGCCGGGGGACTTCCGGACTAGTCCGGCCACTGGCCCGATCAAGTCCGGCCTGCCTAACTTTACCTCTCTATCTCTCTCCACTACGGTTTTGACACTTCTAACGCTTTGAGCTCTCTTCTATGATCTCAATGCACTTGACACACACATACTCTCACTTTTACACGGCTAGCCTGCTAAAGACTCAAGTGAAAACCTAATTTCTACTCTTCGAGTCTTCGACACCGTTTTTCATCCTTTTCCTTTTTGAGAGTTTAGGAGTCCGCTTTGGAAACATCATGTGCTTATGATCATCTCAGCTCATTAGTCTTTTAATTGTCATCATCAATCATCCAAAACCCACGGGGATACCTAGATGCACTTACAGAGGGAAATCCGCAACAACTTGAGAATAGCTCAGACCAGACAGAAGAGCTATGCAGATATACGAAGAAGAGAGCTCACCTTCAATGTAGGGGGCTATGTCTATCTCAAGGTGTCTCCCATCAGAGGGCTCCGTTGTTTCAAAGTGAAAGGGAAACTATCACCTCTGTATATCGGACCTTTCCAGGTTCTAGAGAGGAAAGGCGAAGTGGCATATCAGTTGGAATTACCGGATCGCCTATCAGATGTGCACGATGTATTCCATGTGTCACAACTCAAGAAATATTTAATAACACCCGAAGAGAGGTTACCAATGAATGAGGTAGACGTCCGAGAAGACCTTTCATATGCCGAACACCCGGTCAAGATTCTTGAGACGATGGAACGCATCACGAGGAACAAAAGAGTCTAAATGTGCAAAATGCAAGGGAAGCATCACTCGGAAGAAGAAGCCATATGGGAGAGAGAAGAACTCCAGGCTCAATTTCTGGATTTATTCCCCTAGGGTCACCAATCTCGAGGACGAGATTTCTTTTATGGGGGGTAGAGTTGTAACAGCCCCAAAATATTGAAAATTTAAATTTCTATCAAATGAACGTAATGCATGTTAAAGAAAAATTCAAATCCAAACTGGAATTCGAATTTGAAGGCAGAACAGAAAAGAAAAAGGGCCACTGGGCTGCCACCCAAATCAGCCCAGCAGCCTGCAGTCTTTTCCCCATCTCCTTCCCACTAACCTGTAGGCCCCGCTTGTCAAAAGCATCTTCAACCGCCGGCCCTCTCTTCCCGCGCCGAACCTCTTGCGCCCCCACTCCTGAATCTCCCGCATGCACCCACGATCTTTGACCCCACTCGGTTCCGCATGACCCCAACTGACCCCCGCTGCCCCCTCGTCCGTTTAAACGCCGAGGTCCGCCCATTTTCCTCCCCGCTCGACCGTGTTCAATTCTGATAAGGACCCGAACTTCCACCGCCATTTCCCTTCGGGTCCTTCTCAATTTTTTTGTCTAACGGACTTGTCATGTTCCACCGCCGCCGGGGAGCTCGCGGGTGAAGAAAAACCCAGGAGATTACGCCCCAGCCACTGCTTCGACAAGCACCGAAGGCCATCGCCGTGGAAGCTCGTCGCCGACTGCTATATAGACACGTAGGGATCAAGAAAACCCCCAGGGTGAGGCCCCCTACCCCTCCTCTACCGAATTATGCAAAGAAAAGTAAGGTTTCGCTTAGATAGGGGCAGTTCCGAGGCTTCACTAGCGAGATCGCCGCCGCCCGCCGTCGTGCGCTGTCGGACCGCGCCGCCCCGCACCCGACAGGGCGATGTGGCCCTCGGATCTCCGTCTATTTTAAATCGTGCGGCCAGGAACAGAACCCCTTGCGTACCCCTGCGCGATCTAATCTCGGCCCTTCATTTAAAATCGGACGGCCCACATCGATCCCGAGTTATAACCGCTGGATGTGCTACCCCCTAGGGATCTCGGAAAATACGAGCTAGCCCCGAATTCTTCTGATCTAGCCCCTGGACTTTCAGAAAACTATGCAAACCCATATAAAATGTTGATCTAGCCCCTAGACAAACTAAAAATTAGGAAAACCTCTCCGTTTTGCATAGTTAGACCCCTGAAAATTCAGAAAATAAGATTTCAGGACCCTACATTGGGGTGGATTTGCACTTCAGTCCCCGTTGGACATCTAATTCAGAAATTTGAACATATGAATAGGATTTAAATTCAAATAGTGATGCAAACGCATGTGCAAATGCAATTTAAATTTCTCTAGCACTTTGAAAATATTTAGAATGATTTGGGGACTAATACTAAGCTGCAAATGAAATCTGAAAAAGGCCATTTAGTTTCTATATATACTGAAAATTTATTTTAGGCATAAAATAGCTCTAAAACCTATGTAAAAATAAATCTAAAATAACCTAAACAGTTAGGAAGAATATAAATGTTTTGTTTAGATATTTTGAGCAGTATAAATTTTGTTATGTGTCTACTTTGCTGTTTTTAGTGCTGAAATTCACTTTTAGGCATAGAAAATAAATCTAAAAATATAGAAAAATGTGGATACATAATTAGTAAATGTCATATGAGGTCCTTAAATCCAAAACTGCAAGTTGAAAATTTGGTAGGAGACCTGAAAACCTGTTTGGAGTTGGAATATACATTTTATGCAAATTTTGGGGCTAAGGAGTGTAGTACTTAATATGGAAAATTAGTTAAAGTAGCAATTCATATTTGGTGTGCATTTAAAATCTGAATATCAAATTTTGAAACAATATATATATATATATATATATATATGCTTAAAAAGTGGATATATGCATAGAAACAGCCCACCTAGGGTAAGAATTGGATAAAAGCAAAGTTTAAATGTGATATATATGCACACATACACACTAGGTTTTGTTTAATATGTTATAGGAAACTAAAAAGAAGAATTGCACCCTAAGACCACCCAAGAGGATTATATATATGTAGACTTTTGTAATCCTAGGCTAAATGAATAAAGTGAAGCAATGTGTATGTATATATGACTTGCATGAGTGGATATGTGGATGATTGCTTATGAAATGTTATTTTCTTTTGCTATGGGTATGTTGGCATGAGCAGAACCAGCCCTAGAGCCGGTTCTCACCTTCCAAGACCAAGACTTTCCATTCTCGGAGCAGCAGGAAGAAGGCAAGTGTCCTTGACCACTTTGATCCTATACTAGGATGTGTAGATAGAATTATTTGCATTGTCAATTGAAATATGGTACCCATGCTAGGAAGTTACCTTAGGATTTCATTATCTTGCTTCCTTGTAGCCTTGGTTGGGAGTTATTTTATTATGTCATTCATTTATGCTACTCATGCTTAGCCATGCTTAGAATAGGATAAATGGGGTATGAGATCATCACAATGGTCATTTTACCCTTGAATGGAATATTATGAATTATGTAGAGGTAGGGATCTAGGCAAGTTGAATGCTTTGGTTGGTGCTGTGTGCACGAGACTCGGGTTTGTGCTTAGTGCTTGTTTGGATCCTAAGGACCGGTTCATGGAGCATGTAACCTGATTTTATCATGCCAACCACATGCTGAGATGGGACAGCTTGGCTAATTAATTAGATACATTTCTGACGTAGTATGGGTGTTTGGATGGTGCGGGGATAGGTGTCAGCTGGACTACTCTAGGAACCGCAAGTCTCAAGAGGGGGCCACTGGAGCGGGGGTCGGAGCCTCCTGGATGCTGTTAGGGGTGAAACCTCAGTGGGCTCACACTCGTCGGGAATCCCTTTGTAAAGGCCTCGTAGTGATCTCGTGGCTACACACCTCAAAAGTGTGAACGTGGTTCGCGGCCACTGGCATAATGGAGGTTTTTCTAGTCCATCCGGCAACGGGGGATGAAATCACTACATGTGGGTACAGTGGTGCAAACTCTGCAGAGTCAAAACTGTCATGACAGTCGTGCTCACGGTCAAGAGCGGCTTGGATTTATTCATGATTAGATGATGAGGAATGGTGGAGTTGAGGATGTTAAGCGGGGAGCTTAACAATGGGATTGAGTGTATGGGGTTGGGCCACTTTACTTGCATAGTAATGTAGGTGCTAAATGATTTAAGGATATAAGGGTTAATTGCGTAGTGCTTTAACCATGTGTTCATCCTTCCCTTGCTCTAGCCTGCATGACATAACTTTCCCACACTTGCTGTGTACCAACGGTACTCAAGCTTGCTTTTTGTTGGTTTTAAATTGCTGCTCAGGCCAAGGAAATGATGTGGTGTACAACAATCAAGACTTTGGACCCAAAGAAGGATTCTAGGTTCACGGAGTCCCCCGGGTAACGCCTGTGATGGAGCCCACGAGACCTTGCTTCTGTTGTTTGTTTATTTACATGTTGTGAACATATTATCGTCCATCGAGACGCTATGTAAGACATATTTGTATTCGAACACCTGACTTGGAATGTAATGATGCTTCACTATTTGGCATCACATGTATGAGTAAATGATCCTGGCATACATGTGGAAATCACTTGGTTGTTCTACGGAAAAACCGGGTATGACATGAATTTGCCCATCGCACACATTTTCAAATAATATTACGACAAAATATTTTAAATGGTCATACACAGATCAGCGGATTCCTGTCACTAGGCAACACCTGACTGCACAAATGATCTTCTTGCTGTTAGCTAACTGAAAGAAAAACATGGTCACATATAGAGAAAATTGAAAATTTACACTAAAATACTAAAGCATGATAAAATAGGGACACAAGATGCTCATGTCAACATCCATTGTCTAGCGTCGACTTGCCAATTTATTTTAAACTTAAGTGATATTCTCATAATAAAAACCAGTTATCGATAGCTTTAGTCAGTTCTGAACCAAATAGCTCACGGATTGTGAGGAGTAGTCATCAAATAGCTCAAAAAAGATATGCTTTATTCTATAAAGTTATATTATTGACATATTTTTGAAATCTTTATTTAATCAAAAGTCTAGAAAGCCTAACTTAAATCTAGGATCTAGAATAACAGGTATGTAGATCTTTAAAAAAATAGATATTAACACTTCTTAAACTTTCTTTTTCATCTCATTCACCACAGGTACAATCACAAGCTCCGAGCTTTTTGCATCTTTTTCCAACATTTTCTTCACTTCGTAGTGTTAATTGAAGTACAAGTTTATGATATGGTTTGAAAACCTGATACCACTTTAGTTACACCGTTGAATGCCTTCAAAATGTTGTAAACCTTTTTCTACAAATTGAATTACTCAATTTATGATTGATGCACATATTGTAGGTTTTATTTGACCAAACTTTCCAATGCTCTTTTATAATTAGCTGTTTATATGTGCATTCCATATGTCATGTTCCATCTTATAGCAACACCAAGAGTAGGGTGTTGCATACATGATATGCCTACTTGGTGGGTCATTTTCATCTTTCGGGCTGCTTGAACTCCTTATATACTTTACACTCTCTCTTATATTTCAATGACCCTACTGATAGTCTTGAACCATTCTTACCAATTAAATTCAAGACATGATAGCATAAAAAGTGAACATATTTTTTCTTTATGGAATAATAAGGACTTGACTACAAGATTGTCTTGTAATGACTTCACAAAGAATCGTTTGTGAATGCTTTCACAAAAAAATTGCTTCGAATTAATCAATCAAAAGCTAAAACAAAATTGCAAATTAAAACATGATAAAATACTTATATAGATACTTTTATTTATTAACTTATGCACCATCATTCAAAGGCTTATATTATGTAACATTGTACTACAATAGCAGGTAAAGCTATGGTAGAACAATGTCACTGGATGCCTAGTTATATAAAATTTGTTTGAAACTATTTTCTATTATTTTCATGGATATTACATGCATTTGCTTCCTATGGATACTAACTATTGTTATTTTCATTGACACTACCTGCGATACTTTAATATTAAATGTCTAGTTTTGCTCCTGGTCCCAAGCTTTAATAAACATAAATCAAGTGAATGCAATCGTTTTTTGTATTTCTGACACATGTTGTGAACTGCAGCATTGAGCTAATAAATAAGAAGGTAATTATTGTTTCCTTTTTTTAAGATTTTTTCGTTAGTTTGGGTAGCCTATTTGTTGGACGAAGGCGGATCACCGGAAACTGCTTAAAGATTCAGGAATCTTTTAAAATACAAGATTATCACCGGAAACATATAATTTTTGTACAAAAATTTTTCAAATTCACAAAACAATCACAAAATTTTGGAAAATCCCCGCATTGCAAAGAGGCCTCACATTTATATAAAGAACGTTAACCTGTGGAGGCCTACTTAACAACAGGCCATTAAGCCCAGTAGCGACAGGCCTTTGAGGCCTACTAACAAAGCCCGTAGAGAGGCTTATGGCCAGGAATATCAATTTTTTTAAAATCTTTTGATTCAACGATTTGCAATACCGCTCATTAGTTTACATCTGAACTGCCGAATATTTAGGTATATAAATATAAAAAACTGACATACCATTTATTTATACATGGTATATAGGCTCTCTCGAACTTTTCAGTATGCTAAATCTAATGTAAAACAGCTAACTGCATGGCAAAAAAATTGAGAAAAAGAACCCTGGAGTGTGAAACTAGACCTCGTATACCATAAAAAAGGGCGTACCCAGTGCCGAAGGCTCCCACACCTCGTATACCATAGTTAAGTCCAAATTTGTCACACCCGGTTTACTCATACATGTAGGACAAAAAGTGATAAACAGTTCTATAACAAATATAAACAATATTTATAGCTTAAATAAGTTTCGAATTGCAGCGGATGAGGAAAAGCTTGTAGGGCAGTCCACAAGCAAATCGACTGGCAGCTACGTTGCCTTCTTCACACTGTCTTCAATTGATCTTCTTTTCACTGAGCAACATTTATAATAAAGGAAAAAGGAAAGCGCATGTGTACATAGAGTACAACAAGTGTGGGAAATTGATGATATGCAGACATTTAACAAGAAAGGTTAGACACGGGTTTAAGCACTAAGCAACCTATCCTTAATTTATCTTAGCATCATGTGTTACTAGATCAATCATCCCAATATCCAAGACTACATAAGCATATACCATCAAGTTAACCACCCAACCAACATAACCATCCAGATTTCCACCCACCTGGACACCATCTCACCGGGTTCCCACCACCCGGCTACCAAGGATCAACCAAACTAACTAATTATGAGAGAGTTACTAGTCCGCTCTTGGCCGTGAGCACGACTGTCTAGACAATTTAATACTCTGCAGAGTTTGTACCATTATACCTACAAGTCATGATTCCGTCCCTTGTCGCAGGGTGTCCCCTTTTGCCTGTGATAGCTAGTCACATTTTCATACTTCCTATGGTGTGTGGCCAGAAAATCACTATGAGGCCTTTACAAAGAGATTCCTGACTAGCATGAAAAGCCCACTAAGGTTTGACCCCTAACAGCATTCAGGAGGCTACAATCTCCGCTGTAGTGACCCCCTCTTGAGCCTTGCAGATCCCAAGGTAGCCCAACTAACTCCTATTTCTCGCACCTTCCAAACACTCACACTACATCGAGAATACACCTAATTACTTGGCCAAACTGTTCCATACTAGTCATGTGGTGGCACGGTGTAGCTAGATCCCAAGGTCCCACAAACCGGTGCTTAAAATCTACGTAGGCACTAACCACCAAATCGAGTCTCGTGGACACGACACCACCCATGTACCAACCAGTCTGCTAGATTCCTATCTTTATAACCACATATATATATCGACAACCAAATAAATAATGATCATCATAATAAAATAATAATATATGTTACTCCCTTCCCATCTACTAAGAGTCTGTTTGGTTCAGCTGCGTCAACCAGATTCTCTACTGAAAATCTGAAATCTGAACCAAAGAGGTTCCCGAGACAATCAGATTCTGCAAAATCTAGAGATTTTTCTAGTTCAAATAGAAATTGACAGGACCCCATATTTCTCATATTCTCTTCCCAACTTTTCTCTAAAATTAGCCACCGTGCCACTCGTTACAAACCGAAACGTTATTTTTATCTTTTCTGCCCCCACCCGGCCGCCGGCGCGTATCTCTTCTTCTTCCGCTGAGTTGCTAGGGTTCCAGCGGCGCCTCTCCAAGAATCTGGCGACTAGGCTTCCGGCGGCTCCTCCATTGATGGCATTATATTCGGCAAGGTGAGCGCAACCTGTTTCTGTGTCGAGTTTTGTCTCGCAGCGCTTGGACGGGAGCCGGATTCCTGCCCACCGTGCTTGCGTGCTCTCTGGACCAACCAGGTGCGTGGGGGGCTAAGCCTGCCTGCATCGCCTCTCTCCTGATTAGTGTTTAGAACTTGTTGTCTATAGGATCCAATTGTGTTCGGTTGTTGGAGAAAGAGATAGGAATATTGTTAGCTTTGTTCAGTATATTTAAGTTCTTCTTCATGCTAGGAACGATTTTTACCATATTGTGCTCTTTGTAGTTTTTTTCTGTTATTTCCATTCTGTTTACATAATGTATGTTGCCCAACTTATTAATATTTTCTACATTAGTATGGTTGAGAAGGCAGTATGGGATCCGACAACTACAAAACTTTTCTGTGACATTTGCAAAGCAGAGGTTCTTGCTGGAAACAGGCCGTTGGGTCATCTTAATAAAATAGGATGGAAAAACCTTGAAACTAAGTTCAATGAGAAAACTGGGAGAAAATTGGAACATTTGCAATTGAAGAATAAATGGGACAGTCTGAAAAGAAGCTATACTTGTTTTATGGAGTTAAAAAATGCTGCAACTGGACTTGGATGGGATGAAACAAAGCAAACCGTGCAGTGTGACGATGCATGGTGGAAAGAACACCTTGCAGTAAGTGTCACAAAATTTGACCATTTATTATTTGTATTCTTCATTTGTTTGGAAAGTAGCTAACTCCTGCATATTCCATTGCATAGATGTCATGATCCTGCTAATGGAAGGAAATGCAAACATGCACAGTTCAGAAAATGTGGACCGTCTAATCTGGACTCTCTGCACATCATGTTTGGAAGTGCCCATGTTAGTGGGGCAACTGCATCCATAGCTGGAGATTTGTCTGATAATTCAAGTGATGATGAGGTTGAGGTGATTCCCTCGGATGCTAAGCTCCAAAATTTGCAGAAACAAATATGTAGGAAGCGTAAGGCCCCTTCCACTAATGTTGTGGAAGACAAGGAAGAGAAAAGCCCATTTCTGCGATTGTACAAGCAAACCTGTAGCAAGATAGAAGAAGGAGTGGACAAGATAACTACAAGTGTTGAAGCTTCATCGGCTCCGCCAATGAGCAGCCAAATTCCTAGCATGGCAGAGGCCATGAAGATGGTGAAAGAATGTGGAGTGCAAGAAAAAACTGCCCTTATGCATACAGCCACATTGCTAATTATGAAACCTGAAATTAGAGAGGTTCTCAGTTTGTTTGAGACAAATGAAGGGAGATTTGGCTGGCTTGAGAGGGAGCATGAGATGAAGAAGAGGCTATGAACCATATTGTGTCCGTTTATGTTTAGAATCGTTATGGTCTCCTTTGTGGATCAATATTCGATTGTTGTGGTCTTTTATGTGGAACAATGATATTTATGTAAAACCATTATTATGATCATACATTTTTGTTGTCTTGTATGTGGAACAATGATATCTATGTAAAACCATTTGTCTGATCATGCATTTTCTATCTTTCTATCTGTTGATGTCATTATATGTATTCATTATATACTCATGATATGCTGCTTGTTGTGTAGATTGATGCAGTTATGGAAGAAGTTGCTAAAAATGGGCAGAAAGGACTATTATTACTAGCAGAATTGTCAAAACAAGCTGCTAGCATTGGTCACTTAGGTAACCTGTACTCTGAGAGGTACGTAAAAAAAGGGAATTATAGAGATGGTCAACAATAACTCCGTCTATGTTGTAATAACATAGCCGGTCCCAAGCCGGGTAGAGGTGGAGGGGTTGTGATAGGCTTGACGAGTCAACAACTACACTTAGCCATTCTCATGGAAATGAAACCCAATAGAAATTCGTTGGGGCGTAACCCTCTTAGCGACGCGTCATATTGGAACCGGGGGTATGGTGTTAAGTGGGCAAGGGCCGGGTCGCCACCGCCTTAGTGGCGCGCCATATCGGAACTCGGATCTGGTGTTAAATGAGCAAGGACCGGATTGCCACCACCTTAGTGGCGCGCTACATCATCGCCCGGATGTAGTGATAAGTGAGCAAGGGTCTTTGCATCTTACTCGACGGGTGCAAAGCGTAAGGAAGCTAGCCGAGGAACATATATTTCGGGTGGGTAGTTGGAATGTAGGATCCTTGACAGGGAAGCTACGTGAGTTAGTAGATGTTGCCATTAGGAAACGAGTAAATGTTCTTTGTGTACAAGAGACTAGATGGGCGGGTCAAAAGGCGAGAGAAGTCGAGAATACCGGTTTCAAGCTTTGGTATTCTGGATCGGCTGGGACTAAATGGCGTAGTTGTTCTAATAGATAAGAGTCTTAAGGATGGAGTAGTGGATGTTCGAAGACGAGGAGATAGGATCATCTTAATCAAGATAATAATTGGGGACATTGTCTTGAACGTCATTAGTGCTTATGCCCCACAAGTTGGGCTCAACATGAGTGCTAAGAGGCAAT
Source organism: Neostapfia colusana (assembly GCA_030760725.1). Lineage (NCBI taxonomy): Eukaryota > Viridiplantae > Streptophyta > Magnoliopsida > Poales > Poaceae > Neostapfia > Neostapfia colusana. The sequence continues at coordinate 2,556,304 of JASWHV010000005.1, read as the reverse complement.
TTTGGGAGGACTTAGAGGATATGGTTAGTAGTGTACCGATAACCGAGAAACTCCTCATAGGAGGAGATCTCAATGGTCATATGGGTGCAACTAACCTAGGATTTGAGGGAGTACATGGAGGCTTTGGATGCGGCGATAGAAATCAAGAGGGTAAGGACATCCTAGACTTTGCCGTAGCCTATGATCTGTTGGTAGCTAACACCCTCTTTAGGAAGAGGCAATCTCACCTAGTGATCTTTAGTAGTGCCCAACACTCTAGCCAGATTAACTTTGTCCTCACTAGGAGAAGGGATAGACGGGAGTGTCTAGATTGTAAGGTGATCCCCGGGGAGTGTGTTGTGACACAACATAAGCTTATGGTAGTTGACTTTCGCTTCCATACATGTTTTTTATGGGACAAAGGTGTCAAAATCACAAGAACAAAGTGGTGGAAGTTGAAAGGAGAACCACAAGAATCCTTTAAAAATAGGGTGATCATAGAAGGACCCTAGGCAGAAAATAGAGATGCAGATAGTATGTGGGTGAAGATGGCAACTTGCATTAGAAAGGTAGCTAGTGGGGTGTTCGGGGTGACAAAAGGAAGAAAACTTGTAGATAAAGACACTTGGTGGTGGAATGAGGATGTACAAAAAGCCATTAAGGAGAAGAAGAAGTGTTTCAAGAGTTGGCATAATGATAGAAGCGCAAGCAACATGCTTAAGTACAAAGAGGCCAAGAAAAATGCAAAACGGGCTGTGAGTAAGACAAGAGGACAAGCCTATGATGAGTTATATGAGAGACTAGAGACAAAAGAAGGTGAAAAGGACATATACAAGATAGCAAAAATCCACGAGAGAAAGATGAGCGATTTCAATCAAGTTAAATGCATCAAAGATGAGACTGACCGTATTCTAGTGAAGGATGAAGAGATTAAGAATAGATGGTGGGATTACTTTAATGGGCTATTCAATGATGAGAATGGGAGCACTATGGTTGAGTTGGATGACTCCTTTGATGACTCCAACAGGCGGTTCGTGCGGAGGATACAAGAGTTTGAGGTTAAGGAGGCCTTAAAAGGATGAAAGGAGGAAAGGCTCTCGGCCCTGATGATGTCCCTATTGAGGTGTGGAGATGCCTTGGGGACGTGGCAATAGTATGGCTCACAAAGCTATTCAACCATATTTTTCAGTCAAACAAGATGCCTGAAGAATGGAGGAAAAGTATATTAGTACCTATCTTCAAAAATAAAGGAGATATTCAAAGTTGTACTAATTATCGAGGGATTAAGCTTATGAGTCATACTATGAAGCTTTGGGAGAGAGTGATTGAACACCGACTGAGGAAAGTGACCAATGTCACTAAAAACCAGTTTGGTTTTATGCCTGGGAGATCTACAATGGAGGCGATTTTCTTGCTCCGTCACCTTATGGAGAGATATAGGGAGCAGAAGAAGGACATGCATATGGTGTTCATTGACTTGGAGAAGGCGTACGACAAGATACCAAGGTCAGTCATGTGGTGGGCACTAGAGAAACATAAAGTGCCAACAAAGTGCATTACCCTTATCAAGGATATGTACAATAATGTTAGGACAAGTGTGCGCGTAAGTGATAGTGAGACTGATGCATTTCCTATCACGGTAGGACTACATCAAGGATCAGCCTTGAGCCCATACTTCTTTTCATTGGTGATGGATGAGGTGTCGAAGGATATACAAGGGGATATCCCTTGGTGCATGCTCTTTGCCGATGATGTAGTGCTGATAGATGAAACTAGAGATGGTGTTGATAAGAAATTAGAGTTATGGAGACAAACCTTAGAGTCCAAGGGGTTTAGACTTAGTAGGACCAAGACCGAGTATATGAGGTGTGACTTTGGTGGTGTTGCTCGTGGAGAGGGAAATGTTAGTCTACAAGGACAAATAGTACCTAGAAGGGACTCTTTCCGATACTTAGGATCAATGTTACAAAGCAATGGTGATATTGATGAGGATGTTTGCCACAGGATCAAGGTAAGTTGGATGAAATGGCGACAAGCCTCTAGAATCCTATGTGATAGGAAGGTCCCACAAAAGCTAAAAGGGAAGTTCTATAGGACAGTGATCAGACCCGCGATATTTTATAGGGCGGAATGTTGGCCAACTAAAAGGCAACATGTCCAACAAATGAGTGTCGCAGAGATGCGCATGTTACGGTGGATGTGCGGTCACACGAGAAGAGACCGAATAAGGAATGAGGCGATTCGTGATAAGGTAGGGGTGGCGCCGATTGAAGAGAAGTTAGTCCAACATCGACTTAGGTGGTTTGGACATATCCAGCGGAGGCCTCTAGAAGAACCGGTTAACAGTGAGATTTTAAGAGGTAGACAAAATATTAGGAGGGGTAGAGGACGACCAAGGTTGACCTGGGAGGAGGCGGTAAAACGAGATTTGAGAGATTGGAATGTATCTAGAGACTTAGCTCATGATAGGACCGCATGGAAAGTAGCAATTCATGTGCCAGAACCTTAGTCTTGTTTCCTTTTTTCTTTCTTTCTTTTTTCTTTCTTTTTTCTTTTTTTTTTCATTTTTTCATTTTTTTTCTTTTCTTTTTTTTTCTTTTTTCTTTTTTCTTTTTCTTTTTTCTTTTTCTTATACCTCTCCCTCTCTTTTACTTCATTGATATTGGGTTTCATGTCTAGCCGACCCCAACATGCTTGGGATAAAGGCTTGGTTGTTGTTGTTGTTGTTGTATAGAGATGGTCAACAATCTGGTATTGAATGGATTATGGAGTCTTTTGATCGTCCTCGATATTTTTACAAGATGTTTAGGATGACTCCTGAGGTTTTCATGTCACTTAATGATTTGCTTGTCTCTACATATGGTTTGAAGTCAACAAGTAATGTTACATCCATTGAGTCGTTGGCCATGTTTTTATGGATTGTTGGAGGCCCTCACTCATTCCCCCAAGCTGAAAATCAGTTTGTTAGATCTTTATGGACAATTCACATGAAGTTTAAGGAAGTATTGTTATGTTTGCGAAAATTAGCAAAAGATAACATCCAATCGAGAGATCCTTCTTTTAGTACTGCGCATGCAAAAGTGAAAGAAAGTCGTTTCTGGCCTCATTTCAAAGGAGCTATTGGTTCTATAGATGGGTCACATATTCCAGTTACTGTGCCTAGAGAGGAGGTTGTCAACCACACGTGTCGTCATGGGTACACATCTCAAAATGTGCTTGCAATATGTGACTTTGACATGAGGTTTCTCTTTGTGGTTGCTGGTTGGCCAGGCTCTGCACATGACACACAGATACTCAATCATACATTAACAAATTTTAATGACAAATTTCCAAAACCTCCTCCAGGTATTACATTTTGACACTACATACTCTAGTCATGTAGATTTGATTGTAATTTTTTATTTCCAGGCAAATCTATCTTGTTGATTCCGGTTATCCAAACTGAACTGGATATCTTGCGCCTTTCAAAGGGAGTACATATCATCTACCTGAATTTCGTCTTTGCAGTCAAAGTGCACCTCAAGGAAAGTACGAGATTTTTAATTTTTGACATTTATCACTTCGTAATGTCATTGAGCGTGCATTCGGAGTTCTCAAGCAAAAGTGTCATTATTGCTTGCATGGCATTACACAATTTTATTCATGATAGCGCATTGACGGATAAGGAGTTTGAGAGATGCGATGAAGATGAGGATTATATGCCCTCGGCGGTGCAAACAATGGCACAACCACAAGAAGATGAAATTCCTGAGGAGAATGAGACTACTATGAACAATATTCGTGATAGCATAGCTAATGCTTTGGTTAGATAGTTCAAGAGAATAAATCTTTTTACTATGAATAATATTTGTGATCATGAAGTGTCTTGTTGCAATTCGTAACTTCGTACTACTTATATAAAATCACTTTTATATTTATAATACTTATACAAACAGGCTTACAGAGTCACAAGACTAATACAAACAGGTTTACAGAGTCCCAAGGCTATAACAGATATTTCTTACAGAATCCACAGTTGACAGTTGTTTCCAGCCAAACAGATTTCAGCTTCCCCGCAGTTGTCAGCTCACAACAGGTTCCCCACAGCTCACAGCAAGAATCAGATTTTCACGAATCCACAGCTGAACCAAACACACCCTAAGCAAGGTTAAGCGTGAAAAACGATAAAAAGTAAATCCCAACCATCCCATAACCAGGCTTCAAGGAATAATAAGAAAATCTAGTAAACTCCCTAGCATGGGATTTAAATTTAAAGACATGCATGCAACTACTCTAGCTAAATTCCTAAAGTAGAAGCAATATGGTCAAGGGCACTTGCCTCTCAAGAAGTGCTGCTGCTTGGAAGCGTCAAAGCCTTGAGCTTGCACGTCGAACGTCGGCTTGGGAACTAGTGTCCAAAATCACCCTCATGTACGATTGAACGACACTTCCTACCCCCCCCCCCCACTAAGCACAATCATCTCACTGTACCATTCACTGTTGCTTGACCAGATCTCCTTGTAATCATCAAGCAAATGCACGTGAAAGTGTGACCTGAGCTTGTCAAAGTAATTATAGAATGGATCATTTGTTGCAATGTAGAGATTTCTCCAAGGCCTAACAAGCTTTGGTAGCTTAGCCACAAGTGCATCAGGCGATGAGTCCGCATCCATGTTGGGATACATTTTCTTGTATTGTGCCTTCCACCCTCGTACTACATGTAAACCATCATAATCCCGGTCCATCCTACCTGCAATCTCAGTTACAATGTTCATCAACCTCTTCGACTTCCAAATAGCGTACCAAGGCCTTTGGATGACCTTACCTGCTCTCCCTTCACAAACCCTGTACCAGTAATTCTCAGACTCCTACACATTAAACTGCCTGCAAATGATGTTGCTCTTGTCCTTCTTAAGTTGCATTGGTGTCACCTTGTACGACGGTACCTTCCTCACTGTGATTCTGGCATGAACTTCTTCTTGTCCCAGCGCTTCAAATCCTTCAAGAAGTCCCCTTCCTCTACCACAGGCATAGACTCCTTCAGATGCTCAAAATCAATGTAATACCTAAAATCTTTCCCATCCATGTCCTTCCCATCTACTGTGTGCGCCCCAGACAAACCTACATTTAGATCCATCACAAAAGTTCGGTTCAGGAACTTGGCTTGACCGAATCCACACAAGAAGCTCCAAATGTATTGGTTCTTGCAATGGTGACCGCCTCTCATGTAGTACAAGTACTTCCCTTTCTTGAACTCTACCTCTGATCCAACCACCGGGATGGTGTTATTGATCTCTACGCCCACTGGTGGTGCCTTAACACGTAGTGTCTTGGGGCCCTTCCGCAGTGGCCAGCGAGCTGCATTTGCCCCGACCAGAACTTTCCAACGTTGACGATCTCAAGAGCACACCCTTTGCCTACAGTGAGGATGAACCGGCGATAGTCCCTGTACCGGCGCCACGGCTTCTCCTTCCGATTCCAGAACCGCCAGGCGACATCGCACACCCCGGGCTTGGGCCCGGGCACCGGCGTCTCATAGCTGAGGCACACGATGGACTTGCGGAAGAAGGCCTTGGCGTTGAACGTCTTGACGGTGGCGAGGACGCTTGGGTCGGAGCAGTTGAGCGGCGCATCCGGGTCGCACGAGGTGGTGTTGATCGCGGGAGCGCTGGGCACGACGGAGGCGTCGACCTCATTGAGTCGGGCCAATGCTGGGATCACGGAGGAGTTGAATTCCTCGTCAATGGGGAGGAGTGAGTGGTTGGCTGGGTGGAGGAAGGTGAGGTGAAGGTTGGAGAGCACGGTGGTGCGGGCGCGATGAGGGGGAGCGCGGAGGCGTCGCGGGGCGGTGGAGCGGGGGCGGCAGTGGTGGCGAGGGCTGTGGAGGAGGTGGGAGAGGCGGCGCGTGACGGCGGTGTTGAGCTCGAGCAGGGAGGTGGGGTTGGCGGAGTCGGTGGCCGTGTGGGAGACGTACGGCTGTGGCGTGGTCGTCAGCAGGGGTGACGGTGGGGAGGAGGAGCAGGAGGACAGGAGAGCGGCGCGCAACGGGTTCCCAAGAGAGGGGGGCGGCGCTCTGGGAGGAGGCGAGGCGCGGCGGGGAAGAGGAGGAAGGAGGAAGAAGGCTGTGGCTGACATGTGGGCCCTACGTGTCATAGAGGGAAAGAGGGAACCCTAGGGCGCGGTTGGGCCGGGCTAGCTAGGAAATCAGATGGGTTTCGGCCTAATTGCTTGGGTTTCTATTTTTATTTTCAATTTGATTTTCTTTATTTCACATTTTAAATCTGAATTCAAACGAGTTTTCTAACGTGTTTTAAATTTTAAATTCTTTGCTCAACATGAGGCTAAGTGGGGTGTTACAAAATTTTTGTCTTTAAAATGATTTTGTATGTTATCGGTGCTAGAATTACGTTTACCCCTCTTCATTGTCACTTGTACAGTTCTACTGTAAAACATGTTGTTTGCTGCCTCTCAACGGAACAACCCAGCAACCTTCTCTATCTCAAGCCACCCACGGACGACAGTGCCTCCCTCCTAAATTCCCTCTTCGCTTCCCATGTGAGCTCCACTACCCCACCCCCTCTTTCCTTCGTGGGCGTAATGGCGCTGTGAGGAGCCATAGGACGCTGCATCCGTTCTGTTTCCTCAAAACGGGCGAAGACGTGGGCCTGATGCGAGTTTATGTTATGACGTAAGTCGGCCCAACAGTGTTGCGGCCAGACCCGCGCAGCTTGCACCCTATCCGTGCAAGAATTTTTTTTTATTTTAGCACTATTTATTAATCATTTAATATTAATAGCCTCCCGAATCTTTTACCAAAATAGGCACCGTGTCGTCTACGTGGTGGATGATTTGTCCACGTGGACAACAAATTGTTTACGCCGTGGACGATAGGGTGAAGTCGTCCACAACGTGGACGATTTCTACCCACGTGGCAGCGACGTCGGCGCAACGTGTACCTCCAGCTCTGATGGGATGTACGTGACTCTTGTACGTGTACCTCCGAATCTGCTGGGACGTACGTGACTCTCGTACATGTACGAGTGACGTACCATCCTAGGTACTTCACGTATGAATCCACGGTGAACAAAAACGCATCCGCGATTATGTCCAGAGGTGCCTCTGCCCACTGCCGTACCCAATAATCCAAGCGAGGCCAGAACACGGCCGTAGAGAAATCCTTGCGGGTGTGGCTGCGAGCAAAATATAATGTCATTGAGCGATTTAAAGTTATGTACTTTAGATATCGAAATATATAAAACTTTTTAAGTGTGTGCAGTAGGCGGAACCATGGCCCCTAGGAATTGGGAAGATCTGTTGTCGCCCGAATTGTCGCATAACTCGGTGAGGGGTGTACTTCTCAACGCAGATGTCGTACATGGGAGCCTTTCGTGTCCACCACACGTCCGCATCTCTCGTGCACAACGACAACAATCCAGCGGGTCCACGACGCTCCACAGCCTCGTACGAATACGGAGTCCATACGACGTTGTTGTCCGCGTGTAGGCGGTCGAACGACATCGTATACTCCGGGTAACCCCTATGCACCGTGTCGTCATCCCAGGTACGCTGCAAAACAAAAATAATTGTGAAGCAAATATCTTGCTTAAGAATGAACATATATGAAATCAAACTTCACTTACCCTGTGTCGAGTCCACAATGCGCCCATCGTTGGTCTGTCCTCCTCGGTGTTCCAGTACAAGGCTTTGCTGTAGGGGGTGACGTCCACTACAGGACAACCTATTGGGAACCGCTCGTATGCCCAGAGGATCAGCAACAATGGACATCTAGTCAATGTCCCATCAACCGTGACCTATTAACAATAGAAATATTAAAAGTAACATGATTGGGACATGTCAATTTAACAAATATTTAAACAATCTATTGTTAGTAAATTACCTTTGTGCAGACTGTACAAAGACCTCGATATATAGCCGCTAGCACATCTGAACCCCAACTATACTACAGAACTGCGTGAAGGGGATTGTGTGCTATCTCGCTCACGAAGTAGATAAGGCGTTTGTCGACTGTGTCCCCGTGTGAATATGTGCACATGATCCACCCGAAAAGCAACATAAGATATGCCACCAAGTGTCTGGAGATAGTATACTCATCTATGCCCGGGCGGATGTTCTCGGGCTAAAACGAATAACAAAAAAATATATGTATTATTACAATTTTTACTCATGAACGCATAATGTAAGTAAAATCCAACTAAACTTACCTCGTACAGCTGCAACCAAGTCTTCGGTGGACCGTGCTCTTGTCTCTCTAGGACCGGACTTAACGGACCGTTCCTCTCAGTGTACCTCGGGTGAGGTACGACGCTAGAGAAACGAACCTCTAGATCCTCACGTGAGCCATCTGTGAAGTCTGGCCTACAGACTGTCTGCCCTGCAAGTGGAAGACCTAACAAGTAGGACACGTTCTGGAGCATCACAGTCATCCCTAAAAGACATGTGGAAAGTGTGTGTCTCCGGTCTCCATCGGTCCACCAACGCAGTAAGCAGGGAACGATCGTAGGTTAGTCGTGTGGACTTTTGTTTAGACCATTCCATTATTTGGGGCTCCAACATCCTACATAGTGGTAGGAGCCCCACTGCACTCAACCTACATTATACAATATCAATTAATACGAAACCATCTAACAATATTTGAACTATTTAATTAAAAACATACTTACCGGTCAATCCATCTATCATCCAGGTGCAACGGCGTCTTCGGTAGCCTCAGTCGTAACTGTGTTTAGTTTGACTCCTCGAGCACTGCTCAAGTATGAGCGGTGTCAAACGTCGAACTGAGCGTCCAAGAGCTCGTAAGTGCCACTATCACCTACAGCCATGATTGTAGGTTTACAATATATTACTTGTTAGTCATTGAAATGTAGAGTACATCGGTTGCTGGCAAATGAAACAAAAAAATTTGTAGCTACGAAAAAATACTAATATATGTAACTTCTTAACTTAAGATAGTGTTCGTTATAACATCTGTAATACATGAAGATGGTACAGTGAAAGATTACAGGAACGGAATTTGACTCAAAAATATATCATTGTTGATCCCGCCGTGAGCAACAACCACGAGGACGTCTCTCGTCAAGCAGGTGCTCCCGTAACATTAAACTAAACGTAATTCTTGTAACTATAGCCAACTGCGTTACAATTGCTACATTTAATTTGTTATGACGGTGAGCACTCATCCATATCATTTTTTATACGTCTCGTTTTACGCCGACCACGACTTTGCTTCAATCTCAAATAATCAGGACCTCTTTCAAATTCTGGTCCTGCATCGTTGGTGAATGTATAAAAAATTTGGTAACCAAATATCTCTACGTGACATTGTATGTAAAGTCTACTTCAAAAAGTACTATGAGACATATATAGTTGGAGATAATTGACTCCGACTGTAGGCAGCAATGACATGAGAACAAGCCCTATGGAGGAGATTTAGCTTCATACAAGTGCATATGGCCGAGTTGTCATGAAGGGGGAACTCGTGCACAGTCCGTTCATTCGTGGCACAATGTCTGCCTCTATCTCTGCATGTGATCTTGAACCTGCTCTGAAAAGTTCCCGTTTGTTTCACACTATGTAAATGAGTCTTCTTAATCTTCTCGTCCAAGTAGTCACAAACAAATTTTGAGAAAACTAAATTAGGATCAACCATCAGTAGTGAAGCTTTTGCAAAACGCTCACAAAAGTATTTCATCGTTCCATTCAAGATTCCTTCAACAATAACAACCAATGGTAAAACTCTTGACCCACGTAGGACGAAGTTGTAGACCTATAGGAAAATTGCAATAATTTGTAGTACTACTAACTTTATAGATAACTAAAAATAGCACAAACGCTTACATACCTCGGCTAAATTAGTTGTCATAATTCCATACCTAGCACTCTGTGTCATATAACAATAACCATTTCTCTTTCGGCTCATTATGAATACAATGCGAGAAACATCTGATAGATGCTCCAGCCCTACGAGAAATTGTATGTTCAGTTGATGGAATAGTAGAGAGTGGTACAGAAGTATCTTTCATTACTATCCCGTCCCATTACCTCATCAGTGTGTTTCTTTGTGAGCTCATCAAGACGACACCACAAAGAATTAAACTTCTTCTCTTGATTCTGACTATAGAGATGCTTAAATATTTTCATTAGTTGTTTGTTTTTGAAATGACTTTAAAATTTACACCCAAGTGCCTCATATACCACCTTGATTCTATATTCGGCCAAACTGGTAGGAGATAACTCTCAGCGCAACCATACTTTATATCCGTTATTGCCTTAAAAAAACCAGCATGATGATCATGTATGACACATATATTTTCTGGGTCTTGCACTACATCAACTCTAACCCGTTTGAGACCAGTACCAACTGTTAGTATTTTGATTCTCCACAAATGTAAAGGCCACGGGCAAAATTTGATTGTCGGCATTAACTCTAGCTGTAAGAATTTGACATTTATACTTTCCGGTTAAGAACGTACCATCCATACACAGATTGAGCTACAATATCGAAATGTGTTTATGCATTGATGTAGTGAAAAAATGCACGGTGAAGAATAAACTTCCCAGGAAGACTGGGGTTTGGAACATCCACGATATCAACACCCGTGCTGACATTCCAAATTCTGATGGTATGTAGTAACTCTGGAAGATTATTATAAGATACTTCATAAGTATCAGATCTTGCCTCAATAACCTTCTGTTTTGCTTTCCAAGCTTTGGAGTAGTTTATTGTATACTTAGAATCTTGCTCAATGGTGTTGATATTAGATTTTGGCTCAAAAGAAATATTATCAACCACACGAGCATACATGTGATTTACAACAAACTGCGATGTAAGGGCAGTATTGTATTTCTCAATATGTTGTAACTCACACGCATGATCAATCACAATAGAACACTTCCAAAGGTTACTCTATTTCTCAGCATATCTGCGAACACTAAAGGGGCAAGATGTTGATAAGCATCTGACATCATAAAGTTTCTTAGTGGATCGAGAAACTTTAAATGATCTCGTCACTAAAAGGGACTAGTATTTAATAGCATGTTACAATGCTTCTTTACTTTTGAAAAAATACCCCATTGTTATTGTATTGCTGTGATAATCCAACGGCAAATGATACCCTTCAGTGGCTCTTAAGTTTTCAAAATTTGAATTACTCCAATCGACAGGGACTGGAGATTGATCTTCATCGTCGGATGAATCATATTCAGAAATATTACTGTAACCGTATCCTCAACAACCATCTGTTGAGTTATATGTTCAATATGCTCTTCTTCATCTGCTTGACCTATTGGCCTACTGACAACATTATGTGTCACTTCATTATCACTTTCTTCTTCCGCATCATCACCATCATTATCATTTTCTTCTTCCGCATCATCACCATCATGAACTTCCCCTGGCGTCTCGGCAACTACCTCCTTTGCTTCAACCCTAACTAGAAGTATCAAAGGTCACCCATATTGTAAACCCTTTGCAATGTAAGTACGCAAAACAGGTGTTCCCTTTAGTGGCAGTAGCTTCTAAAAAATGTCTCTCTCTTGCACGGTTGATAACTCTATTTATCTTCAACTCATATTGATCATCACTCAATTTAAAAAACTTTCAGCAACCATCTATGAACCCTATAAATGTCCTTTCCATTGGACTAGGTATTCCCTGATTTATAAAAGGAAGTCCTGATAGATCTATCTAATATGAATTATAATTAATTTTTCCATCTCTATAAAATATCTGTAATTCTACTTTGTTGGACATACCTAACATACGTATATATGAAATTCAATAATTACAAATATAGAAGTGTAAATACATGAAGTATATAAATTTGAAAACATAAATAAAAATACGCAAAATATAATCTAAATACAAAAATGTAAAAAACTTTGTATTTAACATTAACATACATTAGTAGTATTATAAAAATATAAATACAGAAATTACAAACTCATAGGTAATATAAGGAATATAATCAGAGGGTTATATGTAAAAACTAGGTGTTGAGGGGTGTTTTTACATTTATATTAATATTCCAGAGGTTTAATCATTGTTTACGATTAATAGTATGGCTAAAATGTTAAAATCAAGAGTTAGAGGGGTCTAAAAACAGTTCTACTGTGATTTTCTCAATTATCAAAACTAATATAAAACTAAATTAAAAATAACATAAACCCTAAAGTCTAAAGTAAATCTTATACTATATTTAAACTAAGCTAAATCCTGAAAGATACTAAAAAGTAACCTAAAACTAAATTCAAACTAATCTAAACATAAAAGTCCGAACTAAATCTTATACTAAATTCAAACTAAGCTAAATATTAAAAACATACCAAAAACTAAATTTAAAACTAACCTAAACATAAAATCAATCTAAACTAAACCCTAACACTAAATTCGAACTAAACATAGCACTAAACCCTAAATTCAAACTAACCTAAACATAAAAGTCAGGAACTAAATCTTATACTAAATTCAAACTAAGTTAAATCTTAGAAACATAATAAAAACTAATATAAAACAAAATTTAAACTAACCTAAACATAAAATCAAAGTAAACTAAACCCTAAACCCTAACACTAAATTCAAACTAAACTTAACACTAAACCCTAAATTCAAACTAAATTAAATAAAAGTCCAAAACTAAATCGTATACTAAATTCAAACCAATCTAAATTTTAAAACATACTAAAAACTAACATAAAACAAAATTTAAACTAACATAAACATAAAATCAAACTAAACTAAACCCTAAACTCTAACACTAAATTCAAACTAAACTTAACACTAAATCCTAAATTCAAACTAACCTAAATAAAAGTCCAAAACTAAACTTATACTAAATTCAAACTAAGCTAAATCTTAAAATATACTAAAAACTAACATAAAACTAAATTTAAACTAAACCCTAAATCCTAACCTACAAATTATACAATGAAAACTAATTAAAGTAACTACATTTAAAATTCCAAATTATATTTAAAAGTTTATACCTTCTAATTTTTCTTTTTTTCTTTTCTTTTTTTCTTTCTTTCTTTCTCTTCTTTTCTCCTTCTCTTCTCTTCTCTTCTCTTCTCTTCTTCCTCTCTTTGGTTGTGGGGGGAGGCAACCCGGACGGCCCGGGTTATATAAAAGAATTTGTCGTCCACTCGATGGACGACAGGACACGTCAGTCCAACGGTCCATTGACCGTTGCCCGACGTGGCTGTCACGTGGGCAGAAATCGTCCACGCCGTAGACGACGGGGTGGTTATTTTGGTAAAAGAATCCATTGACCGTTGCCCGACGTGGCTGCCACGTGGGCAGAAATCGTCCACGCCGTGGACGACAGGGTGGTTATTTTAGTAAAAAAATCGGGAGACTATTAATAATAAATGATTAATAAATAGTGCTAAAATAAAAAATTCATCCGCGCAGCTTCCTTCCATACTTCTACGAGCCGTACTAGTATTTCCCACTCGGACGTTTGTTTACCTTCAGCTCAGTTCGGCTTGGCACACAGCACAACAGATGCTCGTATAAATTAATCATGCTTCCATCTTCTCCGATGACTAACTTTCGACCGAAAAAACTCTTGTTACGTGTCATTGCGGTAGAGAAGTCCAAGAGACGAGGCAGAAAAGCAGGAGCACAGCAGCAGATAGATAACTTCGTGCGCCTAGCTCACTTTCACCGCTCGGCTGGCTGGGCAGCCTCCCTGCCATTCCTCAAGCGTACAAGCTTCACGTGCGCCAGCTGAACGCCGTAACGCCTTCTACTACGGACCTGTAAGAGCCGGGAGGCGCCATTGCCGAGCGACAGCATCAATTCCTGACCGTGACGTACCCGGCGCAGGGGCACATCACTACTCCGGCGCGCCGCCTCACCGACGCCGTGCCCCCGCTCTCGGCATTCCGGTGGATGTTCCCGGGCGCCGCCGCGTCGGGGGACAAGGTGGACGGCGGGGGGAGCAGCTGGTCGCGTATGTGGCTTACTCGGACGGCTACAACGGCGGTTTGGACAGCGCGTCGGGCAGCTACGCGCGGTACGTGGAGCGTGCCTGGATGGCGAGCACGCGTACTTCCACTACTAGCTGGGGACGGCGCGAACGCCGAGGTGCGGCTGCCCGGCCTCCCGCTGCTCCGTGCCCGCGACCTGCCGTCCTTCCTCGCCATCATCTCCACGGTCACGAGTCACGGCATTAGCCCGTGAATAGTACTGTTCTCCATTGCCTTGTACTCTTGTAAAGCCAGGCGGCTTCATACGACAGCAGCTGAGCATATATATATAGACGTCGCTCACCATGATGTCCGCCTCGCTGGTGCTGGAGGAGATAAAAGGATTGTAGTCGGCGTCTAAACTCTAAACAAGTCAGGATGTAGTCGATGATGGTTGTCTTCATCAAGCTTCTTCGGCAGCCGCCATCTCATCAGCAAGGCTCTTCATCTTATCTTGATGAAGTAGGCGGCAACAGTGGAGTCAACATTTTCCTCCCTTGAAAACTGGCCGCGGATCTGGATGACCAGAGCCTTGGAATATTATGATGAAAACATGATGTTGGAACTCAAATTATTTTAAAGCTCCAGAAAACTGAAACTGCAATTTGCCATTCGACTTAACAGTATGTTTGTATAATAGTAGAACTGAGATAAATGTCAGAAAATTCACTCTATTATAAAATTATTGTCGAAAAAACAAAACAAAAAATATATACAGGCTTGTATGGACTCATTTGTAGTACCCATTTAAAGGAAATTAAAGAATCTTACACATTGGAACTCATAATCATCAGGTCAGGAGGTAGGCTTTATTCATTCAAAATAAAACTGGGAATTAATAGCAATCTGTATGTCACAACCCACCTGAGAAAAAGGCAGCAACCGCTGCCCACAACCGCCTCCTACAACCCCTTCCTTCATTCTCCTATTTAAACAAACAAGAGACCCCAATTCTCTTTCTCCCACACACAAGCAAATTCTCATTAGGATACCCTCCAACAAGAAAAAAAATGTAGAAGATCCTTGATTCTAGCGCTCTTGCGATGAAGTCCGACGATCACCGCCGCCGTTCAATGCATTTTGGGGCTGTTTCGATCAAAGAAACCGCACTAGGTGAGTTACTCGTGTTTTCCTCCTCCGAATTTGGTAGAAAAGTTGAGGATTAGTGAGTTTTTCCATGTGTTCGTGTTTCTTTGTCGAGACAGTCATCGCTGCCGCCGAGCGACACCGTGCGCCTCCGTTGATCACGGCCGGAATGATGCGGCCCTCTCGAAATCGTTGAATTAAGAACCAGCCCCAAAACCAACTGTCGATTTTCAACGGCAAATTTTGACATTTCTGAGCAGCAATAAAAAGGCAAGTGTTCCTTGACCACTTTGTTCCTATTCTAGGATGAATAGTTAGATTATTTGCATGGTGTCATTAACATGAAACCTAATTTAGGGTGTTTCCCTAGTTTATTTCCTTTATCATTCCTTGTTGAACCATGGGGGAACTTAGTTGATATTTGATGGTTATCATTTTATGTGCTTAGCCATGCATACTTAGAACTTAGAGAATGAATGGAACATTGATGATACTCGTCTTGTGGTATTATATGAAAGACACAAGAGTGTGTCATGGTAATAGGAATCTAGACAAACTGGTTGTTTGGTTGGTGCTTCATGCACGAGACTCAGGAATGAGTTAGTGCCTGCCTTAGATTCTAAGGACCGGCTCATGGAACAGTTAACCCGGCTTTACAGTGCCACCACAAGACTGAGATGGGGCAGCTTGGCCAATTAATTAGGAGTTTGCCGGTATAGTATGAGTGTTTGGATGGTGCGGGGAATGGGAGTCCATTTTTGACTGCCCTCGGAACTGCAAGGCTCAAGAGGGGGCTTCTGTAGGGGAGGGTTACTCCCAGGAACTATAGCGGTGAAACCTCAGTGGGCTTGTACTTGCCGGTAGGCCCTTTGTAAAGGCCATGTAGTGATCTCCTGATCGCACACCAAAGAAAGTGTGTAATGTGGCTTGCAACCACGGATATCATGGAGGTTTCTTAGTCCATCTGGCAACAGGGGATGAAATCACTACTTGTGGGTAAAGTGGTACAATCTCTGCAGAGAACCAAACTGTCATGACAGCCGTGCTCACGGTCAAGAGCGGCTTGGACTTGTCCATGATTAGAGAAACATGGATGTGAGTCAAAAGAGGTTGTTGGGTGGTGTAACCTAACACTAATGACTTAATTATGATGATGATGGGATTGACACTTAGTAAGATAGGTTGCTAATCAAAGCTAAGGCTTAGGATTAATGCATAGTGCTTAACTATGTTAGCCTTCCCTTGCTATTGGTCTTCATAACATTCTTTCCTACACTTGCTGAGTACCTTCGGTACTCAAACTTGCTTTTGTTGGATATCATATGTTGACTCAGGTGCAAATGAAGACATAGACTATGACGAGGAATACTTCGATCCCGAGGAGTTATTCTAGGTTGGCGAAACCCCCGGGCAACGCCTGTGGAGATGGAGCAACCATGATGTAGTCTTCCGCTGTTGTGTTTAAAGTATTGGTACTAATAGTTGATATTTTATGAACAATTATGTAATAGTATGATGTACGTTAAACTTGGCTTGTAATATAATGATATTACACTCTTGTCGTCACATGTATGAATCAACTGATCCTGGCATACATGTGAGAATACGCTCGGTGTTCCTTATGGAATATCGGGTGTGACACTGTATGACTGGGTCCGTATATTTAACTTCTAGGCGGAAATCTGTTTGTGTAAAACATTGCATGCATGCATAACTACCATTAATTATACAAGAATAAAACCATTGTATCTTGTTAGTGTGTAGCAATGAACAAGAAGAAACTGGATAGATCGTAGCCAAAGCTTCAAACTAAAGAAGCAGGGATAATTGATCTCGTCAAAGAATAAAAACATATGTAAGTCGAAAGTTAAATTATTTTTGCAGCCATGTCAAGTTGTATTGAGTCAGAACTAGAAAGTTTATAGTAGATATGAAACTCTTCATTCTTTTTATTTAGATTTCCAGAGAGCAATTGAAAGCTAAAGCATGCAGTTTATTATCACACTGCTACATTTAGCATATCTAAATCTTTTGGATTGCATCTGTTCTTATCAAGAGTATGTAAACAACTGTACTTATCTTGAACTATCATGAAAATTATTTTATTGTCACTAAAGAAATATTAAAATTATGGTAATAATAGCATGATGATATTGTGGAATCTTATTAGAGAATACATTAAATACCAAGAATCAAAATGCATAAGAGAATGAAACTTGTAGAGACATGTATATGTGTCTGCAGTTTGCCACAGAAAGCATGCATGTAACAAGCATTACAGTTACCATTACCAAAAATTTCACTGATTTACATGACTTCATGATTTCGTAAAAAGTGGAATAAATATTTTATGAATCTTTTTCTGATATCTCTTTGTAAAATAACTAATGCAAGATCGTGTGAATTAGCTATAATACCAGCTTGTTTCAACAAACATAAATGTATAAGAAATGGATTATAGCGAGACACAGCTGCCACATTTTAGTTTTGATGCTTCAACAAGGAGCATTACATTTGGCCAGTTGAACTAGATAGATTACAGACCATGGCAGACCATCTCATTAACTGTATGCACAAATACAGACTAGTAGGCACTCACAACACAATTGTTGAAAGAGTCTACGATCATGTGCTAACTTAATATTATCTGAACTGGTTTAATCATCATATATCTAACTTCATGTTCGATTAAACATCAGTACGACAACGACAATTATATTGCACTATGAGAATCCGATGTTTCCAGACAAGTAACAGACCTGGATATCATATCACTGGAGGAAGCGACAATAACATCGTTTCAAAGAGTGCGCACTTAGATTTTGGCCGCCCGATCAACCAGAGATGCTCTTGACATTAAAAATGTGGAGGACGTGTTCTTTTAACAAAGTTATATAGTTGCTTGCATTCTCGGTCACTGACACTGAAACAATATGTCATTCGCGCTTTCTCCACTTTACCACGTGAAAAAAAATAGCCTCATCTAATTCCCGTCTATTTCTGAAACCATACCTCCTTAAGTGTAATCTATTATCTCATCAATTTGCAGTAGCCACAAATCATAATTAATCATGTCAGCCCAGGAACTATTGACGGACGCAATGAGATGAACCTTCTGATCCTGAACATGAGAAAAAAAAATGTGATCTCTTTCTTTTTCAGAGATTTTCAAGATCGAGAGAATCGGAGGTTGAATTTTTTTTATCATGTTCTCATTGAAATTTCCATAGCTCCCAGAGCCAGATTTTTAGAGATGAAGCCAGCGTGAGCACTTGAATGGGCTGTTGGAAGTTGTAAACACTAGTTCATTGTCTCTTTGATGAAATAGCAGAGCTCTTACCGTTGTTCGTCTAGTTTAGTGCAAGTCTGGACAGTTGGGTCAGTTTGTGCACTATTTTAGAGAATTTTTATGGTCCAAAATACTAACTAGTATTATTTTCGTAATACTAGTGCTCTCTCCTTTTTTTTATTTGATGTTGGTTAGTTCAAAGTGAACTACCAAACTTCAAATAAAAAGAAACAGAGTGAATATTATCTTTATAGTACTAGTTAGCATTATAACTTGACGGTTCAATCTATTATCTCACACTCACCAATACTTGCTAGTATTATAATTTGTCAGGCTAAGTGTGATATCAGAAAAATAAGGGTGGCAATGGTGGCGGAAAACGTCGAGTGGGGGCGAAAACGGTGTAATCCTCAGTGTGATGTTCGTGCCCTGTTTCCCCCACTACAGGAAAAACGATCATTGACGACGGCCAAATTTATTGTCGATGGGGCCGTCGTCTTTAATGTTATTGACGACGGCTTTGTCTAGCCATCATCAATAACACAGTTATTGACGACGGCAAGACGAGTACCGTCGTCAATAAATAATTGACGACGGTGCCCATCGTTTTTAACTTAATTCGGGTCCACCCGAGGAGTTATTGACGACGGTGACCTAGCACCATCGTCAATAACACAGTTATTGACGACGGATGAACGAGTATCGTCGTCAATAAATTATTGACGACGGTGTCCGTCGTCTTTAACTTAATTCGGGCCCACCCGAGGAGTTATTGACGACGGTGACCAGGCACCGTCGTCAATAACGGGACATATAACCTGTACGCGAGTCGGGAGGCGGCCAGTGCCGCCTCCGACTCGCGCCGAGGTCTCGTCGCCGCCACCCTCCCCGCCGGTCGCCGCCGCCCTCCCCGCCGGTCCCCGCCGCCGGTCCCCACCGCCGCCGCTGCCGGTCGCCGCCGCCCGAGGTAAGTCCCCCTCCCCCTCCGGCCTCTCTCCCCCGCTTTCCTCGCCCCCCCCCCCCCCCCGGCCGCGCCGCCGGCCACCGGCCGGCCGGCCTCGTCGTCCTCCCCCTGTCCGGCCATGTATTTGTATGATTTTACTTTAGTTGATATGGTTGTATAGTTATAGAGTTGATAGACTGTCCGAATTGCAAGCTGACAAATTCTTTTGTAAATGAAAGGGTGTTCAAGCTTTTTTGCATGATGATGATGACCAGAAATCAGAAATGTCATGCATGATCTGGACTCCTGATATGTTCCTGGTTATATACCTTGTTACAGAATATGTGGATTAAAAACAATGACCAAAAACCCACTGTTTGGAGCATCCGGCAACAGAGCAAGATTCTTAGCATTTTTACATCAAACATCAATGTACTAAAGGGGAGAAAGATCAACTTTCTCTGAGCGGCCCTCTTTCAGAATAGGTTGAATTTCCATACCAGCAGTAGCTAAAGAAACAAATAATCCTACACAGCAGTCTTATGATAGGCAAAGGATATATTTCTGTCAGAGGGCATACATCAAAATTTATGCGAGCAGAATCCAGATTGGAGGGAAAACGTTGAGAACATGGGAATTAGAAAAAAACTACAGCTGAAAGTCAGTGTAAGCCCCAGGTTAACACTTAACAGAAGCAAAATACATTAAACATTACCTTCATAATTCTGTTTACAGTGGTGTTATTCAATAGAATGATCCCATCATTATTGGTCCACCGTGACATTTCACTCTGATCAGCTGTAGTATCCATAAAATACAAATGTCTAGCTTGTGGATAGTTATCATTCTAGAATCGTTCAGATCAGTTTCTGTCTTGTCTGCCTTGAATTGAAATACTCAGGAACATGTACCCTTGCAAGGAGCTTCCTTGCAGCGGCAAACAGGCTTCCCTGAAAGTTCCCATCCATTGAATCCACGCTTAAGGACCATGATGTTCTTCACCCTAGAATCTTCCTTGGCGTCTGATAGATAGTCATGAAACATCTGTGCACAAGATGGGTCGTGAATCTACAGTATCATCATCATCACAAGGCAGAAGCAAGCCTATTTACCGAGAAGCAGAAAACACAAGTATTGCAAAGTAGGCATCTTACTCTTAGCTGAAGACCAAGATGGCTAAAGGAAAGGAAGGGAGATTCACATAAGAGAAGAGACGAAGATGGTGGGGGTCGGACCTTGCTGAGGGCGCAGTGGAAGACGAGGGTTTCCTTGGCCTCCGTGGCCTGGACCAGGTCGGGCATCCGGTCGGCGAAGGTGTCGCTGGCGTAGAGGTGCGAGCCCACGACGGCCAAATTTATTCTGCACTCATGCGATAAATTTTGATTCAGATGAGTGTGAAATATTTTACAACTTGTCACATAGTTCTTCAGCTTAACATTATCCATTAATATGCTACAAAGTGGCAGCTGCTTATATGCTGTTGTCAAGTGTGTTTTTTGTTGGTTCATGCATTAGCGCGTCTAAGAGAACGTTGATATTCCCTGAGGCAATGGGAATCAGGGAGCACCGCCCTGCTGTGCCACCCTGCCCCGCCCCAAGCCCCGCCCTGCCACGCCGCCCGACCTTAGTTGATTAATTGTTTAATTAGTATTGTAATTAATTATTGTTTAAATAATACTTTGATTGATTGCGTGATTAGTTACTATATGTAAATAAATGGGTTTCGACACGGTCCGGCCTGACACGACCCATTTAGGGTCTGTCACGGCCCATTTATTGGTAATGTATTAGTCGAGACAGGCACGGAGGATGGCAAGCTCCCGCGCTTGGACGGCGGGCCCCGACGGTGCGGTTTCATCTTTGACCCACTTACGACGGGGCATAACAGCGACAGAGACGTTGGTGAGTTCTTTAGTTGACTTAATTGTATTCTCTTTAAAACTTCTGATGACTTTAATTTTCTGTATTTTCAGGAAAAGTATGGGGAGGAGGTGCGGAGGCTTCGAGGCGACGATTATGATTGGCAGAACTCGTCGATCGTACCTGAAGCCGCCTATGCAAGCGGTGGCGGTAAATCTCACGGTCGGTGAGTTCTGTTGTTTTTCATTTACTTTCATTAACTTCGAGACACGAAACTTTAATACTCTTACTTCGTTGTGTAGGTTGGCCATCTTCGATTGAGTAGTAGACTCGAGGGAGGCGCGGTCTTACTCAAGGGCCTCTTCATCGCAGGGTGGATCCAGCAGGCGTGGCAGCCGTGATCTGGAGCTCTAGAGTGTCCAAGAGGAGCTCCAGAGGACGCAGGAAGCGCTGAGGCTCGCGAACGAGAGGCAGGCAGCCGAGCTCCGGGCTAGGGACGAGTATCAGCACTCGTACATGCTACAGCTGCAAGCTGCCATGCAGGTAAGTTCAGATCATTGTACTCAACGTTTCTAATATATAAATGACATGTATAATAATTTACTTCATATTTGCAGGCTATGGCCACAGGACAGCCCGTTGTCTTTCCTCAGTGGGCGCCGCCATCGATAGAGCTACCACAGGGGCCGACGTCAAGAGCACAGGTACAAAATTTCTCATAATAGCTGCAACTAGTTAAATTTGCTCAAATTTAGTTGAATTTGATCAAACTTACTTAAACTTAGAGAAAACTAGTTAAACATCCTCAAACTGAGTAAAATATGGTACAACTTACTCAACTATAGTCAAATATGACCAAACTTACTCAAACATAGCCAAAACTATTTGAACTAGCTCAAACACAAACACTACTAGTCCAATGTTCTCAAACTTAGTAAAATATGAGCAAACTTACTCAAACATAGCCAAATCTAGCTAACTTGCTCAATTCTAACTTGTAATGAGTTTTTTTAATCATATACACATTTGTGAACTTCTAATTTGTCTAACTATACATGTACATCATAGGGATCAGCGACGCGGGCTCAGGAAACTCCATCCTCTCAGCAACCAGCGTTTGGACGAGCGCACGACGACTTCCTAGACTCCGGTGGCAGCGTATAGTGTTTTTATGCCTGCCTGTGATGTATATTTTGATTGCCTGTGATCTGGCCATCGAGCCAGGGCTGGCCTCGAAGCCAGAGCAGGATTTTCTGTTTTTTAAAAAAAATATTGGAAAGCTTATTGACGACGGTTTCTGGTACTTGGCCGTTGTCAATAAGCCATTAGTATTGACGACGGCCAGGTACCAGAAACCGTCGTCAATAAGCAATTGTTATTGACGACGGCCTAGTGTAAACCGTCGTCAATAAGCCACGGTTACTGACGATGGTTGAAATCCTGGCCGTCGTCAATAAGCTTATTGACGACAGCCTGATTTAGCTGTCGTCAATAAGTCATTGTTATTGACGATGGCCAGGTACCAGAAACCGTCTTCAATAAGCCATCGTAACTGACGACGGTTCATATCATAGCTGTCGTCAATAAGTTTATTGACGACAGCTAGATTTAGTTGTTTTCAATAAGATTATTGACGACGGTTACCATCGTCAATAAATTTATTGACGACTAATAATTGACGACAGCCGAAAACCGTCGTCTATAAAGTTTTACCGTCGTCAATAACTTATTGACGACGGTAGTGTCCTTATTGACGACGGTTTCCAGCCGTCGTCTATTGTCCGGATTTCTGTAGTGCCCGTTGGAGGCGCGACACAACAAAACGTAAATTGGCAGATGAATATTAATAATTTCTATGCTATTACCGTCAGAATACTCGCTTGTGTTATGAAGACAATACAGGCTAGTATTTTAGTATCACTTTCTGCCCATGAAATCATGGATACTACGTATTTGAAACTTGCTACTCCAGTAGATGATTAACACACTGCAAGATTACGACAAGAGCGAATCATCCGAAGCCCTAACCGCTGAGAGCTTGGGAATCTTCCATGTCACAGTCACCCACGCAAAACGCCAAGAGGCACCTTTTTCGCTCGGCGTCATCGTCGATGCGGACGCAAAGCGGCAGCAGCAGCAAGCGGCTGGTAAGACTTGCAGGCTCCCTTGTAGGCACACCCGTGGCTCATGCAGCTGTCGACGTCGGCTCGTTAATTACAGCATTCTCATATGCGCAGCATCCATGTCATCATGGCGCCTCTTCCTCTCGCTGTCGATCTCTTCGCTCGATCTTATCTAAGAGCGGCTGATGAACTCCCTCTGGCGGTAGTCTGCAGGCTATAAATCGTGGGGAGACATAGCTCGATCGCCGTGCACTATTCTCGTCGATCGCCGTATCAGAAGCTTGGCAAGATGAATGCGAGGGTGTTCGGCGCCGGTGACGAGGAGGACGGCCGGGAGACGGTGGTGCTGGCGCACGGGTACGGCGGCACCCGGTCCATCTGGGACGACGTCGTCCCGGCTCTTGCGGCGAGGTTCCGGGTCGTCGTCTTCGATTGGAGCTTCTCCGGCGCCGCGGGTGGCAGGCGGTACTGCTGCTCGTACAACGGCCTGGCCAACGAGCTCGTGGTTCTGATGGACGAGCTGGGCGTGAGGACGGCGGCGTTCGTGGGACACTCCATGGCCGGCATGCTCGGGTGCATTGCGTCGGTCGCGCGGCCGGACCTGTTCAGCCACCTCGTACTCGTCGGAGCTTCACCCAGGTCTGGCTCACAATCTCGCATCATGCATAACTTTAAATCAGTTTTTACTTTTGCCACAGCTCGTAAACTGGTGACGTGGACGTAACAAAAATGAGGACGAACTTATATGAAATTTGAAATAACTCGAAAAGAAATGTATACTTCTCCTTGAGCAAGGGCTAGAGATGTTTGTTGTTTAATGTTAACCTCCTCATGAACGGCTAGACTGCTAGAGATGTTTCTTGTTTAACGTTCACAGGTACATCAACGAGGACGGCTACGAGGGCGGCTTCGAGCGCGGCGAAGTGGACGCCATGCTCGCCGCGGTCGAGTCGGACTTCGCGGCGTGGGCACCGTGCTTCGCCGAGGCCGTGGTCGGGCTGGACCACCCGGCCGCGGTCGCCGAGTTCGCCAAGCAGCTCGCCGCGATGCGCCCCGACGCCGCGCACCGCGTCCTGCGCGCCGCGCTCACCTGCGACGTCCGCGGCGTGCTCCCGGACGTCGAGGCGCGCTGCACCATCGTGCACTGCGCCCTCGACGCCGTCGCGCCGCTCGCCGTCGCGCGGTACATGCAGCGCGCCATGGCCGGGGCGGCGGACACGGTGGTGGTGATCGAGTCCTCCGGGCACTTCCCGCAGCTCACCGCGCCCAAGGAGTTCGTCAGGGTGCTGGAGGCCATCCTGCTCGACCACTGAGAACGAGCCATGGCTCGATACCCATGCAGCGTGTGATTAGTTAATTATTCCGTAGTGTGCCGTTGCTTGCGTGCTAAGATCACTAGACGTCATTAGTTCGTGCATTACGTTTGTGTAAGATGTGAAGCCTGAGCTGTGAGGGCAATATGGTCAAAAAGTACTTATCACTTTTAAAAAGTTTCCTAGTTGCTTTGTTAGTTCCCATTTTAGGGTTTTCCTTGAGATGTCTGAAGATGAAAATATTTAATGAACAGCGCATATATTATCCACCACAGAGGTAGGAGTTTCCTTGATGATAAAATACTGGAACCCTTAATTATTTCTTGTTTAGAACATTGGAATCCCGAATAGTTCTTTTTTTCATAATCAATGCAAATATTAGTAACTTCTGAAAATGAAACATAAAAAGCCACAAACGCTGGCAATAGCTCCAATAGCAAGCAAGCCCCACATTCCAAGGTGTCTGAACCGTAAATTCTGTTTGGCGTGCTCAATGATATCATTTGTTCCAAAATAAGATGTGGAGAATTTGAATTTCAAAAATAAGGCCTAAGGAGCTTAAATGCTTAAAATATTCGTATACAATCCATGCTAATGGCCCAAGCTAACATTGACCTTAACCCTGACCTGCTACTGCTACCGCCCACTTTCTCGATGGAACCTAGCAAAGATGTGACAACTCATATGCCTACCGGAATGGCCGATTGAGGCAACAGATTAAGGTGCAACGACAACAAAAGGAGCAATTAGCAGAGGTATGAATAGCTTGGTTTTTGAAGGAAAGAAAACTGATCAGGACCATCTGTTCCCCATGAAGATTCTAGAAAACCAAACAAAGAAAGATTCGCATGGAAATATCAAATCTTTTGATGATACCAAAGCAAAACCAATGCAATGGCACAAGAAATAAGAATAATTTGCAGAAGGAGCAACCACACCACAAAAACAAGCCAGGTATCCAACATCCCACAGTTCCCATTAGTCAGAAGGGTTCCTATTACAGGCAATTCCAACCTCATTGCAGATCATCTTCCAGAATACAGACACACGGCCCGTACACCGGAATTCCCACAATGAGCATCAGAAGACGCATCCACCATGTCATAAGTACATCTCAAAAAGTTTATTTTAAGTCTAAAACGAACAAGGGGATGGTATCAGCGTTTAGAAGTCCTTAGACATCCGAAATTTGGGCAGTTCAGCGCACGGGATGCTGGTTGTAGTGGTTCTTCTCTTTCTTCTTTGCTGCAGCAAGCCTGGCACTCCTTGCCGCGGCCTCAGATGCAGCAATTTTTGCTGCGGTGTCCATCTCTTTGCTCGACTTCTTTTTCTTCATTGAAGCTATCTTCTTTATGCGCTCCTTGACATTGACTGCACCTGTAGCTTCATCAGGTTCTGCATCAGCGGCCTCTTCTGATCCATCAACTTGATCCTGTGCTTTCAGCTCCTTTGAAGACTTGTCTTTCTTAGATTTCTTCTTCTTTGAGCTCTTAGTCTCCAGAGGGGCAGGTGCAGCTTCCTTTTTCTCTCCAGCAGCTTGATCAGCACCTTTTTTACCTGCAACAGAAGACTTTGCATCATCAACTTCATTTCCCAAAATGAAGCCTAGATTGAACATGCTCAATTTTTTTGGAACTCGCCTGCAGAAAAAAAAATTGTAGCAAATGAAAGAAAAATACAACTAACCATTTGTTTCATCTTGATTGGAGTTGCTTGATGCGCCAAGTCCCAACTCAGCCAAAACAGCATCAAGTTCTGCCAGTTCTTTTTTCTTCAGCTCCTTCTTGGAAAGCTGTCTTTCAGTATCTTTGGGCAGTACAGGTGGAGCTACAACATTCTTCACTGTTGGTTCAGAAGGAACAGCATCTTTTGCTTCATGCTCATCCTCAGCAGCATCATCAACCTCATCATCAAGGCCATCATCTTCACTCTCAATCTCCTGCAATGTGTGGGAGGCATCTGGAGTGTTAACATTACAGAATAAACAGAAACAATATTGCTTATTACTTGAAACCTGAGTTTTTTACAACAACTGATATCGATTCATACATTCTTGGTGTCTTTTAAATACCAATTTCATATATACAGCATGCATAAGGTACATAAAACAAGCACAGTCAAAGTATGACTTGGGCGGCAATAGGATGGTTCATAAATCCACAATAATATGCTCTCAACATCAGGTTGCTGAAAAGCTACAGCCTAGTACAGTGTCTTCTTATGATGATCCAAACCTCAGGTGTAGTAAAATCCACGGGGCATATGCAGTTTCAATCCATTCATGTAACCACTCGATAAAATACACCACCTACAGTGCCGGTCAAAGATGCACACATGTGGGCCAACAATGTAGGTGGGGCATTATCTTAAAAGCATGGGTGCACAAAGTTCATTCCGCCTGTCTTTTTTTCTGCCGGTTAACGGCAAGCAGGATTCCAGATAAATTTCTGGACTAACCAAAAGCAGAACTACAATTAAGTATGACAAATCTGGAAAAGGATAAGGCCAGAATCCAACAATATGGCCAGAACTACAACATATCAAAATAGGCAGGTTCCACTAATGCAACATTCCAATCTCTGTGTAACTTTAAGTTGATAGGCCAAGGACACTGACGTTGCTTTACCTCCATGGCGACCACTGGCTGTTGCTGATTCCCTAGCTGATTTATTTGTATTAGAATTCCCCCTACTTCGCCCACGTGCACGGTGCACCTACTAGGTTGCGTCATCATGCTACGGCCCATAACAGCAAGAAATTTACCAGAACAATACATAGTATCCACAACCCAAAGTAAAACTAAATGATAGCAAGAATATTTGCACATTAAAACACCAGCTAGGCGGCTAAAACCAGATTCTCCTACTGCCTACCGCGTGAACTGCCAAACAAGCGTTCACACGGCATGACGCACGCAAGCGACAAATTTCAGTAATGGATGAAGTTAGCTACTAATTTCATAACGCAACATTCAATTCGGCGTAAGATACCCGTGGTGCCCTATCCAGACCTTGTCTGCGACACCACCTGGGCATCCTAAAACTACAAATTTTGGCGCCTTCAGGGCACTTCTTTCACTATAGGAGTTTCCCGCGCCACTCGACACACCATCACTGCCATGCTGAACAATCAAGGAGCATGCGCAAACATATACGAACGTAGACTCAAAACGGGGAAAATCTTTCCACGCCGGACGGCGATCCAACAACCCCATACAGCACGAACACAAACGGTGATATATAGGGATGCAGAGGGCACCGTGAGGAGGAGCGAGAGAAGAGACCTCTTCCAGGGCAGGGGCAACGCGGTCCTCGGCAGCGGCGCCGTCCCCCCAGACGGGCCTGGGCGGGGGCGCGGTGGTGGCGAAGTAGTCGTCGTCGTCGTCGTCCTCGACGTCGGCCCAGGACTTGGTGGTCAGCGGCGCGGGCGCCCAGAACACCTCCGGCTTGGGCGCCGGCGGCGGGTCCCGCCCCTTGGCCGCCGCCGCCGCCGGCTTCTTCTTCTTCTTCTTGAGCGTCTCGAGCGCCGCGAACACGTTCCCGGTGCCGATCTTCGCCTCCTCCGCCGCGCCGGCGCGCCTGCTCCCCCCTCCCGCCATCCTTACCTTCCGCTACCGCGAAACAGAAAAAAAAAAAAGAAAGAAAACCCGATCTTGTCCCCGGGGACGGACTCGTCACGGGTAGCTCGCGAGATCTGCGACGGGGTGGCGGGGGGCGCACGGTGGGAGCGAGGCGGCGGGGCGGGCTAGGGTTTTGCGGGAGGGATCGATCGGAGGCGGCGGGGATTGGGTTCGCGGAGCCCGTCTCGGTCTCCGTCTCCTCGGCGGTGGGCAGCGTGCCTCTCGCGCCGCGTTGGATGGCTGAAGGAAGGAAGGAGAGACTGAGAGAAGCGGAGCGGACAGGGTTGGTCTTGTTCGAGGTTGGGTTTCAGTGAAGAATGCGGAGGCGGCCTGCAGCCGTACGCCTCTCGACTCGCCGCGCGGGCGCCACGTGGACCCAGCGTAGGGTGTCGATGAGGCCACGCCGCCTTTTCCATTTTTTTTCTTTTCGTCTCTTGAGAAACTCAGAACGCACTTGTCTTGGTCCACACTGTACGGTACAGGTTGAAGTGGCTTCAACATAACGTTTCATTTCAAAGACACCCAACTCTTTAGTAGTTGATCTGAGAATCTGGAATGCACAAGGGAAGCAACTAGCCAACTTTCTTGAGTACCTATAGTTGATCCGAAAGAGGTAAGGAAGATGAGGTTACCTATAGACTATAGTTAGGCTCACCTACAACACTGCACGTCTCTCTAGACTTCTCGAGTGCCGTTTTGGCCGCACAGTTCAGAGCCAGCAAACGTAACTGTGTGCGTGTCAAAAAGAAAAGGCAAACAAAATTCGACTAGATGCCACCCGGGCATCGTATATCCATCACGAGTTGAGTTTCCTTGCAAGCAACACCAGGCACGGCTTGGCCGACCACGTATGCTTGGGATTTTGAATTTTGGATACGGACGGGTAGAAGAAAGCTCCACCGAGCACCGACCACGCGTTGGCCAACGACCTGTAGTAATCTTGCTACCACCACAGATTTTTTTTTGAGAGGTAGAGGAAGATAGGGTGTTTATTTATCTTTGGTAGCATTGTTTACAATTCTAAAACAGCTAAGGCACAGCAGGCCCGTGAAACGGACATCTACTGTACAGTCGAGTTACAGAAGAGAACACCACTGGCTCTCCTCCTTTGTCGACGACGGCCCACGCGCCGGGCCGGTGGGTTTGCCCGTCTTGCCCGAAAGCGCGGTCCGGAGATCGTGGTCTGTTTGTTAGCTTCGTGGGCCGTTCTTTTATATTTGGGCTGTTTCCTTGCGGGTGTACGGAAGATCAGAACGGGCCGTCTTTTTGTTTCCCGAAAGATCACTCGCTTACCGTGGGAAACCACGGCATCCATTTGAAGGGACTTCGACAGGCTAGCTAGGCAGCAGCTCCAGTAAACAGTAAACTGCAGAGTAAGCCGTCGTCTCGGCTGGACTGGTGCTGCGTTAGGCAAGCGTCGCGTCTGACAGGAAGCAGTCACGCTCAGGTGCTGCCTACATCGCCGGGTTTCCTTTTTCTTTTGCTCTTGCTGCACCAATGGAAATAAGAATCTTATCTTCCGGCCGCAAAGATGGTTCGAATCGACAGTCACACGCCGAAACGGCCCTGGCAACTGGCATGCTCCTCCGGCTTCTGGGTTGGGTTTCAGAAACTCCGGCGGCCGGCTGGCTCATTGGCAACGAGCCAATGCTAATGCACTCACTTTAGAGATGCCATCAGGTCTCAGTGCGCAGTGTTTTTGCTGCGGCAGTAGAGACAGCTTAAATTAATACTCCATCGCGTTCGCTGTTTCTGTCCGTACCGGTCATTATTGGCAGGCAAAAAGGGCCGGGGTCACCAATCAAAAACAGCTGACGGGAAACCATCAAACGGCCGGACAACCTTATCTATCGGTCGCGTGACATGGATGGGTGTAGCAGCTAACTGCCTCCCTTTAAGAACACGATGAGAACAGATAGTACTTTGCAGTAGAGAAGTTTTAATTCCCACGATAAGCAGTGCGTACGATTGTTCGACCTAGCCCTTTCACTGTCTGTACGCTCGAAAATGAACGGCGGAACGTTGAAAACCTTGCCCTTGTCGTCGTGCAGACGAACGAGCAGCACGTGAACCACGTAAATATATACATATCATTTCTCTCAAATCCCTTTCTTGCGTTCGTGCATGCAATGACTCGCACACTGAAAATACATGATCCATGCAAGCATATGGTTACAGAGATCTTCTGAATAATCAGAAGAGACACACGGCAGCAGCCCTGTCACGAACGAACTTCTCGGTTGTGGGTGTGGCTAGTCTACTTCAACCCTCTAGCTACCAAGCTTTGAAGGGGCAGGTCGATCGATTGCTACGGGTATCCGGCGATCTGTGTCATGCACGCAGCACGCGTGTGAAGGACAGAGACTTACAAACAACCAGAGAAACTAGCTGATATATATAATAGGGATCCTATTCCTACTACTACGAGACGCTAGCTAGCTTGCGTTTGACTAAATATCCGAGCGTCGAAATGCAATTCGAGATGTGGTACCAGTGGTCGATTCATTCATATGCGCGCGTTGAGAGTTCTCCTCTCAAAAGTTTCCATGGGAGGGCGCAGTTTCAGGTTGCTTTCTCCGGTTGATATTAGAGAAGACGACGAAGAAGCTCTCTCTCCCACAAGTCGCTCACAAGTACGCACTCCGTCCTCAAAATTGTTGTCCTTACGATAACAAATAGAATCCGTTTCTGAAATAGAATTCTTCTCCTAATGATAATAATTTAAAAACGGATAGAGTAAACGATTGAAAGCAAATTTTGCGGGACCCTTTTGACTTGCTCGATCGTCACGTCTGGTAGCTAGCATGCAACATCACTGCAAGCTGGCATTTCCTCATTATGTGTGATCATGCCATATATGTATTTCGCGCGCGCGCGTGTATATGACACCAAGTGTTGGAATTTTTTAGTAGAGGAACATGTGACGAAATAGTATGAGACTAGTCCCTCCGTTTCGAACTATTTGACGTTGGCTAGTTCATACTATCATGTGTAGCTTATCCTGCACGTCTGTTTTAGTATGTTTGTGGGTGCCTTGTATCATACTACTCCATCTGTTTTAAATTATTTCACGTTAATTAGTTTAAAATTAAACTAAACAACGTCAAATAATTTGAAACGGATGAAGTATCATGTGACGTGGTTTGGAGGAGTTCCAACTAGTTGAATGGGAGATGTAACGCCATAAGCGCCAAGAGGTGCAACGATTGTCCACGCAAAGTCAGTCTCGCAGCGCCACATTCTGGAGCTGTCAACCGTTGCCAAAGCCATCAGTCTCATTGTTCAGGAAAAGGTTGCCCAAGGAGCTAGCATTCCTGAACTGAAGTTAGGTATACAGCACGGAGGTGAAGAACCAATGAAGGCAGAAACAAACAAAAGAGTTTACACATTGATGTAATCATGTAAGCACAGGCTCTAGCCACAGTGCGAGCCAGCTGGAGCCTGTCGCAGTTGCTCCAACCAAACTTCTATTCACAAACAGTGGGCATGCACAAAGCATTAGTGAGCTTCTTTCATAAAGAAACAACGCATTTGTGAGATTCGTTTCGCTAGAAAATTAAGTCGGTACGGATCATCAGGTGATTAGATAGATAACCTTGTTAAAGCAACTGGTCCATTAACCTAGCTAGTGTTCCTGCACGGACTAGAACGGTTCTTCCTTCGCTTGCATGCATGCAGCAGAGTCCTTTTACCGGTCAGTTTGTGAAAGCATGCGTACTAATTTAGCAGGAACCAGGATTTTATCGAAGGTGAAGGGATCATGTAAAGAGCTTGGAGAATGTAACGTCACTCTTCGCAAAAATGTAAGCCAATTGAGACAATGGCAAGAGGATCTCCACATCCTCGTCACGGAGATTTTTGTAATTCTACCATTGTCAGCATTAGACTTCATCAGAATACCATATCAACATGCAACACACTACACTACCAATATAATCACAGCCACTTTGCTCGTTTACCACTGTTACATGTCTTTACAGAACCCTCTCTCTCAAGTGACAGGAAAACACACCAGTGCCCCTCGTACCTGTAAGAAAACAATGCACTTTATAAATAAAATTAATTCCTAAAATTGTTACCATACGCGTGATGAATAATCCACAAGACATAAGCAGCACTGAACTGTCCTTCATGCACCTTGGACGCGCCATCTTTTGTATGAGTTTTTTCCTCCACATCAAGAGAAGCCAACAAATCCTCAACAGAAATATTTTGTCTCTTATGTTTCAGAGATGTGGCAAATCCCCTCCAAGATGGAGGTAATTTGGCAATAATGCCCCCAGCCACAAATTGATCAGGCAAATTTAGTTCAAGTTGTTGGAGCTCTCCAACGATGAGTTGTATTTCATGAGACTGCTCAACCACTGAACGGTTGTTTGCCATGTTAAAGTCATGATAGTGCTCCATGACATACAACTCATGTCCAACATCCGACGCACCGTACTTGTGTTCAATGGCCTTCCAGAGCTCTTTTGCGCTCTTATGGGTCATATAAACATCGCACAGTTTGTCAGATAGCACACTCAAAATGCAGCCCACTGCCATCACATTAGCCTTATCAAACTCAGCCTATTTTTCAACAGTCATGGGTCGATCTACAGACTTTAGAACATAAGATATGTCCATAGCAGTGAGCCACAAGTCAAGTTTTGTAGCTCATCTTTTAAAGTTCGAACCAGCGAACTTCTCAGGTTTCATCGCATTAGCAAAGCTATTACCCATCTTAAAGTGTCTATCAGATTTTTGGATTGTAAGAAAACAATGCACTTTATAAATAAAGTTAATTTCTAAAATTGTTATCATACGTATGATGAATAATCCACAAGACATAAGCAGCAACATACATGTAAAACAGATTATGTCTATTAAATTCATGTGTAAGAGACTCATTCCTACTTACAGTGCTGATGTCTCCAGTTTAAAATATGATGAGTCGTGTGTATGAAAGAGACTGTAGAGGAAGCAGATCTTCTTTTTGAGCAGTCGCGCGAACGCTATCCAAAAACCTGATTCGCCTCAACCCGTGCAGGTTCTTCAGCGAGGCGTGGTTTCGGAGACACTGCTCTCCCGCTCACTGGTGACACGCCGGTGAGTGGGATGGAAAGGCTAGTGTTAGCGCACAACAACGTGGATCAGAGTGTAGTCGCTGATTCTTTCCAGAATGAAGTTAAGTTCTGTCTATCTGAACATGTATACAGGTCCTTTATATAGCAGCAACACCACTAGTAACTGACACAATTAGTCACAATTATGCAGCATATTCAACTCATTTAACTGAATGCAATGAAGCACCAGTAACTAAAATATTATTAGCTGCTGTAACTGAGACATAATTGTATTCAAAAATGTTTTGCAACACAGATAATTGCGAGCAGTCAAGTCGTGTTAGTGGCTATTTTAAAAGAAAGATATTTGAATTATTTTCGCCAGTCACAAGTCACGCAAAAATACGCAAATACGCGTGCGCGTGCGTGTGACTTTGTGTGTGACTGTAACTCATCCTTCTCTCATATATTCCACACAAAGAACATAACTCCCAATATAAATAGGTGTTACTCTCCTCAAATAGTCAATGTGGTATTAATGCCTTCTTTATAGCTTTTGAAATTCAATAAAGAATAATTGAGCCTAAAAGCCCAAATATTCCAACATTACCTCTCATCTTTTGCAACATGTCATATTTCACACTGGTTGTTTATGCTAGGCAAACAAAAAGAAAAAGCCTCATGCCTACGTAACGAACAGGGCATCTGGGAGGTGTAGGTGCAACGATCGTCCACGCAAAGTCAGTCTCGCATTGCCCACATTCTGAAGTAGGTTGGCGAAGGAGCTAGCATTCCTGAACTGAAGTTAGGTATAAAGCACGGAGCTGAAGAACCAAAGGCAGAGAAACACGCAAGAGTTTTATACCGTGATGTGAGCTACAGGCTCTAGCCGTAGTGCGAGACAGTTGGAGCCTGTCGCAGTTACCCCAACCAAACTTTTATTCACAAATAACGAGCACGAAGCAGTAGTGAGTCTCGTGTTGCACAGAAAATAAAATAACTCATATTGGTACGGAATCAGGTAGTATAGATAGATAGGCTTATTAAAGAATATATAGCCATGGAAGATTAGCCAAACATGGACTGAAGATTTGAGTACCTTTTTTTAAGAAAAAACATTTGGTTCAGGTCTGAAGAAGAACAACACATTACATATGTGACATGACCCCATGTGGGATTCTGGGCCGTCCATGTGCAGATGCAACAATGAACTCCGGCCAAGAAATACTACTACAGATGAAACAGCTCCCGCTCTCTGACTCTGGGACACGTGCATATCGTGCGCTGACTACCGAAATGTCTTGCCATCACAACTTGCAAGCTCGATGATCTGGTGGATACCGCGGTTCTGCTGGAAGAACCTTTCTCCAATGCTGCATGCCGGAGTATGATCAAACTGTGCAGTTCAGTCAAATCTGTTTACTGCTCCATGGTCGGTTGGTCGATCGCTGGGAACGCATATGCGACAGCATGAACTGTCCAAGCCGGTGGATAGTAGGGTGACATGGCGATCTGAAGATGCGACGAGTCCGAATTCAAGCAGGCTTGTTGGATCGATACGGTATAAACGACCCGACCGGTCCGTGTACTGCTGCTGCTGCCGCCTGTCGGCGTGTGATGCGTGCTGGCACGACGTACTGTGCGGAACCTTCTCAGTTTTGTGCTGTTGTATCCGGTATACCTGGCTGAACCGGTGCACCTTTCTGTCCTTTCATTGTATTAGCGTGATAGATATCAAAAAATGGCCACGCGAGCGTTATTAAAATGTCGATCGAGAAAGGGCGGGGCGGTGGTCGTTGTCTCGCTACGTCGTCGCGGTACGTGCGCGTTTCCCATGAGAAAAGGACAGCGGTCTCACGTCACCGCAGTTCAGCTTCCCGCTTCCCCGGCGGCCGATCTGGGCGCGCGGCTCGCCGGGCTTCTCGTGGAACTTGCGCCGCCATCCCGCCGAACCTGCCGGTCGGCCGGCCGTTCGTGCTAGGCGTCCCGGCGACCTATGGCTCAGTGGCTCTGGTAGTCTGGTTACCCCCGATCCGTGCTTCTCCGTGTTGAGCGAAAGGAACGGCCCAGCTGCTGCTAGCCGTGCTCTGTGATCTGTCCATCCCTGACGTCCATCCATGGACGGATGCCCGGGATGACGATGGTGATGGGCCACGAGCCACCGCGTCGCTGTCGAGGTCCCCTGCTATGATCTGGCGGTGTGGTGCATGCTGACAGACACGACGGATCGGGTTGTCAGATTGGATTGAATGGCTGCTCCGGGGCTTTTTCAATGGCGCCATGGTTTCTTCTAGGTGTGGCGTGGCCGTTCTCTTTCCTTGCGTGTAGGAATAGTTTGTGGGAAACATGCGTACTGATTTAGCAGGAATCCTCGTCTCGCGGCGAGGTACTGACACTTGATCATCCACACCGTGTGCCAGACTGCCAGCCGCTTACCCTCTGCTCTGGTCATCCACTCCTCACCAGTGTCGTCTCGTCTATAAAAGCCACCACCAGCTTCCCCACACGCATAACTCCAAGCAGCGACAGCGCGTGCCCTACCTTCCCCGCTCCGCTGTGCAGTCATCACATCACCTCACGTCCCGCCGAACCGAATCCCAGTGGTGCGGGAAGGAGGGAGGGAGAGCTCTGCCATGGAGCCGGCGGCGGCCAGGTCGGTGGAGCGGCTGGGCCAGCGTCTGGTGGCCCCGGCGTCGCCGACGCCCACCGGCCCGCTCCGCCTGTCCTGGCTCGACCGCTACCCGACGCAGATGGCGCTCATCGAGTCGCTCCACGTCTTCAAGCCCGACCCGGCCCGGGAGCCCGCGCGCCCCGCCGACGCCATCCAGCGGGCCCTCGCGCGCGCGCTCGTCGACTACTACCCGCTCGCCGGCCGCCTCGCCGTGTCGTCGTCCGGCTCCGAGGGGGGGCGCCTCCACGTCGACTGCTCCGGCCAGGGCGTCTGGTTCGTCGAGGCCGCCGTCCGGTGCCGCCTCGAGGACGTCGATTACCTCGAGTACCCGCTCCAGATCCCCAAGGACGACCTCCTCCCGCACCCGCTGCCACGGCCGGCGCCCCAGGAGGAAGCCAAGCTCATCCTCCTCGTCCAGGTACGGATCGGTTGTTCCACTCGCATTGTGCCCGGATTCCCTGGTTCCGTCGGCGGTGACCTCACCACCAACCAACAAACCCCGTCCAGGTGACGTCGTTCGCGTGCGGCGGCTTCGTGGTGGGCTTCCGCTTCAGCCACGCGGTGGCGGACGGCCCGGGCGCGGCGCAGTTCATGAACGCCGTCGGGGAGCTGGCGCGCGGGGCGGACAGCGTCTCGGTCCCGCCCGTCTGGGCCCGCGACGCGGTCCCGGACCCGGCGGGCGCGGCCGTCGGCGGCCTCCCGGACCCGGCTGGCGCCAGGCGGCTCGAGTACCTCGCCGTCGACATCTCCGCCGGCTACATCGACCACTTCAAGTCCCGGTTCGCGGCGGCGACCGGCGGCGGGCGGTGCTCGGCGTTCGAGGTGCTCATCGCCAAGGCGTGGCGGTCGCGGACCCTCGCCGCGGGGTTCGACCCGGACACCCCTGTCCACCTCTGCTTCGCCATGAACGCGCGCCCGCTCCTCCACGGCCGCCTCGGCGCCGGGTTCTACGGCAACTGCTACTACATCATGCGCGTCTCCTCCACCGCGGGAAAGGTGGCGGGGGCCTCCGTCACCGACGTCGTCAAGACCATCCGCGAGGGCAAGAAGCGGCTGCCGTCGGAGTTCGCGCGGTGGGCGGCGGGGGAGGCGGTCGCCGGGGACCCGTACCAGATCACCTCCGACTACCGGACGCTGCTCGTGTCGGACTGGACACGCCTGGGCTTCGCCGAGGTGGACTACGGCTGGGGCCCGCCCGCCCACGTCGTGCCGCTGACCAACCTCGACTACATCGCCACGTGCATCCTCGTCAAGCCGTGGGCCCACAAGCCAGGGGCACGGCTCATCACGCAGTGCGTCACGCCCGACCGCGTCACCGCCTTCCACGACGCCATGGTGGACATGAACTGAACCATTTCGACCGGCCGCGGTAACTAGCCAAGTGGTTGATCAGTTAATTAGAGCTTCTTCTGGTGGGCAAAGAAACAACAACAGTAAATAAACTACTCTCTCCTTTTCATTTTAAATGACGTTAGTTAGTTCAGTTTACTAATCAACGCCATTTAAAATAAAACAGAGTGAGTAATAAGGAACAAACGAAACAAAAAATAGTAAGGGTTGGTATTGGATTCCTTTTTTTCCTTCGCGTTTGTTGCGTGCAATGCAAGTGTGTGTATACATGAACTGGACTTGGGGGGCTTTGATTGGAGGATCAAAGCTGGACCCTCATTATACTAAGATGTAATTACTAGTGAACTGTATTATACCTTATTCTTTGTCTCTTTTGAAATATATGTATAAGCCGGCAATGGGTACAGACAAGACTTCAAGTTTGCACATTTTCTGAACCTGACATTTTGCAGTGGCATGTGTTTCCATGTGTTTAAAACATGATAAAATCACACCACGGCTAAGCTCATCGAGAGTTGTAAGTACTGAAGTGCTGCTGTGTAAGGAATGGGTTACGATAGGCTCCTCCCAAAGACGAAAAGGCGTGGCCGCATGAAGAGGACAGGCACGTGCGGTCACAACAAAAAGAAGAAGAAAAAAAAGAGCAGAGTAATAGCGACACGAGAGTCTACGATTTCAGACACGTCCCCACCGTTCAAGTCGGGGCCGTTTCGTTGTACTGAACCTGACGTGGATGGGCGCTGATCCGTCTCGATAATTTTTCGCTTTCATACGATGTTTTTCTACTTTTTTAAGGAGTCCTTGCAGGTTGCGTGCAGGCGGTGCCCAGACGAGACGAACCCTTGCTTCCGTTGTTACTACCTCGCGCTCTGCTACGATCTTCTTTACGTCAGTGTGATAAGTTAGTACCAACTCGTTCAGAACTCTGAAGCCGTGCATGCGCGGGATCCAGATCCTCGCGCGCGTCCGGTGACGGTGTCGTTGTCAGGTAGCTGGTGCGTGTGGGCAAGCAAGGTAGCGTAGGTGTTCGTTGTCGTGGTCGTCGTCGTCGGAGAGAGAGTAGAGTAGAGTAGAGAGCATGGTACTTTAGGTTGAGCTTTCATTTTCATGGTCAGGCCCGATCGAGGATGGCAAGCAGCAGAGCAGGGTTCGGTGGTGACGACCAACCACACAGTCACGCACACGGTAGAGTAACGGACCAGCAAAGGTTGCTGTTCCTTGTCGTCACAAAAAACAAACGGGGATGCATGGATGTCGGGGCCCATGGGCGATGCATGGCGCAAAGCCAGCCACGGCCGCAAGTGACCCGGAATGGAGGACGCCTCCTCGCGCGCGCGGCGCCGAACGTACGGGTCACGCGGTCTCGGTGGGAGCCGGAGTCGGGCATGGGGCATGCCTGTTGCTCATCGATCGATCGGTGCCGTTCTGGAACTCTTATTACCGTCTGGGGGCCTCCGGTTGCTTGCACGGAAGCTACACGCGATCTGGCTGTGGTGGTCCTCATTGTCCGGTTCAGGCCTCTTTTGGATCTCACTAACTGTCTCAGCTGACTGATTCTGGTCCTTAACTCATTCAAACAGTGAGTAGGGACTAATTGTTAGTCTACTAGTTAGGTGAGGGAAGCTAATTCGGACTAAAAATAGTTATTCTACAAGAAAAGTCTGTAAACTATTTCACGAATTATATGGAGCAGTTTCGGATTCAAACAAACCCAACTATTTTTGAAAATTGATTGCTGCTGCATCTTATCTATTCAGCCACCACAAAGTGCTATTTTCAGCCCTTTTTTTCTCTTCTATTGGAGAACAACACTTTTGCTTTCTTGATTCATATCTTCTGAAGTTTTGGAGTATTTTCTTCTTCTCTAAAGTTTCCCATGTCTTATAGATGCCGGTGATTAGAAGTATATCACGCATAAGGACTCGTCCACCACCACGTGGGAGTGCACTTAACCCCATTGAGGCGTCCGATGGACCATATTGGGAGGAGATGAAGATGAAACCTCATGAGGAAGATGAAGTCAATATCTCTATGCATGAGGAAGAGGACCCGGAACAGGTGGAACCGTTCAAAGACGACATGTAGGATGATCCACAAGAACGACATTGGTACGCACCTCAAGAGGACTTTCACGCGGGCTTACACCCCGTGGAGCCTCATGAAGCTATATCGGGAGGAGATGAATCCGAAGAGGAGCCACCCCTTGCTGAGGACGAGAATGAAGGTGATGAACGGGCCAACCGTTCAGTTCAAGAATTTCGGTCTGATGGGATAAAGGAGGACACATATCCAAGGAGCTCAAAGAATTTCTGGATTCCTGCAGCTTATATCCAGAGTATGTTCTCAAGAAAGTCCGTCGTCTCGGACATGAAGGGTAGAAGGCTGAGGTAACTATACCGTCTAACGGTAGGGTTGTCACACGGCACTTCACACCCATATGGAGAGCTACAAGGGCAGAAGCTATTGATGCCGCTGCATGGGATGCACTCACCGAACTGTGCTACACTTTCCGTGAACAGCTTGAGAACACTACCTGGACGAGATCTTTCTAACCCACAAGCTGCTGACAAGTCTCAGAGTTTGCTAGTGGAGTTAGGAAACCGCTATGCAAGCACACAAGAAGAGATCCGTTACCTCCGCAAGAAGTTGTACTTGCTGGAAAAACAAGAGGAGACTTGTGCCAACGCGGGAACAAATGGAGCACCAGCGTCATCTATCCCTACATGGACTGCTGACTCACCATGGCGTGCGCCCATGTATGGACCACCCCCGTCACACGGTAAGAACAACAACGTTTCTCACGATTAGGTTTAGGTTTCCATTGAATAAAGATGTAATAAGAACGCTTAGACCGCAATAGCTTGAATAAGAGTGGTGTGCTGAATTTTTGTGATGATTGCTTATGTTTGCATGTTTGGGTGTGAGTTGTGGGACGCTTCGGCGAATGTCCACATCCACTCATAGTAGAGAGATGTGGGATGCTTCGGCACTTGTTCACATCCTTATATAGGCTGAAATTAGTAAAGGAGTTGCATAGTTCATATACCTTGATGCATATAGTTGGGAAATCTTTTCTCTCAAATCTTAATTCTAGCTCCTACAAATATAGTATGTCCGAAAGTAAGCCTTAAAATAAGGGGCAGACTTTCTTGCCAACCTTATTGTCTTGGATTCACTAGGGATTGACATAATACTTGAAATTAACTGGTTAAGCAAGCACAACGGAATGATTCAATGTGCTCAGAGGATCGTGCAGTTGACGAGTGAGCATGGTACTCGTATTGAGTTCGAGGCAACCCAACCTACAGCCGAGAAGGCAGTGCTGAACCACATCGAAGAAGCGACATCAAAAAGCATTCTAGTGGTTCAAGAATATTCAGATGTGTTCCCGAAAGAACTTCTAGGTATGTCACCTGACCGGGACATTGAATTTGATATTGATTTAGTACCCGGAACTGCACCTATAGCGAAGAGGCCGTATAGGATGCCCGCTAATGAACTAGTGGAGCTCAAGAAGCAAATTCAGGAGCAGCTAGAAAAGTGTTTTATATGCCCAAGCTCGTCACCATGGGGAGCCCCCGTGCTCTTCGTAGACAAGAAGGATGGGACCCAAAGGATGTCTGTGCATTATAGGTCTCTCAATGAGGTGACGATCAAGAATAAATACCCGTTGCCCCACATAGAGGACCTATTCAATAAAATGAAAGGTGCCCGAATTTTCTCCAAGATTGATCTCCAGCTGAGGATTAAGCCCTCCGACATACCCAAGACTGCATTTCGAACATGGTATAGTTCGTATCAGTATACCGTTATGTCTTTTGGGTTAATAAATGCACCCGCATACTTTATGTACCTCATTAATAAAGTCTTCATGGAGTACTTAGACAAGTTCGTCGTGGTTTTCATTGACGATATCATGGTGTATTCAAAGAGCATGGAAGAACACGAAGAACACTTGAGGTTAAAATTACAGAAACTGCGAGAGCATCAATTGTATGCTAAGTTCAGCAAGTGTTTTGGCTAAATGAAATATCGTTCCTAGGCCACATCATCTCCGAGGGAGGAGTATCGGTTGATCTCGGAAAAGTGGGAGATGTTCTGAAGTGGAACCAAACGTAGAATGTGAGACATATTCGGAGTTTCCTTAGGATGACTGGATACTACCGCCGGTTCATTAAGGATTTCTCCAAAATAGCGAAGCCTATGACTGAATTGCTAATGAAGGGCAAAGCATTTCAGTGGACACCAGCGTGTCAAGAAAGCTTTGAGGAGCTAAAGAAGAGATTAACCACATCACCGATTTCGGTGTTGCCGGATGTGAGCAAGAGCTTCGATATATATTGTGACGCATCAATACAAGGACTTGGATGTGTGCTCATGCAAGAAGGACAAATGGTAGCCTATGCATCGAGATAACTAAAGAAACATGAGCTGAATTACCCCACACATGACTTGGAACTTACATCCATGGTACATGCCTTGAAGATGTGAGATCTATACGGATCAAAAAAGCCTCAAGTATATATTCACGCAAACGGATCTGAATTTTAGGCAACGTCGATGCTTGGAACTTATCAAGGATTATGATGTTAGAATCAACTATCACCCCGGAAAGGCCAATGTAGTAGCTGATGCGTTGAGCCAAAAGGGAGCATGTCACCAACTCACGGTTCGGGAGCTGCCACCCAAGCTCCATAAGGATTTGAACGGTTACATCTCGGGTTCTTGAATGAGATGGAGGTGATCGAACTGAACTCAACGCTGGAACAAGAGATACGAGATGGCCAAGCAACAGATGAAGAAATAAAAGAAATCAAGGAAAGAATCCGATAAGGCATAGAGAAGGATTTCAAGGAAGACGAGAAAGACACACTTTGCTTCGGGAAAAGGATTTGTGTGTCTAACGTGAAGCACATCCGCGACACGATACTAAAGGAGGCACATGACTCAACTTTATCCATACACCCTGGTTGTACAAAAATGTACAAGGACCTGAAAACATGCTATTGGTGGGATGGTATGAAAATGGATATCGCTGAATATGTTGCCCTGTGCGACACGTGCCAACGGGTGAAGGCTAAACATCAAAGACCCGCTGGATTGTTGCAACCATTAAAAGTACCCGAGTGGAAGTGGGAAGACATCAGCATGGATTTCATTATCAGATTGCTGCATTCTTAATCCGGCTACGACTCCATTTGGGTTATCGTGGACCGATTGACGAAAACAACCCATTTCCTTCCCGTTAGAACCAAGTACACGGTCGCCCAACTAGCCGAGCTGTATATGGAGCAAATCGTGTGTCGCCATGGAGTTCCAAAGAGGATAGTTTCAGATCGAGGTTCTCAATTTACCTCTAGATTCTGGAAGAAGTTGCATGAATCCATGGGTACACGGTTGAATTTCAGCTCTGCATATCACCCACAAACCAACGGGCAAACTGAGAGAATAAATCAGATTTTGGAAGACATGTTTAGAGCTTGCGCCTTGAAGCATGGGCGTAGCTGGGATAAGAGCTTGCCGTATACTGAATTCTCATACAACGACATCTACCACGCCAGCTTGAAGATATCACCTTTTGAAGCATTGTATGGTAGACGGTATAGAACGCCACTGTTATGGAATGAGACCGGAGAAAGCCAAGTATTTGGACCCGAAGTGCTGCAAGACGCTAAAAGCAAGTCCAAACGATATGTGAAAACTTGAAGGCCGCTCAGTCACGACAAAAAGGTTATGCGGACAATAAGCGAAGAAGATTGACTTACAAAGTAGGAGACTTCGTGTATCTTAAGGTATCGTCTATCCGAGGCCAACGACGGTTCAACGTCAAATGCAAGTTAGCACCTCACTACATTGGGCCATTCAAGATTATGGGCAAGCGAGGAGAAGTAGCCTATCAACTGGAGCTGCCAACGCACCTCTCCGACGTGCACGACGTGTTTCATGTCTCCCAACTCAAGAAGTGCCTAAGAGTACCGAAAGAACACCCTGTAAAAATCTTGGATGTGAAGTAAAGGGTCACGAGAAACAAAGTGATTTGTTGGTGCAAGGTATAATGGAGCCATCACACGATAGCCGAAACTACATGGGAACGTGAGGAAGATCTCAAGGCAGAATTCCCCGATCTTCTCTCCACTCTATCGAATCTCGAGGGTGAGATTCATTTTAAGGGGGGTAGGTTTGTAACACCCTCAAATTCTCTACCATGCATTGCATATATTTTTCATGTAGAGAAGCATTTAAAAAGAAGTAGAAATGTAGAAAGGAATGGAGAAAGGAATATAGAAATGGAGAAAGAAATTGTAGAAATGGAGAAAGGAATATAGAAATGGAGAAAGGAATATAGAAATAGAGAAAGGAATATAAAAATAGAGTAATGAAAATAAAATAGCTAAATTGAGCCAACCCAAATTTTTCCCAAATTTCTTCCTTCCCAAAAATTTCCAAATTATTCCCATTTTTTTCTGATTTTCCCCAAATTCTCTAAAATTCCCCTAGGGGGATTTCCCCCACATTTGGGAGGGGGGGATTTCCCCCAAATTGGCCACACCAATTAAGGGGGGACCCCTTGGCCACATCCCTTGAGGGGGGAAACCCTATCCCCCACCTCTAGGACTCTTTGG
This sequence comes from Neostapfia colusana, assembly GCA_030760725.1. NCBI lineage: Eukaryota > Viridiplantae > Streptophyta > Magnoliopsida > Poales > Poaceae > Neostapfia > Neostapfia colusana. Next base: position 2,512,438 of record JASWHV010000005.1, on the reverse strand, counting down.
TGAAGTCCCCCACCTCTAGAACTCTTTGGTTAAGTCCGCCACCTCTCGGACTCTTTATCCCCCACCTCTAGGACTCTTTGGTTTAGTCCCCTACCTTTAGGACTCTTTGTTTCGACCCCTAGGACTCTTTGGTTGAGTCTCATACTCCTAGGACTTTTTGTTTCCACCCCTAGGACACTTTGGTTGAGTCCCATACTTTTAGGACTCTTTGTTTCCACCCCTAGGACTCTTTTTCTCCCTTATAAATATAACCCCCACCCTCTGGCCGCATCCTTCTCTCTTTTGGCCGTCCCCCCTAATGCCAAGCCCCCTTCCTTGTTGCCAAGTCGCCGAGCTTCCCGCTTCTCGGAATTTGGCCGCCGTCGAGCCCCGTCATGCCTCGCCGTCGCCGGAAAAGAAGCTCGACGATCTTCCGTACTATAATTTTTCATATAAAAATTCCCCGCTGCTGCCGTTGCTAGGAGGATGGCACTGCCACAAGAAGGAAGTGAGATAGGTCTTCATTACCCATTTTACGACGTCGTCGCTGTTTCTACGCATCCGCTTTCTTCGTCCCCTTCGAGCAGAAACTTTTGCGTGTGGACAGATCATGTTTTGATTGATTTTTGATGGTGGAATTGATCTAGATCTTGTGTCAAGATCATCACCACGTCCACACTTAATCACTACACCCTTGTTCATCATAAAACTCCATGAAAGCCCATTAAAATATGCAAGAACACATATAAACTAGTTCTATAAACTGCACTATAGAATTTACATTCATCTACCCCATTGCATCTTGAGTGAAGTTTATGCATGGTGATTGATTGCTGTAAATTTTGTATGTCTCTGGTCGTGAGTAGAAGGACAAGCTCAAGAGGCCGTCTACGAGGAACTACAGCACCAAGATTTTGAGACGCTTGAGAAACAGGAACCACGGGAGTAAGGCAAGTCCCCCTTGACCATATTGATCCCATGTTTTGAAATTGTTTTGTTTATGAAAACTCGTATACTTGAGTTAACTTGATGGGACACCCTTTTATAGGAGTTTATTAGTTTTGTTAACCATCCTTGTCACCGGAAAAATTGATGAGTCGTACTGGTCATTTTTCCTTTTTGCTTCGCTTAATTTATGGTATACAAGAAGCTGAATTTAAATATGGTTAGCTATTGCACTCATATGAATAATGATGATGAGAACTAGATAATGTTCATAAGCATAGAATCGGGGAGATCTAGGCAAGACTGATTCGTGGATGTTGATGAATGAGATGGTGGTTTACTTGCCGTAGATCTAAGGACCGGTTCATGCGAGCACATGCCAGAAAAACAGTGCACCAGAAGGTCAAATATGGGTGCGGCTTAGCTGACTAATTAGGTGTGTTGCTAGATTGTTATGGACCGTTGGATGGTGCGGGGAACATGAGTCGAGAGAGACTGCCGTGGGAACTGCATGACACAAGAGAGGGCTCGTGGGTGGGAGAATGGAGATTCGAGCCCGCCGGTGAAATCTCAGTGGGTCCATACATTCTAGTAGCCCCTTTGTAAAGGCTATTTTGTGATCTCTTGACCATACATCGACGGTTGTGTACTGGTATAATGGAGGTTCTTTCTAGTCGCCGACGGGTGGCGAAATCACGAACTTGTGGGTAAATTGGTGCCACCTCTGCAGAGCGTAAAACTATCATGATAGTCGTGCTTCCGGTCACAAGCACCTGGCCAACTTCCATGATTAGAGTCAAAACTTGGGTATGGTTATGGTATGGTCATTGGGATTGGTTTTGATACTGTTTTAAGTCATGACAATGAATTTGGTTTTGGTTATATGGCTATGAGATGGTTATTGTCGGTACCCTAGATACGAGGTACCCTCGCGCACATGGAAAAATGCCTAAGGACCTCGCCCTTCTCCGCAGGGAAAGCTCCGAAGGCGCCACGTGTCCAGCGGGGCTGGACCTCCCTCTCCTCAGAGGAGAGCTCCGGACTCGCCACATGGCCAGCAGAAGCCGGACCTCCCCCTCCATGGGGGGAGCTCCGAAGGCTCCACCTGTCCCGCGGGACTGGACCTCCCTCTTCTCAGAGGAGACATCCAGGCCCGCCACGTGGCCAGCAGAAGCCGGATCTCCCCCATCCGCGGGGAGAGCTCCGAGGACTCCACGTGTCCCGCGGGGCCGGGCCTCCCTCTCCTCAGAGGAGAGCTCCGGACCTACCACGTGGCCAGCGGGACAACGCTGCCTGCCCCCGCGCGGTAGGAAGCGGGCGTAAAGACGCACCATACCTTGCCCGTACGAGGTATTCAAGGCCCGCGCCTTTCCAAGACGCGGAGCACACCTCTCTCAGGTGCCGTTGTGTCCAGTCGCATCACAGACTGGCGCACCGTGTCAGAGCCTGCCCGCCAATAAACACAGCAACAAGACATCCACTGCTGCCCGTGCCATCATCAACCACTACGACTAGCTTGCGGCATGGGCAGGGCGGCAGAACGAAGACTCGGAAGCCTTCGCCAGAGACAACTACCGGCATAATTGCAGATACGGTAGTCGGCAGGCAATCTCCTCGGGACCACCTGTCGGGTCCCGGGCCCCCCTTGTAAGCCACTTGAGCCTTGGACTATAAAAGGCTCGGGTAGGCAACGTTAGCAAGGGTTCAAACCCTGTGAACTCGCACTTTAGACATCACTCACCCTCAAGCTCAGGACTCCGGTTCTGAGCAGCAAGCAATACAGCGAGCACCTCTGCTCACCGTGGACGTAGGGTTTTACGCTACGGCGGCCCGAACCACGTAAAATTCGCCGTGTCAAGCTTCTCCCTCACTCACCCCTAACGCTTAATCTCTCCGCAAGTGTCTAGCCCCTCCGAAAAAGAACCTCCGCTGGCTGCCCAGAGCAGGTCCGGGGGAAGTGTCGACCACACACTTCAACATTTGGCGCGCCAGGTAGGGGGCTTTTCCCTTGCGCGACGAGCTTCTGCCGATGAAGATGACGAAGCTTCCTTCAGCGGCAAGCTCTCCTCCCCCGCGTTCACGACGGACCATGACAAGCGGGGACTACGTCTCGACACACTCTAGACGGAGTGTGTCGGCGCAAGCTGGAAGCCAGCAGCCGACTCCCGCAACGCAGGCTCCAGCGAGCGTGAGATCCTCTGCAGCGCTGAGCGTCCCCCACGGGGCCGCGCTAGCTGCAGCAAGAGCGCTACTGCACAATCCACCTGCTGGGGACGCGCCTCAGTCAGCGACCCAGCAGTGGAATCGCGAAGTAGACTGTCTCTTTGTCGCCACCGCAAACCCTCGACTTCGGTGGGGACGACGCCCTGGCCAACCGGCTGTGTCGCTGACGCGCACACCAACGGTTGACGGGCAGACGGCAGATTCCAGCTCCACCAGGCTCTCATCGACGGACCTGAGGACAGAGCTGGAACGATGCCACTTGGGCCAAGATGCCCGAGTATTCCTCGAGCGACGACGAGAAAGGCGTCGCAACCAAGAGGCCGGCGACAGCATGACGTCTGCCTCGACCCTGCCTGAGGTGCAGACTTTCGCCACGCGATCTCTGCCACATGCATACGCCACAGCCATATGCCCTGCAAACGGCGCCCCCGGTCTATGGCGCAGCCTTGCCCATACCGGGGTACACTCTGCCAGCAGCGAACCAAGCGTTCGCGGCACCAACGCCTGCGGCAACAGGAGCAGGATGTTCGGCCCTGGCACCCCACCTTCGCTTTGCGAGGTGGCCGCGCAAGTTTCGGCCGCACCTGCCCGAGAAGTACGACGGCAGCGTCAACCCAGCGGGGTTCCTCGAGATCTACTGCACCGTCGTCCTTGCCGCAGGAGGGGATGAGGCCGTCATGGCCAACTACTTCCCCGTCGCCTTGACCGGCCCAGCCCGGTCTTGGCTCATGAACCTCCCTCAGGGTTCCATAACCTTTTAGGGAGAGCTCTACCGGCAGTTCACTGCTAACTTCGGCAGCTCCTACACCCGGCCTGGCACGGAGCTCGACCTCCACGCCATCCAGCAACAACCTGGAGAGACGCTGCGCTCCTTCATCCAGCGGTTCTCCCAAGGTGCGGAACATCATCTCGCATATCCAAAATGCTTCTGTAGTGGTGGCGTTCCGGCAGGGTGTACGGGACAAGAAGATGCTCGAGAAGCTCGCGACCAGAGAGGTTCGCGACGTCTCAGAGCTCTTCAGCCTGGCGGACAAGTGCGCCAGGGCAGCAGAAGGGTGGAACTGACACTCACTGCCAGCCTCTGAGTCAGGAGGACAGCCCGGATCTGGCGCTGCTTTTCATGGAAGCGGCAAGAAGATCAAGAATCGGGGGGTGGCAAGATGAAGCCACCGGCCGTGGCTCCCGTTGCCGCAGCAGCGGCACCTAGTGGAGCTCGGGGGCCACGCCCCGACAAAAGGCAGTGACAGTCACCAGCTCCAGATGGTGACCAAGGCGAGCTATGCCCCGTGCACGACACCAGTTACCATACTGCTGCCGAGTGCCGGGAGATCCAGAAGCTCGTGGAGCGCTTCCGGAAAGGGAAGCAGCTTCGAACTGATGCCCCACCCTTCCGTCAAAGGGAGGGCAAGCAGAAGGTTGACGCCCCGGACAACGTCGACCACCAAGTGGAGTTCCAGGAGCCTCAGCGCGCCGTGAAGGCGGTGCGCAACCATGAGGACTCCAGCTCCAGTGATGACGAGCGCCGGAAGATGCTCTACGTCATCTACGGTGGGTCCGTTGACCCCTCGTCCCGAAGCGCGGTTAAGACCCTGCGCCAAGCGGTAGCATCGGTGGCCCCCCTCCCGAGTGCTGCGCCGCACCTCAAGTGGATGGGAACCCCCATCAGCTTCGATGCCACCGACTGCCCCAGGAACATGGCTGGGGCCGGCCAACTACCGCTCTTGGTAGCGCCCACCATCGCCAATGTGAGGATGTACCACGTTCTGGTAGATGGCGGTGCTGGGCTGAACCTCATCAGCCGCGCAGCTTTCCAGAAGCTGCAGATCCTGATAGCCAAGCTCACCCCATCGATCCCATTCTAAGGGGTAGGGCTGGGACAGGTCGTTCCCTACGGCAACATCAGCCTTCCGGTGACCTTTGGGGCACCGGAGAGCTATTGGACAGAGTACATTCTATTTGATGTGGTGGAGATCGACCTCCCCTTCACCGCCATAATTGGCAGGCCAGCCTTGTACCGATTTATGGCAGTAGTCCACTACGGCTACCTCGTCTTGAAGATGCCTACACCGACAGGCGTCCTCAGGATTCGTGCAGACCGCCCTGCTGCAGTGTCAACCTTGGAAAAGCTCCAGGCACTTGCAACAGCTCGAGCACCAGCCCCTGGCAGTGCAGAACCGGACCGGATCCACCCGAGTGCACGCCACCGTGCCTCTACCGCAGCACCCCGTGTGCAACCCCTCGACAATGGTGACGTCCCCCTAAAGGTCGTCCAAGTCGGCGCTGATGCTACCCACACCACCCGGGTAGTCGGGGGCCTGGATAGCAAATAGGAAGGCGCGCTCGTCACCTTCCTCCGGCACAACGTCGACGTGTTTGCATGGCAGCCGTCGCAGATGCCAGGGATCCCTAGGGAGGTGATCGAGCACCACTTGAAGGTCTTCCTCAACGCCCGGCCAGTCCAACAGAAGACTCGCAAGCAATCCATCGAGCGGCAAAACTTCATCCGGGAAAAAATTAAGAAGCTGTTGGGCGCTGGCTTCATACGGGAAGTCCACCACCCCCGGTGGTTGGCGAACCCCGTTGTTATCCTGAAGGCCGGCGGGAAGCTCCGGGTGTGCATCGACTACACCAGTCTCAATAATGCATGTCCCAAAGATCCATTCCCTCTCCCTAGAATAGATAAAATAGTAGACTCGACATCAGGCTGTGATATGCTGTGTTTCCTAGACGCCTACTCAGGTTTCCATTAGATCCCTATGTCTAGAGAAGATGAAGAGCACACCTCCTTCATCACAATAGACGGCCTGTATTGTTATTGTCTCTATGCCTTATGGCCTAAAAAGAATGATCTTCCCACCTTAGTACGTGCAATGCACAAAACCTTTGGAGAGTTAATAAGAGACTTAGTTGAGGTGTATGTCGATGACATCGTTGTCAAGGTAAGGCAGAGTTCATCCTTGTTAGATAACCTGGCCTTAGTCTTTGACAAGCTGCGCTCCACGTGCACCAAGCTGAACCCCGACAAGTGTGTGTTCGGCGTATCCTCTGGAAAACTCTTAGGATTCCTGGTCTCACACCGAGGAATTGAGGCCAACCCAGAGAAGATCAAGGCCATCGACTTGATGCGGCCTCCCGCCCGCATCAAAGAAGTCCAGAAACTCACGGGATGCCTAGCCGCGCTGAGTCGGTTTATACCGAGGCTAGCAGAGCGAGCGCTCCCCTTCTTTAAGCTCCTGTGCAAATCTGGTCCATTTTCTTGGACCGACGAAGCAGAAGAAGCTTTCCAGGAGTTGAAGCAACTCCTGACGACCCTACCCATCATGTTAGCCCCCGAGCCCGAAGAGCATTTGTTGCTCTACATCGCGGCGACAACTGAAGTGGTGAGTATGGTCCTCGTCGCAGAGCGGCCGGACCTCTCGTCACCACAACCTGCTCCGGTAGCAGGAGACAGGCACCAGGAAACCCCGGAGGTCCAAGACGACCTCCCGGACCTCCAAGACAATCTCCCAGAGGTCCAAGACGGACCCCCGGACCTCCACGACAACCTCCCGGAGGTCCAACAGGACCTCCCGGAGATCCAACGGGATCTCCCGGAGCTCCCGGAAAACCACTGGGACCTTCCGGAGGTCCAAGGCCCGGAGCTCCCGGAAAGCCAACGGGACCTCCCGGAGGTCCAAGACGGCTTAGGAGCCTTCGAGTCCCAGCTCTCGGAAGCCCCCCTGGACCCACCCACCTCCGGTAGGCCTGAGCCAATGATGAAGTCATCTCTGGCCTGGGAGGGAGGGTCCGGACCATCCAGAGGCCTGTCTACTACATCAGCGAAGTCCTCCATGACGCCAAGAGAAGGTACCTGGAGGTCCACAAGCTGCTGTATGCAGTGCTCGTGGCGTCCAGGAAGCTCCGCCATTACTTCCAAGCCCACCAGGTCTCGGTGGTCACCTCCTATCCGATGAAGGCGATCCTTCACAGCCCCCACGCGACTCGCAATGTCTCTAAATGGGCAGCGGAGCTGGCGGAGTTTGAGCTGGACTTCCTTCCTCGTCATGTAGTCAAGAGCCGAGCACTGGCTGACTTCGTGGCTGAGTGGACGCCAACGAAGGCTGACCCAGGGGGCCACGAAGACGGTGAACCAAAGCACCGAGCTCCGGTCTTCACCGGGCCTCACTGGACGCTCTTCTTCGACGGCTCCTCGCGAAAGCAGAGGGTCGGTGCCGGCGTACTGCTTCTCATGCCATCGGGGGAGCAGTTTGGGTACATGGTGCGTCTCAATTTCAAGGCAACCAACAACATGGCAGAGTATGAAGCACTCATCTTTGGCCTAAAGACAACCCTGTCTCTGGGCGCCCGCCAGTTGTTGGCACACGGCAATTCCCAGCTAGTTATCAAGCAAGTTAAGGGTGAATGCTCCTGCAATGATCCACAACTAGCTGCTTATCTGCTCCACGTGCAGATGTTGGAGAAAGACTTCCTCGCCTTGGACCTGCGCCATGTACCGCGCGCTGGCAATGCCGCAGCTGACGACCTCTCAACGGAGGCCTCCACCGGAGCCCCTGTGCCCGAAGGAGTCTTCGAGAGGACGTTGCTGCGGCCCACAGCCCGGCCTGCCGAGCCGGGCGAAGGGGGCTGGACCAGCACCTCGAAGCTGGTGGTCCCGGCGGCCCTGCAGCCATGGACGCCGCCAAGGATCATAAGCGTCACTGGGGACTCCGTGCAACCCAGCGCTCAAGATCCAGGAGCTCAAGTCAGACTCGATGCATGGATCACGAAGATCCGAGACTACTTGAAAGATAACATCCTCCCTGATGAACGTGTATCCGCTGAATGGATCGTGTGCATGGCTAAGAGGTACGCGCTGGTAGAAGGGGATCTCTACCGGCGTGGCACCAACCACGTCCTATTGCGGTGCATAACCCAGGGGGAAGGCTGCGACTTGCTTGCTGAGATCCATGGAGGCGAATGTGGGAGTCACTCTTCCTCACCCACGCTTGTCGGTAAAGCCTTCCGGCATGGCTTCTACTGGCCGACAGCACTCCAGGATGCCGTCAAGCTGGTCGAGAGCTGCAAGGCGTGCCAGTTCCACGTCAAGCAGATCCATACACCGGCTCGGGCGGTACTGATGATCCCGCCCTCATGGTCGTTCGCCGTATGGGGGCTGGACATCCTGGGACCATTCCCTAGAGCCGTCGGGGGATTCCGGTACCTCTATGTCGCCATCGACAAGTTCACCAAGTGGCCGGAAGCCACACCCATCGTCACCATCAACAAGCAATCCGCAGTAAAGTTCATCAAGTCGATCGTCTGCCGGTTCGGGGACTGGGTCCCGTTGTCAGTAATGATTCTGTTCGGGGTCCCGAACAGAATCATTACTGACAACGGGACCCAGTTCACTAACGCAGCGTTCCAAGAATACTGCGAAGACCTCGGCATCCAGGTGTGCTATGCCTCCGTGGCTCATCCAAAGAGCAATGGACAAGTTGAGAGGGCCAATGCCGAGATTCTTTGAGGCCTCAAGACCCGCACCTCTGCCGGCTTGAAGAAACATGGCGCAAAGTGGGTGGACGAGCTTCCGAGCACACTATGGGCGAACCGGACATCACAGAGTCGGACCACCGGAGAGACACCCTTCTTCATGGTGTATAGGGCCGAGGCCATGCTTCCCCCAGAGATCACCATGAAGTCCCTCCGTGTCCGAGCTTACGACGAAGCCGCGCAGGACAACCTCCGGCGTGAAGACATCGACCTTGTTGACGAGGCTCGATTACATGCGGCACTCCGCAACGCACTGTACCGACAGGCGCTCCGACGCTACCACCAAAGTTCTGTGCGTGCCCGGGAGCTGCAGGAAGGCGACCCGGTGTTGCGGCGCATACTTTCTCGCGAAGGGACCGACAAACTCTCCCCTAGCTGGGAAGGTCCTTTCCGAGTAACCAAAGTGTGCCGTCCCGGGTGCGTACGCCTTTCCACCGAGGATGGAGATCCGCTCCCGCACCCTTGGAACATAGAACACCTCAGTAAGTTCTACCCCTAGAGCAATAGTAGGACAACCTCTTCCTTTTGTAATAGATTCCATAGAGTCCAGGAACAGCGCTCGAAGCAGCTAAGTCTCAGGGGACGGTTTGGGACTACGTTCAGCTTGGCCTGGTTCCGACCCTAAGCGCGTAGAGTCTTGCTTCCCTTCTTAATGGGGCGGGCCGTTGCCTCCATGTTTAGCCTGCCTTCCTCCTATGGAAATTTATATGAAAAGAAACTTGTCCTACTTTGCTCTTCCCCTATGCTCATTTAAATTACGTATCAATTTTTATGACCGCACTTCCGGTGTATGCTCACCATGCACTCAGCTCCCTTTTCTCATTCTCACCTCTAGTCGGCATTTGCTGCCCTACCAAAGGCGGTTGCATTTGAGGTACCTGTCGATGGCCAGGGGCCCCGAGCTCCCAGCACTTCGCGCACGGTAGTTCCCACGCCCCGTACAAATGGATAGGGACCGTAAGCCAAATAAGACTATGAGATAGGGAAAGGGCCCCAAGGAGAATTACGTTTCCCTTACTTGTATGCAAGATCTCTCGGCCCTAGCTCCCCGCAGGAGTATGGTAGGAGCACCCCACCAATGGGCCACACCTACCAGGGGGCCGCTACGGGACCGAGAAAGACCGGAGCTCCAAGGCAAGACCGAAGGATCCGGACCTCGCTCCCTCCGCAGGGGAGAGCCCCGAAGGCCCCACGTGTCCAGCGGGGCCGGAGCTCCCCTCCCCTCACAGGGGGCTCCGGGCCTGCCACGTGGCCGGCAGAGGCCAGACCTCCCCTTCCGAGGGGAGAGCTCCGAAGCCTCCACGTGTCCCACGGGGCCAGGCCTCCCTCTCCTTAGAAGGGAGCTCCGGGCCCGCCACGTGGCCAGCAGATCCGGACCTCCCCATTCTCATGGGGCGAGTTCCGAAGACCTCCGGGACCCTTAATACAGCAAGGACCCAGGGAAGGTGTCTGTGCAGAGCTTCGAGATTGGTGAAGGTCTCTGAGTACCTTGCGGAGCTAAGGGCTCGGCCAGGCAAAACCAAGAAGAAGACTAAAGCACACAAGACACAGAAGATAACAAGAGTGAAAGCATCTAGGCCCCCGTGAGATATGGTTTCGGTGATTAATGACAACCGTTCATTATTACTAATGAGTTTGTGGATGCGAGGTTTCACGTACATCACATCAAACATTAAATGAACTATCTATTCACACCATCTACTGCTCATTGGATACAAATGGAGACCCCTCAACGATCCATTCTAAGGGGTTATTCGATACTCATGAAAACTAAATGAAGAACTCATACAACGACTCTATTTTATCAAAATTGGCAACACAAGAAGCTTACACTTCATCGTAATATCATTTCAAACAAGTGTCAAAGAGGTCACTCAAGAAGATTCCAAAAGATCAACTCAAAACAACTCGAAGCAAACAAGTTGCATTCACCGGATCATCCGATGTCTTGCAAAATGACTACATCGGTCGAGTTTGAGTTGGCAGAAGAAGAAGACCTCAGAGCCCAGTACACACCGGATCATCCGATGTGAAGGAAGTGGCACATCGGTTGATTTCACCCGAAGGATGATATCTGAGTTATTCTGAAGAAGTACACACCGGATCATCCGATGATGAAGTAAGTGTACATCGGTCAAATTCAACAGAGACAATATTTCTGACCCAATTCTGAAGATCAACTCACCGGATCATCCGATGATAAATTGAAGTAACATCGGTCGATTAAAAGATCCAACGGTTATATCCAACGGTCACATCTGACACGTGACATCAGCTAATTTGGAATTCGACCGATGCTCATATAAAGGGGTACATCGGAGGATCCGATGTTCACTGAAAAAGTCTGCCCACTTTTCCAACGACTATCTCGTGTGGGCTGGCTATAAATACCCCTCCAACCGGCCATTTCGACAAGTCTTGATCTCCAGAGCCTCACTACACATTCTCAAGCATTCAAGACCAAGAGCTACCACTTCCACACTTCAAAACCTCTTGTACTCCAACTATAGGTTATATCTAGCTAGAGAGAAGCTTGTGCGCGTCCATTCTTGGTGATTGGAATCTCTAGGCTAGTGAGAGAGAGTGTCTTAGTGACTTCTCTCACCTTGTAAACGTTGGAGGAAGAAGAGATCACTCCGGAGCTTACCAAGGTGTTTGTGGAAGCCCGGAGGATCACCGTTGTACAAGGCTTGAGCTCCACCTTGCCGGAGAAGGCGAACGGAGAAAGATAGTGGATTCCCTCGTCTTGGTGACTTGGGAGTGGCTATACCCTTTGGTGGGTGCCACAACGTGGACGTAGGAAGATTTTTATGATCTTACCGAACCACGGGAAAAATCGCCGTGTCTCCGAGTCTCCGCGGGAGTTTGCATTTCTCTCCTCACCCCTTACTATTACGCTTTTACTATTCCGCACTTAACTCTCTTGCTTGCGTACTTATTTTGCATAGGGAATTGGGCTTCAACCATTAAAGTTTTAAATTGATCTAAAATTTAAAAAACCCCAATTCACCCCCCCCTCTTGGGCGTTTTGATCCTTACAATTGGTATCAGAGCAAGGTTGCTCATTGGATCATTCTAGCTTCACCGCTAGAGAGCGAAAATGGACAAGAATGGGGGTTCGGTTCCTACCTTCGAGGGCAAGAATTTTGCTTATTGGAAAGCACGCATGCGCGCTTACCTTGAGGCAATTGCTCCCGAAGTGTGGGAAGCGACCCATGCGAGGTTTGGAAATCTTGACTATGTTGGTGACCAACTAAAATGGGATGCTAAGGCTAGAAATGCCATATATGAATGCATTAGTCAAGATGTCTTTGCTAGGATTGCTAGTAAAGAAAAAGCGTGTGAAATTTGGGCATGTCTAATTGAAATACATGAGGGCTCATCTCGGGTTAAAGAACTCAAATATCACATGCTTAAATCAAAATATGATGAATTTAAGATGTTTCCTCATGAGAACGTTAACCAAATGTTTTCTCGTTTAAATGTGCTCATTGAGGAAATTAACGCACTTGACATTTCTTCTCTTGGCAAGGGACTTATCAATCGCAAGATCCTCATGCTTCTACCCAAGCCCAAGTACAACATTATCAATTCAATGCTCCAAAAGGAGTCACTAGACAACATGGAAGTTTCGGAGCTCATTGGAGAAATCCATGCTCATGAGATGAGCGTACTTGGAATGATGGAGGAGTCATCATCAAAAACCATTGCTCTCAAGGCTTCAACCAAGAAGACAACTTCCAAGAAGAAGAAAGTGGTTGAGCCTAGCTCAAGTGAAGAAGAGCAAGAAACAAGCGAAGATGATGATGATGAACTTGCTTTGATGATGAGGAAATTCTCACGCCTCAACTCCAAGATTGCAAAGAAGGGATACTCTTTTGATCCTAAAAAGAAAGCCTTCTTGCCAAGAAAAGATGAAAACAAGACGTGCTACAATTGTGGTGATCTAGGCCACATATCATATGATTGTCCAAGACCGGACAAAAGGAAGGAAAATGGGAAGCATTACAAGCTAGAAGAAAGTGATGATGAAGAGGAGGTTAAGCCCAAGCGTTCTTTTGGAAAGAAGAAATTTGACAAAGGCAAGAAAACCAAGCTCTTTCCAAAGAAGAGAAGAGGGCCTCAAAAGGTCTTCATGTGTGAAGCCAATGAGTGGATCACGGATGAAGAGTCAAGCGACGAAGATAGTGAAGATGAAGAAAACTTGGCGAGCCTCGCCGTCGTCAACAAGGATGACTCACCTCTTCGTCCACCTCCTATGTGCCTAATGGCGAAAGGTAACTCAAAGGTATGTGAAGATTCTAGCGATGATGATGAGCTTTCACCCGATGAATTAGCATCTATGATTAATGAATATCATGCCATTATAAAAAGGGAAAAGGCTAAGGTTAAGGCTCTTGAGCTAGCTCGAGCTAAGCTTGAAAGTGCCAACCTCGATTTGCATGACAAGTATGTAACCATACTTAAAGAGCATGACACGCTCAAATCAAATGTTAAGCAAATCGAGGTGGAGAATGCTCAAATCAAGCTTAAGTATCATGAGCTTGACTTAGCTAACTTAGCACTCTTGGCAAAGCACAATGAGTTGGTTCAAAAACATGAAGTGCTTAACCTTGCTTATGAAGCGATTGAACTTAAAGTGAAAAACACAAAGAAAGAAACCCTTGATGGCAAAATATCACCTAATTCACATGCCACTAATACTTTGGATGAGTCTTTGCCTTTGAAAGCAAGCCCTAGGGAGAAGGAGCTAATGGACGAAATTGAAAGTCTTCGCACTAGTGTGGCAAGACTTTCTAAGGGGGAGGACAAGCACAAGGAAATCCTCTACCAACAAGCTAAAGGCTTCCACAAGAGGGGACTTGGATCCTTCCCGGTGCCCAACAAAGGAAAGGTGCCCTCACCGGAGCTTAGAACAAGCTTCATCAAGGAAGTTGGTTCCTATTGCCAACATTGTGAGGTCACCGGACATCACACGAGGGAGTGTCCTCTTCCCAACCGTCCTTCTCCCAAATTGCCTCCCAACTACAAATCTACGTTCAATGATTATCACTATCTATTGAGCAAAGTAGGTGGAAAAGTGAAGGCAAGGTTCATCGGCAAAGACATCAAGGGCATGAAGGGGAAGCTCCCCAAGCAACTTTGGGTTCCAAAAACACTTGTATCACACATACAAGGACCTAAGTTGGCTTGGGTTCCTAAACTCAAAAACTAACTTCATGTGTGTAGGTGAACTACAAAGCCGGAGGAAAGCATTGGGTACTCAATAGTGGGTGCACTCAACATATGACCGGCAATGATGGTATGTTCACCTCCATAGAAAACCCCGGCAATCATGAACAAGTCACCTTTGGTGATAACTCAAAGGGGAAGGTAATTGGTTTGGGTAAAATTGCTATTTCTCATGATTTGTCTATCTCTAATGTGCTTTACGTTAAGTCTCTTAGTTTTAATTTACTTTCTAGTGCACAATTATGTGATCTTGGACTAACGTGCACATTTGACAAGAATGGTGTTGTGGTGACTAGTGAATTAAGCAAAGAACTAATATTCAAAGGTTTTCGGCATGGACATCTTTACTTGGTGGACTTCTCCAACAAGGATGCTAGCTTGACCACTTGTCTTTTCACCAAGACAAGTTTGGGATGGCTATGGCATCGGCGCATTGCTCACAATGGGATGAGCAATCTCAAGAAGTCATTCAAGCTTGGGATGGTGACCGGCGTGAAGGATGTCACATTCGAAAAGAACAAGCTTTGTAGCGCATGTCAAGCCGGGAAGCAAGTTGCCTCACACCATCCGATGAAGACAATGGTGTCAACCTCCAAGCCACTTGAACTACTTCACATGGACCTCTTCGGACCGTCCACATACCAAAGCCTTGGCGGTAACCTTTATTGTCTTGTCATTGTTGATGACTACTCTCGCTATGCTTGGACACTGTTTCTAGGTGACAAGGGTGAAACTCCGGAAATCTTCAAGACCTTCGCTAAACGAGCACAAAGGGAATTTCAACTTCCTATCATCAAGGTCCGGAGTGACAACGGCACCGAGTTCAAGAACTACAACATTGGGGAGTGGTGTGATCGTGAAGGCGTGAAGCACGAGTTTTCGGCCACATACACCCCTCAACAAAATGGTGTCGTTGAAAGGAAGAACAAGACTCTCATCACCCTTGCAAGAGCAATGCTTGATGACTATGGCACGTCGGAGAAGTTTTGGGCCGAAGCAATCAACACGGCGTGCCATGCCGCAAATAGGGTCTATCTTCATCGACTACTTCAAAAGACCCCATATGAGCTCCTCATTGGGAGAAAGCCCAACATCTCCTACTTCCGAGTCTTCGGGTGCAAGTGCTACATCTACCGCAAGAAAAGGCTCGGTAAGTTTGAAAGAAGGTGTGATGTTGGTATCTTTCTAGGTTATGCGTCAAACTCAAAAGCATATCGAGTATTCAACCAAACCTCCGGGTTAGTTGAAGAAAGTTGTGATGTTGAGTTTGATGAGACTAATGGCTCCCAAGAGGAGAGTTTTGGTCATGATGATATAGATGATGAGCCTCTACGAGAAGCTATGAAGAACATGACCATAGGAGACATCAAGCCCGAAGTTGGGGAGAGCCATGATCAAGGGGGAGCCTCAAGTTCCAACATCAACACCTCCATGGCGCCTCAAATTGATGAAGAAGAAGAGAAAAATGATCCATTGCCAATACAAGATTCACATGCCACACAACACCAAGAAGAAGAAGAAGTCCAAGGTCAAGTCCAACCACAAGACAAGCAAGATGCCTCACCACCACCAAGTGCCTCACAACCTCTTATGAGGCATGGGCGCATCTCCAAGGCACATCCGATGGATCAAATCATCGGAAGTCCGTCACGGGGAGTAAGTACTCGTTCTCGCCATGTTGCTTCATTTTGTGAGCACTACTCTTTTGTTTCGTGTGTAGAACCCACAAATATTGAGGAAGCACTCCAAGATCCCAATTGGGTGATGGCTATGCAAGAAGAACTCAATAACTTCACCCGCAATGAAGTTTGGGTATTGGAGGAGCGACCTAAGAACAAGAACGTCATCGGAACAAAGTGGGTGTACCGCAACAAGCAAGACGAGAATGGCGTGGTGGTCCGCAACAAGGCAAGGCTTGTGGCCAAGGGTTTTTCACAAGTAGAAGGACTAGATTTTGGAGAGACCTTTGCCCCGGTCGCACGGTTAGAAGCTATTCGCATACTCCTTGCTTTTGCTTCACATCACAATATTATGCTTTATCAAATGGATGTGAAAAGTGCCTTCCTCAATGGTTATATTAACGAGCTTGTTTTCGTTGAGCAACCTCCCGGGTTTGAAGATCCGAGGAATCCTAACCATGTGTATAGGTTACACAAGGCGCTCTACGGACTCAAGCAAGCACCTAGGGCATGGTATGAACGCCTAAGGGATTTCCTAGTCATGCAAGGTTTCAAGATCGGGAGGGTGGACACCATACTTTTCACCAAGGACATCAACGGGGATTTATTTCTTTGTCAAATTTACGTTGATGACATTATTTTTGGCTCAACTAACAAAACTCTTAGCCTTGAGTTTGGCACCATGATGTCTAGGGAGTTCGAGATGTCAATGATTGGAGAACTCAATTTCTTCCTAGGATTTCAAATCAAGCAACTTCAAGAGGGGACTTTCATCTACCAAGAAAAGTACACCAAAGACCTCTTGAAGAAGTTTGAAATGGAAGATTGCAGCTCAAGAAGTACTCCAATGGCAACAAATTGTCATCTCGACGCGGACATGGACGGTAAACCTATTGATCAATCTCATTACCGTTCCATGATTGGTTCATTATTATATCTTACCGCATCTAGGCCCGATATCATGTTTAGTGTGTGCTTGTGTGCTCGCTTTCAAGCGGCACCTAAAGAATCGCATCGTAAGGCGGTCTTTAGGATACTTAGGTATCTCAAGCATACCCCAAGTGTAGGTTTGTGGTACCCCAAGAACGCTAGTTTTTATCTCTTGGGTTACTCGGATTCGGACTTTGCCGGATGCCGTGTGGATCGCAAGAGTACCTCCGGTGGGTGCCACTTACTTGGGCGTTCCCTAGTATCTTGGTCGAGCAAAAAGCAAAACTCCGTGGCTTTGTCCACCGCGGAGGCAGAATATATAGCGGCCGGTGCATGTTGTGCCCAAATTCTATATATGAAGCAAACCCTTTTGGACTTTGGAATTAAGTTTGATTGCGTGCCTCTCCTTTGTGACAATGAAAGTGCGGTTAAGATAGCTAGAAACCCCGTTCAACACTCCCGCACTAAGCACATTGATATTCGCCATCACTTCTTGCGGGACCATGAGGCTAAAGGAGACATCTCTTTGCAAGGTGTTAGGTCCGAAGAACAATTGGCGGATATCTTCACTAAACCACTTGATGAGAAAACTTTTTCTAGACTAAGAAGTGAATTAAATGTGCTAGATGCATCTAACGTCATGTAAGTTGCCATGTTCATGTAAGGTTGCATATCAAATAGGTCTTGTCTAACTCCCAAAGGATAGGGGCAAGCTAGAAATAGCTTTTCCTGAGGAAGCCTTTGGCAGGTTTAAACTTGGCAAGATAGATTTACATTACGCCTTGCATGATTCCTGCCATATAGACTTGCACTCATTCAATATCTTGCATTATTTTGTTTGGCATTGCATACGGTAGATTGTCACAAAGGGGAACCCACATCATGAGAAGGAGACCTGTTCAAAATGCAATATCTCAACTCATATAATGTGGATAGAGCAAAATTCTAAAGGTACATGCTTTAAGGAGATAGAAGTTTTCTATACTCTGGCTCAAAAAGCATGGGCCTTACATTTTCATGGTTTCACTCCTAACCTTGTGTGTTCTCTTTGCTTAAGGGCTTAGCCAATATGTGGCACTATATTTAAAGCCTTATATTAGAGGTTAGGAGTTGCCCAAAAAGTCCAAGGACCCATCCTTATCTTTGTGTGTTTAAGTCCAAGGACACATATGGGCAGTCTTAGGTTTTCTGTAGTCATCGGATTATCCGATGCCAGGGCCAGCAGATCATCGGATCAATTGGTGCTTCAGTTCAAGTCAGATGTCACAAATCAACCGATGAGTTCATTTCAGAAGACATCGGAGCATCCGATGTTCAGTTTTCCTGGTGCCCTGCAGAAATCGACCGATGATCGCCACCTCAACGTCGGTCCATCCGGTGTTCAAAGAGAGTTTTTGGAACAACTCTCTGTTGAACTCGACCGATGCATCCTCCGATGATCATCGGTCCATCCGGTGTTTTATGCGCGGCTAGGGTTTGCCCGAACAGTTTAAAAAGCGGACTCGGCCGGATTTCGTTTTTCTTTTCTCTTCTTCCCGACCTCCGCCGCCGTCCGTCGCCCTCGCTGGCTCTCCCACGCGCCTCCGCCTCCCAGTCACCGCCGCCGCTTCCCAGGCGTCGCCGTCGCCTCCTCCCAGGGGCCGTCGCCGCCCTTCCCAGGCGCCGCCGCCGCCCTTCCCAGGCGCCGCCGCCATCTCCTCCCAGGAGCCGCCACCGCCATCTTTCGGCCGCCTAGGCGCCATCCGTGCCCGCGCCGCCGCCTCTCCCGAGCGTGCCGTCGCACCGCCGCGCCTTCCTCGCCGTCTCCCCTCCACCACTCGCCGCCGGTTCACATCACCCTCTCCGCTAGGATCTCGTCGTGCTTCGCCGCTCGTCGATAAGGTTTGCTCCGTGCCGCGCGACGCCCTTCGTTGTTTTCATCGTTCATCTTCATCGTCGCTAACCCTAGCTCTCAATTGCATCAAGATGGGTCGCGATCGCAAAGGAAAGGGCAAGGCTATTGAGGAGCCCGCCGCGAAGAAGCGCAAGATGTCCAAGGACGCTCGTCGTGCGGAGTTGGCCGCTCGCGCCGCCGAGAAGCGTGAGCGCGACCATCGCGGTTCCTTACGGATCCGCGAGTCCCGGCAGAGGCAGGAGCAGCCTCCGATCCAGCCGGTGCCTCCCGAGGGCTCCGATGAGGAGGAGACCGAGGTGCCGCCTCTCATCCGCCGGCGCACCCCGAGGACTCGGGGAGATGGACAGACTCCTACGGCGAGTCGGCGCCCCTCTGCAGCTGACCGCGCCGAGGACAGAGAGGCCGAAAGGGCCATCCACCTGATGGACACAGCAGTCCGAGTTGCCGAAGAGGTCAGACTCACTGACTACAGGAAGATGAAGGCAAGGCAACTAAAGAAGCTCAGATGGTCGGCGTTGATCGAGGAGTGATTTCCACGGCCTAGGGACGCTCGAGTTGACTCCCGGTTCTGGACCCTGACACAGGCGTCCCTATACGAGACTTACAGGCGTCGGGGTCACAAGCTATTCCAGCATAACAGCATTGACTGGGATCAGCTTGCAGTGGCAGCAGGACACGGGATCAGGCCCCTGTTTGAGAGATACAGAGGACTGGCGGACGTGCTCTCACACCCGAGGAGTGCTTACGTCGAGGAGTGGGTTAGGGTGTTCTACGCGACACTCTACGTCTCTGAGGGTCGTCGCTCGATTCACTTCATGTTCATGGGGCGAATCCACGACGTATCTCGAGACCTGTTGGGCAGACTGCTTGGTGTGGATCTCTCCACTACGTGCCTGCACCAGATAGTCTATGGAGACGCAGATCCGCCGAGGAGGCCACTGACTGGAGGAGTGGCACCGCCCTTCGAGGAGATCAGAGGTCTGTTCACACAGCCGTTCACACCTGACCAGCCGAGGGTGCCAGCGCTTCTCACCCCAGCAGCTCGGATAGTTCATCACGTCCTCAGGCGTACCCTGCTACCGAGGTCCGGCTACTTGGAGGGTTTCACGAGCCTTCAGCAGACTATCCTGTTCTATGTGATGAACGGGATGGAGTTCGACATAGTAGACATTCTGATCTGCGAGATGGAGGACGTGATCACCGACGGAGTTGGGATGCTACGACAGCTGGTCTTTGGTCACTGGATCTGTCACCTTCTTCACCAGCTGGTTCCAGAGGACACTCCAGGAGTCTCTCAGCTGACGGAGATGCACGTGACCCGGTTCAGCCACTACCGAGTCCCCACTCCGGGAGACCGCCGCCTTGGCCGTCCCGTCGAGCGTGAGGTTCGAGCCAGACTGTCAGAGGAGGACTGAGCAGAGCTGACTCAGGAGGACGCAGAGCTGGCACAGGCAGAGGCTCAGGGAGGAGACCTACAACACGTATGGTCGGATAGCGACACTAGTGACAGTGTCGAGGAGTACTTCCCTCCTGCTCCTCCCTCACCGAGGCAGCACGACGCAGAGGCAGGAGGCTCAGCTGCTCCACCACCTACACCTCCTCCAGTGTCAGAGGCTCAGGTGACTCAGCCGTCAGAGCTCACCACCTTACTTCAGCGGATGGCTCAGCAGCAGGAGCTG
Source organism: Neostapfia colusana (assembly GCA_030760725.1). Lineage (NCBI taxonomy): Eukaryota > Viridiplantae > Streptophyta > Magnoliopsida > Poales > Poaceae > Neostapfia > Neostapfia colusana. The sequence continues at coordinate 2,492,348 of JASWHV010000005.1, read as the reverse complement.
CAAGCAGCTCGACAGGAGCAGCTTCAGAGGCAGCAGCAGGAGATGCAGCTGGAGATCGCCCGTCAGAGACGAGAGGACACCGACAGGTTCACCAACCTTGTCGATCAGATGACGCGACGCACTCTAGACCAGCAGCAGCAGACTCAGCAGATGCTGTTGGGCATCCTGGGGTTGGTCACCAACCTCTACCAGCAGACTGGAGTGGCTCTTCCACCTCAGCACTTGGGACTCACTCAGGCTCCAGGTGCACCCCCACTGGCACCAGCTCCAGTACTGCCACCGACGTCACTCCAGTCCTCACCTCTTCCGGCAGTACCTCCACCGGCGCCAGCAGTCTCAGCGGGCCCCCACATTAGCTCCAGCTCCTCCCGCTTCAGCTCCAGCACCAGCGACCTCCACCTCCAGCAGCTCCGGCGACAGCACCGTCGACGCCGACCGCTTCACCATCGCCAGGAGCGCGCCTGAGTCGTAGTCACTCGACTTTCCTTTTTGGTGCCTTGATGCCAAAGGGGGAGAAGAGTTAGAGTCAGGGGGAGGTTAGCTTAGTTATAGGGGGAGTACTTGGTTCTAGGGGGAGTGTCTATCCCTTTTGCTACTTTATTGGAGATTGTTACTTTATTTGAGATTGCCTGTTATTATTATTTGCTATTACTGTACTCCGGGTGCTACTCTGTGCTCTTACGCTTTATTGATTATTATTTGAGCCTTCAAGCCACTTGTGCTGCAATTTGTACTTGTTATATTTCTCTTTGAGCATTGGGTTTTAATTTCATTTATTCTATACTCTACTCGTTGTGTTGTCATCAATCACCAAAAAGGGGGAGATTGAAAGCATCTAGGCCCCCGTGAGATATGGTTTCGGTGATTAATGACAACCGTTCGTTATTACTAATGAGTTTGTGGATGCGAGGTTTCACGTACATCACATCAAACATTAAATGAACTATCTATTCACACCATCTACTGCTCATTGGATACAAATGGAGACCCCTCAACGATCCATTCTAAGGGGTTATTCGATACTCATGAAAACTAAATGAAGAACTCATACAACGACTCTATTTTATCAAAATTGGCAACACAAGAAGCTTACACTTCATCGTAATATCATTTCAAACAAGTGTCAAAGAGGTCACTCAAGAAGATTCCAAAAGATCAACTCAAAACAACTCGAAGCAAACAAGTTGCATTCACCGGATCATCCGATGTCTTGCAAAATGACTACATCGGTCGAGTTTGAGTTGGCAGAAGAAGAAGACCTCAGAGCCCAGTACACACCGGATCATCCGATGTGAAGGAAGTGGCACATCGGTTGATTTCACCCGAAGGATGATATCTGAGTTATTCTGAAGAAGTACACACCGGATCATCCGATGATGAAGTAAGTGTACATCGGTCAAATTCAACAGAGACAATATTTCTGACCCAATTCTGAAGATCAACTCACCGGATCATCCGATGATAAATTGAAGTAACATCGGTCGATTAAAAGATCCAACGGTTATATCCAACGGTCACATCTGACACGTGACATCAGCTAATTTGGAATTCGACCGATGCTCATATAAAGGGGTACATCGGAGGATCCGATGTTCACTGAAAAAGTCTGCCCACTTTTCCAACGGCTATCTCGTGTGGGCTGGCTATAAATACCCCTCCAACCGGCCATTTCGACAAGTCTTGATCTCCAGAGCCTCACTACACATTCTCAAGCATTCAAGACCAAGAGCTACCACTTCCACACTTCAAAACCTCTTGTACTCCAACTATAGGTTATATCTAGCTAGAGAGAAGCTTGTGTGCGTCCATTCTTGGTGATTGAAATCTCTAGGCTAGTGAGAGAGAGTGTCTTGGTGACTTCTCTCACCTTGTAAACGTTGGAGGAAGAAGAGATCACTCCGGAGCTTACCAAGGTGTTTGTGGAAGCCCGGAGGATCACCGTTGTACAAGGCTTGAGCTCCACCTTGCCGGAGAAGGCGAACGGAGAAAGATAGTGGATTCCCTCGTCTTGGTGACTTGGGAGTGGCTATACCCTTTGGTGGGTGCCACAACGTGGACGTAGGAAGATTTTTATGATCTTACCGAACCACGGGAAAAATCGCCGTGTCTCCGAGTCTCCGCGGGAGTTTGCATTTCTCTCCTCACCCCTTACTATTACGCTTTTACTATTCCGCACTTAACTCTCTTGCTTGCGTACTTAGTTTGCATAGGGAATTGGGCTTCAACCATTAAAGTTTTAAATTGCTCTAAAATTTAAAAAAGCCCAATTCACCCCCCCCCTCTTGGGCGTTTCGATCCTTACAAAGAGTCTATTCATTCGAGGCTCCATGAGCTGGGATACAGACTCAACAAAAAAAAAGAGAAGGTACAGGGCCTTTTGGCCACGGGGGCGGATGCCTAAGAGTCCGCGAACTCTCGTTGGAACCTAGAGGCCACAAGGGCGGCGACGTCCTCGACCTCGGCCCTGGTAGCTTCCTCCCGCTCGGCAGCGGGCCCTAGACGGACTGGCTCCAGAGAGAAGGAAGGGTCTTGGCTCCGGAAGCACGCCAACACATGCGTAGCGACCTCATTCACTAGGCCTCGGCCCTCCACCTCAAGCTCGTCGGCGATCACCGCTTCTAGCCGGCCCAGCTTGCCGCCGATGGACTCAAGCGTCGGGATTGCCTCAGACACCTCCTGCGCTGGAGCCCCCGTCCGCACCGGGCTGAAACCAAGAGGAACCAAGGCGGACCCTGCCTCGGTAACAAAGCTCTAGACCGTCTGGGCCTCGACAGACCGCGAAGCCTGTAGCTTCTCTACCTCTTGACGGGCCGCCAGCTCGCAATCCAGCGCACCCTGGCGCTCCCGGGAGGATTGCTCCTCCCTCGCAGTAGCAGCCGACTCGCGGAGCTCCAGCTCCTCGGCCCGGTCCATCAGCTCGCCCTCTCTGGCCTTCAGCCGTGCGGCAAGCTTCTCCTCCTCGGCCACCACGACACCTTCCTGGTCGGCGACGACGCACTCTCGACGAGCTACCTGCGGCCGCAACTCCTCCGTGGCAGCAGAGCGCGCCTCGGCCTTGGCTTCGGCCTGGGCCAGGGCTTCGCGGAAGGAAGCGCGAAGCTGCCGGGTCTCTGAGTCCAGGCGGCCGACGGCTTTCTTCTGAGCGTCGAGCAGAGCACCCATGGCCTCAAGCCTTGACTGCCTCGAGTCGAGCTCTGCCTTAGCCTCCTGGGTCCGCTACAGCAGGAGGTGCTCCCAACTAAGAAGGTGCTCCCTCTCTCCAGCCAGCACCCCCGCTCCCGCTCAAAGGTCGTCTAGAACTGTCGGGCGCTAGTCTAAACACGCCCCAAGGCATCCCACATGGGCACCGGGACGGCAGGAGCAGGAGTCGTGCCCCTGACCTCCCCTGTTGCGTCTACGATCGGCGAAGGTGCTGGTGCCTCAGCAACTGAAGCAAGACGCTGACCCGGGGGAGCCAGGGAGCCAGCAACTGCACCTACAGTGGCCCTTCTAGCCTCAGCACCGGACTTCCGGGCTGGTGAAGGAGAACGAACAGGTGCTGCCGCAGCCACCGCAGAGGGCGAACCCGCCGGCACAGAAGAAGCCCCCGCCGACTTGGGGGCCGTTGGAACCACCGCAGTTCCCAGATGTTGCGGAGCGGAGCCTCCGCCAACTGGAGATGGCCGGGTAATAGGCCCGCCCCCGGCAGTCGGTCGGTCCCTGCAGGAAAAGAAAGCTCTCAGCCTAAGAGAGGAGAAGAGAACGCTACTCCTACAAGCCAGAAAGAGCAACACTTACTGGGCGACGTGAGCGCTCCAACGGGCTTGTAGCCCCGGCCTCTGGGCCGCAGTTGAACCGCCAGGACCTGCGGCCGGGACGTTCGCGGGCTGTGGCGTCTGGACCCCCGGCACACTCCCCGGCGTCGCCCCACCGGCATCCATCCTAGAAGCCCCTCCGCCTGAGGAAGGGTGGCGGGAAGCTTGGGGTTCTTCGGACTGCCAGTGTCCAGGAAGAGACCCGCTGGAGTGGGACACCCAGGGTCTCTTTGGGTCGCCACTCGATGGACCAGCGCCTCCGGGAGATGGGTGCAAGTGTGCACCTGCCCCCTGACTCGGCGCAGGCGACGCCCTCGGAGGAGACCGGGCACGTTTCTTCTCCGGCTGCCCGGGGGCCGGCTCCATCCCCTTCCCCTTGTCGGCGGCTCGAGTTCCACCGGCCCTCAGGGCAGTTTGGGCGGCGACAGACGCCTCACGCTCCGATCCGGAGCGCTCGGTCCCCGGGATCGAGATGCCTCGGAGGGTATCCCCAACCTTACGGACGGCGATCCCGATGTCATCGAGGTTCGGCATCTTCCGCGGTAGCTCTGACCTCCTCTGCGGCTCTAAGAAGAGGGGAGTGGCAGAGGACGAGAAGGCGGGGTCGCCATTGGGGATGAAGTCGCCGCTCACCTTGCCCACCATCTCGTACAGCTCCTCATCGGAAGGATCAGAGCCGAGACCCCTCTCTAACCTGGTGCAGTCCTGCTCACCAGTGTAGTACCATGCCGGGCGGTTGCGCTGCTGCAAGGGCGCAATACGGCGCGACAAGAGATCCATTAGCACCATCAGGGACGTTAGCCCCTCGTTGGCCAAGAACCGGATCCGCTCCAAGACCGGTGCATACTCCTGCTCCAGCTCTGGGACCTCCTCCCAGAAGCGACGCTCGGTGGTTGGGCCGGTGGTTGGGAGCTGCAGGCGATCGTGGTCGTCGGTCTGCATGATCACCCAGCTCTCCCTCTAATTTTCCCACCTCGACGCACTGAAAGGTAGAAGGTACCGAGAGACCTTTGGGTCCTTGCAGCGATGCTGGAAATGGTACGCTCCCATCTAGATCTTCGAGCCGCTCCCGGTCGTCCACAACACGAAGAAGTAGCAGAAGAGCGTCACTGAAGCGTGCACCCCCACAAACATCTTGCAGAAATGGACGAAGACAGCGGCCATCGCGAAGGAGCTGGGGGAAAGGTGGTGGAGCTGGAGACCATACGTCTCCAGCAATGTGACGAAGAAGGAAGAAATTGGCGGGACGAACCCCGCCATGGCGTAGGCAGTAAAGAAGACCATCTCCCCCTTTTCCAAGAGCAGGGGGAGAGATCCCCGACGGAGCCGGCGTTTCTGCTCCTCTGTGTGCCAGCCCAGCAGCCTGCGCACTGGTCCAAGCTCGGCGGAACAAACGAGACGCGATGGGAGCAGGTTGGAAGCCATGGCGGAGGAGAGCTCAAGGACAGAAAGACAAAGGCGCAAGAGTTCAAAGAAGGTGCAAGCGCTGGGAAGTGCGAAGGGAAGCCGCGATGCGGGTAAGATCCCCTTTTAAAACTTTCCAGGTGCAATCCAAAGCGATTCAAAACTCTTCGAATACGCCGCATGGGCAACCGCTTCGGCTCCAAGACCGAGCGCCGATGACAAGTGGACCCAAGTCGTCCAGCTGAAGCGGTGGGCCAAGAAGTCAGTCTCCCAAGGAGACGAGCCAGCAAGGCGCTTCGGCGGTTCTCGAAAAAGCGCCGCAACGTGCAGAAGTGGCAGCCTTGGGAACCGCCGCAGTAAAAGCAACCATCAAGTGGGCGCACGCTCCCACGATCCCGCGACTGTTCGTGCTCCGGCAACGGTCAACGCGGGACTTAGAGAAAGTGCGCGGAACAGAAGAGACGGAGGCCCCACCTCGGGCTCGCTATCTCCCCCAAGATGGGCCCGGGGGCCACTGTCGGTATCCTCGATACGAGGTACCCTCGCGCACAGGGGAAAATGCCTAAGGACCTCGCCCTTCTCCCTCAAGATGGGCCCGGGGCCACTGTCGGCAGGCAATTTTCTCGGGACCACCTGTCGGGTCCCGGGCCCCTCCTTGTAAGCCACTCGAGCCTTGGACTATAAAAGGCTCGGGTAGACAATGTTAGCAAGGGTTCGAACCCTGTGAACTCGCACTCTAGACATCACTCACCCTCAAGCTCAGGACTCCGGTTCTGAGTAGCAAGCAATACAGCGAGCACCTCTGCTCACCGTGGACGTAGGGTTTTACGCTACGGCGGCCCGAACCACGTAAAACTCGTCGTGTCAAGCTTCTCCCTCACTCGCCCCTAACGCTGAAGCTCTCCGTAAGTGTCTAGCCCCTCCAAAAAAGAACCTCCGCGGGCTGCCCAGAGCAAGTCCGGGGGAAGTGTCGATCATACACTTCGACAGTTATGAATATTTATGAGTATGAGATGAACTTGACAAAGATTAATGGCTCGATGAGATTTGATAAATGGTGAATTATGATGAGAGAATGTTGTTGAATTACTTGATTATAATGAGATAAATTTCACCTAGAAATAGTTGTTGTTTTTACCTTGTTTGTGAAATAAAATTTACTTGCTTCAATGAGACTTATTATTTCCAACCTTGTTGAAAGCTACATGTCATACTTTTTTCGCACTTGCTGAGTACGACATATACTCACCTTTGTATTTACACATATACATCACCTACAGGAGAAGAACATTTCGAGGAACATGTGGAGCACTAGGCATGCGCACTACCGTCAACATGGCTGTGGAGTTGAAGTTGGAGTTTATCTTAGCTATTTTTCCGCTTTTGTTAGAATCTTTCGCTGCAAGTATAAGTTAGATTTTTTATGAGTGAGATATTGAGTTATTGTAATAAAGTACTTAAACACTATTTATTCGTGGTTATATTCTGAATTTAGTTTGTTGATTGCATGTGTATGTGTAATGAACATCCTAGTCACATATATACATTCACTTGGTTCTATTTTCAGAACCGGCTGTCAAAAATTGGCAGCTTATTAGCTAACACTTTTGATTTTTATAGTTTGGTTACGCAGCGGTACGATGCGGCTCAGAGAACGTAGGTTGCTGTCGAGGCTGCTTCTTTTGTACCACAACCAAACCAGGTCGGTCGCAAACGGCCAAACGTGCTACACGGTTTGCGCGGGCCTTACGGTAGGCTTTGATTTGGACTGGCCATGCTTCTAGAAGCGAGGTCTGGATGGGCCCTTCCCACCACCAGACTATGGGCCTTGTTGGGCTCTGGACGTTCATCTACTCGGCCGATCGAGTCGTCCCCTTCCTCTACCTCAGCCTGACTCACCCGCAGCCACACCATCTGCAACGGCTCCAGAGAAAGTCAGTTTGCAGCACGCACGCCACGCAACAGTCGCTTCTGAACTGGACACCGACCGGTCGTAGCATGATGCCATGGAAGTGGAAGCTTCCTTGCTCGCAGCTCAGCTGGTGGTACCATAACGGACTTGGCGATCGAACAAAGCTCTGAGAAACCATGTAATGCTTGCTCCCTCCGGTTACTGACCAACGTCAACGATTTAAAGCCAAAGAAAGCACATCACATCACTGATCACGCTCTCCTCCCTACAAATCAAAAAGTGAAACCCAGGCCCGGCTTAGCCCGGCCCGGTCCGGCCCGTGCAAGATTACAAGCGGCTACCGTGCTCTGCTGGGCCCCCGCCCCGACATTTCGCCGCGGCTCGATTCATCATCAGTCGGAGAGGTCGTGCTCGTGCCAGCACAGGAGCATGGTGACGCACCGCCGGAGGATGTACAGCCGCGTCCGCTGCCGCTTCAGCACCGCGTGGCACCGCCGCCGGAGCCCCGCGCAGCCGCCGCCCTTGCCCTGCTCGCGGCGCTTCCAGCTCAGCCGCGCGAGCTGCTGCTGGTACTGGTTCGTTGCAGCAGTCGCCAGCGCGTCGCTCCTGTCCCCATCGCTCGCCCCTTCGCTCGGCGGCGGCGGCGGCGAGAGGTGGTTGTACGCCGAGCGGCAGACGGAGGCGGACGCGGACGCCGCCGTCAGCTTCATGGTGGACGCGCCAGGAGGAGGAGGAGGGAGCGTCGTCGTCGTCGTAGAAGAAGAAGAAAAGGAAGAAGAAGAACAGCTTCGCCGCGCGTGGTGCGGTGGTGGTGGTGGCGCAGGCAAGGCCAGGCTCCGAGCTAGCTAGAGAAACAAACGAAACGCGCAGCTGACGACGCAGTGCTGCACAGACCTGTGCGCCGGAGAGCGGAGACCCACGTGTTAATATAAGCCATGGCCGGCCGGGGGCCCCGACCCCTGACCGCGACAGGTTCGTCGACGGAGGCTGCCATCGCAACCGTGGAATTAGCGGACGGTCTTATCCTCGAACACGCCACCCGAAAAATGATCATGGAAAATGATTTCTGCCTTTCTCAAGCATCTTTTCCGCTCGATTGAAATTTTGAATCCACTTGACACTCATCTGCCAGCTGGTTTAATTATTTTCAGTTCTTTTCCTGAGTGGTTCATCTCTTGTTTTATAGATGAGGGGGTGTACGCCTGAATTGTATTGTACTAGATAGTAGTTCCTAAAATTAAGGTACGCGGAGGAACTAATTAATCAGTTCATGATTCATGACGTGGTACGATGTGTAATAGACTAATTGATCATGCCCCTCTGGCCGTTGTGAACCCTGCAGTGCCTTCGTTTGATTATCTTGCAACGATGGGGAGGACGTTTGTCTGTTCGCCGCACTGATATGCCCCCGTGAGGTGATTAGCGCACAGAATAATGGGGCCTGACTCGGATCTGATGCAGGGAGCCCGCCCGGTAGGTGTTGCGGACAGAAATGTACTAGTAGTAGCTTACATCACTCGCACTAATTTGGGGATGATTGAGACAGAGGAAGAATCAGAAGATGTAAGCGAGGGATACACGTATGCATTGCACCCAAGTCACAAAGTGGTCTATTGCGTAACAGGTTACCGTCAAAGAGCCTTTTGCAATTTTGCCCACGTCAAGAGTGGGTTTAGCCAAAATGACTGTGTTCTAGCGTACTTTCTCTATTCTAAAATAAATAACGTTTACTACTATTAATTTATTTCAAATTAAAATATTTTTTATTCTAAACGTTATTTATTTTAAAACGGGGAGAGTACTCGTCCGTTTTAAATTATTTGATGTTGGCTAGTTCAAAATATTAGTTGAAGCTTTTCGGTTGAAGTATTTTAAATTTTAATATGGAATCCACGGAAACTAACGATAATCTAGCTAGGTGAGAGCAATATGTTGTAGCATTTAAATCTACCTTTAGATGGGTGAAGGCGTGGATGTTGGAGGGGTGTGTACCGGTGGCGGTGGGCACCTAGAGAGGTGATTCGGCACCGAACGTACGAACACTGAGCAGAGCAGCTACAGCCTACAGGAGGAGCTGCTCAACAGGGGGCATGCATGTTGGAGGGCGAGACCAGTCAAAACCGTGTAGGGCAACACGATCCGGCATCCGTCCATGCACCGTCACCGCTCTCATCCTATCCGCCGCGCCCACGCGACACGACACGACACGACACGAGCGAGGATGCATGAACGCCCGCGGCCGGCACGCCACGTTCTCCTCCGGCTCCGGGCGGCTGCTGGCTCCGTCGTCTCTACCCGCACGCCCATCATGCGAGGCGCAGCAGGGGACCACGCGGAGAGGCGGAGAGCACGCACGCACGTACGTACGCGAGCGTCCACGCGACGGGACCGGACACGGCGACGCCCACGTTTTCCCCGCCCGCGTTTCCCTTCTCCTCTCGCTGCAGCCGCCGCCAGAAACGGCGGGCGCCCAACCGCTTCCCGCTCCGGGCGTGTTGCTGTTTGAGACGGTGCGCCTCAGTAGATGATTCCGGCAACGAGGTGGGGACGACAGAGCTAGCATTCCATGTCCGGGTAACCGATCAGAAGGAAGCCAGGGAGAAGCAAGCTCAGCGGAGGCAGCATCCTGCAGATGGCAACAACGAGTCAGTGACAGTGACAGGAGCATACACTGGGTTATTCCAGCGTTCCAGGTCTTCAGACATCAGACTTACTGTTCAACACAGTCGAACGGGAGAAATGCATCAAGCACAGTGGATTCCATGGACTTCACAGCACGTCGTCACTCTGAACTCGTTTCTGAAAAATGAGACGCGCTGGTTAATGTTTTTTTTTTTGTCAACGTGTTCTTCTTTTCCTTGGCCTGTTAATTTGGTTCGGCCTTCTTGTTTTGGATGCATGGTACTTTCTGTCCACGACAGAAGGAATGCCACCCAAGAGGAGAGCATGCTGCACTGTCGTCAGCTGTGCTGTCGGCGATCTACGGCAGCAAGCGAGGAGAAACGATGATTGGAGTTTTTTTTTCCTCCCTTCCATTTTGTTCTCTTTGTTTATACACAAGAGGGGTACGACAAAAGGGTATATTAAATCTAGAATTTTTTTTGTGATTGTAGTACTATGCTTCATACAACAGCAAACAGTGTTTAATTATGGAGCTTCCTTATCAATTATCTAAGCTATGATTTGGATAAACTGATCATACTTAGTCAAAACATTTTCCAAAATAACATCATCTTATCTCTTATATTTATTTCATTTGATTGTATATACAGCTTCTTTTCTGAGACTTTTACCAGATGACAAATGTTTTTTGTATTATTTCTGATGTTCAAGAAACATGCATTGCACAGGTGTTTGTATTCGTCTTTTTTTAGGGCAAACACGAGAACTCTGCTCATTCATAGCAGGATTACAAACTGTGGGTGATTCTTCCCTCAGCCAATCAGGAGAGCAATCAGCCCGAGAACACACTGACAAACGATTATTAATTACATGACACGGCTGTTTAGCGCAGCATGCTGGACCGAGGCCTTCCCGGTGCTTCTCCCCATGCCGTCTTCTATTTCGGCCTGACCGCAGCGACCGGATTCCGCAGATAACAAGTGCTGCACCAGCTCAGCCTCCCGACATGAGATCAGTCGCCCATGAAAGAGGATGCAAATCGGACAACTTTTTCTAGTACAAATATCAATGTAAGCTTCAGTAAGACGCTTAAATCTTATGCAGTTTTGCACATGTCAACGACTTCCACTGCATGTGCAGTACTACAGAGGATATAAGCTCGAGTGACTTGCCCTAAAAAACAATCTGTTGCATGGTGGCAGGTGTTACGGAAGATGAAAACCCCTCCTAATAAGGTGCTTATTTTTTGGTGGCGGGTGCTCAATGGTTATCTACCATCTAAAAGCTGAGCTTTCAAGAAGACACATTGCAAAAGGTGTTTGTATCCCTGAAACAGAGCTGTACAGCTGTGGAGCTGGTGTTGTGAGTTTGAGTGCGCCCCAACCCCACTTGCGTGACGTCACGGCGTACCTGCTGATCAAATAATTGTCGTCCTATGTAATGAGATTCCAGAAGATTTCGTGCTCACCATGTTGTCCTCCATGGATTGATACTGTGTCTGTGTTGCCTTAGATGTATCGAATTGATGTAACTGGCACGAAAGTTAATAAAATCCTCTTATAAAAAATGATTATATTGCCGGTTGCCATCTTCCCAAAATGCAATTATGGAGACTCATTCTGTATTGCGCCCTGACCCTGCAATGATTTGTTCGATTGAAGTTGGGTTGATGGGTTTGTTCCGGCGCATCAACATTCATCAAGCTCAATACTCAGAGACAGTTCACTCTTTTTCGTTTCTTCTAAAAAGACCCAGAACATTGTCCGGTATATATTAATATGGAGAAGTTGAGTTTACATGCCTGGGGCGTGCATTTACATCATTCCTTGCACGGACAGACTGACCGGCAAGGCACAAAGGCAGAGCTGACTACACACTACATAAGAGGCATGGACAGGTGCTCGCTCCGGCGCACGGCAGGAGGAGCAGCGTCACGAGGACCGCGAGACACGAGGTCGACGTCGTCTTCATCCCCGTGCTGATCGCCATGGTAAACCTCTTGCTTGTGTTTTGGATGAACCATTGGCGAACGCGAGCTCTGGCTGTTCGTTTCGTGGAGGAGAGAAGAACATCGGGCCTGGGCCATCAGTGCCTCCGGTAGCTGCCTGGCCCTCCCCAGGATATCTCAAACAACCGGATACATCAGTACTGCATTTATACCTCACATCAGTATTCAGCATTCAGAAATACTCTTCTCGATGATTTTTTTGGAGGGAACAAAGCTAGAAGCAACATATATCGATTATGGGAGACATTAGTCAGTCAGAGATAAACTTGTTTTGGATGACCTTGTAAATACTCGTCTATCTTGTACCTCCTCCGTTTCGAAATATTTAACACCGGAATCAAATATTTCGAATGGGAGGGAGTATCCTATAACTATAATTTACAAATTGCACTTTTGGAAGTCGCATGAAAGCGATGTTGAATCTGCATAAGCATAGCCTGAGCCTCTCAGTTAAGAACAGCAACGATCTATATTTCACAGGCCATATGGTGTAGCTATCGTTGTGACTCAATGTCGTTTCCTACTCTGTTGTCGCTGTGGCGGCGCCCAAAGCTGATGGGCGGAGCAGTCGTCGAAACACCATCAATCTCAGCTTTGCAAAGTGGGCACAACGCATTTATCTTGAGCCATTTGTCGACACAGTCCTTGTGGAAGAAGTGTGCGCAAGGGAGCATCCGGAGATCATCATTGTCCACATACCTCGCCAAACAGATACAGCAAACCTGACAACCAAAACATACAACTAGGTTTTAAATTATGCACGAGAAAATATGATCGTAAAGTAAAAGTGGGTGAGGACGGAATCGCACGGCATCTTCAGCTGAAACAGCCCGCTCCTTGTCCGTTCCAGCAGCCAAGACTCCACCACCACCATCATCTCCTTCTCCACTACGAGCCTTCTTCCACTTATACTTGTAAGTGCCTAAGGCATTGATTGCTTCTGCAGTAGCACCTCTGTTTAGGTCCAAATCTTCACGGAAGCCCATTACAGAGATAATGCAGGGCAGGCAGCAACATATCAATGCACACAGAATGAAAGGCATAGCGTAGCCAATGCAGCTGAATGTGAGGAAGGCTATACACAACCTGAAAAAATTATACACGATGAAACATCTAACTAATTTGCAAAGGTACTGCGCCATTTTAGGCTAGTAGCATACCTGTATAAGTTGGGTGCGACATGTGCAGAAGAATGTCCCCCAAATATCCAAACATTTCCCACAACAAACCACACTGCGAAGAAACAATCCAGAGCCATTTTGAAGTGATCAACAAAAGCTTGGACCCTACAACAAGGATAACGCAAATAAGATTAGATCCAGAAAAGATTAGCCAAATAAGCACTGATGATTCTCATGTCCTACTGATGTTAGGTAGCAAAATTACTACAAAACATCATCAGAAACATAGAATCATAAAACTTCAGACAGCTTGCTGCAATAAGTTGTTTTATGATGCCAACTGCCAAGCGATTTCGATGGATAGTCCCTTTTTTCCTTTATCCAATGGACAGATGTCATAGGACTAGTCATACTGATACTCCTACTCCAAGATTATACTGATTGTCAATTCTTGAGGACAAGAAAGTAACTACAGTACTACACATGATTTATCAGAGCAAAAAAGTTAGTACACATGTTTTATCAGAGAATAAAACCATTTCTTGTGAGATTAATCTCTTCAACTGCTTAACTACTATAGTTACTGATGATTCTGATGTCCTATTGATCTTAGTAGCTAAATTACTAAAAAATAAAAAGAAAGGGCAGCCCGATGCATGTAGCTCCCGCTTGCGCAGGGTCCGGGGAAGGGTCCGACCCACTTGGGTCTTTTGTACGCAGCTTTTCCCTGCATTTTTGCAAGAGGCTGTTTCCAGGACTCGAACCTGTGACCTCATGGTCACAAGGCAATAGCTTTACCGCTGCGCCAAGGCCCCCCTTCTAAATTACTATAAAATGTAATCAGAAAATTGGGATTATAAACTTTGAACATTATTAAAGCAATAAGTTTATCTATGGTGCCAACTGCCACGAAATTTCAATGGATAATCCCTCTTTTCCCATTTATCTGATGGACAGATATCATAGGACTAGTCGTACTCCAGTTCTAACAGACTCTCAATTCTTGAGGCCAAAAGAGTAACTGCACATGATTTCCAGAGGACAAAATTATTTTCTTCCAAGATTAATTTCTTCAACTGCTGTTCACAGTTCAATGCACCATCCCAGTTGATACCTAACTATGTGTGTGCATGGCTAAGCCTTAAGTTAATTCCTTTTAACCAAGGTAACACCAGTGTTAATCATGCGTACTATTGAGGGATGTTCGTAGACCAAAATTTTAGTCGAGGATGTCCAGAAGTGAATTGAGTGAAGAGATGCCTTGCATAGTTCTATGAGTGGGAAATTGACTATGGTCTGTACTGGCTAGTTTAGAGATGATTTAGGGTTTCAAGTAAATAAATATGTCCCTAAGAACCAGAAAGTATGGTTTAAATTGTACACCTGGTACTTGACATGTACCATTAGCCATTACAGAACATATATAAATAATCTAGAAGTATGGGGAAATACCAATCTTAAGGAACATTGATAATGTTCATTCAAGACTAGAATATGTTACCTTGGATTTGTGAAAAAATTGTTTCTTGAGACTCCATTTGTGCCAGGTGCACCACCAGCTTCAGACACGGAACGGGCTGAAATTCCAGTATAAGAATTACTTTCAGGAGCGTTGTTTGGAAAGTAGTTTTGTCTTGCTGATTCTTGTCCAGGGGTCAGACGGTTGCAATTGATATAGCGCCAAAAAAGATGAGGAAGAGTTGCAATACAACCTACTGTGTAACCAATAATCCATTCAAACAATGGAGCATATGGATGCTCATTCCTGGATAGAGACAGAACACAAATAGCAGCTATAATTTGGCTAATATTCACAACTAGCTCAACTGAGATCCAGAAACCAGAATTCAAAGGACTTTGCTGACGACCACCGCGATTGTCATTTCTTGCTGGAGGAGCATTCTCAGAGTCAGATGCAGTAGTTGTTCCAGAAGAACTTTCTGACGCCTGAGGTAATTGGTCCAAGCTATCATGATTGTCTTGACGAGATGTCGATGAAGAAGCAACACCATTCCTTGGGATACCAATCATATGCTCCATGAGTAAAGGATGACTATCTGTTTGAATTTCTCTTTCCGATTCAACAGGAGGAACATCCATCAACCAAAAGATTGCATAGGAAATTACTGGTTGCGTTTCCAGAACTGGAGCTGATTTGAGTTAAGACAAAGATTGCACATTGACCAAGGTATTGTACTTTGCTCTTTTCCTCCCTACAGCAGCCAACCTGAACCAAAGGAACACTTGATATCAATAAGCTACTTAAGCACCTCACTGTAACTAGGGAAGGTGGTAAGATAGGAGATAATATTAAAGCATGATGGGGCCCCAACATTGTGTTGGTGTTGGCATTCACAATTGCTCTATACAGTTATCATATGACAACAATCACAAAAAAGAGTTTAAGGAAAAATGCTTCAGTCATTTGAGTAGCATGCCATATGGCATATGGGTCCCATTTGTGACTGCTATAGACCAAATCTAGCTTCTCTGAAGTTAACCTGGATCTTAAACTCACAACTTTAAACATATCACCACGATTCATTTTACTAGTTCGATTTGCTTGTTAACAGCTTAAGCATCATTGTTAGCACTTAAAGCGTACATCAATTGCTCGAAACATGGAAGGATTCTCAGCACATCTCTGCACAAGCAATCATTGTGGGATACTAGGGTACACTTTCCAGCCGTCACAAGACCTGAATATAGAGTTTTTTTTTCTGAACCATGATTCATTACACTTTCAGTGCCACTTTAACTTCATTCGAAGTCTAGAAGAGCAATAACCTGAGTTTGAAGCCCCAAACTGGCAAATTTCACGGCCACTACACAGTTCAACCTAGAACATTAAAGTTATTCTTCCTGAAGAAAAAAGGAGCGAAGGTCACAACAATAACTCTACAAGCTAACCAAACACCGACCGAGTTCCAGTGTGACCACCTGACAAATAGCAACCATGCCTACCACAAGGCCAATTTGGGAAAAAAACAAGGTAATGGTATCATCCAATTGATAACAAACTAATTTGGTGAATTGAGACATTTGCTCCTCCACTTAAGAGCTCCGTAAATCGCTAAAGGCTAGCTGAAGACCAAGTTCACGAGACAGAAAAGATCAATCCAGGGACAAAATTCCAAGTGAAGCGAGAAATATGAGTCCATACCCCAAAGTTCCCGACCCAAGAGCCGCCTCACCAACCGCAGGAAGCTCTAGCCCCACCGCCTGAAAGATCCAAGAGCCCGTGAACAACCAGCAACGCCAAGAACAGCCGAAGGTTCAGAACCACACCTCAACAATTTACCTGGACCGCTTAAATCCGAACCAATGCCTAGCTCGCAAGCACCCGCACGATTTGCGATAAAAGAACAGCAAAGAAAAATCGCCGGACGACCTCGCGCGCGGGGAGAGCGGGGAAGGGGAAGGAACTGGGTGCCAAACCCTTCGATCAAGGCAACCCGCGCCAAGTAGAGGAAGCACCGCCGCTCGCGGCAAGGGGAGATTTTTCCAAATCGGGAGCTCCCAAGACTTGAGACGAATTCTTCCTCCTCCTCCACTTCTCCTAGGACAGCGACTCGCATACAAGTTTATTTAGAATTCGATTTCATTTTTTCTGTTTAATCTTTTTTTCATTTTTCCTAGTGAGAAATCGTAGGTGGCAGAAGAGGTGGGCGAGTCAGCGAGTGAGCTGCGTCCATCGTGGCCGCCCGTGGGACACGTGTGTCAAATCGGACGGTGACAGCGCGGATCTCGTGTGGCTGCTCGATCTGGAAGACGGTTGGTGGTGGAAGACGTGGCGAGTTCCTGGTGGTAGGGAGAGGTGGCTAGGTGCTGTGCTTGGCGCAGGGAGCGGAGTGGATTAGCTGGCTGGGTGATTTCATCAGCAGATAATAGGACTGATAGAATAGTGTAGTATTAGGAGGGAATTTAGACTGCTCGTAATTGTGCATCTCTATATCCAATTTTTAAAAGAATATTCTTAGCCTTTTACATTCAACTCTAAAAGATTCTCGGCTTTACAGTTCAATTCGTTGCACTCGTGGACCTCTAAATTAAAACTCTATATCAACTATCATCTATTTTATATTACATAATACAACTAACTCATATTTATATTATTTTATATAACTACGTTTATATTAATAATATTACTTTTACAACTGATAAAAACATCAAATTTATTTTTTGTTTCCTTCTCTTTTCTTCTTATTTTTCTCTTTTCTCCCTTTCCTTTTGTTTCTTTTTCCTTTCTCCCTTTTCCCCCCTCTTTATTTTTTTCCTTTCCATTTTTCCCTTTTTCCTTCTCTTCCTCCTCTTTTTTTCTCTCTTCTTCGGGCGCTTAACGGCGCTACAACGCCCCTCTTCTTTTTAGAGAGCGCCTGTAGCCACCGTCACTTCCCAGGAGTGCTACCTGCTCCAGGCCGCTACGCGCGCGCCCGCTGGTTTTGCAGGCGCGGCGCGGGTAGCGCGCCCCGCTGCGAGCAGTGCTAAAACAGATTTCTTTATGTTTTTAACTAACCTTTTTCCTTTCTATAGAAGCAATAGGATATTGGGCTCGGACATGTCGATGAACTAATACTTTTTTGCGGGTTCAAATATGTACTATACTGGAGCACATAAAAAATATGGTAAATCCCTAACTGAGTTGGTTCTGTTGGTCATCCCATCATATGTACCGACCGCATCAGCTCGATGTACTTTTCTATTCACACGTAGCTTTTTTCAGATGATGTATCATGATATTGTTCGAACGCGTTTGGAACACGTGATTAGTATTGTTAACGTAATACCTACTTGAGGTGCCGATTATTCCCCCAGCTGACTACTTGCAAGAGCGAAACTTCGATGTGAATGCAGGAGATGCATGTATTGCTGCAACAAACCTTAGGTCCATCGAGAATTGAGGTCTTATCAACAATGAGGCTGTTTGTTGAGGCATGTCATTCGTTTATATATATATATATTTACACAAAAAACCTAGTAAACAGATATGGCGTCATGAAGCATGTCATTCGTATAAAACATATATATAAAAAGAAAGAACGGAAACTTACAGCTCAAACGTATGGGGATTCAGGATGCTTCAACAAACGTGCATCTGCTTGACAGTAAAGCTTCATGGTGAAGAACTTGTAGAGGAGACAGAATGCAGTGGAGGGCCCCCCTGCAGTTGCGAGTCATCCAAGGCTCTACATGATCGACTTCACCGTCTACTCGCTCGTGTTCGCTCGGCTCGGCGCGGCGGCAGCGACGGAAAAATTCGAGAAGAAGGGAGGGAAAAAAAAAGAGGAAATTCTGATACGCGTGCTTCCCAGCCCAGGTGAGACTATGGGCTCTCTGCGGGCCTACTTGATAGGCTGCTTCCCAGCAATATATTCGAAGCCCATTTCGCGTCATGAAGATGTGAAGGGCCAGGCGCATTCATTCAAACGGCTCCTGCTTCTGCTTCGCCTTTGCTTCCTGCAAGAGATTCAAACGGCTCCAATAGAATCTACTACTAGCTCAGAGCTAGACCACTAACCCTCGGGCTTCGAAGCGTCGTCAACTTTGATGCATTTTGCGGGCAAGACAGTCGCAGCTCGACCATTTTTTGGGGCTGGATGTGCAGTGTGGATGTAAACGATGTAGGAGTATATTTTTCCTCCTCGTAGGCAGACAAAATGTAATCACACTCTGAATAAAAAAAAGATGTAACAGTAGAGGTTCAAATTGATATGCTCTGCTACAGGGAGTGATTTGATAGGGTTAGGTGACAAACAACAGGCAGGTGATGGACATGAGGGACAAAATTCGCGTTGCTATGACTATGGCTGCTCGCAGCGCAGCACGCTAAAGCGGCCGGCACGGCTAATTTGCCGGCCGGTGGCTTAGCGGCTGGCTGCAGCGGTGCCGGTAGCGGCCCCTGGGAGGTAGCGGCTGCCACAGGCAGCCGCTACATGTGAAGGCCTGTGGAGAGAGAGGAGAGAGAGAAAAAGAAAGAAAGAAGAGAGGGAAAAAAGGAAAGAAAAAATAAGAAGAGAGGAAAAGGGAGAAAAGAAAGGAAAAAAGAGGAGGGTAAATAAAGGAAAAGGAAAATAAGAAAAAAAGATGTGAGGGAAAAAAAGAGAAAGGGAGAAAATAAGAAAAAAGAGAGGAAAAGAAGTAAAAAATAAATTTAATGAATTTATATAAGTTATAAATATAATATTATTAACATAATTAGTTATATGAAATAATATAAATTATGATATAGTTGTATTATCTAATATAAAATAGTTGATATAGAGGTCTGATTTAGAGGTGAATGAGTGCGGACAAATAAACTGTAAAGGTAGGAATCTTTTAGAGTCAACTGTAAAAGGCTAAGAATATTCCTTTAGAGGCCCAATATAGAGTTCCACGAGTGCGAATAGCCTAAGCCAGTTTGGGAGGGAAAATGCAAGGTGATGCTGACTTCTGCACTGCCGAATTTACATTGCCAGTATTATAAGAAAGAAAACAAAGTTGATGTGAAAATAAGAAAAACCAAAACGAGAGACGGAGAACTAATTACAGAGATCCTAGACATTCTGAAATGTATTCACGACAAGATAACACTCTTTGCAGAACTCGTGAATAAATCTTTTTTTTTTGTAAAACCCAGTGGATAAACTTAGTTTTACAAACGTATACCCCTTGGACCTTTTCCTTCTTTTTTTTCGGAAAACCTAGTCAGTTCTCGTAGTGGAACTGCTCCGTACGTGCATCAGTAAGATAACTCCACGGGAGAATTGAAAAAGTCTTGTTGTTTTCTCAGGCCTCAATGATTCTTGTTGGCCTCATCCCTGGAGTTGTCAATCCAACTGATGCCCAATATGCCTGTACAAAACTGCATCATCTCAGAAAGGGATGGACAACTGTTTCCTCTCTGCCATATACAAAGATCACAGATGTTGAAGTTGTAACGCGGGAAACTTCACGCCACGCCGCTGCCGGCGCCTCCGCCTCCGCCTCCTAGCCGAGCCAGTTCTACACGGAGGCACGATGGCCTCGCGTTCTCCAACATGTAAGTAATTAAGACTAATTAGTACCTTAATCCAAGTCCACCCACGGATTTACGGCCGCTAAGATCTGATTAGCACAACGTCCCAAGTGTTAGTATCTGAAGTACTACTCTCATGGAGAGGATGACACTAAGAGTTGAAAAAAAAATTTTTTTCATTTCACACACAATACCATGCTCAACCTAGAGGTTAGAGTTACATATTTATAGCTCAAGCAGCCAAGCATATACCTAGATACTAGTCTAAGATGTTGTCCTACCAAAGCACTAAGATGTTGTCTTTTTGGTCTAAGATGTTGTCCTACCAAAGGACTAAGTTGTTGTCCTACCAAAAGACTAATATGTTGTCCTACTAAAGGACTAAGATGTTGTCCTCCTGCTCTAAGATGTTGTCCTACCAAATGACTAAGATGTTGTCCTGCTAAGGACTGAAATGTTGTCCTAACCAGGGGCCACACAGACCAAGAGTACAAGACTTATTCCTTCATTCTCCCCCTAAGTCTTGTGCGTTGTCTTGAGGGAGAGTTGGACCATTCCGATCCTGGAGCAAAGCTCAAGGAACGTGATCATCGCAAGGGGCTTGGTGAGTAGGTCTGCAAGTTGGTCCTTGGTGTTGATGTAGCACGCCTTGATGCTCCCTTCCTCCAAGCAGCCTCGGAGGAAGTGGTACCTCACCCGGATGTGCTTGCTCCGTTCATGAAAGACAATGTTCTTTGCTACAGCCAGAGCGGATTTGTTGTCCACCCCGAGTTCCACCGCTCCGGTGTCTTTGCCGAGGAGATCACCAAGCAGTCGAACTAGCCAGAGCGCCTAAGTTGAAGCAGTAGAGGCTGCTATGTACTCGGTCTCGCAGCTGGACAGGGCCACCACCTGCTGCTTGACCGACTGCCAGCTAACAAGGCACTTGCCGAGGAAGAAGAGAATCCCGTTTGTGCTCTTGCTAGTGTCGCTGTCGCCGGCGTGGTCGTTGTCGCTGTACCCGACAAGGTGTGCCTCCCCAAGGCACCTCGGGTAGTAGAGGTCGTGGTCGAGAGTGCCGGCAACGTAGCGGATGATCCTCTTCACAACCTGTTGGTGGTCCGTCGTCGGTCGCTGCATGAACCGACTGACGTAGCCGACAGAAAATGCCAAGTTCGGCCTTGTGTGGGCGAGGTAGCGAAGGCTCCCCACAAGACGCTGATACTGCGTGGCGTCCACCTCCTCCGTCGTGCTGTTGCGGCTCAGCTTCAGTCTCTCCTTCATGAGAGTGAGAGCTGGGTTGCAGTCTGCGAGCCCAGCCATCTCAACAATGCGCTTGGCGTAGGCAGTCTGTCGAAGCATGATCCCGGAGTCGGCCTGGTGCACCTCGATCCCCAGGTAGAAGGAGAGAGATCCCAGGCCACTCATCTCGAAGGTGGCTTTCATAGCTTACTTGAATGCTGCCACCTCCGCATCCTTGGTGCCGGTGATCACCAAGTCGTCGACGTAGACACCCACCAGTAGGAAATTTCCTCCATTGCCCCGCTGGTAGATGGCCGCCTCGTGCGGGCTTTGCTCGAAGCCCATCCCATTGAGCTTGGAGTCAAACTTGGCTTTCCACGCCCTTGGTGCCTGCCGCAGGCCATAGAGGGCTTTGCGCAGGCACAACACCTTGCCCTCCTTGCCAGGAATCATAAATCCCGGCGGCTGGTGCACATAGATCTCCTCCTTTAAATCGCCGTTAAGAAACGCCGACTTGACATCCATGTGCTGAACCCGCCAGCCTCCCTGAGCAGCCAGCGCAAGGAGGAGTCGCAAAGATTCCATCCGCGCCATGGGCGCGAAGTCATCGTCGAAGTCGATCCCCTCCTGTTGCACGAAACCGCGTGCCACCAAGCGAGCCTTGTGCTTGACGATGGCGCCGGCTTCATCCCTTTTCAGCTTGAACACCCACTTAAGGGTGATCGCGCGGTGACCATGAGGGAGGTCAGCAAGCTCCCAGGTGCGGTTGTTCTCAACCGCGTCCATCTCCGACTGCATCGCGACACACCATGCCACGTGTCTCTCAGCCTCCGCGAAAGACTGTGGCTCGCCGTCATCGCACGCAAGATGCAACTGCGCCTCCAGATCGCGAGGGACCAGTCCTGGCACCGACTGGTCATCGAGAAGATCCTCCATCGTACGATACCGCAACGGCTCGCCATCGTGGTACGCGTCGATGCGCTCCTCGTCGTGGGAGAGCGGAGTAACGAACTGCACCGGTTTGTGCTCGACACGAGATGGTGTCGGAGTGGACGTACGCGGAGAGATGGCAGTCGGTGCTGGAGTGCGTGGGGTCGCCGGCTGTGGTGGTGGAGAGGTCGTCGCAGCCGAGGTCGTGACTGGGGAGCGTGGCGTTGAAGTTGGTGGAGAAGAGCTGCCTAATCACCCAGTTCCCTTGAAGTGGACGTACTCGACGATGAAGCGGTCATATGTCGGAGTCGAGCTGTCGTATACTGCCTTGTCCGATGCCTATCCTCGCCCTTCATTGAACACTACATCACGTGTCGTGCGCACGCGCTGTGTTCCTGGGTCGAGAATGCGGTAGGCCTTCGAGCCCTCTGCGTAGCCGATGAACACCCCTGGAGTGCTCCTGTCGTCAAGCTTGCTGATGTGGCCAAGCTCCTTGGTGAATGCTAGGCAGCCAAAGACCCGTAGCTGGGAGACTGTCGGCTTGCGCCCATGCCAAGCCTCGTACGGCGTCCTACTGTTGAGAGCCTTGGCGGGCAAGCGGTTGAGGATGTACACCGCCGTCACCACCGCCTCTCCCGAGAAGATAGCCGACATTCCCCTCTGCTTGAGGAGGGCCCGAGCCATCCCCACAACCGTCTGGTTGCGTCGCTCGACGACACCGTTCTGCTACGGGTTGTACGGCACGGAGTAGTGGCGCTGAACACCCTCATTTGCGCAGTACGACGCGAATTCAGCCGCCGTGAATTCGCCGCCGTTGTCGGTGCACAGCACGCGTAGCTTGCGGCCGCACTCTGCCTCCGCAATGGCCTGCGCGCGCCTGATGGCGTTCGCAACCTCTCCCTTGCTGCCGAGGACCATCACCCACATGTAGCGGGAGAGGTCATCGATAAGCAGCAGGAAGTAACGTCGTCCTCCCGGTGTAGCCGGTGTCACCGGGCCACACAAGTCCCCGTGCACGAGGTCGAGCCGCTCCTTGGCTCGGAAGCTCGAATGCTTGGGAAAGGGGAGTCGCCTCTGCTTTGTCACTACGCAGACATCGCAGAACTGCTCCACATTTTCAAGGCACGGTAGGCCCCATACCATCTCCTTGGCACTGAGCCGCTTCATGACCTTGAAGTGAAGGTGCCCAAAGCGCTCATGCCACTGCCATGCCTCGTCATCCCGGCGAGCAGCAAGGTAGAGAGGTTGTGCTACGTGCACATTAAGGACGTAGAGTCGATTGGTGCCTCTCGTTACCTTGGCAAGAAGGCGACGATGGCGATCCCAAATCTTCATGACTCCGTCCTTGATCTCTACACGCGAACCGTTCTCATCCAGCTGGCCCAGCTGATGATAGAGTTCCTCAACGCGGGGATGTAGTAGACTCTGACGAGTAGCCTGTGCTCACCAGACTCGGCGGTGAGGATGACAGAGCCGATGCCCTTGATCTCCACACCAGAGGCGTCCCCAAACTTGACGGAGCCTCGAACATTGGGGTCGAACTCGAAGAACTTCCGTCGACCAATCATGTGATGGGTGGCGCCGGTGTCGAGGCACCAACCGTCAGTCTTGTCGTTGCTGGAGCCATCACCGAGAAAGGCGTGTGCTCTCGGCTCATCGATGTGGAGGAGAGCCGCTGCGGCCGATGCCACTGGAGGTGGCTCGATGCTTGCGTGTGCTAGGAGCAGAGCCGACTCCTCCTCCTCCACCTGTGCGACGTGGGCCTGGCCACATCATTGCTGCCGACACTCCCTGGCCCAATGACCAAGCTTGCCACAGTTGTGGCAGGTGTCGTCTCGTGTTGGCTTCCGGTTGCCGGCGGCGCCGCTTTGGGTGGCTCCGTGGGTGCCCCCCTCGGCACGTGTTTGCGCCCCAGCTTGGGCACCTCCGCGCCCCTTGCTTGGCTTGTCGCGCTTGCGACCGCCCTTCGAAGTGGAGGGCTCCCCCTTCTTCCCGTCACCTTGGTAGGCCTCCCACTGCTCCCGAGTGAGATGTAGCTTCCCGTCGATGGTGATAGGCCCCGAGAGAGGCTGAGATTCATCGCTGTCGATGACCTTGAGGCGCCCTATCGCCTCTTCGATCGACACCGTGGAGAGGTCCAGCAGAGACTCGATCGAGCAAGCAATCTTCTTGTACTTCTCGGGGATACAACGGAAGAGCTTCTCGACGGCTTTCTCCTCGTTATAGGTGTCATCGCCGAACTGCACCATCTTCTGCAGTAGTGTGTTGAGACGGAGAGCAAAGTCATCAACATCCTCACCTGGTTTGAAGGTCAGGTTCTCCCACTCCTTGCGGAGTGCCTGCAGTGTGGTCTTGCGGGCGCGGTCGCTGCCGATGCGTGCCGCAGCGATGGCATCCCAGACCTCCTTGGCAGTCCGCTTATTGGAAAGCGAGAACTGCATCTCGGGTGGTACTGAAGCAATGAGAGCATCCAGCGCCCGTCGATCCTCGTAGTAGTTGACGTCGCCGTACCGGACTGCTTCCCACATGTGCCGCACTTGGAGCCGTATCCTCATCACCGCGGCCCACTCGACGTAGTTTGTCTTGGTGAGGGTAGGCCATCCACCGTCGGGACCAACATCCCTGATAACGGCTTGGATCCCGTGGTGACCATGGTACCTGTTCGGGGAGGGAGAGTCGCGCCTCATGTAAATGCGTCGATCTTCATCGACCCAACCACCCCTACCAGGAGCGTCGCTAGCGCGTCCACGCCCGTCTGGGCTGCAGCCGCCGCTCTCATGGGGGTGCGCGTCTGCCCACTGTGGCGTCTATGGTCATGCTACCTTTCTTGCCAGCCTGAGGTCTTCGTTGGTGCCGCCATCGGTAGAATCAGAGCCTCTGTCGCTACCGCTACGGAGAGCCTCAAGCTCTGTTGCAGCCGCACGCGCTGCATCCGCAGCCGCTGCCGCTTCTACTTCCGCCTTCGCCGCTGCGAGTTCCGCCGCCGCCCGCCCTCGCTGCAGCCTCTACCGATGCTCGCTCGCGTTCTTCTGCCGCGGTGACCTTGACCTCCTGCCGATGCCGCGCGCTCGAAGTCCGAGTGCTGAGACTGTTCTTCGGACATGGCGCGCTAGTGGGGTAGTGCTGTGTGGGGAAGAGGCTGTCTCAGACAAGCTATTGCTTGTCTGTGCAGACGAGGAGGAATGAGTTGAAACAACCGGTGTTATTGCTGCTGGCTGAAGACGAAGAGAGGCGTGGGAAGGAGATGAGTAGAAAATGTCTAGGCTACATGATAGAACGGCTCTGATACCACTTGTTAGTATCTGAAGTACTACTCTCATGGAGAGGATGACACTAAGAGTTGGGAAATTTTTCTTGTTTCATTCCACATAAAATGTCATGCCCAACCCAGGAGTTGGGGTTACATATTTATAGCTAAGGCAGTCAAGCATATACCTAGATGCTAGTCTAAGATGCTGTCCTACCAAAAGACTAAGATGTTGTACTACCAAAGGACTAAGATACTGTACTACTAAAGGACTAAGATGTTGTACTCGTGGTCTAAGATGTTGTCGTACCAAAATACTAAGATGTTGTCCTACTAAGTACTGAAATGTTGTCCTAACTAGTGGCCACACATATCAAAAGTAAAAGACTCCTTCACGGAGCTCTCTCAAACGCCATGATCTTGTACTGGTTCGGTTCTAGCGTCGTAGCAATATTATAAATCTTATATCGCTTGAATAAACAACCGGATACTGTTTCGATCATTATTCTGAACGATTAGACCGACAAACCGGCCAGGAAATCAGCAGAGCTGTTTGATTTGACAAGTTTCTTAGCTAGCAAGCCTATTATTGCAGCAGCTCCCAGTGACAGAAAAAAAAGGCGAAGAAATTTGAGCGCGTGTTTCATACCGATGAGGACGTATGAGGAAAATGGCAGAGAAGATCTCTCCTATTTTTTAAAAGGCAAAATCGGGTTACTTATTTAATTAATATATAGAAGAGTTACATCAATTATTACAAATGTCAAAATAAACCACGGAGTCATCGTCCCAAGTCCTATTTTCTTTAATTCTATAAGTGTATTTTGCCATCTCACATTGGTCATCTGGTTTGCTTCCGTCCGATATAGTGTCTGAAAGTTATATCTGTCGTCGTGGTTGCCTTCAGGATCGAAATATTCCGCCAAAATAGCTGAGTATGGGTTCCACACTTCAATGACACTATTGCAGGCTTGGATGAACTCTAGAGTCAGATTCAATTGTCACCTCAAAAACAGGCTGGGTGTACCACTCAGTGACATTCCCATATGTTCACCTTTACACAAGACCCAATCCTTCAAATGTGCCTCGATGGAAGGTAGCTATACCAGTAACAATGCTTTGCCATGTAAACGAGGACGAGCCCTTCTTTGAGCCAGCTTTAAGCAAATCCCTACCCGGATAGTACTTAGCTCTTAAGACTTGTGCACACGAAGAGTTACGACTGTTAACTAAACCTCCAACATTGCTTTACTAACATTTGTTTTACCATGACGAAGGGGGAAATGTGTTCTACTAGGCCGTCGTCGCCGGCGGCGGCGGCGGCAGGTAGGCGCTGCAGCCGCGGGCGTCGGTCGCCCTCGCGGAGGCTTTGGCGGACCGGGTACGGCGACCGGACAGGGTCCCGACAGCCCGGCACGACCCACGCGCGCGCCGCTTTGTCGCTTGCCACCCCACCCCGCGCGGACCCGGTCCCACCTCCCGGCCCGCTCGTGTGCAGCGAAAGCAAAGGCGGCCTGGCCTACCGCGCGTCCGCGCTGGGCCGTCTGATCACGATCGGGCGCGAGTGGATGGGTTGCGGGGGTGGGCGGTCGGGTGGCCAACCGGCAGCGCGGGCCCACCGTGTGGAAAACGCTCGGCACGGAGTCGATCCGTGTACCGTGAACGAACAAGTTGGACTGAGCCGTGCAATTTGAGGGCTACCACCTAGACACGCATTACCAGCAAGTGACGCCACGTGTCGGGAATCCACTGGACGACGCCCGCGGATTAAGCCCCAAGGACCGGTGGTAGACCGGTGACCGCACCCGCCTATAACCACCACCACCACCACCTTCTCCTGCTCCCGTCTCGCCGCCCCCACCTCACCGACGGAGAGAGAGAAAGAGAGAGAAGCCTCCGCTACCTCCGCTGCCGCCGCCCGCGACCGGAGCCGAGCCGCTAACTGACCTCCCCGACGCCATGTCGGAGGGAACGGCGCGGAGCTCCACGGAGTCGTCCTCCGCGGCCTCCTCGGGGCTCGACTTCGAGGACACCGCGCTCACGCTCCGCCTCCCGGGCTCCACCCCCGACGCCGACCGCAAGCGCGCCTCCACCTCCGACCGCGACGGCGGTCGGTCCCCGCGCGCCGCCGCCTCCGACACTGCCCCCGCTCCCAAGTACGCCCGCCTAATTTCCTGTCGGGGGTTCGGATTGATTCGTGGCCACTTTGGGCTGTATCTGATCGATTCGCTTTCGTGTTCGGCGTAGGGCTCGGCTGGTGGGGTGGCCGCCGGTGCCGGCGAGCAGGGTCCGGCAGAACGCGGCCCCCAGGGGCAAGTTCGTCAAGGTGGCCGTGGCCGGGGCGCCGTACCAGCGCAAGGTGGACCTGGAGGCGTACACGGGGTACGAGCAGCTGCTCACCGCGCTGCAGGACAAGTTCACCTCCCACTTCGCCGTCCGTGAGTGCACCTAAGCTTGATGCCCGTACACGCCCTCCGTTCGTTGTTGGTGGCAACTGGTCGTCCGACTTCTTCCGGGCGTTTGATGGTTGGGTCGGTGCTGGGTGGACGCAGGGAGGGTGGGGAACGAGGAGACGAAGCTCGTCGACGTCGTCAGCGGGATGGATTTCGTGCCCACGTACGAGGATAAGGACGGCGACTGGATGCTCGTCGGAGATGTCCCCTGGAGGTGAATTTCATTATTCCGAGAGTACTCTGGGTGTCGATTTAATTGGCTTCCTCGTTGTTACCTACTGTATCTCAACTGCAGCACGTGTTGTCCTTTAACGTCAGTTCATGTTTCTTAAGTTCATTTGGCCGTTATAACTGCTGGATAACTATTGAATTGAGTAAGACGAAAAAGTGTCTTTGGACTACGGAAATCGGTAGCTTCTGGTGATGTTCTTGAGGGGGAATGGGCTAATTTCATCATTGAACACTTGTTATTGTTAGTTCTCGCATACAACTATACGGCATATGAATTAATCGTCTCAAGTGGGTTGTGATTGCCAGTGACCAGAGCTTTCATTTTCACTTTACAAGATTACAACTTGAGTATTAAGTGGACCTTGTCTTTGCTGCACTGATCCATAAACTGCAGGATTTATTCAACTTAGAATCATATTTCCCCTCTGGATTTTGTGGGAGCCTCTTTGAATTGATTTTCGCATTAGACCTGATAGATTTTGAGATCAAATCGTTAGCAGTTCAATAAAGCCTGAAAGACTATTCCGTTTCCATATGACTGCACCCAACAAATTCATTTCTCCAATCCCTGAGGATGGAATAACGTTTGATACAACTGAACAGTTAGTAAAATATAATCACTAGGTTGTGTCCTAAAACAAACTGTTTTCCCATGTTTGCTTGGAGCTTCATATGTATAATGAACTCAATTAACTCTAGGGTGGGCAGACAACGCATAATCTGTTAGTATCTGAAGTATTACTCTTATGAAGAGGATGACACTAGGAATTGAGAAATTTTTCTTGTTTCATTCCACACACAATGCCATGCCCAACCTAGGGGTTGGGGTTACATATTTATAGCTGAGGCAGCCAAGCATATACCTAGATGCTAGTCTAAGATGCCAAGATGTCCTACCAAAGGACTAATATGTTGTCCTAACAAGTACTGATATGCTGTCTTCTAGGTCTAAGATATTGTCCTATCAAAGGACTAAGATGTTGTCCTAACAAGAACTGATATGCTGTCCTCTTGGTTTAAGATGTTGTCCTAACAAGGACTAAGATGATGTCCTAACTAGGGGCCACAAAGACCAAGAGTACAAGACTTATTCCATCATTCTCCCCCTAAGTCTTTGTGCGTTGTCTTGTGGGAGAGTTGGACCATCCCAATCCTAGAGCAAAGCTCAAGGAACTTGATTCTCCCAAGGGGCATGGTGAGCAGGTCTGCAAGCTGGTCCTTGGTGTTGATGTAGCACGCCTTGATGCTCCCTTCCTCCAAGCAGCCTCGGAGAAAGTGGTACCTCACCCGGATGTGCTTGCTCCGTTCATGAAAGACGAGGTTCTTTGCTAGAGCCAGAGCGGACTTGTTGTCCACCCTGAGTTCCATCGCTTCGGTGTCTTTGCCGAGGAGATCACCAAGCAGTCGAACTACCCAGAGCGCCTGAGTCGAAGCGGTAGAGCCCGCTATGTATCCGGCCTCGCAGCTGGATAAGGCCACCACCTGTTGCTTGACCGACTGCCAGCTAACGAGGCATTTGCCAAGGAAGAAGAGAATCCCGCTCGTGCTCTTGCTAGTGTCGATGTCGCGGCTTGGTCGCTGTCGCTGTACCCAACAAGGTGTGCCTCCCTAGGGCACCTCGGGTAGTAGAGGCCATGGTCGAGAGTCCCCGCAACGTAGCGGATGATCCTCTTCACAGCCTGCTAGTGCTTCCGTCGTCGGTCGCTGCATGAACCGACTGACGTAGCCGACAGAGAATACCAAGTCCGGCCGTGTGCGGGCGAGGTAGCGAAGGCTCCCCACAAGATGCCGATACTGCGTAGTGTCCACCTCCTCCGTCGTGCTGTCGCGGCTCAGCTTCAGTCTCTCCTCCATGGGAGTTAGAGCTGGTTTGTAGTCTGTGAGCCCAACCAGCTCAACAATGCGCTTGACGTAGGCAGTCTGTCGAAGCATGATCCCGGAGTCGGTCTGGTGCACCTCGATTCCCAGGTAGAAGGAGAGAGATCCCAGGTCACTCATTTGGAAGGTGGCTTTCATCGCTTCCTTGAACGCTGCCACCTCCGCATCCTTGGTGCCGGTGATCACCAAGTCGTCGACGTAGACACCCACCAGCAGGGCATTTCCTCCATTGCCTTGCCGGTAGATGGCTACCTCGTGTGGGCTTTGCTCGAAGCCCATCCCCTTGAGCGTGGAGTCCAACTAGTCATTCCACACCCTTGGTGCCTGCCGCATGCCATAGAGGGCCTTGCACAGGCGCAACACCTTGCCCTCTTTGCTAGGAATCGTAAATCCTGGCGGCTGGTGCACATAGACCTCCTCCTTTAAATCGCCGTTAAGAAACGCCGACTTGACATCCATGTGCTGAACCCGCCAGCCTCCCTGAGCAGCCAGCGCAAGGAGGAGTCGCACAGATTCCATCCGTGCCACGGGCGCGAAGGCATCGTCGAAGTCGATCCCCTCCTGTTGCACGAAACCGCATGCCACCAAGCGAGCCTTTTGCTTGATGATGGCGCTGGCTTCATCCCTCTTCAGCTTGAACACCCACTTAAGGGTGACCATGAGGGAGGTCAGCAAGCTCCCAGGTGCGGTTGTTCTCAACCGGCCATGCCGCGTGTCTCTCAGCCTCCGCGAAAGACCGAGGCTCGCCGTCGTCGCACGCAAGATGCAACTGCGCCTCCAGATCGCGAGGGACCAGTCCCGGCACCGACTAGTCACCGAGAAGATCCTCCATCGTACGATACCGCAACGGCTCGCCGTCATGGTACGTGTCGATACGCTCCTCGTCGTGGGAGAGCGGAGTAACGAACTCCACCGGGTTGTGCTCGACACGAGCTGGTGTCGGAGTGGACGTACCCGGAGGGATGGCAGTCGGTGCTGGAGTGCATGGGGTCGCCGGCTGTGGTGGTGGAGAGGTCGTCACAGCCGAGGTCGTGACTAGGGAGCGTGGCGCTGACGTCGGTGGAGAAGAGCTGCCTACTCCCCCAGTTCCCTTGAAGTGGACGTACTCGACGATGAAGTTGTCGTATGTCGGAGTCGAGCCGTCGTCTACCGCCTTGTCCCATGCCCATCCTCGTCCTTCGTTGAACACTACATCACGTGCCGTGCGCACGCGCTGTGTTCCTGGGTCGAGAATGCGGTAGGCCTTTGAGCCCTCCGCGTAGCCGATGAATACCCCTGGAGTGCTCCTGTCCTCGAGCTTGGTGATGTGGCCAAGCCCCTTGCCGAACGCGAGGCAGACGAAGACCTGTAGGTGAGAGACTGTCGGCTTGCGCCCATGCCAAGCCTCGTATGGCGTCCTGCCATTGAGAGCCTTGGTGGGCGAGCGGTTGAGGATGTAGACCGCCGTCACCACCGCCTCTCCTCAGAAGATAGCCGGCGTTCCCTCTGCTTGAGGAGGGCCCGAGCCATCCCCACAAACGTCTGGTTGCGTCGCTCGACGACACCGTTCTGCTGCGTGCTGTACGGCGTGGAGTAGTGGCGCTGAACACCCTCATCTGCGCAGTACGACGCGAATTCAGCCGTCGTAAATTCACCGTCGTTGTCGGTGCGCAGCATGCGCAGCTTGCGGCCGCACTCCGCCTCCGCAATGGCCTGCGCGCGCCTGATGGCGTTCGCAGCCTCTCCCTTGCTGCCGAGGACCATCACCCACATGTAGCGGGAGAGGTCATCGACAAGCAGCAGGAAGTAACGTCTTTCTCCCGATGTAGCCGGTGTCACCGGGCCACACAAGTCCCCGTGCACGAGGTCGAGCTGCTCCTTGGCTCGGAAGCTCGGGTGTTGGGGAAAGTGGAGCCGCCGCTGCATTGTCACTACGCAGACATCGCAGAACTGCTCCACATGGTCAAGGCACGGCAGGGCCTTGAAGTGAAGGTGCCCAAAACGCTCATGCCACTGCCACGCCTCTTCATCCCGGCGAGTAGCAAGGCAGAGAGGTTGTGTTACCTGCACGTTAAGGACGTAGAGTCGATTGGTGCCTCTGGTTACCTTGGCAAGAAGGATATGATGGTGATCCCAAATCCTCATGACTCCGTCCTTGATCTCCACGCGCGAACCGTTCTCATCCAGCTGACCCAGGCTGATGATAAAGTTCCTCAACGCGGGGATGTAGTAGACTCCGACGAGCAGCCTGTGCTCACCAGACTCGGCGGTGAGGATGACGGAGCCGACACCCTTGATTTCCACACCAGAGGCGTCCCCAAACTTGACGGAGCCTCGGACATTGGGGTCGAACTCAGTGAAGAACTCCTGTCGACCAGTCATGTGATGGGTGGCGCTAGTGTCAAGGCACCACCCGTTAGTCTTGTCGTTGCTGGAGCCGTCACCGAGAAAGGCGAGTGCCCTCGACTCATCGATGTGGAGAGCCGCTGCGGCCGATGGCACTGGAGGTGGCTCGATGCTTGCGTGCGCCAGAAGCAGAGCCGGCTCCTCCTCCTCCACCTGTGCGACGTGGGCCTGGCCGTGTCGTTGCTGCCGACACTCCCTGGCCCAATGACCAAGCTTGCAACAGTTGTGGCAGGTGTCGTCTCGTATTGGCTTCCGGTTGCCGGCGGCGCCGCCCTGGGCGCCGTTCTCGGCACGTCTCTGCGCCCCGGCTTGGGCACCTCCGCGCCCCTTGCTTGGCTTGCCGCGCTTGCGGTCGCCTTTCGAGGAGGAGGGCGCCCCCTTCTTCCCGTCACCTTGGCAGACCTCCCACTGCTCCCGAGTGAGATGTAGCTTCCCGCCGATGGTGATAGGCCCCGAGAGAGGCTGAGATTCGTCGCTATCGACGACCTTGAGGCGGCCTATTGCCTCTTCGATTGACATCGTTGAGACTCGATCGAGCGAGCGATCTGCTTGTACTGCTCGGGGATGCAACGGAAAAGCTTCTCGATGGCTTTCTCCTCGTTGTAGGTGTCGTCGCCGAACTGCACCATCTTCTGCAGTAGATTGTTGAGACGGAGAGCAAAGTCATCAACATCCTCACCTGATTTGAAGGTCAGCTTCTCCCACTCCTTGCGGAGTGCCTGCAGTGTGGTCTTGCGGGCGCGGTCGCTGCCGATGCGTGTCGCAGCGATGGCGTCCCAGGCCTCCTTGGCAGTCTGCTTATTGGAAAGCGAGAACTGCATCTCGGACGGTACTGCAGCAATGAGAGCATCCAGCGCCCGTCGATTCTCGTAGTAGTCGACGTCGTAGTACCGGACTGCTTCCCACATGTGCCACACTTGGAGACGTATCCTCACCACCACGGCCCGCTCGACGTAGTTGGTCTTGGTGATTGTAGGCCACCCACCGCCGGGACCAACGTCCCTGACAATGGTCTGGATCCCGTGGTGACCATGGTACCTGTTTGGGGAGGGAGAGTCACGCCGCCTGTAAATGTCTCGATCTTCGTCGACCCAGCCATCCACGCAAGGAGCGTTGTCGGCGCATCCACGCCTGTCTGGGCTGCAGCCACCGCGCTCATGGGGGTGCGCGGCTGCCCATCGAGGCGTCTGTGGTCGTGCTACCTCCCTCGCCAGCCTGAGGTCTTCGTTGGTACCGCCGTCAGTAGAATCAGAGCCTCTGTCGCTACCGCCATGCAGAGCCTCAAGCTCTGTTGTAGCCCCACGCGCTGCATCCGCAGCCGCTGCTGCTTCTACTTCCGCCTTCGCCCGCTGCCAGTTCCGTCGCCGCCAGCCTTGCCGCCCTCGCTGCAGCCTCTGTCGCTGCTCGCTCGCGTTCTTTTGCCGCGGTGACCTCGGCCTCCTGCCGATGCCGCGCGCTCGAAGCGACCGAGTACTGAGACTGTCTTTCGGACATGGCGCGCTAGTGGGGGAGTGCTGTGTGGGGAAGAGGTTTTCTCAGACAAGCTGTTGCTTGTCTGGGTAGAAGAGGAGGAATGAGTTGAAACAACCGGTGTTATTGCTGCCGGCTGAAGACGAAGAGAGGCGTGGGAAGGAGATGAGCAAGAGATGTTTAGGCTACAGGATAGAACGACTCTGATACCACTTGTTAGTATCTGAAGTATTACTCTCATGGAGAGGATGACACTAGAAGTTGAGAAATTTTTCTTGTTTCATTCCGCACACAATGCCATGCCCAACCTAGGGGTTGGTGTTACATATTTATAGCTGAGGCAACCAAGCATAATCTAGATGTTAGTCTAAGATGCCAAGATGCTGTCCTAACAAGGACTGATATGCTGTCCTCTAGGTCTAAGATGCTGTCCTACCAAAGGACTAAGATGTTATCCTAACAAGTACTGATATGCTGTCCTCTTGGTCTAAGATGCTGTTCTAACTAGGGGCCACAAAGACCAAGAGTACAAGACTTATTCCATCATAATCTTCTGTATAAGTTTACACTTTGTGTTACTGGGCCACTTTGGAAATTTCTATTTTGTACCAAGCAGCTCTGTCATAGTACTTCCTTCATTGATTCTTTCTGCATCATGTGCTGTTCTTATTTTAGTAGCCCCAACAAACTTTCCTTATCTTATTTCGTAAGTAACTGACTGGCTGAACAGCTGTAATCTATTTCTGTATTCGCCTCCTACAATTAGATAAGCATCGGCACAGATGTAGACAAATCTAGTTGGTTATGATAAGCTGTTTTTGGTGGGATTTACTGCTTACTTGTTTTGGCATGACCTTTTGGGATAAGATTTTAATGTTGATGGTTTTGTTTGTACTTTGTTGTGCTCCAACCATATCAAAGCTTTTCCTATTCAACTTTCACTTTATTATTTGGACTGATTCCTGATTCTCTGCCATGTAGTAATTACTTGCATAGGCCTGTAGGGGATCTGATTCCCCTCTAGTAAGTAGGAAAGGACTCAAAACTTAAACAAATTTCGGCTTTTAGAACATCAAATTTACAGAAAAAATGGCATAACTTGTGTAATGTGTTCTCGATATTTTGTTTGAGCATTTTTTTCAAAAAGTTTACTCCAAGTTCCTGAGATGATTCTGACCTCCCTTATTTCTCGGTGCAGGATGTTTGTGGAGACCTGCCAGCGTCTCCGTCTCATGAAAAGCTCTGAGGCTGTAAACTTATGTATGTACTGTCATTCTTCTGAACCTTATTTTGTAGAGCTTTTGTGCTAACTTGCTTTATTGTTTGG
The DNA here is from genome assembly GCA_030760725.1 of Neostapfia colusana. Lineage (NCBI taxonomy): Eukaryota > Viridiplantae > Streptophyta > Magnoliopsida > Poales > Poaceae > Neostapfia > Neostapfia colusana. The sequence goes on along the minus strand of JASWHV010000005.1, from coordinate 2,457,348 downwards.
CTCTGGATCAGTCTAATCTGCTCTATTCTCTGCAGCGCCAAGAGCCTCTCAATAAAGCACATCCACCTTCCTCGTCTACAAACTTGCTTTATTGCTTGCTGAGGTTCTTCGTCATGTGCCAGAGAAACGTGTACATCAATCGACTTCTGTTTGATTCCAGCATGTTATTAAGTTCAGATAAATATTATAGCCTGTAGTCAACAGTTAGAGGTGTCTACATATATACAAGCAAGACAATGATGTTGAAAAGTACACCTATATAGTTTGTCTAGTGGCGAATAAGACCACGTACATGGAGCCCCTGCTGTTTCATCGTGCTTGCTAGTTTGCCAGGTTGTGTCATATGCAATGAAACAGGTAAGGTCCCTGTTACGATCGACACTTTGTATTTGTGTAGTGGTTTTGCTTCAAGTTTTGTGTTTAATGAATGGGATGATATATATGGTCCGTTTGTTTTTCTAGCGTCTTATTTTTATGCTGCTTTTTTATTTTTGTATTTTGTCGATTTTTCTGTTCATACTAAGAGGTATTAGTCGTTTGTATAATTATGAGTTCTAAGGTAGCATCTACAATTCAGAAGTACTTTCTGACAAAGTGGGGCAATAAAATTGAAGTTTTTCATTTGAGTATGAGCAGAAAGAAGACCATATCAAATTTGTACCTCGAAGTGGTTGCAAAAGAAACGAGTGCTTTGTTGGTAGGTTGCTGTGCATCTCATCGAGTTTGCGTAGCGCCATTGCATCTGCGTAAAGGATACATGTAGGGAGCACCAAGACATTTTCAGTTGGCTGCCACTCACGAACTAATTGGACAATAAGACTGACCGCACTGGGGGCCGCTACACGCACTTGGCCGCCAAGTGTAGCGGTGCCTGGCTTACCGGTCTGCTGCACCGGCGTTTGATAGCGGCCCGGTAATTCCCAGGTCGCTACAGGCGGCCTGAGAATTGGCCGGTGCTCTGTAGCGGCTCCATAGAAAAGAGAGGAGAGAAAGAAAGAGAGAGGGAGAAGAAAGGAAAGAAAAAAAGGAGAGGGAAAAGGAAAAAATAAAAAGAAAGAAGAGGAAAAATATGAAAAATAATTTTGTGATTTTTAATAAGTTGTAAATATAACATTATTAACATAAAAGTAGTTATATAAAATATGAGATAATTGTATTATTTAAAATAAAATAGATGAAAGTTGATATAGAGGTCTAGTTTAAAGATGCACCAGTGCAGAGAAATAAATTGTAAAGGTAGGAATATTTTAGAGATGACTGTAAAAAAGTAGGAATATTCTTTTAGAGATTCAATATAGAGTGAGTGCGATCAGTCTAAACTGGATCAAGATTGAAGGACTGCTGTGGATAACAGATTCTGCTCGTATCTGAAACAACTGTTGACCTTCTCGTACTGGCGCCTACCTGGCTTACGCCCTTTCGTTTTCTTTTTTCGTTTTTCTGCGTGACCTGTCCGGATTCTTTGCCGCCGCTTTGTTAGTTGGGAGTCTGGCAGCGATGGGCCAGCTGCAATTCTATCCTCGTCTTGCCCATGACGGATTGTCGTTTTGGTAAACGTTCAAAATCGTGGTCATCCGAAAGCTATTTTTTTCCCTATCTGTATCGACTCACCAAGATGTCATCTATCCGAGTTCATCGTGGCATCTTATATTTGAATTGTTGACGCCAACGTCAACAGTTTAAATCTAGATGGAGTAATTTTTAATCCGACCAAGTGACAAATGCGAGGCACGACCAAGGAACCTCCTCTGGCTAATGACGATGATCGGTCCGGTGAGCTTCGGTCCCGCCCCGGTGATGCTCCGGCCACTTTCACCGTCGGCATCAGACGCCAGCAGGTGACAGCAAACCTCGACTCGTTCCGACGGCTGATGCGTCGGCTCCACCCGTAACGGACGGCTGGGATGCGACGAGCCACCCTTTTGAACCCTCTTCCTCTTCCGGACGCCGGTCCCCGACACACCGCTGGAAACTCGAGCTCCCCCAACTGGTGGGTGTCCGCCCGCCCAAGACGCCGAAGCCCTGCGCTTTCTGCCCCCCGCTCCTCCCCGAGATCCCATCCGCGACGGCCGCCGCGCCTTGCCTCCGGATCTGAGCCTTTCCAGGCGGTGCGGGATCTCTCGTCGAGGCTCCGCTCCCTCCGACCGCTGCACGGTCCTCTGCCGTGCAAAGGCTCGCCGCTCCGTTTCTTTGTTCGGTAGCGGGTGGTCGGTAGGCGTCCATGGGTTGTTGAAACGGGCCTTTGATGCGACCGGTGCGCGCCCGCGCTGTGCTGCCGCCCGCCGCCGCCATGTGGAAGCAGTTCCTCGGCAAGATCTCGCGGAAGTCGGCCAAATCCGGCGGCGGGGGATCGCCGCCGGCGAAGTCGCCGACTTCGCGCGACGCCAATAGGGCTGAACCGGAGCTGAGCGCGTCGCCCCCGCCGCCGGCGTCGCCCGCCCCCGCGGCGCCTGGGGCGGAGACCAGGGAGGGCGTGTTCCTCCGGAAGCTGAACATCTGCTGCGTGGTGTTCGACTTCGCCGCCGAGCGGGGGAGGGACTCGCCGGAGGTGGAGAGGAAGCGGCAGGTGCTCTTGTCCCTCGTCGACTGTGTCTCTGCGGCCGAGGAGCCCCTCACGGAGGCGATGATTTCGGCCTGCGTCCGCATGTTCGCCGTCAACCTCTTCAGGGTCTTCCCGCCCAAAGTCCGGTCCTTGGCCTCCGATGAGGATGACCCGTTCTTTGATCCCTCGTGGTACCACCTGCAGGTCGTGTATGAGCTGCTCCTTCGATTTGTGATGTCCCCGGTGGTTGATGTGAAGGTTGCTAGGAAGTACATGGACAATTCGTTCATCTCTAGGCTGCTCGACCTGTTCGATTCAGATGACCCTAGAGAGAGGGAATGCTTGAAGTCAGTTTTGCATAGGGTATATGGCAAGTTCATGGGCAATCGGCCGTTCATTCGGAAGGCAGTGAGCAACATCTTCTATAGGTTTGTGTTTGAGACAGACCGTCACAATGGGATTGCCGAGCTGTTGGAGGTATTTGGGAGTGTTATTAGTGGTTTCGCAAGGCCATTGAAGGAGGAGCATAAGTTGTTTCTATGGAAGGCCCTGATTCCTCTTCACAAACCAAAGACGGTGGGGGTGTATTTGCCACAATTGACATACTGCATTATACAGTTTATTGAGAAGGAACCAAAGCTCACAGGGACTGTTATCAGAGGCCTCCTGAAGTACTGGCCAGTGACGAACAGTCAGAAGGAGATGATGTTCTTGGGAGAGTTGGAGGAGGTGCTGGAGTTGACAGAAATGTCTGATTTCCAGAAATGCGCAGTTCCTTTGTTTCGCAGGATTGCACACTGCCTTAATAGCTCTCATTTTCAGGTAAAAAATCTTCATGGATATAGTTTTGAAACAGTCATTCAGTCATTGCTTGTTCTTTGTATAATTCTCTAATGTATTTGTTGATAATGGTAGCCACATTTGTTAATGGTTTGCGCTGGATGGATTGTCACATGTACTCTGTTTTTTCTTGAAAGACGTAAAATACCTTGTTGGATGTCAACAGAAATTCGGCTTCTATTGCTTTTTAGTCTCTGTGGATGTGTCTTACCAAGGGGCAAAAAATAATCGATCTCTTTAGAGTTTAAATGGCATCAGTCTGGTGGGCATTTCAAGCCTAAAGCCTTAGTTTTTTCTTTTCATTTTGTCCCATAAGGAATATTTTGAGCTTCTATCCCTTTTGCTGCAGTAGGGTACATAATAAAAGAGTTAGAAAAATAGCAAGTGCCTATCTGCAATAGAAAAAATGGCATGTGACAGAGATGCACCCCCATTTTGGAAATGCTAAATAAATTTTGGTGTTCTAGTTGTTTGAATGAAAACAGTGAAACCCTCCCCCCCCCGACTATTAAGCTGCTTCAGGAACAAATCTTTCTCCTCTCGTATGCAACTGAGTTTTCTGTTTAGTTCATGTAAATAAAATGTATGTAGCTACAAGATATCATATCAGATGCAAAGAAAAAAATGTGAATCATCCCAAATTAAGTTCCTCAAAAAAATTTAATCTTTGCATGATTTGTTCCTCTTACTATTTATTAGAGAAGTGACTTTGTAGCATGTTTTATGCATAATGGAACCTGTAAGGCTGTGCAACAATTTGGCAAAACATTGTGCTGCTTCTATAATTTGTAAACTATTGCCTATCAGAAACTAAAAGATTTTTTTGTTCTTTATTGTTAATAGGTTGCTGAGAGAGCCTTATTCTTGTGGAACAATGAACATTTGTTGGACCTGATCTCCCAAAACCGCCAAGTTATCCTGCCTATCATATATCCAGCCTTAGAAAGGAATGCCCGTTGGCATTGGAACCAGTCAGTTCTAAATGTTACAATGAATGTCAGGAAAATGTTCGTCGACATGGATGAGAGATTGGTGCTTGCTTGTCAGAGCAACTTCCAAGAGCAGGAAGAGATGCGAGCTGCATCTGAGGAACGAAGAAGGCTTGCATGGGAAAGTCTCGAGAAGAATGCTGCATTTCGCCCAGTAACTGGAGATATCAGCTTCGCGGTTCCTCCTACATCTGCTCCTCTTGTAGCTCCCACTGTGACATGATAAATCATTAGTTTGGATGATTTGATTGTTAGCTAGCTATGGGTGATGTGCAGGGAATTTTATTGCCTTTGTAAGCCCCTTGTGCCAAAGTCTGTAATCAGTAGTTGCTCGTTTCATGGTTTGACAATGAATATTTGATTGTTGATTCTTTGGTGTACCTTCAAGTTACGGATGTATCTTTCTATACCAAGATAATGTCCAATTCCAGATGACCACAGGGGTGAGAGTGGTCAATTTCCTTGGAAACCGAGTGGAGCTGAATAGAATAGCTGATCTCATCTTGATGTGATACCTTTTTGATATTTTGTATTCTTATGGATGTACACAAATGCTAGATATCCTCAATGAACATGCAATGAGATAACAGGTAAGTTCATAGAGCTTTTCATGTTTTAGCTCAACTGCATTATTTCATTATATTAAGTGTTCTGGTTTCACTACAATGTGCCACTGTAAACTGCATTATTTCATTATATTAAGTGTTCTGGTTTCACTACAATGTGCCACTGTAAACTGCCAATTCATAACAAGAACAACATAGTTGATATTGTCCAAAATTGATGTTATGCTTTGGTGAGTTTGGTTGGGGACTGGGGTTCACCAAAATTGACGTTTGGATTGCTGGTGGGTCTCTGGGGTAGGGCTAGGAGTTGGGGGATGCTTTTGTGTTGGCTGGAGGTAGAGGGAGAGGCTTTTTTTTGAATATCCAGTAGGATGAAAATTGTGTATAAAAGGAAATCCTAAACAACTTTCCTGCATGATTACTATAGATATTTGCTGGGCTTGGGATTTTTCTTATACCATTTGGTGCTTGCTTCTGTATACCTCTTTGAGAAAAAGGATTATGAATCTTAATTTTTAAAGCAAGATAGATGATATTAGATAACGGCAAACCTGCAAAACCTAAAAAATGATAATGAGATATAGATATATGTTGGTGAGTCAAATCTTTGATTTAATCTAGGTTTCCAGGTTCATGCAATATTGGCTCACTTCTAACATAATTCAATTTTATTTAACATCCATAAACTTTACTAGAAGACGTGTAGTGAAGCAAGCCACATTATCCCCCCATTATCAGCAGGAGTTTCATCCCATTTTTTGTAATCATTTATAGATGGATGGTGCACTCATAAATGATGGCAGCTGGACCGAATTGATCCAAGCATGGTCCCTCACGTAACCATCTTTCAATTAATGAGAAAGGCATAACCTTACTTTTTTCATAAATCCTTTTCCATCCAGCTGACCCTAATACAGATTTCCACTCAGATTGATACTCATGAGACAAAAGGGCCGCCTTCTTACACCATTTTGGATTGCTTCCAACCAATTCTGATGTGACTTGTTTGTAGGCTGCAGGGTTACTATTTCTACTTACAACCTGTGCAAACATCTTAAATCATATTTGAGTTCATGTATTTCCATTTCCAAGTATCTCAACTCTGACATACGTATACTAGTTAAGATGGGTATATTATTTATGTTATTTTTATATCATTTGAATAAGTACACACCACATGTTATTAGTTGAAACTAATTTTCCAGCACAAAAATCAAGCTCAGTTTAACACTAATCATGGCAATACAACCTCCCCTGTCAAGTCTTCTTGTCTCTCAGGGAAAAGTGATAGGAACCAGACAACCAGCCCATTGAAACCCTATAAAGAAGACTTCATATCCACACAGATATCAAGCAGATCCTCTATACGACTATACATCTCTCCCTGCTTTGTTCATTGTGCCTTTTCTTCTCACCTTCTATACAACTAGCAAGATGTATAACCCTCCAAGTACGCAGGACATGTCCTACTACGATCATATTCAGAAGCGTCATGAGGAGAAAGGCTGCCTTTATGCATGGTAATTGGTTTTATGTCTCTTCTGTATTACTCGCACTCTACATATTTTTACTAGTGGATCTTTTATCATCATATCTGCCATGTTTTCATGATGAAAACTCTCTGAAGTCTAAAATTTTGGGGATAGAAAAGGAAGACTCTTGTCTTCAGCTGATAGAAGGTCACTGGAAGCTTCAGAGTAGGGGGGTTGTTTTCTCTGATAATTTGGATGGAAATCATGGGTAGAACCAATCAAATGTAGATGAGTCAATTGAGCTGCCAGCCAGTTCTCTGAATATTATAAACAAGATTTGTGTCATAAGATCAGCCTAACATGCACAACTTTGCATTCAATCAGACCAAATCGGAAGCTATGTAATCGATTTTTTTTTGTATTGGTATGTAGTTTACACTGTATACTCGTCTAAGCATGTGATTCAAAAGATTGTTAAGCTTTGGAAAGAGATATGGATTGATGATTGAATGTTTAGTTTTATATAATAGTTCCTCAAGCTCGTTCTACTTATGCTTGCCACCTTGATCGGTCGGAAGCCTTTTGTATAACCCTGTGCATCGTTGCAGCCCTTCCTCGATGTGCAGAGCCTTTGCGCGGTCACGAATTCAGAACGAATGTGTAAACATAAAGAAACAGGGATGGAAGATTAACATACAGCCCCTTTTTTCAAAACCTTCTTTCTATGGCAATTAGATCAATTCATTCATTAAACTCGCTTTATGTGATTGTTAAAAAACCTGCCTCTTCTTGAAAAAAACTTTTTCTGACACACTGATTCATCCTTTTTCTTGTGAGCATCTGATCTAACCTATCTAGATCTCAGAACAGCTAGATTTTGTGCCATAGCTATATATCGCTATTGAGGTGCGTACAGGTTGGGAAATTTGTGATGTTAGCTGTGTTGCAAGCGACAGGGTGCCCACTTTCTAGATGGAGAGAGCCACCACGAATGTCTCCACCGGCGTGTGGTGCCTGTGTCTCATCTCATCATCAAATTGAAAATGGCATCTCCGGAGGAATTCGGTGGTTGACAGTCATTTTCATGTGACCTTTCACACTCCCACTGTTGTTTTGTCTTGGATACACTCTACATGGGATCAATACGCCGGCCTCTCGAAACCTAAAACGAAAAGCACTTGACGAATGTTTTAGTAGAGTCAATAATGTTGCACTCGGGTTATGAATATTTTGTTCTGTAATTTATCTCACATCTTTTTCAGCTTGTTGCTCCTTTGAGACTCTTACGATGGTTGCTTCTTGTCTTTCAGCCTGTTCACTCTGTGCTGCTGCTTCTGCTGCTTCGAGACATGCGAGTGCTGCCTTGAGACCATCTGCTGCTGCTGCTAGTTAAGCTTTATTCGAGGACATCGTCATTGAGGTGTGACTGTGTGCCACGCGGGACACTTACCGTTGTCCCGTGGGGCATCATATATCCCTTCGTTTCCCTATCAATAAAAGGTGTATGTATGCACGTGTAAATGTACAATTGTTCTTGTATGTCGGTGTGTGTTTGAAAAATGTTGTATGAGACGCTGTAAACCGATTGTATTGTATCTATTTAATACTTTCTGTTCTGAATTAAATTATGTTTAGGACAGCAGCTATTTTAGTTCAAATTAAACTAGATTTTTTATCCTAAACATTATTTATTTCAAAACAGAGAGAGTAGGACAAGTTCATTATGCTTCCCGAGTTTAGAATCACTGTATTAATTAAAATAAGAGAGAGAGAGAGACTATGCTGTAGATTATTGTAGATCCAGTTTATAACGGTTCCATATGTCAGATCAAAACATCCGTATCCAGCTCGTAAGTTTATTGTCACTAGAAACCAGAGTTTTTAAGAACAGCTAATTATGGAGCGGCAGGCAAGACGCATGCTAAGGTACGAAAGCTCGGCCTACTCCAAATTAAACAGATGATTAGGGTTAGGAACAACGATGCCTGAACAATTAGCATTCTTGTCTGAACGTAAAACAAAACAAAACAGAGGGAGTAGACATTCATTTTTTTTCAATAAACGTGGATTAACCTGCTTCTAATTACTGCTTCATTCCAGCCCTTCAGAAATCACCGCTACAGATACCATTGGCGCATGGGGCATGCAGTGGTCTGTCATGCCGCCTTAGGCTGAGCGCACCGGGCGCGCTAAACGGCGCTGGCCGCCAAATGTAGCGGCACAGCCGCTATCAGCCGTCCGCAGCGGCATCTGTAAACCAGCCGCTAAATTCCAGGCTGCTACAGCGCAGCGCCAAGTGTGGAGGGTCTCCGTAGCGCCGGGAGAAGAGAAAAAAAGAGAAAAAGAAAGAAAAGGAAGAGGAAGAAGGGAAATAAAAAAAGGAAAAAAAGAAAGAGGAGAAGAAAAAAAGAAAGGAAAAAAGAAAAGAAGGGAGGAAAATAGGAGAAAAGAAGAAAGGAGAGGAAAGGGAAGAAAAAAATTGTGATTTTTATAAGTTCTAAATATAATATTATTAACATAAAAAGAAGATATATGCAATATTATAAAATATAAGATATTTATATTATATAATAAAAAATAGATGATAGTTGATATAGAGGTCTGATTTAGAGGTGAACAAGTGCGGAGAAATAAACTGTAAAGGTAGGAATCTTTTAGAGTCAACTATAAAAGGCTAAGAATATTATTTTAGAGGTCCGATATAGAGGCCCACGAGTGCGAATAGCCTTAAACCGGACAGCCACATAAATAAAGCTCAACGCGACACCAGGCCACTTCCTCAGCTTCAGCTTCTCGGCCCTGAACAAGGACACTACTGACATAGATGCAGGTATGTTAATCGCTCCATTCTGAACTAAATGATGTTTAGTACAAAAAATCTAGTTTATTTTGAACTAAATTAGCTGCCCTAAACGTAATTTATTTCAGAACAGATGGAGTATTTTATAGTGCAACTAATTGGATGTTCATGCTCGGTGTGAAGTCTATTTCTACTACATTATTTGTTTTTACTTCAGATTTTCAAAATAAGTAGATGCTCATGCTGAAATAGGTTTTGGAGCTAGCTATATTTGATACGGATTGAGTACATGCTATAACTGTAGACCCATTGGTATTTGATGAATGCGAGAAGATCAACACAACCGACAGATATATGGCTATATATGTCTTCCCTATTAGTGGGTTATTAACGTACGTGGGACCTTTTATCTCTATTTTTTTCAGACTATCTTAGAACTTCAATTTTATCAAATAGCACTTCAATTTGCATATATCATATAGGACCAGGATAGTCTCCAATACACAAGTTCTGATTCAACTATTATTAATTTCAACAGATATTTATCATCAAAACATACTACAATGTAATTGACCGATTTTTTCATGAAGATCTGCAAGTGCAGTTTTTCCAAGGTATTTATGTGTATTCCAAAATTTAAAGACGAAAGGCGTTCTAAAAATAGCATCTACATACATGCAAGGAGATTGGCCTCTCGGAAAAAATAAATATCTACAAGGGTTCATCGATCGATCAATCATATATACGTGCAAGTATTTAATTTGATCCATCATTCGCCATGTAGAAGGGCGGACCTAGCGTAGTGGTAGTGTGTCTCCACTTGTGTCATGAGGTTTTGGGTTCGAACCAACCTCTTTGCAAAAACAGGGGTAAGTCTGTGTAGAAATAACCCTTCCCTAGACCTCATATATGTGGGAATCTTCGGCACTGGGTACACACTTTTATGCGCCATGTAACTTGTTGGCGTGAAGAACAATTAGCATGCATCTATTATCATCGTATATTATTAGAGTAAATAACATTAGTATCGTGCACCCATTCGATGATCCGAGAATTTAGTAGCCACCGAGCCTCAACACATAAAGACATTTATATGGCCTTTTTAAACCAGATCCCACATAATAGTAATAGTAATAATAATAGTAATAAAGGGATGTTGCAGCCCATAGAAAAGTAGCCCATGCATGAAGCCACGCCGTTTCGACCCAGCACATGCATGCATGGTTTCGCAGCAGCTTGAAACGATGCATGTCAACGCCGATGGAGGCGAAGAGAAGCTGGAACGAACCGAGCCTCGAAAATATGCATGTTCAGATGCAGGTGCAGCGCACCACGCCATGCTCGTCGTCGCGGCTCTCGTCACCGTGTTCGCGAAGAGAAGAAGAGTACAGTCGAGACTGATCTGTCGGTGCACGACAGGCAAGTGTCACCCCTTGGCGTGTACAGCATTCCTACGTGGCAGAGACGGCGCGGCGTTGCTACGTGCGTGCATGCCCCACGACTCGCTTTGCATGCTGCTTGCTTGCTTGCTCACGTGTTCGTTTGAGTGGCTTTCATAGTGTCACACGGGATTAGTCCAGACCCAGAGAGTGATTACTTGACGGGAATGCTCGTCTAGTCGTTTAATCTGATGTTGTTATCCTGATCCTCTGTCGCCTCCAATTTTAGTCTATATATAACGATGGCTTGGGGCGTCATCGATCCAGCTTCGTCAGCTCCATCTCGTGTTCCTGTGCCTAGCTAGCTAGTTGTTGCAATGTATCCGGCGCCGACCATGCCGTCTTCGACCCCGCCGGCCGCCGCTCCCTACTTCGAGCTCCGGTCGGCGGAGCGCCTGCCGGAGACGCACGTGTGGTCGGGGCCGCACGACTACCCGACGGTGGAGGCCGCGGGGCGCGACGCGGTGCCGGTGGTGAACATGGCGGCGGCGGGCGACGGCGACCCGGACGCGGTGGCGCGGGCCGTGGCGCGCGCCGCCGAGGAGTGGGGCGGGTTCCTGCTGGTCGGCCACGGCGTGCCGGAGGGGGCGGTGGCGCGTGCGCAGGAGCAGATCGCGCGCCTGTTCGCGCTCCCGGCGCCGGAGAAGGCCCGCGCGGCGCGGCCCTCGGGGACGTCCGGCGGCTACGGCGTGCCGCCCTACGCGCTCCACTTCGACAGGCTCATGTGGTCCGAGGGGTACACCTTCCCCGCGGCCGACGTCCGCTCCGAGTTCCGCCGCGTCTGGCCCGACGGCGGCGACGAGTACCTCCGCTTCTGGTACGTGCGCGCGTCATGTGCTAGTAACGCCGGCCGGCTGCGTTGATCTTACTGCGCGTGCCGCGTGGTGTGCAGCGAGGTGATGGAGGAGTATCACAGGGAGATGAGGGCCCTCGGCGGCAAGCTGCTCGACGTGTTCTTCAGGGCGCTCGGGCTCACCGACGACCAGATCGCCGCCGGCGAGACGGAGCGGAAGATCAGCGAGACGTTGACGGCGACGATGCACCTGAACATGTCTGTAACACGCATGGACATCTCCCCGACCAGCCCTTTCCTTTCCTGAACGTTCATTCATTCCTAGCCGGTGACACGCTGATCAGCTGGCTCGACACGTTCGTAATATATACGTAGGTACCCCAAGTGTCCGGAGCCGGAGCGCGCGATAGGGCTGGCGGCGCACACCGACTCGGGCTTCTTCACCTTCATCATGCAGAGCCCCGTGCCGGGGCTGCAGCTCCACCGCCCCGCGCCGGACCGGTGGGTGACGGTGCCGGCGCCGCCGGGCGCGTTCGCCGTCGTCGTCGCCGACCTCTTCCACGTGCTCACCAACGGCCGGTTCCGCCCCGCGCTCCACCGCGCCGTCGTGAACGGCGAGCGCGACCGGATCTCCGTGCCCTACTTCCTCGGCCCGCCGGCCGACATGGCGGTGGCGCCGCTCGCGTCCGCCGTTCTGCCGGGGACCAGGGCCGCGTTCCGGGCCGTGACGTGGCCCGAGTACACGGCGATAAGGGAGAGGACGTTCGGGACTGGCGAGTCGGCGCTGGGCACGCTGAAGCTTGCGGAGGAAGGAGGAGAAGAGCCGCAGAACTAGCTGAATGCAGCAAGAGAAGAGAGAATAACAACCGAGTCTAGATCGGAGTTGAAACTGATATCTGTCTGCAGTTTGGATGAAAATAAAGGCAGTAATTGGTGTGCCAGCATCGATCTTTTTTTTCTTTTCCTTTTTTGCCGTTGGACTTTTTTTTTAAGAACACGCCTTGGGCTGACCCGCCTCGCAAGCCCGTGTAAGACCCACAAAATGGCCCGTTTCGGTGAAGCGGGTCGACCCAATCCGTCCTCCCGCAAATTTCAACACTGATTCCTTGCCCTATTCCGCCCATCGGCCCACGGCGCTGTGCCCTCGATAGAGGTGGGAGTCGGGCCGGGCCGGCACGGCGTGAAATTTTCGTGCTTTGGGCCGATTCGGCCCGCGGCCCGAAAGCACGCCGGGCCTTTTCGGACCGGGCCGGCCGACCCAAATTACCAAACTGGCGGCCCGAGCACGGCACGCGGCCTGTCGGGCCTATTTCGGACCGGGCCTGACCCAAGCACGGCCCGATAACAGAAAAACCCAAATAATTCAAAAAAAATCTAAAATATCTGTAAAATCGAAAAAAATTCTAAAAAATCTGTAAATAAAAAATAAAAAAATCTGTAAAACCGAAAAAATAAAAAAAAACCAAAAAATCAGGAAAATTACAAAAAATTTCCAAATAAATCAAAAAAATCAAGAGAAAATTCCAAAAAAAATTCGGGGTTTTTCGGCATTTCGGGCCTTTTCGGGCCGATGGGCCAATTTCGACCCGGGCGGGCCCGAGCACGGCCTGAAACTCAATTTTGGGCCGGGCCGCCCGAAGCCTCCGAACTTGGGCACGGCACGGCCCGAAATCCCGTGCGGGGCCGGCCCGGCCCGAATCTTTTCATGCCTGGACCATGCCGGTCCGGCGGGCTTCGGCCCGCCCGAATTTGGCCCGGACCATCTCCCACCTCTAGCCCTCAAACGCTCTCCGCGACTCCGCCTCTCCTCCCCTCACCGCGCCACTGCCCGCGGTGCGGCGGCAACGAGTCTCACGGGGGTTATCATCTGGTTCTAATGCAAAAGTCATGAAGAGTTGAGATTCTTCTTGGTTTCTTCCTTACCATGCGATGTTACTGTTGGTTGCTAATGATTGTCAGAAATAATTTTACGTATGCATTTTCTTTTTTATTTTCTCCTTTAAAATTACTTTTGAGACATTTTGAAATAAGCAACCATTCAAGTTTTTGCTCGCCTTCCCGAGCGAGCGTAAATAGCATGCGTCCGACGCGGTCATATAATGTTAAAGTTACGTACGTATATCTAATGACAATGAGTAGATGGAGCATATCTAGTTTATCCTTATCTATATCTATTTATGTAATAAAAAAACAAAAGACTTGACGTTGACTGACGAGGCGTGGCGACGCAACGTCGGCGAGCAACACGGACGGCGGGCGGGCGCACCCGGATTTCCGCGTGGTGCCGCGGCGCGACCACGTGCACCGCCCAACACGCGTCACGGGGCCCTCTCCGGCACCCGTCGCGACGTTCAACGGCATTAGAAATGGAGACCGCAATAATTCTTCAGGGGAAAGGAGAAGGACGCAATCCTCCCGTCTTCCCAACTCCCCAAGCAAAGCAGGCCCCCTCTCCCTCCCTCCCTTTCCCAACCTCCGTTCCCTGCCCCGACCGATCCGGCAGCCATGGCGCGGTCCCTCGCCCTCCCGCTCCTCCTCCTCCCCGTCTTCCTCCTCCCGCTCGCCGCCGACGCCGCGGAGCCCGGCGGCCGCGGCCGCGGCGCGCTCGTGGGCGGGTGGAGCCCGGTCCCCGACGTGGACGACGCGCACATCCAGGAGCTCGGCGGGTGGGCGCTGGGCCGGGCGAAGCGGTCGCGGCTGGCCAGCGACGCGCTGCGGTTCCGCCGCGTCGTGCGCGGCGAGCAGCAGGTGGTCTCCGGGATCAACTACCGCCTCCTCGTCGACGCCGCGGACCCCGCGGGGCAGGACGCACCGTACGTCGCCGTCGTGTACGAGCAGGCCTGGACCAGCACCCGCGAGCTCACCTCCTTCAAGCCGGCCAGCCGCGCCCGCTGAGGATCCTCCCCGCCGCGGCCGGTGACGCCACCCGTGCCTCCCCTGCTCGCTCAATCCTCGTACCGCATCTATATACCTCTATGCTGCGAGTTACCGTGTTCATCTAGTACTAGTCAATCGTTGGATGTCACTGTATATTATATATGGAGCGACGGTGATCTGTCCCTGATATATCTTGTCCTGTATCAAACTGTGAATCGCATCTAATCATTTGTATTTCTAGACAATCACAATAGCAGCTCCCAGAAAATAACGACTGCATCTCCTGCTATGTAAAATCATGCATGATGCCTCCTTTGGAGATTTCAAATCTTAGTCTGTAAAATCACTTGCTGCAACTCGGAATAGTATATATTATCACACCCGATACGGATTGTGTCATACTTAGAATACAGACACACGGATTTATTCTTTTTTAAAGCACATACGGCTGCAAGAAAAGGAGGTACAGAAGCATACTCTATTAAACTGATCTTACGGTCACATCTGGTCATAACATATTCAACCAGACCCCGTTCGATATTATAAGATGACCCTCCATTTATAGCATGTGTAGCCTTCTGCTTTACTAGTTTCCAAGCTCTCTTCACTCTTTTCTGCATGTCTCTTCACCCATTGGTTTTGACACGGCTTTAACTACCTGATGCTCTGCTTCACTATAGAAATTTCATGAGCATCCATTGTCCTAGTTGTGATGCTCTGCATACCAACACACTGTTATCTTCAGAGCATCCAAAATCAGTTTCTCATCCATTCAAGGTCTGCTCTGCACTATGTGGCCATGCAATCATGGGCAGGCCAGATGAAATTCCTTCAGCTGTCGAGTTCCACCCATCATAGAACCGCCAAAAGATGGATGTGAGACTGTCATAGCCTGCGGTGCCCAGCCTTGGAGAACAGAGGGAGTACTGAGTACAATGCAGCGAGATTCTTTTTAGGGCTCCCACGCATGGCTGGCTAACCCAGTGCCCCGAAATCTCTTCACCAACCTATGGTCTAACATATACATCTAGGATATGCATGGGAAGCGATTTTGAACATTTAGTTTGTTTTATTAAGTGACAGAAATTTAGATATAAAAACGGTAGCAACGCATTCGTTCGTCATTGAGAACACCGAATGAGCACGTTGAATACCTTGTAAACCAAGCACCGGGCAGTATACGAAAACAATCCAGTCTCCGGTACACCCGACGAGTTGAGTGAACTACGGCCATGGCGGCGTCGCTCCACTTCGTGCTGGTCCCGCTCCTGGCGCACGGCCACATCATAACTGCGATTGACCTGGCGCGCCTCATAGCCAGCTGGCCAAGGCGCGCAAGCAACCATCGTCCTGAACGCCGGTCACCGCCGCGCGCGATAACGCCGTCCTGGACCACGCCAGGCAGGCGGGGCTCACCGTCGACTTCGCGGGGCTCGGCCTCCCCGGGCCGGAGGCGCGGGCCTGTTCGAGGGCTGCGAGAGCGTCGACCAGATGACGGACGTGTCCCTGACCAACAACTTCTTCGACGCACGTGGATGCTCGAGGCGTACCTGCGGTCGCTGCACCGGCTGCCGGACTACCTCATCGCCGACACGTGCAGCCCGTGGGCCGCGCGGCGGATGGGCCTTCCGCGGTTCGTGTTCTCACTGCCCCTCCTCGTACTACTTCCTCGTGGTGCACAACCTGGCCGAGCACGGCGTGTAACGTATACGACCGCGTCGCCGGCGACTTCGAGCCGTAAGAGGTGCCGGACTCCCCGGTGCGCGCGGTGTTGAAGAAGGCGACGTCTCTCGGGTTCTTCCTGTGGCCGGGGCTGGAGAGGTTACGGCGGGACACGCTCGACGCTGAGGCCACCGCCGACGGCCTGATCGTCAACACGTGCGCGGCGTTGGAGGGCGTCGAGCGCTACGCGTCGGCGATCGGCCGGAATGTGTGGGCGGTCAGGCCGCTCTGCCTCCTCTCCTCAACAGCGACCCGGACACCAAGGCCACGAGGGGCAACCGGTTCGCCGTGGATGCCGGCGACGTGTTTCCTGGCTCGACGCGTTAGCCCCACACCCTCTACAACTGGTTCACTACTGTCACCAACCACACCCGGTGACCGCCTTCTTGTTGCCTATCCTCTTAAGGCCGGCGGCGTCCGTGCTCTACGTCAGCTTCGGCAGCATCACGCGCCTCTTCCCGCGTCAGGCCGCGGAGGAAAGACGTCCAGGGGGCGGTACCTGAGCTGATGGACGACGGGCCGACCGGCACGGCCAGCGCGGGCCAGGAAGGAGGAGCTCGCTGCGAAGGTGAAGGCCGCGATGGCCGAGAGCGGCTCATCGGATACGCCGACTTGAAGGACATGGCTCGTCATGTCGGAGAGCTCACGCAGGGCAAATGGGTCAAGGACCACACAGACAAAGTTCTTGGTGCCGCAGTCGCAGCGCAGGGGGAGCTCGTGAGCAGAAAAAGGCCATGTCGGTTCCAAGTTCCCGGTGGCATCAGAGGCCGCCTGAAGCCGTCAACTCTGCTACTTCGCGTTGAATGCCAATAGGGTAGGCCGTAGGCGTAACAGGATACACTAGAAGTAATTGATCTTCTCCACCTCATCTCGATACTAAGTGGACTCGATGGCTAGATCATCTTCAACCTCAAACCTCTTCCAGATTCACCTTTTGACGGGTCAACGAATTATTGAACATCACAACAAAATCGGTGTGGGAACTATAATCATATCAGATCTTTTTATTCCATAAAAACAATGAAACCTTAACATTATTCAAAACAATATACATTGTGATACCTATTTGGAGCAGTATCTCAATAAATCATGACGATTTGTTCAACATTTTGTGGAATTTTTAAACCCATACATTTTAAATTTTAAATTAAAAATATTTATGTTGGATCTTTTGGTGTATTAATGAGAGAGAAAGAGAGTTCAGGACTTTTTTAATGTCTTGTTTGGAACCACTAAGAATAGTTAGCTGGCTAATACCCTCCATTTCAAAATAAATAACACCCATTAGTTTAATTTAAACTAACCGACATTATTTATTTAGAAACAGAGAGAGTAGGCATTGGCTAACTATTCACTTGGTAGCTATTAGTTGACTAATTATTGTCCAATGTTGTTTGAAATATCGAGATAATAGATGATTGACTAACTATTAGCTAAGTTACCTCATGTTTGGATTGACTAAGACTAATTGTTAGTCTATGTTAATAACTAACTCCTACTCCCTCTGTTCTGTAATATTTGATGCGATTCTCCGAACGTAAAATATTATAGAGAACAGAGGGAGTACTAATTAGCTAAGTGTTCAAAAGACGTAGTGTAGGCATCCAGTTGATACGGCTTAGACGTCACAACCAAGCGTCATGGCTAGTCGTAGCCTTGAGACACCAATCGGAATCTTAAAACATTGCTAATAATTATCTGGGGTATGTTTAGAGCACAGACTAACAGTTATCTAAAACGGAGCTAAAAACTGAAATAGTTGGGTCTCTTGGATACTAGGCTAATAGTTAGTCCATGGGATACATACGGTGATTTAGACTTTTCTTACGGAATGCCTTAATTTAGTTCCAAATAGCTTCTAATGGACTAACAACTAGCTAGGGTTAACTACTATCAACTAGTCCTTCTATTTGGATTAACTAAAAGACTAAATTTAGTTAGCTAACAATTAGTTCATGGGATGTCTTCGCTGGGTTGGCCTATCTAATACTCACTACGTTATTAAACAAATGACGTTTAGTAAAAAAAATCTAGTTCAATTTTAATGGTTCCAAGTAGACCGTAAGTGTAAAGTTGGGTTTACTGATGGGCCAACGTGGGCTCTTCGGCCTTTCGGCTGAGCCTATCCGTGCCGGAGAGCCTGACCGCACACCGCCAGGTGGGGCCCACAAACACAGGTAGACAGCACCGTGAGGTCCGGGACAGGCAAAGTGCGCGTGCGCGCGGCGCTGTATTCCCCCTCTTCTCCCGCGTTCGCCTCGCCGTCTCCTTCGCCGCTCCCATCGATGCTGGCGTCCGCCTATAAACGGAGAGCAGGCCGCGGGAAAGGAGGCGCACCGCCCTCTTCCGCCTCCGCCTCGCCTCCCGCTTCCTCTCCCCCGCGCCTCCGCCTACCAACGACAAGGGCGCTCCGTCTCGCGTCGCGGTGTAGGCGGGCGGCATTGCACCACCACCGGCGGCCACGCCACGCCCCGAAGATCGGCTTCGTCTCCCCTCCCCTCCCTTCGTCGCCGGCCGCGTAACCGCATGGTAAGGCGAGC
The DNA here is from genome assembly GCA_030760725.1 of Neostapfia colusana. Classification (NCBI taxonomy): domain Eukaryota; kingdom Viridiplantae; phylum Streptophyta; class Magnoliopsida; order Poales; family Poaceae; genus Neostapfia; species Neostapfia colusana. The sequence goes on along the minus strand of JASWHV010000005.1, from coordinate 2,438,768 downwards.
TACACTGTTCGGGCTGGGGACGCATGCTCATGGACGCCTTTGGTTTTCCAATTATTTTGGTTCTTCGTCAACCATTGCTGTGATTTTATGGTCGTCTGGGTTATCAGATACTCCAGAAATGTTAGGCCTGTTAGCTTAAACTTTTCTAGGTATGTCATTTTGGGAGACCCACGTTGGAGGTAGCAATGTAGAATGGTTGTTTCCTTCAGTGACGTTGTGCAGCTATCGCTACAAAGAGTGCAGAACTTAAACAATCGACGCCAATTTAAGGGATTAAGTGGTGCTCTCAACTTATCTGAAGCGCATAAATACCATACGTTGCAGCACAGATTCACTTGTGATTGATCGTCGATTCGTTGGTTTCTAGCAGTAAGGAGCAAAAATGACTCGTTCCTGGCTGTTCATATTTCCTAGCTCAGGTCTTTTGCATTTAATTAATCCCGACCGTCTCCCATGTCACGGTACAATGATACCCTGCAGAGGCTTCATCTAGGCACCGACAACTCGTGTTTTTCTTTGCCTACTTTTCAAATTTCAACTGCAGTATAGACATGCACAATTTGTGTGTAGAATGGGCATGCATCAGTCAAAATTTTTCCGTTGCTTTAAGGAATGCATGCTCATCATAGCTGAATGCATCGTGCCTCTTTATTGGTTTCATGTGTCCATCACTTTTCTGAAACCCAATGTGGGCACTTACCAAATTCATAGGTCAAAGTACTCCTTTTTCCTATGGTCGTGTTTTGTCTGCATGAATTTGGTCTTCAAGTTGTCAGTACTCTGAAAACATGCTGATACCAAGCTAATGTCTATAGATAGCATCAGGTTGAAGAGACAAACTTGATCATGGGATGGTTTGGAGACCGGCCAAATGTTTTCCTCCAGTGTGCCACATATAGGCACACACCCAATTGGGTCCACCTTCCAATACCTTTTATTTGCAGCGTTTTGTGTTAGTTATTCATCATTACTTTTCTGGAACAATATCTTAAATTGTAAGGCACAATGGAAACAGTCTCTCTGCCAACACCAACAATTGCTTGTTTTACTATCCACAGACATTTCTGTGAAAACTTATCTACTATCCGTGTCACACTTTGACTCATGAATTTTTTTGAGGAATCTCATGACTTATTTGTGAACCACATCCATGCCTTGCTAGTGCATTATCTGATTAGTTTTGAGTTCCCTGTTCAGATGATGGGGTCTAAGAAAACCCCATTTAGTGGAGTCATTGAGGATTTCAAAGGAAGGGTAGCTTGCTACAAACAAGATTGGCGTGATGGATTTCGTTCTGGTTTCAGGTTTGCATAATATCATGTGACAAGTGCTCTGTATATCTTTTCATAATTTAGCCTATCTTACTCATTATGAAACTTGAAACCTATTGTCAGGATATTGGCACCTACGCTCTACATATTCTTCGCGTCTGCACTTCCTGTAATAGCTTTTGGGGAGCAACTGAGTCAAGACACAGGTCAGCTGTCCTTCCTTCCACTTTCAGGATCATTTGTGATCTCTAATTACTGTCATGATGCCGTGCTACGTCCATTGCTTTTACACTTAGTGCGGTCCTGTTTGCTACAAAAAGGTGGGACAAACAATAAGGCATTTCCTACATGATAATATTGTTTCAACACGGGACGTTAAAACATAATAAAGTTTTGATCCAGTGCTTCAAATTTACATTATAGAAGAGAGTAGCGAAAAAGGTAATCTCATATATTCTTTTCTCAGGCACAGTTGGTGACAATTAAAATTGTTTTTTTTTTCAGATGGTGCACTGACCACAGTTGAGACATTAGCATCAACTGCTATTTGTGGAATCATACATTCAATTATAGGGGGGCAACCACTACTTATTGTGGGAGTTGCAGAGCCTACTATTATCATGTACACATATATCTATAATTTTGCCAAAAATCAGCCGGACCTGGGTGAAAAAATGTTTCTGCCATGGGCTGGATGGTAAGGGCTGAAAAACATAATGATTGAGGTTTAGATTGTCACATTCAGTTGTATTCAATAATATCTCCATTTCATTTTTCTGGGCCTTTGACAGGGTTTGCATCTGGACTGCGGTCATGCTGTTCCTCTTGGCAATGTTTAATGCTGCAGATGTTCTAAATAGATTTACAAGGTTTGCAGGAGAACTATTTGGAATGTTGATTACCATTCTGTTCATGCAGGAAGCGATTAAGGTACACAATTTAACCATATGTAAAATCTGAATTGCTTACTGTTTTAGTACTCTTATTGACTAGATGGAATGTTCACTTAGGGGATGTTAGGTGAATTCAATGTCCCTGAGGGTAAAGATGGAAGCCAGCCTTCATTCCAACTCCAATGGCTATATGTTAATGGTCTGCTTGGAGTTATCTTTTCAATGGGTGTGCTATATACTGCGATGGCCAGCAGGAGTGCAAGATCATCTCTTTACGGAACTGGTCTGCCAACACATATACTTTTGATTCAACAAAAAAAAATCAATATACCAACTATTAATGCTCCATATGATACCTGCAGGGTGGCAAAGGACCTTAATTGCTGACTATGGTGTTCCACTATTGGTCATACTATGGACTGCATTGTCATATTCATTGCCTAGCAAGATCCCTTCGTGGATCCCTAGGAGACTCTTTACCCCGCTTCCTTGGGAACCCAAGTCGCTCCAGCATTGGACAGTAGCAAAGGTCATAAAACATTTTATCTTTAATTCCAGGATCTATATTTGAGATCACAGAATTATGTTATTGTCTATTCCACATGTTTTGTTAATGAACTTGCAGGATTTGTTTTCTGTTCCTCCAGCATACATATTTCTAGCTGTTGTGCCTGCTGCGATGGTTGCAGGACTCTATTTCTTTGATCATAGTGTAGCCTCACAGATGGCTCAGCAGAAGGAATTTAATTTGAAGAACCCACCAGCCTACCATTATGACATTTTGGTCCTGAGCCTTATGGTATGCTGTGTTCATTTGTTCCGATTCTTTAACAGTAACTGTATTTCTTTATTAGGGATGTTTCTCTGATTAAAATTCTGAATAGTTTCCTGTGAATTCCCATAAATTATAGGAACTAAAAGGCATAAGAAATCTGTGGTGAAAAATATTTGTTAAACACATTTACATAAGATAGCGGACATTTTACTGTTCTGTTTCTTCCTTCTCCCAAACAAAACATCATACAGGTCTTGGTCTGTGGTCTTCTTGGCATTCCTCCATGTAATGGAGTACTTCCCCAGTCTCCCATGCACACAAGAAGCCTTGCAGTCCTCAAGAGACAGGTTGATTATCATAGGTCTGTTTGGTCCATCTGTTATACATTTCAGTTATGCTCATCTATCCTCTTTCGTTCAATGTAGTTGCTTCGCAAAAAGATGGTGCAAACTGCTAAGGAGGGTATGATGAATAATGATACGAGTTCAGAAGTTTATGGAAAGATGCGTGAAGTTTTCATAAAAATGGGTGATGGAAAAGACGTGAGTGGTTATCCACCACTGTATAATTTTATCACACTACTAAAGCTCTGTTTGTCTGCCTCTTGTCTTGTCAAAAGCACCCATTTATGCAAGGGCAAAATCTTCTAGAATTAGCAAAGACTAACTAAGAAATTCCACCCATAGCGTACAAATGCAAGCTTTCCCTAACGACAATGGTGTGTCTCTTAGCTCAGAATCTGTTATGAGTATGTAAGATATTTAGTTACTTTAAGCTGTTGCTGCCATTGAGTGTGTGGGATAACTAAAATTGATCCAGAAAGCCCCATGAGATATATTTATGTTTGAAACAAACATACATTGTATCTGTTTCCTGTCTGCATTAAAAATATCTCCGTAACATGCTGCAGTCTGATACTGTCCATAAAGAGCTAAAGGATTTGAAGGATGCAATGGTTCCAGAGGGAAATGGAGCAGAGAGAGTGTCCAATGTATTTGATCCTGACAAGCATGTAGATGCATACTTGCCTGTTTGTGTGAACGAGCAGAGAGTAAGCAATCTGTTGCAGTCCCTGTTGGTTGCTGGTTGCCTTGGAGTTATGCCGCTCATTCAGAAGATTCCAACATCAGTCCTTTGGGGTTACTTCGCTTATATGTCTATTGACAGCCTTCCTGGGAACCAATTCTGGGAGAGGATACAACTTCTGTTCATCACGCCTCAAAGGCGCTACAAGTAAGCTTTATTAGCTGCAGTATCTATTCATTTCATTTCACCTTACGTACTTCTTAAGGAGGCTATATGCTCTTTAGTTGAGTTAAACCCAGTTTCTGTTTAGGAACCAAAACTTTGCTGTAACTCTTTATTGTTACGATTCTGACAGGGTTCTTGAAGGTGCCCACGCATCATTCATGGAATCAGTGCCTTTCAACATAATATCTGCGTTCACGCTTTTCCAGCTAATTTATCTCTTGATCGTGTTTGGGATGACATGGATACCAGTAGCAGGAATTCTTTTCCCACTGCTATTCTTCTTCCTCATTGTAATCAGGCAGCATCTCATCCCGAAATATTTCGATTCGCGCCACCTGAGGGAACTGGATGCAGCTGAGTACGAAGAACTTGAGGGTTTCACTCCTGAGCCATCAGTGGTACGAAATCCTGACTCATCTGGTCTAGTTTTATGTACGCAATGCAAGTTATCTCAGCTCCAGTACATATGTTCAATTGAAAGTTAGCAATGTCTCTTGGCTGGGCTGATAGGTTCTTGCACACCTTTCTTTTTCTAGTACTATTACATATAGGCTTTTACAACTAGAAAATATTTGTAGTATTGAAATATCTTAAACTGTTCATAACATCAGATTATGCTCCTGAGTTGATCTCAATTGATTTGGCCCCTTCTGCAGGACGATGATGACTCTGTCCACAGCAAAGATATGCAACCTGAGTATGCTTCTGAGATACTCGAGGAATTCACGACTAACCGAGGAGAGCTGAAGCGCAGAGCGTCAAGCTTCCGCGACGGGAGGCTACTTCAGGTACCAACCATTTCGAGTTCTCGTACATGTCATATCCACCTGAAAGACAAAATTGCATTTGCTCGTCATGGTTCCGAACTGACTTACGCTCAGGCTATGTGATCACTGCAAAAATCCCCTGAATATGAGGCGGGACTTGATGTCTTTAATTCTGATTGGCAGCTTAACTCGGTCAAGATGACAAGAGAGTTCTCTCGGACCACTTCAAGGATGGCAAGGATCGAAGAATTGCAACCATATGACTAACTTCCCTTTCTCTGACTCCAAACTCCGTGGACGCATTCGGCGCAAACCGAGGCATTGTGTCCTGGCAACTCGCGAGATTAGCAACTTCCGGAAGTGGGTAATCACGTTCTAGATACTGACCTGGGGCAAACACACGGGGAAAGCCTAGAAACGTGGCAGCAGGATAGGGCGATGCTGAAGAGCTGCCAACTGTCGTATGTCAAAAAAGTGTACGAGTGCGGATGTGTAAAGCGGACAGGAGGCGACGACACAAAGGTGTGTACCTTTTGTTGTTGCGTGATGTGCGCGGCACTGCTAACTGAAAAGGGTAACTACGATATTGATGTTTATCTGTTTGATCAACAGTACAAAAATCTAGATGGAGTGCTCACTTAGCACTAGTGTAACTCTGATCTCTGTCACAGACTTCGTCGGAATCCGCCTCGAATCTTGGAAGGGGAAACAAACGGATTGCTAGTGCTCGTAACAAGAGCTTAACGATCAACGTCGAGGTGCGGCGTGGCGTCTCGGCCTGAGGCTCCCCTTCTAGAAGGCTGTTCTTCTGGAAGTCCTCACAGAGGGTCCACACGGCACGGCTGCAGTAGATGGAGACCCGTTACGCGTACAGGAAAAGCGCGGGGGGCAAGTGTCTGTCTGTCTGTCACCACGCGGCGTTGGGGCTTATCCGTTTCCACCGTCTTCTTCCTCCGCCTGCGTTCCCTCGGGTCTCCGCTCCGGTGGGCGGCTATAAATTCGCTGCCACCCCGAGGTCGTAGAGCTAAGCAGCAAGCTGAAGGCGAAGAGTGAAGAAGCTTATCTACTTACAATTACAGAAGCAGGAAAGGTAATGGCGATGGCACCGTGTGCTGCCGCGTTCCCCGCCCGCCCGTCGGTCGTCCGGCTGCGCGCCGCCGGCAGACCCGTTGGAGCGCGCGCCAGGGTCGGCGGGGATCGGTGGGCGCCGCTGCTTGGGTGGTCGGGCCGGGCCGACTACCTCGAGGCCCCGGCACCCGTGCCAGCGCGGGAGGACGCGGCGGCGGCGGGTCGGAGGGGCCTGCTGACGGAGGAGAAGGCGCGGGAGCTGCGCGCGCGGATGGCCGAGACGGAGTGCTTCCACGACGCCATGTACCACTCCGCCATCGCGTCCCGCCTCGCCCGCCCCAGCTAGTTACCAGCCGGGTCGTCCCGTCCCCGGCTAGCGGCGGCGGCGAGACGCCGGCGAGCTCCCGTCTCGCTTCCGCGTGTATATATAACCGAACCGGGGTAGCCGTTACAGAGGAGGATGAGACGAAGGATCTGGTGTACAGCGTGGAATCCTTCCCTCCTCATCTGATAGATTTGCTCTGCAACGTCTCCAATTCGTGTGTTCATCTCCGGAAACTGCTAGCTGCAGGCCTGCAGCAACCGCCTCGTTTCAAGTGGATCAAAAGTAGAGAACATTGTGTTGCGATTCACGTTCCTTGACTTACTGTACTGGTTCATTGCGTGGTCACCGACTTGAAGTTTTGGTCGATTCAATTCCTTTCTTTTTCTCGTACATAGAGCTAGGACTTGGGCCGGGCCAATTCCGGGCGGGCCGAAGCCTGGCGGGCTGGCACGGCCCAGGTACGAAAAATGTATGAAATATATTCGGGCTGGGCTGGCCCGGCACGACATTTCGGGTCGTGCCGTGCTCGGGTTCGGCGTGGTCGGGTGGCCCAGCACGAAAATGAATTTCGGGCCGGCACGGCCCGAAATGAGCCCATCAGCCTGGAACGGCTCATCGACCCGAAATGACCCGAATAGGGTTAGGTTTAGACTTGTTAGAGAGTGACCACCACCGCCCGAAGCCGCCCGCACACCCGCTCGAGCCCCGAGGTCCGCTCATGCCCGCCTGCGCCGCTACCGCACGCCCGCGCTGCCCGCCCATCGCCACGCCATACCGTTTGTATTGGACTTTGGGAGATGCTTCCTAATCGAAGAAATTGTTGGTATCTCGTCCTACCCGCGGCTCCGGCTCCAAAAGTCATGGTAGTTATGATCCTAGCTTGCCGTCCATGCTAGAGGATCCTGATCCACGTCGTCTATCTCCAAGAATGGGAGATTTTGGAATGGATGATGTAAATATAGAGAATGAACCATATGAGTACGAGGAGGAGGTGGAAGCTGAAGGTGGTACACATGCAGATGCAGGTTTGATGATGACTCTGTGTATGCGCTTATCTCCATATGATGACTCCCTGTATGACTCCGTTGTTCAAATAATGCAGGTGTAGGAACGGAGAGCTTCTCTATCGATGCGCCCCCTAGCAATGAAACTATACAAACATCCACCTCCACGCGGGGTCGCAAAAGTATAGTGACATGTTGGCAACACTTCAAAAAGAATAAGAAATTTCGTGATGGTAAGTAAATTGTTACTTCTGCTACATGCAAGTCTTGCAAGAAAACTCTCACTAAGGTTCTAGTGGTGGCACGGGTCATTTGAATCGATATTATACGGGACGTATAAAGAGGTTAGCTTTGCGAGAAGGTCCAGCGGTTCAAACTCAACTCAACTTTAACTCAGATGGTTCTGTAAATAGTTGGGTTGATAATCCTGAAGTTGCTCGTTCTGAAATTGCTAAGTATATTGCAATTGATGATCAACCTATTTGTATGGGTGAGAGTGTTAATTTTGAAAGAATGGTTCAGCATGCCTTTTGTCCATAATATCATAATGTTTCTAGAAAAACTACTAGAGGAGACTTCCTTAAAAGATATCATAATAAAATGGAGATATTAAAAGAAGCATTCAAGACTATGCCATTTTCTGTTGTATTGACATCTGATATTTGGTTATCATCACACCAAAGAACAAACTATTTAAGTGTTGTTGCTCATTACATAGATCATGAATATAAGCTTAATAAAAGGGTATTAGGATTACGGATCATTGATGAGAACCATGCTGGTGAGACTATTGCATCTCATATGCATGAGGTCATTACTGAATATGGCATTGGAGATAAGATTGCTTCTATTACTCTTGATAATGTATCGACTAACACTAGGGCTATGGATCTACTTATGCCACACATAGAAAGCTACATTGGTGGATATGTTCTCCATCAAAGATGTGTGTGCCACATCATCAATCTTATTATGCAGGCGGGGTTGTCAAAGACAAGTTCATGTATTGATAATATTCGTAGTGTTATTCATTATCTTTTGAATTCTCCATAGTTTTACAAGAGTTTCAGGGAGTATTGTTGTGTAAAGCCACTGAAACCAAAAAAGTTTTCACTTGATATGAAAGTGAGATGGAACTCGACATACATGATGTTGAAGCAATTAAAAGGGTATGAGGAAATTTTCACTACTTTGATGGATGCTCAAGGTGCAGGTATAGTACTTCATGAACAAGATTGGGATACCGCGCGGTGACTTCGTCGCCTCTTGAAACCATTTTACAATACAACAATATTGTTGTCTGATATTTATTATCCCACATCCCCCGTAATTGAATGGCTTATTACTTTTACTGAAACTTTTAATACATGAGTATAATCCAGTGCTATGTCTAATTATTGAAGAAATAAAAGTAAAGTACCTAAAGATAATAAAACAAATTGTACACTTGGAGCTCACTATTAGTGTAAGGTTTTTAACAAGACAGTTTGTAACAAAACTTAAAACTTCAAACTTTAATAAAATATTTTCTAGTATGTATGCTTTTATGTGCTTGAAAAATATGCTATGAGAAAGTATATGTTGCGAACTTGTGATTCATATGCTTGAAAAACTGCAAATACTTCATATCATTATATGTAAAAGTATATGTTTTTAAATGTGAAATTCAATTGACACATGTAATTTAGCCTACTGATTTTTTTGGATTTTCTTGGGATTTTTTAGATGTTTTTGGATTTTATTGTATTTTATTGTATTTTTTTGGTAAACGGGCCGTACTTAGGCGTGGCCCAGTCCAAAATTTGCCCCTCGGGCCACAATTCTCCATTTTCGTGCCTGCCGACCTGGCCCGAAAAGGCCCGTCATGCTTTCGGGTCGCCGACCAAATCGGCCCGAAGCACGAAAGGGTCAGGCCGCGCCGGCCCGACCCGCCCTGACTCCCACCTCTGCTCGTACATAGAGAACACTGCATATAGTTTCCGTTCTCCCTTTCCAAATGGACGGAATTATGAACAGACGAGACGCTGCATGTGGCACTAAGTTTCGTGGATATGCTGATGTAAGGATCGAAACGCCCAAGAGGGGGGGGTGAATTGGGCTTTTTTAAAATTTTAGAGCAATTTAAAACTTTAATGGTTGAAGCCCAATTCCCTATGCAAACTAAGTACGCAAGCAAGAGAGTTAAGTGCGGAATAGTAAAAGCGTAATAGTAAGGGGTGAGGAGAGAAATGCAAACTCCCGCGGAGACTCGGAGACACGGCGATTTTTTCCGTGGTTCGGTAAGATCATAAAAATCTTCCTACGTCCACGTTGTGGCACCCACCAAAGGGTATAGCCACTCCCAAGTCACCAAGACGAGGGAATCCACTATCTTTCTCCGTTCGCCTTCTCCGGCAAGGTGGAGCTCAAGCCTTGTACAACGGTGATCCTCCGGGCTTCCACAAACACCTTGGTAAGCTCCGGAGTGATCTCTTCTTCCTCCAACGTTTACAAGGTGAGAGAAGTCACCAAGACACTCTCTCTCACTAGCCTAGAGATTCCAATCACCAAGAATGGACGCACACAAGCTTCTCTCTAGCTAGATATAACCTATAGTTGGAGTACAAGAGGTTTTGAAGTGTGGAAGTGGTAGCTCTTGGTCTTGAATGCTTGAGAATGTGTAGTGAGGCTCTGGTGATCAAGACTTGTCGAAATGACCGGTTGGAGGGGTATTTATAGCCAGCCCACACGAGATAGCCGTTGGAAAAGTGGGCAGACTTTTGTTAGTTAACATCGGATCCTCCGATGCACCCCTTTATATGATCATCGATCGAATTCCAAATTAGCTGATGTCATGTGTCAGATGTGACCGTTGGATATAACCGTTGGATCTTTTAATCGACCGATGTTACTTTAACTCATCATCGGATGATCCGGTGAGTTGATCTTCAGAATTGGTTCAGAAATAATGTTTCAGTTGAAATTGACCGATGCTCACTTACTTTATCATCGGATGATCCGGTGAGTTGATCTTCAGAATTACTCAGAAATTATCCTTCTGTTGAAATCAACCGATGTGCCACTTCCTTCACATCGGATGATCCGGTGTGTACTGGGCTCTGAGGTCTTCTTCTTCTGCTAACTCAAATTCGACCGATGTAGTCATTTTGCAAGACATCGGATGATCCGGTGAATGCAACTTGTTAGCTTCGAGTTGTTTTGAGTTGATCTTTTAGAATCTTCTTGAGTGACCTCTTTGACACTTGTTTGAAATGATATTACGATGAAGTGTAAACTTCTTGTGTTGCCAATTTTGATAAAATAGAGTCGTTGTATGAGTTCTTCATTTAGTTTTCATGAGTATCGAATAACCCCTTAGAATGGATCGTTGAGGGGTCTCCATTTGTATCCAATGAGCAGTAGATGGTGTGAATAGATAGTTCATTTAATGTTTGATGTGATGTACGTGAAACCTCGCATCCACAAACTCATTAGTAATAACGAACGGTTGTCATTAATCACCGAAACCATATCTCACGGGGGCCTAGATGCTTTCAATCTCCCCCTTTTTGGTGATTGATGACAACACAACGAGTAGAGTATAGAATAAATGAAATTAAAACGCAATGCTCAAAAAGAAATATAACAAGTACAAATTGCAGCACAAGTGGCTTGAAGGCTCAAATAATAATCAATAAAGCGTAAGAGCACAGAGTAGCACCCGGAGTACAATAATAGCAAATAATAATAACAGGCGATCTCAAATAAAGTAACAATCTCCAATAAAGTAGCAAAAGGGATAGACACTCCCCCTAGAACCAAGTACTCCCCCTAGAACTAAGCTAACCTCCCCCTAACTCTAACTCTTCTCCCCCTTTGGCATCAAGACACCAAAAAGGAAAGTCGAGTGACTACGACTCAGGCGCGCTCCTGGCGATGGTGAAGCGGTCGGCGTCGACGGTGCTGTCGCCGGAGCTGCTGGAGGTGGAGGTCGCTGGTGCTGGAGCTGGAGCGGGGGGAGCTGGAGCTGGAGCGGGGGGAGGTGGAGCTGGAGCTGGAGCTGGAGCTGGAGCTGGAGCTGCTGGTGGATCCGCTGAGACTGCTGGCGCCGGTGGAGGAGGTACTGCCGGAAGGGGTGAGGACTGGAACGGCGTCGGCGGCAGTATTGGAGCTGGTGCCAGTGGCGGTACACCTGGAACCTGACCGAGTCCTGAGTGCTGAGGTGGAAGAGCGACTCCTGTCTGCTGGTAGAGGTTGGTGACCAACCCCAGGATGCCCAACAGCATCTGCTGAGTCTGCTGCTGCTGGTCCAGAGTGCATCGCGTCATCTGGTCGACAAGGTTGGTGAACCTGTCGGTGTCCTCTCGCCTCTGATGGGCGATCTCCAGCTGCATCTCCTGCTGCTGCCTCTGAAGCTGCTCCTGCTGCTGAGCCATCCGCTGAAGTATGGCAGTGAGCTCTGATGGCTGAGTCACCTAAGCCTCTGACACTGGAGGAGGTGTAGGTGGTGGAGCTGCTGAGCCTCCTGCCTCTGCGTCGTGCTGCCTCGGTGAGGGAGGAGCAGGAGGGAAGTACTCCTCGACACTGTCGCTGGTGTCGCTGTCCGACCATACGTGCTGTAGGTCTCCTCCCTGAGCCTCTGCCTGTGCCAGCTCTGCGTCCTCCTGAGTCAGCTCTGCCCAGTCCTCCTCTGACAGTCTGGCTCGAACCTCACGCTCGACGGGGCGGCCAAGGCGGCGGTCTCCCGGAGTGGGGACTCGGTAGTGGCTGAACCGGGTCACGTGCATCTCCGTCAGCTGAGAGACTCCTGGAGTGTCCTCTGGAACCAGCTGGTGAAGAAGGTGACAGATCCAGTGACCGAAGACCAGCTGTCGTAGCATCCCAACTCCGTCGATGATCACGTCCTCCATCTCGCAGATCAGAATATCTACGATGTCGAACTCCATCCCGTTCATCACATAGAACAGGATGGTCTGCTGAAGGCTCGTGAACCCCTCCAAGTAGCCAGACCTCGGCAGTAGAGTGCGCCTGAGTACGTGGTGAACTGTCCGAGCTGCTGGGGTGAGAAGCGCTGGCACCCTCGGCTGGTCAGGTGTGAACGGCTGTGTGAACAGACCTCTGATCTCCTCGAAGGGCGGTGCCACTCCTCCAGTCAGTGGCCTCCTCGGCGGATCTGCGTCTCCGTAGACTATCTGGTGCAGGCACGTAGTGGAGAGCTCCACACCAAGCAGTCTGCCCAACAGGTCTCGAGATACGTCGTGGATTCGCCCCATGAACATGAAGTGAATCGAGCGACGACCCTCAGAGACGTAGAGTGTCGCGTAGAACACCCTGACCCACTCCTCGACGTAAGCACTCCTCGGGTGTGAGAGCAAGTCTACCAGTCCTCTGTATCTCTCAAACAGGGGCCTGATCCTGTGTCCTGCTGCCACTGCAAGCTGATCCCAGTCAATGCTGTTATGCTGGAATAGCTTGTGACCCCGACACCTGTAAGTCTCGTACAGGGACGCCTGTGTCAGGGTCCAGAAGTGGGAGTCCACTCGAGCGTCCCTAGGCCGTGGGAACCACTCCTCAATCAGCGCTGACCATCTGAGCTTCTTTAGTTGCCTTGCCTTCATTTTTCTGTAGTCGGTGAGTCTGACATCTTCGGCAACTCGGACTGCTGTGTCCATCAGGTGGATGGCCCTTTCGGCCTCTCTGTCCTCGGCGCGGTCAGCTGCAGAGGGGCGCCGACTCGCCGTAGGAGTCTGTCCACCTCCACGAGTCCTCGGGGTGCGCCGGCGGATGAGAGGCGGCACCTCGGTCTCCTCCTCGTCGGAGCCCTCGGGAGGCACCGGCTGGATCGGAGGCTGCTCCTGCCTCTGCCTGGACTCGCGGATCCGTAAGGAACCGCGGTGGCCGCGCTCACGCACCTCGGCGGCGCGAGCGGCCAACTCCGCACGACGCGTGTCCTTGGACATCTTGCGCTTCTTCGCGGCGGGCTCCTCAATAGCCTTCCCCTTTCCTTTGCGATCACGACCCATCTTAGCGACGAACGGCGAAGTACGGCGAAACCCTAGCAGCGAGGGTGATGCGGGCCGGCGGCGAGTGGTGGAGGAGAGACGGCGAGGGAGGCGATCTGCGGCGGCACGGTGGAACGGCGGCTGCGCTGGCACGGGCTGACGGTGCCGCCTGGAGCCGGCGTGCGCGGAAGAGGCGGCGGTGGCGGCTGCTGGAAGGCGGTGGCGGCGGCTGGGAGGCGGCGCGGCGCGGGAGAGGTGGTGGCGGTGGCTGCTGGAAGGCGGCGGCGCAGGAGAGGCGGCGGCGGCGCCTGGGGGAGGGCGGCGACGCTTGGGGGGCGTGAGGACGGCGGCGAGGGCGTCGGGCGGCGGCGGAGCTCGGGGAAAGAAAAAGAAAAAGCCGAAGGGCGGCCGAACCGCTTTTTAAACTGTACGGGAAAAACCTAGCCGCGCATAAAACACCGGATGGACCGATGATCATCGGAGGATGCATCGGTCGAGTTCAACAGAGAGTTGTTCCAAAAACTCTCTTTGAACACCGGATGGACCGACGTTGAGGTGGCGATCATCGGTCAATTTCTGCAGGGCACCAGGAAAACTGAACACCGGATGCTCCGATGTCTTCTAAAATGAACTCATCGGTTGATTTGTGACATCTGACTTGAACTGAAGCACCAATTGATCTGATGATCTGCTGGCCCTGGCATCGGACAATCCGATGACTACAGAAAACCTAAGACTGCCCACATGTGTCCTTGGACTTAAACACACAAAGATAAGGATGGGTCCTCGGACTTTTTGGGCAACTCCTAACCTCTAATATAAGGCTTTAAATATAGTGCCACATATTGGCTAAGCCCTTAAGCAAAGAGAACACACAAGGTTAGGAGTGAAACTATGAAAATGTAAGGCCCATGCTTTGTGAGCTAGAGTATAGAAAACTTCTATCTCCTTAAAGCATGTACCTTTAGAATTTTGCTCTATTCACATTATATGAGTTGAGATATTGCATTTTGAACAGGTCTCCTTCTCATGATGTGGGTTCCCCTTTGTGACAATCTACCGTATGCAATGCCAAACAAAATAATGCAAGATATTAAATGAGTGGAAGTCTATATTGCAGGAATCATGCAAGGCGTAATGTAAGTCTAATCTTGTCAAGTTTAAACCTGCCAAAGGCTTCCTCAGGGAAAACTATTTCTAGTTTGCCCCTATCCTTTGGGAGTTAGACAAGACCTATTTGATATGCAACCTTACATGATCATGGCAACTTACATGACGTTAGATGCATCTAGCACATTTAATTCACTTCTAAGTCTAGAAAAGGTTTTCTCATCAAGTGGTTTAGTGAAGATATCCGCCAATTGTTCTTCGGACCTAACACCTTGCAAAGAGATGTCTCCTTTAGCCTCATGGTCCCGCAAGAAGTGATGGCGAATATCAATGTGCTTAGTGCGGGAGTGTTGAACGGGGTTTCTAGCTATCTTAACCGCACTTTCATTGTCACAAAGGAGAGGCACACAATCAAACTTAATTCCAAAGTCCAAAAGGGTTTGCTTCATATATAGAATTTGGGCACAACATGCACCGGCCGCTATATATTCTGCCTCCGCGGTGGACAAAGCCACGGAGTTTTGCTTTTTGCTCGACCAAGATACTAGGGAACGCCCAAGTAAGTGGCACCCACCGGAGGTACTCTTGCGATCCACACGGCATCCGGCAAAGTCCGAATCCGAGTAACCCAAGAGATGAAAACTAGCGTTCTTGGGGTACCACAAACCTACACTTGGGGCATGCTTGAGATACCTAAGTATCCTAAAGACCGCCTTACGATGCGATTCTTTAGGTGCCGCTTGAAAGCGAGCACACAAGCACACACTAAACATGATATCGGGCCTAGATGCGGTAAGATATAATAATGAACCAATCATGGAACGGTAATGAGATTGATCAATAGGTTTACCGTCCATGTCCGCGTCGAGATGACAATTTGTTGCCATTGGAGTACTTCTTGAGCTGCAATCTTCCATTTCAAACTTCTTCAAGAGGTCTTTGGTGTACTTTTCTTGGTAGATGAAAGTCCCCTCTTGAAGTTGCTTGATTTGAAATCCTAGGAAGAAATTGAGTTCTCCAATCATTGACATCTCGAACTCCCTAGACATCATGGTGCCAAACTCAAGGCTAAGAGATTTGTTAGTTGAGCCAAAAATAATGTCATCAACGTAAATTTGACAAAGAAATAAATCCCCGTTGATGTCCTTGGTGAAAAGTGTGGTGTCCACCCTCCCGATCTTGAATCCTTGCATGACTAGGAAATCCCTTAGACGTTCATACCATGCCCTAGGTGCTTGCTTGAGCCCGTAGAGCGCCTTGTGTAACCTATATACATGGTTAGGATTCCTCGGATCTTCAAACCCAGGAGGTTGCTCAACGAAAACAAGCTCGTTAATATAACCATTAAGGAAGGCACTTTTCACATCCATTTGGTAAAGCATAATATTGTGATGTGAAGCAAAAGCAAGGAGTATGCGAATAGCTTCTAACCGTGCGACCGGGGCAAATGTCTCTCCAAAATCTAGTCCTTCAACTTGTGAAAAACCCTTGGCCACAAGCCTTGCCTTGTTGCGGATCACCACGCCATTCTCGTCTTGTTTGTTGCGATACACCCACTTCGTTCCGATGACGTTCTTGTCCTTAGGTCTCTCCTCCAATACCCAAACTTCATTTCGGGTGAAGTTGTTGAGTTCTTCTTGCATAGCCATCACCCAATTGGGATCTTGGAGTGCTTCCTCAATATTTGTGGGTTCTACACACGAAACAAAAGAGTAGTGCTCACAAAATGAAGCAACATGGCGAGAACGAGTACTTACTCCCCGTGATGGACTTCCGATAATTTGATCCATCGGATGTGCCTTGGAGATGCGCCCATGCCTCATAAGAGGTTGTGAGGCACTTGGTGGTGGTGAGGCATCTTGCTCGTCTTGTGGTTGGACTTGACCTTGAACTTCTTCTTCTTCTTGGTGTTGTGTGGCATGTGAATCTTGCATTGGCAATGGATCATTTTTCTCTTCTTCTTCATCAATTTGAGGCGCCATGGAGGTGTTTATGTTGGAACTTGAGGCTCCCCCTTGATCATGGCTCTCCTCAACTTCGGGCTTGATGTCTCCTATGGTCATGTTCTTCATAGCTTCTCGTAGAGGCTCATCATCTATATCATCATGACCAAAACTCTCCTCTTGGGAGCCATTAGTCTCATCGAACTCAACATCACAACTTTCTTCAACTAACCCGGAGGTTTGGTTGAATACTCGATATGCTTTTGAGTTTGACGCATAACCTAGAAAGATACCAACATCACACCTTCTTTCAAACTTACCGAGCCTTTTCTTGCGGTAGATGTAGCACTTGCACCCGAAGACTCGGAAGTAGGAGATGTTGGGCTTTCTCCCAATGAGGAGCTCATATGGGGTCTTTTGAAGTAGTCGATGAAGGTAGACCCTATTTGCGGCATGGCACGCCGTGTTGATTGCTTCGGCCCAAAACTTCTCCGACGTGACATAGTCATCAAGCATTGCTCTTGTAAGGGTGATGAGAGTCTTGTTCTTCCTTTCAACGACACCATTTTGTTGAGGGGTGTATGTGGCCGAGAACTCGTGCTTCACGCCTTTACGATCACACCACTCCCCAATGTTGTAGTTCTTGAACTCGGTGCCGTTGTCACTCCGGACCTTGATGATAGGAAGTTGAAATTCCCTTTGCGCTCGTTTAGCGAAGGTTTTGAAGATTTCCGGAGTTTCACCCTTGTCACCTAGAAACAATGTCCAAGCATAGCGAGAGTAGTCATCAACAATGACAAGACAATAGAGGTTACCGCCAAGGCTTTGGTATGTGGACGGTCCGAAGAGGTCCATGTGAAGTAGTTCAAGTGGCTTGGAGGTTGACACCATTGTCTTCATCGGATGGTGTGAGGCAACTTGCTTCCCGGCTTGACATGCGCTACAAAGCTTGTTCTTTTCGAATGTGACATCCTTCACGTCGGTCACCATCCCAAGCTTGAATGACTTCTTGAGCTTGCTCATCCCAATGTGAGCAATGCGCCGATGCCATAGCCATCCCAAACTTGTCTTGGTGAAAAAACAAGTGGTCAAGCTAACATCCTTGTTGGAGAAGTCCACCAAGTAAAGATGTCCATGCCGAAAACCTTTGAATATTAGTTCTTTGCTTGAATCACTAGTCACCACAACACCATTCTTGTCAAATGTGCACGTTAGTCCAAGATCACATAATTGTGCAATAGAAAGTAAATTAAAACTAAGAGACTTAACGTAAAGCACATTAGAGATAGACAAATCATGAGAAATAGCAATTTTACCCAAACCAATTAACTTCCCCTTTGAGTTATCACCAAAGGTGACTTGTTCATGATTGCCGGGGTTTTCTATGGAGGTGAACATACCATCATTGCCGGTCATATGTTGAGTGCACCCACTATCGAGTACCCAATGCTTTCCTCCGGCTTTGTAGTTCACCTACACACATGAAGTTAGTTTTTGAGTTTAGGAACCCAAGCCAACTTAGGTCCTTGTATGTGTGATACAAGTGATTTTGGGACCCAAATTTGCTTGGGGAGATTCCCCTTCATGCCCTTGATGTCTTTGCCGATGAACCTTGCCTTCACCTTTCCACCTACTTTGCTCAATAGATAGTGATAACCACTGAAAGTAGATTTGTAGTTAGGAGGCAATTTGGGAGAAGGACGGTTGGGAAGAGGACACTCCCTCGTGTGATGTCCGGTGGCCTCATAATGTTGGCAATAGGAACCAACTTCCTTGATAAAGCTTGTCCTAAGCTCCGGTGAGGGCACCTTTCCTTTGTTGGGCACCGGGAAGGATCCAAGTCCCCTTTTGTGGAAGCCTTTAGCTTGTTGGTAGAGGATTTCTTTGTGCTTGTCCTCCCCCTTAGAGAGTCTTGCCACACTAGTGCGAAGACTTTCAATTTCGTCCATTAGCTCCTTCTCCCTAGAGCTTGCTTTCAAGGGCAAAGACTTATCCAAAATATTAGTGGCATATGAATTAGATGATATTTTGCCATCAAGGGTTTCTTTCTTTGTGTTTTTTAATTTAAGTTCAATAGCTTCATAAGCAAGGTTAAGCACTTCATGTTCTTGAACCAACTCATTGTGCTTTGCCAAGAGTGCTAAGTTAGCTAAGTCTAGCTCATGATACTTAAGCTTGATTTGAGCATTCTCTTCCTCGATTTGCTTGACATTTGATTTAAGCGTGTCATGCTCTTTAAGTATGGTTACATACTTGTCATGCAAATCGAGGTTAGCACTTTCAAGCTTAGCACGAGCTAGCTCAAGGGCCTTAACCTTGGCCTTTTCCCTTTTTATAATGGCATGATATTCATTAATCATAGATGCTAATTCATCGGGTGAAAGCTCATCATCATCATCGCTAGAATCTTCACATACCTTTGAGTTACCTTTCGCCATTAGGCACATAGGAGGCGGACGAAGAGTTGAGTCATCCTTGTTGACGATGGCGAGGCCCGCCAAGTTTTCTTCATCTTCACTATCTTCGTCGCTTGACTCTTCATCCGTGATCCACTCATTTGCTTCACACATGAAGACCTTTTGAGGCCCTCTTCTCTTCTTTGGAAAGAGCTTGGCTTTCTTGCCTTTGTCAAATTTCTTCTTTCCAAAAGAGCGCTTGGGCTTAACCTCCTCTTCATCATCACTTTCGTCTAGCTTGTGATGCTTCCCATTTTCCTTCCTTTTGTCCGATCTTAGACAATCATATGATATGTGGCCTAGATCACCACAATTGTAGCACGTCTTGTTTTCATCTTTTCTTGGCAAGAAGGCTTTCTTTTTGGGATCAAAAGAGTATCCCTTCTTTGCAATCTTGGAGTTGAGGCGTGAGAATTTTCTCATCATCAAAGCAAGCTCATCATCATCATCTTCGCTTGTTTCTTGCTCTTCTTCACTTGAGCTAGGCTCAACCACTTTCTTCTTCTTGGGAGTTGTCTTCTTGGTTGACGCCTTGAGAGCAATGGTTTTTGATGATGACTCCTCCATCATTCCAAGTATGCTCATCTCATGAGCATGAATTTCTCCAATGAGCTCCGAAACTTCAATGTTGTCTAGTGACTCTTTTTGGAGCATTAAATTGATAATGTTGTACTTGGGCTTGGGTAGAAGCATGAGGATCTTGCGATTTATAAGTCCCTTGCCAAGAGAAGCAATATCAAGTGCGTTAATTTCCTCAATGAGCACATTTAAACGAGAAAACATTTGATTAACGTTTTCATGAGGAAACATCTTAAATTCATCATATTTTGATTTAAGCATGTGATATTTGAGTTCTTTGACACGAGATGAGCCCTCATGTATTTCAACTAGACATGCCCAAATTTCACATGCTTTTTCTTTACTAGCAATCCTAGCAAAGACATCTTGACTAATGCATTCATATATGGCATTTCTAGCCTTAGCATCCCATTTTAGTTGGTCACCAACATAGTCAAGATTTCCAAACCCCGCATGAGTCGCTTCCCACACTTCGGGAGCAATTGCCTCAAGGTAAGCGCGCATGCGTGCTTTCCAATAAGCAAAATTCTTGCCCTCGAAGGTAGGAACCGAACCCCCATTCTTGGCATTTTCGCTCTCTAGCGGTGAAGCTAGAATGATCCAATGAGCAACCAGGCTCTGATACCAATTGTAAGGATCGAAACGCCCAAGAGGGGGGGGGGGGGGGGGGTGAATTGGGCTTTTTTAAAATTTTAGAGCAATTTAAAACTTTAATGGTTGAAGCCCAATTCCCTATGCAAACTAAGTACGCAAGCAAGAGAGTTAAGTGCGGAATAGTAAAAGCGTAATAGTAAGGGGTGAGGAGAGAAATGCAAACTCCCGCGGAGACTCGGAGACACGGCGATTTTTCCCGTGGTTCGGTAAGATCATAAAAATCTTCCTACGTCCACGTTGTGGCACCCACCAAAGGGTATAGCCACTCCCAAGTCACCAAGACGAGGGAATCCACTATCTTTCTCCGTTCGCCTTCTCCGGCAAGGTGGAGCTCAAGCCTTGTACAACGGTGATCCTCCGGGCTTCCACAAACACCTTGGTAAGCTCCGGAATGATCTCTTCTTCCTCCAACGTTTACAAGGTGAGAGAAGTCACCAAGACACTCTCTCTCACTAGCCTAGAGATTCCAATCACCAAGAATGGACGCACACAAGCTTCTCTCTAGCTAGATATAACCTATAGTTGGAGTACAAGAGGTTTTGAAGTGTGGAAGTGGTAGCTCTTGGTCTTGAATGCTTGAGAATGTGTAGTGAGGCTCTGGTGATCAAGACTTGTCGAAATGACCGGTTGGAGGGGTATTTATAGCCAGCCCACACGAGATAGCCGTTGGAAAAGTGGGCAGCCTTTTGTCAGTTAACATCGGATCCTCCGATGCACCCCTTTATATGATCATCGGTCGAATTCCAAATTAGCTGATGTCATGTGTCAGATGTGATCGTTGGATATAACCGTTGGATCTTTTAATCGACCGATGTTACTTTAACTCATCATCGGATGATCCGGTGAGTTGATCTTCAGAATTGGTTCAGAAATAATGTTTCGGTTGAAATTGACCGATGTTCACTTACTTTATCATCGGATGATCCGGTGAGTTGATCTTCAGAATTACTCAGAAATTATCCTTCTGTTGAAATCAACCGATGTGCCACTTCCTTCACATCGGATGATCCGGTGTGTACTGGGCTCTGAGGTCTTCTTCTTCTGCCAACTCAAATTCGACCGATGTAGTCATTTTGCAAGACATCGGATGATCCGGTGAATGCAACTTGTTAGCTTCGAGTTGTTTTGAGTTGATCTTTTAGAATCTTCTTGAGTGACCTCTTTGACACTTGTTTGAAATGATATTACGATGAAGTGTAAACTTCTTGTGTTGCCAATTTTGATAAAATAGAGTCGTTGTATGAGTTCTTCATTTAGTTTTCATGAGTATCGAATAACCCCTTAGAATGGATCGTTGAGGGGTCTCCATTTGTATCCAATGAGCAGTAGATGGTGTGAATAGATAGTTCATTTAATGTTTGATGTGATGTACGTGAAACCTCGTATCCACAAACTCATTAGTAATAACGAACGGTTGTCATTAATCACCGAAACCATATCTCACGGGGGCCTAGATGCTTTCAGCTGAACTGAACCTCCTCCTGGTTTCGTTTGGTTTTGTTACACTGACTGCACTCATATCTTCTAAAAATATATTCTAAACGAATATTCACAACTCTTTTCAATACACTCTAAAATATTCTTTCCTTTAAAACACGTGCTCCGTCACCTCATCATACTCACTAAGCGTACCCTATATCAACTACTCTCATTCTTTAATATTCATTTCGTCCTTTTTCTTTTTTATTTTCTTTTTTCCTCACCTCTTATCCTTTTATTTTCTTTCCTTTTCTCTCTATTATTTTCCTTCTTTTTTGTTCCTCCCTTTCTTCCATTTTCACTCTTTTCCCTTCTATTTTCTTTCCATTTTTTCTCTATTTCTTTCTTTGTTTTCCTTACTTTTTCTTTTCTTTTTCATTTTCCCTCTCTATTTTTTCTTTCCCTTTTCTTCTCTCTTTATTTCCTTTTTTCTCTCCTTTTTCCTCTCTTCATTTCCTTGCGCGCGAGCCAACCAACTTTGTTCATCCCGCTCGCTTTCCTTGCGCTTGCGGTGGGGCATCCCTGTTGCATACCGACGATTGGCGCACCATTTCTAGTAGCCCGGTGCAGGCCCTACGTGCACAGCGCTACATACTCAGTCACGCAGGCCATACCACACATCGGTGCGACCAGTCTTAATAACCACACGCACGCTACTGTTGTGCCCGACTCTGCTTGCGTCCTCCAACCCCTTCCCTCTCGGTCAGTCATCGGTAGGAGTGAAAACGGTCGGAAGAATAGTTAAATCATTTTCATATATAATTTTGAAAACAGAATCGGAAACGGATATGATATCGAAAATTCTGAAAATATTAGAAATTAAAACATGTCGATATCGGATTGGTTTCAATTTTTTTCTAGAAACAACACCCTAAAGGCCAAAACATTGTTGTCATTATTTAAAATGATAAAAGCAAATCAAATATAACTTCACACTAGTAACCAACAAATTAATGACAAGCAATGCAAATCAAAGTGAAGCGAGGGCAGGAGTGAAGCGAGAACTGATTAGGGTTGCCGGTTCTGAGTCTTGAGCGGGCTGGATGTGAAATATTTGTCCGTTTAGCAATGGGCCAAAGCTATTGGGCTGAGTCGAAAATTAAACAGAAATTATTGGGAATTTTCGAATAAATCTGGAATTTCGAGTATTTTGGTTCAAAATTTGATTAAATCGTTGTCATTCTGATTTCTAAATTTTCTTTTCTGATTTTGGACCAATTACTGAATAATTCCGACTAAAACAAAAACAGTTTGAAAATTTTCAAAGAAAAATATCGGATGATCAGAAAAATTATCATACGTATTTCACTCCTAGTCTCCGGCTCAATTATGGTGCTCTCTCCAGACGCAGCGGATCCGTGGCGGAGCGGCGCCCCGGCGGGGTCCGATGCTGCCGGCGCGGCGTGAGAGGCGGCAGAAGCGCGTTCCGGTGCCCCGTCTCCTCGTCGCCACGACGACGAGTGCGCTGCCGATGCGCGCGGGGTCGACAGACAAGCTGACGAGGAGCCGAGTGGGCGTGAGTCAGTCAGCGTGCCGCGGCGCTTGTGCCGGCCTCATCTTACCAAAACGGCTCAACTTGTGGTGCTAGAGTCACTAGCATGATAGCATCCGTCGAACCCCATCTGATCTGGTGCAGCTCCCTCTTGGATGCGCGAGAGGTTCTAGAAGAAGGCTGGCTTATGCTTACCCTTTCACCCTGAGTTGATTTCAGTTTTTTTTATAGGGTGGATGACCCTTCCATTTCATTTTTTTGAAACTAAATAGTTACGCTGCCCTTCTAGATGGCTGACGTTGTACAGTCCTACAGAAGCATTCCGCACCCAACGGCACCGGCGCACCGCCGCCCGCCATCCCTGGCGGGTCCCGTCCACCTAACAAAAGCAAACCCGTAACGGTAACAACAGAGGGAGCAGTTACGGACGGACGGCTGAACGTGACGGAACGGAACAGGCCGTAACCCGTTAATGGATCATGCCAGATCCGCACCACGTGTCCACGCGGCGGTCTTATCCGCTCGACGCCTTTGCCTTTCCCTTTCCTCCCGCTCCGCTCCTCTCCTCCGCTCGCTATAAATCCCACGACCACCACCCACATCGACCTCCATTCCGTTACAAGCCACCGCATCAACTGAAAGCATCCAAGCGAAGCAACTCACCAACGAATCGACGTCGCCGAAGCGCCCGTCCGTCCCTTCTTCAGTCCAGAATGGCGATCGCACCGTCGGCCTCACGCGGCGTCATTTCCTTCCCCGCGGCGGCGGCGACGAGTGTCCGGCCCCGCGGCGGAGCCGGCTCCGTGGCCGTCCGCGCCGGGGTCGATGGCGCCGCCGGCACGAAGTGGTGGGCGCCGCTGCTGGGGTGGTCGGGCCGGGCCGACTACCTCGAGGCCCCGGAGCCCGTGCCGGAGCGCGAGGACCTGGCGGCGGCGGGCCGGAGGGGCCTGCTGACGGAGGAGAAGGCGCGGGAGCTGCGCGCGCGGATGGCCGAGACGGAGTGCTTCCACGACGCCATGTACCACTCCGCCATCGCGTCCCGCCTCGCGCGCTCCGCCTAGCCCCTCCCCCCTCCTCCCACTGCCGCGCCGGAGATCGGGACGACGCGCGCCGACGTTACCGGGGATTCAGCCGTGGCGCGCGTGTGTACATAGACATGTCACCTTAATTTTTTTTCGCTCTCTGTTGAATGCATCGGGGATCCGTTCTCCCCGCCGCTGCCGCGGATGAGGAGAGAGGGGCCTGGTTTTACGTGGCCCCCTCCCTTCGCCGCCGCCGCCCTTCGCCGCCGATCAACATTATCGAGCGAGCGCTTGTTTCCGTTTCCGGTCTGCATCAATACGATCTGTGTTCCCTTCCACCCTTTGTTACTTCTCCCATCAATGGACTTCGAAACTGAATCCACACGTTGTCGTCGCTTAAACGCTCTCCGCGTCGTCCCCGCGACGCATTGGCTCCTCGATTAGGGTCTCTCTCTCTTCCCATGGGAATCCCGTGTTTGCTATGCGTCGCTCGGGCCAGATCTTTTGAAATTTCTACGGCCATTATACAATCAGGGTCCCATTCTTTACGAGGGTCTCGTTTCGATCCCCACTCCCTGCGCACCTCGTTCTGATCCGGATTTTTTTACGGAGGATGGTTGGGCTGACGCGTCATCTGCCGACTCTCAACAACTAACTCATGTTTGGACAAATGGAGTTGTTCCCTGAACTTTCAATACTTGCTCCAAATTTGTTCACATTATTGAGATTTAGGAGTGTAATTCCTAAACCTCGCGCCGGGTGGCTTTCCATGACTTGACCGGGATCAAATCATCCACACATCAATACTGTGTATCGTACATCAAATTTATCAGGACCGGTGACACCGAACCCTTCTTAAAGTAACCGACCGGCTAACTAAGACCAGATCCCGTGCAGGGCATCGGTATCGATTGATTAATTTATCTATCTATTAAAAGCCAATTTGCCGGATGAAACCCTCGAGGGAACGCAAAGCTGTTCGTCCAGGGAAGCCGCAGCTCGTGAAGCCCTCAACGTGACGTGCTTGGGCCGCGGGGAACATGGCATCTTTGCCGTGCTCTTTTCAATTAAATCTACTACGATGAGATCAGGCATGATTCCGTTGTTGTATGCTAATGCCGATGTAATGTTGCTGTGCTGTTGCTGCTGCTTTCCTACGAAGGATCCGGGCAATTCTATAATCCAGATGGTGAAGTGGGCGAAGATTTTGAGATTTTACAATCTCAGCTTCCTACGCCGCTTAGGCCTCGTTCAGTCGTCTGAGAACATTTATGTTTTTGGTGTCCGTTTTAGATGCAACAGCTAGTTGGACTTTATATTTGTTCAGTGCTCTTTGACGGGAAGTCAGAGCAGACCAGCGTAAGAGGCCGCACCGTGGAATCTGGTATACATGGAAGAGGTCAAGGCCTCAAGGGCCAATGCTAACCACCTGGACACTACACGATGCCAAGGGACAACAAGCTTATGAATGATGTGTCGTGATGGCGACGACAATAACGGTATCTTGCATTCAGGACAGTGACTAGATCAGACATAAGAAAATGAGATCTTTTGTTAAATAGTTTTAAACTTACTGTAATATGTGTGACATTTTGACTGACCAAAGATATTCAATGGCCCCTTCCTATTTGTACAACAAAGAAATTGGCACGCACGCATAGTTAGGGCATCAGCATCACCCACTAGTCAGGTTCGTAACAAAATCAAGAACCCTCCACGAAGCTTGTAGCCACCAATTTTCCATTGGTTAGCTCATTTAATACTAGATATAGCATAAACATCATCAAATAACTTACTATTAGGTATTGAGCAACCAGTGAGAGATTTTTGTAAACAAAAAATTGAGCCAGATGAATTGCTCGCAACCAAAATTATTTTGTTTGCTCAAACAATCTATTCTTAAATGAACATATATCGGGAATGGAAGAAGGAATAGGTATAAAGCACACTTGTTAATCTAAGAAACCAATAAGCTCTAGACTTTCAATGGGATCAAAATTCGTTGATTGAAAACTCATATCTTCAACCGTGTAGGGAATAGGGATGCAACTCATTTTCTCTCCACGTCATGTAGTTCTGATTCAAAGAGCAACAAAGATATACCATATAAGCACATTCAGCTCACATCTTGGGAGAATAAGGCGGCAATGTCTTGGATTTCGAACAGAAAAAGAGTTGTCCTCACTGACGAAGTGTACATCTATTTTGTTGGATGAAAAGGGACAATTTTTCACAACCCTTGGTGCAAGAAGTTTTGCTCCATATTAGTGTCAAAGTTGTCTTTGCTTTTTCACTCAGCGGATGGAGTAATTGTTTTGATTGTTATTAATAAGAACGTAACGACAGGTTTCTTGGTGTGCAATCACATTGTGTAACAATTTGGAATGTTTCAACAAACGACTAATAAAATTGGTCGATATACAAATTGGATGTAATTTGGCTAGCAAAAAAAACTAGTGATATAATAACTTTCACATATATTCTTTGCTTACATGTACATGATTTTTAAAAGAAACATTATTATCATTATCAATGGCTGGACGAAAAGTGCTAATAAACTTCAGTTTATCTAGTAGCCCTATATATCATATGTCAATGTTCTTGTTGCCTAAAACAATTATTGATCATATGGATAAAGATAGAAGAAGATTCCTTTGGCAAGGTGGCAGTAAAAAAAGAAATACCACCAAGTCAGATGGGAGAAGATTTGTGAAGATAAGATGAAAGGGGGCTTGGGGATTAAGAATCTGAGAAAAATGAATACAAGCCTCCTTGCAAAATGGTGGTGGAAATTAGAATCTAAAGAAGGCATATGACAAGAATTAGTGAAAGCAAAATATGTTAAAGGGAATCCTATTGTGAATATCAAACATAAACAGTTGGACTCTGCTGTATGGGCAGATTTGTTAAAAGTATTATATATATATATATATATATATATATTAGGAAATTTGTCATAGGAGATGGAAGTAAAATAAGATTTTGATTGTTGGATAGAAGATAGACCACTCAAGACATCTTATCTCCTTCTTTTTTAGTTTGGTCATAAAAAATATAACAATATCTCATTGTGCAATGGATAATTGGAGGTTATATTTTCATCCTTCATTACCTACTGCTCTTCATGGACAATGGTACGAGCTTGTAGAAAAATTAAATGAACAGTGCATATCAGATAAGGGGGACAAGGTAAGATGAGTTTGGTCTAAATCTGGGTTTTTTTGGGTGAAATTTATAAATCCTAAACTAACAGCTGATGAAGATAATGAATCTGGGCTTCAGTTCAAAAGAATATGAAAAGCGAAAATTCCTCCGAAGATTAAAATCTTTATCTGTCAAATGGAAAAGAATGTAATCTTAACTAAGGATGTCTTGATTAAAACAATGGAAAGGAAAGAGGTATTGCAGTTTTTGTACCGAGTTGGAAACAAATAATCATCTTTTCTTTACTTGTAGTTATTCGAAAGTTGTTTGGGGTATAGTAGCCAGTTGTTTCGGGTGCAATAATAGGCCTATAAATTTCTCCCAGTATTGGGATTGGATCAGAAATGTATTACCTGGTGGAGAGGTTATATATACTTTAGGCTTAGCTTCAATAGGTTGGGCTACAGGAACATTAAAAAATGAGGTGTGCTTTGAAAATAAGGTAATCATGTTAGGTTTCTTATATCACTAATGGCCTGATCTAGTAGGTAATCGGAGTGTAAAATTATCGATCTTACATATGTACCTTTGGGCTCGATAATGATGACAGTCGTTGCAGTGACGAGCTCGATGCAGCGATGGATCCACGCAGCGACGAGTCGATGCCGTGGCGACAACGGCGGCCGAAGGCGACGGCGAAAGACAAGTGGTGCTGGGGCCTTCCCCTCACTGCTGCGCCTAAGTGATCGGTATGGAATGAGTTTAGACGGGCTGTCACGTTGGTGACAGCCTCCTTTTTATACTGCAGTGTGAGAGGGGGCCTCACAGTAAAACGGGCTGGATTGTGTGCCCCCGATCAGGGCACCTAATGGGCCGGACTTGGTCGACTGGACCAAGCCTGGTTGGAGATCAATCTAACATTCTCCCCCTTGATCTCCACGGATCAAGAAGTAACTTAATTCTTACATTTTCTTAAAACTGAACTTAGTGTCTATTTCTTCACGTTCGATATAGAGCACATTGTATCAAGATAGTCAGTTACGCACTATCTGACTCGATGACCACAATACACCTTGCGTTTAGAAATAAACCCTAATCTTATTTTGGCCCCTTAGTATCCAGAGATCATAGACTTTACCTTAAACCCATGCTAGCTATGTGTTCTCCAAACACATTGGGTGGTAAACCTTTGTTAAGTGGATCCACAAGCATTTGCTTGATACTTATGTGCTCAATACTAATAATATGACTCTAGATTTTCTCCTTCACAACGTAGTACTTAATGTCAATGTGTTTGGCAGCACATTTAACTCGTTGCTTTAGGAGTAAAACAACTTAAGTGGTTTTAACGATGTCGACCATTCTTAAACCGGGTATAATAATTATTGTGTTTGCTTGGTGGCCTCATACATAATACAAATTCGGTATGCATTGTTCAGGATGTAGTGACCACCCATTTGGAGCTTTTCCATAATAAAGCTCTAACTGCGAGTGTTAACAACTGAGTCTTAATAGCCCCACTATCTAATAGGCATCAATTCTTACTCAACTTATCATGAGGCCTTAGTCACTTGCAAAACTGCAAGACATTCTTACCTCCATTTATGCTAAAAACATCCCGGTTACTTAAACTACGTTGAGGTGAGTTAAAACTTAAGCAAACTTTAACCTTCCGACAACAGAAGTATATGGAACCAATTTTATTTGATCGATCTCTTATTGATTTCCAAACTTATCACCCTGACTATTAGAGCAGGCAAGAACTTGTACTCAGCATACTACACATTCTTACAATTATTGTAGATATGCATTATATGATTGTTCTAATACCCGTTACAATATCTCGGTGAATCTCAATTCTTAAAACATAGGAAACATCACCAAGATCTTAATTCAAAATCTGAGGACGAAACACTTATTTCTAATAGTAGATCTACATTACTGCTTATAAGAGTCATGTCATCCACACACTAAGAAAAGAAAAATAAATTTTCCTCTCTTAAACTCAGTGTAAATATATTTGTCCTCCTTATCATCTTATAAAATCTAAATTTTCTTATACTTTCAATGACAAAACCCTAAGTTTGAGTCATGTAGACATTCTTATGCAGATCCCTATTTAGAAATGTCTTTCTTACATACCTTCAGTCTAATGTGTCATTAATGCCATTATTCTTAGCTTAAATCTTTCAAGATTTCCTTTGGAGTCACGTTTACTCTTGTAGACTTCTACTTATTTGGCTCCTTAGGAAACTAATGATTCATAAGGGCATGTTTGGCATAGCTCCGGAGTCCAAATTCACCTCGGAGTTGAAAAATCCACCCAAACACCTCAACTCCATAACTCCGTGGAGCAGCCCAACTCTACAGAGTTGAAGGAGCTGCAGTTCATTTTTTAGAGTACCTCATTTGTTGCTCCAAAACCAGTGCATATGGACAAAGTCATGGAGTTGGGGGATAATTACCCGCAAGTGCCACTGGTTAAAAAAATTGTTTCGTTTTTTCATTTCCTCCACCCGGTTGGACTCTTCCCTGCCTCGCGCCCGCCTCCTCACGCCCGCTCCGGCTGCTAGCTCGCCCGCCGGTCGCCCTCGTCCAGACCCCGTCGGGCTCCGTCGGCCACGCCCACCTCCTCACGCCCGCTCCAGCCGCCAGCTCGCCCGCCGGTCGCCCTCGTCCAGACCCCGCCAGGCGCCTTCGGCCGCGCCCGCCTCGTCACGCCCGTGTCGGCCGACAGCTCGCCCGGTCGCCCTCGTCCAGACCCCGCCGCCTACAACACTCCTCCCTACTCGCCAGGACCCCTGCATCCCTCAGAAGGCCCGCTGCAGCTCTCCAGGCGGGCGCCCTCAACCAAGCCTTGTCGTCTTCGAGCTCCTGCCCAACGCTCGGTTGTTCTTCCTCTGCACACCGATTGTTCTTCCTCTGCGGCAAGCTAATTTGTGGAGGTGAGATGCAAATCTTCATAACTCATATTGATTACTCCCCTAATCTTGATGTATTACGAGATTTGCATTGAATTGAACCTGATACAAATCTTGTGTTTTTGTTTAGAAACTGATGTTGTATACTTTTCATTTTACTTTTGATTATTACACTTTTGCATTAGTAATTCGTGTTTGTTATTATGCTAAGAACCTATAAGTTGGTTTAGATGGTGGAAATTGATTGGAATGTTGAGGCCACTCGAGTCCTTTGTCCATTAGAGGTCGGAAATGCACCTTTTGTTTAGTATCGGACATGTCCAAAGTGGAGTTTGGACATGTCCGAAGTCTGAGGATATCCAAAGATTGGTTCGGATATGTCAGCTCGGACATGTCCGAAATATGTCGAACATGTCCGAAGTGGAATCAATGGGACAGTATGAATCAGTGTCAGTCGAGGACGTCATTTTACCATTAATGGTCCCCAACCTCGGACATGTTCGAAGTGGAGTTCGGACATGTCCGAACTTTAGTGGTTGGCAACGTTCATATTTTGGGGAGTCCTATAAAAGGAGGGATCTCGTTCGTATTTGAAGAGTGATCAACCCTAGAGCTTTCATAAGTGTTCTTGAGTATTCTTAGACCTCTCTCACACCCTTTAGCGTTCATTCTTGAATCTTGTGAGGATTTGAGACCTTGTGAGGAGATTCAAGGAGAAGAGATCCTAGGGTTGAGCTTGCTAAGTTGGACACCGTTAAGCTGCGTGGTTTGTGTTTATTACTCTTGGAGTTTTGTTCCTAGGCCGCTAGGTGTCGCCCGGTGACTCCTAACTTGTGGTGAGACCCCGGAAGTGTGTAATCACTTTTGAGTTGATAGTGGAACAACCAAGTTTGATCTTTGTGATCACTTGGTGAGGGTTATGGTTGAAACAGACCCGGTCCTTTGTGGACACCTCAACGGAGACGTTGGTTCCTGTGTGGAATCAAACTTCGGTAAATAAATCCTCGTGTTCAATTGTTCTCATTTACTTGTTCTTCAATTTTCATATCATTGCTCTTGCTTGTGATTAATCAAACCCTAGCATTGAACTACTTCAGTATTTAGGTCATCAAACTTGCTTGATAGGTTGCTAGTCTTGTTTAAGAGCTATTTCTAGACCATATCACTCATACACTTGATCTAGAACTAGTTAGTTTTATTTCACCAAACTTACCCGGAAATCTCGGACTTGTCCGAAGTATTTTTGGACTTGTCCGAACCTGACAGAACATATCAGTTGATAATTGCCCTTTAAACTTTAATTAGCCTATTCGCCCTCTCTAGGCAACTTTCATTGGTTTCGTACCCCCAGCGTGCACATCTTGCCTCCCCTGCGCTACAACTGAGTACTTGGAGGCTGGAAAGAACACGCCTACGGACAAGAAAAGTAACCGGACCCCGGACATTGCCCCAATATTTTTTACGTGCTTTCTTTCCATACCGCTCTAGCCGTGTGGCCAGTCGCTTTTTTCTGTGTCCAATAGTAGCAAGAGTTGTGCTATCCTTCTGCAAGCGGATCTGCTTCAGGTACTTGTGGCGTACCCGGGGTCCAATGGTTGTCTCATTGCTCGGGAGCCCTATGGCATCGAATGGCCCCTCCCCTGAATGGCTTACACCAGCGGGAGGTCCAGAGTGTGTAGCTTGCTATGCCTGGTTCCGTACCCCTAGCATGCACACCCTGCCTCTCTAGCGCTACATCTCGATACCGGGGAACCAAACGGCTCATACCCCTGAGCAAGGCTTTAACCATATCCTGGACGACCCGTATCAAATTACCCAACCTCCGTGGCTCGGCTAAGGACCGTAAGCCACAGTAAAGCTACCAAACAAGGAGGAGTGACCAGAGAGCATGACTACTCCCTCTTTCTGTCATGCCTGTAGTTCCACACAGGTCCTTGGCGCCTCGGACCTCCCAAGGGGCCCGATGCTGACGTCCTGCCTCATCCAGTGGACTTCGGACCTCTGCGGCGGCGAGCAGAAGACTCGGAGCGCTAGCTATGGCAAATCGAAGACAAGGGTCGAGCTTCCTTCGGGCACCTTATGCACGTCTATATTTTTGCAGCTTTCCTTTCAAGCTTGCGTATATTTTCTCGTGCCACTCAACGCGTACGTAGTTGTGTTTCTCTTTCTCGCTCTTGGCAAAAATTATGCCGTCCTGCTACAAGGCGGAAACGCATGAGGCACCTGTATTGTCTCCGGACCCCCTTGGTTACCTTCCTGCTTGGGTCCCGTGGCGCCAGAAGGACGCCCCCCTTCGGAATGCCATGCCGGCGGGAGGTCCAGGGTGTGTAGCCTACTTAGCCTGGTCCTGTACCCTAAGCGTGCACACACTGCCTCTTCAGCGCAGCAACCAAGTCTTGGGTGCTCGGACAGCACGCCACCCTGAGCAGGCTAGTAACCATGGTCCAGATACTACTACACCAAATTGTCCAGGTCCCGTAGCTTAGTGAAGGACCATAAGCCGTAATGTAGCCAATAGGCAAAGAAAATACAACTACACGACACGGTTACCCCTTTATTCTAGTGTTTGTGCAGGCCACAGGGCTCCGCTCCGGGGGGTCAGTTCTGAACACTAGCTTTCTCAGCGAACCACTCTCGGATCCCCAAGGCTAGCGTCTCCCGAAGGGTCCGGAGCTGGTGTCTCCACAAGGCAAGATCAGAAGACCACCACACGGGAGAGATGGAGGCCCCACCCACGGCCTCGATGACTCCCCCGAGATGGGCCCGGGGGCCATTGTCGGTACCCTCAAGACCGAGTACCCACGCGTGGAAGGTTGAAGATGTTCCAGACCTTGCCTCCCTATCGAGGCGGCCCCTGGCACGGCCACGTGTCCTTGTCCCCGGACCTAGTCTCCCCGCTGAGGCAAGGTCCGGCGCTGCCACGTGTGCCTTGGCTTCGGGCCGGACCTCCCCGCTAAAGAGGGCTCCGGAGCCGCCACGTGTCCTTGGCCCCGAACCTGGCCTCCCCACTGAGGCAAGGTCCGGCGCTGCCACGTGACCCCGGGCTCCGGGTCGGACCTCCCCGCTAAGGAGGGCTTCAGAGCCTCCACGTGTCCTTGGCCCCGGACCTGGCCTCCCCGTTGAGGCGAGGTCTGGCGCTGCCACGTGTCCCCGGGCTCCGGGCCGGACCTCCCCACTAAGGAGGGCTACTGAGCTACCACGTGTCTCGTGACCAGTCGTGGGCCGTTAAGACTCTAAAGTAAAGGAATACCTGCGCCGTCCAGTCGCTCATTCAAGACTCACGCCTTCCCCAGAAGCAAGGCGCACGCCTCCATCCTCCGCGTGTTCACCATTACGATGACAAGACAGGGCGGCGAGGCGTGACAACGAAACAGTGCCGCCCAAAGGCACGGAGCCGCTCAACAGAGCGAGAAGACACGTTGACAAGACGGGGTCTTCATCATCACTTGCTACCCAGTCAGAGGTGCCCGGTGTGTCAGGAGGCGCGCCTTCACTCCTCCGATAGCTACCTTACATATAGCTATAAATTCCCTAGCTCAGGTATAGGGTTCGGACAGCTGCGGGGCCACCTGTCGGGCCCCGGGCCACATTGTAACTGCCCCGTCCATCGGCGAAGGGTTCGCGTTCCAGTTCCACGTTCGCAACCCTGCAATCTCACACACTCATACGCGCGAGCAATACAACAATCATACCGTGGACGTAGGGTATTATGCTCCGGAGGCCCGAACCACGTAAATCTTCGTGTTCATCTCGCCATCGTGCTCCGACGCTCGAAACCACTAAGCCCCTCCTAAAATAGAACCTCCGCGGGCTGCTCCAGTGCAGACCGGAAGAAGTGTCACAGGAAAACACTTCGATAGTTACTGTCATGGGACAAATACGGACCAACGCGCAATAGGCTACCAAAAGGCCCAAAGGGCAGCCCAAGTACCACCAGTATTGTTGCAACCAGGTCCGTGTGTGCTTTATTGCCCAAGTTAGGTAAGATTAGATCTAGAACTTACAAATCCTTCTGTATTGTATTAGATCGCCTAAAGTCAAGGTGCATTCTCTATATATAAAGAGATAAATTCTATAAAAAAGGACAAGCAAAGTTTAGGACTTTGCATGGTTCACCGACGGAGGCACATCCTCCATCTCCGTAGCTACCGGCACCGGGAGGGACGCGCGAAGACGACTTTCATGGCTCCGGAGATAGTCGTAAGGGGAGTCTGTAGCCGTTAGGAGTTTTTAGAAATCTGTGGACTTTGAGAATAAACCGTTGAATATTGAATTGTTTGTGTATTCTATTTTATTGTTTGTCTCGGCTCACAATTGTGTCAGGGTAGATAGTTTCTGTTTTAAAAAAATTAAAACCATAACTTACGATGGCCTGTATACTGGCCATCGTAAGTTAGCCCAAATAACTTACGATGGCCACGGCCTAGGCCGTCGTAAGTAATCCTGTTACGTATGACGACCAGGTTTAGGCCGTCGTAAGGTGAATGGCCCAGCCCACCACATGGCCCATGGGCTCACATAAGGCGGCTACGGGGGACCGTCGTAAGTTGCGTAACCTACGACGGTGGCCATCGTAAGTTACTTAATTACAACCAAACCCAGACGACAGCTGTGTAACACCCTCAATTTCACTACCATGCATTGCATACATTTTTTATGTAGAGAAGCATTTAAAAAGAAGTAGAAATGGAGAAAGAACCATAGAAATGGAGAAAGGGATATAAAAATGGAGAAATGAACATAGAAATGGAAATAAGGTAGCTATATTGAGCCATCCCCAAATTTCCCCAAATCTCCCCAAATTCCTTTCCCCCAAATTGGTCGCACCAATTAGGGGGGAGACCCTTGGCCGCAGCCTTGAGGGGGGAAACCCTATTGCCACCTCTAGGACTCTTTGGTTAAGTCCCATCTTGCTAGGACTTCTTGTTTCCACCCCTAGGAATCTTTGGTTGAGTCCCATCTTGCTAGGACTTCTATGTTTCCACCCCTAGGACTCCCTTTTTCCCCCTTATAAATACAACCCCCAGCCGCCCCCCTGCCCCCCAACTCGCCGAGTTGCCCCTCCTCTGCCCAAGTCGCTGACCCCCCCCTTGCCAGAGTTTGGTCACCGTCGAGCCCCGACGTTGAGCCCCGTCACGCCTCGCCGTCGCCCGAGAAGAAGCCCGACGTTCTGTCCTACTATAACTCCCCGCAGAAAAATCCCCCGCTGCTGCCATTTCTAGGAGGGAGGCCCTGCCGCAAGGAGGAAGTGAGGTAGGTCTTCATTACCCCGCTTACAACATCACCGCTGTTTCTACGCATCCCTTTTCTTCGCCCCCTTCGAGCAGAAACTTCTGCGTGTGGACAGATCATGTTTTGGTTGATTTTTGACGGTGGAATTGATCCACATCTTGTGTCAGGATCATCACCACTACACACTTGATCCCTACATCCTTGTTCATCATAAAACTCCATGAAAGCCCAAGTAAAACATGCAAGAATACGTACAAACCGGTTTTATAAAACAGCACCATAGGATTTGCATTCATCTACCCCATTGCATCTTGAGTAAAGTTTTTGCATGATGATTGATTGCTGTATATTTTGTATGTGCGTGGTCGTAAGTAGAAGGACAAGCTCAATAAGCCGTCTACGAGGAACTACAGCACCAAGACTTCGAGACGCTTGAGCAACACGAACCACGGGAGCAAGGCAAGTGCCCCTTTACCATATTGATCCCATGTTTTCGAAATTGTTTTGCTTGCGAAAACTCATATGCTTGAGTCAACTTGATGGGACACCCTTTTATAGGAGTTTACTAGTTTTGTTAATCATCCTTGTCACCGGGAAAGTTGAAGAGTCGGGTATGGTCGTTTTTCCTTTTTGCTTCGCTTAACTTACGAGATACGGTAAGCTGAATTAAAATATGGTTAGCTACTGCACTCATATGAATAATGATGATAATAACTTGATGATGTTAATGAGCATGGAATCGGGGAGATCTAGGCAAACTTGGTTCGTAAATGTTGCTGAATGAGATGGTGGTTTACTTGCCGTAGATCTAAGGACCGGTTCATGGGAGCACATGCTAGGAAAACAGTGCCACCACAAGGCCAAATATGGGTGCGGCTTAGCTGACTAATTAGGTGTGTTGCTAGCTTGTTATGGACCGCTGGATGGCGTGGGGAATGGTAGTCGAGAGGTACTGTGGGGACGCCCACCCCGACAGTCCAGGAATCGCATTGGGTGGTGTCGTGCGATGCGGCACCCAACAACACACATCCGAAAAACACACATACACAACAATATATGTCTTTAATACATATTATTGTCATATGTTACAAATAATGTACCAGTATACATTGCAGCGGAAGATAAGAATACACTCACGGAGTATAGCCTACGCTAAGCAAAATGAAGCCATCCTGCCCGCAGATGCTTCACACAAGTACCACATCAAAACCCGACGACGTGCAGGGTTCCAAAGTGAGACTCACACCCCTCATTGGGTGCTGCCCCACTCGGATCTCCCTTCCTCCCTAACGTTGCCTTATGCAAAATTACCTACAAAACAATGGATCAACAAACCGTGAGCTTATGCTCAGCAAGACTTAACCGAAAACCTACACATGGAACTCTAAATGCTGGAAATAGAGGGCTGAATAGAGAAGTTTGCATAAAAGATGAACTTGAGCTAATGGAGAGTCCTTAATTCAATTTTTTAGCAACTTTTATAACACTCGCACAATTTACATCGAGACTCCACAATCAAACAAGAAACGCTTCATCTCGATGCCACTTGCCCAAGGAGAAAGTAACTTCAGTGAGCTACCCTAGACCCATACAGACCTTGCGCCATCAACGCCGAGACTCCACAATCAAACAAGAAACGCTTTGTCTCGACGCTACTAGCCCAAGGTAGAAAGTAAATTTAGTGAAGGCGTTGATCATCCCTCATCTCCAATATGAGGATTACTCACGGAGCATATTAACTTTTCCCCAGTTTCTTACTACGCCACGGCACAGAGAACAAGTATGCTCACTACCGCGAGCGACGGTGATTCGAATCAAAAATACCCTTCTGACACGACACATACGCCCGTCTGAGACCGGTGATCAACCAATCCCCTCAACGTCGTATGTGGCAACCTTTCACACGACACCCAAATATCGAACCAGTCCCACCAACTTGGATTAAGTCTCACTACGGCAAACCCTCGTACAGCTGACTTCTCTATCCTTTCATCATATGCATAAGACGGTAGGGATTGCCTCGACACCCAGGTTAACATGTTACATCGGTTTCCTCGGTCCCATATAGCCAGTATGCATCCGGTACACAACTCAAACTTGTCCCACAGGGCGGCACACGAGAACGGGCCTCAATCGACTCAGATAGGGACTAAGTTCATAGGACCACGTCCTTGAGCCTTCCATCCATACTGCCTGGTCTCCATTCCCAACTATGAGGATCAATTCCCAACTCTTCCGATTGATCCCCCTTAATCCCGGTTCACGAGTACGAAACGACCTACTCGAGTTATGCATCTTTTAATCCACTTTTGTTAACTTGAGATCAGCATTTATAATTAAGGGATAACCTACCATAAATCAAACTCCAGGGTTTTTCTGGGTCATGCATGTGGAGTGTCATACCATCTAGACCTAATGCAATAACCAAAATGCTAGACATTATAAAGTGAATACAAATAAAAACTTGTAAATTTTGATGCAAACTGAGGCTTGTCTTAGTGTTGATCCCGACTTAAGTTTCCGTCAATAGGATTCAAGTCAGTGGCCTCCGAAGTCTTCTCGAGAAATATTTCTATCAAAATGATCAATTAAAGAAATACGTCACATTATAAATAATATGCTATAAGCAAACTACAGAAGCAAAACCTAAGAAGACAGAGGAGTCTATGGTTGAAATTTTTACATAGTCTTTATAAACTCATGATAGGAGTATGGTAAAATATTCAGAGGCTTTTGAGACAGAAAATGGGCACAAGAATTCTTGGAACCTTTAACCTTCAATGATTTGTAGGAATTTAATTAGACTTGGTCATATGGAGAAATTTGATATCCTAATAGGTCTGTACCTAAGGTTACTAGGAAAAATTGTTTCAAAGTTTTCTAAGTCTTCTGATGGCCAGAATGGAGGATTGAAGTTCATTCCATTTTTTCTGAAATCTGCTTCTGTGTTTTTTCAGCCCATTTAAATAACCCTGAGAAAAACCTACTGATTAAGCCCTCTTAATCATATCCAAAAATCCAGAAATTTTTAATGGAGCTCGGGAACTATGATAAAGAGCTTCTGACCAAAAATGGGAATATTTCAACAAGCCAATTTCCTGGAATTACTCCCTAAAGGAATAAATAAAAAGCATTATACAGAAATTCCTATGCATTTTCATAGCCAGAAATTTATTTCTCTGCAAAGTACTCCTCCTAAGGAATCCAACAAAATTTGTCTCACTATTTTTGAAGCTTTCTACACAGAGTTATAGATTTTCCAAGTTTGAACAACTCTCTGTTTGATTTTACACAGAGCACTCAAACGGGGGCCCACGGGTCAGTTCTTTCTTCAATCTCGGACAGAGCCCGTGGGTGCACGCAGGACAGAGGAATGGCGCGGCTCGTTCTCCCTCGTTTCTCCACCGTTTTAGCTCCGGTTTCACCCTACACGACCCTCACACCGTGGCCTAGCAGCCGGGCAAGGTTTCCCCGCATGAAAACGGACGGAGGTGGGTCGGAATCGGGGGCGGAGGGGGGGCAGGTTGGTAGCTCGGCATCAACGCGTTCCGGCGTGTCCCAAGATTCTCCCGGCGAGCCAGTTTGCCCTAAAGCATCCCTAGTGGTCGGGGAACATGGAACGGAGTTCAACTCTCGCATCAAACGACGACAAACTAGTTGTCACCGTGGACCGTGGCGGTTTGAGCCACCGGCGGCGATTTCTTGTCGCCCGGGGCGGAGGAGAACAGGTTTGCTGCGTGCTTCTGTGTGGGGGGGGGGCGCTAGGAACCCTAGTATCTGTGGTTTGAATTGTAGAACGGATGATCAAGCGGTTTGAGCGAATTTAGAGAATTGGACAGCGTCGGTTCTTCACGTGTTCCGGCGGTAAAATGCGAATTCCGGCTAGCCGGCGGCAGGGAAGAGCAGGAGGACTACAGGAGGAGTAACTATACTTTGTAGCGCACCTCTATGAGCTTTTGAGCACGTCCGGGAGGCTCGGAGACGGCCGGGCGACATATTTGGATGATATGAAGGAATGCGATGCTCCGGAATCAAATAAATTGGTGGCCGGGTTGGAGTTGGCAAGGAACATACCAATTGCGACGTCCTCAGCCTGTTGTGCTTCCTCAACAGTGACATGGTTAACGTGGCCACGAGCATAGTTCTGCGGTCCACGGTTCCCTTGGTTGTCTCCTCCATTTGGTCGCTGGTTCTGCTTGGGCACATTACCTTGCTGTCCAGGGCCTCTCTTCGGGCACTGGTTAGCGAAGTGGCCTACTTCCCCGCATGCAAAGCATGCCCTGTTGCCTACAGAAGCAGGTACGTTGGGGCGGGGGTTTTGAACAGGAGCGCCATTGTTAGGCCGGGGTGCAGGAGGCATGGGCACACGAGGTGCCGGTGCAACGGGCCGTTGCTGTGGTGGCTGACCAGGGCGGTACGTAGGAGTGGTCGATCCATACTGCAGTGCAGGGGGCATGTATCTAGGTCGTACGTTGCTCCCTTGGGGCTGGTATGGGATCTTCCTTTTGCACTCGCGCTCGATCTCTCGGATCTTGTTTTCAACCACAATAGCCTTATCAACTAGCTTCTGGAAGCTTACGTAGTCATTGTTGAGGAGCTGAACTTGGATCTCATTGTTCAACCCTCTCATGAACAGGTACTGCTTCCTCTGATCTGAGTTGACATCTTCGGGGGCATCCCGGGACAGTTGTATGAACTTGTTGAGGTATTCGTTCACACTTTTCTGCCCTTGGCGGAGACCTTCAAACTCCTGCCTCTTGAGCATCATTACGCCAACAGGGATGTAGTGGGAGCGGAAACTTTCCTTGAACTCAGTCCAAGTGATTGTCTCCGGGTTGGCATGGGCGTTGCTCAAGGCATCCCACCAGTCAGCAGCTGCTCCCATCAGTTGGTGCGATGCAAAGAGAACCTTCTCTCGGTCGTTGCACTGAACAATGGCAAGCTTCTTCTCCATGGATTTCAACCAATCATCGGCCTCCATTGGATCGCTTGCTTGAGCAAAGGTGGGTTGTCGAGTCCTCATGAACTCTCCCAGCCTGTTATGAGCCGGTGGTGGTGGTGGCGGTGGCGCCGGAACGGGGTGTTGGTTGGCCTGCAACTGACCCAAAGTTTGGATCATGGTTTGCATAAGCTGGTTTTGCATGGCCATCAACCTTTCTAGGTTGTTTTCGCCAGCTCCGGGGTTAGCAGGAACTTCCTCGTGGTCATCTTCCTGGACGTTCCTTCGGCTGGCGTTTTCTCTCACCATCTGTGAGGGGGAACGAAATAGAATAGAAGGTTAGATGATTAGGTAGGTCTTATATGCATCAAGGTGAGTTGGACTATATATATTAGCCCTTATGAGGATGTGATCAAGTGCCGAAGCATTTCACTCCTCTTTCTTCTTACGTGTGGATATGGACAACGTTTTTGAGACGTCCCACCATTCACACTAAGCACATATTCACAATTAATCATTACAAGGGCCCACTCAACTCCTATTCAAGGATGGTTCCCTATGCCAAGGTGGTTTCAAAGCCAATCTAAGTTATTCACCCTAGGATGATTCCCTTGGTCAGTGTGGCTTAGCTACCTATGACTTCTATTCAGGGGTGTAACTTGCTGTCCACCCGTGGCTCTAATATCAATCTAAGGCTTCTATCTTAGGCGTGTAACCTACTGTCAACCCGTGGCTCTGATACCAATCTGTGACGCCCTCAATTCTGTGGAAAACCACGGAACCGAGAACTAATGCATATGTGTGCCCAGGATGTTTATCACACATACACATACGTTCCACAAACTGAATTCAGATTATATATATTACCACGAATAACATAGTTTATTACAACACCTCATGAGTCTTGGACTCATGCTCACAGCGGAAGTCCTTATTTCTACGCAGCGGAATTCTTATTTAAATGCGGAAGCAAAAACTAATGCGGAAGCAAAACTAAGCAGAAGTGGCTCCATCTCTACTCCCTCCACAGGCAAGGTTGAGAACAGATCACACGCCATAATGCTCTACTCGGTCTTCATAGTAGTCTTCTCTTGCTGTTGATGAAGAAATAATAATGCAAGTTTGAGCACAATGATGTACTCAGCAAGTGCGGGAATAACACATGATATGCAGCTCATAAACAAGGTAGATATAAAAGGCTTATTTGTAGAAAAGCAAATTTATAAAATCATGATAAAACAGCAGCTTAACTTTTAGATGAATGTAGTCCCAGCATGTATTAAATTACCAACATACCTTCATCACTTCCCGTGTTCCATCCGAACATTAACCAATCTTTTATTCATACTCACGAATACCTCCTCGTATTCGCTACCATTTCACCTCATAAAACAACCTCGTCTCGCACCGAGACCAATCTCATGTCATGATCCACCAGTCATGCAACCATCTCATCTCCCGGACTTAACAGTCCCAAACCAAACCATAACCAATAACCTTCCCAATAACCATTCCAATAACCATCCCAGTAAACATCCCATCTAATCATGGCAGTTTAGCCAGGTGCTCGTAACCGTAAGCTCGACTATCATGATAGTTTTAATAACTCTGCAGAGTTTGCACCTCTTTACCCACAAGTTTGTGATTTCGGCACCCGTCGGCGACTGCAGAACCTCCATTATATCAGTACACAACCGTCGGTGTATGGTCAAGAGATCACAAAATAGCCTTTACAAAGGGGTTACTAGATGTATGGACTCACTAAGGTTTCACCGCCAGGCTAGAATCTCCAATTCTCCCACCCACGGGCCCCCTCTTGTGCCATGCAGTTCCCAGGGCAGTCCTCACTCGACTCCCAATCCCCGCGCCTTCCACAGTCCATAACACTCTAGCAACTTACCTAATTACTCAGCTAAGCCGCACCCATACTTGGCCTTGTGGTGGCACTGTTATCCTGGCATGTGCATGCATGAACCGGTCCTTAGATCTGCGGCAAGCAAAACCAACCTCTCATACTACCTCATTCACAAACCTAGGCTTGCCTAGATCTCCCTCCGATCCATGTTTATTAACCTCATCAGTTACTTATTATCAGTACGAATGCAGTTAGCTAGACACATCTATCTCGCTTCCCAATCCCATGGACTCAGCGAAGCATAAAGCAAAAACCATACCGACTCATAAACTTCCCAGGCAACAAGGGTGGTTTAATCAAAACTAGTAAACTCCTATAAAAAGGGTTTTCCCATCATGTTTGACTCAGCACACACACCTTTTTGCAAAAAAAAATAGTTTTTCCTAAAACATAGGATCAACATGGTCAAGGAGCACATGCCTTGTTCTTGCGGTTCCGGTTGTTCTTGATTCTCAAAACCTTGTTGCCACAGCTCATCGTAGACAGCTTCCTGATCCTGTCCTGCTATGTAGGATTCACGTGCATACAAGATTCACATCAATCAATATTATTCACAAAACCCTAAACTAGATGCGATGATGTACATGCATGCTATCCTATGATTAGATTGATTTGTAC
Organism: Neostapfia colusana; assembly: GCA_030760725.1. Classification (NCBI taxonomy): domain Eukaryota; kingdom Viridiplantae; phylum Streptophyta; class Magnoliopsida; order Poales; family Poaceae; genus Neostapfia; species Neostapfia colusana. Next base: position 2,395,929 of record JASWHV010000005.1, on the reverse strand, counting down.
GTGTTCTTGCATGGCTTGCATGGACAGAGGTATTCGGATCAAAGGTGGTCATGGCGATGATCTTGTCTTTAGATCAAACTGATCATCGAGTGATCTGCCCTCGAGAAAGCTTCTGTTCGAAAGGAATCGAAGAACAGATGCAAGAGATGAACAACATGATGTCGTAAGGTGGTATTGAAGTCCTACCTCACGCTCTTCTTGTCTTCGAGGTCCTCCTCAGACCGCTTGGTTCTTCTCCGATGATCTCCCTCGTTGTGCTTCGGCGATGTTTTGCTCGGCGAGTTAGGCTAGGGCTCTAAGTCGTCGGCTCAGGAGTTGAAAGAGAAGTTCGTGATTTCGGCCAGAGGTTTTGGGTTCTATTTATAATCGGGAAGAGAAGAGTCCTAATCTGATTGGATTCTGAATAAAAGTTTTATTCAGATCTTGTTGGATCCTGACGTCTTATCTTTGGTAACATCGTGGAGTTTGGATCGGTTTTCGTTGCATGCTGGTATCTTTACGCGTAAAAACCGCTCCAGACTCGTTACCTCCGTGATGATGAGCTCCGGAAGCTCCACGTCTCCTCCGACCCTGGTATCTCTTCATCCGCAGAGACGAGCTCCGGTCGTGCCGCGTGTTAATCGATCGAGACCTCCCTCTTCTTCGGAGGTGAGCTCCGCGCACGCCACGTGTGGGTGCCGGTCTTTCCGCCTTTCCTTCCCTCAGGGACATGCCCCGAGGTCGACACGTGTTCAGCAGTGAGGGACCTCCGGAGATAAGCTCCGGTGGCGACACGTGTTCAATGGATCCGGACTTCTCGGAGATGGGTTCCGAAATTAACATATATCCTGTGCGACTGGTCCCCTAACTTCCGCGAGGACTAGCTCCGTGGATGACACGTGTCCTATGAAAATGCCTTTGCTTCTTCCGCAGAGGCTATCTCCGCGGGCAGTACGTGTCCCACAGGGTCGGACCTCTTTCCAATTGCAGAGGTGACCCCCGAGCCTGCCACGTATCCAGTTTAGCGTCGGACCTCTCCAATCTCTTCGGGGATGAGTTCCGAACACACCACGTGGTCTGCTGGTCGTGAAAGTTGCCTTCGGTGCTCTCAGAAAGCTTTACTGGCTATCCTTTTGATACTTGTTTCTGTTCCCTCTTTTCTAAAAATGTTCTTCTTTTCATAAACATGAACATATGCTGACACCCGAGATGAGGGTGTCACAAATCTACCCCCCTTAAATTGAATCTCGCCCTCGAGATTCGTTAGTAGAAAATAGATAGGGGAATTCAGCCTTAATATCCTCTTCACGCTCCCATGTGGCTTCAGCTTCAGTGTGATGGCTCCATTGTACCTTGCACCATCGAATCACTTTGTTTCGGGTGACCCTTTATTTTACGTCCAAGATTCGGATAGGGTGTTCTGCGTAAGTCAGGTCCTCTTGAAGTTTAAGTTCTCCCATTGATACTTGTTCCTCTGGTATTCTCAAGCACTTCTTGAGCTGGGATACATGAAACACGTCATGTACGTCGTAGAGGTGGTTTGGGAGCTCTAGTTGGTAGGCTACTTCTCCTCGCTTGTCCAAAATCTTAAATGGTCCGATGTAGCGAGGCGCTAGTTTGCCTTTGACGTTAAAACATCGTTGGCCTCGGATAGGCGATACCTTAAGGTATACGAAGTCTCCAACTTCAAAGGTCAACTTCCTACGCCTGTTGTCCGCATAGCCTTTCTGTCGTGACTGAGCAGCCTTTAAGTTTTCCCGTATCGTTTGGACTTGCTTTTCAGCCTCTTGTAGTACTTCGGGTCCAAACACCTGGTTCTCTCCAGTCTCGTTCCAGAACAGTGGCGTTCTACACCGTCTACCATATAAGGCTTCGAAAGGCGACATCTTCAAGCTAGCTTGATAGCTGTTGTTATAGGAGAACTCGGCATACGGTAAACTCCTATCCCAACTATGCCCGCGTTTCAAGGCGCAAGCTCTCAGCATGTCCTCCAAAATTTGGTTCATCCTCTCTGTTTGCCCATCTGTTTGTGGTGATAGGCGGAGCTAAAATCTAGTCGTGTACCCATGGCTTTCTGCAGCTTCCTCCAGAATCTAGAGGTAAACTGAGAACCTCGATCTGAGACTATCCTCTTTGGAACTCCATGACGGCACACGATCTGCTCCATGTACAACTCTGCCAACTGTGTAACGTTGTAACTGGCCTTTACCGGAAGAAAATGGGCGGTTTTCGTCAACCGGTCCACAATGACCCAGATGGAATCGTATCCTGACTGAGTCCTTGGCAGTCCGACGATGAAGTCCACACTGATGTCCTCCCATTTCCATTCAGGTATTTTCAAAGGTTGCAACAATCCAGCGGGTTTTTGATGTTCGGCTTTTACCCGTTGGCATGTGTCGCATAGGGCAACGTATTCGGCTATATCCCTTTTCATACCATCCCACCAATAGCAAGTTTTCAAGTCCTTGTACATTTTGGTGCTCCCCGGATGTATGGAATAGGGTGAATCATGTGCCTCCCTTAATATCATGTCGTGAAGGTGTCTTAGGTTTGGCACACAAATCCTTTTTCCTAGCCAAAGCGTACCCTTTTCATCCTCTTTGAAATCCTTCTCTATCCCTTGTCGGATTCTTTCCTTGATTTCCTTGATCCCCTCGTCCATTGCTTGTCCCTTTCTTATTTCTGCTCCAATGAGGAGTGGATCTCCATCATTTCCATGTTATTCAAGAATCCGAGGTGTAACCGTTCGAACTCCTTACGTGGTTCGGGTGGTAGCTCCTGAACCGTGAGTTGGTGGCATGCTCCCTTTCTGCTCAATGCGTCAGCGACTACATTGGCCTTCCCGGGGTGGTAGTTGATTCCCACATCATAATCCTTGATGAGTTCTAACCATCGACGTTGCCTCAAATTCAAGTCCGTTTGTGTAAATATGTACTTGAGGCTTTTATGATCTGTATAGATCTCACATCGATGACCAAAGATATAGTGTCTCCAAATCTTCAATGCATGCACCACTGCTGCTAACTCCAAATCATGTGTAGGATAGTTAAGCTCATGCTTCTTTAATTGTCGTGAGGCATAGGCTACCACTTGTCCTTCCTGCATGAGTACACACCCGAGCCCTTGTCTGGATGCGTCACAATATATGTCAAAGCTCTTGCTTACGTCTGGCAATACCAGAACTGGTGCTGTGGTTAGCCTTTTCTTGAGTTCCTCAAAACTTTCTTGGCAGGCTTGTGTCCATTTAAAGACTTTTCTCTTCATTAGCAACTCCGTCATAGGTTTTACTATTTTAGAGAAGTCTTTAATGAAGCGCCGATAGTATCCTGCCATCCCAAGGAAACTCCGAATATCCCTCACGATCTTCGGTTGGTCCCACTTCAGAACATCTCTCACCTTTCCAGGATCAACCGATACCCCTTCCTTGGAGATGATGTGGCCTAGGAAGGATATTTCCTTAAGCCAAAATTGACACTTGTTGAGCTTGGCATACAACTGATGCTCACGCAACTTCTGCAAGGTCAATCTCAGATGTTCTTCATGCTCCTCCTTACTTTTTGAATACACCATAATGTCGTCGATGAAAACCACGACGAACTTGTCCAAGTACTCCATGAAAACCTTATTCATAAGGTACATGAAGTATGCGGGTGCATTCGTTAATCCAAAGGACATAACGGTATATTCATATGAACCATACCGCGTTCGAAAGGCTGTCTTAGGTATATCGGATGGCTTAATCTTCAGCTGGAAATATCCCGACCGAAGATCAATCTTGGAGAACACTTGGGCTCCTTTCATTTGATCAAACAGGTCCTCTATACGGGGCAGAGGGTATTTATTCTTGATTGTTACCTCGTTGAGAGACCTGTAGTCCACGCACATTCTTTGGGTTCCGTCCTTCTTGTCCATGAAGAGTACCGGAGCTCCCCATGGTGACGAGCTTGGACGGATAAAACCCTTCTCCAACTGTTCTTGAATTTGCTTCTTGAGTTCAACTAACTCGTTGATGGGCATCCTATATGGTCTCTTAGCTATGGGTGCAGTTCCAGGTACCAAATCTATGGCAAACTCAATGTCCCGGTCAGGTGGCATACCTGGAAATTCTTCCGGGAACACATCCAAAAATTCCTGAACCACTGGAATGTTGTCCAGTGCTACTCCTTCAACATGGTTCAGATCCGCTCGTTCGGTCGCTTGCGGGGCTGACTCAAACTCGACACGGATACCGTGTTCGTTTATCAACTGCACGCTTCTCTCAGCGCATTGGATTACTCCATTGTGCTTGCTTAACCAGTCCATTCCGAGTATGATGTCAATTCCGTGGGAGTCCAAGAATTTAAGGTTGGCAAGGAAGTCTACCCCCCTTATTTTAAGGCTTACCTTAGGACATACTATACTAGTCCTCATTTCTCCTCCGGGAGAATTAACTAACATAGCACATTCTAGGTGGGATACGGGTAGATGATGTTTGGCAACATATTTGGATGATATGAAGGAATGCGATGCTCCGGAATCAAATAAATTGGTGGCCGGGTTGGAGTTGGCAAGGAACATACCAATTGCGACGTCCTCAGCCTGTTGTGCTTCCTCAACAGTGACATGGTTAACGTGGCCACGAGCATAGTTCTGCGGTCCACGGTTCCCTTGGTTGTCTCCTCCGTTTGGTCGCTGGTTCTGCTTGGGCACATTACCTTGTTGTCTAGGGCCTCTCTTCGGGCACTGGTTAGCGAAGTGGCCTACTTCCCCGCATGCAAAGCATGCCCTGTTGCCTACAGCAGCAGGTACGTTGGGGCGGGGGTTTTGAACAGGAGCGCCATTGTTAGGTTGGGGTGCAGGAGGCATGGGCACACGAGGTGCCGGTGCAACGGGCCGTTGCTGTGGTGGCTGACCAGGGCGGTACGTAGGAGTGGTCGATCCATACTGCGGTGCAGGGGGCATGGATCTAGGTCGTACGTTGCTCCCTTGGGGCTGGTATGGGATCTTCCTTTTGCACTCGCGCTCGATCTCTCGGATCTTGTTTTCAACCACAATAGCCTTATCAACTAGCTTCTGGAAGCTTACGTAGTCATTGTTGAGGAGCTGAACTTGGATCTCATTGTTCAACCCTCTCATGAACAGGTACTGCTTCCTCTGATCTGAGTTGACATCTTCGGGGGCATACCGGGACAGTTGTATGAACTTGTTGAGGTATTCGTTCACACTTTTCTGCCCTTGGCGGAGACCTTCAAACTCCTGCCTCTTGAGCATCATTACGCTAACAGGGATGTAGTGGGAGCGGAAATTTTCCTTGAACTCAGTCCAAGTGATTGTCTCCAGGTTGGCATGGGCGTTGCTCAAGGCATCCCACCAGTCAGCAGCTGCTCCCATCAGTTGGTGCGATGCAAAGAGAACCTTCTCTCGGTCGTTGCACTGAACAATGGCAAGCTTCTTCTCCATGGATTTCAACCAATCATCGGCCTCCATTGGATCGCTTGCTTGAGCAAAGGTGGGTGGTCGAGTCCTCATGAACTCTCCCAGCCTGTTATGAGCCGGTGGTGGTGGTGGCGGTGGTGCCGGAACGGGGTGTTGGCTGGCCTGCAACTGACCCAAAGTTTGGATCATGGTTTGCATAAGCTGGTTTTGCATGGCCATCAACCTTTCTAGGTTGTTTTCGCCAGCTCCGGGGTTAGCAGGAACTTCCTCGTGGTCATCTTCCTGGACGTTCCTTCGGCTGGCGTTTTCTCTCACCATCTGTGAGGGGGAACGAAATAGAATAGAAGGTTAGATGATTAGGTAGGTCTTATATGCATCAAGGTGAGTTGGACTATATATATTAGCCCTTATGAGGATGTGATCAAGTGCCGAAGCATTTCACTCCTCTTTCTTCTTACGTGTGGATATGGACAACGTTTTTGAGACGTCCCACCATTCACACTAAGCACATATTCACAATTAATCATTACAAGGGCCCACTCAACTCCTATTCAAGGATGGTTCCCTATGCCAAGGTGGTTTCAAAGCCAATCTAAGTTATTCACCCTAGGATGATTCCCTTGGTCAGTGTGGCTTAGCTACCTATGACTTCTATTCAGGGGTGTAACTTGCTGTCCACCCGTGGCTCTAATATCAATCTAAGGCTTCTATCTTAGGCGTGTAACCTACTGTCAACCCGTGGCTCTGATACCAATCTGTGACGCCCTCAATTCTGTGGAAAACCACGGAACCGAGAACTAATGCATATGTGTGCCCAGGATGTTTATCACACATACACATACGTTCCACAAACTGAATTCAGATTATATATATTACCACGAATAACATAGTTTATTACAACACCTCATGAGTCTTGGACTCATGCTCACAGCGGAAGTCCTTATTTCTACGCAGCGGAATTCTTATTTAAATGCGGAAGCAAAAACTAATGCGGAAGCAAAACTAAGCAGAAGTGGCTCCATCTCTACTCCCTCCACAGGCAAGGTTGAGAACAGATCACACGCCATAATGCTCTACTCGGTCTTCATAGTAGTCTTCTCTTGCTGTTGATGAAGAAATAATAATGCAAGTTTGAGCACAATGATGTACTCAGCAAGTGCGGGAATAACACATGATATGCAGCTCATAAACAAGGTAGATATAAAAGGCTTATTTGCAGAAAAGCAAATTTATAAAATCATGATAAAACAGCAGCTTAACTTTTAGATGAATGTAGTCCCAGCATGTATTAAATTACCAACATACCTTCATCACTTCCCGTGTTCCATCCGAACATTAACCAATCTTTTATTCATACTCACGAATACCTCCTCGTATTCGCTACCATTTCACCTCATAAAACAACCTCGTCTCGCACCGAGACCAATCTCATGTCATGACCCACCAGTCATGCAACCATCTCATCTCCCGGACTTAACAGTCCCAAACCAAACCATAACCAATAACCTTCCCAATAACCATTCCAATAACCATCCCAGTAAACATCCCATCTAATCATGGCAGTTTAGTCAGGTGCTCGTAACCGTAAGCTCGACTATCATGATAGTTTTAATAACTCTGCACAGTTTGCACCTCTTTACCCACAAGTTTGTGATTTTGTCACCCGTCGGCGACTGCAGAACCTCCATTATACCAGTACACAACCGTCGGTGTATGGTCAAGAGATCACAAAATAGCCTTTACAAAGGGGTTACTAGATGTATGGACTCACTAAGGTTTCACCGGCAGGCTAGAATCTCCAATTCTCCCACCCATGGGCCCCCTCTTGTGCCATGCAGTTCCCAGGGTAGTCCTCACTTGACTCCCATTCCCCGCGCCTTCCACAGTCCATAACACTCTAGCAACTTACCTAATTACTCAGCTAAGCCGCACCCATACTTGGCCTTGTGGTGGCACTGTTATCCTGGCATGTGCATGCATGAACCGGTCCTTAGATCTGCGGCAAGCAAAACCACACTCTCATGCTACCTCATTCACAAACCCAGGCTTGCCTAGATCTCCCTCCGATCCATGTTTATTAACCTCATCAGTTACTTATTATCAGTACGAATGCAGTTAGCTAGACACATCTATCTCGCTTCCCAATCCCATGGACTCAGCGAAGCATAAAGCAAAAACCATACCCGACTCATAAACTTCCCAGGCGACAAGGGTGGTTTAATCAAAACTAGTAAACTCCTATAAAAAGGGTTTTCCCATCATGTTTGACTCAGCACACACACACCTTTTTGCAAAACAAAATAGTTTTTCCCAAAACATAGGATCAACATGGTCAAGGAGCACTTGCCTTGTTCTTGCGGTTCCGGTTGTTCTTGATTCTCAAAACCTTGTTGCCGCAGCTCGTCGTAGACAGCTTCCTGATCCTGTCCTGCTATGTAGGATTCACGTGCATACAAGATTCACAGCAATCAATATTATTCACAAAACCCTAAACTAGATGCTATGATGTACATGCATGCTACCCTATGATTAGATTGATTTGTACGTGTTCTTGCATGGCTTGTATTGACAGAGGTATTTGGATCAAAGGTGGTCATGGCGATGATCTTGTCTTTAGATCAAACTGATCATCGAGTGATCTGCCCTCGAGAAAGCTTCTGTTCGAAAGGAATCAAAGAACAGATGCAAGAGATGAACAACATGATGTCGTAAGGTGGTATTGAAGTCCTACCTCACGCTCTTCTTGTCTTCGAGGTCCTCCTCAGACCGCTTGGTTCTTCTCCGATGATCTCCCTTGTTGTGCTTCGGTGATGTTTTGCTCGGCGAGTTAGGGCTAGGGCTCTAAGTCGTCGGCTCAGGAGTTGAAAGAGAAGTTCGTGATTTCGGCCAGAGGTTTTGGGTTCTATTTATAATCGGGAAGAGAAGAGTCCTAATCTGATTGGATCCCGAATAAAAGTTTTATTCAGATCTTGTTGGATCCTGACGTCTTATCTTTGGTAACATCGTGGAGTTTGGATCGGTTTTCGTTGCGTGCTGGTATCTTTACGCGTAAAAACCGCTCCAGACTCGTTACCTCCGTGATGATGAGCTCCGGAAGCTCCACGTGTCCTCCGGCCCTGGTATCTCTTCATCCGCAGAGACGAGCTCCGGTCGTGCCGCCTGTTAATCGATCGAGACCTCCCTCTTCTTCGGAGGTGAGCTCCGCGCACGCCACGTGTGGGTGCCGGTCTTTCCGCCTTTCCTTCCCTCAGGGACATGCCCCGAGGTCGACACGTGTTCAGCAGCGAGGGACCTCCGGAGATAAGCTCCGGTGGCGACACGTGTTCAATGAATCCGGACTTCTCGGAGATGGGTTCCGAAATTAACATATATCCCGTGCGACTGGTCCCCTAACTTCCGCGAGGACTAGCTCCGTGGATGACACGTGTCCTATGAAAAATGCCTTTGCTTCTTCCGCAGAGGCTATCTCCGCGGGCAGTACGTGTCCCACAGGGTCGGACCTCTTTCCAATTGCGGAGGTGACCCCCGAGCCTGCCACGTATCCAGTTTAGCGTTGGACCTCTCTAATCTCTTCGGGGATGAGTTCCGAACACACCACGTGGTCTGCTGGTCGTGAAAGTTGCCTTCGGTGCTCTCAGAAAGCTTTACTTGCTATCCTTTTGATACTTGTTTCTGTTCCCTCTTTTCTAAAAATGTTCTTCTTCTTCATAAACATGAACATATGCTGACACCCGAGATGAGGGTGTCACACTGCGGGTCCCACGGCACAGTGGCTCCTAATTTCAAATTCATTTTTAATTTGAATCTGTCGATAATTCAAATTGTGGAAACAACATCGCACGGAGGAAAGTCTTCGGTTGTTTGTGTGAGCAGAGAAACGGCAATTGAGTTGTGGAGCTGCTGTGGCTAACGATCAACAACACCGTGGAATTGCCTGCCTTCGGGAGCAAGGCATGAGCAGCAGCTCGGTGGCTGCCTCGGTGGCGAGCTCGCAGAGAAAGAAACACTGAGGGTTCTGCGTTCCCATGACGTGCGGGTCCCACCAAGTCTCCCCCTCCAAACAACCGTGGCTCCACAATTCAAATTCAAAAGTTGCAGCAAATTCCAAAAATTTGAATTTGATTTATGTGGTGTTAACTCTCATTTGTGCTCGCATTTGAACTACCGGGTTTATTCCCTTTTTGGCTAGTTTTCTTTTGTAGCCCTTCCTTTATTTCATGTGGCAAAATTTTGAATTTGAAAACAAATTTAGGAGGAGCATACCCTGCTGATTTGAATTTCCATAGAACATCAGCAAGGCTCAACTTGGGGATTTTACAGGTACTGCCCTAGGAACTGCATGGCATAAGAGGGGGCCCGTGGGTGGGAGAATGGAGATTCGAGCCTGCCGGTGAAACCTCAAAGGGTCCGTACATCCTAGTAGCCCCTTTGTAAAGGCTATTTTGTGATCTCTTGGCCATACACTGACGGTTGTGTACTGGTATAATGGAAGTTCTTTCTAGTCGCTGACGGGTGATGAAATCATAAACTTGTGGGTAAAGTGGTGCCACCTCTGTAGAGTGTAAAACTATCATGATAGCCATGCTTCCGGTCACAAGCACCTGGCCAACTTCCATGATTAGAGGCAAAACTTGGGATGTTTATTCGGGTATGGTTATGGTATGGTCATCGGGATTTGTTTTGGGACTGTTTTGAGTCATGACAATGAGTTTGGTTTCGATTATATGAATATGAGATGGTTATGAATATTTATGAGTATGAGATGAACTTGAGAAAGATTAATTGCTGGTTGAGACTTGATAAATGATGAATTATGATGAAGGGATGTTGGTGAAATACTTGGTTATGATGGGATTTAACTCACCTAGAAATAGTTGTTATTTTTACCATGTTTGTGAAATAAAATTTGCTTGCTGCAATGAGCCTTTTTATTGCCGACCTTGTTGTAAGCTACATGTCATACTTTTCCCACACTTGCTGAGTACGACATGTACTCACCCTTGCATTCCCACATATACATCAGCTATAGGAGAAGAGTACTTCGAGAAACAAGTGGAGTACTAGACGTGCGTAGTACTGTCAACATGCCTGTGGAGTTGAAGTTGGAGCTTGTTGTCTTAGCCATTTTCCTATGTCATTTAGAGTCTTCCGCTGCAAGAATAAGTTAGAGATTCATGAGTGAGACATTGAGTCATTGTAATAAAGTACTTAAAACACTATTTATTCGTGGTTATATTCTGAATTCAGTTTGTGGGATATATGTGTATGTGTGATGAACATCCTGGGCACACATATGCATTCACTTTGTTCTATTTTCGGAACCAGGTGTCACAGGCTGAAAACCATCGTAATTAAGCTAATTACAAAAGTTTACACCTTACTTACGACGGATTTGGCCGTCATAAGTTTATCGTATTCCTGTAGTTCCTAAACTCTCAATTCATCTTGTAGGATCGGAGAGCACGTGAAAAGCTACCAAAAGGAGGGTCAATGTAGATTTAAACTTTTTAGCGGAAGCAACAAAAAACCCCTCGGTAGGAAATCGATCTGTTAAAGAAATTGTGTATGCGACTGATCTAAATGTGTTCAACCGTGACAAAGTAGTATATATTATGGAGAATCAAGTCACGAAGACACGACAATAATAATCACGGAAATTCGTCAAGAAAAACTCAAGTTATGATCGAAAGATCAAACGAGGGTCAATCTATTCTACTCGAGTAAAAACCAGATCTGCAACACTTAAAAGAAACTCATTTAGATCAGAAACTATAAATCCAATGACCGTGAAATTTTCACAGATGATAGATAATCAAGTTGTGAGGACAACCAAAAAAGAATCACGTCAATTGGATCTGTAAACTCGAGTTATGATCAAAATACCGAAGCATTGTCGTGTTGCCCAGAAACTCGACGAGAAAAACTTGACAAAAACAAGTCGGACGAACAAAGCACAAAAGCTCCTCTAAATTATGAATTTTATTGATCAAAACATAAGAGGGACAGCCCAAGGTCGTCTTACCATGAACCGTGGCCTCCCTTGCTTATATAATCAGCCCGGAGGCCAACCCAATTCAAACTAGGACTCTGATCCTACTCAGTTTTTGAATCGAAACTTTACATAACTGCTCAAGACTCTTCTATACGCAAATAGAAGCAATTTTAAGACTTCCAAACACCTTAGAAACATTCCTAAAACAACTCAACTTCGTGTCCCACACGAAATCCTATCATAACCAACTCAAATCTTTCCATATTTGAGCCACAACCGACTCAGTTGCAGCCTGAGTCCATAATCGAGTCGGTTGGACCTTTCCTACCAATTCTTTACGTCCACATCCCTTCATCACGCTTTGGAACCATGTTGTCACGTCCATGCACTCTTTGCACACATGCAAATACCTTCCAACGACGTACACGATACCTTCATATGCATTGTTCATGATCCAAACATGTTGCGCGACCTCCTGATCAACTCAACCATAATTCTTCCCGAACTTGGTTGTTGAACCTCATCTTCTCCCTAAGACTAGTTCAATGGATCCCGCCACCAGCCATATCTTGAACTCAAGCAACACCTGCACATTAATAAACAACCAATACTTTCGAGCACAAGTACGCGACTTGACTCACGTTAGTTTCGAAAACCACAACACCTTACATGAACACCTCACATAAGCATGTTGTAAACCATAGCAAAATGTTAACCACCGTAAACAGCCATAACACTTCAAAAACTTAGTAAAAGAATACTAAGCAAACTTTCCAAGGATATAAAGCAAGTTCAAAACATTTGTATGGTAAAAATAGAACCATTGCGATTTAGCTCTGAACCTTGCCAAAGCTAACCGGACCTTGAGCCGGAGCTTACCAAATCTAGCAAAACCTAGCACCGGAACTTACCAAAGCTACTCGGACCTACCGCCGAAGCTAACCAAACACATGTCGGATCTAGCCATAGCAAATCGGACCTTACGTCGGATCTTATCGGAGCTACGACCTAGAGTCAGACCATGACAAAAGAGTGTTTTGGCAGAATTCAAAACTTTTATCGTCATAGCCAATGTATTCAACACACATAGGTCTCATAATTTCCCCCTTGATGAATGCACTGGCAACACCACTTAAAATCCGAACATTGGCTTATTCACATGAAAAGTTTTGAAAAAAATCAAATGAAAAAGAATTTTCGAAACAAAAATTTCTCCCCCTATACATATTTCTCCGCCTTTGTAAATCAAAAACAAAATGAGAAGAAAAGCAAAATTTCTCCCCCTGAGAAGAATCGTGCCAAAACACTTGTGAATCGTGCAATGTGTGATCAATTTCTCCCCCTTTGACAATGTATTCAGCAAGGTTCAAAAGAAAAATTTTAATTGTTATAAGCATATTTATAACATATACATATAAAACAAAGCTCATCCAAGCCATACTATCAAGTAACTTACACTATCACATCAATGAGATACATAAAGTAGTAAAAACCATGCTAGAGATCAAGTGTAATTTTCAATTTAAACAAGTCATGATCTCACAAACTTAACCCTGTCAAGACCTAAAAGCATGACACTTGTTGCTGCATTTTAATTATTTTTTAAAGCACAAATTTAGATCATATGACATTTGCAAGAGATTATATGCCGCATCAGCCTTATTCTAACCAACCAAGCCAACCCTATGTCATTTCACAATCAGAAGCTTAAGGACATGATTTTAGTCATACACAACTTCTTCCAAGTTCATATCTAAGTGCAATGATAAGCCATCTCAAAAGAAGTGCGATGCATGCATATTCTCCTGATCTTTTTCTCAATTTTTCATTTGAACATAAAAGCTCAACATGTGAATAGTTGATTGATTATTTTTTCATTATTAAAAGCATTTGTGAGCATGCAACAAGTTTAAAACAGCAAGAAAGTTCGATAATGACCAGATTTAGTGTAAATAATTATTCTAATTACTAGTCATGGCAAAAACTACAAAATGTATAACATGAGTAATGTAGAAAGAACTTTCAGCATATAAAAAGAATCACAAAGTCATATATGTATGAAATACTATGCTCATATTATTTTAAATTCAGATTCACACAAAGACTTCCCAAGTTTCAACCCCCTCGCTCAATTTAAGCCAAGAGGATGCATAACCCCTATTTCACTACGAATGAAACAAATGTGAAATCCAAAAGTTTTGTAAAAATGTCAGCCACTTGTTGTTCGGTATCTACATGGTGAAGCACAATGTTTCCTTTTTCATCATTATCACAGAGAAAGTGATACCTAATGTCAATGTTCTTTGTTCTCGAATGTTGCACGGGGTTTTTAGCAATGCAAATGGTACTAGTGTTATCACAAAATAGTGGAACACTATCTAGATCAACCTCATAGTCCTTAGGTGTTTGAACAATCCAAAGAATTTGTGAGCAAGCGCTAGCAGCAGCTACATATTTAGATTCGGCTGGGATTGTGCAACTGAATTTTGTTTTCTAGAGGACCAAGCAACAAGTGAATTACCAAGAAAATAACAAGCACCCGAAGTACTTTTTCTTATCAATTCTACAACCCCAAAATCAACATCCGAAAAAGGTTTCAAAGTAACGGTTGAGGAAGAAGGAAGAAAAATCCCAAATTCTTGAGTTCCATGTAAGTACCTGAGAATTTTTTGACGGCTTGACGATGTGAAGCACAAGGGGAAGCTTGAAGTCGTGCACACATACGTTGAATTGTATGTCCGGTCTTGATGTCGTGAGGTACAAAAGTGATCCAATCATACTTCTCTACTATTTTTGATCCACGGGTTCACCATCTTCATCAAGTTCAAGTGTCGTTGCTGTACTCATTGGTGTCCGAAGAGACTTGCTTTTGTCCATGTTGAAGCGCTTAAGAAGGTCTCTTCTATACTTTGTTTGATGCACAAAAGTACCCTCCTTGGTTTGCTTGATTTGCAGCCCCAAAAAGTATGTGAGTTATCCCATCATACTCATCTCAAATCCTGAACTCATCATAGCTGAAAACTTGGACACAAGATCATGAGAAGCACAACCAAAGATAATACCATCCACATACACTTGAATGAATAATGAGTCATTACCATGCTTAAGCACAAAAAGACTTTAATCAACCTTGCCCATGGTAAACCCTTTTTCAAGTAAGAATGTTTTTAACCTATCATACCATGATCTAGGCGCTTGTTTAAGACCATACAAGTCCTTGGACAGTTTGTAAACATGATTAGGAAAAATTGGATTTTCAAAACCCAGTGGTTGCTTGACATAAACCTCCTGATCTATATAGCCATTAAGAAAAACACTTTTAACATCCATTTGATATAACTTGAAACCTTTAGATGCAGCAAATAGTAACAAGATTCTTATGACCTCTAATCAAGCAACAAGAGCAAAAGTTTCATCAAAATCTAGTCCTTCAACTTGTGTGAAACCTTGAGCAACCAAACTAGCCTTATTCCTAACCACAACCCCATCCTCACTTTGTTTATCTTACCCATTTAGTTCCGATTAGAGTGTGACCTTGAGGTGGAGGTACAAGTTTATAAACATTATTTATTTCAAAATTTTCTAACTCTTCTTGCATGACAATAATCCAAGATTCATTAGTGAGTGCGTGTGATATATCTTTGGATTCAAAAAAAGCAACAAATGCAGAATAAGCGTGAAAGTTTGGATCACAACCTGGACCGTGTGACTCGTTCATGCAAGTTTCCAATCATTTGTTATGAAGGATGACTTTTGAGGACCCGGAGAGAAGTAGACAATTCACAAGCTCCTTCTTCTTCATTTTCATCACAAATTGAAGAATTGTGACTTGAGGACGATCTGGACCAGCAATGGTGGTCGTCGGTGCTGGTTATGAATCAAAATCAGGAGCTGGAACAATGTCATTACCTCCTGAATTTTCAGGCAGCAGCATCACTTCTTCATCTTCTTTGATGAAAATACTCTCCCCCTGCGGATATGGGTCTGGTCATGCAATATTAGAGCTAGTACCTGGGCTAGCTTCATTAAAAGAAACCTCACAGGTCTCTATAATTTTGTTAGTGTCATGTAAAAGCATACGGTAGCCTCTAGTATGACATGGATAACCAAGAAACATGTCATCAACGGATCTAGGTTCAAATTTATCAAGATTACCATGTTTCTTAACAAAGCACTGCAACCAAAGACCAGAAACTGTGTGACACTAGTCCTATGTCCAAACCGAAGTTCATATGGTGTTTTACATAGCTTAGCACGCAAGAAAACACGATTTGAGACATAACAAGCAGTTGCAATTGCATCAGCCCAAAATTTTCTAGAATTTAATATTCATCAAGCATAGTCCTAGCCATCTCATCTAAGGTTCTGTTCTTTCTCTCTACAACACCGTTTTGTTGAGTTACATATGGTGAAGAAAATTGATGATCTATTCTATTTTAAGCACAAAAGTGATCAAATGATCGATTTTAAATTCGGTTCCGTTATCACTTCTAATTCCTTTTAAAGATCCTGGGTGATCAATTGATAATCTAAGAAATAAGGTTCTAAAGTGACTAAAAATTTCATTTTTAGATGCCATAAAATAAACACAAGAGTATCTAGAATAGTCATCAACAATCACAAAAACGTACCATTTAGCTCCAAAGTATTGAACACGTGAATATCCTACGGTGTCAAGGTGTTAAATGTGACCCGGTTCAGTTGTCATGGTCATTGTAAGAGGAGCATGTGAACCTGCAACCATCTTAGCATGTCTACAAGAAGAGCACACAATTTCTCTGTTCCCTTTAAGCTTAGGCAACCCACGTATGCGATCAAGAGCACTAACACGTGTGAGATGATCAAAGCCTACGTGACCAAGTTTACGATGCCAAATATAATTCTTTTGAATCATTAGCACTAGACATCTATGCTTAGAGGATGACATATCAAAATCAACTTTAAAAACTCTTCTAAACTGAGACATATTAAAAATGAGCTCACTATTTGAATCTACAACCTTTCAACAATTTTTAATGAAAATAATTTCCAGATTTTCATCTAGCAATTGTAAAACAAAAAGCAAATTGTATTTCAAAATTTTAACAAGTGTCACATCTTTTAAAGTGTAGTGATTATTTACTCTAACCGAACCCTTAGAAATTATAGGAGTTGAAGAATTATAGGCAAAAGAAATATTTTCTACATGTGACATAAAAGAGAGGGAGGAGAACTATTCTTTGTTACCGGTCATGTGGCATGAGCATTCTGAATTCACAATCCAAATGTTCTCCTTCCTCAAGCGTGTAACCTATATAGAAGTACAATACGTCGATGACTCAATACTAGGGTTAGTCAAAAGGCATTTAGAAATCTAGTACTGAGTCACACGACGTCCAGCAGAAGTAACACGCAAAGGCTGAGATAAAACAGCAGGTTTATGAGACAAAATTTGAGAATTTTTTTACCCAACTACTGACCTACGAGGTGTTACATGAGTAGCACTAAAAACAGTAGGTCCAGAAGCAAACTTTGCATGTTTTTGACTCATTACAGCAGGTTGCATATTCCTTACATTCGGTTCAGCACACGCAACATGTTTTACACAATTGTTATGTGATCTAGCAATCATTCTTTCCTTTTTCTATTGCTTAGCTAGTCTATAATAAAAATTTATGACATGACCATCTCTACCATAGTAGGTACAATAAAATTTAACTTTATGTTCATGTCAAGATGAACAAACAACATGTTTATCTGAAACTGAATGAGACAACACTCCTGCAGATTTAAAAACCAGTTCTTTTTGTTTAGGAACTATTTTAATCAAACCACTTCCTAATGACTTTACAATTTTAGGTGGATGTGATTTAGCATGAGCATGGGAATCAAAACCTGAACCAGTTTTATCATTGTAAGATTTAGAAGAATTCAACACTAAGTTCATATTCTTATTTCTATTATAAAACCGCTATAGTGTCATATTCATGTCATCAAGATTCTTAGACAAGTCTAGGCAGTTTTGACATGAAGTTTTTCCTTTTAGTTTACAATTGGAACAATACTTAACTTCATGAGAATGTAAAACATTGTTCAATATAGAGATTTCATTCATAGCATCTTGTAATTTTTTATTAATATCATCACAAGTAGAACAATGCAAATCAATTGTAGAACAACAAGCATCTTTCAAATTTTTATCATTAAGTGCAGCAAGCTCTCTGTTCTTTTCAATCTCTAACTTAAGTTTATCAAGTGTGGAGGTATGTGCATTTTTAGAGAGGACAATTATTCATATATTAAATCATATGAGGAACAAGAATCATCACTAGGAATCAAAGATTTCGAACGATTAATTTCATATTCTAGTGACTCAATTTTAGCAGCATTGTTCCTAAGCTTTTTGTCCTTTTTCTTAACTATAACAATGGCACGAGAAATAGCATCACACATTTCTTCGCAAGTAGGACATACCTCTTCATTGCCGTTGTTGTGTTCTGCCTCCTCCATACTTGAACTTGACTTGCCCGCCATAAAGCATAAGTTTGTCAAATCATCTGCATCTTCGTCACTTCCGATGTCCACATCGATCGAGCCAAGTTCTTGAAGTGCAGAGATAAAACTATTTACAAATTGACGTCCTATAAAACCTTTCTTCTTTTTCTTATCATTTGCAGAGGAGTGCTTCATCCTGGTTTGTTTTTCATCACGGGACGTAGGACCTAAAAGGTTAGGGCAATCAGTACGAAAATGTCCTGTCTTACCACATTCGAATCATCGTTGAGGTCCGACACTTCTTCTCCTTCTAGTTCTCACATTTTGTAATGCTTTTGAGGGCCGAGTAGAGATGAGTGCAAGTTCTTCCTCTGGAAACTCTTCAATCTGTTCAAGGGTTTGAGAGGACAACAAAGAAAGTGTTCTAGAATTGAAGATTGACTAGAGCTAGGCATGTCACGTTGTGAAACAAATGCAAGAGACTTGTTGGCTTTCTTACGTGATATTATATCAATTTCATGAGTTTTTAACTTAGAATATAGCACATATAATGTAAGTGTACTCATGACAGTAGATTCACGAATAGATATAACTTGCATCTCCTAAATTGACATGTCTAATGCACTTAGTAATTGCCTAGCATTTTCAGCATCTAAAAAATTAACGTTGACACTACGCAAGTTGCTGAGAATTTTATTGAAACGAGCAAAGAGGTCATCGATTGACTCACAGGGTTGCATCTCGAAGCGCATCTATTCTTTCTTGAATATTTCTTGTCTTACCCCCTTGATCGTATTGGATCCTTTGTGGTAGTAAGAAAATGCTTTCCACACATCGTATGCAGATCGGAGGTGTGCAACACGGTTGAATTCACTTTGAGTTAATCCTTGTATGATCAAAGTTTCGTGCTTTGTTGTTGTTGTCGACATCTCTCATGTTCGTAGCCGTGACATGATCATTTGGCGGCACGTCATAAGGCTTGTACACCTTTTCTCGTATTGCGAAGCTTTACGCTTGGATGAAAGCCTCCATTCGTGCCTTCCAAACCTAAAAATCAGTGTCAGTGAACACACAAGGTTTTACGGAGTATTTCTCCATGATGATTAGTCAAAACACGTGCAAATCGAAAAATATTAAAGCACCGTGGCTCTGATACCAATTGTAGGATCAAAGAGCATGTGAAAAGCTACTAGAGGGGGGTGAATGGTAGATTTAAACTTCTTAGCGGAAGCAACAAAAACCCCTCGTCGGAAAATCGATCTGTTAAAGAAACCTTGTATTCGACTGATCTAAATGTGGTCAACCGTGACAAAGTGGTATATATTATAGAGAATCAAGTCACGAATACACGACAACAAGAATCATAGAAATTCGTCAAGGAAAACTCAAGTTATGATCCAAAGATCAAACGAGAGTCAATCTGTTCTACTCGAGTAAAAACCAGATCTGTAACACTGCAAAGAAACTCGTGTAGATCAGAAACTACAAATCCAATGACCGTAAAATTTTCCTACACGATAGATAATCAAGTTGTGAAAACAAACCAAAAAAGAATCGCATCAATTGGATCTGTAAAACTCGAGTTATGATCAAAACACCGAAGCACTGTTTGCAGAGGAGTGCAGAGATAAAACTATTTACAAATTGACGTCCTATAAAACCTTTCTTCTTTTTCTTACCGTTTGCAGAGGAGTGCTTCATCCTGGTTTGTTTTTCATCACGGGACATAGGACCTAAAAGGTTAGGGCAATAAGTACGAAAATGTCCTGTCTTACCACATTCGAATCATCGTTGAGGTCCGACACTTCTTCTCCTTCTAGTTCTCACATTTTGTAATGCTTTTGAGGGCCGAGTAGAGATGAGTGCAAGTTCTTCCTCTGGAAACTTTTCAATCTGTTCAAGGGTTCGAGAGGACAACAAAGAAAGTGTTCCAGAAGATGAAGATTGACTAGAGCTAGGCATGTCACGTTGTGAAACAAATGCAAGAGACTTGTTGGCTTTCTTACGTGATATTATATCAATTTCATGAATTTTTAACTTAGAATATAGCACATATAATGTAAGTGTACTCATGACAGTAGATTCACAAATAGATATAACTTTCATCTCCTAAATTGACATGTCTAATGCACTTAGTAATTGCGTAGCATTTTCAACATCTAAAAAATTAACGTTGACACTACGCAAGTTACTGAGAATTTTATTGAAACGAGCAAAGAGGTCATCGATCGACTCACCGGGTTGCATCTCAAAGCGCATCTATTCTTTCTTGAACATTTCTTGTCTTACCCCCTTGATTGTGTTGGATCCTTTGTGGTAGTCAGAAAATGCTTTCCACACATCGTATGCAGATCGGAGGTGTGCAACACGGTTGAATTCACTTTGAGTTAATCCTTGTATGATCAAAGTTTCGTGCTTTGTTGTTGTTGTCGACATCTCTCATGTTTGTAGCCGCGACGTGATCATTTGGCGGCACGTCATAAGGCTTGTACACCTTTTCTCGTATTACGAAGCTTTGCGCTTGGATGAAAGCCTCCATTCGTGCCTTCCAAACCTAAAAATCAGTGCCAATAAACACACAAGGTTTTACGGAGTATTTCTCCATGATGATTAGTCAAAACACGTGCAAATCAAAAAATATTAAAGCACCGTGGCTCTAATACCAATTGTAGGATCAAAGAGCATGTGAAAAGCTACCAGAGGGGGTGAATGGTAGATTTAAACTTCTTAGCGGAAGCAACAAAAATCCCTTGTCAGAAAATTGATCTGTTAAAGAAACCTTGTATTCGACTGATCTAAATGTGGTCAACCGTGACAAAGTGGTATATATTATAGAGAATCAAGTCACGAATACACGACAACAAGAATCACGGAAATTCGTCAAGAAAAACTCAAGTTATGATCCAAAGATCAAACGAGAGTCAATCTGTTCTACTCGAGTAAAAACCAGATCTGTAACACTGCAAAGAAACTCGTGTAGATCAGAAACTACAAATCCAATGACCGTAAAATTTTCCTACACGATAGATAATCAAGTTGTGAAAACAAACCAAAAAAGAATCGCGTCAATTGAATCTGTAAAACTCGAGTTATGATCAAAACACCGAAGCACTGTCGTGATGTCCAGAAACTCGACGAGAAAGGCTTGACAAAAACAAGTCGGACAAACAAGGCAAAAAAAACTCCTCTAAATTACGAATTTTATTGATCAAAACATAAGAGAAACAGCCCAAGGTCGTCTTACCATGAGCTCTGGCCTCCCTTGCTTATATAACCAGACCGGAGACCAACCCAATTCAAACTAGGACTCTAATCCTACTCAGTTTCTGAATCGAAATTTTCCATAACTGCTCAAGACTCTTCTATACGCAGATAGAAGCAATTTTAAGACTTCCAAACACCTTAGGAACATATTCTACATTCCTAAAACAACTCAACTTCGTGTCCCACACGAAATCCTATCATAACCAACTCAAATCTTTCCATATTTGAGCCATAACCAACTCAATCACAACCTGAGTCTATAATCCAGCCGGATGGACCTTTCCTACCAATTCTTTGCGTCCACATCTCTTCATAACGTCTTGGAACCATGTTGCCACGTCCATGCACTGCTTGCACACGTGCAAACACCTTCCAACGACGTCCACGATACCTTGATATGCATTGTTCTTGATCCAAACATGTTGCGCGACCTCCCGATCAACTCAACCATAAATCTTCCCGAACTTGGTTGTTGAACCTCATCTTCTCCCGAAGTTTAGTTCAATGGATCCCGTCACTAGCCATATCTTGAACTCAAGCAACACCTGCACATGAATAAACAAACAATACTTTCGAGCACAAGTCCGCGACTTGACTCACGTTAGTTCCGAAAATCACAACACCTTACGTGAACACCTCACATAAGCATGTTACAAACCATAGCAAAATGTTAACCACCGTAAACAGACATAACACTTTAAAAAATTAGTTAAAAAATACTAAGCAAACTTTTCATAGATATAAAGCAAGTTTAAAATATTTGCATGGTAAAAACAAAACCATTGCGATTTAGCTCCGGACCTTACCAAAGCTAACCGGACCTCAAGCCGGAGCTTACCAAAGCTAGCAGAACCTAGCACCGGAACTTACCAAAGCTAGTTGGACCTACCGCCAGAGCTAACCAAACACATGTCGGACCTAGCCATAGCAAGTCAGATCTTACGTCGGATCTTGTCGGAGCTCGGACCTAGAGTCAGACCTTGATAAAAAGAGTGTTTTGGCAGAATTACTTTTATCGTTATAGCCAATGTATTCAGCACACATAGGTCTCACACATCTCATGTCTTCGAGCGCCTAGTGTCGTGGCAGCCATGTCGCTGCCTCTATCCTCCCTCCTGCGCCTAGGACCAGGCCTAGGGTCGCCGACACTGCCTCTTCTTCTCCCTTCCTTACTCTAAATTCACTATTGTCGCACACATAACATTTATCAACATTATGCTTGATGATAATCTCATAGAAGCAACATTTGACTCCCCATTCAACTCCTCCTTTGGGCATGTTGTCCTTGTTAAAAAAAGAATTCTTTCTATATGTTGAATGTTAAGCATATTTATATCTTTCTAGTGATCTTTAAGCTATTAATTGATAATATTTATTCTTAATGTTTGTAATATGGTAAACTTTTAAAGTTCGGAGACGTGCATCAACTCTATTTTTTCCACCAATCTATATATTAGAACCATAAGATTGTATATCGTTTAGCTTCTTTTTTTATGTGGAAACCATTTTATCTCCATTTATAACAAACAGAGATTCAAGATTACAAAGTTTGTGTCATCAAGCAGCTCTTAGCATGTTTATAGCTGCCTAGACAACCCACATCATCCCCCTCGGACTTTAAACCACACATGCAACATATTACTTCTTACATACCATCAAACATATTGCACACAGCCACCAAAAAACACTATCAGATATGCAAATCACAAAGCGACTAAGGTCCTGTTTGGCACAGCTTTTGAACTAGCTTTTTTATAAAAATAAGCTGCGGGTGTACCAAACAGTCAGCTTCTCTAGAAGCTTATTAGTTCAGTTGTTTCTCAGAATGAACTAAAAGCAGGATATAAGTTTAAGCTGCTGTTCACCAGCTTTTCAGACAAGCTGCTTTTTTAACAAGTTTAAGCCGTGCCAAACAGGGCCTAAATGAAAAATGCATTTCCCTTCTTTTTGTTGCAACAACTGGGCACTCCACAAACTCATTATTCCCTCGATTTAGGGCATGTCAACCTCATCTGCCCACCTTAAGTTTGAATCACTCTTATAGCTTCTTGCATCATAGATTTGGCGCCCAGTTGGATGATTTTTTTTGCATCTCCTGCGTGTATAAACCTGCCGAGTAGATCATTAGAGAACATGCATAGAAGATTATCTCTCCAGAGTGTTTGATTTTGTTGGATTGATCTCCAACCGAGCTTAGTCCACGCAACCAAGTCTGGCCCATTAGGCGTCCTGATCGAGGGCACACAATACAGCCCGTTTGGCTGTGAGACCCTATCTAAACTCATTCCATACCGATCACTTAAGCACAACAGTAAGGGGAAGGCCCCAGCACCACTTCGTCTTTCGCCGTCACCTCCGGCTGCCGTTGTCGCCACGGCATCGACTCGTCGCTGCGTCGATCCATCGCTGCATCGAGCTTGTCGCTGCAACAACTGTCATCATTATCGAGCCCAAAGGTACATATATAAGATCGATAATTTTTTACACTCCAATTACCTATTAGATCAGACCATTAGTGATATAAGAAACCTAACAATGGCATCAGAGCTGGATCTAATGGCTAATCTAGATCGGGAAAGAGATAAGAAATCAGATATGAAATTAGATTGGACGGAGTAGGCTAAATTCATTTCACCGTCGATATCCTGAGCCAGGGTACGTCTCCACTGGTCTGAAAGCGCATAGCTCGTCACCAGCGTGTGCGACAAAGGTGCCTCTGGAGCATCACGCTGCCACGGTGTTGCGCGCACCACCTTAGGCTGAGCACCGCAGCCCTCAGCCAAACAACCGGCCTCTCTCCCATCGCTGCTGCGCCCATCAGCCCTCCTGCTGTGTTGCCTTGGGCTGCACATCATCTTTTAGAGCCCACGCGAACAAAGCATGCTTTTGTGCCTCACGATAGAACTCACCCACGTATCCATCGGAATGGATCTGCTCGCCAGCACCAAGCCTCGATGTGTGCGCTGGCTGAAGGGCGCAGATGCGTTGCTCCAGTTTTTGGGAG
The DNA here is from genome assembly GCA_030760725.1 of Neostapfia colusana. NCBI lineage: Eukaryota > Viridiplantae > Streptophyta > Magnoliopsida > Poales > Poaceae > Neostapfia > Neostapfia colusana. The sequence continues at coordinate 2,371,801 of JASWHV010000005.1, read as the reverse complement.
AAGTGCCTTGCTCGGCATCCCGCGACTCCACAATCCACGCGCGCAGGCGCGACCTTCGGCCTCGCTGCATGGTGTCGTGGGCGCCGCCCCGGCCTCAAGCTACAGCGCCGTCTACGCGCAGCGTGACGTTGCCGCACATTCCGGATCGTGACCGGACCTCAAACCCACCGCTCGCCCACGCTGCGCGCGCACCTTGGGTGCCGCATCGTGCGCCACCGATGCCGAGTCCTGCGCTTCTCTCTGATCCCCATTTTTCGTTTGGGAGATAACAAAGTTAAGGCCTAGTGGAGAAATAAGAGGGAGTCAGTTGGAGGCTAGGGTTTGACCATGGAAGATGCGTTTTGAGTATTTATTCCTCCGATCTGAACGCTCGGCCGTTGGATAAAATGAGCGGCTGGGATATGTTGGACTGAATTTTGGCCCAGGTGGGAGTAAGGCAACTTGGCCCAGGTTTTCATTTCGGCTCGGGCTCGCGCGAGCAAGCAAGCAGGCCCCTCATGGGTGTGTTTTATTGCTCGCGTAAGAATTATTAAGTAAAATAGTTTTCAATCTGTTAGGTCATATTCATTTGGTATAATTAAGTTTTATTTTTTGTTATAAATTTGAATTAATAGAATCTAAGAGATCCAAATTGTTATAATTTGGAAATGAGTAATAAATATGGATAAGATTCATTAAATTAGTTGCTGGAATTTTGAAATTATGTCATTTGAAATTAATATAATTTGTAAATTACTCTTAAGTATGAATTTGAATTAATAGAATCTAAGAGATCCAAATTGTTATAATTTGGAAATAGTAATAAATATGGATAAGATTCATTAAATTAGTTGTTGGAATTTTGAAATTATGTCATTTGAAATTAATATAATTTGTAAATTACTCTTAAGTATGAGGCATTTTTTCTTTTAGTAACGCTTTTGCTGTATTAATCTTTTAGTATGTTGTTTCTGATTAAATTTTTACCATCATGAAAATTTGATTAGAATAATTATGATGTATTGATTTAGTATATTAAATTTATTTTTTGGCCAACATTGTTGATAAAGTTTACTATGTTTTAAAGAGCTATTAAGTTAATTTAAGATTTTTCTATATCTGCCCAACTGTGACGTAGAATTAATGTTTAACTATGTTAAGTTATTATATTTTAATTTTTGTCTCATAAGTTAATTTTATAAGTAGATCGGAACCAAGAGGAAGATTTAATTGGAAAATCAGTTAAGTAGCCATGATGATGAAATCATCATGATTAACATTAGTAAGCTTTAATTAAATTTTGGATGTTTATGATGTGCATATACATGATTTTAGTAGAATTATATGTATCACTAAGTATTGTATATGCTATAAGATTACTGAGTTATTAAGTGTAGTAATTTATTAGTAAGCTTCCGTTGCTACTGTAAGTTATTAGATTAAGTATTATTTTAATTAAATTGGATCTAACATGAAAGTTTAAGTAAAAGAATAATTAGGCAAGCATGATAATTATTTTGTTATAGAAAATTTTGTCAAGTAGCTAACGTAAAAGACAAAATTTACTATCTTTAAGATGTTTTCAGTACTGTATTTTGTCAAGTAGCCAACGTGAAAGATAAAACACACTATTTTTGTTCTATTGTTAAGTTAAAATTTTGTCAAATAGCCAAAGTAAAAAACAAAATTTTATGTTTTAAGAGATTTTAATATTGTATTTTGTCAAGTAGCCAACGTGAAAGATAAAACACAATATTTATATATTGATTACAAAGTTAAGTTAAATTTTAAGTAGTCAACGTGAAAGATAAAATTCTAAGTTTTAAAATGTTTTAAATAATATATTTTGTCAAGTAGCCAACGTGAAAGATAAAATATAATATTTGATATATATATATATATGCTTTATTTTATAATCATTTATTCATGGTCGTGCTTTGCTCAAATAAGTCAATTATTGAGTAACATATTAAACAATATGTGTCTCTAGTTTGACCAATGTTGAATTAATCAGTACATATTTTCGTAAAGATTGACTTAGTACTTATGTTTAATATTGGTTCAGATTTATTTCTCAATTTGTTTTCTCAGATGATGAAACTTTCTCTAAACCTTTCATTTTAATTTTAAAAATTAAGTCTCTTGATAGGAAAATTTAGACGTATATATACGCTCTTAATAAGTTTCTAATATCTTTGAGATCATAAGGGGAATAATTCCAAAATTTGCACCATTACTAGAATCAGTTTACTGAATCTTTAAATACGTATACTAGCACTCGTTTAGAGTTGTTGTTTACGAAAAGATTTAGTAATAGTGAATTATAAGAGCACATTTTTAAAATGTGCAATACGACCTCATAATTAAGTAAATAGACATTAAACTCTTGTGAAAATGTAAGACTTGACATTTTGACAATGTTAAACATGTTAAGCACAATAGTAAGAAAAGAATTATAATCTTTTCTTGAAACGACATATAAGTCACTATATAAAGGCATAGAAAAGACTTCTATTAACTGAAAAAATATCAAAGGGGGGAGAATGTACTCCCGTCAGTATTAAGAAATGTTTTCATAATTAAGTAAGTGATAAGAATATCTCCTCATATTTAAGATTTCTAAACTATCTTCGAAATCATGGTATGCTCATACCATATTTCGAGGGGGGGAATTGTAAGATAGTTGACAAAGATATTCTCACATTAAGACATTCTCACCTTTTGGACTGTCGAGATTCTTTCAAATTCAGAATAATGTATTGTTGCATTACGATAAGAATGATCTATAAGATAAGGAGGAGTATAATTATATGTCTAATCCCAAAACAAAAAGAATTATGACTATTTTCTTGACCTTTTATTGAGTCACTAAAGGAAGATAGCATAATTAACAAGTGGATATGGTAAGATCTATAACTACTCATTTGATTTGACCAATTCGGTTCTCGTTTTTAAATTAGGTCTTATTAAGTCACTGCTTATAGTCACCGTCTCAATTATGGCTTTAGAAACTCACACTCTATATTTTGATGAGTATGAGACTTTTTTTACTAAGACAATAAACCCAAATAATGGTAAGATCGATATTAAGAGAGCCAGTTGTCATCTTGTGACTTGTTAAGCTTGATATTAAGAAAGTAAGTTATCAATTTGTTGGTTATTTGATAAGATTAAGTTTTATCATTTCTATTGTTTAGAAATGAGACATGCAGTCTTCTTAGAAGACGGGCAAATCAGAGAGAGTTTGGCATCTAAAGACACTAACCTTGAAAATAGAATGGTAAAGAAGTGGTGCATGTAACCATTCTATTTTCAAGAGTCATTCTTTATGATGTCTTGTCGTTTTTCTGACAATGAGCCACATTGTTGCCAATAATGATGAAGAGTGATAACAACCCCATTCAGATTATAATAAGCCAACAAACGTGTTAAAAAATTCAAATTGAGAATGATCCCACCTCATTTGAATAAACAATGAGTGATTCTCACTCATTCTAGTGATTTAGGGCGTGTTTGGCATGGCTCTACTCCATAGTAGAGCAACTCTGCTCCAAAACTCTGAGGTGGAGTAACTCTGTTGTGGAGTTAGAGGTGTTGATGGTGGTGTTTGGCTGAAATACTGTTCTCAGCTCCAGAAAAGAGAGTTTGGAGGGTGTAATACCATTATTACCCCTGCTACGCTGATTGTATGCATCTAATGAATAGTAAAGTATATGAATTCGTAAAATATTTTAAATTATACATTATTTCAAGAGTAATGAGATTTTTCACTCTACAATAACAAAGTGTATGTAACAGTTTTTCACAAATTTTTTATTAGAACAGTTGCTGCAAAAATAGTGATGTATATGCATTTACTTATTATTCAAACACTTTTTTGAACCATATATGAATAGTAATATGATAGCATAGTACATAGTCTTTGTCTTTTTACAAATCACTTAAAATCCTTTGTTCAAGAAAATTATTACATAAATATTCATACTAATTCCACGCGAGTGAAAGAGATGTCGCAATACTATCACGAAATACATCCATCGTAACAAAATTTGACTCCAAAGTTGAATCATCGGAGGCACGGGCTGATACAGCATATTTGTTGTACCTATCTGGAATTGTAGGTACGAAGTCAGAATCTTGATCATAGTTATCAAAGTCCACATCACCATTTGAATGCTCTCGAATGAAATTGTGAAGAACCATAGTGACAGCTATAATCTTTTTTTGTGTCAGAATTGAATACTTAGTCATTTTGTACAAGATTAGTCATTTTATCTTCCATAGTCCAAATGATCTCTCAATCATAGTGTACTCGATTGAACTTCTCTTTTGGTGTACTCGGTTCCATACCTCTATGCCACTCGGGTAAGTGATACCTTTCACCTTTATATGGCGCTAGATATCCCGGACGGTTAGGATAATCCGCATCTACAACATAGTATTTACCTACACATTTCAAAATAAACAAATATGTGAAGGAATAGTAATGTGACAATGAGATACGGTGAATAACCAATTAGCAAATTTACCTAGTGGTGGATGTGGGAAATGATTCTCGGATTCTTTCAACGCATGGTACAAGACACTTGTGTCATGATAAGAACCCGGTTGACCAGCAGCCACATAAGTGAAACGCATATCAAAATCACAAATAGCAAGCACATTTTGAGTTAGAATGTCTGTTTTTCCAATATACTTCACTTGTTCTTCAGGTGACAGAGAGACACGAATGTGAGTACCATCAAGAGCACCAAAGCAATCCCTGAAATGTGGATATGCTCTATTATCATTTCTATTCCTCTTGTGAACTATATGAAAATTAGGATCCATTGGTCTTAGGTGATGCTCAGCCATTGCAATCAAACAATCTAATACCTCATGAAATTTTCTGCTTATGGTTTCATCAGAGTGTTTGAACCTATTTTGTCCCTTTCTATTCGACTCACAACCGGCATAAATGAAGAAAAATATAGCAAGCATCTCATAAGAACTCATATGTTTGGATGATTGCAATTGATACCTCTCAACCAAAGTATCATGAAGATCTAGGAATATTTTTTTATTCATTCGAAGCATCCTGTGACACTCTCCTGGAGTTTCTATAGTCTCATGTAATCAACCCATTCCGCTTTGAATTGACATTCTTGGTGGTGCCTTACTCAAATAAACGTCTGAATATAATTTTCCAAGCTTACCAGCATTTGTTATTATATCAAAAAGGCGGTCACCACCCTCACTAGATGAATCACTCTCATTATCAGACATCTATAGAAACAACAATGGTAAAACAATGAGACAAATGTCATACCACCATTTATATTAAAGAAGAGATAAATGACACAATGGTACATTGTTCCAAATCAAAATGAAGAGTCTTACAACGTTCAAAAACCAAAATAAGAAAGAAAGAAGTCTAACAAAGTGATATGACTCAAAGTGAAACAAGTCTAATTTCCATATTTGTCCTTATATTTTCTTGTGAGCCAGTTGAATCTAACCTCATTAGTAGGCAGGGTCATGAACATCTCCCTCTGCTCCTTCTTCACAAATAATTCAGATGCAATATAATGTTGGTCGGTCTCATAAGTGGCACCACAAGCAATCACATGGCCCATCACTTCATCAATAGAATATTTTCCTTCTTTGTTGGAAGCATAAGTGCTTGCCGAGGTAGCCATACTTGACATTGCCTCTTGAATGAGTAGTGTTGTCCCTGTCTTTGTCTTTTTGCCTTTATATTGACCAACTCTTCGTGGTCTTTTGTTGTTAGCATTGACAGGAGGTAGTTCCTCAACTTCATTGGTGTCATCTCCCTCAACATCAATTGGTTCATCCTGTGTTTCATAATGTGCAGCCTCTTGTGTCTCATTTTGCTCAATATTGATTGAAGAATTGGCCATATTAGGAGACCAATGGTCCACACCAATACTAGTGATGTCTCCAAAACACCTTTGTAGTTTCTCTTCATTTTGAAGACCCATTTTTCTAAATTTCCCACATCCTGAAATATCTTGAAACATGCAACTACATGAGTAAAAATAAAACAATATGTACAAGATAAGAAAAGATGACATTCATACAACACTTACAGCTCGAGCTTTCTTCCACCACTCGTCATCCATAACAATGGTGCCCTTTATGGAGCACCATCCGGTTCCGGTCTATCTCAACATTAGTTCCCTTCACGCCTTGAAATCTTCTTTCAACTTGTCCCATTTATTTTTTATTTGTTGCTTGGCCGCCACAATGACAAGTCTATCTTTTAATCCTTTCTCGACCTCGGCATAACCAACTGGGTTCAAGTACGTGTTTGGACGATTTCCTCTTGCAACTTGTTCGACAAATCTGACATGTCTGACCTTCTAGACTTAGGAAATTTCAGAAACCCTAGACTTCGGACATGTCCAAAAATTTTCGGATATGTCCGACCCTAAACAAAATGTGCATCTCCGAACTTCTCTGACATGTCCGACCTTCTAGGCTTAGGAATTTTCAGAAACCCTAGACTTCGGACATGTCCGAAGTTCTTCGCATATGTCCAAACCTAAACAGAAGGTGCATCTCCAAACTTCTCTGACATGTTCGACCGTCTGGACTTAGGAATTTTCATAAACCCTAGACTTCGACATGTCCGAAATTCTTCAGATATGTCCGAACCTAAACAAAAGGTGCATCTCTGAACTTCTCTGACATGTCCAACCTTCTCGACTTAGGAATTTTCAGAAACCCTAGACTTCGAACATGTCCGAAATTCTACGGATATGTCCGAACCCAAACAGAAGGTACTTCTCTGAAGCCTTTGTACATGTTCGAGTCTATACAGAGAGTACTTTTCTGAATTTCTCTGACATGCCTGAGGTTTTTGACCTAACAAATCTTTTCTACACTAAGGGTTGTATTTGTGGGATTGAGCTTGCTTTTATTTGATGCGTGTCGTGTCCCTCTTAATAGTGTGGCGTTCCTACACTCAAGAAAAAAAGAAACCCAAATTCTATTGTGTAGCTTCATGCCGTCTTCTTCATTTCCCTTTTCTAAAAACCCTCAATATCTTATTGCCATCCACCTATCTGCACAAATGCTCATTTAAATTCATTAGCATTTTAATTATTCGTCATCAAGCCTCCAAAACCCACACGGGGACCTAGATGCACTTTCAATCTCCCCCTTTTTGGTGATTGATGACAACCAATTAGAATTTCCGATAAGAGGATAAAATATGAGTTTTGATCAATATGTTTATATGGAAGAACTCCCCATTAATATATGAACTATGAAAATGGAGTTTTCATATATACATCGTGATTGTGGGGTGCCTAAGCGCAATGTGAAACGAAGTGACAAATATGTGTGATGCGAGAAAGATATGCAAGAAAATAACACATCACACTAGCACACATCTCAATACACATACATATCACAATAACGCTCATCACACCATAATAATAGTCATGCACCATAGTGTCATACATATAATAGGTCCATATAATGCCCTTACACATGCTTAGGAAATGAAAACTAATCATAAGAGATGACTCGACTCTCTTTATCTCCACTCTCTCTCCCCCTTTGGCATCGAGGCACAAAAAAGGGAAATAGAGTAAAGGTGAAGGTGAAACTAAGCATCGTCGTCCTCGTCCTCATCTTCGTACTACTCATCCTCGTCGTCATCGTCGTCTGCAGCAGGAGCAGCTGGAGCAGCACTCGTGCTCGCTCCTGTGTCGCCGAAGAAGGCTAACTCATCGTGGGTGAGCTCCGGAAACTCTAGGGGGACATCGTCCTCGCTGTCCTCAGAAACAGGAGATCCAGTTGGAAGCTCGAGCTTCGCCTTGGCTTCATTCATGTCCCTTCTTAGGCCCTTGATGGCTTTTTTCGTTTTTCTGGACCTTCTCATGAGTGCCCCTGCAAATGGTAAAGATGGAGCGGAGTACCTTGAGAAGGCCACTGGAGGAGGTAGGATCTCTCTCGAGCTATGCTAGAGGAGGGGAAGAGGTCGCAGCCGCACGAGCGTGACTAGCATGGAGCCTGTCAGAGGGGTGGAGCTGAGGTGTCGCTGCCTGGGGTTGTAGCTTCTTATGGGCTACATTCTTCACAAATGTCTTCCCTGACAGCTTCTCATTCATCTTCATGATGTAAGGTTCATAGATGCATGACCTAGAGGGAGTCTCCGATGTTGAGTATATCTCCATATAGATAAAGACAAATACAGTGAATCTCTTTTCCCCTCGCAGCCACTTGAGCAGATTTCTTGAGTTGGAGTTAACTCTGGTGGCATCTCCATCTTTTGGAGCCAAAGTCTTTCTAGTGATACGGTTGAGAACTTGGAAGAAAGGAAGCAGACCTTGGGTATGAGGAGGGTTGAAGTAGAAGTGAGTATCGTATAGGAAATCTATCTCATTGTTCTTCAAGATGGGCTCCTCATGAATCTTATAATTTAATTTCAACGTCCTTTGGAGCCCTAGGATCTTAGCAAACTCATTGTGCGTGACGGTGTATTTCTCACCGTCAGTCATCCAAGTGATCATGAACTCTCCCTCAGGGTTAAAGAAAACAGTAGCATAGAACTAGCAAATTACTTCTACATTCCACCCATACTCAATAGCCATAAAGTCCTTGATCTCGTGGTACTCACAAGCAGCTATGAATTCCTTGAATACCTCATTGTTTCTATTCTCCATGTACTTCCAATCAATCCACTGCATGTCGATGACTGGATGCTTTTTGCTCATGAGAACGGACCGATAGTAATCCACATGAAAGTCACCCCAAAAGCGAGAATCTGCTGCCATCTTCTCATAATCGTAAATGTTTTCTCCCCGTTGATCCTGAAACTTGGAGATATTCTTTCGATAGTCCATGAGTGGAGTTGTCCTCCGAGGGTCTCGAATTGGCGCCGCCATGTGCAACGAGCCAATATCACCCAGATTTGCTTGCTGCAGCTCTTCCGACCCTTCACGGCTCTCGAGCATGATCCTCACGGCCTTGCCTGTCTCATCCACAGTCCTTGCCACTTTCCGAACTGTCTTCTTCCTTCGGCATAAGCATTGACGGCCAGCGGGGATCCTGCAAGGTCGTTCCTCTTCTTTCTTCGAATCTCACGTGGGGGAGCGTTCGACATGATGCCTAAGTAATAGCAAGGGTTTGAGATGAGTACAAAGGAATTCGGAAATGAATTGGAGTTGGCAATGATATAATTTAGTGTTCAGTCTATACAGCAATCTCGGACATGTCCTAATTTGTACAGTTTGAATCCTAAATCAATCAAATTTTGCCTGATCAGAGTCTAATTGTTACAAGATTGTCAAGGAGGGTTCCTAACACCATCTAAAGACTGTTTTCCATGCAGGGGCTTGAAAAGAAAGCGAGGAATTCACCAAATCTTGGAAGAGCACAAATTACCTTCAAATAGAAATGAAACCCTAACAATCCAAGTCAAGGTTGGAATGGGGCGTCTGGGGAAGATGTCCTGGGCTTGAATCCTTCACGAAATTACCAAGGGACGAAGGTATCGGCGGTGGGAAGTGGGGATCGCCTTGGGGCGCTAGGAATGAGGAGAGTTGTTTGTGAGAGAAGGAAAGAGGATAAAAACTGTTCGGGCTCGGCTATGGGGTCCTTATACCCTGATGTCGGATATGTCCGAAATAGATTTCGAACATGTCCGACTTCTTCGGATAAGTGTGACCTTCGGACGTTTTCCGATAGTTCGGATATGTCCGACTTCGGTTCAAACATGTCCGAATTAAATTAGAAAAATGTCCTTAATAACATTTTAGGGGGCATAATCATGTATATATATATATGCCTAAGGTATATAAGATTGTATATAGTACACCAAGCATGAAAATATGATTTTAACTTGACTAATTGTTTACCAAGTTCACAATTTTTCCTATGTTAGCCATGGAAATATCATTTTGTGGAGAAAAGCCAATAGTTTGCCGAAAGTGACATGAAATACCATTTTAGGCTTTCATTAATCAAGTTTGTCGTTTTTTATAGCCTAGTCCAATATATCAAGCCACATTTCTAAAGTCTAGTATGTTTAGCTCATTTCTAACTTCACAAAATCGTTTTTCATCTAGTGGCTTGATAAATATGTTGGCTAGCTGTTTTTTCAGTTCTAACATGAGAAATAACTATGTCTCCTTTGAGTGAGTGATCTCTTAGGAAATGATGTCGTATATCTATGTGTTTGGTCCTAGAGTGCTCTACGGGGTTATGAGAAATTTTAATAGCACTCTCATTGTCGCAAAGAAGTGGAATATGGATCATATTATGGCCATAGTCTTTTAGGGTTTGTTTTATCTAAAGAAGTTGTGCACAACAACTTCTGGTTGCGACATACTCTGCCTCCGCTGTGGAAAGAGCAATGAAGTTTTGTTTCTTTGAGGACCATGATATAAGAGATCTTCCTAAAAATTGACAAGTTTCGGATGTGCCTTTCCTATCAACTTTACATCCGGCATAGTCGGCTTCAGAATAACCTATTAGATCAAAGTTTGAGCCTTTAGGATACCGTAGTCCTACGTTTGGTGTGTTTACTAGATATCTCAAAATTCTCTTAACAACTCTTAAATGACATTCTTTAGGGGCAGCTTGAAATCTAGCACACATACACACACTAAGCATGATATCGGGTCTAGATGCACAAAAATAAAGCAAAGAGCCTATCATGGAGCGTGTCGAAGTGTGTGGTCGACACTTCCCCTGGACCTGCTCTGGGCAGCCCGCGGAGGTTCTTTTTCGGAGGGGCTAGTCACTTGCGGAGAGCTTGAGCGTAGGGACGAGTTAGGGAGGAGCTTGACACGGCGAGTTTTACGTGGTTCGGCCGCCGGAGCGTAAAACCCTACGTCCAAGGTGAGCTGTGGTGCTCGCTGTATTGCCTGTTGCTCAGAACGAAGTCCTGAGCTTGAGGATGAGTTACGCCTAGGGTGTGAGTTGCTGGAGTGCGAACCCTTGCTAACGTCGCCTACCCGAGTCTTTTATAGTCCAAGGCTCGTGTGGCTTACAAGGGGGGCCCGGGACCCGACAGGCGGTCCTAGGGAGATTGCCTGCCGACTATTGTATCTGCAGTTATGTTGGTAGTTGTGTCAGGCGAAGGCTTCTGAGTCTTCGTCTTGCCGCTCTGCCCATGCCGCATGCTAGTCGTAGTGGTTGATGACGGCGGGTGCGGCAGGGGATGTCTTGTCGCTGTGTTTATTGGCTGGCAGGTTCTGACACCGTGCGCCAGTCTGTGATGCGACTAGGCGCAACGACACTTGACAGAGGCGTGCTCCGCGTCTCCGCGTCTTGGGAAGGCGCGGGCCTTGAATACCTTGTACGAGCAAGGTATGGTGCGTCTTTACGCCCGCTGCCTACCGCTCGGGGGCAGGCCACGCTGTTCTGCTGGACACGTGGCGGGCCCGGAGCTCGCCTCTGAGGAGTGGGAGGTCCGGTCCCACAGGACACGTGGAGCCTTCGGACCTCTCCCCGCGGAGGGGAGAGGTCCGACTTCTGTCGGCCACGTGGCGGGCCCGGAGCTCTCCTCTGAGGAGGGAGAGGTCCGACCCCATGGGACACGTGGTGCCTTCGGAGCCCTCCCCACAGAGGGGAGGTCTGGCTGCTGTTGGCCACGTGGCAGGCCCGGAGCTCTCCTCTGAGGAGAGGGAGGTCCGGCCCCGCTGGACGCGTGGCGCCTTCGGTGCTCTTCCTGCGGAGAAGGGCGAGATCTGTAGGCATTTTCCCCTGTGCGCGGGGGTACCCCATATCGCGGGTACCGACAGTGGCCCCCGGGCCCATCTTGGGGAAGATAGTGAGCCCGAGGTGGGGTCTCCGTCTCTTCTGTTCTGCGCACTTCCTCCAAGTCCTGCATTGACCGCTTGCCGGAGCACGAACAGTCGCGGGATCGTGGGAGCGTGCGCCCACTTGATGATTGCTTTTACTGCGGCGGTTCCCAAGGCTGCCACTTCTACACATTGCGGCGCTTTCTTTGGGAACTGCCGAAGCGCCTTACCGGCTCGTCTTCTTGGGAGACTGACTCCTTGACCCACCGCTTCAGCTGGGCGGCCTAGGTCTACCTGTCATCAGCGCTCAGTCTTGGAGCCGAAGCGGTTGTCGATGCAGTGTATTCGAAGAGTTTCGAATCGCTTGGAATCACACCTGGGAAGTGTGAAACGAAGCCATCACATGGGTTGGTTCCCTTTATAAGGCTTCCAGCACTTGCACCTTCGTTGAGTTTCTGCGACCTTGTCTTCTCCCATGGCTTCCAACCCGCCTTCGGAGGAGGATCGTTCTCGATTTCCTCCGGCGGCGGCTTCTGCACCAAGTCAGGGATCCAGGGAGCCTGCACGCCTTGCCTCTGGGGGTGACGCCTCCAAGAGGCCCCGGGTTTATTATCCCGACTGGACTCTTCTTGAGCGACCACTGTCTGAGGGTTCCCAGGCGTTGTGTCCTTTCTCCTCAAGTGGTGGAGTCTCCAAAGAAACTGCTAACACGTCGAGGAGGCTTCAGGCAGAGGAGTCTCCAAGGAAGCTGCTGAAGCACCAAGGAGGACTTCAGGCGATAGAGTCTCCAAGGAAACTGCTCAAGCGGCGGAGGAGGCTTCAGAAACATCCTTGATGACACCGGCCCTTGCGCTGGTGATGGCCGAGATGATCCCTATGCTCGGGTCAGAGGAGTCTTCAGGGAAGTTGCGCCCTCTCTCCTCAGGCGGTGGAGTCTCCAAAGAAACTGCTGACACGCCGAGGAGGACTCCAGGCGGCAGAGTCTCCAAGGAAACTGCTGAAGCGGTGGAGGGGGCTTCAGAAGCATCCTTGATGACATCGGCCCTTGCGCTGGTGATGGCCGAGATGATCCTTGTGCTCGGGTCACGGAAAGGGAGAACGCCGCTAGGTCTGAAGTTGGGGACGTGGACGTTCTCGCAGCTTCTAGGTTCTCGACGTGCCACGGGAACCCTTGGGCTTGTTTCTTTCTTTTTTATCGAGTCTGTAGCCCAGCTCATGGAGCCATGAATACATAGACTCTTATGACCCCTCGTGCCTGTGATGCCCTTGTCTTCTTCTTGGTTTCGCCTGGCCGAGCCCTTAGCTCCGTAAGGTAATCATAGGCCTTCGCCAATCTCGAAGGTCTGCACAGACACCTTTCCCGGGTCCTTATTGTATTAAGGGCCCCGGAGGTCTCCGGAGCCCGCCCCATGAGGACGAGGAGGTCCGGATCTGCTTGGGCACGTGGCGGGCCCGGAGCTCTCCTCTGAGGAGAGGGAGGTCTGGTCCCGCAGGACACGTGGAGCCTTCGGACCTCTCCCCGCGGAGGGGGGAGTTCCAGCTTCTGCCCGCCACGTGGCGGGTCCGGAGCCCCTCCTGAGGAGGCGGGAGCCTCGGCCCCGCTGGACACGTGGGGCCTCCGGGGCCTGCCCCTGCGGAGGGCGCGGGGTCCGGATCTCCCGGTTTTGTGCAATCCGTAGCGGCCCCCTGGTAGGCGTGGCCAACTGTCTGGGTACTCCTACCATACTCCTGCGGGAAGCCAAGGCCGGAGGGTCCTGCACACAAACAAGAGAAACGTAATTCTCCTTGGGGCTCCCCCCTTTCCGATCTCATAGTCTTATTTGGCTTACAATCCCGATTCGATGCACGGTGCTTGGGAATTTCGGTGCACGACGTGCCGGGGGCTCGGGCCCCCCTGGCCATCGGCAGGTCTCCCAAGCGCGACCGCCCCAGGCAGGATAGCAAATGCCGACTAGAGTTGAAAATGGGAAAAAGGGGACTGGGTGTATGGTAAACATACCCAGGAAGTGCGGTCATAAAAATTAATACATAATTTGAATGAGCATAAAGGAAGAGCAAACCAGGACAGTTTCTTTCCCTATAAATTTCCATAGGCGGAAAACAGGCTAAACATGAAGGCCACGACCCGTCCCATTAAAAAGGGAAGCAAGACTCTACGTGCTTGGAGTCGGAACCAGGCAAAGCTGAACGTTGTCCTGGACCGTCCCCTAAGACTTAGCTGCTCCGAGCGCTGTTCCGGGACTCTATGGAATCTATCAGAAAGAAGAACCTGTCCTGCTACTGTTCTAGGGGTAGAACTTACGGAGGTGTTCGATGTTCCAGGGGTTCGGGAGCGGATCCCCATCCTCGGTGGAAAGGCGTACGCACCCGGGGCGGCATACTTTTGTGACTCGGAAGGGACCTTCCCAACTAGGGGAGAGTTTGTGGGTCCCTTCGCGACAAAAGTATGCGCCGCAGCACCAGGTCGCCTTCCTGCAGCTCCCGGGCACGCACAAACCTCTGGTGCTAGCGCCGGAGCGCTTGCCTGTACCGTGCGTTACGGAGCGCTGCATGCAATCGGACCTCGTCGACGAGGTCGATGTCTCCGCGCCGTAGGTTGTCCTGTGCGGCTTCGTCATAAGAACAGACGCGGTGAGACTTCATGGTGATCTCTGGGGGAAGCACAGCTTCGGCCCCATACACCATGAAGAAGGGTGTCTCTCCGGTGGCCCGGCTCTGGGATGTCCGGTTAGCCCATAGTGTGCTCGGAAGCTCATCCACCCAATTGGCACCATGTTTCTTCAGGCTGGCATAGGTGCGGATCTTAAGGCCCCGGAGAATCTCGGACTTGGCCCTCTCGACTTGCCCATTGCTCTTTGGGTGAGCAACAGAGGCATAGCACACCTGAATGCCGAGGTCTTCGCAGTAGTCTTGGAAGGCTGCGCTGGTGAACTGGGTCCCGTTGTCGGTGATGATTCTGTTCGGGACCCCGAACCAGCAAACAATCGACTTGATGAATTTTACTGCGGATTGCTTGTTGATGGTGATAACTGGTGTGGCTTCCGGCCACTTGGTGAACTTGTCGATGGTGACATAGAGGTATCGGAATATCCCTACGGCTCTGGGGAATGGTCCTAGGATGTCCAGCCCCCATACGGCAAACGGCCATGAGGGTGGGATCATCTGTACCGCCTGAGCTGGTGTATGGATCTGCTTGGCGTGGAACTGGCACGCCTTGCAGCTCTCGACCAGCTTGACGACATCCTGGAGTGCTGTCGGCCAGTAGAAGCCATGCCGGAAGGCTTTACCGATAAGCGTGCGTGAGGAAGAGTGACTCCCACATTCGCCTCCATGGATCTCAGCGAGCAAGTCGCAGCCTTCCCCCTGGGTTATGCACCGCAATAGGACGTGGTTGGCGCCATGCCGGTAGAGATCCCCTTCTACCAGCGCGTATCTCTTAGCCATACGCACGATCCGTTCAGCGGTTGCATGTTCATCAGGGGGATGTTGTCTTTCAAGTAGTCCCGGATCTCCGTGATCCTTGCATCGGGTCTGACTTGAGCTTCTGGATCTTGAGCGCTGGGTTGCACGGAGTCCCCAGTGACACTTACGATCCTTGGCAGCATCCATGGCTGCAGGGCCGCCGGGACCGCCAGCTTCGAGGTGCTGGTCCAGCCCCCTTCGCCCGGCTCGGCGGGCCGGGCTGTGGGCCACAGCAACGTCCTCTCAAAGACTCCTTCAGGCACAGGAGCTCGGGTGGAAGCCTTCGTTGAAAGGTCGTCAGCTGCGGCATTGCCAGCGCGTGGTACGTGGTGCAGGTTCAAGGCAAGGAAGTCTTTCTCCAACATCTGCACGTGAAGGAGATAAGCAGCTAGCTGTGGGTCATTGCAGAAGCATTCGCCCTTAACTTGCTTGATAACCAGCTGGGAGTCACCCTGTGCCAACAACTGGCGAGCGCCCAGAGACAGGGCTGTCTGTAGGCCAAAGATGAGTGCTTCATACTCTGCCATGTTGTTGGTTGCCTTGAAATTGAGACGCACCATGTACCCAAACTGCTCCCCCAATGGCATGAGAAGCAGTACGCCGACACCGGCCCCTTGCTTTCGCGAGGAGCCGTCGAAGAAGATCGTCCAGTGGGGCTCGGTGAGGACCGGAGCTCGGTGCTCTAGTTCACCGTCTTCGTGGCCCCCTGGGTCAGCCTTCGTTGGTGTCCACTCTGCCACGAAGTCAGCCAGCGCTTGGCTTTTGACTGCATGGCGAGGGAGGAAGTCCAGCTCGAACTCCACCAGCTCCGCTGCCCATTTAGCGACGTTGCCAGTCGCATGGGGGCTGTGAAGGATCGTCTTCAGCGGATATGGGGTGACTACTGAGACCCGGTGGGCCTGAAAGTAGTGGCGGAGCTTCCTGGACGCCACGAGCACTGCATACATCAGCTTGTGGACTTCTAGGTACCTTGTCTTGGCATCGTGAAGGACTTCGCTGATGTAGTAGACAGGCCTCTGGATGGTTCGAACCCTCCCTCTTAGGTCTGAGAGGTCTTCATCCATTGCCCCTGGCCCGCTGGAGGTGAGTGGGTCCAGGAGGGCGTCTGGGAGTTGGGACTCGAAGGCTCTTAAGCCATCTTGGCCCCCCGGGGGCCCCGCTGGTTCTCCGAGAGCTCTGGGAGGTCCTGCTGGATCTCCGGGAGGTCCCGTCGGGCCCCCGGGGGGCCCCACTGGACCCCCGGGAGGTTGTCTTGGAGGTCCGGGAGGCCGCCCTGGACCTCCGGGAGGTTGCCTTGGAGGTCCGGGAGGCTTTCTTTGACCTGCGGGGTTTCCTAGCGTCTGTCTTCTGCTGCCGGAGCAGGCTGTGAAGATGAGAGGTCCGGCCACTCTCCGACGAGGACCATACCCACCACTTCGGTTGTCACTGCGATGTAGAGCAACAGGTGCTCTCCGGGCTCGGGAGCTACCATGATAGGTAGGGTCGTCAGGAGTCGCTTCAACTCCTGGAAAGCTTCCTCTGCTTCGTCAGTCCAGGCAAATTGAGACTGGTGTAGTCGATGCACATCCGGAGCTTCCCACCGGCCTTCGGGACAACGACGGGGTTCGCCAACCACCGGGGGTGGTGGACTTCCCGTATGAAGCCAGCGTCCAGCAGCTTCTTGATTTCTTCGCGGATGAAGTTTTGCCGCTCGATGGACTGCTTGCGGGGCTTCTGTTGAACTGGCTGGGCGTCGGGGAAGACCTTTTAGTGGTGCTCGATCACCTCCCTAGGGATCCCCGTCATCTGTGACGGCTGCCATGCAAACACGTCGACGTTGTGCCGGAGGAGGGTGACGAGCACGCCTTCCTATTTGCTATCCAGGCCCCCGGCTACCCGGGTGGTCTGGGTGGCATCGGCGCCGACTTGGACGATCTTTAAGGGGATGTCGCCCTCGTCGAGGGGTTGCACACGGGGTGCTGTGGTGGAGGCACGGTGGCATGCACTCGGGTGGAGCTGGTCTGGTTCTGCACTGCCAGGGGCTGGTGCTCTAGCTGTTGCAAGCGCTTGGAGCTTTTCCAAGGCCGACACTGCAGCAGTGCGGTCTCCACGAATCCTGAGGACGCCTGTTGGTGTAGGCATCTTCAAGACGAGGTAGCCGTAGTGGGCTACTACCATGAATCGGTACAGGGTTGGCCTGCCAATTATGGCGTTGAAGGGGAGGTCGATCTCCGCTACGTCGAACAAAATGTATTATGTCCGATAGCTGTCCGGAGCTCCAAAGGTCACCGGGAGGCTGATGTTGCCGTAGGGAACGACCTGTCCCGGCCCTACCCCTGAGAACGGGCTCGACGGCGTGAGCTTGGCCATCGGGATCTGCAGCTTCTGGAAAGTTGCACGGCTGATGAGGTTCAGCCCAGCTCCGCCATCTACCAAAACGTGATACATCCTCACGTTGGCGATGGTGGGTGCTACCAAGAGCGGTAGTTGGCCCGCCCCAGCCATGTTCCTAGGGCAGTCGGTGGCGTCAAAGCTGATGGGGGTTCCCATCCACTTGGGAGTGGAGCCACCGACGCTACCGCTCGGTGCAGAGTCTTAACTGCGCTTCTGGACGAGGGGTTGGCAGACCCGCCGTATATGACGTAGAGCTTCTTTCCACGCTCATCATCACTCGAGCTGGAGTCCTCATGGTTGTGCACCGCCTTCACGGCGCGCTGAGGTCCTGGAACCCCACTTGGTGGTCGACGATGTCTGGGGCGTCGACCTTCTGCTTGCCCTCCCTTTGGCGGTAGGGTGGAGCATCAGTCCACTGCTGCTCCCCTTTGCGGAAGCGCTCCGCAAGCTTCTGAATCTCCCGGCACTCGGCAGTAGTATGGCGACAGCTGCCGTGCACGGGGCATAGCTTGTCTTGGTCACCTTCTGGGGCTGGTGACTGCCGCTGCCTCTTGTCGGGGCGCGGCCCCCGGGCTCCGCTGGGTGCTGCTGCTGCGGCAACGGGAACCGCGGCCGGTGACTTCATCTTGCCACTGCCCCGGTTCTTGGCCTTATTGCTGCCTCCATAGGAAGCAGCGCCAGATCCGGGCTGTCCTCCTGACTCAGAGGCTGGTAGTGAGTGCCAGTTCCGCCCTTCGGCTGCTCTGGCATACTTGTCCGCCAGGCTGAAGAGCTCGGAGACATCGCGGACCTCTCTGGTCGCGAGTTTCTCGAGCATCTTCTTGTCCCGAACGCCCTGCCGGAACGCCACCACCACAGAAGCGTTTTGGATGTGTGGGACGGTGTTCTGCACCTGGGAGAACCGCTGGATGAAGGAGCGCAGCGACTCCCCAGGTTGTTGCCGGATGGCGTGGAGGTCGAGCTCCGTGCCGGGCCGGGTGTAGGAACTGCCGAAGTTGGCGGTGAACTGCCGGCAGAGCTCTGCCCAGGAAGTTATGGAACCCTGGGGGAGGTTCATGAGCCAAGACCGAGCTGGGCCGGTCAAGGCGACGGGGAAGTAGTTGGCCATGACGGCCTCATCCCCTCCTGCAGCAAGTACGGCGGTGGAGTAGATCTGGAGGAACTCCGCCGGGTTGGCGCTGCCGTCGTACTTCTCGGGTAGGTGCGGCCGAAACTTGCGCGGCCACCTCGCGAAGCGAAGGTGGGGCGCGAGGGCCGCACATCCTGCTCCTGTTGCTGCAGGTGTTGGTGCCACGAACGCTTGGTTCGCCGCTGGCACGGTGTACCCCGGTATGGGCAAGGCTGCGCCATAGACCGGGGGCGCAGTTTGCAGGGCATATGGCTGTGGCATATGCTGTGCGGCGTATGCCTGGGGCAGAGATCGCGTGGCGAAGGTCTGCTCTTCAGGCCTGGTCGAGGCCGACGTCATGCTGTCGCCAGCCTCTTGGTTGTGACGCCTTTCTCGACGTCGCTCGAGGTACACCCGGGCATCCTGGCCCAAGTGGCACCGTTCCAGCTCTGTCCTCAGGTCCGTCGACTGGAGCCTGGTGGAGCTGGAATCCGCCGTCTGCCCGTCAACCGTTGGCGTGCGCGTCAGCCACACAGCCGGTTGGCCGGAGCGTCGTCCCCGCCGAAGTCGAGGGTTTGCGGCGGCGACGACGAGACGGTCTACCTCGCGGATCCACTGCTGGGTCGCTGCCTGAGGCGCGTCCCTAGCAAGAGGATTGCGCAGTAGCGCTCTTGCTGCAGCTAGCGCATCCCCGTGGGGAACGCTCAGCGCTGCAGAAGATCTCACGCTGGTTGGAGCCTGCATTGCCGGAGTCGGCTGTTGGCTTCCAGCTTCGCCGACACACTCTGTCCTGAGTGTGTCGACACGTACTCCCCGCTGGTAACGGTTCGCCGTGAATGCGGGGGAGGAGAGCTTGCCGCTGAAGGAAGCTTGGTCATCTTCGTCGGCGGAAACTCGTCACGCAAGGGAAAAGCCCCCTACCTGGCGCGCCAAATGTCGAAGTGTGTGGTCGACACTTCCCCCGGACCTGCTCTGGGCAGCTCGCGGAGGTTCTTTTTCGGAGGGGCTAGTCACTTGCGGAGAGCTTGAGCGTAGGGACGAGTTAGGGAGGAGCTTGACACGGCGAGTTTTACGTGGTTCGGGCCGCCGAAGCGTAAAACCCTACGTCCACGGTGAGCTGAGGTGCTCGCTGTATTGCCTGTTGCTCAGAACCGAAGTCCCGAGCTTGAGGATGAGTTACGCCTAGGGTGTGAGTTGCTAGAGTGCGAACCCTTGCTAACGTCGCCTACCCGAGCCTTTTATAGTCCAAGGCTCATGTGGCTTACAAGGGGGGCCCGGGACCTGACAGGTGGTCCCGGGGAGATTGCCTGCCGACTATCGTATCTGCAGTTATGTCGGTAGTTGTCTCTGGCGAAGGCTTCTGAGTCTTCGTCTTGCCGCCCTGCCCATGCCGCATGCTAGTCGTAGTGGTTGATGACGGCGGGTGCGGCAGGGGATGTCTTGTCGCTGTGTTTATTGGCTGGCAGGTTCTGACACCGCGCGCCAGTCTGTGATGCGACTGGGCGCAACGGCACCTAACAGAGGCGTGCTCCGCGTCTCCGCGTCCTGGGAAGGCACGGGCCTTGAATACCTTGTACGGGCAAGGTATGGTGCGTCTTTACGCCCGCTGCCTACCGCTCGGGGGCAGGCAGCGTTGTTCTGATGGACACGTGGCGGGCTCGGAGCTCGCCTCTGAGGAGTGGGAGGTCCGGTCCCGCAGGACACGTGGAGCCTTCGGACCTCTCCTCACGGAGGGGGGAGGTCCGGCTTGTGTCAGCCACGTGGCGGGCCCGGAGCTCTCCTCTGAGGAGGGGGAGGTCCGACCCCGCGGGACACGTGGTGCCTTCGGAGCCCTCCCCACGGAGGGGAGGTCTGCTGCTGTTGGCCACGTGGCGGGCCCGGAGCTCTCCTCTGAGGAGAGGGAGGTCCGGCTCCGCTGGATGCGTGGCGCCTTTGGTGCTCTCCCTGCGGAGAAGGGCGAGATCTTTAGGCATTTTCCCCTGTGCACGGGGGTATCCCATATCGCGGGTACCGACAGAGCGATGTACCTTTTGGTCCACGCTAGCTCCATCTTCATTAATGTCAAGGTGTCCATTTGTTCCCACGGGTGTCTTGGTCGGTTTGGCCATGTCCATGTCAAATTTCTTGAATATGTCTTGAGTATACATGGTTTGACTTATGAACGTGCCATCTTTGAGCTGCTTGACTTGAAATCCCAAGAAAAACTTCAACTCTCCCATCATGGACATTTCAAACCTTTCTGCCATTATCTTGCTAAACTCATCACAAAATGATTTGTTAGTGGAGCCAAATATGATGTCATCGACATATATTTGGCATACAAATAGGTCATCATCAAAATTCTTTGTGAATAGTGTAGAATCAGCTCTTCCTATCCTAAAGCCATTTTTAATAAGAAAGTCTCTAAGGCACTCATACCAAGCTCTAGGAGCTTATTTGAGGCCATAGAGAGCTTTGCGCAACTTGTAAACATGGTTACGATATTCTTGATCTTCAAATTCCGGGGGTTGCTCCATACTTCCTCCTTGATTGGTCCATTTACGAAGGTGCTTTTCACATCCATTTGACAGAGCTTAAAATCATGGTGAGTAGCATAGGCTAATAAAATATGAATTGACTCAAGCCTGGCTACGGGAGCAAATGGTTCATCGAAATCCAAACCTTTGACTTGTGAATATCCTATGGCCACAAGTCTTGCTTTGTTAATTGTTACCACCCCATGTTCATCTTGCTTGTTTTGGAACACCCACTTGGTACCTACAATGTTGGCATTTGGTCTCTTCACCAATTCCCAAACTTCGTTCCTCTTAAAGTTGTTTAATTCCTCTTGCATGGCCACCACCCAATCCGGATCTTATAGAGCTTCCTCCACCCTTAGGGGTTCCAAAGAAGAAACAAACGAGTAATGTTCACAAAATTTCGCTACATGGGATTGAGTGGTTACCCCTCTAGTGATATCACCAAGAATGTTTTCGACGGGGTGATCGCGTTGAACGCTTTGGTAGACCCTTGGATGTGGTAATTGGGGTATTGGGTCAATTTCTTCTTCATCATTGGCTCCCCCTTGATCAATGCCATCATCTTGATCTTGATCAACTTGGACTTGAGAGTCTTGTGGTTGATCATTATGAGACTGATCTTGTACTTGTGTTGGAGGAGCAGCTTGTGTTGAGGATTGATCCGTTTGACCCTGACTTTTCTCTTGTGGGTGCACATCACCAATGGCCATCCTTCTTAGTGCTATGTAAGGAGCTTCCTCTTCATCTAGCATGGATTGTTCAACTTGCTCTACTTGAGAGCCGTTAGTTTCATCAAACACTACATAACGTGCTATTTCAATACAACCGGAGTTTTTGTTGAAAACACGGTATGCATAAGTGTTTGAGTCATATCCAAGCAATAATCCTTCGTCAGATTTGGATGCAAACTTTGAAGTTCTAGGTCTCTTATTAAGAATGAAACATTAGCTACCAAAGACTCTAAAATATGAAACATTGGGCTTGTTACCGGTTAGAAGTTCATATGGTGTTTTCTTCAAGAGTCGATGAAGATAAAGCCGGTTTGTGGCATGACAAGCGTTGTTAACCACTTCAGCCTAAAACCGGTCCGAAGTCTTGTATTCATCAAGCATGGTTTTTGCCATCTCGATGAGTGTGCAGTTCTTCCTTTCGGTGACTCCATTTTGTTGAGGAGAGTATGGAGCTGAAAATTCATGCTTGATTCCTTCTTCATCGAGATACTCCTCCACTTGTGTGTTCTTGAATTCGGTGCCATTGTCACTTCTAATCTTCTTAATTCTTAAGGAGAATTCATTTTGAGCTCTCCTTAAGAGTTTCTTCAACAGTCCTTGTGTTTCACTCTTCTCATATAAAAATAACACCCAAGTAAATCGAGAATAATCGTCAACTATAACAAGACCGTATTTGTTACCGCCTATGCTTACATAAGCAATGGGACCAAAAAGGTCCATATGAAGTAGCTATAAGGGTCTTGAGGTAGTCATCACATTCTTTGCGGGATGAGGTGCTCCAACTTGCTTTCCGGCTTGGCAAGTGCTACAAGGGCTATCTTTCTCAAACATCACATTTGTTAGTCCTAAGATGTGATCGCCTTTTAGAAGTTTTTGCAAGTTCCTCATACCAACATGGGCTAGTCTCCTATGCCACAACCAACCCATGTTTGTTTTTGCAATTAGGCATGTGTCAAGTTGAGCATTATCCATGAAAAATCCAAAAGATAAAGCTTTCCCTTAAGCACACCCTTAAATGCAATTGAGTTATCACTTCTTCTTAAGACGGTCACACCTTCATTGGTGAACATGCAGTTGTACCTTTTTTACACAAAGTTGTGAAACAGATAACAAATTATAATCAAGTGAATTGACGTGGAAGCCATGAGAAATTGAGTGTTTAGAGGAGATAGCTATTTTACCAACATCGAGTACTTTTTCTTGACTATTGTCTCCAAAGGAAATGCTTTCGCGTGGATCATCATTTTCTTCATATGTGATGAACATCTTCTTCTCTCTAGTAATGTGGTTTGTACATCCACTATCAAGTACCCATTTTGATCCACCAGAGGAGTATGCCTACAAAATAAATTATGCCTTGGTTTTAGGTAACCAAGCTTGTTTGGGTCCTCTCACGTTAGTCAGAAGAGTTTTGGGCACCCACACACAAGTTTTTGATTTCTTGTGGCGTGGCCCAACATATTTAGCAAAAACTCCACCATATTTGTTTCTCATAAGAACGTAAGTAGCATCAAAATCATGAAATGGCATAGTTGGAACTAAAACATCATTTACATGGTAGGAATTGTTAGAGTGCACATAATTAGATGAACCTTGCTTAACAAAAGTAATGTGTTCCTAGTTGTCCTTAATAGTTCTAGCATTTTCTTTTCCACCCCTAACATATCAAGGACCATCTCTAATTAAAGGGGATCTAGAGTTCAAAAATGCACTTCAAGCATAATCAACTTTTGCTTTGTCAAACACTTCCCTTTTTGTTTGAGATTTTCCTTGGTCTGTACTAAGTTGTTCCCTTAGGTTGGTTATCATTTTATACACTTGCAGTTTTTTGTAGTTGATTGCTTAGCTAATTTAGATGAATCTCTAGAGAATGAAGTACTAGACTTAAGAGACTCAAATTTTAATTCAAGTGATTTGTGAGTTTTTGCCAAACTATCAAATTCATCTTGAAGCATCACATTTGAGCTTTCGAGACATAAACAAGTCTCTTTGCATGATGCAAGTTCTAATTCTAACTTTCTACATTTTTCTTTTTCAAGTTCTAGGAGTTCCTCTAGCTCACGGTTTTTCTCCTTTTCAATAACAAGTAATCCTTCTTGCTTATCAAGAATTGTATCCATATAAACTACTCGATTCATGAGGTTTTTCATTTTAGCAATAGTCTTTTTACTCATGCCTTTAAACATGAATTCTACATCACTACCGCTACTATCATAGAGACCATCACTAGCAATAGACTTAGTGGACTATTTGTGGGTTACCGTGCGCTTTGTCTCCTTGGCCATGAGATAAGTGTGTTTTTCTTTCCTCCAATTACCTCGGTTGGGCAAAAGCATCTTCTTGCTTGAGGACATGTCAATGGCAATATTTACCCCTCCTTCATCTTCGGACGATGAGGTTTCATCAGTTGAGTCTCATTCTTCTCCTATGTGAGAAGCTCCATGAAATTTCTTCTTCTTGAAGAAGTTCTTGTCTTTAGCTTCTTTCTTCTTTTTATTGTCTTCATCGTCTTCCTTCTTCTCATGAGGACAGTTTGAAATGTAGTGGCCATACTTGCCACAGTTGTAACAGGCTCGCTTTGTCTTTGACCTTGTCTTGTCCTTGGATTTGCTCTCATAGCTTGATTTCTTCTTCTTTCTCATCATTCTTTTGAAGTTCCTTATGAAAAGGGTTATTTCTTCATCATCCATAGAGCTCTCATCATCACTTCCCTCACTTGAGCTCTCTTCTTGTACTTCTTTGCCTTTTGACTTCTTGGATGCCTTGAGTGCAATATCATGTCTTTTGGAAGAAGTGATCTTGTGCAGCTCATTTACATGTTTGGCCTCTTTTTCCATCATCTCATGGTTGACGAATTTTCCAAGGACTTCATCAGGAGTTATAGATTCAAAGTGAGGGTTCTCCCGAATCAAAGTGCAAAGAGTGAGGTTACACACCGTGAATGCCCTTATGATCCTTTTGACCACTTCACGGTCAGTCAACTTCTTGCACCCATAAGCTCTACTCTTGTTGATGAGTATCTTGAGCCGATTGTATATCTCTTGAGTCTCATTATCTTCAATAGCAAATCTTCCAAGCTTCCCCTCAATCATCTCAATTTTGGCCTCACGGATGGATTTTGTGCCTTCATGTGCCTCCTTGAGAGTGTCCCAAATATCCTTGGCAATTTCCAACCCATCCACCTTGTGAAACTCTTCTTTTGACAAAGATGAGATGATGACGGCTGTAGCTTGAGCGTTGCGATGAATGTGTTGTTCTTGCTCTAGAGTGAGCTCTTCATCATCCTCCGGAATTTCTACTCCTGTAAAAACAACACTCCAATGACCGGGGTTAAGTGAGATAAGGTGCAACTTCATGTTATGCCTCCACATCATGTAGTTTGTACCATTAAGATGAGGGGGCTTGCCAACACGGATGGAAAGAAAATTTAAATTCGTTGTAATGACCTAGCCGGTCCCAAGCCCGGGTAAAGGAGGAGGGGGTTGTGATAGGCTTGGCGAGCCAACAACTACACTTAGCCATTCTCATGGAAATGAAACCCAATAGAAATTCGTTGGGGCGTAACCCTCTTAGCGACGCGCCATATCGGAACCCGGGTATGGTGTTAAGTGGGCAAGGGCCGGGTCGCCACCGCCTTAGTGGCGCGCCATATCGGAACCCAGATATGGTGTTAAATGAGCAAGGGTCGGATCGCCATCACCTTAGTGGCGCGCTACATCATCGCCCGGATGTAGTGATAAGTGAGCAAGGGTCTTTGCATCTTACTCGACGGGTGCAAAGCGTAAGGAAGCTAGCCGAGGAACATAGATTTCGGGTGGGTAGTTGGAATGTAGGATCCTTGACGGGGAAGCTACGTGAGTTAGTAGATGTTGCCATTAGGAGACGAGTAAATATCCTTTGTGTACAAGAGACTAGATGGGCGGGTCAAAAGACGAGAGAAGTCGAGAATACCGATTTCAAGCTTTGGTATTCTGGTTCGGCTGGTACTAGGAATGGCGTAGGTGTTCTAATAGATAAGAGTCTTAAGGATGGAGTAGTGGATGTTCGAAGACGAGGAGATAGGATCATCTTAATCAAGATAGTAATTGGGGACATTGTCTTGAACGTCATTAGTGCTTATGCCCCACAAGTTGGGCTCAACATGAGTGCTAAGAGGCAATTTTGGGAGGACTTGGAGGATATGGTTAGTAGTGTACCGATAACCGAGAAACTCCTCATAGGGGGAGATCTCAATGGTCATGTGGGTGCAACTAACCTAGGATTTGAGGGAGTACATGGAGGTTTTGGATGCGGCGATAGAAATCAAGAGGGTAAGGACATCCTAGACTTTGCCGTAGCCTATGATCTGTTGATAGCTAACACACTCTTTAGGAAGAGGCAATCTCACCTAGTGACCTTTAGTAGTGCCCAACACTCTAGCCAGATTGACTTTGTCCTCACTAGGAGAAAGGATAGACGGGAGTGTCTAGATTGTAAGGTGATCCCGGGGGAGTGTGTTGTGACACAACATAAGCTTGTGGTAGCTGATTTTCGCTTCCATACATGTTCTTTGCGGGACAAAGGTGTCAAAATCACAAGAACAAAGTGGTGGAAGTTGAAGGGAGAATCACAAGTATCCTTTAAAAATAGGGTGATCACAGAAGGATCCTGGGCAGAAAATGGAGATGCAGATAGTATGTGGATGAAGATGGCAACTTGCATTAGGAAGGTAGCTAGTGAGGTGTTCGGTGTGACAAAGGGTAAGAAACTTGTAGATAAAGACACTTGGTGGTGGAATGAGGATGTACAAAAGGCCATTAAGGAGAAGAAGGAGTGTTATAAGAGTTGGCATAATGATAGAAGCGCAAGCAACATGCTTAAGTACAAAGAGGCTAAGAAGAATGCAAGGCGGGTTGTGAGTACGGCAAGAGGACAGGCCTATGATAAGTTATATGAGAGACTAGGGACAAAAGAAGGTAAAAAGGACATATACAAGGTAGCAAAAATCCGCGAGAGAAAGATGAGGGATCTCAATCAAGTTAAATGCATCAAAGATGAGACTGACCGCATTCTAGTGAAGGATGAAGAGATTAAGAATAGATGGCGTGATTACTTTAATGGGCTATTCAATGATGGGAATGGGAGCACTATGGTTGAGTTGGATGACTCCTTTGATGACTCCAACAGGCGGTTCGTGCGGAGGATACAAGAGTTTGAGGTTAAGGAGGCCTTAAAGAGGATGAAAGGAGGAAAGGCCCTCGGCCCTGACGATGTCCCTATTGAGGTGTGGAGATGTCTTGGGGACGTTGCAATAGTATGGCTCACAAAGCTATTCAACCACATTTTTCGGTCAAACAAGATGCCTGAAGAATGGAGGAAAAGTATATTAGTACCTATCTTCAAAAATAAAGGAGATATTCAAAGTTGTACTAATTATCGAGGTATTAAGCTTATGAGTCATACTATGAAGCTTTCGGAGAGAGTGATTGAACACCGCCTGAGGAAAGTGACCAATGTCACTAAAAACCAGTTTGGTTTTATGCCTGGGAGGTCTACAATGGAGGCGATTTTCTTGCTTCGTCAGCTTATGGAGAGATATAGGGAGCAGAAGAAGGACTTGCATATGGTGTTCATCGACTTGGAGAAGGCGTACGACAAGATACCAAGGTCAGTCATGTGGTGGGCACTAGAGAAACATAAAGTGCCAACAAAGTACATTACCCTTATCAAGGATATGTACAATAATGTTAGGACAAGTGTGCGCGTAAGTGATAGTGAGACTGATGCATTTCCTATCACGGTAGGACTACATCAAGGATCAGCTTTGAGCCCATACATCTTTTCCTTGGTGATGGATGAGGTGTCGAAGGATATACAAGGGGATATCCCTTGGTGCATGCTCTTTGCTGATGATGTAGTGCTGGTAGATGAAACTAGATATGGTGTTGATAATAAATTAGAGTTATGGAGACAAACCTTAGAGTCCAAGGGGTTTAGACTTAGTAGGACTAAAACCGAGTATATGAGGTGTGACTTTAGTGGTGTTGGTCGTGAAGAAGGAAATGTTAGTCTACAAGGACAAATAGTACCTAGAAGGGACTCTTTCCGATACTTAGGATCAATGTTACAAAGCAATGGCGATATTGATGAGGATGTTTGCCACAGGATCAAGGTAGGGTGGATGAAATGGCGGCAAGCCTCTGGAATCCTATGTGATAGGAAAGTCCCACAAAAGCTAAAAGGGAAGTTCTATAGGACGGTGATCAGACCCGCGATGCTCTATGGGGCGGAATGTTGGCCAACTAAACGGCAACATGTCCAACAAATGAGTGTCGCAGAGATACGAATGCTACGGTGGATGTGCGGGCACACGAGAAGAGACCGAATAAGGAATGAGGCGATTCGTGATAAGGTAGGGGTGGCGCCGATTGAAGAGAAATTAGTCCAACATCGATTTAGGTGGTTTGGACATATCCAACGGAGACCTCCAGAAGCACCGGTTAACAGTGGGATTTTAAGAGGTAGAGAAAATATTAGGAGGGGTAGAGGACGACCAAGGTTGATCTGGGAGGAGGCGGTAAAACGAGATTTGAGAGATTGGAATGTATCCAGAGACTTAGCTCATGATAGGACCGCATGGAAAGTAGCAATTCATGTGCCAGAATCGTAGTCTTTTTTTTTTCTTTTCTTTTTTTTTTCTTTTATCTTTTCTCTTTTCTTTTTCTTTTTTCTTATTTCTTTTCTCTTTTTCCTTTTTCTTTTTTTTCTTTTTTTCTTTTTTTCTTTTTTTTTTCTTTTTTCCTTGTTCATATATCTCTTCCTCTCTTTTACTTTATTGATATTGGGTTTCATGTCTAGCCGACCCCAACAGGCTTGGGATAAAGGCTTGGTTGTTGTTGTTGTTGTTGTTGTTGTTATTTAAACGTTCATAGTTAAAAGGATATCGGGAGTAGTCCTTGGACTCCTCCTCCACCTTCTTCTTCTATTTCTTCTTGTCGTCTTTTCTCTTCTTGAGCAACGCCATGAGACGTTCCACTTCTTGGTCTTCTTCACTTGAAATGACGGGGCGTCTTCTTCGACCTGCATGCTTCTTGCTCATGAAAGGAGTGACGGAATTCACTTCATCATCACTATCACTTGTGTGAGAGTGTTTCTCGCCCTTTCCTTTGGAGCCTAGGTTCTTGCCCTCGTAGTAGGTGCTTGTCTCCCCCATGACCTCTTCGAGCGGTTAAGCACTTAAATGAAGAGTTAGGCTCTGATACCAATTGAAAGTTGCCTAGAGGAGGGTGAATAGGCTAATTAAAGTTTAAAGCACAATTATCAACTAACTTGTTCTGTCAAGTTCGGACAAGTCTCGAAATACTTTGGACAAGTCCGGGATTTTTGGATAAATCTGGTGAAATAAAACTAACTAGTTCTAGATCAAGTGTATGAGTGATATGGTCTGGAAATAGCTCTTAAACAAGACTAGCAACCTATCAAGCAAGTTTGATGATCTAAATACTGAAGTAGTTCAATGTTAGGGTTTGATTAATCACAAGCAAGAGCAATGATATGAAAATTGAAAAACAAGTCAATGGGCACAAGTGAACACGAGGATTTGTTTATCGAAGTTCGATTCCACACAGAAATCTACATCTCTGTTGAGGTGTCCACAAAGGACCGAGTCTCTTTCAACCCTAACCCTCACCAAGTGATCACAAAGATCAAACTTGGTTGTTCCAATATCAACTCAAAAGTGATTACAAACTTCCCGGGTCTCACCACAAGTTGGGAGTCACCGGGCGACACCTAGCCGCCTAGGAACAAAGCTCCAAGAGTAATAAACACAAACGGTGCAGCTTGACGGTGTGCAACTTAGCAAGCTCAACCATGAGACTTCTACGCCTTGAATCTCCTCACAAGGCCTAAAATCCTCACAAGATTCAAGAATGAACGCTAGAGTGTGTGAGAGAGGTCTAAGAATGCTCAAGAACACTTATGAAAGCTCTGGGCTTGATCACTCTTCAAATGCGGACGAGATCCCTCCTTTTATAGGGCTCCCCAAAATATAACCATTGCCAATCACTAAAGTTCGGACATGTACGAACTCCACTTCGGACATGTCCGAGGATGTGGACCAGTAACGGTAAAATGACGTCCTCGACTGACACTGATTCAGATTGTCCCATTGATTCCACTTCGGACATATCCGACATATTTCAGACATGTCTGAGCTGACATATCCGAACCAGTCTTCAGATATCCTCAAACTTCGGACATGTTCGAACTCCACTTCGGACATGCCCGACACTAACCAAAAGCTGCATATCCGACCTCCTCTAACATGTCCGACCTTCTAAACTTAAAAAATTTTAGAAACCCTAGACTTCGGACATGTCCAAAATTTCTCGGATATGTCCGACCCTAAACAAGAGTAGCAGGACCCTTCTGGGGCTAAGTTGTTCTAAGCGTTGTTCATAGACACTATGACACCTTTAGAAAGAAAGAGAAAAAGAAAAAATATCCTACCACTGCGTTAAGTATAGAACTTACAGAGGTGTTCCACATTCTGTGGCTTGGGTAAAGATACCCATCACCACATTGCCTCATCGACGAGGTTGATCTCTTCACGCAGAAGCTGGTTCTGCGTGGCTTCGTCATATGTCTGGATGTCGGGTGAGCCCCTGGCGTGTTCTGGGGAGAGGGTGGCCTCGACCCTCTACACCAATGTAAGAGGGTGTATTCCCTTGTCACACGACGACATCTAGGAGAGCTGTCGGCCAGTAGATGCCATGTCGGAAGGCTTTACTGACCAGCGTGCGGGACAAGCGTGGTTGCCGCACTCGCCTCCCAGGAGCTCTGCGAGCAGCTCGCATCCCTCCTTCCGGGTTATGCACCGCAATAGGACGCTGCCAGCGCCACGCCGGTAGAGATCCCCATATACCAGTGTGTATCTCTTAGCCATGTGAACGATCCTGTCGAAGTGTGTAGCTGACACTTCCCCCGGGCCTGCTCTGGGCAGCCCGCGGAGGTTCTTTTTTGGAGGGGCTAGTCACTCGCGGAGATCTTCGGCGTTAGGGACGATTGAGGGAGAAGCTAGACACGGGGAGTTTTACGTGGTTCAGGCCGCCGGAGCGTAAAACCCTACGTCCACGGTGAGCAGAGATGCTCGCTGTATTGCTTGCTGTCCAGAACCGGAGTCCTGAGCTTGAGGGTGAGAGATGTCGAATTGCTAGAGTGCGAGGGTGCGTATGAGGCGAACCCTTGCTAACGTTGCCTACCCGAGCCTTTTATAGTTCAAGGCTCGTGCGGCTTACAAGGTGAGCCCGAGACCCAACAGGTGGTCCCGGGGAGATTGCCTGCCATCTACCGTATCTGCAGTTATGCCGGTAGTTGTCTCTGGCGAAGGCTTCCGAGTCTTCGTTCTGCCGCCCTGCCCATGCCGCAAGCTAGTCGTAATGGTTGATGATGGCAGGGGCGGCAGGGGATGTATTGTCGCTGTGTTTGTTGGCGGGCAGGCTCTGACATGGCGCGCCAGTCTGCGATGTGACTGGGCGCAACGCACCTGACAGAGGCGTGCTTCGCATCTCCGCGTCTTGGGAAGGCGCGGGCCTTGAATACCTTGTACGGGCAAGGTATGACGCATCTTTACTCTTGCTGCTTACCGCGCGGGGGCAGGCAGCCACTACAGGAATCCGGACAATAGACGACGGACAAAAACCGTCGTCAATAAGAACACTACCGTCGTCAATAAGTTATTGACGACGGTAAAACTTTGTAGACGACGGTTTTCGGCTGTCGTCAATATCTTTATTGACGACGGTAACCGTCGTCAGTAATCTTATTGACGACAGCTAAATCTAGCTGTCGTCAATAAACTTATTGACGACAGCTAGGATATGAACCGTCGTCAGTAACAATGGCTAATTGAAGACGGTTTCTTGTACCTGGCCGTCGTCAATAAAAAAGGCTTATTGACGACAGCTAAAGCAGGCTGTCGTCAATAAGCTTATTGACGACGGCCAGGATTTGAACCGTCGTCAGTAACCATGGCTTATTGACGATGGTTTCCACTTGGCCGTCGTCAATAACAATGGCTTATTGACGACGGTTTCTGGTACCTGGCCGTCGTTAATACTAATGGCTTATTGACGACGGTCAAGTACCAGAAACCGTCGTCAATAAGCTTTCCAATTTTTTTTTTAAAAAAAGAAATCCTGCCCTGGCTTCGAGGCCAGCCCTGGCTCGATGGCCAGATCACAGGCAATCAAAATATACATCACAGGCAGGCACAAAAACACTATACGCACGCCACACTACCCTACGCTACCCCGACCGCTGTGGAGTCTAGGAAGTCGTCGTGCGCTCGTCCAAACGCTGGTTGCGGAGGGGATGGAGTTTCCTGAGCCCGCGTCGCCGATCCCTATGATGTACATGTATAGTTAGACAAATTAGAATTTTATAAATGTGTATATAATTAAATAAACTCATTACAAGTTAGAATTGAGTAAGTTAGCTAGATTTGGCTATGTTTGAGTAAGTTTGCTCATATTTTACTAAGTTTGAGAAGTATGGACTAGTAGTGTTTGTGTTTAAGCTAGTTCAAATAGTTTTGGCTATGTTTGAGTAAGTTTGGTCATATTTGACTATAGTTGAGTAAGTTGTACCATATTTTACTCAGTTTGAGGATGTTTAACTAATTTTCTCTAAGTTTAAGTAAGTTTGATCAAATTCAACTAAATTTGAGCAAGTTTAACTAGTTACAGCTATTATGAGAAATTTTGTACCTGTGCTCCTGACGTCGTCCCTGTGGTAGCTGTATCGGTGGCGGCGCCCACTGAGGAAAGACAACAGGCTGTCCTGTGACCATAGCCTGCAAATATGAAGTAAATTATTATACATGTCATTTATATATTAGAAACGTTGAGTACAATGATCTGAACTTACCTGCATGGCAGCTTGCAGCTGTAGCATGTACGAGTGTTGATACTCGTCCCTAGCCCGGAGCTCGGCTGCCTGCCTCTCGTTCGCTGAGACAATCTACCATTCCTAGACTCACAGCCCTGGAAAACGGACTCGGGGGCAGAAAGCCCCGCGTCCCCCGTCGTCTACTGTTCGACGACATCCTGATGAAAGGAAATTTGATAATGAATTTAAAGGAAAATATAGAACACGAAAGAAGAGATGAAGAAAACGTTACTTGTACTCAATTTCAAAATTCATCAGTATCACGATCATGTACTCTACTTCGTAAACCGGACCATCGATCTTTTGTCGTGGTTGTTCGTCGTTTTCGTTTTTTCACATTATGAGTCTGTACATCTTGTGCATCTCCAACTAATTCATCGAGTCGTAGACCAGACTCAACGATAAAAGAATCCGGCAACTCTTCTTCTTGGTAAACAACACCAACCTCATCAATGTAACCAGTATTGTCCGGTGTATATAACCGCTCAGCTAGAATATCAGTTAGAATAAACTCCAGATATCCAGTAGGGTGCAATATAAGTGGTTTCATGATGGAGTTTTTGTTTCAGGATCCAGTAGGGTGCGTATGGGTGGCCCTGGAGCCATGTCACTAGAAGAGCCAAGCAAGATGCCTGAGACTAAATTAGGGGAACTCGAGGAGCTCTTGTTTGGCGAGACTCAGCGCCCCAGTTTTGTTGAGAGGGGCCATCTGAAGCTCCAACCTGGAGATTCCGAGGCTCTTCGAATTTTCCTCACTCGGATGCAGGCCAAAAATGCAAACTTCTTCAATGTTATTGACATGGATGATGAAGGATGTCTCACGAATGTTTTCTGGGCGGATGCACGCTCAAAAGCCATGTATGAGTACTATAATGATGTATCAACAGAGGAAATTTTTAAGACGATGGGCTGTCAGAGTACAGAGCTATCAATAAGGCAATGCAAAAGGCTGTATCAACAGAGGAAACTTTTAAGAGGATGGGCTTCTCGTAGGAGGGCTCCTATCTGCAGTGGGCCGGAATCAAAAGTTCGGCCAACTCACCACTCGCAGCCCGATAAAGCTTCAATAGTTCTTTCTGAGTTGTCACTAGTCATATTGTGTTACTCCCTCCGTTCTTAATTAAATGATGTTTAGGACAGCTAATCTAGTTCAAATTGAACTAGATTTTTTGTCCTAAACGTCATTTAATTAAAAACAGAGGGAGTATTATTCACAACTCACCTACAGAAACTGCTACCATATATACAACATAAGTTGATTCTATAAAAAATTAATATGCATTGTGTCAAGTAGCAACTCATATGGTGTCAGTGTATACACTCAGCTAGCAAGATTTTTACACGCTACAACATATTTATATAAGTTGATATCAAAGTAGTAACTGAAATTACTATCGCCCCAAGTTATATAAAAACTTAAGCTTTTATACGATAAATACACGATATATATATATATATATATATATATATATAGCAGTTTGTGATGTACATATAATGACAACTTGTGTTACTGACAATTCTCCAAAGCCTATATAAGTGAAATCTAGTTTCATTCGAACAATGAATCATGTAGGACACACCGGTGAAAACAGAGTAAAATATAGATGTTGTATGAGATATATACAACTTTCAAATTTCTATATGTAAGAGATAAAATATAAAAGGACGTAGACTATGGGCCGCACACTCCACTCAAAAGTCCACTTCAACTACAGCTTTCATTTTAAAAAAAAAAAAACAGACTCACGGTTTAGAAGAAGAATGTCTTCAAAGTTTAAAAACTGGTTCTTCCTTCTCACACGTGTTTCTTTCCGATTTTGTTTGTACTCTTACGTCTTACACGATACAACGAGCAAAACTAAATCTAATCACTTCCTCATAAGTGTAGGGGTGACCGGTAACGCAGAGAGAGTAGCAGCAAGATGACGGCGAAAGCAGTCAGGAGAGGCCAACAAACTGGCTTGATGTTGCAGCTAGCCAAACCGGTTTCCATCGATTTCATATGTCATCCGGTTTCGATCCATCCAAATTTGACTCAAAGCACAAACCAAATCGTTGGATACATGTTCAGATTCAAACCATTCCGAAGTTTACAAAAGAACCCAACATATGGGTCTCCAAGTACAAATACTTTCAAACTTGATATTCTCACCACACAACACATAAGTCTAATAATTTAACCCTTTCAGTAAAATGTAACAAATAATTGATTGATCAATTAAAATGAAATCATTTATACTGTTCTTAACATTTTAATTTTAGATAATGATTCTAACCATTTGAATGAGCAGGGCACCTAATAGAATTTGAATGAGCCGGAGGGGGAGGGGTCGGGCCGGAGGGATAGGGGCCGGGGCCGGAGAGGCCGGACGGCGAGGCCGGCCGGGCAGTGGCCGGCGGCGCGGCCGGGGGCCGACGAAAGCGGGGGAGAGGGCACCGGAGGGGGAGGGGGACTGACCTGGGGCCGGAGACGGGCGGCGGCAGCGGCGGGGACGGGCAGCGGCGACGGGGACGGCCGGCGGCGACGGGGAAGTGCGGCGGCGAAGGGGAAGTGTGGCGCGAGTCGGGAAGCGGCACTGGCCGCCTCCCGGCTCGCGTACAGGTTATATATCCTGTTATTGACGACAGTGCTAGAAAACTGTCGTCTATAAGGACTTGTTGACGATGGTGCTAGGTCACCGTCGTCAATAACTCCTCGGGTGGGCCCGAATTAAGTTAAAGACGACGGCCACTGTCGTCAATAATTTATTGACGACGGTGCTCGCCTAGCCGTCGTCAATAACTAAGTTATTGACGACGGCTAGATAAAGCCGTCGTCAATAACATTAAAGACGACAGCCCCGTCGTCAAAA
Organism: Neostapfia colusana; assembly: GCA_030760725.1. NCBI lineage: Eukaryota > Viridiplantae > Streptophyta > Magnoliopsida > Poales > Poaceae > Neostapfia > Neostapfia colusana. Next base: position 2,336,089 of record JASWHV010000005.1, on the reverse strand, counting down.
AATTTGGTCGTCGTCAATGATCGTTTTTCCTGTAGTGAGCGTTGCTTCGCTAGCCACGTGGCGGGCCCGGAGCTCTCCTCTGAGGAGAGGGAGGTCCGGCCCCGCGGGTCACGTGGAGCCTTCGGAGCTCTCCCCGCGGAGGGGGGAGGTCCGGCTTCTGCTGGCCACGTGGCGGACCCGGAGTTCTCCTCTGAGGAGAGGGAGGTCCGGCCCCATAGGACACGCGAAGCCTCCGGAGCTCTCCCCACGGAGGGGGGAGGTCTGGCTCAGTTGGCCACGTGGCGGGTCCGGAGCTCTTCTCTGAGGAGAGGGAGGTCCGGCCCCGCTGGACACGTGGCACCTTCGGAGCTCTCCCTGGCGGAGAAGGGCGAGGTCCTTAGGCATTTCCCTCTGTGCGTGGGGGTACCCCGTATCGAGGGTACCGACAGGGGCCAAGGACACGTGGCCATCCTAGGGGCCGCCTCGATAGGGAGGCGAGGTCTGGAATGTCTTCAACCTTCCACGCTGGGGTCCCGGTCTTAAGGGTACCGACAATAACCTTGATACCTCTGTGAATATTTGATAGTGAAATAGTTAGATGGAGATAGATAATACTCCCTTCGTTTTGAATTATTTGATGTTGATTAGTTCAATTTTGAACTAGCTAACATCAAATAATTCGAAAAGAGGGAGTAGATCGTGCAACTTAGGAACCTTAATCGTTCCCTCCATGACAACTTGTTAGAGGCGACGACACGTTGGTCAGACGGAATGCCTTTGTACTCAGTTAAATAACCTCCTTTGCAAAAGTTATGCCGCTCGCTTTGCCACATTCTGATGCATCCATGATTCCATGCGGTTTCTGGGGACTGTCTCGTGGACAGATACAGTCATAGGATCCTACACTATTTATACAACTGAGGGAAGCAAGTTTAAGTACTCAATTTTTATGAGGGTCTGTGCGCTCATCAATGTATCTAGCAATGAGATCGTACCACAAATGAGAAGTCAGCACACTATTGTACGTGCCAATAGTGGACGAAGTGAAACTTGGCCCAGTGACAAGAAGTTGAATACCGTTGCAGACATTTGATACGCAAAGGGTTGCCCTCAAGCCATGTCTGCATGCAATCGCATGCACAAATGCCCTGATGATCAGTTAGTGTGTCGTGATCGAGACAGTAACTACTGTCAATGAGGCACCCAGGACCACTTGAACTCCGAGCAGCTGCACAAGACAAGTCGCTGAATTTCCAGATGACAACAGCGCCTTCAATTCGTCTTCACTGGCCGTGCAGAGCCAAGAATAGTTAATCACCTTGATATGGCTAGGTCATTCTAGACTACTGCCATCCGCAACAAAATGGCATGATCGGGGCAGTAGTTAAGGAGTACATGACGCGATCCTGAAGTGGTGCTAGTGGGACGGCAAGGAGCCTCAGCGACGGCGACTTGGCGACCTCGCCTACTCCGGCGATCAGTGGCCGTGGCGTCGCCGCGGGCCTCCGCCGTGACAACCTTTTGCTTGGATCGCTGTAGATGGTGGGCTGGACGTCTGCCATCTGCAGCCGAATAGGGTATGTGGGCTGGTTTGACCAAATAAGCTGGTTTCTCTTTTTTTCTAATACTCTGAGTTAAATGAACTATATCTTTTGTCCTAAATATCATTTATTTCAGAACGCAAGAAATATTTCCTTTACTTACTAGATCCAGATTTCAAGACGCTAAAAATACTAGAAAACATAGGTGTTTATAATATACAGTAAGCCAAACTGAAGTTTTGGGTTGGGCCAGTAATAAGCAGGCAGGTGCACGCTTGTCAGTTGTCACTTACAGAGAGCAGTCTTGTCTGTACTGTACTAGTACAAGGTTGTGAAATGAGAGAGTATTATGCTCTGAAAATCGCTGTCACTGCAGGGATTCCTGCAGCGCGGTACGTGCTCCCTGGCTCCACCGTCCCTCCCTCCGTTCTGTTTTTTTTTTTTGTCTTCCGTCGGTCTGCACTGTCGGTCGTTCAGTTTAAAAATCTTGGCCGTGGCGCATGTGCCCAGCAACGCGCAGCCACGTTGAGCACTGGCGGTGGACTGATGCTGCTCCGAGACCCGCAAGACGAGACAGAGACGCAGTCATCGAGAGAGAGACCGGACGAGGACGACGCCGACGAGCTGCGTGTATGCGCCGGCCGTCGTAGCGATAACAAGAGAAGCGGTCGCCGGCGGGCATGGAACCCGCGTCCCGACCGCCGTCGTCGGGACTAGAACAGGTTCGCCTAACGCAGAGGCACGGGCCGGAAGAGTAGGGTGATCGCGCGGCGGAGCAGAGCTCACGCTGGCACGGGAAGCCTCCCCGCCCTTCATTGGATCAGCGTTGTCATCTGTAAAAGAAAACAGAAAGATTAAGTATCTGTGATTTTGGCAGTAATCTTGATTGGATCTACCAATCACGAAGCGATGATGGAGTCGATGCCAACTCACTGGTGACACGCATGGTGCACATGGCATTTTCGCTGCTTACCGAATAAAAAAAGTAAAAAAATCCCGAGGAAGGAGAGAGCAGCGGCAGGTAGGAGGGCAATTCGGTCCGCCAACGAGGGCACCGACAGATCCACCCGCTGCAGCCGGTCGTCGCCCGGCCCCACACGCGGCATGCACAGCCTGTGGACAGCGGCGCGACGCGGACGTCCGGGCTCCCACCCCGCTCGCATCCGACGGCCGCCGACGCTTCTTCTTCGCATCCGACGGCCGTGGACATTTCTTCTTCGCATCCGACGGCCACGAGAGGTTGAATGGCGACCGGCGGTAGCCGGTGGGCGGGGGCGCCACCCACCAACTTCAACTGAACGAACTCGAGTGGTGTATGTAAGAGGCGAGACGGGGGAGGTGGCGTGGGGAGGAAGCGGAAGCCAGCAAGCACACTGCGGCAGCGGCAGCGGCAGCTCGAGCCAGGGGTCTAGAGGATCTGGGTACGGTGGTGGCCGTCGCCGCCGCCGCTCCTCGGATCTAGCGAGAGGCCCCGCGCGGGCCGATCGCCCCCCCCCCCCCCCCCTCGTCGCTGCCGGCGTCGGTGAAGAGCGAAGATGGCGGCGAACAAGGGGATGGTGGCGGGCTCGCACAACCGCAACGAGTTCGTCATGATCCGCCACGAGGGCGATGCCCCTTCCGCGGTACGTTTTGCGCCTCCCGCATCCCGTTTCTCTCGCGCCGCGCGCGCGCGCGTGCGTCGGTGGATCTGGGTCGCCGTGGTAGGTGGAACGCCTCGGGTTCGCTCCAGTTGCATTTGACCTGTCGGTTCTGACGGCTCTGTTTCGCTAGTCGAGTCAGTGCTAGATAAGAGCATGCACGCCGCGTCCCGGCGGGTTCAGTATCATTTTGCGGTGGGATTATGCGGCAGTGGGCTAAACCATGGGAAATTAGATCCTCCTTTGGCCTTCCATGATGAAACGTTGTAACTGTAGCGCGAAGGGATTAGTTCATCTCCTGCCATTGACAGCGTCTAGATCTCAGCATCAAATTGGAGCCAGGCTAACAGTTTTCACTCTGTATTCATGTGTGAATTTCATTTAGGGGTCGATGTGTCGTCTAGCTGTGTAATTCTGTTTAGATGTCTGCTGACTGTTGTTATCATATTGCCGGTGAAGCAGGCTAAGCCAGTGAAGAGTGTGAACGGGCAGGTCTGTCAGATTTGTGGTGACTCAGTTGGTGTTACAGCCACCGGTGATGTTTTTGTCGCCTGCAACGAGTGCGCCTTCCCTGTCTGCCGCCCTTGCTACGAGTACGAGCGCAAGGAAGGGAACCAGTGCTGTCCTCAGTGCAAGACTAGATACAAGAGGCATAAAGGTTGATTCCTATGCAACTTCTTCGAGCGTGTATTCAATTTGTATGATCATATAGTATAATGGTAGTATGTATCTTGCCCTTTCATTTCTTAACACAAAACTGCAGCTTAATGGATGATGTTTCTGGTTTTTTCCTTGACAACCTAGACAGAAATCTGTCTCACAACAATTAACCAATGCACACTGCTCTTGTTTTCCTCTTGGACAAAATTCAGGTAGCCCTCGAGTCCAGGGTGATGATGACGAGGAAGATGTTGATGATCTGGACAATGAATTCAACTATAAACAAGGCAATGGGAAAGGTCCAGGGTGGCAGCTCGATCATGGAGATGATGCTGATCTCTCTTCATCCGCTCGCCATGAACAGCACCATCGGATTCCCCGCCTGACAAGTGGTCAACAGGTATAGTTATATGTGGTCCATGTTCTTTTTTTGCCAATATCAATCTCGAACTCTTGACACTATGGTGCATTGTTCACTACGGTTCAGTGGTTCACCTTCTTATTCTATTGAGCTTTTTTTGCATTGAACTATGGCTTTCAGCCACTAACGTTTTTATATTTTCCATCAGATATCTGGAGAGATCCCTGATGCTTCCCCTGATCGCCATTCTATCCGTAGCCCAACATCGAGCTATGTTGATCCAAGCGTCCCAGGTACCCTTTTATGTATCATAAATTGCTTTTTTTTTAAAATGTAGCTGTGCATTTGTTGGAAACCATTAACATTTATCTACTACCATTTCAGTTCCTGTGAGGATTGTGGACCCCTCGAAGGATTTGAATTCCTATGGGCTTAGTAGTGTTGACTGGAAGGAAAGGGTTGAGAGCTGGAGGGTCAAACAGGACAAAAATATGATGCAGGTGACTAATAAATATCCAGAGGCAAGAGGAGGAGGAGACATGGAAGGGACTGGCTCAAATGGTGAAGATATGCAAATGTATAAACCACTTGCCCTTGGCACATTTCATTATACTTCCCTACGTATAGTGCATTTAGGTGTGCATGATAGAAGTTCACATTGAAGGTGGATAGCTAGGAATTGCACTAACGGGTGCAAGTCATACTAGCAGGCATTGAAGGAGACACGTGCACATTTTGTTACTTGATCTCAGATATGCAACTCTAAAAGTCGTTTTCTCTATGATTCCTGGTCAATCAATACAACAACAACAACAACAACCAAGCCTTTTGATTCCCTCTCAGTCAATGACCAAGTGATAACTTCACGTTTTTTTATTAAATCACTAAATATTTTCCCCTGCTAACTTTTACTAATAGTTGTGCTCATTTTCATATTATTGTAGTGCTTGACGGAAACTAATGTATCTGTACTTTTATCTCTGGGGTAGGGTTGATGATGCACGGCTACCTTTGAGTCGTATTGTGCCAATTCCCTCAAACCAGCTCAACCTTTACCGGATAGTGATCATTCTCCGTCTTATCATCCTGTGCTTCTTCTTCCAGTATCGTGTCACTCATCCAGTGCGTGATGCTTATGGATTATGGCTGGTATCTGTTATCTGTGAGATTTGGTTTGCCTTGTCTTGGCTTCTAGATCAATTCCCAAAATGGTACCCAATCAACCGTGAAACGTACCTTGACAGGCTTGCACTGAGGTAAGCTTTACAATGTTGATGTGCATTTCTTCATGGTTTTGGGTTCTGAAGTGCCCTTGTATTAGCATTCTTTGTGTTGAGATGCTTGATTCTATTGTTTCAGGTATGATAGAGAGGGAGAACCTTCACAACTCGCTCCTATTGATGTCTTTGTCAGTACAGTGGATCCACTGAAAGAACCTCCACTGATCACTGCCAATACTGTTTTGTCCATCCTTGCTGTGGATTATCCTGTCGATAAGGTGTCATGCTATGTTTCTGATGATGGTTCAGCTATGCTGACTTTTGAGTCCCTCTCAGAAACTGCAGAATTCGCTAGGAAGTGGGTTCCTTTTTGCAAGAAACATAGCATAGAGCCAAGAGCTCCAGAGTTCTACTTTGCTCAAAAAATAGATTACCTAAAAGACAAAATCCAACCCTCATTTGTTAAGGAAAGGCGAGCAATGAAGGTAAGCTAAAAATCTCATTGTTACATTTCTGGTGATCTTCCTTTTCTTATGTTTTGACTTTGTTTATGCTTTGTTTCAGAGGGAGTATGAGGAATTTAAAGTAAGAATCAATGCTCTTGTTGCCAAGGCACAGAAAGTGCCTGAGGAGGGGTGGACCATGGCTGATGGAACTGCTTGGCCTGGGAATAATCAAAGGGATCATCCTGGCATGATTCAGGTGCACGTTATTTCAAATGAAGCTATTTCTTTAAATTTTGTATGTAATCTAGGTATTATGGTTAAACCTTTTTCCAATATGAAAATCAGGTGTTTTTGGGGCATAGTGGTGGGCTTGACACTGATGGAAATGAGTTGCCCCGTCTTGTCTATGTCTCTCGTGAAAAGAGACCAGGCTTCCAGCATCACAAGAAGGCTGGTGCAATGAATGCACTGGTGTGATTCTATCTTCCATGAATTTACTTGTGAACCACACATTTTATCCGTCTATTCCATACTCATTGTATCCTGTTTGCAGATCCGTGTATCTGCTGTGCTGACAAATGGTGCCTATCTTCTCAATGTGGATTGTGACCATTACTTCAACAGCAGCAAAGCTCTTAGAGAAGCAATGTGTTTCATGATGGATCCTGCACTCGGAAGGAAAACTTGTTATGTACAGTTTCCACAAAGATTTGATGGCATTGACTTGCACGATCGATATGCCAATCGTAACATAGTCTTCTTTGATGTAAGTCTGATGTACTGCTTGTTCCTTTGACCTTTTTTAATCATCAACCGTAATGTGGCTCACATGGTATTTATTTTTTGCAGATAAACATGAAAGGTCTAGATGGCATTCAGGGTCCGGTTTACGTGGGAACAGGTTGCTGCTTCAATAGGCAGGCTTTGTATGGCTATGATCCTGTACTGTCTGAAGCTGATTTGGAACCTAACATTGTTATTAAGAGCTGCTGCGGTAGAAGGAAGAAAAAGAACAAGAGTTATATGGACAGTCAGAACCGTATCATGAAGAGAACAGAATCTTCAGCTCCTATCTTCAACATGGAAGATATAGAAGAGGGTATTGAAGGTGTGCTTGATGTCACTCCTTATATTGCATTATCAAACATTATGCTTCTTTCTATCTAATTTTGTTCTGTTCCTCTAATCTTTGTTTTGAATTCCATTAGGTTATGAGGATGAAAGGTCAGTACTTATGTCCCAGAGGAAATTGGAGAAACGCTTTGGCCAATCCCCAATTTTCATTGCATCCACCTTTATGACTCAAGGAGGCATTCCGCCTTCAACAAACCCAGCTTCTCTACTGAAGGAAGCTATCCATGTCATCAGTTGTGGGTATGAGGACAAAACTGAATGGGGAAAAGAGGTTAGTGAGACAACATAATTTGGTACTTTTTTCTATCGTATAATTTTTTGTTTATTTGACTTTTGCAATAACATGAACTCACTTTTCCTTATAGATTTCCATGACTTAAATGTGTTTTTTCTCTGGTTTCAGATTGGCTGGATCTATGGTTCAGTTACGGAGGATATTTTGACTGGGTTTAAAATGCATGCAAGAGGTTGGCAATCAATCTATTGCATGCCACCACGACCTTGTTTCAAGGGTTCTGCGCCAATCAATCTTTCGGATCGTCTTAATCAAGTGCTCCGATGGGCACTTGGTTCAGTTGAAATCTTGCTTAGCAGACATTGTCCTATCTGGTATGGTTACAGTGGACGTTTGAAACTTCTGGAGAGGCTGGCTTACATTAACACCATTGTCTATCCAATCACATCCATTCCACTTATCGCCTATTGTGTACTTCCTGCTATCTGCCTCCTCACTAATAAATTTATCATTCCTGAGGTTAGTCAGAAGATGCCCTTTCACTTCCTTGTCCTGTTATTTAAGAAATATTTTATAGAAGCTCTGTTGCCTCATTGTTTCATGTCTTGTAACTACTCTAATCCATATAACCATCACCCATTTTAATTATGAATAGCATGAGTGAAACAACATGTGTGTGGAAGAGCAACTAGTATTGTTTTCCTTTGGTGTTTTTCCTTTGATTCAAATATAGAGCCCTATTTTTCTTTATTTTTTTACATAAATTGCATTATGAGAATGTTTTATGGTTTTATAAATTTGAGCTCAGCAGAACTCTGTATTCTTAGTTCAATGTCTGGGTTGTTGAAAACCTTTTTCCAGTGGGTCGACTTTCTCTAATGTTCATATGTTTTTGTGATGCAGATTAGTAATTATGCTGGGATGTTCTTCATACTTCTTTTCGCCTCCATCTTTGCCACTGGTATACTGGAGCTCAGATGGAGTGGAGTTGGCATCGAGGATTGGTGGAGAAACGAGCAGTTTTGGGTCATTGGTGGTACCTCTGCCCATATCTTTGCGGTGTTCCAGGGTCTGCTCAAGGTGTTGGCAGGGATTGATACCAACTTCACTGTTACCTCAAAGGCATCTGATGAAGATGGCGACTTTGCTGAGTTATATGTGTTCAAGTGGACTAGTTTGCTCATCCCTCCAACCACCGTGCTTGTCATTAACCTGGTGGGAATGGTGGCAGGAATATCATATGCCATTAACAGTGGTTACCAATCTTGGGGCCCGCTTTTTGGAAAGCTCTTCTTCTCGATCTGGGTGATCCTCCATCTGTACCCCTTCCTCAAGGGTCTCATGGGCAGGCAGAACCGCACGCCGACCATCGTCATTGTTTGGTCCATCCTCCTTGCATCAATTTTCTCCCTGCTGTGGGTGAAGATCGACCCTTTCATCTCCCCCACACAAAAGGCCGCCGCCTTGGGGCAATGCGGCGTGAACTGCTGAGCATTGAGACAGTAAGCCAGCTTCCAAGAGGTTCAATCAATCAAGATATACCCCCCTCGTGTAAATACTTGAGGAGGTTTGATGGGATTTTTTTGTTGTAGATGAAGATGGATTCTACCTAAATTATGCCCCCCCCCCTGTTTATTAGATTCTTCATTACCGGCCCTACGGCAGACAACCAACTGCGAAGCATCCCTTGCCTGTGATGCCGGGAATGCAAATTGTGAATTTTGTTTTGTAATACGTGATGTCCATTGTTTAGAGTAAATTATCACATGTACTTGTGATGCTGTTATTTATACGGACAGATTCTGATACATTCTTTTGTTTGTGAACACAGTAATTTTCTTAGCACATCTATATAAGACAGCTATATAATCAGCTCTCTTGTTTCCAGACTTCCTGCTGCCATGTTTCCATGGAAATTTTTTGCTTTTTGGGACTCGGTTCGAGTGGCTTCAACAATTTGGCTTCTCCAAAATGACGCAAATAAGATTTTGTTGTTGGATTTTTTTGATGCCTTTTTAAATCATTTTATACTTTTCTATTTATGTGTAAAAATATCGATTTAATTTTAACTTCATTTAATCAGCATGCCTCACCTAGATCCCAAATTCAGCTACCTTTCCTCCGTTTTATATGCTGGGTTCTGTCTTGTACCAGGATTTTTATTTTCTTTAAAACTGGAAATACTTTATCAAGATAGGGCTCGTGTGTCCCCATCACCGTCGAGTTCTTATAAAAATATTTCAAATGTTATACAACTCCTTCACACCTCTCCTCTGTATTGGGTGAATTCTATCCTCACCTTTCGGATGAGCACGCCCACGAAATGCCGCGTAATCTAAGCAACGTGGAGGAAGACGAAACGGAAACGGAAACGGAAGACAGCGCGACCACCCGTACGTTGCTGTACCCTCGTGATCACCTTGTCCCTCGCCGAAGATGATGAGGCGATGCTGTTCTGAAAAAGATTGATCTCTGACGACAAAGACGATCAACGATATTTGCGTGCTGCTAATTGTGTCAACGATGGTGTCTGAATGAATGGTCAGGAGAGCGAGTGCTGAAACGTGTGGCGCCGAGAGAGCAAGATGCAGCTGCCATGAATCTGTGCATGTTCTTCATGTGCTGCAATTGCAGTTGCAGTAGGGACGATGTCCAGAAAGGAATGGAGCAGATGGATCATCCTTCAGCCACAACGTCTAGTTGGATTTTGTTCAAGCCAGCGCCAATGATGGAGCTTGAAGATAGCTAGAGATGGCAAATTATCCGAGAGAAATTAATTAACCGCCGCTCGATCTCCAGGATTTGATTAATTTATTCTTTACTTCGATTAGAAGGAGGAGTCTAATTACACACCGGAACGCACACCTATACAACCACACCACGGATCAGCCTGCTGCTGCTGCTGCTTGGTGATCGACAGCGATCAACGCGGCGCGGACCCAAAAGCTTGTCGCCGTGCATGCGAGAACGGCCGGGTCCCGTCCAACGGCCTCTTACCTCCCGCTTCCGGATCAGGCGCACGAGATGTGCGCCTCCTCCCCAACACGGATGGCGGCGGCGGCGTTGGACGACGGCACGCACTGCGCCGCCGCCATCGGGGCGGAGGGCACGGCGCTCTGCTGGTGCTTGACGTTGGCGACGGCGGCGCCGGCGCGCTTGCACGCCCCCATGTCGCCGAGCGGGACGACGGGGAGGTTGTCGCAGTTGCAGACCTCGATCATGAAGCCGTCGGGGTCGTGGAAGAAGACCTGGTCGACGTTGATGCCGCCCTCCTCCACGCAGCGCTGCACGTACGGGATGCCCAGCTCCCTGAGCCGCCGCTCCACCGCCGCCATGCTCTCGCACTGTGCATGTGCATGTACGTATCAGGACAAACTGGTCAGCTATTTTCTTTTTTTTAATCTTTTTGTGCACAAAAGTAATAAGATTAATTAAAATCTTCGCAGACATTTGTCCGAGCTAGCTCCCTACCTCGTAATGGTTCGTGTGACTTATGAGTCACCTCCACCTCGTCGTGCATCCTTATCACTAGCCACCTCATCGGACCGATGTGCATGATGACTCAGAGTCTCAGACACTACACATACTTGCAGCTACGGAGTCACGTGTCTCAGCTCAGGAGCCCCCGTAAAGAAAAGGAAAACTGCTTGACAGTAACCCTAACATATGGCCACAAGAAATCAATCGCCCCTGCATGGAGATTAGACTGCCTCAATCGTGATCGCTGCAGAAAATGACACTGCACATGTTGGAGCCTTGTACGCGGTGTCTCTCTCTCCCATGTTCGCGAGAGGAACACAGCTGGGGCGGATCGAGCCATGTGACTGCGTGCAGAAAGGAGGTCTGGAAAGGGATCGAGATCAGGAGCAACAGACTCAGAGTCTTACACATGCAGCTATTGAAAGCTGTTGTTGTCGTTTTGAGCTGCTGGCGCTAGCTCGATCGTGTTTGTTGCAAGGTTTTGGATGTAGTGGTGTGGGTTTAACAATTGCAAGGTTTCGTCTTGTTCGCGATTGAACTGCTGGCGCTGCTCGTGAGGATGGAAATGGAATCCCAGCTGCAGGCTAACCTAACCCGGGCTCTCGTAGGAGGAAGCAAGCAGAGGAGGAGGTAGGAAACACCTAATCCGAATCCAATTCCGATTCCACTTCCTCCACCGCGCGCCAACCTCGTCACGTCGGCGTCCACATCCGTCCGCCACGCGCGCCCCCGTGGCGTGCCTTGCACTCTCCCGCCTCCGTCTCGATCGGCCACCTCACGGACGCGCGCGCGCGGGACAAGTCGACAAAAAACGAAGGACCACGACCTCGTGATCGATGACAGCGGCAGGCAGGCCGGCCGGCCTCGCTAGCTAGCGCGCGCGTACGCAAGTACCGGGTACCTAGCTAGCTAGGCGAAGGTGGGGTGCACCGTGGGTTGTCGTCGTCGTATCTCTCTCACGGCCGCCAGCCGGATGTCCAGCCAAGCTGAAGCAGCTAGCGGCCGGTTGGTTCGTCGTCGATCTACCTACTGGTATCATCGATCGAGTTTTTTTTTTCAGATGTCACAAGGGATCGTGGTTACCTGGAAGGAGATGTGGTTGTCCTTGGGGTTGATCTCCCTCTTCTCCGCGGGGAGGCTGTCCGGGTCCTCGGACTGTAGGAGGTGGATGCCGATCCCGTAGTTGAACAGCCTGGAACCATGTCGATCTCGTCAGAGGGATCGAACGAAGCGATATGGAGAAGAATTAAGGCGGAGCAAAGCATCGATGATGCGTGCTCATGCAGTGATGGAGATTACCATGCGCCGTCGAAGTCGAAGGAGCCCGGGCGGCGGACGGGGACGAAGCCGAGCACGTCCGTGTAGAACCGCAGCGACGCCTCCACCGACCGGCACACGATGCTGATATGGTTCAGCGACGCCAGCGGCAGGACGCCGCCGCCGACGCCGTTCCTCGCCGCCGCCGTCGTGTTCACCATCCTCACCAGCTACGTACCTCCTCCCGCCTTCAGCTGGCTGGTTGGGATCGCGAGCTACTCAAACCCCTTTCAGCTGTCCGGCTGCGCTCTGTTCTGCTCTGCTCCGCTCCCCTGCTGTCAATGTCCGAGACGAGTGACGAACGAATGCCGAGTTGATGGCGCGGCGCGCCCGGGCTTTTTATCCATCTGCAGCCCGCAGGAGGGCCCTCACCGTCGAGAGCTCGCTGCCACGACACGTAGGTCCACGTCATCCCTCATCTAGATCCTTCCTTCCCCCCTTCCACGCAGCGAACCACACGGCCTTCCAATCCCAAACTAACACGACGCCGCGTGCACCACACCAAGCTGACGTGCTCTTTCCGTCCGTGGCATCTTCTACCCGGATTAGGCTCCTCTCTTCATCGTCTTCCCCGAATACGGCTAGGGCCGATAAAAGGGGAAAAACGATGGATCGGATTAGTATTAGACTAAATTATTTATTGTCAAAATAATATTTAATAAAAAACGAAATAAATTGTGGCCGAGTTCAATTATCACCCCAAAATATAAAAGATAAAATTTGTTTTGGCTGTGCCACTGAATCCCCGGATACACAATGCAACGACCATGGGCGTTGGAAAAAATCTCATATTTTTTTTGTTTAACTATGATAATCTGATGAACAGCTAAAGATGAAAGACGGATGAAATGCTGCCAAACTTGTGCATTGCCCGTCAGGCGGCATCAGCATCACGAGCAGAATTGTACGCTCGTCCCGATCGCTAGAGGCTGGGTCCTGGTTTTGTTGAGACCCGCTACATAACCTTGCCGCGGTATCTAGGGTTCCAGAAGCTTCCGTAGCCCCATGTCCATCCCAGTGCTGTAGCCACCGGTTTGGTTTTGACCTGCAGCGCGCGGTAGGGCGACACGTTGTCGCGTCGCTCGTAGCAACCGTCCGGCCGTCGCATGTCCGGATTCAAGGACGGCACGCACGCACGCACGGGAGGAAGAAGACAAGCAAGGAAAACAACAGATTTCACGGCGCTGGGCGAGTAGTTCTGATGAAGCGCGGATCCGTCAAAGCGACCCTGCTGGCACGGCCATTGGCCGTGGTAAGCAGGCCTGCCAGCCGTCGCCACGGCCAGCTCGCCGTTGTTGACGCTGCTCGTCACCTCGCCTCTCCCGTCCTCTGCTGTCGTCATCGCGTCGTCGTCCACGCGCCTGCTGCCGCCGCTTGGCCCCTTCGAGCTGTAGAGCCTCGGATCCCATGTGTTTCAGTGCGTCTCCTCTTCAGATCATCAGTCGGCCGGGGCCCTGCTCCCAGCTAGGCACGCCGACGACGATGACAGTGCAGCGCCCACCCAGGTAATAACATGTGACCTGCTTGCACGACGAAAGCTCGCTCTGCTCGTGGTTCGTTCTGGTCTGTGAACCGTGTCTGAAACTTGGTTTCAGACGAAGGACGGTGGTAGACGACGACAGATTCAGGCTGATTGGGGGTCGAAAGGACGGCAGACGAGTGCGGAGAGGTACGGAGATGCCTGCCGCCCACGGACGGACGACGCTGCCCTGAACTTGTCGGCGTCCGGTGATCCAAGCTTGCTCGGTTGGCATGCTGCATCATCACATGTCCGTGTCTTTTTGTGGTAGGAGCTAAGTGAGAATTTTTTTACCTTGTCCGTACTACGGACAGGTTGGTCCGAGGTCTATGGAAGAAAAGATTGCCAAGAAACGCACAGAGGATGGATAATGCAAGCAGACACTAACCACGTTTTTAGTTAATTTTTGTTTGGAAAAAGTGTGTTTTCTCCGTACACACTATTGGCCCACTAATACGAAATAATCCAAACACGGTTTTGAAGGATCGGACCCTGCTCGCTACGAGATGACCCAAACGACGCTTAGCACATACTAGAAATCTAGAAAGAAAAACAAAGATTTCAGAGCACAAGAACTACTCGCGTGTGTCTGAGTCATAGGCATCTGGTTCTGGTTAAATAGTGTAATAACTCGGTAAATTTCCCCCCATCCCCAGCTTAATCAGGTTCACTCAAGCGGCATATAAACGGCAACACTTGCAACCAGGGATGTGGAAATCGTAGCCGCGTAATACGGCACATGGAAACCTAACTTAATCCTACTCATCCAGCTGGTAGTTCTATCCTCCCTACAGGCTACAGGTTGCCGACAAAGAAGCCAAACACAAAGAGAGGGGTGTGTCGAGTTGGAAGACACCTAGCGAGCTGATCTATCCAGGCAGTTCCCACCACTACAAGGGAAAATGAAATTCAAATAAAATCAAACCAGCATACCCAAACGTTCCTGTCTCTTCTAGTGCGTGCCTCCCTTAACATGCTAATGACTCGCGTATGTACCATGATGTATAGGCACAAATCTTGTTCTGTGCACTGTCAAGAGCCAAATCATCGCATGGTTCTTTTTATAATAAGGTATAACTAAAGCTGGCATAGGCCTTCATACGTTAACCCAATGACTTCAACTGCTTGCTTAGCCAATGAGCTTTTGTTTATATGCGTGTATGCGTGCACGCTTCTATGGCCATTAGAGTAACAAGTGAGTGGGCAACTGGCACAACGCAATGACAACTAGCAGCAAGTTACAACCTCTGGAAACTACAGAAAAATGACAGTTGGTGGGTTACTTTGTCGATAGACTATATAGTGCAGTTCCAAGTGCATCAAAAATAAAAAAAATAACAAATGTTTCTCAGCATCACTGTGCTATTTAGGGTCCATCGGGATGTCACATCGCATGGTGATCACTAGGTTGTTACACAATAGTGTGAGCTTTTAACAGTAGGTTGGTGGTGCATCTGGCTCGAAATAAAAAAAATTATTGT
The DNA here is from genome assembly GCA_030760725.1 of Neostapfia colusana. NCBI lineage: Eukaryota > Viridiplantae > Streptophyta > Magnoliopsida > Poales > Poaceae > Neostapfia > Neostapfia colusana. The sequence continues at coordinate 2,321,079 of JASWHV010000005.1, read as the reverse complement.
AACAAATTTAACGTAGTAGTAACGAAAAACCTTACTATAACCAAGTTAATATTGAGATTAAAGTCTTACCTGGACTCTGTCAAATCTATCATCACTGATTTATCCAATACATAGCAACACAAATAGTCTTCAACTGGCAGTGATGTTCGGCTTCAAAGTGGTAGGGCCCTTTTCTTTTACCATAAAAATAACGTTCGGCTGGAAAATGATAGTGTGGCACAAGTGATGTTTTACAAACTTGTACGCAGGACTAATATAGGCCCTACTAATTAAGCAAACAAAAAGGAAATGGGTATCTTTGCTGCACGTACACATGATTAATTTCGAGACTGTTTAACGAGGTTACAAAAACTGCTGAATAAAAAGTATTACCTCCGTTTCCTTTTACACGTCGTTTAAGATTTGAGCCTGTAACTGTTATTTTTTCTATTCAGCTGCTGTGTTAAAATATATTGGAAACATCACCAAATGAAAGTATCACAGATATGTACAACTACAAATATTTTATACTTTTAGGTACGGTGTACAGGTGCCAAAACATAATTTGTGGAACTTTCAGAAAAAAACATAATTTGTGATGATTTCTCCATTTGTATTGTGTCGAAACAACAAATAGTCTTTACCTATATATTTTGTTCTGAGTTGATCAATATTCTGTTCGGACCAATGCAAAGGACATTATCATTTTTCTGTTCGTCCAACAAATAGTCTTTACCTAATATACTTGTTGTACGTGCGTTATTACGAAAGTGACATCAATGCTCGGACCAACATAAAGGGCCTTTTATATGCACGCGAAAACGCCACAAGAAACTTAGTCGTCCGAGCTTTGTGTCTCCAGCCCTTTTAGCTTGACCATGTTACACGTCTTTTGATTTAAGGGATGCTGGTGTAATAGCTTGCTTTCACATCGGTTCCCCTGTCCTTGTCTTTCACCGTCATGTCACGGTAAGAAAACGAAGAAAACACTGTACTAATATAGAATCAAATCAAAGGACCCCCTTGCATGCCGCTGGTAGCTCAAATCAATTCGTTTACATGAATTCCTTCAGGAATGATCAGGCAAGGATAAAATTGGACGCCCCAAGATGCATCCGCTAGAAAAAAAAACTCATCTCCGTGCATATTATCTCTAGAAAAAAATGATTTTTTACCTTGGTTAGAAGTATGATGTGCCCAGTCGTGAGGAAAATTTTTTTATGAATAGCACTTATATTATTATGGGGGCAGCAGGACCGGATATATAGCGGCACACGAGGTTACAAATATGAAAAAAAACCTCATACAATGGGGAAAACACAATAAACTCCTATATCTCTAACACCCCCTCAAATTCAAGGTGCATCACGAACACTGAGTTTAGAGAGATACTACTTGTGTTGAACCCGGGTTTGTGACTTCGTGAAGAAATCAACCAGCTGAAGCTCTGAAGACACAAACTGAAGATCAACAACACCATCCTATACCTGTGCTCGTGTATAAAAAGCATCAACACTAATATGCTTGGTAAACTCATGTTTGACCGAATCACGAGCGATGCTAATAGCACATGTACTGTAAGATAAAAGAGGAGTTGGCATAGAAATAGAAACACCAAAATCCTCAAGCAACCACCGTAACCAAGTAGCCTATGCAGTCACAAGAGCCATAACGCGCAACTCAGCCTCTGCACTCGAACGATAAACTGCTACCTGCTTCTTAGTCTTTCAACCAATGAGGGAACCACCAAGAAAGACACAATAAGCAAAAAGATATCGACGATCAAAGGAATCATTAGCCCAAGTGGCATCACAATACGCCTGAAGCTGTAAGGAGCTAGAACGTGGAAAGAACAAGCGTCTAGAGATAGTCCCACGAAGATAACGCAAGACACGAAGCAAGTGACTGTAGTGGATCTGAGTCGAAGCTGAAACAAACTGACTCAAAATGTGAACGGAGTATGAGATGTCAGGACGAGTGACACCGAGATAAACTAGACCCCCTACAATATGACGATAACGAGTAGGATCATCAAGTAGCTCACTATTAGTGGATCGAAGTGAACATTGAGCTCCATAGGAGTCTCAAAAGTGCGGTGATCAGTGAGAGAAGCCCAATCAAGGAGATCCTAAATGTACTTTTCCTTAGACAAATGGATTCCCTCAGAGGTAGAGGAAACCTCAATACCAAGAAAGTAACAAAGAGGACCAAGATCTGACATAAGAAACTGATAACTAAGACGAGCCTTCATGAAGGTTATGTACTCAGGGTCATCTCCAGTGATGATCATATCATCAACATAAAGAATAAGAAGAGTACGACCACGAGATGAGATACGCACAAAGAGTGCAGGATCATGAGAACTGGCAGAAAAGCTAGCAGCAGTGATCACTGACGCAAACCACTGAAACCAAGCACGAGGAGCTTGCTTGAGGCCATAAAGGGGTTGACGAAGATGACAAACCATGCCCTCAGGAACAGAATACCCAGGCGGTGGCTGCATGTAAACCTCCTCACGTAGCTCACCATTAAGAAAGTCATTCTTCACATCAAGCTGAGAGATGAACCACTCACGAATAGAGGCCACAACAATAGGAGTGTGAACAGTGGTCATGTGAGCAACAAGAGCGAAAGTCTCATCATAGTCACGACCATGTTCCTACTGGAAACCACGAGCGACTAAGCGATATTTATATCGCTCAAGGGAACCATCAGAGCGGGTCTTAACCTTATAAACCCACTTACTAGTAATAGAACAAACACGTGGGGGACAGGGCACAAGCTCCCACGTGTCAGTGCACTCAAGAGCAGCAATCTCCTCAACCATCGCATGTTGTCATTCTGGATGAAGAATGGCATCATGATACGTAGTCGACTCAGAAAGAACGGTAACAACATAACTAAAAGGAGAATACCGCTCAGGAGGTCGACAAGTGCGCTCCAAGAGGCTGCTCAGGAGAAGAATCATCAGAAGGAGATGACTCCTCAGGAGAACAGGGTACACCAGGTGAAGCAGACTCGACTTGAGAAGATGGGTCATCAGAAGAAGATGACTCAACTGGAGTAGATGCCTCATCAGAGGAAGATAGCACATCCGAGGAAGGCATAGCTCGTCAAGTGTAGACCTGTGTCACGGGGGGATTTATAGTAAAATCAGGAACCAGAGAAGAAGGCTCCGTAGGAGACATCGTGGAGAGAGGCACTGAGCATGAAGGAGGCATACTAGCAGCAGGGGTATCAGGGAAAAATAAGAATGAAATAGGATCGACAACAGATACAGAAGAGGTGTCTGAAGAAGGACGAGGATAGAAAGGGTGTGTCTCATCAAAGACAACATCTCGTGAAGTCCTCACTCATCGTCCAACCAGATCCCAACAACGATACCCCTTATGCTCAGCACTGTATCCGAGAAAAACACACTCAACCAACTGAGCAGTGAGCTTAGTGCGCTCATGAGACGCAAGCAACACATAGCACACACAACCAAAAAGACGAAGGATGGTATAGTGAGGTGTCTTGCCAGTGAGGCGCTGAAAAAAGATCCCCCCTGAAGAGCAGTCGATGGTTGAATGTTAATCAAATAAGTGGCAGTAGAAACAACCTCGGCCCAGAAATGAGGGGGAACAACATAAGCAAGTACAATAGCACGAGCAGTCTCAAGGAGATGACGATGCTTCCGCTCAGCAACGCCATTCTGTGCATGAGCGCCAGGACAAGAAAATTAAGCAAGAGTACCTTGCTCAGAAAGAACCTGACAAAAAGCATCAGAGAGATACTCACTGGCAGAATCAGCACGAAAAACATGAATAGACGTGTCAAACTGAGTGTGAATCATAGCCGAGAAAGATTTATATATAGATAAAGCCTCACTATGATGTTTCAGAAAGTAAACCCATGTGTGGCGAGAAAAATCATCTATAAAAAATGATATAATATCGATGTCCTCCTCTTGTGTGACACCCGGTTCCGAAAATGAACCAAGTGAATGCATATGTGTGCTCAGGATGTTCATCACACATACACATGTATTCCACAAACTGAGATTCAGAATATAACCACGTACGAATAATGTTTATGTACATTATTACATTGACTCAATGTATCACTCATGAATATCTAACTTATTTTTGCAACAGAAGACTCTAAACGACAGCGGAAAATGACTAAAACAGCATGCTCCAACTTCAACCCCACAGGCATGTTAACGGTAGTGCGCACGCCTAGTACTCCACATGATCCTCAAAGCACTCTTCTCTTGTAGCTGATGTATATGTGAGAATGCAAGGGTGAGTACATGTCGTACTCAGCAAGTACGGGAAAAGTATGACATGTAGCTTACAACATGGTAGGGAATAAAAAGGTTTATTGCAGTAAGCAAATTTTATTTCACAAACATAGTAAAAATAGCAACTATTTCTAGATGAATTTAATCCCAACATAACCAAGTAATTCAGCAACATTCTTTCATCATAATTCACCATTTATCATGCTTCAACCAGCCAATAATATTTCTCAAGTTCATCTCATACTCATAAATATTCATATCCATCTCATTTTCATATAACGGAAACCAAACTCATTGTCATGACTCACAACAGTCCTAAAAACCAATCCCAATGACCATACCCAAATAACCATCCCAAATTTTGCCTCTAATCATGGAAGTTGGCCAGGTGCTTGTAACCGGTAGCACGACTATCATGATAGTTTTACACTCTGCAGAGGTGGCACCACTTTACCCAAAAGTTTGTGATTTCGTCACCCGTCGACGACTAGAAAGAACCTCCATTATACCAGTACACAACCGTTGGTGTATGGCCAAGAGATTACAAAATAGCCTTTACAAAGGGGCTACTAGGATGTACGGACCCACTGAGGTTTCACCGGCGGGCTCGAATCTTCATTCTCCCACCCACGGGCCCCCTCTTGTGCCATGAAGTTTCCAAGACAATGCCTCTTGACTCCCATTCCCCGCATCATCCAACGGTCTATAACAAGCTAGCAACATACCTAATTAGTTAGCTAAGCCGCACCTATATTTGGCCTTGTGGTGGCATTGTTTTCCTAGCATGTGCTTGCATGAACCGGTCCTTAGATCTACGGTAAGCAAACCACCATCTCATTCATCTACATCCACGAAACAAGCTCGCCTAGATCTCCCCGATTCTATACTTATTAACATCATCAAGTTATCATCATCTTTATTCATATGAGTGCAGTAGCTAACAAGTCTTATTTCAGCTTCCCGTATCCCGTAAGTTAAGCGACGCAAAAAGGAAAAACGACCATACCTGACTCTTTAACTTTCTCAGCGACAAGGATGGTTAATAAAACTAGTAAACTCCTATAAAAGGGTGTCCCATAAAGTTGACACAAGCATACAAGTTTTCAAAAGCAAAACAGTTTCAAAAACATAGGATCAATATGGTCAAGGGGCACTTGCCTTGCTACCGTGGTTCGTGTTGCTCAAGCGTCTCGAAGTATTGATGCTGTAGCTCCAGGTAGATGGCCTCTTGAGCTTGTACTTCTACTCACGACCACACACATACAAAATTTACTGCAATCAATTATCATGCACAAACTTTACTTAAGATGCAATGAGGTGAATGAATGCAATTCCTATAGTGCAGTTTTATAAAACCAGTTTGTACGTGTTCTTGCATGTTTTAGTAGGCTTTCATGGGGTTTTATGATGATCAAGGTTGATGGGATCAAGTGTGGACGTGATGATGATCTTGACACAAGGTGTAGATCAATTCCACCGTCAAAAATTGACCAAAACATGGTTTGTCCACACGCAGAAGTTTCTGCTCGAAGGGGGCGAAGAAAACGGGTGCGTAGAAACAGCGGTGATGTTGTAAGAGGGGTAACGAAGATCTACCTCACTTCTTTCTCGCGACAGGGCCTCCCTCAGCAATTGCAGCAGCGGAGGATTTCCCGTGGAGTATTATGGTCTGCGGGTAGGGCAGAACGTCGGGGGCTTCTTTTCTAGCGACGGCGAAGCGTGACAGGGCTCGATGGTGGCCAAATTCCGGCAAGGGGGGGGGGGGAGTCGGCGACTTGGCAGCAAGGGGGGCGGTGACCAAAAAGAAAAGGGGTGGCGGCTAGGGGGGAGTTATATTTATAAGGGGGAAACAAAAGAGTCCTAGAGGTGGGGGAGACAAAAGAGTGCTAGAGGTGGGGGACTAGGGTTTCCCCCCTAATGGGCTGCGGCCAATTAGGGGGGGAAATCTCCCCAAATGTGGGGGAAATTTCCCCTAGGGGAATTTTGTGAATTTGGGGACAATCAGAAAAATTGGGAAAAAATTGGGAAATTAGGGGAGAGGGGAATTTGGGGAAAAATTGAGGAATTTGGGGAAAACTTTGGGTGGCCCAATTTGGCTATTTTATTTATTTTTATTTTTTTAAATGCTTTTTTATATGGAAAATGTATGCAATGCATGGTAGTGAAATTGAGGGTGTTACAAACCTACCCCCCTAAAAATGAATGTCGCCCTCAAGATTCAATAGAGTGGAGAAAAGATGAGGGAATTCCGTCTTGAGATCTTCCTCACGCTCCCACGTAGCTTCGGCTTCCGTGTGATGGCTCCATTGTACTTTGCACCAACGGATTACTTTGTTCCTCGTGACCCTTTCCTTCACGTCCAAGATTTTAATGGGGTGTTCAGCGTAGGTCAGATCCTCTTGAAGCTCTAGATCATCCATCGGTACTTGTTCTTCCGGTACTCTTAGGCACTTCTTGAGCTAGGATACGTGAAATACGTCGTTTACGTCGGAGAGGTGCGTTGGTAGCTCTAGTTGATAGGCCACCTCTCCCCGCTTGCTTAGAATCTTGAATGACCCGATGGAGCGGGGTGCTAGCTTGCCTTTGAATTTAAACCGTCGTTGTCCTCGGGTAGGTGACACCTTAAGATAAACGAAGTCTCCAAGTTCGAAAGTCAATCTCCTTTTCCTATTGTCCGCATAACCCTTTTGACGTGACTGAGCGGTCTTCAAGTTTTCACGTATCGTTTGGACTTGCTTTTCGGCGTCTTGTAGCACTTCGGGTCCGAATACTTGGCTTTCTCCGGTCTCATTCCAGAACAGCGGTGTTCTACACCGTCTACCATACAATGCTTCGAAAGGTGACATCTTCAAGCTGGCTTGATAGCTGTTGTTGTATGAGAATTAGGCATACGCCAAGCTCTTATCCCAACTACGCCCATGTTTCAAGGCGCAAGCTCTCAACATGTCTTCCAAAGTTTAATTTATCCTCTCGGTTTCTCCGTCGGTTTGTGGGTGATATGCGGGGCTGAAATTCAACCGTGTACCCATGGCTTCATGCAGCTTCTTCCAGAACCTAGAGGTAAATTGAGAACCTCAATCTGAAACTATCCTCTTCGGAACTCCTTGGCGACACATTATTTGTTCCATATACAGCTCGGCTAGTTGTGCGATGGTGTATTTGGTTCTACCAGGAATGAAGTGGGCTGATTTTGTCAATCGTTCCACGATAACCCAAATAGAGTAGTAGTTGGAGCGAGTACGTGGCAATCTAACTATGAAATCCATGCTGATGTCTTCTCACTTCCACTCGGGTACTTTTAATGGCTGCAACAATCCAGCGGGTCTTTGATGTTCGACCTTCACTCATTGGCACGTGTCGCATAGGGCAACATATTCAACAATGTCCCTTTTCATACCATCCCACCAATAGCAAGTTTTCAGGTTCTTGTACATCTTTGTACAACCGGGGTGTATGGAATAAGGTGAGTCATGTACCTCCTTTAGTATCGTGTCGTGAATGTGCTTCACGTTAGGCACACAAATCCTTTTCCCTAACCATAGCGTGCCATTCTCATCTTCCTTGAAATCCTTCTCTATGCCTTTTCTAATTCTTTCCTTTATTTCCTTGATTTCCTCATCCTTGCTTGGCCATCTCGTATCTCTTGTTCCAATGTTGAGTTCAGTTCTATCACTTCCATCTCGTTCAAGAATGCGAGATGTAACCGTTCCAACTCCTTATGTGGCTCGGGTGGCAGCTCCCGAACCGTGAGTTGGTGACATGCTTCCTTTTGGCTTAATACATCAGCTACTACAATGGCCTTTCCCGGGTGATAGTTGATTCCAACATCATAATCCTTGATGAGTTTCAACCATCGACGTTGTCGAAGTGTCACCGTCGACACTTCCCCCGGGCCTGCTTCAGGAGCAGCCCGCGGAGGTTCTTTTTCATAGGGGCTAGTTCTCTCGGAAGGTTGCATTGGATGAAGGAGGATTGACACAAGGATTTTTACGTGGTTCGGGCCGCCGGAGCATAAAACCCTACGTCCACGAGAGCTGTATTGCTCGGAGCTTAGAACCGGAGTTCTAATCTCGGTGGTCTGGATGATCTGAGTTGTCTACTGCCGGACTGGTAAAGTGGAAAACCCCTTGCAACGTTGCCTACCCGAGCCTTTTATACTTCAAGGCTCGGGCGGCTTACAAGGTGGGCCCCGGGGCCCGACAGGTGGCCCCGGGGAGATTTCCTGCCATCTACCATGTCTCGCAGTGAATACTGGTAGTTGTCTCCTGGCGATGGCTTCTTGGTCATCGTCCTGCCGCCCTGCCCATGCCGCAAGCTAGACGTAGTGGTTGATGATGGCAGGGATGGCAGGGCATGTCTTGTCGCTGTATTTATTGGACTACGGCTTCTGACATGGTGCGCCTGTCTTGACTGTGACTGGTCACAGTGCCTCCTGACAGGCGTGCGCCGCGCCTCCGTGACTTGGGAAGGTGCGGGTCTTGAATGTCTTGATCGGACAGGGCACGCCGTGCCTTTAATCCCGCTGCCTACCGAGCCGGGGTGGGCAGCGCGGCACTGCTGGCCACGTGGAAAGCCCGGGGCTCACCTCTGAGGAGAGGGGAGGCCTGGCCCCACCAGACACGTGGCGCCTTCGGAGCTCACCCCTGCGGAGGGGGTGAGGTCCGACTCTTCTTGCCACGTGGCAGCCTGGAGCTCTCCTCTAAGGAGGGAGGAGCCCCGGCCCTGCTGGACACGTGGCGCCTTCGGAGCTCTCCCCCGCGGAGGGGGCGAGGACCGGCCCTTCTGGCCACGTGGCAGGCCCGGAGCTCCCCTCTAAGGAGAGGGGAGGCCCGGCCCTGCGGGACACGTGGCGCCTTCGGAGCTCACCCCCACGGAGGGGGCGAGGTCCGGCCCTTCTGGCCACGTGGCAGGCCCGGAGCTCTCCTCTGAGGAGAGGGGAGCCCCTGAGACGGCCCTGATACCAGCTGTGACAGCCAGGACCTCGTCGGGTGGTGCCGTGTTATGCGGCACCCAATAATACAGGGGTCTATGTACACACATCATATTACATAAATAGTTTGCGGAAGCGTACAAGAATGTTTTACAAATAGTTATATCAGAGTAAACTACAGCAGAAGACTATCACTCTCACGGCTCATATCTAAACTAGCAACAAAGAAACGGTCCAGCCCGCGGACATTTCTTACTAGCAACACGAAGAACAATCTGCAGCGGCGAGGATGCTCTTTGAGTAAACACTCGGAGGTTCCCGAGTCTCATCGGCATCCCTTCTCATAAGCATCGAGTCAATTACCTGCAGAACAACTCAGATAGCATCCGTGAGCATAACGCTCAGCAAGACTTAACCGTCACCCTAAACATGAAACTCTAAGTGAGGTTATGAACCTAACATAGGATGGAATAAGCATAATTAAACTCGCCTAAAAGTGAATCCTTACTTTCAGGTATTATTGCAGTATTTTAAGTAACCCTGGGCACGCCACATCGGGAGTCCACAATCAAACAAGAAACGCTTTCCCCCGATGTAAATTGCTCATGGCATAAAAGAATCGAGTTTGCTCTAGCCTATTCATCAAGATCCAAGACAAAGCTAGTAAGATAGTTCACAACAAAATGATTAGTTCCTTTCTCATGCAAGTTCTTACTACGTCACGACTGTGAGAACAAGTATGCTCGGTCCATTCCGCGAGCGACGGTGATTCGAATCAATAACACCCGGACTACACGACACGTACGCCCGTACTCGACGTTGCCTACAGCAACCATCATTGACGTCGTACGTAGCAGCCTTTCCCCCGTTTCACCCCCGCTGAATCGATCAAGTCGCCCCGTACAGTAGCTACTCTCATGGTGCACCTTCCGACGTGAGATGTCATGAGAATATTCCCCACATACTGCACACCGGCCGTCTGCCTAAGGCGACCCAAAAAGTCCCAACGACAGCTTCCCGAGGTACATCGGTTTACTGGGAGCATGAGTCCGGTACACAACTCAAACTTATTCAACAGGGCCGCATACGGAGCATGAGTACGATACACAGCAGATTGCTTTTAGCAAATTCCTGCTAAAATGATCTTCAAATGAGCTGAACATTTGCTATAAGGTCAACAATATGCTAAAGAATATTTTGGCAAAATTTGGGGATTTTTGGATAACCCAAACTCCCTCAATAATTCTTTTTCAGAAAACCTTCCAAGAATTATCCAGAATAAACTATTGATTTTCATACAAATCCAAGTTCATATTTGGATAGAGCTCTGAAAAATGAATCCAACCCAAGTGAAATCACTCAAATTGGAGTTTTCTACAGGGAGTTATGATTTTCCCAAGTTTGAGCCAACCCTGGAATTATTTTCCTATTGAAAATCCGGCTGGACCCACAGTTTTGAATTCCAGCCAATAGAAACGAAGCCACACCGGGCCACAGCATCTCTGCGCGCCAACACACGGGGTCCCGGCCACACCCGATCCCGGGTTTAAAATTTGAGCTGCTGACAGCCGGGGCCCACGCTTTGTCTTCTTCCTCCGGCTTCCTCCCCGTGCCTGCGCTGCCCCTCGCCGGCCCGACGCCGGAGCTCGCCGGCTCGCCGTTTCCGGCCACCGCCTGAGCTGAAACTCGCCGCCAGGGAGTTTGTGACACCGAGGAACACGGCTGTGGGGTTGGCTAGGGCTGCCAACGACCGGAACATGGCCGGCGACGTGCGACAGCTACTGTGGGGGTTCGGCGGCGTTGCCTGAGGTATCCAGCCCGCCAAAACCTGTGCCGACGAGCCCTACAGCACCAGTGGATGATCGCAAGGCTCGGCATGGCCCCTAAATAGCTCGGGAACAGCCGCAAGTCGGTCGTCACCGTGCGCCCTATTTGGTCCGCCGGAGAAGTGCTCGGTAGACCTCAAATTACGTCGCCCCAAAGGGCTTTCATGCGACGGATGCTAAAGAGAACATGATCGCCGGCTAGTCCAGCTCCTACGTGCAAAGTTTGATGAGCTAAGAACGAATAGAAGTGGAGAATTTTGGATTCGCTTACCGGATGCTCGGGTTGAACCGCCGGAGCAAAACTTCAAAATTCGCCGGCGATGCTTCACGGCACGGCCTGAGCTTGGGCTGAGAGCAGCACCACACCCGTGCGCGTCCGTAGATGTGATCGCTCGTCTGTGAAACCCGCTGTGGAGGGCTGTCCACGAGCGGCCGATCCCGCTTTTGAGCTAGGTCACCGCGGCGGCGGTTGTTCTCACGCACTGGAGGCCGAAACTCGCTTGGTTTCAGGTCAGGGAGGTGGAGGCTGATCTCAGGGAGAGGTTTAGCAGCTCGGGGGAGGAGAGAGCGCGGTGGTTTCACCGTTCTGCCGATCGGACCGAGAGCGGAGGTGAGGAGCTCGGTGCGCTCAACGTTCTCGCGAGAGAGGAAGGCAATTGCGCTTTGCTTCGGCCAGGGGGCACGTGATCACATTGAGGACGCGGTCAGGACCGATCCCGGGGCGCCAGCGCGTGGAGACCGGCAGCAGGAGCTGTCGCCGGCAAGCTGCTCGGTGGCGCCCGTGAGCTGTTCCTTAAAAGTTCCCACCGAGAGTAAAACTTAGTGAGTAAGGCTCCTCCTCTAGCTCTATGGCATGTGGGTCCCACCCCACATTTCTTCCCCAAATATCTTCTCAAGCTGATCTTTTCAATCCCCAGAACGCTAAGTTTAAAAAGGTGGGCTAGAATTTGAATTCTTCAAATTCAGTTTGAATTTGTAAGACTAAATCTGAATTTGGTTTAGAATTTGCAATTTCTTCTCTTTAGCTCTCTTTTGAGCCCACCCTACAAATGGAAAGTTGGTGATCAAACTCCTCCCTATAATTCCCACTATATGGCTGCATTTTTAATCAACGTCCTTGGCCACCCCATGTGTGAACTTTGAATTTCAAATCTGAATTTTAAACTTACATGCAAAAAGGTATTTAACTCCTTATTGGTCCAACACTTTTAAATAAAAAGGTGAACCTCATGTTGGATGTTCATCCATGTATTACCTTGCATGAAGAAAAGTTTTAGCAAGTCCCATTTTTCATGTCTTTGCCACATATATGAACTCAAATCTTGGTTTTTATTCATACACATTTTTGGGACTTTACATTCCTCCCCCCTTAAAAGAATCTCGTCCCGAGATTACAAAAGAGGAATGAGACGGGAGAGGTAGTTACAAACTGTACAACGCTAAAAATTCCGGATAGTTGGTGTGGAGATAATCTTCACTTTTCCACGTCGCCTCTTCCGCGGTATGATTACTCCACAGCACCTTGTAAAATTTGATCGTCCGGTTCCGGGTTACCCGGGTCTTTTCATCCAAAATCTGAACCGGTCGCTCGGTGTAGGTCAGGTCCGGTTTCAATTCGTCGATGTCCTCGGTGCAAACAGCAGCGGTGAATTTGAGGCACTTCCGCAGCTGTGAAACATGAAATACATCATGAACACCCGCTAGACTTGCCGGTAATTCTAGCCGGTAGGCTACGGATCCGCACTTCTCCGTGATAGCAAAAGGACCAATAAAACGGGGAGCGAGTTTCCCCTTTACACCGAACCGGTGAATTCCCTTCATCGGAGATACCCGAAGATAAACGTGTTCTCCGACGTCAAAATGTAATGGCCTACGCCTTTGATCAGCGTAGCTCCTCTGTCGGGATTGTGCAGCCTTTAAGTTCTCTTGTATCATCCGAACTCGGTCTTCGGCTTCGTTGACAAGATCAATCCCAAACAGAACTCTTTCGCCAGACTCACACCAATTCAGCGGTGTGCGACACTTCCGGCCGTAGAGAGCTTCATACGGTGCCATTTTAATACTCGCTTGATAACCGTTGTTGTATGAAAACTCCGCCAACGGTAGGTGATCGTCCCAATTCCTACCGTGGTGGATGGCACACGCTCTCAACATGTCCTCGAGCACTTGATTCACCCTCTCAATTTGTCCATCGGTTTGAGGGTGATATGCGGAGCTTCTAATTAGCTTGGTGCCCAACGAGGCATGCAGCTGCTCCCAAAAACGAGAAACAAACAGTGCACCTCGATCTGAAATGATGGTCTTCGGGACACCATGTGAGCATATAATCCTGGAGATGAACAACTCCGCATATTGCTTTGCTCGATAATGAGTGTTCACCGGTATGAAATGAGCCGACTTCGTCAACCGGTCAACGATCACCCATATCGAGTCATGCCTCCGGGATGTGAGCGGTAATCCGACGATGAAGTCCATACTCGCATCCTCCCATTTCCATGCCGGTATCTTCAAAGGTTGCAGCGGTCCGGCTTTCCGCATATGATCAGCGTTGACCCGTCTACACGTATCACACTCGGATACGTATTTAGCAATCTCCCTCTTCATCCTCGTCCACCGAAATTTCTGTTTCAAATCTTGGTACATCTTGTTACTTCCAGGATGAATGGAAAACTTGGACAGGTGGGCTTCATCCAAGATCTTCTTCCGGAGTTTCATATTGCGCGGTACCACTATACGGTCATTAAACCATATCGTACCATTCTCATCCTTCCGGAAACATTTCACCTCTCCGTTGTCTAGTCTTCTCCGTATGTGAGACATACCTCTGTCTCTTCTTTGAGCCTCAACAATCTCTTCACGGATTGTTGGAATGAGCGCGAGATTATAAAGCGCGCCATACGAAATGACACGGAGGCTTGGTTCTTCTTCTTCCAACTCAGCAGCCGCTAAGTTGTGAACGTGGGCCTTTCGACTAAGCGCGTCAGCAACCACGTTTGCCTTGCCTGGATGATAGTGGATCTCAATTTCATAATCTTTGATGAGCTCCAACCATCTCCGTTGTCTCATATTCAGCCCCTTCTGCGTGAAGATATACTTCAAGCTTTTATGGTCGGTGTAGAGGTGAACAAGATTACCCAGTAGGTAACGCCTCCACATTTTTAACGCCAACACCACTGCAGTAAGCTCAAGATCATTAGTTGGATAATGCTTCTCGTGGTTTCACAGTTGACGAGACCCATAGGCAACTACACACCCTTCTTGCATCAGAACACAGCCGAGACCGATGCCGGATGCATCACAATATACATCAAATGGCTTCGTCGTGTCCGGCTGAGCAAGAACTGGAGCTGTTGTGAGGTGTTTCACTAAAGTTTTGAATGCGGCTTCACATGCTGCATTCCACATGTATTTAGTGCCCTTCTTCAGCAGCTCTGTCATTGCTTTAGCAATCTTTGAGAAGCTCGGAATAAACCTCCGATAATACCCCGCTAAACCTAGGAAACTTCGGACCTCGTGGACTGACTTGGGAGATTCCCATTTCAGCACTTTTTCAATTTTACTGGGGTCCACGGCAATGCCCTCTGCTGAAATAATAGGGCCTAGGAAAGGCACTTGATCGATCCAGAACTCGCACTTGCTGAACTTGGCATATAATTGGTGCTCCCGCAACCGTTGTAGCACGATACACAGATGTTCAGCGTGCTCTTCTTCAGATTTGGAGTAAACCAATATGTCGTCGATGAATACCACGATGAACTTGTCTATCTCCGGCATGAACACAGAATTCATCAAGTACATGAAGTGTGCCGGAGCGTTGGTTAACCCAAATGACATGATGAGGTACTCGTAGAGTCCGTATCTCGTCGAGAAGGCTGTCTTCGGTACGTCTTCCGGTCGGATCTTGATTTGATGATACCCCGACCGAAGATCCATCTTCGAAAATACTTTTGCCCCCACAAGTTGATCGAACAGGATGTCGATGCGGGGCAAAGGTGTAAAAGCCCAAGAAAAGGGACTTGCAAAAACTTTTCTTCACCTCACAACACCACAGTTTTTATTGTGGATATCTTAGGAAATATTGTGAAGAGCAAGTAACCTCCATAAAGAGAGTGATTAGAGGGGAAAGCCTTCATTTTCACAAAGTGGGATTTGGACACATGAGCATGAGAGGTTGAGCTCACCCCTAGAACTTGAAAAGTCTTGGGAGGGTTCAAGCCAAGTTTCATGCAAATCCAACACTTTTTGAGGCACTTTTTGGGTTATTTGAAAGAGAGGCCAATTTGAATGTAAATTCAAATTGCAGCAACTTTCATCACCCAAATTCAAAGGTTAGCTTCATATTTAAACTCATCACATTTTTCTGAGTAAACCCACCAATTTTCATCCTCATTGGAGTTCATCTTGTCAAGAGCTAAATTTGCAAGAATTCAAAACTGAATTTGAATTTCAGTTCAAATGTGGGGCAAATTTAGGCAAACAAATTTCAAAATTTAGAACTCAAATTCAAACCAATACTTGGGGGCTAAGTCTCTCATTAAATGGAGAGTAGCTGAGATATTTACAGAAGAATTTGGAAAAAGAGGATTAGGGGGAGAGTGGGCCCACAAGTCAGTGGGAGGACTGTTCTCCAAACCGAGTGTGGCCTGTTTGCTCCCCGACGCCGGTCGAACACAGCCCGCCAGCTCCTGCTCCCGCGCCCGAGAGGGAGGGACACCGCACGAGCCAGCGCGCCGTGGAGGACCGACTGCAGCGGTGGTAACACGCGCGGCCACGTGAAGATCATCACTGCTCCCGTGCCTCGCGCTGAACCGACCCGACTGCCGCCGATCGACTTCCCGTGAGGATTCGGCTGAGCTCTCGCGTGCAGCACCCCCCCCCTAGCCAAAAACCACACCAGCTACTCGCCCTCTACCTCCTCCGGCCGAAGACAATCGAGTTTAGCTGCCCAGAACCTAGCCCGGAGACTATTGGCGGTGACCGAGAAGAACAGCCGGCACGGGCTCACTGTGGGCAGCTCAAACCAGAGGCTTTCTCGGCCGAGCTAGGTCACTCGGAGACGCGCCGGATAGTCACGCTGCTACTAGCCAAGCCACAGCCCCGACGGTGGACCATCGAGCGTCAATTTGACGTTTTTCTCCCAGCGCATCCACTCGGACCTCCGGGTAAGAATCCATCGAATTCGTCCTTAATCTTCGTTCTTAGGCCACCAAATCGTGCACACAGGACCTAGACTGGCTAGCGGTCAATTTCTCTTCGCAACCCTAGCTAGAAAACTGACACAATGCGGGGTATTTCATGTCGTTCCACGCTCAACCGCGCGGCAGGAGTCGGGCGCACGGTGAGAACTCCTCTAGAGGTGTTGCCATGCGCCGGCCTTTACTTGCCGTGTTTCCCTAGCACCCACCGGTGCTCTAGAACGGATGGGCTGAGTCGTTGGCAGGTTAGGACCACCGGGCGACGATGCCGATCATTCCCCGAGGCCGCACGCTGCCGGCACCGTTCCGATCCTCTAGCGCCTGAACCGAGCCCACAAACATGTTCCCCGACCCCAAAAACCCCCAGGCGGCGAGCCTCCGGCCGGGAGACGGGCGGAGACACTCAGCCGGTGAGGCACCGCCTCGGTCCGGCGAGGTTAGCGCGCGCACGGGAAGGAGGGCTCGGAGGAAGAAGAAGGGTGGGGCGGGCCCACCAGTCAGTGAGGGAGAGTTTAAAACTGGATCGAATATGGCCCAGGATTCCGTGTGGCTGTGTGCAGGGTAACCCTGTGGCCCGTGTGTTCTTGGTCCTCACTGGCTGGGATTTAAAGAGTGGGCCCAGGTTCTTTTCCAATAGCAAAACAAATCAAGTTTCGGCCCAATGTTTAGAAATTCATAACTTTTGCTAGTAAGCTCCAAATTTAGTGATTCAAATTGGGTTGGATTCATCTTGTATAGCTCTATCCAAATATGCAACCCAATTTGTATGAAACCCACTAATCAATTCTCGAAAATTCTTAAAATCTTTTCAGCAAAAGAATTTTAGAGGGAGTTTGGTTCATCCAAAAATCCCCAAATTTTGCCAGAATGTTCTTTAGGATGTTAGTGAACCCCTGTAAAAGTTTCAGACCATTTGGAGTTGATTTGATCAGAGCAATTCAAATTTGAAGGTGCTGTGTTCATTTGAATACAGAAACATTTTCAGAGAATTTCCAAAACTTGGAAATTCAGTTCTGGGCAAATCTTAGCTCCAAAAATGCTAGGAAAATTCATGCAAACTCTATGAGCTATAATTGAAATTGTAGTTCACTAAGTTGGGCATGAACAGGGGTGTTACCTCGGAATTAATTCTGCTTTGCTTAGGTGCTAAGAGAATTATTCTGAGCAAACCACTCAATGAAAAGTGCTAATGTTTGGTTCAGAGGGTTTTCTTGTGACAAGGAACTCACACAAAAATTCTCAGCTCCATTGGAGCTCTGGATCACCCCTGTCCTGTTTAACCACTTGAGGGGTTAATATGGAAAAGTGGGGAAAAACCACTTAGCATTTAACCATGTGATTAAGTCTAAGCCAAACCACCAACACCCAGTTCATCTTTAAATTCTTAAACAGAGTTCCAGTTGTTAGAAACTGGTTAGCAGAACTAATAGCAGAAGTATTACCCTAAACTCATGTACATATCCATTAACATGTAGTATTTTTATTAACGTGTAGTCGCTGAAGGCGAGGAGACTCCGGAAGTGCTGGACTTCCTTCTTCCGGACGAAGAGCTAACTACTGACCAGCAGCAACAAGGCAAGCCCCGGTTTGCATTAACTCTTTTATCAAGTTTTACTTTGTTCACATAACTAGGGTGATGTATGAATGTGCATTAGGTGTAGGATGAATGGAACCCCACTTGCATAACCAAAGGTTTCTAAAAGAGTGAGGGTAGTGTCTAGGACCTCGAGTAGACAGGCTATGCTTAATGAGTCATAGGACTTCGGTACAAGTCGAGTAGTTGGAATCTACTCGCGAGATAGGCTTGGGACACACGGGTTCGGTTGAGTGATGTGAGATCACATTAGTAATGAAAATGAGACTAGGCAGGGGCTAGGGCGCAGCAAGAGGGAGTCTTGTGTGCGCAGCCCTGTCCGTGTCGACTGAGGACCGATCCGTGTGCGGCCCACGCTGATCAAGTTTGAACGTACCGAAGGCATATCGGATATATGGGCCCCGATAAACCGATGTAGCCTAAACCTCCGGGCGTCGAGGCATAACGCACCGATTTATAGGTGTAGGCTGAGGGCAGCAAGGTGGAAATCTGCCAACGGGCATAGAGAGATGCTCCGTGTGGGGAACCTCCTGCTCGTTTCGGTGCGACCGGTTCGACATTTGGGCTGTTGGGTGAAACGTTGTCCCGTACGACATCGAGTGAGCGTGCTGTGCAGCTCCACGGGTGGGCGTATGTGACGTGCTCTTTGGGTTTCCCTGCAGGTGTATATCGAGTCGATTCGCCGTCCCTCGCGGTGAAGAGTATCACTTGGTCATTGAGTCGTGACGTAGACTAATGTATGAAATATGGTGATTCAATACTGCTGATTTGATATAATATTGTATTGCTACATGTTTGCCACCAAATATTGCTTACTAAATTTCGGCTTCCTGAACTGTTAACTTGTTGCTAAAAGTTGAACTAAGGATGAACTTGTAGGCGAGTCCATTTGTTGCAATATGACTATCCTACGTCATGGTACACCTCATGTAGAGTTTCATGCTTAGGTGAGTCGGTTAAGCCTTGCTGAGCCTTCGTGCTCACGGTTGCTGCTTAAGTGTTTTTCAGGTGAGGAGCCACCCACGGACTCGGAGTACGAGTCCATCGGCGAGGGTTACCCTCCGTCGGGGACCACGGCTGAGTGGGAGCCGTACACGCCGCGCTGAGCTGAGACGTGCAGCTAGTGTGGGTTGCCCTAGGGCTGGGCAACCGACTTTTGCTAGATAGGCGGGCGTGAGTTGTACAAAAGAAACTTCCGCTGTGTAATAAAGACCCTAGTTTGTAACTGAGAAGTGTACTACTTTGTACATTCAGTTTGTTTTCCCATGTAATATAATGTGTTCTTATGACGTGTGTTGTCGGGTGTCGCATCACGCGGCACCACCCTCTGCGATCCTGGATGTGCGGATTCCGGTCCGCCACAGCCTGGTATCAGAGCTGCATTGGGGATAGCACAGTACTTAAGGACTATATTATGGGAAAAACTTAGGATTACGGTGAGGAATTGGTAGTTGCCCAAGTAAGGACTATAATAGCATAGTTACTTAAAGTGGCAAAGACTAACCTATGTGTTATAATTCTGAATCTTAATTATGTAACGACGCACCTACGCTTGGTAAGCATGGTAAGGAACGCCACCAAAAGCGGTTCAATTTCGGTTAGCTCCCCCTGACGAGGAACGTGGTTCAGGGATAGAGTCTCACAGCTTGGTGTGAGACGTCAATATGAAACTCTTGGACTCTTCATGTCCCTGAGTTCATATGAAACGCTGATCCCTAGCGTGCATTAGGCAAGTAAGTGGAGACCCCATCGCGTGGTCAGTAACGCGAGTGTGTTCGTCTGGAAATAGCCCAGGAGGACATACGCAGCGCTTGCCATCGGCGTGCCCTGCAGGGCAGTAGGTGGTATCTGTTGGGCTGATAACATTCCCAACCGTGACGACCCATTCATGACATACTCGGGTTCCCTGTCGTGTGGTGTTGAAACACGATCACGTACCTTGAGACGTGACCTAACTCAAGGACGGCCGTATGGAAATGATACGGGCATTTGTGTTTACTTTTAAATATGAATCCTGCCTGAAATGAAAACAACCATTGAGTGCACCATTATTGTGTGGTCTTCTACAGGTACTAACCACGTATGTATCCGTGTAGAAAACGTGTGCGAGAGACCGTTTAGTGCCACACTTGAGACGTATATGCCGGTATAATCCGGTTAGGATTTTCCTTTGTGAGGAACGTAGTACCGAGATATTGTAGGCATATGCATGAAAATAATGATAACAAGGAATTAAAATCACTAGGATCAACATCTAGGGCTCTGGTTGGGTAGAAAAGTGATAATTGATGAGTGTAGTTCCAAAAGACTGAAAAACAGAGTGCTCTGTTTCGGGCACCAAGGGTGCTGATCTTCAACTGGGCATAACTCACAGGTATTTTAGCCCAGGGAGGTGTGGTATATAGTTCTGGAAAGGTATTTAAGTACTCTACAACTTTGTTGTAGACTCCCAGAGCTGATACACACCTTGAGATGGCCTAAAACCCAGAGGGATGTAAACTGTCCAGAACCAGGACAGAGTGGAACACTCTCTGGACTGTTCTGTTTTTCAAACATAACTCCCAGTAGAAAAATTTAAAATTTTCATATGATACATCCTTAGAAAGAGTATAAGATGTGTGAAAATTTTGCAATTCAATGTTTCTGAAATTTCAGCAAAGATTTCAGTGGAAACCAGGGTTGAAAACAGCCACTTCCAAGGGAGGTGCTGTTAAAATTCTTCCATAAATTCTGCTGACTTTGAATTAGCATAACTCTTTAGCCAAAGGTGATCTGGGGGCAAATGAATACTCGTTGGGAAGATACTGAAGTTGACTTTAACTTTGGTGTTCAGCTTGAGTCATGAAAATGCCCAGAACCAGATCAAAACTTGGAATAGGTAGAAACTGGTCATTCTGACAGAAGAATGACAGTTGAACTCATTGGAGAGGGTGTTGTACCCTAAGGGTGGTATACGTGATGACAAAGCGATAGTAATATCTCATAGTGACCAAACCTAGTTATGGTGAGCTTCCAAAGTGGAGGTTCATCAAGTTGGATTAAACTAGCTTGTGTTTGGTCTGGTAATGGTGTAGCTTGTGCAAAGTTATTACATTATCTACTTACGAGATGTATCGCATGTTTTTATTGTCATTATGTCGTTACGCCTATTTTTATTGGACTGCATGCAATCTATTGCGGGACTAATGTTATTGTCGTATGGTTGCAGATGGTTCGCACTAGGACCACGCACGAGGTTGGTGGCTCTAGCCAAGGGGGAGGCGATGACTCCCAGCCACCGGCCTACGACAGCACCCAGCAGCAGCAGCCACCACCGCCGCCTCCGCTTACTCTAGCGGATGTGATTGCGGCACTGATGGGTGGTCGTAAGGAGCAGACCGACCTGCTCCGCGCGATCGTGCAGAATACGTCCCAGGCGGGGGGCATCAAGATAGAGGGCCTCGTGAGCCCCGAGAAGTGTCGTACGCGGATTTCATGAGTACGCACCCTCCAGTGTTCACCGAAGCCGAAGAACCACTGGAGGCGGACAACTGGCTGCGGACCATCGAGTCCAAGTTCGGGCTGCTCCAATGCACGGAGCGGCAAAAGACCTTGTTCGCAGCGCAGCAACTTCACGGTTCCCTGGTGCGTGGTGGGCGAATTATGTCGCCTCACGTCCGGCTGGCATGCCGTGGAATGGCAAGAGTTCCGGGAGGCGTTCCGTGCCTATCACATTCCTCCCGGGATCATGAAGAGGAAGTTCCAAGAATTCTTAGAGCTGAAGCAGGGCGGGAGGAGTGCCCATGACTACTCCCGTGCCTTCAACCATCTGGTGCAATACGCGTCAGACTACATCTCCACCGAGGAGAAGAAGCGGGAACACTTCTATCGGGGGTTACAACCCGAAATGAAGACACATCTCGTTCAGTGGAATCGCGGCACTTTCAATGACCTAGTCAATGCCGCTATCATGCAAGAGGACGCTCAGCGGGAGTTGGCAGCTGAGCAGAGGAAGCGCAGCGCTCCACCTAGCAGCGGTGGTGGCGCGCCTCAGAAGTACCGTATGGTGTATCGGACACCATCCGGGCAGCAGTGGCATCCACCAGCGCAACCTCAGCGGTTCGGGGGACGTTCATTTCAGTCACCTCCGTTCCGTCCGCCGATGCCACCACCAAGACAGAAGCCGCAGCAGCAGACGGTACCCCGGGCGTTTCCACCGCCACAACGCGCCCCGGGATTCCGTCCACCAATCTGCGGGGGACCGCCCCGTTTCACCTGCTTCACGTGTGGCCAGGAGGGCCACTTCGCGAAGGGCTGTCCCCAGGGGCAACAGAGCAGCGGGCAAGCCCAGTTTCAGGGCGGTGCTCGAGGCCGACCTCCGATGAAGAAGGTTGGTCAGCGGACTGGAGGCGTCCGCAACCTCGACAATGAGGACGCCCCAGATGGAGACAACGTGCTGGCGGGTACGTTTACTCTCAACAATCAAGCCATCATCATACTTTTTGATTCTGGTGCAACCCACAACTTTATAAGTGCATCATATGTGGTTAAGCATCAGCTGGAAGCCTTTCCAACCGAGTGTTCGTATATGATCTGCTCACCGGGAGGAAAGATTTCAGCAACGATGATGGTTCCGAAAGCACCACTGTGCTTAGGTGGGAAGATATATCCCACCACTACGATTATCCTTGAGGGGCAGAAGATTGATGCAATCTTGGGAATGTCATGGCTAAGCTACCATGGCGCTGTCCTGGAAACCCTATCACGGACGGTTCACCTCAACTCCCCATTACACCGTCCGCGGTCCCTCTTATTAGATAATCCAGTCCGGGAAGTTTCAGTGATCAATCATACTGAAGCTCTCAAGTTGGAGGACATCCCCGTAGTCCGGGAGTATCCCGACGTGTTCCCGGATGATCTTCCGGGCATGCCACCTGAGCGGGATGTCGAGTTCAAGATTGAACTTGCACACGGGACTACGCCCATATCACGGATACCATACAAGATGGCTCCAAATGAGCTGGCGGAACTGAAAGAACAGCTCAATGATCTGTTGAGCAAGGGTTTCATTAGGCCGAGTTCCTCGCCTTGGGGATGCTCGGCGCTGTTCGTGAAGAAGAAGGATGAAACCATGAGGCTGTGTGTGGATTACCGGCCGCTCAACGCCGTCACCATCAAGAATAAGTACCCACGGCCCCGCATCGACATATTGTTTGATCAACTTGTGGGTACAAGTGTATTCTCCAAGATGGACCTTCGCTCTGGATATCACCAGATTAAAATCCGGGCGGAGGATATTCTGAAGACGGCCTTCTCGACGAGATATGGACTATATGAATATCTCGTCATGTCCTTTGGTCTCACAAACGCTCCAGCCCATTTCATGTATCTCATGAACTCGGTGTTCATGCCGGAGCTGGACAAGTTCGTGATAGTGTTCATCGACGATATCTTGGTTTACTCCAAGACAGAAGCCGAACATGCCGAACACTTGCGGATTGTTCTTCAACGATTACGAGACCACAAGCTCTACGCCAAGTTCAGTAAATGCGAGTTTTGGATCAGCCAAGTGCCATTCTTGGGACATATAATCTCAGCGGAAGGCATTGCAATTGACCCAAGTAAAATAGAGCAAGTGCTAAAATGGAAAGCTCCCACTTCAGTTCATGAAGTCAGAAGCTTCCTCAGGTTATCGGGATAATATCGGAGATTTATTCCAAGTTTCTCCAAGCTCGCTAAGCCGATGACAGAATTGCTGAAGAAATGGAAGAAATATGTTTGGAACACGGCGTGTGAAGGAGCATTCCAAACATTGGTGAAGCATCTCACCACAGCCCTGGTCTTAGCTCAGCCGGATACAACAAGGCCCTTCGACGTGTATTGTGACGCGTCCGGTATTGGGCTCAGCTGCGTGTTGATGCAGGAAGGATGTGTGGTCGCATATGGCTCACGCCAACTTCGGAACCATGAGCAGCACTATCCGACTCATGATCTTGAGCTTGCTGCAGTGGTGTTGGCGCTAAAAATGTGGAGGCACTATCTCCTGGGGAATCTGGTGCATCTCTACACCGACCACAAGAGCTTAAAATATATTTTCACCCAGAAGGAGCTGAACATGAGGCAAAGGAGGTGGTTAGAGCTGATCAAAGATTATGAGATTGAGATCCATTACCACCCCGGCAAAGTGAATGTGGTTGCCGACGCGTTGAGTCGGAAATCACATGTCCATCACCTCACCATTACACCGGTGGAGGAGGAAGAGCCGAGTTTATACTTGGATCCTTATGGATCGCTGTACAACCTTGCCCTCATCCCTACCATTAGAGAAGACATCATTGCAGCTCAGAAGACGGATAAAGGCATGGCACATCTCCAGAGACGGATAGACAATGGAGAGATCAAGTGTTTCCGGAAAGATGATGAGGGGACGCTGTGGTTCAATGACCGAATAGTCGTACCCCGAGATATGGAACTGAGGAGGAAATCCTCGATGAAGCTCACTTGTCCAAATACTCCATTCATCCGGGCAGCAACAAAATGTACCAAGATTTGAAAAAAAAAATTGGTGGACACGGATGAAGCGGGAGGTAGCGAAGTCCGTATCCGAGTGCGATACGTGCCGACGAGTGAAAGCTGATCACATGAAGAAATCAGGTCTGTTGCAACCCCTGAAGATCCCGACATGGAAATGGGATGATGTGAGCATGGATTTCATTGTGGGATTACCCTTAACATCCAACAAACATGATTCTATTTGGGTGATCGTTGACCGACTGACCAAGTCAGCTCACTTCATCCCCGTGCATACATATTTCCATGCCAACAGATATGCGGTTATATATTGCCAGGATTCTATGCCTGCATGGTGTACCCAAGACCATAGTCTCAGACCGAGGTGCATTGTTTGTATCTCGCTTTTGGGAGCAGTTGCATGATGCTTTGGGTACTAAACTGATTAGAAGCTCCGCCTACCACCCTCAGACAGATGGCCAAACAGAGAGGGTGAATCAGGTTCTAGAAGACATGTTGAGAGCATGTGCCATCCACCATGGTAGGAACTGGGATGATCACCTACCATTGGCGGAATTCTCGTACAACAACGGCTATCAGGCGAGTATCAAGATGGCACCCTACAAAGTTCTCTACGATCGTAAATGCCGCACCCCATTAAATTGGTGCGAGTCCGGTGAAAGGGTCACATTCGGGGTTGATGTGGTGAACGACGCCGAAGAGCGCGTTCGTGCAATTCAAGCTAACTTGAAGGCCGCTCAATCCCGGCAGAAGAGCTACGCTGATAAGAGGCGTAGACCGTTGAACTTTGACATCGGTGAACACGTGTACCTCCGTGTGTCCCCGATGAAGGGTGTGCACCGGTTCAGCGTCAAGGGGAAGCTCGCTCCTCGTTTCATTGGACGCTATGCCATCACCGAGAAGGCGGACCAGCGGCGTATCGATTGGAGTTACCAGCATCCCTTGCTGGTGTCCATGATGTTTTTCATGTTTCGCAACTGCGAAAATGTTTAAAGCATACAGCTGCTGTTCCTACTGAAGACATCGGCGAACTGAAACCGGATTTAACATATGATGAGTATCCGGTGGAAATTCTTGATGAGAAAGCCCGAACCACGCGTAGCAGAACGTTGTGGTTCTACAAAATACTCTGGAGCAACCACACCGCCGAAGAAGCGACATGGGAGAGCGAGGAATTCCTTCGCTCAAATTACCCGGAGTTCATGGCATCTCAACACGAGTAAGTCCCTATTACATTGCTATCTCTTCTTTTGTAATCTCGGGACGAGATTCTTTTAAGGGGGGAAGGATGTAAAAGCCCAAGAAAAGGGACTTGCAAAAACTTTTCTTCACCTCACAACACCACAGTTTTTATTGTGGATATCTTAGGAAATATTGTGAAGAGCAAGTAATCTCCATCAAGAGAGTGATTAGAGGGGAAAGCCTTCATTTTTCACAAAGTGGGATTTGGACACATGAACATGAGAGGTTGAGCTCACCCCTAGAACTTGAAAAGTCTTGGGAGGGTCCAAGCCAAGTTTCATGCAAATCCAACACTTTTTGAGGCACTTTTTGGGTTATTTGAAAAAGAGGCCAATTTGAATGTAAATTCAAATTGCAGCAACTTTCATCACCCAAATTCAAAAGTTAGCTTCATATTTAAACTCAGCACATTTTTCTGAGTAAACCCACCAATTTTCATCCTCATTGGATTTCATCTTGTCAAGAGCTAAATTTGCAAGAATTCAAAACTGAATTTAAATTTCAGTTCAAATGTGGGGCAAATTTAGCCAAACAAATTTCAAAATTTAGAACTCAAATTCAAACCAATACTTTGGGGCTAAGTCTCTCATTAAATGGAGAGTAGCTGAGATATTTACAGAAGAATTTGGAAAAAGAGGATTAGGGGGAGAGTGGGCCCACAAGTCAGTGGGAGGACTGTTCTCCAAACCGAGCGTGGCCTGTTTTCTCCACGACGCCGGTCGAACACAGCCCGCCAGCTCCTGCTCCCGCGCCCGAGAGGGAGGGACACCGCACGAGCCAGCGCGCCGTGGAGGACCGACTGCAGCGGTGGTAACACGCGCGGCCACGTGAAGATCATCACTGCTCCCGTGCCTCGCGCTGAACCGACCCGACTGCCGCCGATCGACTTCCCGTGAGGATTCGGCCGAGCTCTCGCGTGCAGCACCCCCCCCTAGCCAAAAACCACACCAGCTACTCGCCCTCTACCTCCTCCGGCCGAAGACAATCGAGTTTAGCTGCCCAGAACCTAGCCCGGAGACTATTGGCGGTGACCGAGAAGAACAGCCGGCACGGGCTCACCGTGGGCAGCTCGAACCAGAGGCTTTCCCGGCCGAGCTAGGCCACTCGGAGACGCGCCGGATAGTCACGCTGCTACTAGCCAAGCCACAGCCCCGACGGTGGACCATCGAGCATCAATTTGACGTTTTTCTCCCGGCGCATCCACTCGGACCTCCGGGTAAGAATCCATCGAATTCGTCCTTAATCTTCGTTCTTAGGCCACCAAATCGTGCACACAGGACCTAGACTGGCTAGCGGTCAATTTCTCTTCGCAACCCTAGCTAGAAAACTGACACAGTGCGGGGTATTTCATGTCGTTCCACGCTCAACCGCGCGGCAGGAGTCGGGCGCACGGTGAGAACTCCTCTGGAGGTGTTGCCATGCGCCGGCCTTTACTTGCCGTGTTTCCCTAGCACCCACTGGTGCTCTAGAACGGATGGTCTGAGTCGTTGGCAGGCTAGGACCACCGGGCGACGATGCCGGTCATTCCCCGAGGCCGCCGCACGCTGCCGGCACCGTTCCGATCCTATAGCGCCTGAACCGAGCCCACAAACATGTTTCCCGACCCCATAAATCCCCAGGCGGCGAGCCTCCGGCCGGGATATGGCCGGAGACACTCAGCCGGTGAGGCGCCGCCTCAAGGAGGGCTCGGAGGAAGAAGAAGGGTGGGGCGGGCCCACCAGTCAGTGAGGGAGAGTTTTAAACTGGATCGAATATGGCCCAGGATTCCGTGTGGCTGTGCGCAGGGTAACCCTGTGGCCCGTGTGTTCTCGGTTCTCACTGGCTGGGATTTAAAGAGTGGGCCCAGGTTCTTTTCCAATAGCAAAACAAATCAAGTTTCGGCCCAATGTTTAGAAATTCATAACTTTTGCTAGGAAGCTCCAAATTTAGTGATTCAAATTGGGTTGGATTCAGCTTGCATAGATCTATCCAAATATGCAACCCAATTTGTATGAAACCCAATAATCAATTCTGGAAAATTCTTAAAAGCTTTTCAGAAAAAGAATTTTAGAGGGGGTTTTATTCATCCAAAAATCCCCAAATTTTGCCAGAATGTTCTTTAGGATGTTAGTGAACCCCTGTAAAAGTTTCAGACCATTTGGAGTTGATTTGATCAGAGCAATTCAAATTTGAAGGTGCTGTGTTCATTTGAATACAGAAACATTTTCAGAGAATTTCCAAAACTTGGAAATTCAGTTCTGGGCAAATCTTAGCTCCAAAAATGCTAGGAAAATTCATGCAAACTCTATGAGCTATAATTGAAATTGTAGTTCACTAAGTTGGGCATGAACAGGGGTGTTAGCTCGGAATTAATTCTGCTTTGCTTAGGTGCTAAGAGAATTATTCTGAGCAAACCACTCAATGAAAAGTGCTAAAGTTTGGTCCAGAGGGTTTTCTTGTGACAAGGAACTCACACAAAAATTCTCAGATCCATTGGAGCTCTGGATCACCCCTGTCCTGTTTAACCACTTGAGGGATTAATATGGAAAAGGGGGGAAAACCACTTAGCATTTCACCATGTGATTAAGTCTAAGCCAAACCACCAACACCCAGTTCATCTTTAAATTCTTAAACAGAGTTCCAGTTGTTAGAAACTGGTTAGCAGAACTAATAGCAGAAGTATTACCCTAAACCCATGTACATATCCATTAACATGTAGTATTTTTATTAACGTGTAGTCGCTGAAGGTGAGGAGACTCCGGAAGTGCTGGACTTCCTTCTTCCGGACGAAGAGCTAACTACTGACCAGCAGCAACAAGGCAAGCCCCGGTTTGCATTAACTCTTTTATCAAGTTTTACTTTGTTCACATAACTAGGGTGATGTATGAATGTGCATTAGGTGTAGGATGAATGGAACCCCACTTGCATAACCAAAGGTTTCTAAAAGAGTGAGGGTAGTGTCTAGGACCTCGAGTAGACAGGCTATGCTTAATGAGTCATAGGACTTCGGTACAAGTCGAGTAGTTGGAATCTACTCGCGAGATAGGCTTGGGACACACGGGTTCGGTTGAGTGATGTGAGATCACATTAGTAATGAAAATGAGACTAGGCAGGGGCTAGGGCGCAGCAAGAGGGAGTCTTGTGTGCGCAGCCCTGTCCGTGTCGACTGAGGACCGATCCGTGTGCGGCCCACGCTGATCAAGTTTGAACGTACCGAAGGCATATCGGATATATGGGCCCCGATAAACCGATGTAGCCTAAACCTCTGGGCGTCGAGGCATAACGCACCGATTTATAGGTGTAGGCTGAGGGCAGCAAGGTGGAAATCTGCCAACGGGCATAGAGAGATGCTCCGTGTGGGGAATCTCCTGCTCGTTTCGGTGTGACCGGTTCGACATTTGGGCTGTTGGGTGAAAGGTTGTCCCGTACGACATCGAGTGAGCGTGCTGTGCAGCTCCACGGGTGGGCGTACGCGACGTGCTCTTTGGGTTTCCCTGCAGGTGTATATCGAGTCGATTCGCCGTCCCTCGCGGTGAAGAGTACCACTTGGTCACTGAGTCGTGACGTAGACTAATGTATGAAATATGTGATTCAATACTGCTGATTTGATATAATATTGTATTGCTACATGTTTGCCACCAAATATTGCTAACTAAATTTCGGCTTCCTGAACTGTTAACTTGTTGCTAAAAGTTGAACTAACGATGAACTTGTAGGCGAGTCCATTTGTTGCAATATGACTATCCTACGTCATGGTACACCTCATGTAGAGTTTCATGCTTAGGTGAGTCGGTTAAGCCTTGCTGAGCCTTCGTGCTCACGGTTGCTGCTTAAGTGTTTTTCAGGTGAGGAGCCACCCACGGACTCGGAGTACGAGTCCACCGGCGAGGGTTACCCTCTGTCGGGGACCACGGCTGAGTGGGAGCCATACACGCCGCGCTGAGCTGAGACGTGCAGCTAGTGTGGGTTGCCCTAGGGCTGGGCAACCGACTTTTGCTAGATAGGCGGACGTGGGTTGTACAAAAGAAACTTCCGCTGTGTAATAAAGACCCTAGTTTGTAACTGAGAAGTGTACTACTTTGTACATTCAGTTTGTTTTCCCATGTAATATAATGTGTTCTTATGACGTGTGCTGTCGGGTGTCGCATCGCGCGGCACCACCCTCTGCGATCCTGGATGAGCGGATTCCGGTCCGCCACAAAAGGATACTTATTATTGATCGTGACAGCATTTAGAGGACGGTAATCCACACATAGCCGTAGTGTTTCGTCCTTCTTCTTAACGAACAGCGCTAAGCAACCCCAAGGTGAAGAACTTGGTCGTATGAAACCCTTGCTCATGAGTTCATTCAGTTGCTCTTTCAACTCCGCTAGCTCATTAGGTGCCATCTTGTAAGGCCTTCATGAGATAGGCGTCGTTCCCGGCGCCAGTTCAATCTTGAACTCGACGTCTCGTTCGGGCGGCATGCCCGGTAAGTCATCGGGAAAAACATCGGGATAATCACGTACCACCGCAATATCTTCAAGATTCAGTGCTTCCGTGTGGTAGGCCTCTACCATATCTGGATCTTCGCTGTCCAAAAACAGCGTGTGCTGTCCGTGAATCGGCGAGTCAATCTGGACAGTCCGGTTACCGATATTGAGAACGGCACCATGACGATTTAACCAAGACATCCCCAATATAATGTCTATTTTCTGCCTATCCAACATAATCAGCGATGTTGGGTATATATTTCCGCCCAAACACAAAGCTGCTCGGGACACAATCTGATTGGCAGAGATATTTCCTCCCGGTGAACGTATAAGAAAACTTGTTGTGGGAGGATTGGTGGATAATTGGTGCTGATCCACGCATGATTTGTTGATGAAATTGTGGGTTGTACTGGAATAAAAAAGTACCAGCACGGGCATGTTTTTGAGAGCAAACATGCCTGCTAACACCGGTGCTCCCTCCGGGACATCCTTAATAGCAAGATGTTGCACAGTCCCGGATTGCAATGCTGTTATGTTGACTTGAGCAGGTGGCGGCATACCACCTGACGATGATGGCTGTCTGGTGTTCACCAACTTCTCCCGGCGTTCCTGCCTAAAATTCCCAGAACGGTGGCAATAAGAACACGGAGGTTTCCCTGGTTCTTCGTTGACTTGCGGTTGAGAAGTTGATGTACTTGGCTGCAGCAATGATGCAACAGGTATCATTCGTTGCTGCGGCAATGGCGCTGCTTCAAGACATGATTCTTGAGCAGGAAATCTGTACGGAGTTGATCTCACTGGCGCTTGCCATATTTCATCGTATGGTGTGTGATACACCACACGGTATTTACGAGGAACAACAGGTGTGTCTTCTTGCACATCCTCCCGGTCCCTCTTCTCTGCTTGACACTCAAGTGTTGCTTGTTCTTGCAGCAGAGCAGCACTGATCAACTCGGTGTAGCTGCCTTGATTGAACAAAGCTAACTTCTCTTTTAGTATGGCACTCAAGCAATAGAAAAAGTAGTCACACATTGCAGCTTCGCTCGTCGCATAAGCAGGAACATATTGTGCCAGAAGATTGAATCGTCTGACATAATCGAGGACACTCATGTCCCCCTGCTTCAAGTTTCTGAATTCTTACTGTTGGGCCTTGATAAAACCCATAGGAATTTGACGAGCACGGAATGCTTCACGAAATTCCGTCCATTCCACTTGATGGCCTTCCGGAACGGTGGCAAGATAAGCAAACCACCAATTTCCGGCGGCTCCATGGAGCTGTTGAGCTGCAAATGATGTCTTCTGATATTCGTCGCATTCAAACACTCCAAACTTGGACTCCATAACTCGAATCCACTGATCAGCTTCCACTGGTTCATTGGCTTCCGTGAAAATTGGCGGTTGTGTCGCCAAGAAGTCCAAATAGGCTTTCTGAGGTGGAACGTCCTGTTGTGCACGTTGGAGGAAACCTTGTTGTACCAAGGCTTGGAGTAGTCTGGTGTTCTCTTGACTTGACTCGACCATCTGAGCCATGACATTCGCCCATACCGTTGATGGCGGTGCCCTTGGTGGAGTCGGGTCATTATCGTCTCGTCGAGAACATTCAGTCCTACTCGGAGAATGAGTACGCACCATACTGCAAAATAATCATTTTTGAAGGGAGTCAAAACTTGATTTCAGCAGTATGTGAAAGTATGTAAAACATGAACATGCTAAAACTTTATGAAAGCATAACAAACTTCATGTTTACATATCTTTCTAAAGCCAACATATTCAGTCCCACATTCTGTACAGAACAGACCCTTCTGTACCTAACCCAGAATTTGATCCAGTTACTAGCATTTTCATAACTCAAGTTGAATACCAAAGTTAAAGTTAACTTCAGTATATTTCCAACGAGTACTCATATGCCCCTAGATCATTTTTGGAACAAAAGTTATGGTTGTTCAAAGTTGACAGAATTTCTGGATAATATTTGCCAGCACCTCCTTTGTATGTAGCTGTTTTCATCACAGTGTTACATACAAATGGGGTACAATTCTGAACAAACTATGAACTACAAAATCGTTGCAAGTTTCATAATCTTTCCAACAGTGTATCATATGACCCTTAGAAATTTTTCTACAGACTGTGACGGCTAATTTACAGCAACATCCAGAGAAGTTTGCAGCTGCTCTGTTTTCTGAACAGTTTGCATTCATCTGGACATTTAACCAAGTTGGTGTCGGATTTGGCTCTGGAGTTCTACACAAAAGTTGTAGAGCACTTAATAACCTTTCCAGAACTGTATCAAACACCTCCATTGGGTCAAGCTAATCATAGTTACGCTCTGTTAAAATTCGGCAAAACTTCTGCCAGAACAGAGCACTCTGTTTTTGAGATCAAAAGGAGCCTAGTAATTCTCTTCTTTGAAACTTAGTTCAAATGAAGAGTTCAGTAACTAATATATGCTTTATCACATCCATTTTTAGTTTGGAAGTTAGTCATGAATGATTTTCTTCATAGGTAAGAATACTATCCAGTGTAGTACGGTGGCGATGCACCGTAAGACATATGCCAGTACTACGTGGCCTCACCAAAGAAAAAACCTAACCGGATTACTCCGGCATACACGTATCCTTAGGTGGCACTAAAACGGTCACTCGAAAACGTGTTCTACACGCACTAAGGTTTTCGTGGTTAGTTCCTGCATAAAACACACTCAATCATCAGGTTCGGCTGCACACCGAACCCGGTATCCATAACAGTTTGTACACCCGGCCGTCATCACTCGCCCAGGTGTTCTCAAGCCAAACACGCCTTGAGCTACGTGTTCACGTTACTGACCACGTGACGGGGTCTCCCAAATTGCACCACACACGCCTGGACAGACGCTGCTCGAATACCCCAAACGACATGAAGAGTCGTAGAGGATACTAAAGCGGGTCAGGTTACCTGCCACCCGTGAGGCTCCACCCTTCAGCTTGTGCGCGCTGGTGAACAGCGCATACGTGCACCCTCCAAGACATAAACATCCTGAGATGTACAATTTTCCGACATAACAAATAGGTTAGCTTGCCACCTTCATATTATGCTAATAGTAGTCCTTATGTGGGCCTAGTACCGTTAACTCACCGTATCCTAAGTTTTTGACATAATATGATGCTCAATCTGTGCTCTGTTCCCAACGCAGCTCTGATACCAGCTGAGACGGCCCTGATACCAGCTGTGACAGCCAGGACCTCGTCGGGTGGTGCCATGTTATGCGGCACCCAACAGCACACGGGTCGATGTACACACATCATATTACATAAATAGTTTGCGGAAGCGTACAAGAATGTTTTACAAATAGTTATATCAGAGTAAACTACAGTGGAAGACTATCACTCTCACGGCTCATATCTAAACTAGCAACAAAGAAACGGTCCAGCCCGCGGACGTTTCGTACTAGCAACATGAAGAACAATCTGTAGCGGCGAGGATGCTCTTTGAGTAAACACTCGGAGGTTCCCGAGTCTCATCGGCATCCCTTCTCATAAGCATCGAGTCAATTACCTGCAAAACAACTCGGATAGCATCCGTGAGCATAACGCTCAGCAAGACTTAACCGTCACCCTAAACATGAAACTCTAAGTGAGGTTATGAACCTAACATAGGATGGCATAAGCATAATTAAACTTGCCTAAAAGTGAATCCTTACTTTTAGGTATTATTGTAGTATTTTAAGTAACCCTGGGCACGCCACATCGGGAGTCCACAATCAAACAAGAAACGCTTTCCCCCGATGTAAATTGCTCATGGCATAAAAGAATCGAGTTTGCTCTAGCCTATTCATCAAGATCCAAGACAAAGCTAGTATGATAGTTCACATCAAAATGATTAGTTCCTTTCTCATGCAAGTTCTTACTACGTCACGACTGTGAGAACAAGTATGCTCGGTCCATTCCGCGAGCGACGGTGATTCAAATCAATAACACTCGGACTACACGACACGTACGCCCGTACTTGACGTTGCCTACAACAACCATCACTGACGTCGTACGTGGCAGCCTTTCCCCCGTTTCACCCCCGCTGAATCGATCAAGTCACCCCATACAGTAGCTACTCTCATGGTGCACCTTCCGATGTGAGATGTCATGAGAATATTCCCCACATACTGCACACCGGCCGTCCGCCTGAGGAGACCCGAAAAGTCCCAACGACAGCTTCCCAAGGTACATCGGTTTACTGGGTCTCATATATCCAGCATGAGTCCGGTACACAACTCAAACTTGTTCAACAGGGCCGCATACGGATCGGTCCTTGACCGACAAGGACAGGTCTACAGCACCCAGGCCCCTATGTCCTGCTGCTCCTACAACCTTCCGGTCTCAACTTTAACTTGCTAATTCAATTACAAACCAATCCCGTATGCCCCTGTTGTTCCTAAATCTGCGAGTAGCATCTCACCACTCGACTTCTACCGAACCAGACTTAAGCATGGCAGTTCTACACGGTGAAAGACACCTACCCAATACTCCATGGGTCATTTGGCTATGCAAGAGTAGTATCAAACACTAGACCTAATGCACAGTTCATATCTTGATCGAAAGTGAATACAAAATAAAAACTTAATAGCTGTTAAATGCAAACCAGAGCTTGTCTGTTTTGCAGGGTAGTCGTATATAAACAGTTAGTGTCCTTGCAGATCCACCCTTGATTCTCCGGAGCTTGATCCACTTCGCTGAATCGCTCCTTTGAATCTCCTTCGTTGTGGTTCCTATTGAAATGCATATGCACATGTTTTATAGAATGTAATGGAAAGAAGTTATAGAATTAATCTCTTAGGAACAGAGGTTGTGTGGAAAATCCAAGCGTGGCTTGGTTTGCCTATGTTGTGCAAAGAACAGAAATAAACTAATTTGTCCTAAAGGCTTTAGCTATACACTAATCATGTTCCCTAATGAACATAATAGATAAGCTGAAAGGATTTGAGTGCAACTGAAGAACAAGAACTCCAATGGCCTCAAAACTTTTACAGCAGGTTTTATACTACCTAAGGATTTAGCTTGCCAAATTGCAGCTAATGTGGAGTCATATTGTGTTCTTCAAAATTCTCATAATGTCTCTTATGTATTATCACATATACATAAGTATGGAGAATAAGAACAGGAAGTTCAAGGACTCATATTGGGCTGATAATTTACATGTGAGTTCTTGATCACATGAAATTAATCTGGTCCAAAATTCAGCCCTTTTACTTGAGTAGTTCTCCCAGAACAATTCTTTAAGCATTTGTACTCAAAAGAATTAATTCTGCAATAATGTGCATTTTCATGCCCAATTAAGTGAACTACAATTCCATGTATGTCTCAGAGAGCTTGCCTAAATTTTTCTATGATTTTTGGAGCCATGGATTGCTCAGAACAGATTTTAGAAGTGGGAAACATTTTCTGAAAATGTTTCTGGACTCTTATGAACACAGCAGATTGTTTTTAGCAAATTCCTACTCAAATGATCTTAAAATGAGCTGAAAATTTACTATAAGGTCAACAATATGCTAAAGAATATTTTGGCAAAATTTGGGGATTTTGGATTACCCAAACTCCCTCAATAATTCTTTTTCAGAAAACCTTCCAAGAATTATCCAGAATAAACTATTGATTTTCATACAAATCCAAGTTCATATTTGGATATAGCTCTGAAAAATGAATCCAACCCAAGTGAAATCACTCAAATTGGAGTTTTCTACAGGGAGTTATGATTTTCCCAAGTTTGAGGCAACCCTGGAATTATTTTCCTATTGAAAATCCGGCTGGACCCACAGTTTTGAATTCCAGCCAATAGAAACGAAGCCACACCGGGCCACAGCATCTCTACGCGCCAACACACGGGATCCCGGCCACACCCGATCCCGGGTTTAAAATTTGAGCTGCTGACAGCCAGGGCCCACGCTTCGTCTTCTTCCTCCGGCTTCCTCCCCGCGCCCGCGCTGCCCCTCGCCGGCCCGACGCCGGAGCTCGCCGGCTCGCCGTTTCCGGCCACCGCCTGAGCTGAAACTCGCCGCCAGGGAGTTTGTGACACCAAGGAACACGGCTGTGGGGTTGGCTAGGGCTGCCGACGACCGGAACATGGCCGGCGACGTGCGACAGCTACTGTGGGGGTTCAGCGGCGTTGCCTGAGGTATCCAGCCCGCCAAAACCTGTGCCGACGAGCCCTACAGCACCAGTGGATGATCGCAAGGCTCGGCATGGCCCCTAAATGGCTCGGGAACAGCCGCAAGTCGGTCGTCACCGTGCGCCCTATTTGGTCCGCCGGAGAAGTGCTCGGTAGACCTCAAATTACGTCGCCCCAAAGGGCTTTCATGCGCGGATGCTAAAGAGAACATGATCGCCAGCTAGTCCAGCTCCTACGTGCAAAGTTTGATGAGCTAAGAACGAATAAAAGTGGAGAATTTTGGATTCCCTTACCGGATGCTCGGGTTGAACCGCCGGAGTAAAACTTCAAAATTCGTTGGCGATGCTTCACGGTATGGCCTGAGCTTGGGCTGAGAGCAGCACCGCACCCGTGCGCGTCCGTAGATGTGATCGCTCGGCCGTGAAACCCGCTGTGGAGGGCTGTCTACGAGCGGCCGATCCCGCTTTTGAGCTAGGTCGTCGCGGCGGCGGTTGTTCTCGTGCACTGGAGGCCAAAACTCGCTTGGTTTCAGGTCAGGGAGGTGGAGGCTGATTCAGGGAGAGGTTTAGCAGATCGGGGGAGGAGAGAGCGCTGTGGTTTCACCGTTCTGCCGATCGGACCGAGAGCGGAGGTGAGGAGCTCAGTGCGCTCGACGTTCTCGCGAGAGAGGAAGGCAATTGCACTTCGCTTTGGCCAGGGGGCACGTGATCACATTGAGGGCGCGGTCAGGACCGACCCCGGGGCACCAGCGCGTGGAGACCGACAGCAGGAGCTGTCGCCGGCAAGCTGCTCGGTGGCGCCCGTGAGCTGTTCGGGAAAAGTTCCCACCGAGAGTAAAACTTAGTGAGTAAGGCTCCTCCTCTAGCTCTATGACATGTGGGTCCCACCCCACATTTCTTCCCCAAATATCTTCTCAAGCTGATCTTTTCAATCCCCAGAACGCTAAGTTTAAAAAGGTGGGCTAGAATTTGAATTCTTCAAATTCAGTTTGAATTTGCAAGACTAAATCTGAATTTGGTTTAGAATTTGCAATTTCTTCTCTTTAGCTCTCTTTTGAGCCCACCCTACAAATGGAAAGTTGGTGATCAAACTCCTCCCTATAATTCCCACTATCTGGCTGCATTTTTAATCAACGTCCTTAGCCACCCCATGTGTGAACTTTGAATTTCAAATCTGAATTTTAAACTTACATGCAAAGAGGTATTTAACTCCTTATTGGTCCAACACTTTTAAATAAAAAGGTGAACCTCATGTTGGATGTTCATCCATGTATTACCTTGCATGAAGAAAAGTTTTAGCAAGTCCCATTTTTCATGTCTTTGCCACATATATGAACTCAAACCTTGGTTTTTATTCATACACATTTTTGGGACTTTACAGCCCCGTCCCTGCTGGACACGTGGCGCCTTCGGAGCTCACCCCTGCGGAGGGGGGCGAGGTCCTTAGGCGGTTTTCTCCTGTGCGCGGGGGTACCCGGTATTGAGGGTACCCACAGTGGCCCCCGAGCCCATCTCAGGGGAGATAACGATCCTGGGGTGGGGCCTTCACCTTTTCTACCCCGCGCACCTTCTTGCCTTGAGTGTTATTTGTGCTTGTAGGGTCTCGCCGGCTTCGGAGCTAAGCCCTGCGGAGGGGGTGAGGTCCGGCTTCGGAGCTCGACCTCTGAGGAGAGGGTGAGGTCCGGCATCGGAGCTCACCTCTGAGGAGAGGGTGAGGTCCGGCATCGGAGCTCACCTCTGAGGACAGGGTGAGGTCCGGCATCGGAGCTCAGCCCTACAGAAGGGGGAGGCCCGGCATCAGAGATCACCCCTGCTGAGGGGGTGAGGTCTGGCATCGGAGCTCAGCCCTACGGAGGGGGGAGGTCCGGCATCGGAGCTCGCCTTTGAGAATAGGGAAAGTCCGGCATTGGAGATCACCCCTGCTGAGGGTGTGAGGTCTGGAATCGGAGCTCGCCTCTGAGGAGAGGGGAGGTCCGACATCGGAGATCACCCCTGCTGAGGGGGTGAGGTCTGGCATCGGAGCTCAGCCTTGCGGAAGGGGGAGATCCGGCTTCGAGCTCGACTCTGAGGAGAGGGTGATGAGGTCCGGCTTCGGAGTTCACCCCTGCGGAGGGGGTGATGTCCGGCATCGGAGCTCACCCCTGCTGAGGGGAGGGTGAGGTCTGGCTTCGGAGCTCACCCCTGCTGAGGGGGTGAGGTCCGGCACTGCTCCCGAGTAGGAAACGGTAATCCTGCTCAGAGGTCCTCCCTTCCCTGTCTCTTAGTCTTATTTGGCTTACAGTCCTGGGCCGGTATACGGGGCTTGGGCAATCCAGTGCACTCGGTACCGGAGGCCCGACTCCCTCCTTGGTCACGGTGTAACCGTCCGTCCCTTAGTACTTAGACCGCAGCGCTGAGGAGGCAGAGTGCGCACGCTTTCGGTGCAGGACCAGGCAAAGAAGGCTCCTGGACCTCCCGCTCTGGCGTAGATCTTTTCCTGGAGGAGACCATCTGGCATTGCAGTACCCTAACAGGGGGAGGTCCGAGAGGCCCCTGGGCCTTTGGCATGTACCTCAAGCACAACCACCTTCGGCAGGACGGCAAATGCTGACTAGTTAGGAGAGTGGGAAAGGAGGACCGAGTATACGATGGACGTACATAGTCTTGATCATTGGGAGGTGATCATAAAAATTAATACGTAATTTAAATGAACACATAAGTAAACATGGTAGGACATGGTTCCTTTCATTCATGCAAGTCCATAGGAGGAAAACAGGTTGTACATGGAGGCAACGACCCGCCCCATTGTGAAGGGGGGCAGGGCCTACGCGCTTAGGGTACAGAACCAGGCTAAGCCGGGCGTAGTCCTGGATCACCCCCTGGGGCTTAGTTGCTCCGAGCGCTGCTCCTAGACTATGGTATCTGTTATAGAAAGAATAAACCTGTCCTACCACTGTTCTAAGGGTAGAACTTACGGAGGTAGCGCCTGAGCGCCTGCCTTGAGCTCCCATGCACGGACCTCTGGTGGTAGTGCCGGAGCGCCTGCCGGTACCGTGCGATTCGGAGCGTTGCTTGCCATCTTGTCTCGTCGATGAGGTCGATGTCCTCACGCAGGAGGTGGTCTTGCCTGGTTTCGTCGTACGCTCGGACACGGGGGGACCCCCATGGTGATCTTCGGGGGAAGCACGGCTTCGGCCCCCGCATACCATGAAGAAGGGTAATTCCCGTGACCCGGCCTTGGGATGTCCGGCTGGCCCCCGACGTAGCGGTGCCGATATCCCCCCGACGGCTCTAGGGCAGGGCCCCAGGATGTGCAGCGTCTGCACCGGTATGTGGATCTGCTCGGCATAGATCTGGCACGCCTTGCATCTCTTAACCGGCTTGACGGCGTCCAGGAAGCTGTCGGCCGGTAGAAGCCATGCCGGAAGGCTTTACCGACCAGCGTGCGGGAGGATGAGCGTTTCCCGCACTCGCCTTCGTGGGTTGCTGCGAGCAGGTCGCAGCCTTCCTCCTGGGTTATGCACTTCAATAGGATACCGTTGGCGCCACGCCGGTAGAGATACCAGCGTGTAGCTCTTAGCTGTCACACACGGTTTATCCGAAGAACCACCGAGTGAATATCACATGCATGCCAGGATCATTTTCTCATACATGTGATGACAAATAGTGAAGCATCCTTATTACAAGCCAGGTGTCGAATATAAATAAGTCTTACATAGCAAATGTCTTGATGGACAATAATAAGTTCATCACAAGTAAATAAACTAGCAGCGGAATATTATTCTTGTGGGCTCCGCCACAGGCGTTGCCCGGGGGACTCCATGAACCTAGAAACCTTCTTCGGGTCCAAAGTCTTGATCATTATACACCACCTCATTATCTTGACCTGAGCAGCAATATAAACCAACAAATATGCAAGGTTGAGTACCGATGGTACTCAGCAAGTGTGGGAAAGTTATGTCATGCATGGCTAGAGCAAGGAGAGGTTGAACTCATGGTTAAAGCACTACGCAATTAATACCTATCACCTTTGCTTATTAAGCACCTAAATTACTACACAGGTGAAATGGTTCCAAACTCCCATCCCATCATCATAATCAAATAACCATAACATCATTTCCAATGTTAAGCTCCCCGCTTAACATTCTTAACTTCCAAAACCATCACTCCTCTAATCATGAATAAGTCCAAGCCGCTCTTGACCGTGAGCACGGCTGTCATGACAGTTTTGACTCTGCAGAGTTTGCACCACTGTACCCACATGTAGTGATTTCATCCCCCGTTGTCGGGTGGACTAAAAGAAACTCCATTATGCCAGTGGCTACGAACCATATTCAC
Source organism: Neostapfia colusana (assembly GCA_030760725.1). Taxonomy (NCBI): domain Eukaryota; kingdom Viridiplantae; phylum Streptophyta; class Magnoliopsida; order Poales; family Poaceae; genus Neostapfia; species Neostapfia colusana. The sequence goes on along the minus strand of JASWHV010000005.1, from coordinate 2,280,619 downwards.
ACTTCCCAGGTGTGTAGCCAGGAGATCACTACGAAGCCTTTACAAAGGGATTCCCGACGAGCGTGGGCCCACTGAGGTTTCACCCCTAACAGCATACAAGAGGCTCCAACCCCGCTGCAGTGGCCCCCTCTTGAGCCTTGCGGTTCATATGGTAGTCCAGCTGACACCTATTCCCCGCGCCATCCAACACACCCATACTACGCCGGGGATACACCTAATTAATTGGCCAAGCTGCCCCATCTCAGCATGTGGTTGGCACGGTAAAGCCAGGTTACATGCTCCATGAACCGGTTCTTAGGATCTAGGCAAGTACTAAACACAAACCCGAGTCTCGTGCACCCAGCACCAACCAAATCATCCAACTTGCCTTGATCCCTACCTCTACATAACTCATAACATCTCATTCAAGAGTATGGTAAAATAAACTAATGATCTCATATCCCAAATATCCCATTCTAAGCATGGCTAAGCATATGCATAATAATAAATGACATGATAAGATGAATCCCAACCCAAGCTACAAGGAAACAAGATAATGCAATTCTAGGGAAACATCCTAGCATGGGTTTCATATTTTCAATTGACAATGCAAATAATTCTATCTACACATCCTAGTATAGGATCAAAGTGGTCAAGGACACTTGCCTCCTTCCTGCTGCTCTTGGAATGGGTAGTCCTGATCTTGGAGAGGAAGAACTTGCTCTAGAGCAGGTTCTACTCATACCATCACACATAGCAAAATAAAACAACAAGTCATAAGACATAGTTCACACTTTCACTTCATACAAACCACACATTCACATTTATGGAAGCCATTCACAATTCTATGTGTTGTGGTTACCCTATGTGTGTTGGTTTTTGGCTTACATGCACTTTTAAACATGTTTATATGATTTCTACTTTTGTATTCACATTGTTTGCATACTATATATATGAGTTTCCAATTTAAATAAATTCCTTATATTCAATTACTACACCTTTTAGCTACCAAGTATGCATGAAAGATATTTTCCTACTCCATATGTGTCTTCAAACCTTCTACCAACCCTAAACTGAATTCTTTGGATTTTTAGAAACTTCATTTATCATTTTCTAGTTATTCATACCTAGCTTACTATATTTTCAGATTTATTTCCTATGCCTAAATGTGAACTTTATTATGAAAATAGTAAGACACCTCATCTAACAGAATAGGTTTTGGGTCTAAAATATTAAATAATATATTTTTGAACTTCTCCTCTGATGTGAACTATTTTACATTTATTTTACTAATTTTCAGAATTATTCTCTACTTAAAAATATGTCCCTATATCTAATAAATGTGAATAATCAATTAAACAGATTGTTTCAGCCAAAAATCTATTTTTATCTCACTCCAAAGTTTTCCAAATACTAGGAAAGTTTTTATTTGAATTTGCAATGTGTTTGTCCCATCTTTTAAATTTTAAATACTAAACACATATTCAAATTCCTAAATTTAATATCACATAGGGTTAAAAGAGTAAATTCACCCCACTACAGGGTCTATTATATTATTTTAAGAATTTCCAGGGGTCTAACTACACATAACAGAGGGGTTTTCCTAATTTTTATTAAGTCCAGTGGCTAAAACTGATTTTTAAATGAATTTACATGATTTTCTGAAGTTCTAGGGGCTAGATCAGAAGTTTCCGGGGCTAGCTCTTATTTTCCGAGAACCCCAGGGGGTAGCACGTAAGAATTCCAGCCTTTATAACGCGGGGCTGACGTGGACCGTCTGATTTAAAATAGACGGCTGAGATTATAACGTCAAACCGGTACGCAGGGATTTAAATGGTACCGTGTGATTTAAAATAGACAGTGCACAAGCGGCCACGTCGCTCTGATCGAGCGCGGGCGGCGCTGCCCAGCGGCGCACGGCGGCGGGAGGCGGCGATCTTGCCGGAGAGTTTCGGATCTTCGTCAATTCTTCCTAAAACTGTGATTTTATGGCATAGATCGGTGGAGGGGAGGTCGGGGATCTCACCTCGGGGGTTTTCTTGAGCTCGGAGGTCCTGGAAAGTGATCGGCGACGAGGTCCGAGGTGAATTCACGGCGAGGCTCATCAGCGCTGTGTTTGAACCGCAAACCACCGAGTTTTCTGCACCTGCGAGGTTCCCCGGAGGCGGTGGATCAAGACCAGCGAGTTAGATCAGAATTCCCGAGCGTAGATCGAGCAGAATTCGCTGGAGAAGCTCGGGTTCTCACCGGAGAGAAAAACGATGGATCGTGGGGAAAAAAACGGGACTATGCCGGGGTTTTTATAGACGGGGAAGGGCGGCGGGGTGGTTTAGATCGAGCTGGAGTCTTCTGGGACCGGGAGTCGGCTGGGAACGCGCGGTTTTTCGGTCGGTTACGATCGCGCGCGCGCGGGGAACAGTCCGGGTTTCGGACGATCGGGGGTTAGGGATGACAGGTGGGTCCCGCCTGTCTGCGAGAGGGAGCGCGGGCGCGCGGCTGCGGGCTTGGCGCGGGGATTGAGTGGGCCGGCTGGTGGGTTTCGGCCCACTAGCCGGGAAGGTTTGTTTTTTTCTTTTTCTTTTTCTTTTTCATTTCTGTTTTGAGTTTAATTTGAATTCCGGTTTGAATTTGAATTTTTGCAACACATGCAACACGTCCAAAATTTTTTAAATTCCCCTCTTGACAGGATTTTGGGGTGTTACAGCTCTACCCCCCTTAAAAGAAATCTCATCCTCGAGATTGGTGTTTCTAAGAAAACAATTCCGAAAATTGTGCCTTAAGCTCATCTTCTCGCTAGGTGGCTTCCTCTTCTGAGTGATGCTTCCACTGCACCTTGCACATCCGGATTCTTTTATTTCTTGTGAGGCGTTCCATTGTTTCCAAAATCTTGGATGGTCGCTCGGCATAAGACAAATCCTCAGCTACGTCAACCTCATTCATGGGTAACACCTCTTCAGGTGTTCTCAGACATTTCTTGAGCTGTGACACATGGAATACATCGTGCACATCCGATAGGCGAGCCGGTAATTCTAGTTGATACGCCACTTCGCCTTTCCTCTCCAGAACTTGAAAGGGTCCGATGTATCGAGGTGACAACTTCCCTTTCACCTTGAACCGACGAAGTCCTTGGATAGGGGACACCTTGAGATAGACATAGTCTCCCACGTTGAAAACGAGCTCTCTTCTCCGTACATCGGCATAGCTCTTTTGTCGTGTCTGTGCTATCCTCAAGTTGTTGCGAATTTCCCCACTTTCGCCTCGACTTCTTGTAGTACTTCGGGACCAAACACTTTACTTTCCCCTGTTTTGTTCCAAAATAGGGCAGTTCTGCACTTTCTCCCGTACAAAGCTTCAAACGGAGATAACTTCATACTTGCCTGATAGCTGTTGTTATAGGAGAATTCCGCATACGGTAAGTTCTTCTCCCAACTCCGATTGTTTTTGAGTGCACACACCCTCAGCATATCCTCAAGAATCTGATTTGTTCTTTCCGTCTGCCCGTCAGTTTGAGGATGATAGGCAGAACTAAAGTTCATATGGGTTCCCATGGTTTCATGCAACTTTTGCCAGAACCTTGAGGTGAACTGTGTCCCTCGATCTGACACTATCTTCTTTGGCACCCCATGGTAACACACGATCTTTGACATGTACAACTTCGCCAATTTGGACCCGCTGTAGCTTTCTTTCACGGGGATGAAATGAGCTACCTTGGTTAGCCTGTCGATGATGACCCATATCGAATAATATCCTGATTGGGTCCTAGGCAGTCCCACTATGAAATCCATACCGACTTCTTCCCATTTCCATTCAGGCACTTTGAGTGGTTGCAATAATCCCGCGGGTCGTTGATGTTCTGCTTTCACCAACTGACATGTGTCACATAGGGCAACATGTTCTGCGACATCTCGCTTCATGCCATACCACCAATACCTGCTCTTGAGGTCCTGGTACATCTTTGTACTCCCAGGATGAATGGAATAGTCAGAATCGTGAGCCTCCTTCAAAATCAATTCACGGATCTTCTTTACTTCTGGCACACAGATTCTTTTCCCGTGCCACACCGTTCCTTGTTCATCCTCTCTGAAACCAGGGGCTTTATTTTCCTTGATGAGTTGCCTGATTTCTTGTATCTTCTCGTCATCCTTTTGACCCTCGCATATTTCTTGCTCTAGTGTGGAGTCCACTTCCATGGCGATGGCTTCACCATTATTCACAAGGCATAGATTGAGCCTTATAACCTCGTCCTTCAATTCTGCAGGCATGTCCTTCAAGCTCAACTTATTGATCTGCACTTTCCGACTTAAAGCATCTGCCACGACGTTTGCTTTCCCAGGATGATAGTTGATGCCCACATCAAAGTCATTGATTAGCTCTAACCATCTCCTTTATCTGAGGTTGAGATCTGGCTGTGTGAAAATGTACTTTAAACTCTTATGATCCATATATATCTCTGTCCTCTTCCCAATCAAGTAGTGCCGCCAAATTTTCAATGCGTGTACCACTGCGGTTAGTTCTAGGTCATGTGTAGGATAGTTCTTCTCGTGCTTCCGGAGCTGCCGGGATGCATAAGCCACGACATGCCCTTCTTGCATGAGAACACATCCCAACCCGTTTCCAGAGGCATCGCAGTACACCGTAAAGTTCTTCTGCATATCTGGCATAACTAGCACTGGTGCTGTTGTCCATCTTTTCTTTAACTCCCGAAAACTCGTCTCGCACTGCGGCGTCCATGTGAATGTGATTCCCTTCTCCAACAGTTTGGTGAGGGGTCTCAAGATCTTGGAGAATCCCTCAATAAACAGTTGATAGTATCCAGCCAATCCTAAGAAGCTTCGAACTTCCCCGACATTCTCAAGGGTCTTCCACTTCTGTACATCCTCGATCTTGGCGGGATCTACGGAGATTCCTCCCTCCGAGATTATATGTCCTAAGAAGGGAACTCTCTTCAGCCAAAACTCACACTTGCTCAACTTGGCATATAGTTGTTGTTCTCTCAGCTTTCGCAACACCAACCTTAGATGTTCCTCATGTTCTTCTTCATCTTTGGAGAAAACGAGAATGTCATCTATGAAAACCACCACAAACTTGTCCAGATATTCCATGAATACCTTGTTCATGAGATACATGAAGTATGCCAGGGCATTAGTTAGCCCGAAAGGCATGACTGTGTATTCATACAATCCGTACCGAGATACGAAAGTTGTCTTTGGAATATCGGCTTGCCTTATCTTAAGTTGGTGGTATCCCGACCTGAGATCAATTTTCGAGAACACACAAGCTCCCCTCAACTGATCAAACAAGTCTTCAATGCGGGGTAATGGGTACTTGTTCTTGATGGTTACCTCATTCAAGGCACGGTAGTCCACGCATAACCTTTGGGTTCCGTCCTTCTTGGGCACAAATATCACTGGAGCTCCCCAAGGTGAGGGACTAGAACGAATATACCCCTTCTCCGTCAACTCTCTCAAATGATCCTTGAGTTCTCCCAGCTGCTTGGAGTCCATCCGATAAGGTCTCTTGTATATCGGGGCTGTTCAAGGCACTAGCTCAATTGCGAACTCCACTTCACGATCAGGAGGCATACCTGGCAACTCCTCCGGAAAAACATCTGGATATTCTCTGATGGTCCTAATCTCCTCCACTTTCACCTCAACTTGATTTAATTTAATGTCCCTCCTAGGCTCTTGTATCGTTATAAACTTTACTCTTGTGCCACTAGGGTGAGTTAGTTCCACCGTTCTGGTCAAACAATGGATGATTCCTTTATGTTTGGTCAACCAATCCATACCCAAGATAATATCTATCCCTTGTGAATCTATCACTATGAGGTTAGCAATAAATACTACCCCATTAATGTCTAGGTTCACTTTGGGACACACTTGTCTTGTCCTTATTTCTCCACCTGAAGAGTTTACTGCTAGCATATGGTTCATTTGTGTTGTTGCTAGGTCATGCTTCTTAACAAATCCTTGGACAATGAACAAGTGGGTAACACCCGAATCAAACAGCAGGGTTGCAATGTGTAAATTTGCAGGAAACTTACCAACTACCACGTCAGGTGCCTCTTGCGCTTCCTCCATGGTGACGTGGTTCACCCGTCCTCTCATTACATTCTGCCGTTGTGGCTGCGTGGGCTTCTTCTTTGGGCACTTATGGGCGTAGTGTCCCACTTCACCACAGTTGAAACATTGCACCCCAACCTTAGGTGCCTGGCCTTTGTTGTCTTGGGGTTGGTTTGGGGGTCCTTGTACGGCTGGTCGAGGTTGATATGTAGGCCGAGGCTTCTGTACGAACTGACGTTGTGGCTGTATTGGTGCTGCCGGAGGCCTGTAGTTTGGGTTGTACCCTCTTGGTGCTGAGTAGGGTATCGTAGCACGGTTCGTCTGCCCGGTGGGTTGCTGCATCAGACGTGGGCGGGTGTTGCTCCCTGAGGCTTGATGTGACCACCTGACCTTCCTCTTGTTCTCATTTTCCAAGGCCTTCAGCTTCCTTTCTACCACAAACGCTCTGTCCACCATCTTTTGGAAGCTTTCATATTCGTTGGAGGACATTGCACACTGCATTTCTGCGGTAAGTCCTTCCACGAAATAATCCTGTTTCTGCTCATCAGTCTCTATGTCCCGTGGGGCATAACGGGAGAGCTGAGTAAATTTAGTGAGGTATTCCCTCACAGTCATGTTTCCTTGCTGCAGTCCCAAGAACTCCTTCCTCTTGTTTTTGAGTTCACCCCTTGGTATGTAATGGTTGCGGAAGCTACGCTTAAATTCTTCCCAAGTGATGTTCTCAGGATCATGATGGGTGGCCACGTAGGCGGTCCACCAATCAGCAGCAGGTCCATGCAATTGATGAGAGGCAAACAGCACCCTCTCATACCCTTGGCACTGTATGATCCTCATCTTGCTCTCAATGGTCTTTAGCCAATCATCTGCCTCCAGAGGCTCAGCAGCACTTGCAAACTTTGGAGGTTGAGTTCCTAGAAACTCACTCAACCTTGGTTGGCGTGGTGCAGCTTGTGGAGGTGGAACTTGATGCAAGTTGGCCACCACTTGAGTCAGGTTCTGGATGAGCTGATTTTGATTCTCAAGCATTTGGTGGATGGGATCAACTCCCTCACGGCGTCCACTCCTGTCTTGGCTCCCAGAAAGATGAGGGTTGCAGGTCTCATCGTTGATGTTGGCGGGGTTGGCAGCACGACCCTTTCCTCTTCCGGCCATCTAGCATGATCAACCAAATGTTAATTTAAGGCATTACGTATTATCTTACTACTTTCACTTGTTTTTTTTCTTTGAAGTGTTGAGGCTTTGTTATACTTTCTGAGGGTTCATGTCTCATACAAAAATAAATGCACTATTATTTCATGTGGGTTCACACACCAAAGCAAAACAATCTGAAGATGAGGCTGTGGACAATTGCTCATGGCATCCACAACTCATGTCACACACCAAGCATTAACACACCATTAACTAAGATAGCGACTCGACTACTCGACATCTTGCTAAACTAAGGGAAGGACTCTACACTACTTGTATTACTGAGCTGGCTCCTCGGGATCTTCCTCATTATTGCGGCTGCCTTCTGACTCCGCTTTGGGTGGGGAAGCTGCTGGTGGAGAAGTGCGACGACGCCTGATCGCCTGGCGATCTGGGGAGTCAGGAGTCCATGTGTCATTCACGGTGACACACAGTTCATTCCCATCTCCTCTCTCTCTCTCGCCCTCAAGCAGGCTCGAAGCAACACCTCGGTTTCCTTCAGGGTGTCACGAACATCCTGAAGCTCCTGCTAACACTCCTGCAGTCGAGTGCTAAGCATAGTAGCATCCTCCAAGCACAGGTCCATGTGCTCATGGGAAGTCCCTTGTTGTACTGGCGGGTACTTGTACTCCGTTGTACCACTCTCGCGCTAGAGGACATACATGTACTCAGTCCTGTCCAGGTGTCGACGATAGATGTGACTCTGGCAGGTAATGGCCTCCCAGGTGACATCCTTCTCCGCATCGACCTGTGTCGCTCGACAAGCTGGAGAGCGGTGGATCTTGAGCAGCTGATTTTCGTGGATAATCCTCATCTCTGAACTCCATTCTTCCCTCTTCTCACGGATGGTCCTGGTGGAGCTATAGTGTATGATTAGCTTGCCCGTATTGCCGGCGGCTTGGAGCATACGTCGAAGACGGCGCAACAAGCCTCCTACTGCCAATCCGTAGGAAAGGTACGTCACCGGACGGCTTTCCTCTCTTTGGGCAAGGGCAACTATGGGAACTCTCCCTCCTGTGGATTTGCGAGCGGTGCGAATCATGCGAACCATCTAAAACAGAAAGCATTTAAACTTAGGTTAGATAAACTTTTAAACAAAAATCCTATTTTGAATGAAAGTTGGGGTAAGATGAAGAAAGTGACTCCATTAAATTAACACTTTTCAACACACACCTTGTAAAATAGTTTTTAAAAAAATAGGGCCCTTAAATACGTCCATTTCTACCTAGGTCCACGTTCCTATGGGTAACCTTGGCTCTGATACCACTTCTGTCACACCCGGTTTATCCAAAGAACAACCGAGTGAATATCACATGTATGCCAGGATCATTTTCTCATACATGTGATGATAAATAGTGAAGCATTCTTATTACAAGCCAGGTGTCCAATATAAATAAGTCTTACATAGCAAATGTCTCGATGGACAATAATAAGTTCATCACAAGTAAATAAACTAGCAGCGGAATATTATTCTTGTGGGCTCCGTCACAGGCGTTGCCCGGGGGACTCCATGAACCTAGAAACCTTCTTCGGGTCCAAAGTCTTGATCATTATACACCACCTCATTATCTTGACCTGAGCAGCAATATAAACCAACAAATATGCAAGGTTGAGTACCGATGGTACTCAGCAAGTGTGGAAAAGTTATGTCATGCATGGCTAGAGCAAGGAGAGGTTGAACTCATGGTTAAAGCACTACACAATTAATACCTATCACCTTCGCTTATTAAGCGCCTACATTACTACACAGGTGAAATGGTCCCAAACTCCCATCCCATCATCATAATCAAATAACCATAACATCATTTCCAATGTTAAGCTCCCCGCTTAACATTCTTCACTTCCAAAACCATCACTCCTCTAATCATGAATAAGTCCAAGCCGCTCTTGACCGTGAGCACAGCTGTCATGACAGTTTTGACTCTGCAGAGTTTGCACCACTGTACCCACATGTAGTGATTTCATCCCCCGTTGCCGGGTGGACTAAAAGAACCTCCGTTATGCCAGTGGCTACGAACCACATTCACACTTCCCAGGTGTGTAGCCAGGAGATCACTACGAAGCCTTTACAAAGGGATTCCCGACGAGCGTGGGCCCACTGAGGTTTCACCCCTAACAGCATACAAGAGGCTCCAACCCCGCTGCAGTGACACCCTCTTGAGCCTTGCGGTTCATATGGTAGTCCAGCTGACACCTATTCCCCGCACCATCCAACACACCCATACTACGCCAGGGATACACCTAATTAATTGGCCAAGCTGCCCCATCTCAGCATGTGGTTGGCACGGTAAAGCCAGGTTACATGCTCCATGAACCGGTCCTTAGGATCCAGGCAAGTACTAAACACAAACCCGAGTCTCGTGCACCCAGCACCAACCAAATCATCCAACTTGCCTTGATCCCTACCTCTACATAACTCATAACATCTCATTCAAGAGTATGGTAAAATAAACTGATGATCTCATATCCCAAATATCCCATTCTAAGCATGGCTAAGCATATGCATAATAATAAATGACATGACAAGATGAATCCCAACCCAAGCTACAAGGAAACAAGATAATGCAATTCTAGGGAAACATCCTAGCATGGGTTTCATATTTTCAATTGACAATGCAAATAATTCTATCTACACATCCTAGTATAGGATCAAAGTGGTCAAGGACACTTGCCTCCTTCCTGCTGCTCTTGGAATGGGTAGTCCTGATCTTGGAGAGGAAGAACTTGCTCTGGAGCAGGTTCTACTCATACCATCACACATAGCAAAAGAAAACAACAAGTCATAAGACATAGTTCACACTTCCACTTCATACAAACCACACATTCACATTTATGAAAGCCATTCACAATTCTATGTGTTGTGGTTACCCTATGTGTGATGGTTTTTGGCTTACATGCACTTTTAAACATGTGTATATGATTTCTACTTTTGTATTCACATTGTTTGCATACTATATATATGAGTTTCTAATTTAAATAAATTCCTTATATTCAATTACTACACCTTTTAGCTACCAAGTATGCATGAAAGATATTTTCCTACTCCATATGTGTCTTCAAACCTTCTACCAACCCTAAACTGAATTCTTTGGATTCTAGAAACTTCATTTATCATTTTCTAGTTATTCATACCTAGCTTACTATATTTTCAGATCTATTTCCTATGCCTAAATGTGAACTTTATTATGAAAATAGTAAGACACCTCATCTAACAGAATAGGTTTTGGGTCTAAAATATTAAATAATATATTTTTGAACTTCTCCTCTGATGTGAACTATTTTACATTTATTTTACTAATTTTCAGAATTATTCTCTACTTAAAAATATGTCCCTATATCTAATAAATGTGAATAATCAATTAAACAGATTCATTTCAGCCAAAAATCTATTTTTATCTCACTCCAATGTTTTCCAAATACTAGGAAAGTTTTTATTTGAATTTGCAATGTGTTTGTCCCATCTTTTAAATTTTAAATACTAAACACATAGTCAAATTCCTAAATTTAATATCACATAGGGTTAAAAGAGTAAATTCACCCCACTACAGGGCCTATTATATTATTTTAAGAATTTCCAAGGGTCTAACTACACATAACAGAGGGGTTTTCCTAATTTTTATTAAGTCTAGGGGCTAAAACTGATTTTTAAATGAATTTACATGATTTTCTGAAGTTCCAGGGGCTAGATCAGAAGTTTCCGGGGCTAGCTCTTATTTTCCGAGAACCCCAGGGGGTAGCACGTATGAATTCCAGCCTTTATAATGCGGGGCTGACGTGGACCGTCCGATTTAAAACAGACGGCTGAGATTATAACGTCGAACCGGTACGCAGGGATTTAAATGCTACCGTGCGATTTAAAATAGACAGCGCACAAGCGGCCACGTCGCTCTGATCGAGCACGGGCGGCGCTGCCCGGCGGCGCACGGCGGCGGGAGGCGGCGATCTCGCCGGAGAGTTTCGGATCTTCGTCAATTCTTCCTAAAACTGTGATTTTATGGCATAGATCGGTGGAGGGGAGGTCGGGGATCTCACCTCGGGGGTTTACTTGAGCTCGGAGGTCCTGGAAAGCGATCAGCGACGAGGTCCGAGGTGAATTCACGGCGAGGCTTGTCGGCGCTGTGTTTGAACCGCAAACCACCGAGTTTTCTGCACCTGCGAGGTTCCCCGGAGGCGGTGGATCAAGACCAGCGAGTTAGATCAGAATTCCCGAGCGTAGATCAAGCAGAATTCGCCGGAGAAGCTTGGGTTCTCACCGGAGAGAAAAACGGTGGATCGTGGGGAAAAAAAGGGACTATGCCGGGGTTTTTATAGATGGGGAAGGGCGGCGGGGTGGTTTAGATCGAGCTGGAGTCTTCTGGGACCGGGAGTTGGCTGGGAACGCGCGGTTTTCCGGTCGGTTACGGTCGCGCGCGCGGGGAACAGTCCGGGTTTCGGACGATCGGGGGTTAGGGATGACAGGTGGGTCCCGCCGCTCTGCGAGAGGGAGCGCGGGCGCGCGGCTGCGGGCTTGGCGCGGGGGTTGAGTGGGCCGGCTGGTGGGTTTCGGCCCACTGGCCGGGAAGGTTTGTTTTTTCTTTTTATTTTTCTTTTTCATTTCTATTTTGAGTTTAATTTGAATTCCAGTTTGAATTTGAATTTTTGCAACACATGCAACACGTCCAAAAATTTTTAAATTCCCCTCTTGACAGGATTTTGGGGTGTTACATTAGCCATCTGCACAATCCGTTCAGCAGATGCATGTTCATCAGGAAGGATGTTGTCTTTCAAGTAGTCCCGGACCTCCGTGGTCCATGCATCGGGGCTACTTGAGCTTCTGGATCTTGGGCGCTAGGTAGCACAGAGTCCCCAGTGGCGCATACGATCCTTGGCGGGCACCATGGCTTCAGGGCCGCCGGGACCGCCAACTTCGAGGTGCTGGTCTCGCCCCCTTCGCCCGGTTCGGTAGGCTGGGCTGTGGGTCACGGCAACGTCCTTTCGAAGGTTCCTTCGGGCACCAGGGCTCCGGCGGAGACCTTCGTTGACAGGTCGTTGGCGACGGTGTTGTCGGCGCGTGGTACATGGCATAGGTCCAAGGCCATGTTGTTGGTTGCCTTGAAGTTGGGGCGCACCATGTACCCGAACTGCTCCCCCGTTGGCATGAGGAGCAGTACGCCGAATCCGGCCCCCTGCTTCCGCGAGGGGCCGTCTAAGTAGAACGTCTGGTAAGGCTCGGTGAAGACTAGTGCTCGGAGCTTCGGTTCTCCACCTTCAGGGCCCCCTAGGTTGCTTTGTGATGGCGTCCACTCGGCCACGAAGCCAGCCAGTGCTTGTCTCTTGACTTTATGACGTGGTAGGAAGTCCAGCTCAATCTCCACCATCTCCGGGCTGCCCTCCTGCTTCGGAGGCTGGCCGTGAGTGCCAATTACGCCCTTCTGCTGCTCTAGCGCACTTGTCCGCCAGACTGAAGAGCTTCGAGACGTCTCACACCTCCCTGGTGGCCAACTTCTCGAGCATCTTCTTATCCCTCACACCCTGTCGAAATGCAACCACAACTGATGCGTTCTGGATGTGAGGGATGATGTTCCGTACTTGGGAGAATTGTTGGATGAAGGAGCGCAGTGATTCTCCCGGTTGTTGTCGTACGGCGTGGAGGTCCAGCTCCGTGCCGGAACACATGTAGGAGCTGCTGAAGTTCGCCGTGAACTATCGGCATAGCTCCCCCCATGAAGTTATGGAACTTTGGGGCAGGTTCATGAACCATGACCGTGCTGGGCCGGTCAAGGCGACGGGGAAGTAGTTGGCCATGATGGCCTCATCCCCTCCTGCCGTGAGGATGACAGTAGAGTAGATCTGCAGGAACTCTGCAGGGTTGACGCTTCCGTCGTACTTCTCCGGCAGGTGCGACCGGAACTTGCGTGGCCACACTGCAAAGCGGAGGTGGGGCGCCAGGGCCGCACACCCCGTCCCTGCTGCTGCAGATCCTGGTGCCGCGAACGCTTGGTCCGTTGTTGGCACAGTGTACCCTAGCATGGGCAATGGTGCACCATATACCGGGGCGCCGACTGCAAGGCATATGGCTGCTGCATATGCTGCGCGGCGTACGCCTGGGGCAGAGGTCGGATGGCGAACGTATGAGGCCCAAGCTGAGTCGATGCAGTCGACATGTTGTAGTCGGCCTCATGGTTGCGGCGCCTTTGCCGCTGCCGTTCAATGGTCACACGAGCATCTTCCTCCAAGCGACGTCGCTCCAGCTCTATCCTCAGGTCTGCCGTTGAGAGCCTGGTAGAACGGGAGTCTGCCGTCTGCCTGTCAACCATTGGCGTGCGCGACAATGACACTTCTGGTTGACCGGGCGTCCTCTCCGTCGCAGCGGAGGGTTGAAGGCAGCAGCGACTAGGTGGTCGACGTCGCGGATCCACTGTTGGGTGGCCCCCTGGGGAGCGTCCGCAACGGGTGGATTGCGCAGGAGCGCTCGTGCGGCGAACTAGTGCACTTGCTTGAGTGGCACTCTGCGCCGCAGCAGATCTTAAAGTTGTTGTTCACCGGGAATGATGGCGCGAAGAGCCAGCCGTTGAAGGAAGCTTGGACATCTTCATTGGCGCAAACTCGTCTCGAGAGAGAAAAGCCCCCTACCTGGTGCGCCAAATGTCGAAGTGTCACCGTCGACACTTCCCCCAGGGCCTGCTTCAGGAGCAGTCCACGGAGGTTCTTTTTTGGAGGGGCTAGTTCTCTCGGAAGGTTGCGTTAGATGAAGGAGGATTGACACAAGGATTTTTACGTGGTTCGGGCCACCGGAGCGTAAAACCCTACGTCCACGGGAGCTGTATTGCTCGGAGCTTAGAACCGGAGTTCTAAGCTCGGTGGTCTGGATGATTTGAGTTGTCTACTGCTGGACTCGCGAAGTGGCGAACCCCTTGCAACGTTGCCTACCTGAGACTTTTATACTTCAAGGCTCGGGCGGCTTACGAGGTGGGCCCCAGGGCCCGACATGGTGGCCCCGGGGTGATTTCTTGCCATCTACCATGTCTCGCAGTGAATGCTGGTAGTTGTCTCCTAGCGATGGCTTCTTGGTCGTCGTCCTGCCGTCCTGCCCATGCCGCAAGCTAGGCGTAGTGGTTGATGATGGCAGGGACGGCAGGGCATGTCTTGTCGCTGTATTTATTAGACTACAACTTCTGACATGGTGCACCTGTCTTGACTGTGACTGGTCACAGTGCCTCCTGACAGGCGTGCGCCGCGCCTCCGCGACTTGGGAAGGTGCGGGTCTTGAATGTCTTGATCGGACAGGGCACGCCGTGCCTTTACTCCCGCTGCCTACCGAGCCGAGGTGGGTAGCGCGGCACTGCTGGCCACGTGGCAGGCCCGGGGCTCACCTCTGAGGAGAGGGGAGGCCAATCCCCGCCGGACACGTGGCGCCTTCGGAGCTCACCCCTGCGGAGGGGGTGAGGTCCGGCTCTTCTGACCACGTGGCAGGCCCGGAGCTCTCCTCTAAGGAGGGGGGATCCCCGGCCCTGCTGTACACGTGGCGCCTTCGGAGCTCTCGCCCGCGGAGGGGGCGAGGTCTGGCCCTTCTAGCCACGTGGCAGGCCCGGAGATCCCCTCTCAGGAGAGGGGAGGACCAGCCCTGCTGGACATGTGGCGCCTTCGGAGCACACCCCCGCGTAGGGGGCGAGGTCCGGCCCTTCTGGCCACGTGGCAGGCCCGGAGCTCCCCTCTGAGGAGAGGGGAGGCCCGGCCCTGCTGGTCACGTGGCGCCTTTGGAGCTCACCCCCGCGAAGGGGGTGAGGTCTGGCCCTTCTGGCCACGTGGCAGGCCCGGAGCTCCCCTCTGAGGAGAGGGGAGGCCCGATCCTGCTGGTCACGTGAGCTCACCCCTGCGGAGGGTGCGAGGTCCGGCTCTTCTTGCCACGTGGCAGACCCGGAGCTCTCCTCTGAGGAGAGGGGAGCCCCGACTCTGCTGGACACGTGGCGCCTTCGGAGCTCAGCCCTGCGGAGGGGGCGAGGTCCTTAGGCGGTTTTCTCCTATGCGGAGGGGTACCCGGTATTGAGGGTACCGACAGACGCTGCCTCAAATTTAGATCCATTTGCGTGAATATATACTTGAGGCTGTTGTGATCCGTATAGATCTCACATCGGTGACCGAGGATGTAATGCCTCCAAATCTTCAAGGAATGTACCACTGCTACAAGTTCCAGGTCGTGTGTGGGGTAATTCAGCTCATGTTTCTTTAATTGCCTCGATGCATAGGAAATCACTTGTTCTCCTTGCATGAGCACAAATCCAAGCCCTTGTCTTGATGCGTCACAATATATATCGAAACTTTTGCTCACGTCCGGCAATACCAAAAATGGCGCTGTTGTCAATCTCTTCTTTAGCTCCTCAAACCTATTTTGACACGCTTGTGTCCACTGAAATGCTTTCCCCTTCATCAGCAATTCCGTTATAAGCTTCGCTATTTTGGAGAAATCCTTGATGAACCGGCGGTAGTATCCAGCCATCCCAAGAAAACTCTGAATATCTCTCACATTCTGCGGTTGGTTCCACTTCAAAACATCTCTCACTTTCCTGGGAGCAACCGATACTCCTCCCTCGGAGATGATGTGGCCTAGGAACGATATCTCCTTTAGCCAAAACTGACACTTGCTGAACTTTGCATACAATTGATGCTCTCACAGTTTCTACATTGTTAACCTCAAGTGTTCTTCATGTTCTTCCTCGCTCTTTGAATACACCATGATGTCGTCGATGAAAACCATGAAGAACTTATCCAAGTACTCAATGAAGACCTTATTCATGAGATACATAAAGTATGCAGGTACATTCGTCAACCCAAATGACATAATGGTATATTCATACGAACCATACCGTGTTCAAAATGCAGTTTTGGGTATGTACGGGGGCTTAATCTTCAGCTAGAAGTATCTCGATCGAAGATCAATCTTGGAGAATATTCGGGCACCTTTCATGATTAGTGAGCTGATCAGCGGATATAAGCTGCATGGTGAGACCAGGAACATAGGAAACGTTGGGAACATAAAAAAAAGTCAGATAAAAGAGTGCCCTGTCCAACAACAGAAAGAGGAGAACCATCGGCATTATGAATAGTGAGGGAACGAGAGGGACTCAAAGAAGATAAACTAGTACGATAAGGAGTCATATGGAACGATGCACCAGAATCAAGAATCCATGGATGGGTACCTGGAGCAGAAGTGGAAGGTGGTCCCTCAGTAGAAGATTGAGAAGCATCAGTAGTGCCCGAAAGTGAAGAAGACTGAGTCACAGAACCAACGGCTTCTGAAGATGTGGAGGCAGCAAGGCGACGAAGAAGCATGAGCAACTGGTCATCTGTAGTAGCAGAACTCCCTTGAGAACCTCCAGTACCAGCACTACCAGTACCGTGTGAAGAACGGTGAGTCTGAGCCTTCCTCTTTTTAAAAAATACACCTCCACATGCCCATCTTTACCGCAGTAGGTACAAAGAAGACTACCGCGTACTCCAAGTGCAGAAGGAGGAGCAGCTGAAGAAGGTACCTTCGGTGGAGCAGTCTGTCGAGATGTAGAATGAGCAGCCAAAACTGAGGAGTCCAACAGACCAATAGCACGAAGGCGAGTGCGGGGAACCCACTCACAATAGTCGGTGCAATTGAAAAGCACCGGTGTCGAAGTGTGTAGCCGACACTTCCCCCGGGCCTGCTCTGGGCAGCCCGCGGAGGTTCTTTTTCGGAGGGGCTAGTCACTCACGAAGAACTTACGCGTTAGGGATGATTGAGGGAGAAGATTGACACAGGGATTTTACGTGGTTCAGGCCGCCGGAGCATAATACCCTACGTCCACGGTGAGCAGAGTGCTCGTTGTATTGCTTGTTGCTCAGAACCGGAGTCCTGAGCTTGAGGATGAGTCGAACCTAAGGATGCCAATGGTTGGAGTATGAACCCCTCGTAACGTTGCCTACAGAGCCTTTTATTGTCCAAGGCTCGGGTGGCTTACAAGGTGGGCCCCGAGGACCCGACAGGTGGCCCCAGGGTGATTTCCTGCCCGCTATGTCTTGGTGGTGGCATCGAGGTCCTCGTCCTGCCGCCCTGTCCATGCCGCAGGCTAGGTGTAGCGTGTAGTCGTTGGCGATGGCAGGGGCGGCAGGGCACACCCTGTCCATGTCTTGTTGCTGCCTTCAACGGTCTGCAGCTTCAGACAATGTACGCCTATCTTGACTGTGACTGGTCACAGCGCCTCCTGACAGGCATGCGTCGTGCCCCTTTGCCTTGGGAAGGCGCAGGTCTTGAATGCTTTGTACGGTAAAGGCATGGCGCGCCTTTACTCCCGCTGCCTACTGCGCCGGGCGGGCAGCATTGCTCTGCTAGCCACGTGTCGGGCCTGGAGCTCTCCTCTGAGGAAAGGGAGCTCCGGCCCCGCGTGACACTTGGAGCCTTCGGAGCTCACCCCCGCGGAGGGGGCGAGGTCTGGCCTTCTAGGCCACGTGGCAGGCCCGGAGCTATCCTCCGAGGGGAGGGGAGCTCCGGCCCTACTGGACACGTGGCTCCTTCGTAGCTCGCCCCGCGGAGGGGGCGAGGTCCGGCCTTCTGGGCCACGTGGCAGGCCCGGAGCTATCCTCTAAGGAGAGGGGAGCTCCGGCCCTGCCGGACACGTGGCGCCTTCGGAGCTCGCCCTCGCAGAGGGGCGAGGTCCTTAGGCAGTTTCACCCTGTGCGCGGGGGTACCCGGTATTGAGGGTACCGACAGTGGCCCCCGGGCCCGCCTCGAGGGAGGTCACGACCCCGGGGTGGGGCCTTCTTCTTTCTGCGCACTTCCTTGTCTTGAGTATTCCCTGTGCTGATAGGGTCTTGACGGCTTCGGAGTTCAGCCTCTGAGGAGAGGGTGAACCTTGGCATCGGAGCTCAACCCTGTTAAAGGGGGAGGTCTGGCTTCGGAGCTCGCCTCTGAGGAGAGGTAGAGGTCCGGCTTCGAAGTTCAGCCTCTGAGGAGAGGGTGAACCCTGGCATCGAAGCTCAGCCCTGTGAAAGGGGGAGGTCCGGCTTCGGAGCTCGCCTCTGAGGAGAGGTAGAGGTCCGGCTTCGATGCTCACCCCTGTGGAGGGGGTGTAGACCGGCATCAGAGGTCATGCCTGTTGAGGGAGCGAGGTCTGGCATCAGAGCTCAGGCCAGCGGGGGGCGTGAGGTTCGGAAGTCATCGGAGCTTAGGCCCACAGAGGGGGTGAGGTCCGGAGGTCATCGGGGCTCAGCCTCTGAGGAGAGGGTGAGGTCCGGCTTCGGGGCTCGCCTCTGAGGAGAGGGCGAGGGCCAGCATCGGAGCTCAGGCCCACGGAGGGCGTGAGGTCCGGAGGTTATCGGAGCTCAGCCTCTGAGGAGAGGGTGATGTCCGGCATCAGGGCTCGCCTCTGAGAAGAGGGCGAGGGCTGGCATCGGAGCTTGGCCCAGCTGTGGGGGCGGAGGTCCGGAAGTCATCGGAGCTCAGGCCCATGGAGGGCGTGAGGTCCGGCATCAGGGCTCGCCTCTGAGAAGAGGGCGGGGGCTGGCATCGGAGCTCGGCCCAGCTGTGGGGGCGAAGGTATGGAAGTCATCGGAGCTCAGGCCCACGGAGGGCGTGAGGTCCGGCATCAGGGCTCGCCTATGAGAAGAGGGTGAGGGCTGGCATCGGAGCTCGGCCTAGCTGTGGGGGCAGAGGTCCGGAAGTCATCGGAGCTCAGGCCCACGGAGGGCGTGAGGTCCGGCATCAGGGCTCGCCTATGAGAAGAGGGCGAGGGCTAGCATCGGAGCTTGGCCCAGCTGTGGGGGCGGAGGTCCGGAAGTCATCGGAGCTCAGGCCCACGGAGGGTGTGAGGTCCGGCATCAGGGCTCGCCTATGAGAAGAGGGCGAGGGCTGGCATCGGAGCTCGGCCAGGCTGTGGGGGCAGAGGTCTGGAAGTCATCGGAGCTCAGGCCCACGGAGGGCGTGAGGTCCGGCATCAGGGCTCAGCTATGAGAAGAGGGCGAGGGCTGGCATCGGAGCTCGGTGTTCACCCCTAGGGGTGGCGACCGGCTTCAGAGATCGCCCCTGCGATAGGGGTGTCGTCCGGCATCGGACCTTAGCCCAGCGTAGGGCGCACGGTCCGGCTTCGGTTTTCACCCCTGGGGCTGGCGACCGGCTTCGGAGATCGCCCCTGCGATAGGGGTGTTGTCCGGCATCGGACCTTAGCCTAGTGTAGGGCGCACGGTCCGGCTTCGGTGTTCACCCCTGGGGGTGGCGACCGGCTTTGAAGGTCACCCCTGCGATAGAGGTGCCGTCCGGCATCGAACCGCAGCCTAGTGTAGGGCGCAAGGTCTGGCTTCGGTGTTCACCCCTGGGGGTGGCGACCGGCTTCGGAGATCGCCCCTGCGATAGGGGTGTCGTCCGGCATCGGACCTTAGCCCAGTGTAGGGCGCACGATACGGCTTCGGTGTTCACCCCTGGGGGTGGCGACCGGCTTGAGAGATCACCGCTGCGATAGGGGTGTCGTCCGGCATCGGACCTTAGCCCAGTGTAGGGCGCACGGTCCGGCTTCGGTGTTCACCCCTGGGGGTGGCGACCGGCTTCGGAGATCGCCCCTGCGATAGGGGTGTCTTCCGGAATCAGACCTTAGCCCAGTGTAGGGCGCACGGTCCGGCTTCGGTGTTCACCCCTGGGGGTGGCGACCGGCTTCGGAGATTGCCCCTGCGATAGGGGTGTCGTCCGGCATCGTACCTTAGCCCAGTGTAGGGCACACGGTCCGGCTTCGGTGTTCACCCCAGGGGGTGGTGACCGGCTTCGGAGATCGCCCCTGCGATAGGGGTGTCGTCCAGCATCGGACCTTAGCCCAGTGTAGGGCGCACGGTCCGGCTTCGGAGTTCATCCCTGCGGAAGGGATGAAGTCCGGCATCAGAGCTCGCCTCTGAGGAGAGGGAGGCGAGGTCCGGCTTCGGAGCTCACCCCTGCTGAGGGGGTGAGGTCCGGCGCTGCTCAGGGGCCCTCCCTTTCCTGCTCCTTAGTCTCACTTGGATTACTGTCCCGGACCAGAATACGGGGCTTGGGTAATCCAGTGCACTTGGTCCGGGAGGTCTGGCCCCCAGCCCTAGTCACGTTGTAACCGTCCGGCCCCCTAGTACTCACACCGTAGCGCTGGGGGGGGGGGGGGGGGGCAGAGTGCGCATGCTTTGGGTGCCAGACCGGGCAAAGCAAGGCTCGTGACCCCCCCCCCCCCCCCCCCCCGGTCTGGCGTAGGTCTTTTCCTGGAGGAGACCAATTGGCGTTACAGTACCCTTACAGGGGAGGTCCAAAAGGCCCCCGGGCCTCTGGCAGGTACCCCAAGCACTACCGCCTTCGGCAGGATGACAAATATTGACTATGCATGAGAGCAGGAAAGAGGAACCGAGTGTACAATGGATGTACACTGTCTAGAGCGCGGGGAGGTGATCATATAAATTAATGCGTAATTTAAATGAACACTTAGTAAGCATGGTGAACTTACTGGGGTAGCGTCGGAACGCCTGTCTTGGGCTCCCATGCACGGACCGGTGGCGCCAGGGCGTCTGCCGGTACCACGCGATCTGGAGCGGAGGATTGACGGCAGTAGCGTCGAGGTCGTTGATGTCGCGAATCCACTGCTGGGTGGCCCCCTGGAGGGCGTCTTCAGCAGGCGGATTGTCCAGGAGCGCTTCTGCGGCGGCTAGCGCGCTTGCTTGAGCGGCACTCTGCGCCACGGTAGACCATGAGGTTGATGGAGTTCATGTTGCCGGAGTCGGCTGCTGGCTTCCATCTCGCACCGACACACTTCGTGCTGAGTGTGTCGAGACGTAGTCCTCGCTGGTCACCGTTCGCCGAGAACGTGGGCGAGGAGAGCTTTCCACTGAAGGAAGCTTCGTCATCTTTGTCGGTGTAAGCTCGTCGCGCAAGGGAAAAGCCCCCTTCCTGGCGCGCCAAATGTCGAGGTGTGTAGCCGACACTTCCCCCGGGCCTGCTCTGGGCAGTCCGCGGAGGTTCTTTTTCGGAGGGGCTAGTCACTCACGAAGAGCTTACGCGTTAGGGACGATTAAGGGAGAAACTTGACACAGGGATTTTTACGTGGTTCAGGCCGCCGGAGCGTAATACCCTACGTCCACGGTGAGCAGAGGTGCTCGTTGTATTGCTTGTTGCTCAGAACCGGAGTTCTGAGCTTGAGGATGAGTCGAACCTAAGGATGCCAATAGTTGGAGTGCGAACCCCTCGTAACGTTGCCTACCCGAGCCTTTTATTGTCCAAGTCTCAGGTGGCTTACAAGGTGGGCCCCGAGGACCCGACAGGTGGCCCCGGGGTGATTTCCTACCCGCTATGTCTTGGCGCTGGCATCGAGGTCCTCGTCCTGCCGCCCTGTCCATGCCGCAGGCTAGGTGTAGCGTGTAGTCGTTGGCGATGGCAGGGACGGCAGGGCACGTCCTGTCCATGTCTTGTCGCTGCCTTCAATGGTCTGCAACTTCAGACACTGTACGCCTATCTTGACTGTGACTGGTCACAGCGCCTCATGCGTCGTGCCCCTTCGCCTTGGGAAGGCGCACGTCTTGAATGCTTTGTACGGTAAAGGCATGGCGCGCCTTTACTCCCGCTGCCTACTGCGTCGGGCGGGCAACATTGTTCTGCTAGCCACATGTCGGGCCCGGAGCTCTCCTCTAAGGAAAGGGAGCTCTGGCCCCGCGGGACACGTGGAGCCTTCGGAGCTCACCCCCGCGGAGGGGGCGAGGTCTGGCCTTCTAGGCCACGTGGCAGGCCCGGAGCTATCCTCCGAGGGGAGGGGAGCTTCGGCCCTACTGGACACGTGGCTCCTTCAGAGCTCGCCCCAGCGGAGGGGGCAAGGTACGACCTTCTGGGCCACGTGGCAGGTCCGGAGCTATCCTCTAAGGAGAGGGGAGCTCCGGCCCTGCCGGACACGTGGCGCCTTCGGAGCTCGCCCCCGCGGAGGGGCGAGGTCCTTAGGCGGTTTCACCCTGTGCGCGGGGGTACCCGATATTGAGGGTACCGACAACCGGCACCGCAAAACTGGAACACCACCAGGAGACATCATCTTGATAGGACAACATGCGACGGCGAAGGCACAAAATAATCAGCAGTGGGTGATAGCGAGAGCGCAAAAGAGAAAGTGACGCAAGCTACAATATTTTCTTTCTTTTTCTTTCTTTTTTTCTTTTTTTTTTGAAAACCCTCATCCAGTTTATTCAAACCGAGTGGCGGTCGGCGGCAAAGGACGAGCCCGAGGTGATCAAGTAGGCGCCGGGGCTCACGCTGAGCAGCAGATCGGCGTAACACAAGACGTCCACCCATGATCACCGATCGGACACCGGTCCCATGACCCTTGAGTGGCGGCAGCTGATTCTAGGAGCCAGCAAACGCTTCAGCAGCAGCAGACAGCAGCACATGGGCGCACTCACGTGAGTAGGCAGTACCAGTAGCGGCGCTAGGAAACAGGCAGGGAAAAAAAAGGGCCAGGAAAAGGCGCGTAGGGGTACACAGATCAGAGCAGCGGCGCGCAGAGCGATTGGAGCAGGTGACTGTCTGCCGGGGCGCACCACACATATTAAGGCAGGGCGCGGCAAGAGGAGCAGATCCGGCAGTCGATTCCAGAGGCAACCGTGCGATTGGCGGTAGAAAAAAAAAAGACCAGGAGAAGAACACGGCGGGGGCGTGGAAAAAATATGCAACTGCTAGGGTAAAATAGAAACTCTAACGTGGCTCTGATATCATGTTATGAGTAGTTGTATTATTATGAGGCAGAAGACCCGAATATATAGAGATACAGGAGGTTACAAATATGAAAAAAGCCTCATACAATAGGAAAAACACAATAAACTACTATATCTTAAAAAAAGATTTGGTTATCTTTCGGTTCACGGGCCAGATCCCGTTGAAGCCTGGCTGCTCTGCAGTGAGGGCCCAAAACATCACATTCGGATGCGGCAACGGACTCGGTCGGCGCGCGTCCTCGTCTGACCCGCTCACCCCCACGAACGACTCGCCTTGATTGATCAGCTCCTCCACCCCACCCCACGCCACCAACAAGCACCAAGAACCCAGTCCAGTCCACCCCGTCCTCTCCGGCGAGAAGGTCGAGCCCTCTCGAATCGTTGTGTTGGTTCATCTGTCGAACGAACGATCGATCGATCGTCGATCAGGCTCGCCATGTCCGGCAACACGGCGGCGCAGCAGAAGGCCGCCGGCAACCGGATCCAGGTGTCCAGCTCCAAGAAGCCGCTATTCTTCTACGTCAACCTCGCCAAGGTGTCCTCCAATCGATCGACTGGATCGGCTCTCTGCGCTCCCGCTGCTCCTTCTCCCTCTCCGGCTCGTCCGGTGGGCAGGTGAATGCTGATGATGTGCGGATGGTCTCGCTTCACCTTGTGCAGAGATATATGCAGCTGCACGGCGACGTCGAGCTCTCCGGGCTCGGGATGGGTGCGTCTCTCTCAACTTAGTTACCACAAAACATTACACGATTTTTTTCTCTGAACTTGATGCATGCTGATCTTTGAGGCTCTGAACGTAGCTAGTGTCGCACGGTTTAGGTTCTGCAATGGGCGTTGTTGTCTTGATCGTATTATGAAATTTGAGATTAAACCATTGTCATGCGACGTGGTGTCACATCTTGTGGTAATTGTGTTCAAGTATCAGAATCGTATTCCCTGAAGAAGTCAGGCCTGGACGATGCCTCAACCGCACGAAAACTAAACTGATCAAACTGGTTCTAAATAGTGTCAGCCTGGAGTTCACCTTAATTTTTTTCCGTGGATCGGGGGTCCTGTGTTGAAATACAGTGTAACACCTAACTGACCTGTTTAATTTTCGTGCAGCCATATCGACGGTCGTCACCGTCGCAGAGATCCTGAAGAACAACGGCCTTGCGGTCGAGAAGAGTAAGAAACTCTTTCTTCCTTGGTGACAATCTCAGCTGACGAAGGACTAGTTATGTCACTGTTGTTGTTCAACCCTCATCGTGCTTATGCTGAACCCTCTCTCTCTCTCTCTCTCTCTCTCTCTCTCTAAACTGTGCAGAGATTAGGACATCCACTGTTGCAATACAGGATGATACGAGAGGCCGGCCGATCCAAAAGGCTAAGGTTAGAGCATTTTGATCCATGTACAATTTCTGATGATATCAACGAACCTGTTGTATCTGCCGATCTGTTCATTCTTATGTTGAATTCTTCTACAGATTGAGATAGTGTTGGGAAAGACGGACGACTTTGATGAGTTGATGACCGCTGCCACTGGACAGGCAGCCGTGAGAGAGGGCGAGGAGCAGGGCTAAGTTCTAGAGATCTCTCTGGCCTTTCCTTCCCTTTTGCCCCCTTTTCCATCTTGGTTGCTCTAGTTAAAATTGGGTGGTGTTGATGCATGAATATGAGATTTGGTTGGTGTGTTAACATTTGGCATTTTCGAATCACATATTTGATCTATTCCATTTGTTAGCTGAGTAGCGTATGATGTGCAATGGCTATTTTCTGTTGTGATACTGATAAATGAACTATTGTGAGATGATACAAGTATTTGGAAAGATTGTTAGATGCCGTGCTGAGTCGACTGCAAGATTAGAGAGCCAAGGACAGCAACAGAAAACTTTAATGCGCACATAAATCTCAACACCGAACACATTAGTTCCTGCTTCACCACTTGTGAATTATGATCGCCGATGGCATTTCAATTATTTTATATAATCCAGTACAGAATATTCTCGAGCAACATGCTTTCTACGCATGTGGTTAATTTTATCAGATCACAACGAATACAAAAAGGATTAAGAACTGCTTGCCACAGCAGCGTCAGAATGATGAGTTTTTTCATCGAATACGCAAGAGAAAGAATGACGAGTTTCATCCAGTTTAGTTTCCAACACGGCTGATCCAATGAAAGACCAAAAGAAGCCGGCTGTCAGACGTCACAGAACGGAGCTCTCGTGAGGAAACACATCCGGGTGCATTCACTGATCCTCTTCTTCAATTAGTACCTTCTTGCAAGCCTCGTAGCACATAAACGAAATCCCAGCAGCAGGCACTAACTTCAAGCAGCTCGGCCCTAACCCTCTGTAAAGTCCCCCGACCCCTTCATCCTCAAGAATGCTCAGGAGAGCATGAAGCATGTTTCTGTAAACCTTCCTGCCGCCAATAGCTCCAACTTGCATCTGCTTGCGTGCCACCTCGAGAGGGAATGTAGCTGTACTTGAGATAGCTCCTGCAGCGGACCCAATGAGCAGTGTGGGAATGTTGCCGATCTCACTTGTCTTGAACATCTTCTTGTACACCTTCTTCAGGGTATCATAGGCAAAATAATTAGTTGCAGCATATGGTACCACTCCAATGAGACTCGGCATTAAGCCCCTATAGAGCTCAGTAGGACCTTCTTCACGGACGATTTTGACAAACGTGTCAAGGAAATTGTTATACACACCTCTCTGCAGCATTAGAGAAGAACCATCACAGCCATCCTTGTTTGTATCTCAGATGACATTAGTTGTTTCAGGGACTACCTGTATAGTTAACCGTGTCTTAATCAATTCAAGAGGGTATGTACAGAGTGTTGAACTGACACCAGCGAATGCCCCTGCCACTAGTGAAGGGGGGATTGGGATCTTCTTTTCTTCCCCAGACTTGGGAGTCAGAAACTTATTAGCTGTATCAAAAGCAAACAGCTGCAGAAAAGATTAAAACAAAGATTCAGATATTTTTTATGCCCATACATTTACCTAGCTTTAATATGTTGTTATGCTAACATGACCTGAATCTCAAAGTAACTGAAGATATATTGCAGTAAGATGCTAAAATATTCTTTATGTATGTACAAGCAACTACATGTACCCTCAAATGCCCTACATCCCACTAGCATCATATAATCTTTTCACACGAACATTAACAGAACCATAAAACAACAAATGATATCATAACAAACATTTGTATATTGCCAACATGCAAATGAGTGTTCAGTAAAGAAATAGTGATGTAGAGGACTAATATAAATAATGATAACGCGCACAATAAAAAGGGTAGCATTAACATGAAACATATCTTCATTTTGACAGAGATGATGGTAGGTCTTCATTTCATCTGATAAATAATTCTGAATTTAGACATATTTAGTCTAAATACTTACTGCACTTTGATACTAATGTATGTACTTGTACACATGAAATATTTTGTCGAAGTGTGTGGTCAACACTTCCCCCGGACCTGCACTGGGCAGCCCGCGGAGGTTATTTTTCAGAGGGGCTAGTCACTTGCGGAGAGCTTAAGCGTATGGACGAGTTAAGGAAGAGCTTGACACGGCGGGTTTTACGTGGTTCGGGCCGCCGGAGCGTAAAACCCTACGTCCACGGTGAGCTGAGGAGCTCGTTGTATTGCTTATTGCTCAGAACCGGAGTCCTGAACTTGAGGATGAGTGATGTCTAGCGTATGAGTTGCTGGAGTGCGAACCCTTGCTAACGTTGCCTACCCGAGCCTTTTATAGTCCAAGGCTCGGGTGGCTTACAAGGGGGGGCCCGGGACCCGACAGGTGGTCCCGAGGAGATTGCCTGCAGACTACCGTATCCGCAGTTATGTCGGTAGTTGTCTCTGCGCCCTGCCCATGCCGCATGCTAGTCGTAGTGGTTGATGACGGCGGGAGCGGCATGGGATGTCTTGTCGCTGCGTTTATTGGCTGGCAATTCTGACACTGCGCGCCAGTCCGTGATGTGACTGGGCGCAACGGCACCTGACAGAGGCGTGCTCCGCGTCTCCGCGTCTTGGGAAGGCGCGGGCCTTGAATACCTTGTACGGGCAAGGTATGGGGCGTCTTTACGCCCGCTGCCTACCGCTCGGGGGTAGGCAGCGTTGTTCTGCTGGACACGTGGCGGGTCCGGAGCCCTCCTCAAAGGAGAGGGGGGGTCCGGCCCCGCAGGACACGTGGAGCCTTCGGACCTCTCCCCGCGGAGGGGGAGGTCCGGCTTCTGTCGGCCACGTGGCAAGCCCGGAGCTCTCCTCTGAGGAGAGGGAGGTCCGGCCCCGCTGGACACGTGGCGCCTTCGAACCTCTCCCCCGCGGAGGGGGGAGGTCCGGCTTCTGTAGGCAACGTGGCGGGCCCGGAGCTTTCCTCTGAGGAGAGGGAGGTCCGGCCCTGCCGGACGCGTGGCGCCTTCGGAGCTCTCTCTGCGGAGAAGGGCGAGTTCCTTAGGCATTTTCCCCTGTGCGCGGGGGTATCCCATATCGCGAGTACCGACAGTGGCCCCCGGGCCCATCTCGGGGGAGATAGCGAGCCCGAGGTGGGACCTCCGTCTCTTCTGTTCCGCGCACTTTCTCTAAGTCTCGCATTGACCGTTGCCGGAGCACGAACAGTCGCGGGATCGTGGGAGCATGCGCCCACTTGATGGTTGCCTTTACTACGGCGGTTCCCAAGGCTGCCATTCCTGTACGTCGCGGCGCATTCTTCCGGAACCGCCGAAGCGCCTTGCCGGCTTGTCTTCTAGGGAGACTGACTCCTTGACCCACCGCTTCAGTTGGGCGCCTTGGGTCCACCTGTCATCGGCGCCCGGTCTCGGAGCCAATGCGGTCGCCGATGCGATGTATTCGAAGATTTTCGAATCACCTCGAATCGTTCCTGGAAAGTTTTAAAAGGGGATCTCACCCGCATCGCGGCTTCCCTTCGCATTTCCTAGCGCTCGTTCTTCCCTTGAACTCTTGCGCCTCGGCTGTCCTGTCCCTGTGCTCTCTTCCGCCATGGCTTCCAACTTGCTCCCGACGCGTCTCGTTCGTTCCTCCGAGCTTGGGCCAGTGCGCAGGCTGCTGGGCTGGTGCACGGAGGAACAGAAACGCCGGCTTCGCCGGGGATCTCTCCCCTTGATCCTGGAAAAGGGGAGATGGTCTTCTTCACTTCCTATGCTCTGGCGGGTTCGTCCCGCCCATTTCTTCCTTCTTTGTCACACTGCTGGAGACGTATGGGCTCCAGCTCCACCATCTCTCTCCCAACTCCTTCGCAATGGCCGCTGTCTTCGTCCACTTCTGCGAGATGTTTGTGGGGGTGCACGCTTCTGTGACGCTCTTCCGCTACTTCTTTGTGTTGCGGACGACTGGGCGTGGCTCGAAGACCCAGATGGGGGCGTACTACTTCCAACATCGCTGCAAGGACCCAAAGGTCTCTGGGTACCTTCTGCCCTTCAGCGCATCAAGGTGGGAAAACTGGAGGGAGAGCTGGGTGGTAGTGCAGACCGACGAGCACGATCGCCTACAACTCCCGATCGCTAGCCCAACCACCGATCGTCGCTTCTGGGAGGAGATCCCTAAGCTGGAGCAGGAGTACGCCCCGGTGTTGGAGCGGATCCGATACTTGGCCAACGAGGGGCTGACGTCCCTGATGGTGCTGATGGACTTCATGTCGCGCCGTATTGCGCCCTTGCAGCAGAGCAGTCGCCCAGCGTGGTACTATACTGGCGAGCAGGACTGTACCAGGCTGGAGAGGGGCCCCGGCTCTGATCCTTCTGACGAGGAGTTGTACGAGATGGTGGGCAAGGTGAGCGGCGACTACATTCCCAGTGGCGACCCCGCCCTTCCGCCCTCTGCCACCCCCCTCTTCTTGGAGCCACAGAGGAGGTCAGAGCTCCTGCGGAAGATGCCGAACCTCGACGACATCGGGATCGCCGTCCGGCAGGTCGGGGATGCCTTTCGGGGTATCACGATCCCCGGAACCGAGCGCTCCGAGTCGGGGCACGAGGCGTCTGCTGCTGCCCAACCCTTCCCAAGAGCCGACGGAACTCAAGCCGCCGACAAGGGGAAGGGGAAGGAGCCGGCCCCCGGGCATCCAGGGAAGAAACGCGCCCGGTCTCCTCCGAGGGCGCCGCCTGCGCCGAGTCAGGGTGCCGGAGCACCCTTGCACCCATCTCTGGGGGGTGCTGGTCCATCGGGTGGCGACCCGAAGAGGCCCCGGGTGTCCCACCCCAGCGGGTCTCTCCCCGGACAGCGGCAGCCCGAAGTAACCCAAGCGCCTCGTCATCCTTCCTCAAGTGGAGGGGCTTCTAGGACGGATGCTGGTGGGGCGACGCCGGGGAGTGTGACGGGGGTCCAGGCGCCACGTCCCACGACCATTCCAACCGCAGGTCCTGGCGGTTCACTTACGGCCCAGAGGCCGGTGCTACAAGCCCGTTGGAGCGCTCATGTCGCCCAGTAAGTGTTGCTCCTTCTGGCTTGTAGGAGCAGCGTTCTCGTCTCCTCTCTTAGCCTGAGAGCTTTCTTTTCTTGCAGGGACCGACCGGCTGCCGGGGGCGGGCCCCTTACCCGGTCGTCTCCAACTGACGGAGGCTCCGTGCCTCAGCATCTGGGAACCGTGGTGGCTCCCATGGCCCCCAAGTCGACGGGGGCTACCTCCGTGCCGGCGGGCTCACCCTCCGCGGTGGCTGCATCTGCACCTGTCCTCCCTCCTTTACTAGCCCAGAAATCCGGTCCTGAGACTGGGAGGGCCGCTGCAGGTGCACCTGCTGTCCCCCTGGCTTCCTTAGGGCAGCGTCCCACTCCGGTTGCTGAGGCACCGGCGCCTCCGCCGGTCTTAGACTCGACAGGGGGGTTCAGGTGCGTGACTCCTGCCCCCTCTGTCCCGGCGCCCGTGTGGGATGCCTTGGGGCATGTCCAGACCAGCGCCCGACAGCTCCAGGCCGCCTTCGAGCAGGAGCGGGGGGCGCTGGCCGGCGAGAGGGAACGCCTTCTCAGCTGGCAGCAGCGGGCCCAGGAGGCTAGGGCGGATCTTGACTCGAGGCAGTCAAGGCTTGAGGCCATGAGTGCTCTGCTTGACACTCAGAAGAAGGCCATTAGCCGCTTGGAGTCAGAGACCCGGCAGCTTCGTGCTTCCTACCGCGAGGCCCTGGCCCATGTTGAAGCCAA
The DNA here is from genome assembly GCA_030760725.1 of Neostapfia colusana. Taxonomy (NCBI): domain Eukaryota; kingdom Viridiplantae; phylum Streptophyta; class Magnoliopsida; order Poales; family Poaceae; genus Neostapfia; species Neostapfia colusana. The sequence continues at coordinate 2,250,548 of JASWHV010000005.1, read as the reverse complement.
AGCCGAGGAGCGTTCTGCCGCCGCGGAGGAGTTGCGGCTGCAGGTAGCTCGTCGAGAGTGCGCCGTCGCCGATCGGGAACGCGCTGCAATGGCTGAGGAGGAGAAGACCACCGCCCGGCTGAGAGCCAAAGTGGGGGAGCTGAGGGCTCGGACCGAGGAGCTGGAGCTCCGTGAGTCGGCTGCTGCCGCGAGGGAGGAGCAGTTCTCCCAGGAGCGCCAGGCGGCGATGGATCGCGAGCTGGCGGCTCACCAAGAGGTAGAGAAGCTCCAGTCTTTGCGGTCTGCCGAGGCCCAGGCGGTCTGGGGCTTTATTGCCAAGGCGGGGTCCGCCTTGGCTCCTCTTGGTTTCAGCCCTGTGCGGATGGAGGCTCCGGCGCGGCAAATGTCCGAAGCAATCTCGGCACTTGAGTCCATCGGCGACAAGCTGGGTCGGCTCGAAGCGGTGATCGCCGACGAGCTTGAAGTGGAAGGACGGGGCCTGGCGAAGGAGGTCGCTATGCACGTACTGGCGTGCTTCCGGAGCCAAGACCCTTCCTTTTCTCTGGGGCCAGTCCGTCTAGGACCCGTTGCTGAGCGGGAGGAAGCTGCCAGGGCCGAGGTCGAGGACGTGGCTGCCCTTGTGGCCTCTAGGTTTCATCGGGAGTCCAGGGACTCTTAGGCATCTGCCCCCGTGGCTACAAGGCCATGCACCTCCTTTTTTATTTTTGTTGAGTCTGTAGCCCAGCTCGTGGAGCCTTGTATGAACAGACTCCTGTTTCCTTCTGTGTCTGCATGTCCTAGTCTTCTTCCTGGTTTTTCCTGGCCGAGTCCTTAGCTCCGCAAGGTACTCAGAGGCCTTGACCAATCTCGAAGCTCTGCATAGACACCTTCTCCGGGTCCTTACTATATATTAAGGGCCCCGGAGGTCTCCAAGACCCGCCCCATGAGAATGGGGGGGGGGGGTCTGGACCTGCTGGCCACGTGGCGGGCCCGGAGCTCCCCTCTGAGGGGAGTCCGGGCTTGCGGGGCACGTGGAGCCCTCGGACCTCTCCCCGCGGAGGGAGGAGGTCCGGCTTCTGTAGGCCACGTGGCGGGCCCGGAGCTCCTCCTCAAGGAGGTGGAGGTCCGGCCCCGCTGGACACGTGGGACCTTCGGGCCTCGCCCCTGCGAAAGCGGTGAGGTCTAGGTTCTTTGATCTTACCTTGGGGTTTCGGTCTTGCGCGATCCCGTAGCGGCCCCCTGGTAGGTGCGTTCCATTGGATGGATGTACCTACCATACTCCTACGGGGAGCTGAGGCCGAGAGGTCCTGCACACAAGGGAAACGTAATTCTCCTTGAGGGCTCCCCCTCCTCTATCTCATAGTCTTATTTGGCTTACGGTCCCCGTCCACTTATACGGTGCTTGGGGACTACCATGCGCGATGTGCCGGGGGCTCGAGGTCCCCCTGGCTATCGGCAGGTACCTCCAACGCAACCGCCTTTGGTAGGGCAGCAAATGCCGACTAAAGGTGAGAATGAGAAGAGGGAGCTGAGCGCATGGTGAGCATGTGCTAGAAGTGCAGTCATAAAAATTTAATAAGTAAATTAAATGAGCACCAAAGAAGAGCAACGTAGGACAGGTTTCTTTTCATATAAATTTCCATAGGAGGAAGGCAGGCTAAGTATGGAGGCCACGACCCGCCTCATTAAAAAGGGAAGCAAGACTCTACGCGCTTGGGGTCGGAACCAGGCGAAGCTGAACGTAGTCCTGGACCGTCCCCTGAGGCTTAGCTGCTCCGAGCACTGTTCCTGGACTTTATGGAATTTATTATAAAAAGAAGAGTCTGCCCTATTGTTGCTCTAGGGGTAGAACTTACGGATGTGTTCTGTGTTCCGAGGGTTCGGGAGCGGGTCCCCATCCTCGGTTCTAGGAATGGTCCCAGGTCCCAGGATGTCTAGCCCCCGTACGGCAAATGGCCATGTGGGCGGGATCATCTGTACCGTCCAAGCCGGTGTATGGATCTGCTTGGCGTGGAACAGGCACGCCTTGCAGTTCTCGACCAGCTTGACGGCATCCTGGAGTGTTGTCGGCTAGTAGAAGCCATGTCGGAAGGCTTTACCGACAAGCGTGCGTGAGGAAGAGTGACTCCCACATTCGCCTCCATGGATCTCAGCGAGCAAGTCGCAGCCTTCCCCCTGGGATATGCACCGCAATAGGACGCGCTTGGCGCCGCGTCGGTAGAGATCCCCTTCTACCAACACGTGTCTCTTAGCCATACGCACGATCCGTTCAGCGGATACACGTTCATCAGGGAGGATATTGTCTTTCAAGTAGTCCCGGATCTCCGTGATCCATGCATCGGGTCTGACTTGAGCGTCTGGATCTTGAGCGCTGGGTTGCACAGAGTCCCCAGTGACGCTTACGATCCTTGGCGGCGTCCATGGCCGTCGGGACCGCCAGCTTCGAGGTGCCGCTCTAGCCCCCTTCGCCCGGCTCGGCGGGCCGGGCTGTTGGCCGCGGCAACGTCCTCTCGAAGCCTCCTTCGGGCACAGGGGCTCCGGTGGGGGCCTTCGTTGAGAGGTCGTCAGCTGCGGCCTTGCCAGCGCGCGGTACGTGGCGCAGGTCCAAGGCGACGAAGTCTTTCTCCACCATCGGCACATAAAGAAGATGAGCAGCTAGCTGTGGGTCACTGCAGGAGCATTCACCCTTAACTTGCTTGATAACTAGCTGGGAGTCGCCCTGTGCCAACAACTGGCGAGCGTCTAGAGACAGGGCTGTCTGTAGGCCAAAGATGAGTGCTTCATACTCTGCCATGTTGTTGGTTGCCTTGGAATTGAGACGCACCATATACCCAGACTGCTCCCCCGATGGCATGAGGAGCAGTACGCCAGTACCGGCCCCCTGCTTTCGCGAGGAGCCGTCGAAGAAGAGCGTCCAGTAAGGCCCGGTGAAGGCCAGAGCTCGGGGCCCTGGTTCACCGTCTTCATGGCCCCCTGGGTCAGCCTGCGTTGGCGTCCACTCAGCCACGAAGTCAGCCAGTGCTTGGCGCTTGACTGTGTGACGAGGAAGGAGGTCTAGCTCAAACTCCGGTAGCTCTGCTGCCCATTTGGCGACATTGCCCGTCACGTGGGGGCTGTGAAGGACAGCCTTCAGCAGATAGGAGGTGGCCACCGAGACCCGGTGGGCTTGGAAGCAGTGGCGGAGCTTCCTGGACGCCACGAGTACTGCATACAGCAGCTTACAGACCTCTAGGTACCTTGTCTTGGCGTCATGAAGGACCTCGCTGATATAGTAGACAGGCCTCCCGATGATCCGGACCCTCCCTCCCAGGTCAGAGATATCTCCATCCATGGCTCAGGCCCGCGGGAGGTGGGTGGGCCCGGGGAGGCCGCCGGGAGCTGATACTCGAAGGCTCCCAGGCTGTCTTGGACCTCCGGGTGGTCCCGCTGATTTCCCGGGAGCTCCGGGAGGTCCTGTTGGACATCCTGGAGGCTCTGTTGGACCTCCGGAGGGGTCCTGTTGCACCTCCGGGAGGTCCTGCTGGTCCTCCGGGAGGTTGTTTTGGGGGTCCAGGGGTCCGTTTTGGACCTCCGGGGGGTTGCCTCGGAGACCCGGGGGGTCGTCTTGGACCTCCGGGGTTTCCTGGCGCCTGTTTCCCGATACCGGAGCAGGCTGTGGCGATGAGGGGTCCGGCCGCTCTACGACGAGGACCATACTCACCACTGCAGCCGTCGCCGCGATGTAGAGCAATAGATGCTCTTCGGGCTCGGGGGCTACCATTACGGGTAGGGTCATCAGGAGTTGCTTCAGCTCCTGGAGAGCTTCTTCTGCTTCGTCGGTCCAAGCGAATGGCCCGGATTTGCGCAGGAACTTAGAGAAGGGGAACGCTCGCTCTGCTAACCTCGATATAAACTGACTCAGCGCGGCTAGGCATCCCGTGAGTTTCTGGACTTCTTTGATGCGGGCGGGGGGCCGCCTCAAGTCGATGGCTTTGATTTTTTCTGGGTTAGCCTCAATTCCTCGGTGTGAGGCCAGGAATCCTAAGGGTTTTCCAGAGGATACACCAAACACACACTTGTTGGAAAGACGAAGACTAGGGCCAAGTTATCTAGTAGGGATGAACTCTGCCTGACCTTAACAATAATGTCATCGACATACACCTCAACTGAGTCTCTTATCAGCTCTCCGAAGGTCTTGTGCATTGCACGTACGAAGGTAGGGAGAGCGTTCTTTAGGCCATAAGGCATAGAGACATAACAGTACAGACCGTCTACTGTGATGAAGGAGGTGTGCTCTTCATCTTCTCTAAACATAGGGATCTTATTGAGACTGGTGTAGTCGATGCACATCCGGAGCTTCCCGCCGGCCTTTGGGACAACAACAGGGTTCGCCAACCACCGGGGGTGGCGGACTCCCCGTATGAAACCAACGTCCAGCAGCTTCTTGATTTCTTCGAGGATGAGGCTTTGCTGCTCGGTGGACTGCTTGCAGGGCTTCTGCCGGACTGGCCGGGGGTCGGGGAAGACCTTTAGGTGGTGCCCGATCACCTCCCTAGGGATCTCTGGCATCTGTGACGGCTGCCATGCAAACACATCGACATTATGCCGGAGGGAGATAACGAGCGCGCCTTCCTATTTGCTATCCAGGCCCCCGGCTACCCGGGTGGTCTGGGTGGCATCGGCGCCGATTTGGACGAGCCTCAAGGGGACATCGCCCTCGTCGAGGGGTTGCACATGGGGTGCTGTGGCAGAGGCACGGTGACGTGCACTCGGGTGGAGCCGGTTTGGTTCTGCACTGCCTGGGGTTGGTGCTCTAGCTGTTGTAAGCGCTTGGAGCTTTTCCAAGGCTAACACTGCGGCAGTACGGTCTCCACGAATCTTGAGGACGCCTGTTGGTGTAGGCATCTTCAAGACAAGGTAGTCGTAGTGGGCTACTGCCATGAATCGGTACAGGGCTGGCCTGCCAATTATGGCGTTGAAGGGGAGGTCGATCTCCGCCACGTCGAACAGAATGTACTCTGTCCGATAGTTGTCCGGTGCCCCAAAGGTCACCGGGAGGCTGATGTGGCCGTAGGGAACGACATGTCCCCGCCCTACCCCTGAGAACAGACTCGATGGGGTGAGCTTGGCCATCGGGATCTGCAGCTTCTAGAAAGCTGTGCGACTGATGAGGTTCAGTCCAGCCCCGCCATCCACCAAAACGTGGTACATCCTTATGTTGGCGATGGTGGGGGCCACCAAGAGCGGTAGTTGGCCGGCCCCAGCCATGTTCCTGGGGCAGTCGGTGGCATCGAAGCTGATGGGGGTTCCCATCCACCTGAGGTGCGGTGCCGCACTCGGGAGGGGAGCCACCGACGCTACCGCTCGGCGCAAGGTCTTAGCCGCGCTTCGGGACGAGGGGTCAGCGGACCCACCGTAGATGATGTAGAGCATCTTTCGGTGCTCGTCATCACTGGAACTGGAGCTCTCATGATTGCGCACCGCCTTCACGGCGCGCTGAAGCTCCTGGAACTCCACCTGGTGGTCGACGTCGTCTGGGGCATCGACCTTCTGCTTGCCCTCCCTTTGACGGTAGGGTGGGGCATCAGTTAGAAGTTGCTTCCCTTTCCGGAAGCGCTCCGCGAGCTTCTAGATTTCCCGGCACTCGGCAGCAGTATGGTAACTGGTGCCGTGCACGGGGCATAGCTCGCCCTGGCCTCCGTCTGGAGCCGGTGATTGTCGCGCCCTTTTGTCGGGGCGCGGCCCCCGAGCTCCACTGGGCGTCGCTGCTGCGGCAACGGGGGTCGCGGCTGGCGGTTTCATCTTGCCACCGCCCCTGTTCTTGATCTTCCTGCCGCTTCCAAAGGAAGCGGCGCCAGATCCTGGCTGCCCCCCTGGCTCGGAGGCTGGCAGTGAGTGCCAGTTCCGCCCTTCGGCTGCTCTGGCACACTTGTCCGCCAGGCTGAAGAGCTCCGAGACGTCGCGGACCTCCCTAGTCGCGAGCTTCTCGAGCATCTTCTTGTCCCGAACGCCTTGTCGGAACGCCACCACCACAGAAGCGTTCTGGATGTGTGGGATGGTGTTCCGCACCTGCGAGAACCGCTGGATGAAGGAGCGCAGCGACTCCCCTGGTTGTTGCTGGATGGCGTGGAGGTCAAGCTCCGTGCCAGGCCGGGTGTAGGAACTGCCGAAGTTGGTGACGAACTGCCGGCAGAGCTCTCCCCAGGAAGTTATGGAACCCTGGGGTAGGTTCATGAGCCAAGACCGGGCTGGGTCGGTCAAGGCGACAGGGAAATAGTTGGCCATGACGGCCTCATCCCCTCCTGTGGCAAGTACGGCGGTGGAGTAGATCTGGAGAAACTCCGCTGGGTTGACGCTGCCGTCGTACTTCTCGGGCAGGTGCGGCCTAAACTTGCGCGGCCACCTCGCGAAGCGGAGGTGGGGCGCCAGGGCCGCACATCCTGCTCATGTTGCTGCAGGCGTTGGCGCCGCGAACGCTTGGTTCGCCGCTGGCACAGTGTACCCCGGTATGGGCAAAGCTGCTCCATAGACCGGGGACGCCATTTGCAGGGCATATGGTTGTGGCATATGCTGCGCGGCGTATGCCTGTGGCAGAGTCCGCGTGGCGAAGATCTGCTCTTCAGGCTGGGTCGAGGCCGACGTCATTGCTGTCGCCAACCTCTTGGATGCGACGCCTTTCTCGACGTCGCTCGAGGAACACTCGGGCATCTTGGCCCAAGTGGCATCGCTCCAGCTCTGCCCTCAGGTCCGTCGACGAAAGCCTGGTAGAGCTGGAGTCCGTCGTCTGCCCGTCAACCGTTGGCGTGCGCGTCGGCGACACAGCCGGTTGACCGGAGTGTCGTCCCCGCCGAAGTCGAGGGTTTGCGGCAGCGACGACGAGGCGGTCTACCTCGCGTATCCACTGCTGGGTTGCTGAATGAGGTGTTTCCCCAGCAGGTGGATTGCGCAGTAGCGCTCTTGCTGCAGCTAGCGCACCCCTGTGGGGTACGCTTATCGCTGCAGAAGATCTCACGCTGGTTGGATCCTGCATTGCCGGAGTCGGCGTTGCCGGAGTCGGCTGCTGGTTACCAGCTTGTGCCGACACACTCCGTCCTGAGTGTGTCGACATGTACTCCCCGTTGGTCACGGTTCGCCGTGAACGCAGAGGAGGAGAGTTTGCCGCTGAAGGAAGCTTGGTCATCTTCGTCGGCGGAAACTCGTCGCGCAAGGGAAGAGCCCCCTACCTGGCGCTCCAAATGTCGAAGTGTGTGGTCGACACTTCCCCCGGACCTGCACTGGGGAGCCCGCGGAGGTTCTTTTTCGGAGGGGCTAGTCACTTGCGGAGAGCTTAGGCGTATGGACGAGTTAAGGAAGAGCTTGACACGGCGGGTTTTACGTGGTTCGGACCGCCGGAGCGTAAAACCCTACGTCCACGGTGAGCTAAGGAGCTCGCTGTATTGCTTGTTGCTCAGAACCGGAGTCCTGAGCTTGAGGATGAGTGATGTCTAGCGTATGAGTTGCTGGAGTGCGAACCCTTGCTAACGTTGCCTACCCGAGCCTTTTATAGTCCAAGGCTCGGGTGGCTTACAAGGGGGGGCTCGGGACCCGACAGGTAGTCCCGGGGAGATTGCCTGCAGACTACCGTATCCGCAGTTATGTCGGTAGTTGTCTCTGGCGAAGGCTTCTGAGTCTTCGTCTTGCCGCCCTGCCCATGCCGCATGCTAGTCGTAGTGGTTGATGACGGCGGGAGCGGCATGGGATGTCTTGTCGCTGCGTTTATTGGCTGGCAGGTTCTGACACCGCACGCCAGTCCGTGATGTGACTGGGCACAACGGCACCTGACAGAGGCGTGCTCCGCGTCTCCGCGTCTTGGGAAGGCGCGAGCCTTGAATACCTTGTACGGGCAAGGTATGTGGCGTCTTTACGCCCGCTGCCTACCGCTCGGGGGCAGGCAGCGTTGTTCTGCTGGACACGTGGCGGGTCCGGAGCCCTCCTCAGAGGAGAGGGGGGGGTCTGGCCCCGCAGGACACGTGGAGCCTTCGGACCTCTCCCCGCGGAGGGGGAGGTCCGGCTTCTGTCGGCCATGTGGCAAGCCCGGAGCTCTCCTCTGAGAAGAGGGAGGTCCGGCCCCGCTGGACACGTGGTGCCTTCGGACCTCTCCCCCGCGGAGGGGGGAGGTCCGGCTTCTGTAGGCCACGTGGCGGGCCCAGAGCTTTCCTCTGAGGAGGGGGAGGTCCGGCCCCGCTGGACGCGTGGCGCCTTCGGAGCTCTCCCTACGGAGAAGGGCGAGTTCCTTAGGCATTTTCCCCTGTGCGCGGGGGTACCCCATATCGCGGGTACCGACATATTTGGTGAAATCTTGTCTGATATTGGTCCAAGATACAAGCAACCGCAAGCAAATAGCTAGCTTCTACCTTGTGTAACGAAATAGTAAGCAGTTAGGTTCTCAAAATTTTTGAATTCAGAGCATTGCTGATGCAACATATTCAGACCAGTCCGAGCAGATATCATAGCAACATTCCAGAGAAAATGTACATACCTACGTGACTTGCATAAATTGTTTACATGATTAACATTATACTAAGCAGAATCAGACGAAAATTGTTCACAATGTGGTTTTATAACTACAAAGCATAATAGCGGTAACACTAGCTTTATGCATGATAAGTCCTAAAAGATATTTTGAGTTAAAGCAGGTCATAAGTTCTCAATCGTACATGCTTTGATACAAAGGCCCCAAGCATAGGGAAACCATGACACTTCACAGAACAACTAAGTGTAGAAACATCTCGAGGAAATGAACACTAACTACAGTAAGGGTGAACAAAAGATTCATATAAGCAGGTGGACTCTACATCTTGCTCAAGGATTCCCAAATTCTGGTGAATAACAATTGAATCTAAGGTACATAGACCGCAAATGGAACATGTTAAAGAATCATGTAAAGATGTTGCCAAATTCCAAAACCATAGTCCAGTTACTTACCTCAATAGCTTTGCTTGGAGCTACTCGGATGACATTAACAAAGTTACCACGAAACAGCCCCGTCCATCCTTCATGCTTCATGATAGATTGGAACACCTCTGTCGTCGAATTCCCATTACTCCCAACCATCAAATGCGTCCTGATCGTCTCCAAAGGCGCAACAGCGGTCCTTGACACAGCGCCCGCAATCGCCCCACTGATCAGCCTCTTGAGGTGAGGATTCCCAACCTTAATCTTCAGCTTCACCACTTTTTTCTTCCCCTTCTCCCTCAACTCCACACCTTCCTTGGGCAGAGGTGTTTCCACAACGTGGTGTCCAACCTCCGGCGATACATACTTCACATATGGATCACACGGTGCCTCCCGCAAGGGGACGCTAGAGGAAGACCCTTGGAATCCCACGCCCGCCTGCTGGCCCACGCTGGCGAAGAGGCCAGTGGGCGGGTGGAAGGACTGGTGGAGTGCCCATGGCAGGTCGAACCCACCACCATCCCCACCCACACCGGAAGGCGCCGCAGGTGGCAGGCCCAGAAAGCAGCAGCTCCAATCCGCCGCTAGCGCCGCCTCGGTGCATTGCAACCGCCGGCCGCCGCCCTTCCTGCTCATCAGCTCGGCTTACTGGTTTCTTGAACCAACCGGACGACAATGCTGCGCGCGCCGCCCCTTCGCCTCCGAGAAGACACGCGAGGTACTGATGCGGCGACAAAGGGAGCTGATGGCAACGGATTCAACAGGTGTGGCGTGGAAAAGAAGCGGGAGGGGAATCTTGCTGGCGGAAAAAGGTCGTGTCTTTCAGCGGCTACCGTCCAAACCCACCTCCACTTGCGCGGAAAAGGACCGATTTCTAGGCTCAAACCCCACACCCCGCAACGAACAGGAATGGCGACGCACACCACTGGTAAAGAAGAATCAACCTGCAACCAGGGGGGAGGGGAACGAATCAGTGCTATGATTTTATCTTTCTCTCCGGCGTGATTTGGAATTTAAGCAGGCGATGCGGCGATTACTGCTTCCAGATTGGAAGCGCTCTTTCCTTTTCTCCCCTAGTTTTACCTCGCGCTCCTGCGTTTCTTGGCCGCCGCCGCGGAGGAGGACGAGAAGGTGAGCGGAGAACGGGCGGGTCAGGGAGGCTGGAAGGGAGTCAAAGCGGCAGCACCAACGCGACGCACTTTGGCTGCCTGACTTCCTACAGTTTCGCCTCTACTAGCAGGGTTCTAGTGGCAGTGCATCCACAGAAGTCAAGAACTCCTAGAGCTGGAAAAACACATCTTATCTTTTTACTGCTGACGGCTGAGTTAGGTTCCTCGCTCGCTCAGACCATTCGGAAGACAGCAGTCAAGATGCTATTGGTGGGGCCTTTGCTTAGGATTCTGGTCGATCAGAGTAGCATAGTTTATCGTCACCGTGTACCACGCGCCGCCGCTGCAGGGTGTGGCCCTGCTCTGCTGCCGATCAGCGGTCAAATGTTTCCCTCTCTCTTTATACAGATGTGTAATCCTTTTTATAGAGTAGATAATGATGATGAGCCATCTTATCTTTTTGCTGCTGACGGCAGAGTTAGGTTGCTCGCTCGCTCGCTCAGACCATCGGGAAGACAGCAGTCAAGATGCTATTGGTGGGGCCTTTGACTCGAATCCTGGTCGATCGGCGTAGCGTAGTTCATCGTCGCCGCGTGCCACGCGCCGCTGCTGCGGGGCGTGGCCCTGCTCTGCCGCCGATCAGCGGCCAAATATTTCCCTCTCCCTCTATACAGGTGTGTGATCCTTTTCATAGGGTAGATGATGATGATGAGCCATCTTATCTTTTTACTGTCGACGACAGAGTTAGGTTGCTCGCTCGCTCGCTCAGACCATCGGGAAGACAACAGTCAAGATGCTATTGGTGGGGCCTTTGCTTGGGATCCTGGTCGATCGGTGTAGCGTAGTTCATCGTCGCTGCGGGGCATGGCCCTGCTTTGCCGCCGATTAACGGCCAAATGTTTCCCTCTCACTCGGTACAAGTGTGTGATCCTTTTCATGTGGTTCGGACACGCACGATAGGGGTCATAACGAACCAAAAAAATGAAATAATAAATGAGGGTAAGACGGATTAGGGTCGTCAGGCCAAATTCATATTTATTTTGAACTAAATTATAATAAGAGTTAAAATAAATTATAAAGTGGCCCGTGGGCCGAGGCCTATTACCAGGCCTACGCACGACACGTTCAACGGATACGAACGCGAGGATGTGAACACAAGGAACACGAGCGAGGAGGTCTGAAAAAATCTTTGAGAATGTGTTTTAGAACGTGCTACCTCTCTGTTTAGCTATTCTGATCATTATCAATACTCGAGTTATATTTTTCCGATAGTGAGCACTTTATCAAAACTCGAGTTACATATGCTCGTTATCTCCTGGTCATGCCACCATATTTCTTTTGGCGCGTGATAAACAATTTTCATTAGTCACAACCGTCGCCCGTTTATTGTTTTCTGGCCATGTTGCTTACCACATGGATCACGCGAAATTACCCAGAACATAATAATCAACACCTCTCAAAAGTGCGACAGGTTCTCCATCCAATATCAAGAACTGACTTATGGAACAAATACAATCAATTCTTTAGGGTTAAGCACAGATATGTTCCAAAGTATAAGGCTGGGCGCAGCGGCAGCCGCTATCCGCGCCTGGCCGGCAAATACGGCGGCTCGGCAGATAGCGGCTGCCTGCAACGGCTGTTGTACAGGGGCCGGTAAATCCCAGGTCGCTACAGGCGGTCTGGGAATGTACAGAAGATAAGTGAGGGAGAGAGACAAAAAGGAAAGAGGAAAAAGTGGAAGAAGAAGAAGAAAGGAAAGAAAAAAAGGAAAAAAAGAAATGAAAGAAGGAGAAAGGAAAAAAAGGAGGAAAGGGAGAGAAGAATGGAAAAAGAAATGAGGGAAAAAAGAAAAATAAGAAAAAAAAGAAGTGAGGGAAAAAAGGGAAAAAGACAAAAGAGGAGACAAAGCAAAACATTAATATATTAATTATATATAAGTTATAAATATAATATTATTTACATTAGTAGTTATATGAAATAATATAAAATATGATATAGTTGTATTATCTAATATAAAATAGTTTATAGTTGATATAGAGTTCTGATTTAGAGGTGAACGAGTGCGGACAAATAAACTGTAAAAGTAGGAATCTTTTAGAGTCAACTGTAAAAATCTAAAAATATTCTTTTAGAGGTCCGATATAGAGGTACACGAGTGCGAATAGCCTAAGACAACAAACAAAGGGTAGATGATGATGATGAGCCACAAACACAGACGCCGTTCCCAAATGCGCTCGAACGGTTCGATGCTGATCTGGTCGGTCCTCTGGTTCGAGCGCGTCCAACGCTGGGCACGCGATACGAGCCCAACGGTGCAGAAGAGGTGGGCTCGGCTCTATCAAAGCGAGAGAAAAAAGAAAAATATTAGGGGCATTCCGAGAATTGAACTCGGGACCTCTCGCACCCTAAGCGAGAATCATACCACTAGACCAAATGCCCTTCGATGTTCCTAGGTTAAAAGTATTTTTTAATTATATTATATTTTGTAGGATAAAAGTATTTTTTCATCACTTCAGTTTTTTTTTTTGCAACGTGATACCGGGCATATTTGCCTGGCATGGGTGGACAAGATGCAGCGATGTCCGGCTGCTCCGCACGGCCCCTGCCCCTGGTCTTCCTCTGCAGCTTACTATTTTTGTTCGTCTTCCGATCTCCTTTCCGGCGCCATTTATGGCTCCCTGTCCCTGTCCTCTCCTTCTCGTTCGCGCCACCGACCACTGTTATCCTCTCTCGCCTTTAACCCATCGGCGAGACCAACCAGGGTTCCATCCCTGTGTCCTTTCCTGCTCTGTGTTTCGGTGCGTCTTCTTCTTGCCTCTGTCTCTCTTTCTCCATCCGTTGATGCTTCAGTTGCGATCGTGCAACTTCGCACATCCTAGCTTTGTCAGTTCCTGATGCGTGGCTATCAATCCTTCGTCAGTTCGTGATGCGTTGCGAATGCAGGTAGGTGATCGGAGCTCGGCGGGATGGCAAGGATCCTGCTCCATGGATCTCTGCACGTTACCATCATGGAGGCCGAGGGGCTCTCCAACCCCAGCAGGCCGAGCAGCCAGGCGCCACAGTTCCTCCGCAAGGTCCCCTTCCTCTCGTGAATGCTTCGGTTTCGCATCAAGGAATGATTTGAGCTGAATGGTTTGGAACAGCTTGTGGAGGGGATCGAGGACACGGTGGGCGTCGGCAAGGGCTCAAGCAAGATGTACGCGACCATCAGCCTCGGCAAGGCCCGCGTGGGCCGCACCCGGACGCTGACCGAGGAGACGGAGAGCCCGCGGTGGGACGAGTCGTTCCACGTCTATTGCGCACACCTCGCCTCCGACGTGGTCTTCGCCATCAAGGCCAAGAGCACCATCGGCGCGTCCACCGTCGGCGTCGCCTACCTCCCCGTCCGCGACGTCTTCGACGGCCACGAGGTCGACCGTTGGCTCCCCCTCTGCGACGCCGACGACGACAGGGACCGCACCCCCGCCTCCGGGAAGGTCCACGTCAAGCTCCAGTATTTCGACGTGTCCAAGGACCACGCCTGGGGCCGCGGCGTCCGCAGCGGCAAGTACCCCGGCGTGCCCTACACCTTCTTCCCCCAGCGGCAGGGGTGCCGCGTCACGCTGTACCAGGACGCGCACGTCCCCGACGGGTTCGTCCCGCGGATCCCGCTAGCCGGCGGCGCGTGCTACGAGGCGCACCGGTGCTGGGAGGACATCTTCGACGCCATCAGCGGCGCCAGGCACCTCATCTACGTCACCGGGTGGTCGGTGTACACGGAGATCACGCTCGTCAGGGACGGGACCCGGCCCAAGCCCGGCGGCGGCGTCACGCTCGGCGAGCTGCTCAAGAAGAAGGCCGGCGAGGGCGTCCGGGTGCTGATGCTCGTCTGGGACGACCGCACCTCGGTCGGGTTGCTCAAGAAGGACGGACTCATGGCCACGCACGACGAGGAGACGATGAACTACTTCCAGGGCACCGACGTGCACTGCGTGCTTTGCCCGCGTGACCCCGACGACTCCGGGAGCATCGTGCAGGACCTGCAGATCTCCACCATGTTCACGCACCACCAGAAGATCGTGGTCGTCGACCACGGCATGCCGGTGCAGTCGAGCAGCCGGCGTCGGAGGAGGATCGTGAGCTTCGTGGGCGGGCTGGACATGTGCGACGGCCGCTACGACACGCCGTGCCACCCCCTGTTCGGGACGCTGGGCTCGGTCCACCACGACGACTTCCACCAGCCCAACTTCGCGACCGCCGCCATCGCCAAGGGCGGGCCAAGGGAGCCCTGGCACGACATCCACTGCCGCCTCGAGGGCCCCGTCGCGTGGGACGTGCTCTACAACTTCGAGCAGCGGTGGCGCAAGCAGGGCGGCAAGGACCTCCTCCTCCAGCTCCGGGACCTCGCCGACGAGATCATCCCGCCGTCGCCCGTCGTGTTCCCGGAGGACAGGGAGGCGTGGAACGTGCAGCTGTTCCGGTCCATCGACGGCGGCGCGGCGTTCGGATTCCCGGACACCCCCGACGACGCCACCAGGGCCGGGCTCGTCAGCGGCAAGGACCAGATCATCGACCGGAGCATCCAGGACGCGTACATCCACGCCATCCGCCGCGCCAGGAGCTTCATCTACATCGAGAACCAGTACTTCCTCGGCAGCTCCTACTGCTGGAAGCCCGATGGCATCAAGCCGGAGGACGTCGGCGCGCTGCACCTCATCCCTAAGGAGCTGTCGCTAAAGATCGTGAGCAAGATCGAGGCCGGCGAGCGGTTCGCCGTTTACGTCGTCGTGCCCATGTGGCCGGAGGGCATCCCAGCGAGCGGCTCCGTGCAGGCCATCCTCGACTGGCAGAGGAGGACCATGGACATGATGTACACTGACATTGCGCAGGCGATCCAGGCAAAGGGGATCAACGCCGACCCCAAGGACTACCTCACCTTCTTCTGCCTCGGGAACCGGGAGGCGAAGAAGGCGGGGGAGTACGAGCCCACGGAGGAGGCGGAGCCTGACACGGACTACATCAAGGCGCAGCAGAACAGGAGGTTCATGATCTACGTCCACACCAAGATGATGATCGGTACGTCGTAATCCATCTCTAAGAACCCTTTTGATCTGTCCCTATTCTTTGTCTCGATGATGTATTGATTTTGAATTTCTGTGGAAAAGTGGACGACGAGTACATCATCGTCGGCTCGGCGAACATCAACCAGAGGTCCATGGACGGCGCGCGGGACTCGGAGATCGCCATGGGCGCGTACCAGCCGCACCACCTGGCGGCGGCGAGCCGGCCGGCGACGGGCCAGGTGCACGGGTTCCGGATGGCGCTGTGGTACGAGCACCTTGGCGCGGTGGACGACTCATTCACCCGGCCGGAGACCGTCGAGTGCGTGCGCAAGGTGAACGCCATGGCGGACAGGTACTGGGACCTGTACGCCGGCGACGGGCCCGAGCGCGACCTCCCGGGCCACCTGCTCACCTACCCCGTCGCGATCGCCGCCGACGGCACCGTCACGCAGCTGCCCGGGGTGGAGTTCTTCCCGGACACGCAGGCGCGGGTGCTTGGCGCCAAGTCCGACTACCTCCCGCCAATCCTCACCACATAGGCATGCTTTGGATTGCACTGATCGTCTTCTTTTTCTTTGGTTTCGATCTGAAGATTTTTCTCATTTTTTGTTGGAATAAGAACACGCTAGTTCTTGGATCAGTTTTGAAAATAAGGAATGATGAAATATTGTCAAAGGATTTCTCAAACATCATTCGATTTGTCTGACATTCACATTATTTGGCATAGATAGTGAACCTTTTTACGGTCCTTGGAAATACACAAGTGGTATCAAGATTATAACTTGAGTGGTCCCTGGATACAGAGACACAAATGCATATGCTTAGGGCAAGTATAACGATACGGTCTCATGGGTTATCTCATGTATGTCTTAAGACAATTTATCAGATAACCTCTACAATGTGTGGCTATTTCTAGTTGTATAATAACAAGTCTTAATTTATGGATGGGAAAAGAAATACTTATGAGTTTTCATGGCAACTATAATTCCTACACTCGCCTCAACTCTTGTCACCTTCATTTATTACAATCTAAACTAGAATCTAGTAAACCATATTTGACACAGCTTATTAAAAAATATTTTTTTACATAAACAAGTGGTGGGTGTGCCAAACAGCTAGCTTCAGCGACAATTTATTAGTTAGAATGAACGAAAAGTAGCTTTTCAAGTCTAAGTTGTGCTAAATAGAGCCTAATAAGAGTGGATTGTAGGATTCTAGATTTTAGGGACTCAAATTGTGAAATCTAGGGTAAAATCTACTCTGTTTATTTTATCTTTGGATTGTAAAAGTTGAATCTAAGAATCCATAGTGAAAATAAAGAGGTCATAATAATTCATTGGATTATAAAAAGTCATGAGAAGCTAATTGTAAAATTGTGATTAAAACTCAAATAAATAGATATATTATCAGATCGTATACTACATGTAATATTATTTGAACTAGAATATGGTAAATGTTGAGGAGAGGTATTATGAGATTTTGGATTTTGGAGGTTCAAATTATGGAATTTGAGGCAAAACCTTCCCTATTTGTTTTAGCTTTGAATTGTAAGAGATGAATCTAAGAAATCGTAGTGGAAACAAACATGACCTAGATTTTGAGTTCTCTTCGAGTAAATCGAATTACTATTTATTACCAGCACTATTAAATCGAAGAAGTTGACCATCCAAAAGATTTTTGTACTGTGTTGAAATGTATCTCATGCATTTCGGGAGGGTGTTGGACAAAAAGCAATTCTCCTCATCGGTCATCACCGACGAACTATATGCGGCTGTGGAGCCTGTGCCCGCGTTGTTGGTGTCTGTCGAAGTGCGTAGTCGACACTTCCCCCGGACCTGCTCTGGGCAGCCCGCGGAGGTTCTTTTTCGGAGGGGCTAGACACTTGCGGAGAGTTTCTGCGTTAGGGACGAGTTAGGGAGAAGCTTGACACGGGGAGTTTTACGTGGTTCGGGCCGCCGGAGCGTAAAACCCTACGTCCACAGTGAGCAGAGGTGCTCGCTGTATTGCTTGTTGCTCAGAACCGGAGTCCTGAGCTTGAGGGTGAGTGATGTCTAGAGTGCGAGTTCACAGAGTTCGAACCCTTGCTAACGTTGCCTACCCGAGCCTTTTATAGTCCAAGGCTCGAGTGGCTTATCTGCAGTTATGCCGGTAGTTGTCTCTGGCGAAGGCTTCCGAGTCTTCGTTCTGCCACCCTGCCCATGCCGCAAGCTAGTCGTAGTGGTTGATGATGGCAGGGACGGCAGAGGATGTCTTGTTGCTGTGTTTATTGGCGGGCAGGCTCTGACACGGCGCGCCAGTCTGCGATGTGACTGGGCGCAGTGGCACCTGACAGAGGCGTGCTCCGCGTATCCGCGTCTTGGGAAGGCGCGGGCCTTGAATACCTTGTACGGGCAAGGTATGGCGCGTCTTTACGCCAGCTGCTGTAACACCCCAAATTTTTATTCAAAACCCAAAACCATGTTCAGAGGGGAATTTAAAAATTTTTGGACGTGTTGCATGTTTTGCAAAAATTCAAATTCAAACTGGAATTCAAATTAGACTCAAAACAGAAAAGAAATGGAAAAAGAAAAAGAAAAACGGGAAAAAAACCGGCCAGTGGGCCGAAACCCGCCAGCCGGCCCAGCTTTCCCCGCGCAGCCCGCCCCCGCGCGCGCCGCGCTGCCTCTCACCGACGGGTGGGACCCGCCTGTCATCCCTAACCCCGCGACCCCGGACTTTTCCCCGAGCGCGCGCGATCGCAACCGATCGGGAAACCCGTCTCGTCGCCCGAATTCTGGTCCCAGAGGACTCCAACTCGATCACAACAGACCCACCGCCCTTCCCCGGCTATAAAAACCCCCGATCCGATCAGTTTTTCCCACGCGGTCGCCGATTTTTACTCCGGTGAGCGCCGAGACTTCGCCGGTGAATTCTGGCCGATCTAAGCTCGGAAACTCTGATCTAACTCGCTGGTCTTGATCCACCGCCTCCGGGGAACTTTGCAGGTGCAGAAAACTCGGAGACTTACGGTGTAAATCCAGCGCCGACGAGCTTCGCCGTGGTTTTGCCTCGGACCTCGCCGCCGATCACTTTCCAGGACCCCCGAGCTCGAGAAAACCCCCGAGGTGAGATCCCTGACCTCCCCTCTACCGATCTATGCCATAAGATCACAGTTCTAGGTAGAATTCTCGCGGATCCGAAACTTTCCGGCGAGATCGCCGCTTCCCGCCGCCGTGCGCCGCCGGCAGCGCCGCCCGCGCTCGATCAGAGCGACGTGGCCGCTTGTGCGTCGTTTATTTTAAATCGCACGGTAGACTTTAAATCCCCGCGTACCGGTTCGATGTTATAATCTCAGCCGTCGGTTTAATATCGGACGGTCCACGTCAGCCCCGCATTATAAAGACTGGAATTCTTACGTGCTACCCCCTCGGGTTCTCTGGAATTGAGAGCTAGCCCCGGAAACTTCAGATCTAGCCCCTGGAACTCCAGAAAATCGTGTAAATTTATTTAAAAATCAGTTTTAGCCCCTGGACTTAATAGAAATTAGGAAAAACACCTCTGATAAGTGTAGCTAGACCCCTGGAAATTATGGAAATAATATTATAGACCCTGTAATGGGGTGAATTCATTATTTTAGGCCTGTTTAGTATTTAATTTAAAACATTGAATATGTAACTAGTGTTTAAAAATTAAAAAGGGGGACAAACATAATTGTCAAAATTTATTAAAAACTTTCTCAGTACTTAGAAAACTTTGGAGTGAGATAAAAATGTATTTTTGGGCTGAAATAAATCTGTTTCATCTATTATTCACATTTAATTAGTATAGGGACACATGTTTAAGTAAATAATAGTTATAGAAAAATAGGGAAAATAATTATGAAATAGTCTACATCAGAAGCCAAAGTCAAAATATGTTATTAAATTATTTAGGACCAGAACCTATACTGTTTAGGTGATGTATATTACTAATTTCATAATAAAATACACAATTATGCATAGGAATATAAATCTGAAAATATAGCAACTAGTAAATGATAAATGGAGTTTCTAAAATACAAAGAGTTCAGTTTAAGTGTGGTAGAAATTCTGAAGGCACATATGGAGAAGAAAAATACTTTTCATACACATTTGGTAGTAAAAAGGTGAAGTAGTTGAATATAAGAAATTTATTGGAAACCCATATAAATAGTATGTAAGTATAAAGGTGGACACAAAAGTAGGAATCATATACACATGGTTAAAAGTGCATGCAAGCCACAACTTAACACACATAAAGTAACCCCAACACATATAATGGTAAAGAACTTTTATAAATGTGAATGTGTGGTTTGTATAAAGTAGAAGTGTGAACTATGTCTTATGATTGTTGTTTTTCTTTTGCTATGTGTGATGATATGAAGTAGAACCTGCTCAAGAGCAAGTTATTCCTTTCCAAGATCAGGACTACCAATTTCAAGAGCAGCAAGAAGGAGGCAAGTGTCCTTGACCACTTTGATCCTATGCTAGGATGTGTAGATAGAATTATTTGCATTGTCAAATGAAATATGAAACCCATGCTAGGGAGGTTTCCCTAAAATTGCATTACCTTGTTTCCTTGTAGCTTGGGTTGGGATTTATTTTGTCATGTCATTTTATTTACATGCATATGCTTAGCCATGCTTAGAATGGGATATTTGGGATATGAGATCATCAGTTTATTTTACCATACTCTTGAATGAGCTATTGTGAGTTATGTAGAGGTAGGGATCAAGGCAAGTTGGATGTTTTGGTTGTGTGCTGGGTGCACGAGACTTGGGTTTGTGTTTAGTACTTGCCTGGATCCTAAGGACCGGTTCATGGAGCATGTAACCCGGCTTTACAGTGCCAACCACATGCTGAGATGGGGCAGCTTGGCCAATTAATTAGGTGTATCCCCGGCGTAGTATGGGTGTGTTGGATGGTGCGGGGAGTAGGTGTCAGCTGGACTACCATATGAACCGCAAGGCTCAAGAGGGGGCCACTGCAGCGGGGTTGGAGCCTCTTGTATGCTGTTAGGGGTGAAACCTCAGTGGGCCCACACTCGTCGGGAATCCCTTTGTAAAGGCTTTGTAGTGATCTCCTGGCTGCACACCTGGGAAGTGTGAATGTGGATCGTAGCCACTGGCATAATGGAGGTTCTTTTAGTCCACCCGGCAACGGGGGATGAAATCACTACTTGTGGGTACAGTGGTACAAACTCTGCAGAGTCAAAACTGTCTTGACAGCCGTGCTCACGGTTAAGAGCGGCCTGGACTTATTCATGATTAGAGGAGTGAAGGTTTTTGGGAGTTGTGGATGTTAAGCGGGGAGCTTAACATTGGAAATGATGTTGGGAGCGTACTATTTCTAGCATCGCTGCAAGGACCCAAAGGTCTCTGGGTACCTTCTACCTTTCAGTGCGTTGAGGTGGGAAAACTGGAGGGAGAGCTGGGTGGTCATGCAGACCGACGAGCACGATCGTCTGCAGCTCCCGACCGCTGGCCCAACCACCGAGCGTTGCTTCTGGGAGGAGGTCCTAGAGTTGGAGCAGGAGTACGCACCGGTCTTGGAGTGGATCCGGTTCTTGGCCAACGAGGGGCTAACGTCCCTGATGGTGCTGATGGATTTCATGTCACGCCGTATTGCGCCCTTGCAGCAGCGCAGTCGCCCACCATGGTACTACACTGGTGAGGAGGACTGTACCAAGTTGGAGAGGGGTCCCAGCTCTGATCCTTCCGATGAGGAGCTGTACGAGATGGTGGGTAAGGTGAGCGGCGACTTCATCCCTAGTGGCGACCCCGCCTTCCCGTCCTCTGCCACTCCCCTCTTATTAGAGCCGCAGAGGAGGTTAGAGCTACTGCGGAAGATGCCGAACCTCGACGACATCGGGATCGCCGTCCGACAGGTTGGGGATACCTTCCGGGGCATCTCGATCCCGGGAACCGAGCGCTCCGGATCGGGGCGCGAGGCGTTTGTCGCTGCCCAACTCGTCCCAAGAGCCGGTGGAACTCAAGCCGCCGACAAGGGGAAGGGGAAGGAGCCGGCCCCCGGGCATCCGGAGAAGAAACGCGCCCGGTCTCCTCCGAGGGCGCCGCCTGCACCGAGTCAGGGAGCCGGAGCACCCTTGCACCCATCTCCCGGGGGCGCTGGTCCATCGAGTGGCGACCTGAAGAGGCCCCGGGTGTCCCACTCCAGCGGGTCTCTTCCCGGACAGCGGCAGTCCGAAGAACCCCAAGCGTCCCGCCATCCTTCCTCAGGTGGAGGGGCTTCTAGGATGGACGCTGGTGGGGCGACGCCGGGGAGTGTGCCGGGGGTCCAGATGCCACAGCCCACGACCGTTCCAGCCGCAGGTCCTAGCGGTTCAACTGCGGCCCAGAGGTCGGGGCTACAAGCCCATTGGAGCGCTCATGTCGCCCAGTAAGTGTTGCTCCTTCTGGCTTGTAGGAGTAGCGTTCTCGTCTTCTCTTTTAGCCTGAGAGCTTTCTTTTCCTGCAGGGACCGACCGGCTGCCGGGGGCGGGCCTCTTACCCGGCCATCTCCAATTGGCAGAGGCTCCGCGCCACAACATCTGGGAACCGCGGTGGTTCCAATGGCCCCCAAGTCGGCGGGGGCTTCTTTTGTGCCGACGAGTTCGCCCTCCGCGGTGGCTGCGACCGCACCTGTCCACCCTCCTTCACCAGCCCGGAAGTCCGGTGCTGAGGCTGGAAGGGCCGTTGTAGGTGCAGTTGCTGGCTCCCTGGCTCCCTCAGGACAGCGTCTTGCTCCGGTTGCTGAGGCACCGGCACCTCCACCGGTCCTAGACGCGACAGGGGAGGTCAGGGGCACGACTCCTGTCCCCTCTGTCCCGCCGCCCATTTGGGATGCCCTAGGGCATGTCCAGACCAGCGTCTGACAGTTCCAGGCCGCCTTTGAGCGGGAGCGAGGGGCGCTGGCCGGAGAGAGGGAACACCTTCTTAGCTGGGAGCACCTCCTGCAGCAGCGGACCCAGGAGGCTAAGGCGGAGCTTGACTCGAGGCAGTCGAGACTTGAGGCCATGAGTGCTCTGCTTGACACTCAGAAGAAAGCCATCAACCGCCTGGACTCGGAGACCCGGCGGCTCCGCGCTTTCTACCGCGAGGCCCTAGCCCAGGTTGAAGCCAAGGCCGAGGCGCGCTCTGCCGCCGCGGAGGAGTTGCGGCTGCAGGTATCTCGTCGAGAGTGCGCCGTCGCTGATCGGGAACGTGCTGCAGCGGCCGAGGAGGAGTAGATTGCCGCACAGCTAAAGGCCAAAGAGGGCGAGCTGAGGGCTCGGGCCGAGGAGATGGAGCTCCGCGAGTCGCCTGCTGCTGCGAGGGAGGAGCAATTCTCCCGGGAGCGCCAGGCGGCGTTGGATCGCGAGCTCGTGGCTCGCCAAGAGGTAGAGAATCTCCAATCTTCGCGGTCTACCGAGGCCCAGGCAGTCTCGGCTTTATTGCCGAGGCGGGGTCCGCCTTGGTTCCTCTTGGTTTCAGCCTAGTGCGG
Source organism: Neostapfia colusana (assembly GCA_030760725.1). Classification (NCBI taxonomy): domain Eukaryota; kingdom Viridiplantae; phylum Streptophyta; class Magnoliopsida; order Poales; family Poaceae; genus Neostapfia; species Neostapfia colusana. The sequence continues at coordinate 2,228,027 of JASWHV010000005.1, read as the reverse complement.
ATGGAGGCTCCAGCGCAGAGATGTCCGAGGCAATCCCGGCACTTGAGTCCATCGGCGGCAAGCTAGGCCGACTCGAAGCGGTGATCGCCGACGAGCTTGAGGTGGACGGACGGGGCCTGGTGAAGGAGGTCGCTACGCACGTACTGGCGTGGTTCCGGAGCCAAGACCCTTCCTTCTCTCTAGAGCCAGTCCGTCTAGGGCCCATTGCCGAGCGGGAGGAAGCTGCCAGGGCCGAGGTCGAGGACGTGGCCGCCCTTTTGGCCTCTAGGTTCCAACGGGAGTCCGGGGACTCTTAGGCATCTGCCCCCGTGGCCACAAGGCCCTTGTCGGTACCCTCAATACCGGGTACCCCCGCGCGCAGCGTAAAACTTCCTAAGGACCTCGCTCCCTCTGCAGGGGCGAGGTTTGAAGGCGCCACGTGTCCAACGGGGCCGGAGCTCCCCTCCCCAACGAGGATAGCTCCGAGCCTGCCACGTGGCCCAGGAGGTCGGACCTCGCCCCCTCTGCAGGGGCGAGCTCCGGAGGCGCCACGTGTCCAGCAGGGCCGGGGCTCTCCTCTCCTCAAAGGATAGCTCCGGGCCTGCCACGTGGCCCGGAAGACCGGACCTCGCCCCCCTCCACGGGGGTGAGCTCCGAAGGCTCCACGTGTCCAGTGGAGCCGAAGCTCCCCCTCTCTCAGAGGAGAGCTCCGGGTCCGACACGTGGCCAGCAGAGCAGTGCTGCCGCTCGGCGCGGTGGGCAGCAGGAGTAAAGGCGCGCCATGCCTTTACCGTACAAGGTATTCAAGGCCCGTGCCTTCTCAAGACGCGGAGATGCGGAGCACGCCTCTGTCAGGTGCCGTTGCGTCCAGTCGCATCACAGACTGGCGCACCGTGTCAGAACCTGCCAGCCAATAAACACAGCGACAAGACATCCCCTGCCGCCCCTGCCGTCATCAACCACTACGACTAGCTTGCGGCATGGGCAGGGCGGCAGAACGATGACTCGGAAGCCTTCGCCAGAGACAACTACCAGCATAACTGCAGATACGATAGCCGACAGGAAATCTCCCCGGGACCACCTGTCGGGTCCCGCCCCCCCTTGTAAGCCACACGAGCCTTGGACTATAAAAGGCTCGGGTAGGCGACGTTAGCAAGGGTTCGCACTCCAGCAACTCATACGCTAGGCATAACTCATCCTCAAGCTCAGGACTCCGGTTCTGAGCAACAAGCAATACAGCGAGCACCTCAGCTCACCGTGGACGTAGGGTTTTACGCTCCGGCGGCCCGAACCACGTAAAACTCGCCGTGTCAAGCTCCTCCCTAACTCGTCCATACGCTCAGGCTCTCCGCAAGTGACTAGCCCCTCCGAAAAAGAACCTCCGCGGGCTGCCCAGTGCAGGTCCGGGGGAAGTGTCGATCACACACTTCGACATTTGGCGTGCCAGGTAGGGGGCTTTTTCCTTGCGCGACGAGCTTCTGCCGAAGAAGATGACCAAGCTTCCTTCAGCGGCAAGCTCTCCTCCCCCGCGTTCACGACGGACCGTGACCAGCGGGGAGTATGTGTCAACACACTCTGGACGGAGTGTGTCGGCGCAAGCTGGAAGCCAGCAGCCGACTCCGGCAACGCCGACTCCGGCAATGCAGGCGCCAGCTAGCGTGAGATCTTCTGCAGCGCTGAGCGTTCCCCACGGGGGTGCGCTGGCTGCAGCAAGAGCGCTACTGCGCAATCCACCTGTTGGGGACGCGCCCCATTCAGCGACCCAGCAGTGGATTCGCGAAGTAGACCGTCTCGTCATCACCGCCGCAAACCCTTGACTTCGGCGGGGACGACGCTCCGGCCAACCGGCTGTGTCGCTGATGTGCACGCCGACGGTTGACGGACAGACGGCGGATTCTAGCTCCACCAGGCTTCCGTCGACGGACCTGAGGACTGAGCTGGAACGATGCCACCTGGGCCAAGACGCGCGAGTGTTCCTCGAGCGGCGACGAGAAAGGCGTCGCAGCCAAGAGGCCGGCGTCAGCATGACGACTGCCTCAACCCTGCATGAGGCGCAGACTTTCACCACGCGAACTCTGCCCCAGGCATACGCCACGTAGCATATGCCACAGCCATATGTCCTGCAAACGGCGCCCCCGGTCTATGGCGCAGCCTTGCCCATACCGGGGTACACTGTGCCAGCAGCGAACCAAGCATTCGCGGCACCAACGCCTGCAGCAACAGGGGCAGGATGTGCGGCCCTGGCGCCCCACCTCCGCTTCGCGAGGTGGCCTCGCAAGTTTCGGCCGCACCTGCCCGAGAAGTACGACGGCAACGTCAACCCGGCGGAGTTCCTCCAGATCTACTCCACCGCCGTACTTGCCGCAGGAGGGGATGAGGCCGTCATGGCCAACTACTTCCCCGTCGCCTTGACCGGCCCAGCCCGGTCTTGGCTTATGAACCTCCCCCAGGGTTCCATAACTTCCTGGGGAGAGCTCTGCCGGCAGTTCATTGCCAACTTCGGCAGTTCCTACACCCGTCAAGGCACGGGGCTTGACCTCCACGCCATCAAACAACAACCTGGGGAATAACTGCGCTCCTTCATCCAGCGGTTCTCCTAGTTACGCAACACCATCCCCCACATCCCGAATGCATCAGCAGTGATCGCATTCCGACAAGGTGTGAGGGTCAAGAAGATGCTCGAGAAGTTGGCCACCAGGGAGGTGCAGGACATCTCGGGGCTCTTCAGCCTGGCGGACAAGTGCGCCGGGGCGGAAGACGGGTGTCATTGGCACTCACTGCCAGCTTCCGAAGCCGGAAGACAGCTCGAAGACGGTGGAGTTCAAGCTGAGCTCCTGACCACGTCAGACAGTCAGGAGCCAAGCACTGGCTGACTTCGTGGCTGAATGGACGCCAACGGAAGGTTGACCCAGGGGGCCACGAAGACGGTGAACCAAAGCACCGAGCTCCAGTCTTCGCCGGGCCTCACTGGACGCTCTTCTTCGACGGCTCCTCACGAAAGCAGGGGGCCAGTGCCGGCGTACTGCTTCTCATGCCATCAGGGGAGCAGTCTGGGTGCATGGTGCGTCTCAATTCCAAGGCAACCAACAACTTGGCAGAGTATGAAGCACTCATCTTTGGCCTAAAAGACAGTCCTGTCTTTGGGCGCTCGCCAGTTGTTGGCACAGGGCGACTCCCAGCTAGTTATCAAGAAAGTTAAGGGTGAATGCCCCTGCAATGACCCACACCTAGCTGCTTATCTGCACCACGTGCGGATGTTGGAGAAAGACTTCCTCGCCTTGGACCTGCGCCATGTACCGCGCGCTGGCAAGGCCGCAGCTGACGACCTCTCAATGAAGGCCTCCACCGGAGCCCCTGTGCCCGAAGGAGTCTTCGAGGGGACGTTGCTGCAGCCCACAGCCCGGCCCGCCGAGCTGGGCGAAGGGGGCTGGACCAGCACCTCGAAGCTGGCGGTCCCGGCGGCCCTGCAGCCATGGACGCCGCCAAAGGATCGTAAGCGTCACTGGGGACTCCGTGTAACCCAGCGCTCAAGATCCAGAAGCTCAAGTAGTCCCGATGCATGGACCACGGAGGTCCGAGACTCCTTGAAGGACATCCTTCTTGATGAACGTGCATTTGCTGAACGGATTGTGCGGATGGCTAAGTGCTACGCGCTGGTATCTTTACTGGCGTGGCGCCACGACATCCTATTGCAGTGCATAACCCAGGAGGAAGGCTACGACTAGCTCGCAGTAGTCCACGGAGGCGAGTGCTGGGAACGTTCATCGTCCCGCACGCTGGTCAGTTAAGCTACCCGGCATGGCTCCTACTGACCGAGAGCCACCTGGACGCCGTCAAACCGGTTAGGAGATGCAATGCGTGCCAGGTCCATGCCAAGCAGACCCACACAACCGGTGCAGACGCGCACCCAAAGCCGTCGGGGGATACCGGCTCCTCTATGTCGAGGGCCAACCGGACTTCCCATGGCGGGGTCACGGGAACTACCCTTCTACATGGTGTGCGGGGCCGAAGCCATGCTTCCCCCTGAGATTGCCATGGGGGTCCCCCCGTGTCCGAGCGTACAACGAAGCCACGCAGGACCCGCTCTGCGTGATGACATGGTGCTCCAATGCTACCCCAGTAAGTTCACCATGCTTACTTAGGTGTTTATTTAAATTACGCATTAATTTATATGATCACCTTCCCACGCTCTAGACAGTGTACATCCATTGTACACTCGGGCCCTCTTTCCTGCGCTCATGCATAGAGGATAGCTCTGAACCTGCCACGTGGCCCAGGAGGTCGGACCTCGCCCCCTCCGCAGGGGCGAGCTCCGGAGGCGCCATGTGTCCAGCAGGGCCGGGGCTCTCCACTCCTCAATGGATAGCTCCGGGCTTGCCACGTGGCCCGGAAGACCGGACCTCGCCCCCCTCCGCGGGGGTGAGCTACGAAGGCTCCACGTGTCCAGTGGAGCCGAAGCTCCCTCTCTCCTCAGAGGAGAGCTCCGGGTCCGACACGTGGCCAGCAGAGCAGTGCTGCCGCCCGGCGCGGTGGGCAGCAGGAGTAAAGGCGCGCCATGCCTTTACCGTAAAAGGTATTCAAGGCCCGCGCCTTCCCAAGACGCGGAGACGCGGAGCACGCCTCTGTCAGGTGCCGTTGCGTCCAGTCGCATCACAGATTGGCGCACCGTGTCAGAACCTGCCAGCCAATAAACACAGCGACAAGACATCCCCTGCCGCCCCTGCCGTCATCAACCACTACGACTAGCTTGCGGCATGGGCAGGGCGGCAGAACGAATACTCGGAAGCCTTCACCAGAGACAACTACCGGCATAACTGTAGATACGATAGTCGACAGGCAATCTCCCCGGGACCACCTGTCGGGTCCCGGGCCCCCCCTTGTAAGCCATACGAGCCCTGGACTATAAAAGGCTCGGGTAGGCGACGTTAGCAAGGGTTCACACTCCAGCAACTCATACGCTAGGCATAACTCATCCTCAAGCTCAGGACTCAGGTTCTAAGCAACAAGCAATACAGCGAGCACCTCAGCTCACCGTGGACGTAGGGTTCTACGCTCCGGCGGCCCGAACCACGTAAAACTCACCGTGTCAAGCTCCTCCCTAACTCGTCCATACGCTCAAGCTCTCCGCAAGTGACTAGCCCCTCCAAAAAAGAACCTCCGCGGGCTGCCCAGTGCAGGTCCGGGGGAAGTGTCGACCACACACTTCGACAGCCCTGTACCTCCTTTTTTATTTTTGTTGAGTTTGTAGCCCAGCTCATGGAGCCTTGTATGAATAGACTCTTGTTATCTTCTGCGTCTTCGTGCTTTAGTCTTCTTCTTGGTTTTACCTGGCCGAGCCCTTAGCTCCGCAAGGTACTCAGAGGCCTTGACCAATCTCGAAGCTCTGCACAGACACCTTCCCCGGGTCCTTACTGTATTAAGGGCCCCGGAGGTCTCCAGGACCCGCCCCATGAGAATGGGGAGGTCCGGGCCTGCTAGCCACGTGGCGGGCCCGGAGCTCTCCTCTGAGGAGAGGGAGGTCCGGCCCCACGGGACACGTGGAGCCTTCGGACCTCTCCCCGCGGAGGGGGGGAGGTCCGGCTTCTGTCGGCCACGTGGCGGGCCCGGAGCTCCCCCCTGAGGAGAGGGAGGTCCGGCCCCGCTGGACACGTGGGACCTTTGGGTCTCGCCCCTGCGGAGGTGGCGAGGTCCGGATTCTTCGGTCTTACCTTGGAGTTCCGGTCTTGCGCGATCCCGTAGAGGCCCGCTGGTAGGTGTGTCCCATTGGTTGGGTGCACCTATCATACTCCTGCGGGGAGCTGAGGCCGAGAGGTCCTGCACACAAGTGAGGAAACGTAATTCTCCTTGGGGGCTCCCCCTCCTCTATCTCATAGTCTTATTTGGCTTACGGTCCTCATCCACTTATACGGTGCTTGGGGACTACAGTGCGCGAAGTGCCGGGAGCTCGGGGCCCCCCCTGGCCATCGGCAGGTTCCTCCAATGCAACCGCCTTTGGTAGGGCAGCAAATGCCGACTAGAGGTGAGAATGAGAAGAGGGAGCTGAGCACATGGTGAGCATACGCCGGAAGTGCAGTCATAAAAATTTAATATGTAATTTAAATGAGCACCAGGGAAGAGCAAAGTAGGACAAGTTTCTTTTCATATAAATTTCAATAGGAGGAAGGCATGCTAAACATGGAGGCCACGACCCGCCCCATTAAGAAGGGAAGCAAGACTCTACGCGCTTGGGGTTAGAACGAGGCAAAGCTGAACGTAGTCCTGGACCGTCCCCTGAGGCTTAGCTGCTCCGAGCGCTGTTCCTGGACTCTATGGAATCTATTACAAAAAGAAGAGACTGTCCTATTATTGCTCTAGGGGTAGAACTTACGAAGGTGTTCTATGTTCCAAGGGTTCGGGAGTGGGTCCCCATCCACGGTGGAAAGGCGTACGCACCCGGGAAGGCACACTTTTGTGACTCGGAAGGGACCTTCCCAACTTGGGGAGAGGTTGTGGGTCCCTTCGCGAGAAAGTATGCGCCGCAGCACCAGGTCGCCTTCCTGCAGCTCCCGGGCACGCACAGACCTCTGGTGGTAGCGGCGGAGCGCTTGTCTATACCGTGCGTTATGGAGTGCTGCATGCAATCAGACCTCGTCGACAAGGTCGATTTGTCCACGCCGGACGTTGTCCTGTGCGGCTTCGTCGTAAGCTCGGACACGGTGAGACTTCATGGTGATCTCTGGGGGAAGCACAGCTTCGGCCCCATACACCATGAAGAAGGGTGTCTCTCCGGTGGCCGGGCTCTGGGATGTCCGGTTAGCCCATAGTGTGCTCGGAAGTTCATCCACCCAATTGACACCATGTTTCTTCAGGCTGGCATAGGTACGAGTCTTGAGGCCCCGAAGAATCTCGGCGTTGGCCCTCTCGACTTGCCCATTGCTCTTTGGGTGAGCAACAGAGGCATAGCACACCTGGATGCCGAGGTCTTCGCAGCAGTCTTGGAACGCTGCGCTGGTGAACTGGGTCCCGTTGTCGGTGATGATTCTGTTCGGGACCCCGAACTGGCAGACAATCGACTTGATGAACTTTACTGCGGATTGCTTGTTGATGGTGGCGACTGGTGTGGCTTCCGGCCACTTGGTGAACTTGTCGATGGCGACATAGAGGTATCGAAATCTACTGACGGCTCTGGGGAATGGTCCCAGGATGTCCAACCCCCATACGGCAAACGACCATGAGGGCGGGATCATCTGTACCGCCTGAGCCGGTGTATGGATCTGCTTGGCGTGGAACTGGCACGCCTTGCAGCTCTCGACCAGCATGACGGCATCCTGGAGTGCTGTCGGCCAGTAGAAGCCATGCCGGAAGGCTTTATCGACAAGCGTGCGTGAGGAAGAGTGACTCCCACATTCGCCTCCATGGATCTCAGCGAGCAAGTCGCAACCTTCCCCCTGGGTTATGCACCGCAATAGGACGTGATTGGCGCCACGTCGGTAGAGATCCCCTTCTACCAATGCGTATCTCTTAGCCATGCACAAGATCCGTTCAGCGGATACACGTTCATCAGGGAGGATGTTGTCTTTCACGTAGTCCCGGATCTCCGTGATCCATGCATCGGGTCTGACTTGAGCGTCTGGATCTTGAGCGCTGGGTTGCACGGAGTCCCCAGTGACGCTTACCATCCTTGGCGGCGTTCATGGCTGCAGGGCCGCCGGGACCGCCAGCTTTGAGGTGCTGGTCCAGCCCCCTTCACCCGGCTCGGTGGGCCGGGCTATGGGCCGCAGCAACGTCCTCTCGAAGACTCCTTCGGGCACAGGGGCTCCGGTGGAGGCCTTCGTTGAGAGGTCGTCAGCTGCGGCATTGCCAGTGCGCGGTACGTGGCGCTGGTCCAAGTCGAGGAAGTCTTTCTCCAACATCTGCACGTGGAGCAGGTAAGCAGCTAGCTGTGGGTCATTGCAGGAGCATTCACCCTTAACTTGCTTGATAACTAGCTAGGAGTCGCCCTGTGCCAACAACTGGTGAGCGCCCACAGACAAGGCTGTCTTTAGGCCAAACTGCTCCCCCGATGGCATGAGAAGTAGTACGCTGGCACCGGCCCCCTGCTTTCGCGAGGAGCCGTCGAAGAAGAGCGTCCAGTGAGGCCCGGTGAAGGCCGGAGCTCGGTGCTCTGGTTCACCGTCTTTGTGGCCCCTTGGGTCAGCCTTCGTTGGCGTCCACTCAGCCACGAAGTCATCCAGTGCTTGGCTCTTGACTGCATGACGAGGAAGGAAGTCCAGCTCAAACTCCGCCAGCTCCGCTGCCCATTTAGTGACATTGCCAGTCGCGTGGGAGCTGTGAAGGATAGCCTTCAGCAGATAGGAGGTGACCACCGAGACCCGGTGGGCTTGGAAGTAGTGGCGGAGCTTCCTGGACGCCACGAGCACTGCATACAGCAGCTTATGGACCTCCAGGTACCTTGTGTTGGTGTCATGGAGGACCTCGCTGATGTAGTAGACAGGCCTCTGGATGGTCCGGACCCTCCCTCCCAGGCCAGAGATATCTTCATCCATGGGCTCAGGCCTACGGGAGGTGGGTGGGTCCAGGGAGGCTGCCGGGAGCTGATACTCGAAGGCTCCCAAGCCGCCTTGGGCCTCCAGGAGGTCCCGCTGATTTTTCGGGAGCTCTGGGAGGTCCCGTTGGACTTCCGAGAGGTTCTGTTGGACCTCCAGGGGGTCCCGTTGCACCTCCGGGAGGTCCCGCTGGTCCTCCGGGAGGTTGTCATGTTGGTCCGGGGGTCCGTCTTGGACCTCCAGGGGGTTGTCTTGGAGATCCGGGGGGTCGTCTTGGACCTCCGGGGTTTCCTGACGCCTGTCTCCTGCTACCGGAGCAGGCTGTGGCGATGAGAGGTCCGGCCGCTCTACGACGAGGACCATACTCACCACTTCAGCTGTCGTCGCGATGTAGAGCAACAAATGCTCTTCGGGCTCGGGGGCTACCATTATGGGTAGGGTCGTCAGGAGTTGCTTCAACTCCTGGAAAGCTTCTTCTACTTCGTCGGTCCAAGCAAATGGGCCGGATTTGTGCAGGAGCTTAAAGAAGGGGAGTGCTCGCTCTGCTAACCTTGGTATAAACCGACTCAGTGCGGCTAGGTATCCCATGAGTTTCAGGACTTCTTTGATGCGGGCGGGGGGCCGCATCAAGTCGATGGCCTTGATCTTCTCTGGGTTAGCCTAAATTCCTCGGTGTGAGACCAGGAATTCTAAGAGTTTTCCAGAGGATACGCTGAACACACACTTGTCGGGGTTCAGCTTGGTACGCGTAGAGCGCAGTTTGTCGAAGACTAAGGCCATGTTATCTAGTAGGGATGAACTCTGCCTGACCTTAACAACGATGTCATCGACATACACCTCAACTAAGTCTCTTATCAACTCCCCGAAGGTTTTGTGCATTGCACGTACAAAGGTGGGGAGAGCGCTCTTTAGGCCATAAGGCATAGAGACATAACAGTACAGACCGTCTACTGTGATGAAGGAGGTGTGCTCTTCATCTTCTCTAGACACAGGGATCTGATGGAAACCCGAGTAGGCGTCTAGGAAGCATAGCATATCGCAGCCTGATGTCGAGTCTACTATTTGATCTATTCTAGGGAGAGGGAATGGATCTTTGGGACATGCCTTATTGAGACTGGTGTAGTCGATGCACATCCAGAGCTTCCCGCCGGCCTTCGGGACAACAACAGGGTTTGCCAACCACCGGGGGTGGTGGACTTCCCATATGAAGTCAGCGTCCAACAGCTTCTTGATTTCTTCGCGGATGAAGTTTTGCCGCTCGATGGACTGCTTGCGGGGCTTCTGTTGGACTGGCCGGGCGTCGGGGAAGACATTTAAGTGGTGCTCGATCACCTCCCTAGGGATCCCCGGCATCTGCGACGGATGCCATGCAAACACGTCGACGTTGTGCCGGAGGAAGGTGACGAGCGCACCTTCCTATTTGCTATCTAGGCCCCCGGCTACCCGGGTGGTCTGGGTGGCATCGGCGCCAATTTGGACGAGCTTCAAGGGGACGTCGCCCTCGTCGAGGGGTTGCACATGGGGTGCTGCGGTAGAGGCACGGTGGCGTGCAGTCGGGTGGAGCCGGTCTGGTTTTGCACTGCCAGGGGCTGGTGCTCTAGCTGTTGCAAGCTCTCGAAGTGTGTGGTCCACACTTCCCCCGAATCTGCACTGGGCAGCCCGCGGAGGTTCTTTTTCAGAGGGGCTAGTCACTTGCGGAGAGCTTGAGCGTAGGGACGAGTTTGGGAGAAGCTTGACACGGCGAGTTTTACGTGGTTCGGGCCGCCGGAGCGTAAAACCCTACGTCCACGGCGAGCTGAGGTGCTCACTGTATTGCTTGTTGCTCAGAACCGGAGTCCTGAGCTTGAGGGTGAGTTACACCTAGGGTATGAGTTGCTGGAGAGCGAACCCAGGGTGCAAATGGCTAGAGTGCAAACCTTCGCTAACATTGCCTACCTGAGCCTTTTATAGTCCAAGGCTCGTGTGGCTTACAAGGGGGGCCCGGGACCCGACAGGTGGTCCTGGGGAGATTTCCTGCCGACTATCGTATCCGCAGTTATGTTGGTAGTTGTCTCTGGCGAAGGCTTTCGAGTCTTCATCTTGCTGCCCTGCCCATGCCGCATGCTAGTCGTAGTGGTTGATGACGGCGGGGGCGGCAGGGGATGTCTTGTCGCTGTGTTTATTGGCTGGCAGGTTCTGACACCGCGCGCCAGTCTGCGATGCGACTGGGCGCAACGGCACCTGACAGAGGCGTGCTCCGCGTCTTTGCGTCTTGGAAAGGCGCGTGTCGAAGTGTGCGGTCGACACTTCCCTTGGGCCTGCACTGGGCAGCCCGCGGAGGTTCTTTTTCGGAGGGGCTAGTCACTTGCGGAGAGCTTAAGCGTATGGACGAATTAAGGAGAAGCTTGACACGGCGAGTTTTACGTGGTTCAGGCCGCCGGAGCGTAAAACCCTACGTCCACGGTGAGCTGAGGAGCTCGCTGTATTGCTTGTTGCTCAGAACCGGAGTCCTGAGCTTGGGGATGAGTGATGTCTAGCGTATGAGTTGCTGGAGTGCGAACCAACAGAGTTCGAACCAACAGGGTTTGAACCCTTGCTAACGTTGCCTACCCGAGCCTTTTATTGTCCAAGGCTCGAGTGTCTTACAAGGGGGGCCCGGGACCCGACAGGTGGCCTCGGGTTGATTTCCTACTAGCTATTATATCTTGGCGCTAGCGTCGAAGTCCTCGTCCTGCCGCCCTACCCATGCCACAGGCTAAGTGTAGCGTGTAGTCGTTGGCGATGGCAGGGGAGGCAGGGCATGTCTTGTCCGGTCTTGTCGCTGCCTTCAATGGCTTACAGCTTCAGACACTGTACACCTGTCCTGATTGTGACTGGTCACAGCGCCTCCTGACAGGCGTGCGTTGCGCCTCTTCGTCTCGGGAAGGCGCAGATCTTGAATGCTTTGTACGGTAAAGGCATGGCGCGCCTTTACTCCTGCTGCCTACCGCGCCGAGCGGTAGCACTGCTCTGTTGGCCACGTGTCGGACCCGAAGCTCTCCTCTGAGGAGAGGGGGGGCTCCGGCTCCGCTGGACACGTGGAGCCTTCGGAGCTCACCCCCGCGGAGGGGGCGAGGTCCGGTCTTCCGGGCCACGCGACAGGCTCGGAGCTATCCTTTGAGGAGAGGAGAGCCCCGGCCCTGCCGGACACGTGGCGCCTTCGAAGCTCGCCCTTGTGGAGGGGGTGAGGTCCGACCTCCTGGGCCACGTGGCAGGCTCGGAGCTATCCTCCGTGGGGAGGGGAGCTCCGGCCCCGCTGGACACGTGGCACCTTCAAACCTCGCCCCTGCAGAGGGAGCGACGTCCTTAGGAAGTTTTACGCTGTGCGCAGGGGTACCCGGTATTGAGGGTACCGACAGCTCGGGTCTTGAATGCTTTGTACGGTAAAGGCATGGCGCGCCTTTACTCCTGCTGCCTACCGCGCCGGGCGGCAGAACTGCTCTACTGGCCACGTGTCGGACCCGGAGCTCTCCTTTGAGGAGAGGGGGAGCTCCAGCTCCGCTGGACACGTGGAGCCTTCGGAGCTCACCCCCGCGGAGGGGGCGAGATCCGGTCTTCCGGGCCACGTGGCAGGCTCGGAACTATCCTTTGAGGAGAGGAGAGCCCCGGCCCTGCCGGACACGTGGCGCCTTCTGAGCTCGCCCTTGCGGAGGGGGCGAGGTCCGGCCTCCTGGGCCACGCGGCAGGCCCGGAAGTATCCTCCATGGGGAGGGGAGCGCTCCGGCCCCGCTGGACACGTGGCGCCTTCAAACCTCGCCCCTGCAGAGGGAGCGAGGTCCTTAGGAAGTTTTACGCTGTGTGCGGGGGTACCCGGTATTGAGGGTACCGACAGTGGCCCCCGGGCTCACCTCGGGGGAGGTAACAAGCCCAAGGTGGGGCCTTCTCCAATCCGCGCACTTTCTTGTATTGAGTACTCCCTGTGCTGGCAGGGTTTTGACGGCTTCGGAGTTCAGCCTCTGAGGAGAGGGTGAAGCCTGGCATCGGAGCTCTGCCCTTGTGAAAGGGGGAGGTCCGGCTTCGGAGCTCGCCTCTGAGAAGCGGGGTGGTCCGGGAAGTCATCGGAGCTCAGGCCCACGAAGGGCGTGAGGTCCGGCATCAAGGCTCGCCTCTGAAAGGAGGGCGAGGGCTGGCGTCGGAGCTCGGCCCAGCTGTGGGGGCGAAGGTCCAGAAGTCGTTGGAGCTCAGGCCCACGAAGGGCATGAGGTCCGGCATCAGGGCTCGCCTCTGAAAGGAGGGCGAGGGCTGGCATCGGAGCTTGGCCCAGTTGCGGGGGCGGAGGTCCGGAAGTCATCGGAGCTCAGGCCAGCGAAGGGCGTGAGGTCCGGCATCAGGGCTCGCCTCTGAAAGGAGGGCGAGGGCTGGCGTCGGAGCTCGGTCCAGCTGTGGGGGCAGAGGTCCGGAAGTCGTCGTAGCTCAGGCCCACGAAGGGCGTGAGGTCCGGCATCAGGGCTCGCCTCTGAATGGAGGGCGAGGGCTGGCATTGAAGCTCGGCCCAGTTGACGGGGCGAAGGTCCGGAAGTCATCGAAGCTCAGGCCAGCGAAGGGCGTGAGGTCCGAAGGTCATCGGAGCTCAGGCCAGCGAAGGGCGTGAGGTCCGGAGGTCATCGGAGCTCAGGCCAGGCGAAGGGCGTGAGGTCCGGCATCAGCGCTCGCCTCTGAAAGGAGGGCGAGGGCTGGCCTCGGACCTCGGCCCAGCTGTGGGGGGCAGAGGTCCGGAAGTCATCAGAGCTCAGGCCAGCGAAGGGCGTGAGGTCCGGAAGTCATCGGAGCTCAGGCCAGCGAAGGGCGTGAGGTCCGGAGGTCATCGGAGCTCAGGCCAGCGAAGGGCGTGTGGTCCGGAGGTCATCGGAGCTCAGGCCAGCGAAGGGCGTGAGGTCCAGAAGTCATCGGAGCTTAGGCCAGCGAAGGGTGTGAGGTCCGGCATCAGCGCTCGCCTCTGAAAGGAGGGCGAGGGCTGGCCTCGGAGCTCGGCCCAGCTACGGGGGCGAAGGTCCGGAAGTCATCGGAGATCAGGCCAGCGAAGGGCGTGAGGTCCGGAAGTCATCGGAGCTCAGGACAGCGAAGGGCGCGAGGTCCGGCATCAGCGCTCGCCTCTGAAAGGAGGGCGAGGGCGGGCATCGGAGCTCGGCCCGTCTGTGGGGGCAAAGGTCCGTAAGTCATCGAAGCTCAGGCCCACGAAGGGCGTGAGGTCCGGCATCAGGGCTCGCCTCTGAAAGGAGGGCAAGGGCTAGCGTCGGAGCTCGGCCCAGCTGTGGGGGCGGAGGTCCGGAAGTCATCGGAGCTCAGGCCAGCGAAGGGCGTGAGGTCCGGCATCAGCACTCGCCTCTGAAAGGAGGGCAAGGGCTGGCGTCGGAGCTCGGCCCAGCTGTGGGGGCGGAGTCCGGTACTGCTCAGAAGTCCTCCCTTTCCTGTCCCTTAGTCTCATTTGGCTTACTGTCCCGGGCCAGAATACGGGGCTTGGGTAATCTAGTGCACTTGGTCCCGGAGGTCTGGCCCCCAACCCCAGTAAGGGTGCAACCGTCCGGCCCCCTGGTACTCAGACCGTAGCGCTGGGGGTCAGAGTGTGCATGCTTTGGGTGCAGCACCGGGCAAAGCAAGGCTCCTGACCCCCCAGTCTAGCGTAGGTCTTTTCTCGGAGGAGACCAACTGGCGGTACAATACCCTTACAGGCGGAGGTCCGGAAGTCATCGGAGCTCAGGCCAGCGAAGGGCGTGAGGTCCGGAAGTCATCGGAGCTCAGGCCAGCGAAGGGCGTGAGGTCCGGCATCAGCACTCGCTTCTGAAAGGAGGGCGAGGGCTGGCCTCGGAGCTCGGCCCAGCTGTGGGGGCGGAGGTCCGGAAGTCATCGGAGCTCAGGCCAGCGAAGGGCGTGAGGTCCGGCATCAGCACTCGCCTCTGAAAGGAGGGCAAGGGCTGGCGTCGGAGCTCGGCCCAGCTGTGGGGGCGGAGTCCGGTACTGCTCAGAAGTCCTCCCTTTCCTGTCCCTTAGTCTCATTTGGCTTACTGTCCCGGCGTGGGTAATCCAGTGCACTTGGTCCCGGAGGTCTGGCCCCCAACCCCAGTAAGGGTGCAACCGTCCGGCCCCCTGGTACTCAGACCATAGCGCTGGGGGTCAGAGTGCGCATGCTTTGGGTGCAGCACCGGGCAAAGCAAGGCTCCTGACCCCCCGGTCTAGCATAGGTATTTTCTCGGAGGAGACCAAATGGCGGTACAGTACCCTTACAGGGGGAGGTCCGAAAGGCCCCCGAGCCTCTGGCAGGTACCCCAAGCACTACCACCTGCGGCAGGATGGCAAATATCGACTATGCATGAGCGCAGGAAAGAGGAACCGAGTGTACAATGGATGTACACTGTCTAGAGCGTGGGAAGGTGATCATATAAATTAATGCGTAATTTAAATAAACACCTAAGTAAGCATGGTGAACTTACTGGGGGTAGCGTCGGAGCGCCATGTCATCACGCAGAGCGGGTCATTCGTGGCTTCGTCGTATGCTCGGACATGGGGGGACCCCCATGGCGATCTCAGGGGGAAGCATGGCTTCGGCCCCGCACACCATGTAGAAGGGTAGTTCCCGTGACCCGGCCCTGGGAAGTCCGGCTGGCCCTCGGCATAGAGGAGCCGGTATCCCCCGACGGCTTTGGGTGCGCGTCTACACCGGTTGTGTGGGTCTGCTTGGCGTGGACCTGGCACGCATTGCATCTCCTAACCGGTTTGACGGCGTCCAGGTGGCTCTCGGTCAGTAGGAGCCATGCCGGGTGGCTTAACCGACCAGCGTGCGGGACGATGAGCGTTCCCAGCACTCGCCTCCGTGGACTAATGCGAGCTAGTCGCAGCCTTCCTCCTGGGTTATGCACCGCAATAGGATGTTGTGGTGCCACGCCAGTAAAGATACCAGCGCGTAGCACTTAGCCATCTGCACAATCCGTTCAACGAATGCACGTTCATCAGGAAGGATGTCCTTCAAGGAGTCCCGGACCTCCGTGGTCCATGCATCAGGACTACTTGAGCTTCTGGATCTTGAGCGCTGGGTTGCACGGATTCCCTAGTGACACTTACGATCCTTTGGCGGCGTCCATGGCTGCAGGGCCGCCGGGACCGCTAGCTTCGAGGTGCTGGTCCAGCCCCCTTCGCCCGGCTCAGCGGGCCGAGCTGTGGGCCGCAGCAACGTACTCTCGAAGACTCCTTCGGGCACAGGGGCTCCGGTGGAGGCCTTCGTTGAGAGGTCTTCAGCTGCGGCCTTGCCAGCGCACGGTACATGGCGCAGGTCCAAGGCGAGGAAGTTTTTCTCCAACATCCGCATGTGGAGCAGAAAAGCAGCTAGCTGTGGGTCATTGCAGGGGCATTCACCCTTAACTTGTTTGATAACTAGCTGGGAGTCGCCCTGCGGCAACAACTGGCGAGCGCCCAGAGACAGGACTGTCTTTTAGGCCAAAGATGAGTGCTTCATACTCTGCCAAGTTGTTGGTTGCCTTGGAATTGAGATGCACCATGTACCCAGACTGCTCCCCCGATGGCATGAGAAGCAGTATGCCGGCACCGGCCCCCTGCTTTCACGAGGGGCCGTCAAAGAAGAGCGTCCAATGAGGCCCGGTGAAGACCGGAGCTCGGTGCTTTGGTTCACCGTCTTCGTGGCCCCCTGGGTCAACCTTCGTTGGCGTCCATTCAGCCACGAAGCCAGCCAGTGCTTGGCTCTTGACTGTCTGACGTGGTCGGGAGCTCAGCTTGAACTCTGCCGTCTTCGGGCTGTCTTCCGACTTCGGAGGCTGGCAGTGAGTGCCAATGACACCCGTCTTCTGCTCCGGCGCACTTGTCCGCCAGGCTGAAGAGCTTCGAGATGTCTTGCATCTCCCTGGTGGCCAGCTTCTCGGGCATCTTCTTGTCCCTCACACCTTGTCGGAATGCAACCACCGCTGATGCATTCGAGATGTGGGGGATGGTGTTGCGTACCTGGGAGAACTGCTGGATGAAGGAGCGCAGCGTCTCCCCAAGTTGTGGCTGGATGGCGTGGAGGTCGAGCTCCGTGCCAGGCCGGGTGTAGGAGCTGCCGAAGTTGGCAATGAACTGCCGGCAGAGCTCTCCCCAGGAAGTTATCGAACCCTGGGGGAGGTTCATGAGCCAAGACCGGGCTGGGCCGGTCAAGGCGACGGGGAAGTAGTTGGCCATGACGGCCTCATCCCCTCCTGCGGCAAGTACGGCGGTGGAGTAGATCTGGAGGAACTCCGCCGGGTTGACGCTGCCGTCGTACTTCTCGGGCAGGTGCGGCCAAAACTTGCGCGGCCACCTCGCGAAGCGAAGGTGGGGCGCCAGGGCCGCACATCCTGCTCCTGTTGCTGCAGGAGTTGGTGCTGTGAACGCTTGGTTCGCCGCTGGCACAGTGTACCCCGGTATGGGCAAGACTGCGCCATAGACCGGGGGCGCCATTTGCAGGGCATATGGCTGTGGCATATGCTGCGTGGCGTATGCCTGGGGCAGAGATCGCGTGGCGAAAGTCTGCGCCTCAGGCTGGGTTGAGGCTGACGTCATGCTGTCGCCAGCCTCTTGGTTGCGACGCCTTTCTCGACGTCGCTCGAGGTACACCCGGGCATCCTGGCCCAAGTGACACCGTTCCAGCTCTGCTCTCAGGTCCGTCGACTGAATCCTGGTGGAGCTGGAATCCGCCGTCTGTCCGTCAATCGTTGGCGTGCGCATCAGCGACACAGCCGGTTGGCCGGAGCGTCGTCCCCGCCGAAGTCGAGGGTTTGCGGCGGCGATGACGAGGCGATCTACCTCGCGAATCCACTGCTGGGTCGCTGCCTGAGACGCGTCCCCAGCAGGCGGATTGCGCAGTAGCGCTCTTGCTGCAGCTAGCGCATCCCCGTGGGGAACGCTCAGCGCTGCAGAAGATCTGATGCTGGTTGGAGCCTGCATTGCCGGAGTCGGCTGCTGTCTACCAGCTTGCGCCGACACACTCCGTCCTGAGTGTGTCGACACGTACTCCCCGCTGGTCACGGTCCGTCGTGAACGCGGGGGAGGAGAGCTTGCCGCTGAAGGAAGCTTGGTCATCTTCGTCGACAGAAGCTCGTCGCGCAAGGGAAAAGCCCCCTTCCAGGCGCGCCAAATGTCGAAGTGTGTGGTCGACACTTCCCCCGGATCTGCACTGGGCAGCCCGCGGAGGTTCTTTTTCGGAGGGGCTAGTCACTTGCAGAGACCTTGAGCGTAGGGACGAGTTTGGGAGAAGCTTGACACGACGAGTTTTACGTGGTTCGGGCCGCCGGAGCGTAAAACCCTACGTCCACGGCGAGCTGAGGTGCTCACTGTATTGCTTGTTGCTCAGAACCGGAGTCCTGAGCTTGAGGGTGAGTTACACCTAGGGTATGAGTTGCTGGAGAGCGAACCCAGGGTGCAAATGGCTAGAGTGCGAACCTTCGCTAACGTTGCCTACCCGAGCCTTTTATAGTCCAAGGCTCGTGTGGCTTACAAGGGGGGCCCGGGACCCGACAGGTGGTCCCAGGGAGATTTCCTGCAGACTATCGTATCCGCAGTTATGTTGGTAGTTGTCTCTGGTGAAGGCTTCCGAGTCTTCGTCTTGTCGCCCTGCCCATGCCGCATGCTAGTCGTAGTGGTTGATGACGGCGGGGGCGGCAGGGGATGTCTTGTCGCTGTGTTTATTGGCTGGCAGGTTCTGACACCGCGCGCCAGTCTGCGATGCGACTCGGTGCAACGGCACCTGACATAGGCGTGCTCCGCGTCTTCGTGTCTTGGAAAGGCGCGGGTCTTGAATGCTTTGTACGGTAAAGGCATGGCGCGCCTTTACTCCTGCTGACTACCGTGCCGGGCGGCAACACTGCTCTACTGGCCACGTGTCGGACTCGGAGCTCTCCTCTGAGGAGAGGGGGAGCTCCGGCTCCGCTGGACACGTGGAGCCTTCGGAGCTTACCCCCGCGGAGGGGGCGAGGTCCGGTCTTCCAGGCCACGTGTCAGGCTCGGAACTATACTTTGAGGAGAGGAGAGCCCCGGCCCTGCCGGACACGTGGCGCCTTCGGAGCTCGCCCTTGCGGAGGGGGCGAGGTCCGGCCTCCTGGGCTACGCGGCAGGCCCGGAGCTATCCTCCAAGGGGAGGGGAGCGCTCCGGCCCCGCTGGACACATGGCGCCTTCAAACCTCGCCCCTGCAGAGGGAGCGAGGTCCTTAGAAAGTTTTACGCTGTGCGCGGGGGTACCCGGTATTGAGGGTACCGACACAAGCGCTTGGAGCTTTTCCAAGGCTGACACTGCGGCAGTGCGGTCTCCATGAATCCTGAGGACGCCTGTTGGTGTAGGCATCTTCAAGACGAGGTAGCCGTAGTGGGCTACTGCCATGAATCGGTACAGGGCTGGCCTGCCAATTATGGCGTTGAAGGGGAGGTCGATGTCCGCCACGTCGAACAGAATGTACTCTATTCGATAGCTGTCCGGTGCCCCAAAGGTCACCGGGAGGCTGATGTTGCCGTAGGGAACGACTTGTCCCGGCCCTACCCCTGAGAACGGGCTCAATGGGGTGAGCTTGGCCATCGGGATCTGCAGCTTCTGGAAAGCTGCGCGACTGATGAGGTTCAGTCCAGCCCCGCCATCCACCAAAACGTGGTACATCCTCACGTTGGCGATGGTGGGAGCCACCAAGAGCGGTAGTTGGCCGGCCCCAGCCATGTTCCTGGGGCAGTCGGTGGCATCGAAGCTGATGGGGGTTCCCATCCACCTGAGGTGCGGCGCGGCACTCGGGAGGGGAGCCACCGACGCTACCGCTCGGCGCAGGGTCTTAACCGCGCTTCGGGACAAGGGGGCAGTGGACCCACCGTAGATGACATAGAGCATCTTCCGGCGCTCGTCATCACTGGAGCTGGAGCCCTCATGATTGTGCACCACCTTCACGGCGCGCTGAGGCTCCTGGAACTCCACCTGGTGGTCGACGTTGTCTAGGGCGTCGACCTTCTGCTTGCCCTCCCTTTGACGGCAGGGTGGGGCACCAGTTCGAAGCTGCTTCCCTTTCCGGAAGCGCTCCGCGAGCTTCTGGATCTCCCGGCACTCGGCACCAGTATGGTAACTGGTGCCGTGCACGGGGCATAGCTCGCCTTGGCCACCATCTGGAGCTGGTGACTGTCGCGGCCTTTTGTCGGGGCGCGGCCCCCGAGCTCCACTGGGTGCCGCTGCTGCGGCAACGGGGGCCGCGGCCAGCGGTTTCATCTTACCACTGCCCCGGTTCTTGATCTTCCTGCCGCTTCCATAGGAAGCGGTGCCAGATCCTGGCTGCCCTCCTGACTCAGAGGCTGGCAGGGAGTGCCAGTTCCGCCCTTCTGCTGCTCTGGCGCACTTGTCCGCCAGGCTGAAGAGCTCTGAGACGTCGCGGACCTCTCTGGCCGCGAGCTTCTCGAGCATCTTCTTGTCCCGAACGCCTTGCCGGAACGCCACCACCACAGAAGCATTTTGTATATGTGGGATGGTGTTCCGCACCTAGGAGAACCGCTGGATGAAGGAGCGCAGCGACTCCCCAGGTTGTTGCTGGATGGCATGGAGGTCGAGCTCCGTGCCAGGCCGGGTGTAGAAACTGCCGAAGTTGGCGGTGAACTGCCGGCAGAGCTCTCCCCAGGAAGTTATCGAACCCTGGGGAGGTTCATGAGCCAAGACCGGGCTGGGCCGGTCAAGGCGACGGGGAAGTAGTTGGCCATGACGGCCTCATCCCCTCCCGCGGCAAGTACGGCGGTGGAGTAGATCTGGAGGAACTCCGCCGGGTTGACGCTGCCGTCGTACTTCTCGGGCAGGTGCGGCCGAAACTTGCGCGGCCACCTCGCGAAGCGAAGGTGAGGCGCCAGGGCCGCACATCCTGCTCCTGTTGCTGCAGGTGTCGGTGTCGCGAACGTTTGGTTCGCTGCAGGCACTGTGTACCCCGGTATGGGCAAGGCTGCGCCATAGACCGGGGGCGCCGTTTGCAGGGCATATGGCTGTGGCATATGCTGCGTGGCGTATGCGTGGGGCAGAGATCGCGTGGCGAAGGTCTGCGCCTCAGGCAGGGTCGAGACTGACGTCATGCTGTCGCCGACCTCTTGGTTGCGACGCCTTTCTCGACGTCGCTCGAGGAACACTCGGGCATCTTGGCCCAAGTGACTTCGTTCCAGCTCTGTCCTCAGGTCCGTCGATGGGAGCCTGGTGGAGCTGGAATCCGCCGTCTGTTCGTCAACCGTCGACATGCACGTCAGCGACACAGCTGGTTTGCTGGAGCGTCGTCCCCGCCGAAGTCTAGGGTCTTTGGCGGCGACGACGAGACGGTCTACCTCGTGAATCCACTGCTGGGTCGCTGACTGGGGCGCGTCCCCAGCAGGTGGATTGCGCAGTAGCGCTCTTGCTGCAGCTAGCGCGCCCCCGTGGGGGACGCACAGCGCCGCAGAAGATCTCACGCTAGCTGGAGCCTGCATTGCCGGAGTCGGTGTTGCAGGAGTCGGCTGCTGGCTTCCAGCTTGCGCTGACACACTCCGTCCTGAGTGTGTCGACACGTATTCCCCGCTAGTCACGGTCCGTCGTGAACGCGGGGGAGGAGAGCTTGCCGCTGAAGGAAGCTTCGTCATCTTCGTCGGCAGAAACTCGTCGAGCGAGGGAAATGCCCCCTTCCTGGCGCGCCAAATGTCGAAGTGTGTGGTCGACACTTCCCTCGGACTTGCTCTGGGCAGCCCGCGGAGGTTCTTTTTTGGAGGGGCTAGTCGCTTGCGGAGAGCTTGAGCGTAAGGGACGAGTGAGGGAGAAGCTTGACACGGCGAGTTTTACGTGGTTCGGGCTGCCGGAGCGTAAAACCCTACGTCCACGGTGAGCAGAGGTGCTCGCTGTATTGCTTGTTGCTCAGAACCGGAGTCCTGAGCTTGAGGGTGAGTTATGTCTAGGGTGCGAGTTTCTGGAGTGCGAACCCTTGCTAACGTTGCCTACCCGAGCCTTTTATAGTCCAAGGCTCGTGTGGCTTACAAGGGGGGCCCGGGACCCGACAGGTGGTCCCGGGGAGATTTCCTGCCGACTATCGTATCCGCAGTTATGTCGGTAGTTGTCTCTAACGAGGGCTTCCGAGTCTTCGTTCTGCTGCCCTGCCCATGCCGCATGCTAGTCATAGTGGTTGATGACGGCGGGGGCGGCAGGGGATGTCTTGTCGCTGTGTTTATTGGCTGGCAGGTTCTGACACTGCGCGCCAGTCTGCGATGCGACTGGGTGCAACGGCACCTGACAGAGGCGTGCTCCGTGTCTTGGGAAGGCGCGGGCCTTGAATACCTTGTACGGGCAAGGTATGGTGCGTCTTTACGCCTGCTGCCTACCGTGCGGGGGCAGGCAGCGCTGTCCTGCTAGATACGTGGCGGGCCCGGAGCTCTCCTCTGAGGAGAGGGAGGTCCAGCCCCGCGGGACACGTGGAGCCTTCGGACCTCTCCCCGCAGAGGGGGGAGGTCCGGCTTCTGTCGGCCATGTGGCGGGCCCGGAGCTCTCCTCTGTGGAGGGGGAGGTCCAGTCCCGCGGGACACGTGGCGCCTTCGGAGCTCTCCCCATGGAGGGGGGAGGTCCGGCTGCCTCTGGCCACGTGGCGGGCCCGGAGCTCTCCTCTGAGGAGAGTTAGGTCCGGCCCCGCTGGACACGTGGCGCCTTCGGAGCTCTCCCTGCGGAGAAGGGCAAGATCCTTAGGCATTTTCCCCTGTGCGCGGGGGTACCCCATATCGTGGGTACCGACAGTAATAATGAACGGGCGGAGGCGTCCGCCTTGCGCCAAGCTTCTAGGGAAGGCATGAGTCTTGAATGCTCAACGAGACGGTGCACGTCTTCCTTAACTCCAGAGTCTTACGACCCACGACTGATCATGGGACCCGTGGCGACTCCGGATCCCTCCTCAGCTCGGAGGTCAGGCTCGGAGCCTGGAGACACGTGGCAGCTCCGGACCTTGCCTCAGCGGGGAGGCCAGGTTTGGGACCAAGGACACGTGGCGGCTCCGGAGCTCCCCTCAGCGAGGAGGTACATCCCGGAGACTGGGGACACGTGGCAGCGCCGTACCTTGCCTCAGTGGGGAGACCAGGTTCAGGGCTAAGGGCACGTGGCGGCTCTAGAGCCCTCCTCGGCGGGGAGGTCCGGCCCAGAGCCTGGGCACACGTGGCAGCGCCGGACCTTGCCTCAGCGTGGAGGCCAGGTCTGGGGCCAAGGACATGTGGCGGCTCCGGAGCCCTCCTTAGCGAGGAGGTCCGGCCCGGAGCCTGGGCACATGTGGCAGCGCCGGACCTTGCCTCAGTGGGGAGGTCAGATACGAGGCCAAGGGCACATGGCGGACCTGGAGCCCTCCTCAATGGGGGAGGTCTGGCCCAGAGCCTGGGCACACGTGGCTGCGCCGGACCCATCCTCAGCGGGGAGGCCAGGTCCGGGGCCAAGGACACGTGGCTCTGCCAGGGCCCCGCCTCATCAGGGAGACGAGGCCCTAACTGTCTTCAACCCTCCACGCGGGGGTACCCAGTCTGCAGGGTGCCAACACATCCCAATTCGAGGTGAGAGGTTTCGCAAGAAAGTGAAAGTTATGTATTATTGTACGTCTAAATTTGAGGTTGTTCGTTCATCTCGAATTGGGATTGGTTGCAAGATTACAAGGAGGCTGCGAGACCGAGGACTCTTTGAGGTCATTCGAGGAGGAGGAGCCCGTGTTACGCCTCCACCGGTTGATGAACAAGGCAAGAGAGGAAGAGAGATTTGAGGTATTGTACTCATGCTCGTTGTCTTAGTTTCTACCAATTCCAATTTTGCTACTTTCGGTTGCAATATTTCTAAAGAAGAATTGGCATTAGAAAATGTGGATGATGCATTTTCACTAAGGGTATATTTGGGCATTCAAGATGCCCATTGAGCCCACTCAAGCACAACCCATTGGGACAAGGCCTAGTATGACACAATTGTTGTAGCGGGCCGTGTCGAGCCATCCCACGGTTGCAGGAAGCAACCCACAGCAGAACGCGAAAATAAATTTACTGTGTCATGCTATGCCATTTGGTGTGTGAGCATGATAACCCGATGACCTGTTTGGCTCGTGTGAGCACGGTGGCAAAGATGCAGTGGCAACCTTGCGTGGCGGCAACTAGCAAACCAACGAGGCGAGACGACAAGCAAATCTGGAGCGGTGACCCGGTGACCTGGCGAGCCAATGAAGCGAGGGCATGATGGCAAGGCGACGGCGTGGAGGCGAGGTGAGGGCACGAGGAGGTGGAGGAGTGAGCCGCGAGCGTGAGGCTAGGCTGCTGGGGTTTTGGGGGTGGTCGGGTGGGACGTCCGACAGGGTGGCCTTGCAAATAGACCGTCCACCGTTGGTTGTTGGTGGACTGGTTGACTGGCCTTGTTTTAACGGGCCACTACAGGGCCAAGGCCATTTCTGTGTGGTGCCTCGTGCTTCCCATGGGACTGGGTGACAGCCCAAACATGGCCCACACTTATGACCTGTGTCGACACGGGCTCATGTTCCTATGGGTCGTGCCATGCCCGTGCCGGACCAAATCGGTCGGGCCCCGTGCCAGCTCATTTGTCCCAACCCAGATGCCCAGGTATAACTGATGGATTGTTCCAATGTTCTTGTTGTGACTAGCTGACTGAGGCAGATACTCGTTTAGATAGTGCTCCATATAATGATTGACTGACTGATGTCTCATAAACTTTCCACCCATCCATGGTACTGAGAATGTAGCAAGCCTCTAAGACTAAAACAACATGTACTTGACTCTGTGACTGTGACATCCTAGCTCCCGCCTTTATAGAATTGATAGAGTACTCATATCATCAAGGTATACCTTCTTTTCCGAAAGCCCACCTGCAAAGGACTCTGGGGTTAAGCGTGCTTGGTCCGGAGAAATTTGGGGATGGGTGACCGACTGGGAAATTTTCCTGGGTGCGCACGAGTGAGGACAAAGTGCGTAGAAAAGACTAATGTTGGTCAGTGGGGCTAGTCATCCTAGAGAGTTGTCTCAAATGGTATCAGAGCCGACCCTTGCAATTTCACAGGTGGGTACGGGTCAGTGAGAAGGATACAGTAGCGTACGGGTCAGGGACGTGGGTACGTATGCAAGATGCGTGGGTCCTCTGTGTGGGACACGGTATGGTACGTATGATATTAACAGGACGTACGGTATGCGTATGTCAGTACTGAACGTACGGACGTGGCTAAGAGGCGACGTTCCTATCTTGGTGTTGACCGACGAGGACGTCGGTCTTCTAAGGGGGGTGGATTGTGACATCCTGGCTCCCGGCTTAATAGGATTGATAGAATACTCATACCATCAAGATATACCTTCTTTTCCGGAAGCCCACCTGCAAAGGACTCCAGGGTTAAGCGTGCTTGGCATGGAGAAATTTGGGGATGAGTGACTGACCAGGAAGTATTCCCAGGTGCACACAAGTGAGGACAAAGTGCGCAGAAAAGACTAGTGTTGGTATGTGAGGCTAGTCTATGATTCTAGAGAGCTGCCACAGTGACCTCTACTGCAGTCTCATGGTTTGAAGTTTGAACGTCTTTCAGCCGTACCACTAATGTTCTACTCGACTTTTGCAGTCCTTTCACTAGGCATGAAGTGGATCTTTTTTGTTATTAATCAAAAACATTGTATCAAGTTTGTTCTTTTCATGTCTTACAGGCTCCACCATGCTTATATACTTTTTTTCTGTATTCACCACGATGCTGCTAAGTTTAGAGATCAATTGAAGATTTTGGCCCCTCACTGCCTCCTCAAATGTTCTAGTGACGCAACAACTCTGGTAATATATTATTTTTTATTTTTCACACATCTCTTTCAATTTAGAAGGAACTACTACGTTATCTTAGAAAATCGTCTGTCTGTTTGAAACTTTCTTTAGAAAGTACCGTCATTTTAGTAAAAGGTATCATTAGTGGAGAAAGTCCCAGATTATTATGTGACCAAGAATCTACTTGGAAACTGGACTCATGTTATGTGGAAATAATTTCCAGACACACTATCAAAAGAAGGGCGTACCTGGTGCAGTGGTAGTGTGTCTCCACTTGTGTACTGAGGTCTTAGGTTCGAACCAGCCTCTCGGCAAAAGCAGGGCTAAGACTGTCTAGAAATAACACTTCCTTAGGCCGCACAATGTGCGGGAGCCTTCGACACTGAGTACGCCCTTTACTATCAAAAGAAGTGATCTCAGGGGGTCATTGTCTTAAGGAAATTGTTTTCTATCTGACCTGGCCAAAATTTACACTGTGGGCATTGATTATCTAAGCCATGTACATCATATATTTATCGCATGTTTTGTCACTAAATTTTGAAAACCCATACTTTTATCATGCCATGTCTGTTGTCCATTCTTCTTCACATGTTTAAGCATGTTTCTTGAAACGAAACAAAAATATCTGTTATGTGAATGTGTTATGGTTGCTATTCAAGAGAGCGAACCATGTGGTTACTTTGACTTGAACTTGCATTTTAGTGGCTAGAACTTTTAGCATCTACTGGTCCGGTTCTGCAATTCATTCCACATGTGGAGCTGGAGATGTCAAGGAGTTTCTGTTGTTAAAGAAAAGCGCTTTATGGACCTATTCATTCTAGGTTCAATGTGCACTGACTGAAAGAATGATCAAAGAGGTTTCCTTTCTCATATTCTTTGTAGCAGTAGTATATTTAATAATGTTGGTAAAGTATTACCTTTCCCCATACCCCACAATTTGTGAGAGCCTTTGCCACCCGGGTACGCCATTTGGTAAAGTATTACTTCATATTTCTTTATTGAGTTCAACTTTGTTCCCTGTAATATACTTGGAATGATAACTTTTAGGAGATAAGAGTTCAAGTTAGGAGTGTCTACATTGAGAGCCGAAGCCAGCCCTTGAAGGGACAATTCTTTTTTGCTTATAGAATCAGAATCACAAACAATTCCCAGCGCCCTGTTCAGCTTCTCAGAAGACATTGGATTGTCACTAACGGAAATGGAAGGACTGAAAATATCTGGTTAGTGTTTACTCCCTCCGTTTTGAATTATTTCACGCTGATTAGTTCAATTTTGAACTAGCTGGTGTCAAATATTTTGAAATGGAGGGAGTATCACTTTATACTTCTAACTGTAGTAAGAAAATGCTAAGAGAATTTACTCAATTGTTATGCCAAGGGAGTGGGTGTAGTGGGAGAGCAACCTGTCATATTCCCAAAGACTGGTTTTGAGTACTCTTCTGCGTGCCCATTAAACACTCCAAATGGAAGAATGGTAACATTTCAGAAGTTCTTTCTGTAGAACCTCTTTCCATTTTTTGAGAAAAAAAACAGGTATCAGTAGGGAGTTTCCAGTTTCGTTTTATACTGCTATCGAGTTTGATAGCAGAAAATGAGAGTGATTAGATTGAACTAGTTATTTGCTAAATTGTATTGCTGATTAAGATCCTTGTGTCTCACATATTTGCAAAATGGTTGCATCCCTTTAGGCAATTGAAATTTTACTACCCCAAGATTGGGCTTCGTCAAAATACCACTCCTAACATGCGACTTTGCCACTGTCATAGTATTTTAGTACTAACTAACCTTTTTAACAATAAAATAATTCTAAGTGGACAGAAATGCCCTTGTGTGTTTTAAAAATATAAAAAATTAACAGAAAATAGAAACAAATATAAATAAGATAAAATATTTCAAAAAAATAAAAAGTGGAAAATTTATAGGAAATAAAAAACAGAAAATTTACACAAAAATAGAGATAAACTTAAATAAGTTTTATATGTTTTTTTATTTCCTGTATTTTTCCTTTTTTATTTTTTTGAAATGTTTTAGCTTATTTATGTTTTTTGTATTTTCTGTTAATTTTTTATATTTTTAAAACACACTGTCCACTTAGAATTGTTTTAGTGTTAAAAAGGTTAGTACTAAAATACTACCGCAGTGGCAAATGAGCAAACTGGGGAGAATTATAATGGTATTTTAGAGTGTTGCGTGTTGGGAGTGGTATTTTGGAGAAGGCCAATCTTGGGGGTAGTAAAATTTTAATTTTCTTTTTGAGAGGGGGTGGTCGAACACGGCGGCGTGGGCGCGGCCCCGGTGTCCACCAATCCCTGCCGCCTCTGCTCCGAATCCCGCCCTCCCTGCTTCCATCCCAGTGGCACGCTGTCTTGGGAGTGGTCTCGCCATCGCAAGATTCTTCCACGACACGTATAGATTCCAGCTCCGTGGAGGAAAGCCCGGCCACAGCGTCAAGCAATGGCTGGTTGTACTCCTCGAAGGACGCCATTTTCGCAATCCACGGATGGAGGTTGCGGTGCCACCTACCGTGGAATATCAGAAACCACTGGGCAGATGCCATGAGAGTCAGTGGGAGGGGGCCCTATGCGGCTCGTCGCCACCGGATCGAGGAGGTAGCGGCACCATGAGGAGCAGCGGCGCAAGGCAACCTGTTGGTACCCTTGATATGGGGTACCCCCGCGCACAGGGGAAAATGCCTAAGGACCTCGCCCTTCTCCGCAGGGAGAGCTCCGAAGGCGCCACGTGTCCAGCGGGACCGGACCTCCCTCTCCTCAGAGGAGAGCTCCGGGCCTGCCACGTGGCCAACTGAGCCGGACCTTCCCCCTCCGTGGGGAGAGCTCCGAAGGCTCCACGTGTCCTGCGGGACCGGACCTCCCTCTCCTCACAGGAGAGCTCTTGGCCCGCCACGTGGCCAGCAGCAGCCGGACCTCCCCCCTCCGCGGGGAGAGCTCCGAAGGCTCCACGTGTCCCGCGGGGCCGGACCTCCCTCTCCTCAGAGGAGAGCTCCGGGCCCGCCACGTGGCCAGTAGAGCAACGCTGCCTGCCCCCGCGCGGTAGGCAGCAAGCGTAAAGACGCGGAGGCGCAACGCACGCTAGGCAGGCGCCACTGTGACCAGTCACAGTCAAGACAGGCACACAGTGTCAGAAGCTGCAGTCCATTGAAGGCAGCAACAAGACATGCCCTACCGTCCCTGCCATCACCAACGGCTGCACGCTACACCTAGCCTGCAGCATGGACAGGGTGGTAGGATGAGGACCACGACGCCAGTGCCAAGATATAGAAGCTGGTAGGAAATCACCCCGGGACCACCTGTCGGGTCCCCGAGGCCCACCTTGTAAGCCGCCCAAGCCTTGGACTATAAAAGGCTCGGGTAGGCAACGTTAGCAAGGGTTCGCACTCGAGCAACTCGCACCCTAGACATAACTCACCCTCAAGCTCAGGACTCCGGTTCTGTGCAACAAGCAATACAGCGAGCACCTCTGCTCACCGTGGACATAGGGTTTTCGCTCTGGCGGCCCAAATCACGTAAAACTCGCCGTGTCAAGCTTCTCCCTCACTCGTCCCTTACGCTGAAGCTCTCCGCAAGCGACTAGCCTCTCCGAAAAAGAACCTCCGTGGGTTGCCCAGAGCAGGTCCGAGGGAAGTGTCGACCACACACTTTGACATTTGGCGCACCAGGAAGGGGGCTTTTCCCTTGCGCGACGAGCTTTCACCGACGAAGATGACGAAGCTTCTGTCAGCGGCAAGCTCTCCCCAACCACGTTCACGATGAACGGAGACCAGCGGGGACTACTTCTCGACACGCTTAGGACAGAGTGTGTCGGTGCAAGCTGGAGGCCAGCAGCCGACTCTGGCAGCGCCGACTCCAGCAAGCCCAAGACAGGCGCTCCGACGCTACCCCAGTAAGTTCACCATGCTTACTTAGGTGTTTATTTAAATTACGCATTAATTTATATGATCACCTTCCCACGCTCTAGACAGTGTACATCCATTGTACACTCGGTTCCTCTTTCCTGCTCTCACGCATAGTCGATATTTGCCATCCTGCCGAAGGCGGTAGTGCTTGAGGTACCTGCCAGAGGCCCAGGGGTCTTTTGGACCTCCCCATGTAAGGGTACTGTAACACCAGTTGGTCTCCTCCAGGAAAAGACCTACGCCAGACCGGGGGGTTAGGAGCCTTGCTTTGCCCGGTCCTGCACCCAAACCACGCTCACTCTGCCCCCCAGCGCTACGGTCTGAGTACTAGGGGGCCGGACGGTTACACCCTGACTAGGGCTGGGGGCCAGACCTCCGGGACCGAGTGCACTGGATTATCCAAGCCCCGTATTCCGACCTGGGACAGTAAGCCAAATGAGACTAAGGGACAGGAAAGGGAGGGCCCCTGAGCAGCGCCGGACCTCACCCACTCAGCAGGGGTGAGCTCTGAAGCCGGACCGTGTGCCCTACACTGGGCTAAGGTCCGATGCCGGACGACACACCTATCGCAGGTGTGATCTCTGAAGCCGGTCACCACACCACAGGGGTGAACACCGAAGCCGGACCGTGTGCCCTACACTGGGCTAAGGTCCGATGCCGGACGACACACCTATCGCAGGTGTGATCTCCGAAGCCGGTCGCCACCCCACAGGGGTGAACACCGAAGCCGGACCGTGTGCCCTACACTGGGCTAAGGTCCGATGCCGGACGACACACCTATCGCAGGTGTGATCTCCGAAGCCGGTCGCCACCCCACAGGGGTGAACACCGAAACCGGACCGTGTGCCCTACACTGAGCTAAGGTCCGATGCCGGACGACACACCTATCGTAGGTGTGATCTCTGAAGCCGGTCGCCACCCCACAAGGGTGAACACCGAAGCCGGACCGTGTGCCCTACACTGGGCTAAGGTCCGATGCCGGACGACACACCTATCGCAGGTGTGATCTCCGAAGCCGGGCGCCACACCACAGGGGTGAACACCGAAGCCGGACCATGTGACCTACACTGGGCTAAGGTCCGATGCCAGACAACACACCTATCGCAGGTGTGATCTCCGAAGACGGTCGCCACCCCACAGGGGTGAACACCAAAGCCGGACCGTGTGCCCTACACTGGGCTAAGGTACGATGCCGGACGACACACCTATCGCAGGTGTGATCTCCGAAGCCGGTCGCCACCCCACAGGAGTGAACACCGAAGCCGGACCGTGTGCCCTACACTGGGCTAAGGTCCGATGCCAGACGACACACCTATCGCAGGTGTGATCTCCGAAGCCGGTCGCCACCCCACAGGGGTGAACACCGAAGCCTGATCGTGTGCCCTACACTGGGCTAAGGTCCGATGCCGGATGACACACCTATCGTAGGTGTGATCTCCGAAGCCGGTTGCCACCCCACAGGGGTGAACACTGAAACCGGACCGTGTGCCCTACACTGGGCTAAGGTCCGATGCTGGACGACACACCTATCGCAGGTGTGATCTCCGAAGCCGGTCGCCACCCCACAGGGGTGAACACCGAAGCCGGACCGTGTGCCCTACACTGGGCTAAGGTCCGATGCCGGACGACACACCTATCGCAGGTGTGATCTCTGAAGCCGGTCGCCACACCACAGGGGTGAACACCGAAGCCGGACCATGTGACCTACACTAGGCTAAGGTCCGATGCCAGACGACACACCTATCGCAGGTGTGATCTCCGAAGACGGTCGCCACCCCACAGGGGTGAACACCAAAGCTGGACCGTGTGCCCTACACTGGGCTAAGGTCCGATGCCGGACGACACACCTATCGCAGGTGTGATCTCCGAAGCCGGTCGCCACCCCACAGGAGTGAACACCGAAGCCGGACCGTGTGCCCTACACTGGGCTAAGGTCCGATGCCGGACAACACACCTATCGCAGGTGTGATCTCCGAAGCCGGTCGCCACCCCACAGGTGTGAACACCGAAGCCGGATCGTGTGCCCTACACTGGGCTAAGGTCCGATGCCGGACGACACACCTATCGCAGGTGTGATCTCCGAAGCCGGTCGCCACCCCACAGGGGTGAACATCGAAGCTGGACCGTGTGCCCTACACTGGGCTAAGGTCCGATGCCGGACGACACACCTATCGCAGATGTGATCTCCGAAGCCGGTCGCCACCCCACAGGGGTGAACACCGAAGCCGGACCGTGTGCCCTACACTGGGCTAAGGTCCGATGTCGGACGACACACCTATCGCAGGTGTGATCTCCGAAGTCGGTCGCCACCCCATAGGGGTGAACACCGAAGTCGGACCTTGTGCCCTACACTGGGCTGAGCTATGAAGACGCACATCACCCCTCCACAGGGGTGAGCTCTGATGCCGGACCTCACGCCCTTCGTGGGTCTGAGCTCCGATGACTTCCGGACCTCCGCCCCCACAGCTGGGCCGAGCTCCGATGCCAGCCCTCACCCTCCTTTCAGAGGCGAGCCCTGATGCCAGGCCTCACGCCCTTCGTGGGCTTGAGCTCCGATGACTTCCGGACCTCCGCCCCCACAGCTGGGCTGAGCTCCGATGCCAGCCCTCGCCCTCCTTTCTGAGGCGAGCCCTGATGCCGGACCTCACACCCTTCGTGGGCCTGAGCTCCGATGACTTCCAGACCTCCGCCCCCACAGCTGGGCCGAGCTCCGATGCCAGCCCTCGCCCTCCTTTCATAGACGAGCCCTGATGCTGGACCTCACTCCCTTCGTGGGCCTGAGCTCCAATGACTTCCGGACCTCCGCCCCCACAGCTGAGCCGAACTCCGATGCCAGCCCTCGCCCTCCTTTCAGAGGCGAGCCCTGATGCCAGACCTCACGCCCTTCGTGGTCCTGAGCTCCGATGACTTCCGGACCTCTGCCCCCACTGCTGGGTCGAGCTCCGATGCCAGCCCTCGCCCTCCTTTCAGAGGCGAGCCCTGATGCC
The DNA here is from genome assembly GCA_030760725.1 of Neostapfia colusana. Lineage (NCBI taxonomy): Eukaryota > Viridiplantae > Streptophyta > Magnoliopsida > Poales > Poaceae > Neostapfia > Neostapfia colusana. Next base: position 2,195,868 of record JASWHV010000005.1, on the reverse strand, counting down.
GGACCTCACGCCCTTCGTGGGCCTGAGCTCCGATGACTTCCAGACCTCCGCCCCCATAGCTGGGCCGAGCTCCGATGCCAGCCCTCGCCCTCCTTTCAAAGGCGAGCCCTGATGCCGGACCTCGCACCCTTCGTGGGCCTGAGCTCCGATGACTTCCGGACCTCCGCCCCCACAGCTGGGCCGAGCTCCGATGCCATCCCTCGCCCTCCTTTCAGAGGCGAGCCCTGATGCCGGACCTCACGCCCTTCGTGGGTCTGAGCTCCGATGACTTCCGGACCTCTGCCCCCACAGCTGGGCCGAGCTCCGATGCCAGCCCTCGCCCTCCTTTCAGAGGTGAGCCCTGATGCCGGACCTCACGCCCTTCGTGGGCCTGAGCTCCGATGACTTCCGTACCTCCGCCCCCACAGCTGGGCCGAGCTCCGATGCCAGCTCTCGCCCTCTTTTCAGAGGCGAGCCCTGATGACCGGACCTCACGCCCTTCGTGGGCCTAAGCTCCGATGACTTCCGGACCTCCGCCCCCACGGCAGGGCTGAGCTCCAATGCAAGGGTTCACCCTCTCCTCAGAAGCTGAACCCCGAAGCCGTCAAGACCCTATCAGCACAGGGAATACTCAAGACAAGGAAGTGCGCGGAAAGAAGAATGCCCCACCCCGGGATCGATACCTCCCCCAAGGTGGGCCCGGGGGCCACTGTCGGTACCCTCAATACCGGGTACCCCCGCGCACAGGGTAAAACCGCCTAAGGACCTCGCCCCCTCCGCAGGGGCAAGCTCCCAAGGCACCACGTGTCCAGTAGGGCCGGAGCTTCCCTCCCCTCGGAGGATAGCTCCAGGCTGCCACGTGGCCCAGAAGGCCGGACCTCGCCCCATCCGCCGGGGCGAGCTCCAAAGGAGCCACATGTCCAGTAGGGTCGGAGCTTCCCTCCCCTCGGAGGATAGCTCTGGGCCTGCCACGTGGCCTAGAAGGTCGGACCTCGCCCCCTCCGCGGGGGTGAGCTCCGAAGGCTCCACGTGTCCGGCGGGGCCAGAGCTCCTCCTCTCCTTAGAGGAGAGCTCCGGGCCCGACATGTGGCCAGCAGAGCAGCGCTGTCCACCCAGTGCGGTAGGCAGCAGGAGTAAAGGCGCGCCATGCCGTCACCGTACAAGGCATTCACGACCCGCGCCTTCCCAAGACACGGAGGCGCAGCACACGCCAGGCAGGCGCCACTGTGACCAGTCACAGTCAAGACAGGCACACAGTGTCAGAAGCTGCAGTCCATTGAAGGCAGCGTCAAGACACGGACAAAACATGCCCTACCGTCCCTGCCATCACCAACGGCTGCACGCTACACCTAGCCTGCAGCATGGACAGGGTGGCAGGACGAGGACCTCGACGCCAGCGCCAAGACATAGAAGCTGGTAGGAAATCACCCCGAGACCACCTGTCGGGTCCCCGGGGCCCACCTTGTAAGCCGCCCAAGCCTTGGACTATAAAAGGCTCGGGTAGGCAACGTTAGCAAGGGTTCGCACTCCAGCAACTCGCACCCTAGACATAACTCACCCTCAAGCTGAGGACTCCGGTTCTGAGCAACAAGCAATACAGCGAGCACCTCTGCTCACCGTGGACGTAGGATTTTACGCTCCGACGGCCTGAACCACGTAAAACTCGCCGTGTCAAGCTTCTCCCTCACTCGTCCCTTACGCTGAAGCTCTCCGCAAGCGACTAGCCCCTCCGAAAAAGAACCTCCGCGAGCTGCCCAGAGCAGGTCCGGGGGAAGTGTCGACCACACACTTCGACAGCCTCCATGATGTCAAGCGACTCCCGCCTGGAGTCGAGCTCCCCCTTGACCTTCGCGGTCCGCTCCCGCAAAAGGTTCCCCCAGATGAGGAGGCGATCCCTCTCAACCATCTGCTCCTCTCGCTCACGACCGAGCGCGGCCAAGACCTACCGGACGCTTGTCTGGGCGAGCATGAGAGCGTCTGCCAGAGGCAGTGGGGCAACAGAGGCCGGAGCGGCGCCCCCGACCTCCTCCATCACGTCGTCTTCAACAGAAGACGACACACCAGCAACCGGGATGAGGCGCCGGTCAGGAGAAGCCGACGCCGGGACTTCGACAGCCGGACCCGCCGAACCCTCACTGACAGCGGGCTCCTGAGCCGGTGAAGAGGGACGAGAGGACGGAGTCGACGCTGCCATAGAAGTTGAACCGCCTGGTACAGGAGGAACCTGCGCTGGCTTGGGGGCCGCGACAACCGTCTCGGCTTCCGAGCGCTGTGGCGCAGACTCCCCATCAGTCGGGGACGGTCGAGAAACACGAGCACTCCAACAGGCTCTGAACCCCAGCTTCAGAGCCGGGGTAGGACCACTAGAGCCCGCCGTCGCCGCCGACGGCTGCTTCGCAGTCGTCCGGACTGACGAGCAGGGGATGCTACTGAAGCCCCCCTCGACACATCAGCAGTCTCCTTGGAGACTCTACCGCCTGAAGCCCTCCTCGGCGCGTCAGCAGTCTCCTTGGAGACTCCACCGCCTGAAGCCTTCCTCAACGCATCAGCAGTTTCCTTGGAGACTCCACCGCCTGAGGAGGGAGGACGTGACGCCCGGGAACCTTCAGCCCGTCGTCGCTCAAGAGGAGTCCCGTCGGGATGATGAGCCCGAGACCTCTTGGGGTCGCCACCGGACGGGGCGCCATCTCCAGAAGCAGGGCGTGCAGGCGCCCTGGTTCCCTGACTCGACGCAGATGCCGCCACCGGAGGAGATCGAGCGCGCTTATTTTCTGGAGGCGGATTGGAAGCCATGGCAGAAGACAAAGGCGCAAGAGCTCAAGGAAGGTGCAAGTGCTGGGAAGTGCGAAGGGAAGCCGCGATGCAGGTAAGATCCCCTTTTAAAACTTTCCAGGTCCGATTCAAAGCGATTCGAAACTCTTCGAATACACCGCTTGGGCAACCGCTTCGACTCCAAGACCAAGCGTCGATGAAAAGTGGACCCAAGTCGTCCAACTGAAGCGGTGGGCCAAGAAGTCAGTCTCTCAAGGAGACGAGCCAACAAGGCGCTTCGGTGGTTCCCGAAAAAAGCGCCGCAACGCGCAGAAGTGGCATCCTTTGGAACCGCTGCAGTAAAAGCAACCATCAAGTGGGCTCACGCTCCCGCGAGTGTTCGTGCTCCGGCAACGGTCAATGCGGGACTTAGAGAAGGTGCGCAGAACGGAAGAGACGGAGGCCCCACCTCGGGCTCGCTATCTCCCCCGAGATAGGCCCGGGGGCCACTGTCGGTACCCTCGATATGGGGTACCCCCGCGCACAGGGGAAAATGCCTAAGGACCTCGCCCTTCTCCGCAGGGAGAGCTCCGAAGGCGCCACGTGTCCAGCGGGACCGGACCTCCCTCTCCTCAGCGGAGAGCTCCGGGCCTACCACGTGGCCAACTGAGCTGGACCTCCCCCCTCCGTGGGGAGAGCTCCGAAGGCTCCACGTGTCCCGCGGGACCGAACCTCCCTCTCCTCAGAGGAGAGCTCCGGGCCCGCCATGTGGCCAGCAGCAGCCGGACCTCCCCCCTCTGCGGGGAGAGCTCCGAAGGCTCCACGTGTCCCGCGGGGCCGGACCTCCCTCTCCTCAGAGGAGAGCTCCGGGCTAGCCACGTGGCCAGCAGAGCAACGCTGCCTGCCCCCGCGTGGTAGGCAGCAAGCGTAAAGACGCGCCATACCTTGCCCGTACAAGGTATTCAAGGCCTGCGCCTTCCCAAGACGCGAAGCACGCCTCTGTCAGGTGCCGTTGCGCCCAATCACATCGCAGACTAGCGCGCCGTGTCAGAGCCTGCCCGCCAATAAATACAGTGACAAGACATCCTCTGCCGCCCCTGCCATCATCAACCACTACGACTAGCCTGCGGCATGGGCAGGGCGGCAGAACGAAGACTCGAAAGCCTTCGCCAGAGACAACTACCGGCATAACTGCAGATACGGTAGACGGCAGGCAATCTCCCCGGGACCACCTGTCAGGTCCCGGGCCCACCTTGTAAGCCGCTCGAGCCTTGGACTATAAAAGGCTCAGGTAGGCGACATTAGCAAGGGTTCGAACTCTGTGAACTTGCACTCTAGACATCACTCACCCTCAAGCTCAGGACTCCGATTCTGAGCAGCAAGCAATACAGCGAGCACCTCTGCTCACCGTGGACGTAGGGTTTTATGCTCCGGCAGCCTGAACCACGTAAAACTCCCCGTGTCAAGCTTCTCCCTCACTTGTCCCTAACGCTGAAGCTCTCCGCAAGTGTCTAGCTCCTCCGAAAAAGAACCTCCGCGGGCTGCCCAGAGCAGATCCGGGGGAAGTGTCGACTACACACTTCGACACAGCCCTACCGGCCCGTCACCGCCAGATCGAGGAGGCGGCAGGAGGAAGCCTTACTCTGCACCATTCGGGGCAGATGTGTTGGTGATACCACTAGCCTCGAGTAATAAGATGGTGTAGAGTCTCTTTTTTTTTTCGAAAACATGTAGGTATTCAATTATAAGGAGTAAGGTTTTTGCACCAGAGGTGTAAGAGTACAAGTAAAATTAAAATTCCCTAAAAGGTTCGCACACACACACACACACACCCAGTCACTCAAACGGTCAAAGGTCGAGGTGTGCTACAGCAGCATGGAGCCGATGTCCCGACAGCCAGCTTCCGACCAGTTCGATGCTTGACTTTTGATGTCGCCCAACAACTGTTGCACTGTGCGCTCTACACCATGGAAGATCCGCGCATTGCGCTCTTTCCATAAACACTAGAGTGTGAGAAGGATGAGGGCACGGAACCCCTGCCACTGTTCTTGCTTGAGAAAGAGCTTTGAAGGTCATTGACCAGCAATCGACTGAGAGGTAATCCTGCCAGTTCTCTGGATTCATCCTGATTTCCTTTGTCCAAGCACCGAGGCCAATTCATATCTCTCGTGATAATGGGCATTCCACCATCAGATGATAAGTTGTCTCTAGGTTCCGATAATACAAGGGCCAGAAATAGTTGTTTGGACATTCCCTTGCTAGTAGCCGATTAGCGGTCCACAGACGATTCTTCAACAGCAGCCATATGAAAACCTTACAAGGAGAGGGTGCCCAGGATTTCCAAACTAGAGCTCAGAAAGATGATCGGTTGGATCCCTCAAACTGTATCTTGTAGGCAGAGCTGGCCATGTATTTCCCCGAGGCCGAGAGCTGCCACAAGATACTGTCCGAAGTCCCTTCCTGTAAAACTGGCTGGGCATCCTCTATCATGGACCAAAGCTGGACAAAGTCACCCAGAAGTGTTGGAGAGAAGTTTTGAATCAGGTCAGAAATCCAAGAACTGTTAAAAAGGGCTTTGGCCACGGTCCTTGATTTGCCTCGCCTCTGTTTGTACAAGTTTGGAAAGAGGATATACGGCGCCTTGCCCAAGAGCCAGCTATCTCGCCAGAAAAGCGCCTTCTTACCATCGCCAAGTGCTACTGATGTTGCAGTGGCGAAGAGGGCGCATACCTTTTCATCCGTTGGTAATCTACTCCAGTGCATGATCTGTTTTGATTAATCCACAATGCCCAAAGCCAATGAACACACAATGCAATACTAAACTTCTCCAGGTTTGTAATCCCAAGACCGCCACGGTCCAAAGGTCAGCACACCATAGCCCATTTGACCTTTCACTTCCCACCATGCATGCGCTCAGAACCAGCCCATAGAAAGCGTATTGTGTCTAGTTCTTTGAAAACGCGACGAGGTGGCCTGAGCGCAGTCAAGTGGTAAGTGGTGAGAGAGCTAAGAACCGAGTGCACCAGCTCCCGGCGACCTCCGATATTCAGCATCTTGCATTGCTAGCCTGCAAGCTTGACAAGGGCGCGATCTTGTATGCTTTGGAAATGAGCAGCCCGCAATCGGCCAAGAGACAGTGGCAAGCCCAAGTATGTTAGTGGCCAAGAGGACAGCTGCCCTCTGAAATGCTGTAGCCAGATTCACCGATTCACATCTTATTGGTGCAATGGTGCTTTCTCCTCATTGATGTGAAGCCTAGTGGACTTGCCGAAGAAGTCTAGTATGGTTCTGGTAGTTGCGAGATCTTGTTGCGACAGATTAAGAAAGATAATTACATCATCCGCATACATAGAAACTCGCAGAGGTGCATGTCGACCAGGCAGGGGCATCAAGGCACCTTCCTCCGTTGTAAGCTGAAAGAGTCTCTGCACAGTATCAATAACCAGAATAAACAAGTATGGGGACAAAGGGTCACCTTGCCGAAGGCCTCTCCGATGCGATATGGGTTGGCCAGGCACGCCATTGAGCAGGCAGCTAGATGAAGAGGAGCTCAGCAGGGCTGCGATCCAATCCCTCCACCTGGTAGAGAAACCTTGGTGCTGTGAAGTTCCAACAAATGCTCCCATGACACGGAGTCAAAGGCTTTGGAGATATCAAGCTTTAAGAGAAGCATTGGCTTGCAAGTTCTATGATAGCGCCTAGCAAGGCTCCTCACATAGACGAGGTTGTCCTGAATGCATCTCCCTCTAATGAAGGTGCTCTGAGGTTCGGAGATAAGACCGTTGATCACTGTTCTTAGCCGAATGGCTAGTACTTTGGAGATGAGTTTTCCCACAGAGTGGACCAGGCTGATAGGGCGATAGTCGCCAGGTGCTTAGACCAACATCTTCTTCGGGAGCAAGGAGATGTAGGCTCTATTGAGCTTTGACAGGGGACCAATGTGAAGTCTATGGAAGCACTGAAAGGCAGCAACTACATCATCTTTGATTACTTGCCAACATTTTCCTATAGAGTCTCAAACGGATCCTCGCTGACTGCTCCCAGGCCGAGATCTCTACGACTGTGATCGCCATATCGGATTGGCAGCAGCCCTCCGTATATATGATTGGACGGTTTAATGCTGCTATACTGTGCTCATGTTCATCCTCTAATAATTGACGGACAGATAGTTCGCCGCGCCTTCTCCGTGGACCAGGGCCTAAGTTGGCACTGTTATTCACTACAGAAATCACGGTAAGTGTCCAGTATCGATGACAATGCCCTTCTACCGTCGATAATACTGTAACTTATCGTCGACGGTGTCTCTGTCACCGTCGACGATAAGCTTCCCCCGCTGCCACGTGGAGGAAGTCACTTATCGATGACAGCTGGTTTTGATCGTCGTCAAATAGTTTATGGACGACAGTTACCATCGTCAATAAAGTATAGATGACAAAAAAACGTAGACGGCAGTATACCGTCGTCTATAAGCGTATACCGTCGTCAATAAGCTATTGACGACGGTTTGGGCCTTATAGACGACTGTTTGCAGCCGTCGTCTATTATCGCGATTCTTGTAGTGATTCACCATTTCTCTGCTACGTCTATGACTATGAGGTCCGATTCAAGTGGTCAATGGTAGAATCCACGTACGACAGAGTGTTGGATAAATTAGCGGTCTTTATATGCTTGTGGATTAATAGCAAGCACTTGGAGATATGAGCAGAAGTCACTATACACTAGATATATACTATCTTTAGTACAGATATTCATGTACTAAAATATATCTTTTATTTTATTTTTCTTTATGTAATAAATCAAGTTGTATGTGTGCCACTACTCGCAGAGACACAGAGACTAGAATGTAATTCCATTTTCTAAAAAAATTATTTGCAAAATGGTGCTTATCTTAACCTGGTTTGAATTGTAGGAAGGTGATTTTGAGATGAAACACATCGACAAAGCTGGGTCTTCGACATTTAATGTCGCCATTGCACCATTGTCTCTGTCAATCCTTTGGGACGACAGCGATCTTCTCCTCTGAATGCAGTTGGCCATGAAACTCAGAATTTGTTTTTTGAAAAGGAGAAACAGCAGGAAAACCCTACTGTTGTATGTATTAAAATAAAAAAGAACTATACAAATTGTGGTGTACAATGATGAGCTTAACTCTGAATATGACAAGATTCTCACAGCTCCTCTATCCAAGAGTTAAACATGATATTATCATGTTCCTTCAATCTAGTAGCTTGCAGTTTACATTCATTTTTAAAGTCAGCTTTCCATGTGTTGAAGGTTGACGGCATATGCTATATTAGCTTGTTTCTTTGTTTTCATATATTCCATAGTGTAATGAAGATTGTTGGACAGGAAAGTCTTGCCTCCAAGGAATTGCACAGCACGAGGACACTTGTATTGTTACCGGCGTAGTTAGAATGCTGTACTCAGCTGAAAATTGGTTGTGCTTGCAAGCTTTGCTGAAATAGAACGCTTTGGTTGAAGGTCAGACACGGCTTGGTGAAATCAGAATGTGAGCACACCTCGACCATGTAAAATTCATATACTAGGCACACACATCAGTTAAACTTTTGAAATGTACAGCGTAGAACTGTAGAGCTTGCTTGCTGTGTAATATATGCTCTCGTTTTCAGTCCCCATAGAGATCCTGGACGCCAAAGAACATGTGACATTTTTTGATATGATTCGCATTTTTAACAAGTAATTTGGCGACTATAATGATGAATGCAGTATGTTTCGATGCCAAAAAGAAGGGAAAAAACATGGCCACTTTTCAACATGCCTTCGTTAGGATCGCGTGCGTGTTTACGGAGCTGATGTGAATATTCTAAGCATAACATCTTCGGATTCTTAAGTGGGTCTGTAAAGCCCATTGATATCATGCAGCTAGGCTTTCTTTCATGAGCCGTATCTGTTTGATTGTTAGATTGCACTAGTGGACCTTATGTATGTTTAACTATTTGTATTCCAGTAATTTTATTGATGAGAGATTAGGGTAAGGGTAGGCTCGAGTTCTCATCAACCTGAATTTCAATTGAAAGAGTATATTTCTGGCATGATTTTACGATGGAAATTTCTATTTATGCTCAAGGCGCGCGCACCTATAGAGAGAGAGAGTGTGAGAGAGAGAAAATATATGTGTGTGTACTACAAGATAATACAACAAGACTATATATATATATATATATATATACACACATACGCACGGACACACACAAAATATATGTGTATGTATTACAAGATAATACAACAAGACTTATACATACAAAATATTTACATAATCTAATACCAATCACACTTAAATGAGTACAGGGTAACCTTCCTTAGTATTGAAATTAAGAAAAAAAAATCATCAATCTGAGTCCCATGTATTTTAACGTGGTGGGTATTCCGACCAACATGAGACCAGAAATCGAGAGCACTGGAAACTGATACCCTTATTATACTTCCGCGTCTTATGCAGTTTTTACAGAGTAGTCATTAATATATGCTTCTTTTCATTTCAGAAACTTTGGCACACTCATTCTTCCTTTTACTAGAATTCAGCGGCATTCTTTCGAATTTCAAGGAAACCATTACGATTTGCTGCGAGAGACCTCCAGGAGGATGGATTTGGGAAATCCTATATTTTAAAATTTTCATTGTGCCTCTCTAAACAGGCTGATAGAAGGGTTAATTGCATGCATAAACCATCTGTATGTCACTTAATAAAATGGATTAAATAGATGAAGCGTGTGCATACTGGATGTTTATAGAATGAAAACTTTGTGGAAGTGCTGCCATCTTTTAATGCCGCCGTTCCAGTTCCAAGGAGATCACGAATTAATCTGTAGCTAGTTTCTCGATCATAGTTTTTTGGTATGTGATAATGGGAAACTACTAGCTTGGATATGATGAACTACTCCTTCGGTTCGAAATAAATGATACTGGTTAGTTTAATTAATCTAAACAGTATTTATTTTGAATCAAACAGGCATTAATAATCAGTAAGTTATTAATTACTACGTACTACTAATAAGTAGGTGTCTAGAAGACTCCCCTGTCTGACTGTCTCTCTACTTTTTCTCCGAGTGTAGAGTTCAAACGGCAACGGCTGCATGCGTGCATGCATGGCCGGCGTTTAGCGCCGGTGATGGCGTCACCACGTCTCCAACGCGTCACGCTCCCCGCGACTCTCCCTCCGGCCTCCAGTAACTGAAGCCAGCCGAGCGGTGGCTACCGGACAAGGGAGAGCGCCCGGCGCCCCCGCGCGCGGCGCCTGCGCGGCGTGCGGCATGCCGTGCCAAGGACCACCCCGGTGGCCTAACCGCCTCGCGGACTCTGGCTGGCACCATCGCCTCGCAGTCCTCTCCTCTTCACCCCGCGTCTGCCTCTCGCCACCAGCAGCAGCAGTGTCCCCACCCCAGCTACGCGTCGCGGCCGATCGATCGGGAGCTAGAGGGCGCCGGCGGCCATGGGCGGGAGCAGAGCTTCCCTGTACGCCGCGGCGGTGGCCGTGATGGTCACCGCGGCGGCGACGACGGTCCTTTCCCCCGCCGCCTCCGCCGCATCAGCAGAGAACTTCGGCGACGATGGTGAGTGACGCTCCGCCCGTCTTCCTGTCGTGTTTGTCTTTACCCGATCCGGCGGTGTGCTGACTCGTGGGCGTCGTCGTCGTCGTGTGGTTTGCAGTGGCGGCGCTGATGGCCGTCAAGGCGGCGCTGGAGGACCCCGGCCACGTCCTCCGTGACTGGAACGCCGCTGAGTCCGGCGACAACCCGTGCCGCTGGAGCATGATCTACTGCCGCCGCGGCCAACTCCGCGAGCTGTACATACGCGACATGATGCTGTTCACCATGGTCTATAAATTAACTTGAGTACGTCTGGACTTATGGATGTTCTTTGTTTGTAGGGACCTGAAGCAGAAGAACCTGTCCGGCACGCTGTCGCCGGAGATAGGGAGACTGAAGTCGCTGCGATTTCTGTGAGGCTGTCTATTTTTCGATCAGCTGAAAACAGACATCCTTTTACTCAACGTTCAGAGTTTTTAGATCTAGATCTAATAACTAAATCTTACAATTTTTTCTATAGCCGATATATAATTCTAAAGAAAATTAATAACTAACAACAAGCGCATAAATCGTAAAATAGATTGGACGTCTTGTGCGTTGAGTGAAAGGTTCTCAAATTTTAGCCGATTCTATTATAATTTCTATGTTAACCCCGTTGAAGGGGCCCAGGAGGAGCCCCCGTCATGTTCGCTGCCATATCCCTTTTGAGATTTCCACAGTATAGTCACACTGTTCAACGAAACACTTTGAATTTATTAGCTTCTTGTTTCTTGGATGCATTCATCTGGTGAAATCAGGATTTAATTCGGTATTGGATTTTTGGCAGGTATTTATCCCATAATGCAATTTCTGGTCCCATACCTCATACCATAGGCGGTCTTCAGGCGCTACAGGAACTTGACCTTTCAAACAATCAGTTCAACGGAAGCATCCCAACTACACTGGGTGGTCTGCCTAAACTCCAGTATTTGTAAGACTAGCCTTCCTCATCATCAGCATCTTATTATATCTGAGTATCAGTATAACAGAGAACTGAACAGTAACACTGGATGCTTTTTTTATGCTTCTCTTTTCGCCAGGGAACTGAACAATAACAGCTTATCTGGACCGATACCTAGTTCTTTAGCCACCGCTAGCAAGCTCTTAAGACTGTATAGTTCTTTGACAAATCTTTTCTTTTTCTATGATGACTGAACTGTTCTTTTAACCTGTTACAGTAGTGTCATGTGAGCTCTTAAATACCTATTTTGCAGGGATCTTTCCTTTAACAACCTGAGCGGTCCCCGACCGACAATGTTTCGCGCAAGTATTGTCATGTAAGTGATCTCGAGTTCATATGGCCTTCCTGCATCTGTCATTCTGCATAATCAATCTCGACTGCATATGGGCTCTAGGGTAGACTAGTACTAATCTGCATAATCCTTCTGGTTTCCTTCTTGTGCCATACATGAGCAGCCTTGAAGGAAATCCATTGCTAAGTGGCATAAACTGTGGAAAAGGTGAACCGGGTGTAAGCAGTCCTCTTTCTGGAGGAAACTGTTCCGATGTGACTGCAGAGCAGGATGGTTCCCCGCCTCTCGTACCGTCGCCTACAGAAAAGCCGGGTTTGTTCATTTATCGAATTCAGATGATTTCAATTCTACTCTATAAGAAATTGGGCTCCACACTGGTCTTGCCTGGATATGCTAGCCATGAACATTGATTTTTTTTTTATGTTTGCAGCCCATTCACATGCAAGCAAAAAAGAAGACAAGACTATCCCTTACATTATTCTGCTGTGTGTAGCAACTGTTTGCATGGTGACTATCCTCGGTACTGGAGCTGCTTTGTTCTTGTGCCGTAAGCATCAGCCTCCGCAGGTCTTCGCATTTGTAGATGGTAAAATTAATTTTACATTAAAGCCATATGACAATGTGTTTGCTTAGCTTGGAGAACATATCCATCTGAAAAAGGGCTTAACAGGTTCAAGCATTGCAGATGATCCATCGGCTATAAGTATTGCTGAGTCTGGGCTGTCCCAGTATTCCTTTTCTTCTTCGTTTAAACTTCCATAAAACTTGTTTAAACAATAAGAAATTTCATCGTTGTATGAACTATTTTAATTGATATGGTATTAGAGGAAAGCTAGTATTGGGCTATTAAATATGAGATGGACAATTATATTGGAATCTCTATGCGTTTTAGACTTTTTGATGGATTAGTTTTCTGTTTTGACTTTCATTGACAACCATGAGTCTCGAGCTAAAAGCATTTATTTTCAGTACCACTAACACACATATTAAGTATATTCATGTTCTGACACATAGAGTACAAGCTAGGGGCAAATGGGGGTGGTAGAGATATAGATAGATAGAGAGATAGAGAGAGATAGAGATAGAGATAGAGAGAGAGAGAGATGTTGGAGGTCAGCCAACATACTGAATCAACCAAAATCGATTGACATTACAATTAATTTTCCATGATCAATAAGATAACTATAGAAATTAAAGATATCTACTACAAACGGCTGAATCTAGTGTACCTCACCTCACAATGCCTCACCCATGCCCCTACTAAACCACTCATTAGACCACCACCATTTAACGACGAGCCGCAACATCAAAACCGATAACTTCTACGACCAAAGCTCCTTCCTCTCACACCACTCCTCTTCTTTTCTCTCATCTTAAAGTTGAGGTAAGGTGGACACAATCCGTGTTCTTGAATTTGCTACATCCATGTTTCTTGAGGTGCAAACAAATGCGGTCGGTGAGGAGCTTTGCTAGACATCCCTCACTAGATCCGGCCACCTACGGGTCAAATCTGACCTCTCATGTTGGAGAGTCGGAAGCTCACCGTGTGGGCACCTGGGTTTGCTTGTTTCTTTGGCCAGAGATGATGAGTTGTGACAGGGTACATAGTGGATCTATGCATAAGAAGCTCATGCCCTCCACCCAAATCCCCCCCCCCCCCGCCCCCGCCGAAGTGCGACGACGGTCTTGTTTTGCACCAAGGAGACATTGAACGTGTTGTGCCGACAATATTGGCGCTCAAGGGCACCACTTCTCCCCTAAAGGCATTATTGTGGAGCTTCTCATACAACTCAGAGGTTCCACGGGTGAAAATTAAGTTTCAACACACCTGAACAGGCAACAACGGGGTACATATTGTATCCTCTATGGAGTTCTATCTTGGAGGTCTTTTGTGCCTCGTTGCATCCCTCCATGTCCACCTATCACCCTCCCAGCTCAACTTTTGTCTCTGTGGACATTGGCTAACTATCGTCCCTCATTGTTGCTTCGACATTAATCCCATTGTTGGCTATGGTGGTCATGGTCGATTTATGGCAACAACTCATCGTCCATGGCATAATAGAGGACATTGTGGTCACAATTTTTCAATGGCATAGCCTATTCTCAACAAATAGTGTTGTGCGAACAATGTCATGTCAACCACTTTCGGCTTTGTAGCCTGATTACAAAACTTAGGTATCAAGCTTGGAGCTACTTCACTCTTGCTCCTGCCTTTTTTTGCCAGCTTGCCTTCCCATAGACACCTCATAAAATGTCATCATCATTTAGCCCTTCCAATCTGCAGGACATGTCATCCTCTCCTTGAGTTGTCTTCTTTCATGGCACATTCAAGGTCCCTTGCACCAACGTTTTATTCTCGAGGCTCGACCCTCTATAGGAAAAATGGTTCTCCCTCCTCGAGGAGATGTTTTCAAATTGATCTGTGTGAAGTCGAGAATGATGGGTGTCCTTGGCATTTGCACCAAGTGGCATTTGGTTCAATGGTGTTGGCGGGATGTGTTAATACTTCTTCATGCTAGCAACAAGAAACTAAGGGAGTTGGCGCCTTTCTGTGTTTTAGATACGCGACACTCTTTGTAGTATTCTGATTTTGTTGTTTGTATTCTTCCCTTTTTAGGGCCTCGATGCTCCTTTCCCTTCTTCACTTCACCTCTAGGAATTGACATTTATCATGTAAGCTCTTTATGGAAATGAAAAGGTATGGTGCCCCCTCTCGATTTACCTAAAAAAGATACCTACAGCTAATAAGGAAATTAATCACAGGGTAGAACCGCTTTCGTTGTTAATACCCACCTATAGTTGCATCCATGAGGCTCCTTTTTTTCAATAAAAGGAAAATGTATAATATCAAGGAGATCACACCTACACTCGAACTCTGCAACAATATAATGCAAAGAGCAAATCGATACATCACGGATGCACACAACCAAAGAAAGAAGAAAAAGGAAAAATACTCCTCAAAGCCTCGTAGCAGGAACCATCAACCACCATTATAACACCCAAATCTTCAAAAAGATCCTCGACAACATTGCCTCCACGAAAGAAACAATGCACACACACCATCATTACTTGATCCCGCTACAAAGCAGGTCAAAGTTTTCACCCCAGAGGAAGTACACAACTCCAGGCAACACCTTCAACAAAGTAATGGCCAATACCACCATTGCCAGGTACAATCCAAGAAGGTCGAACCTCGGGTTTTCACCTAGAGAAGGACTCAATACACTAAAGCACCGGCAAGAAAGAAGACACGTGTATTTCCATTCCCACTTCCAAGAACTGTACTACAAAACACCAAACAACATGATCTCGTATACCATGATCATGTTTCTCCCCTTCAAAAGGAATTTCTCGAACTCGATATAAGCATTAAGGTTAAAGCTACCACCTCTAGAACCTTATAGATGTCTTTCACCGCTGCAACTAACCCCGCTTCTAGCCACACCATGGTAATTAGAGCTAGCATGCTCGATGGTGTTAACGAAGTGAGGCATCATGTGGATGGAGATCTCCTCAGACTGGCTTAGGCGAAGTTTAGTGTGTCGTCAACCTTAAGAAAGACTGTGAAAAGAACGAGATCATGACACCATCGAACACTAGGGCCTGTCCATGGGGCCATGAAGACCTATTAGGAAGGGAATAAATTGCAGATCCATCATCATAGAAAGCAGTGAGGCGTTGCACATCGAGGCACGAGGACCGGCACAACAAATGCAAGTGGCGCCACTCTTATACCTGTCAATGTCACACACATATTGTAGAGGACGTGCACCAGGATAAGATTGTCACATGCTGATGTCGCGATCTAGGACAGAGCATCAGCAGTCGCCTCATTTCTAGGTACATAAGGCACCACACCATAATGTGGATCTCGCCCATAAGCCAGAGGAAGGATCCGACACCACCATGTCATCTAGGCGCACATCAATGTGTCGTCTCCTTTGGAACATCCCATCTTCTTGTGTTATATCATTTTCTTTGCCAAATTCTTAGAGTTCCTTTGGTATTAGACCAACAAGTTAGAATCCAAAATATAATCATAGATGATTTCTTATGTGTGGATCATAAGAGAAGTTTCTAAGTCAAATTGCTCATCCCCAAGGTTTGTATATATCATATAAAAAGGATGATGAGAGTGACTCAAGGAATATATGATTGCCCACCCTAAGAAGGATCAAACTTGCTCCTACAAGTAGTAGCAAGATTCATCAAAGCCAAAGGAGGTCAGGCCAACTGCTCGACCCCCCACCTATATTTGACGTTCCCTTCATGCTTCGGTATCTCAAAGCATGAAACAGCTAGTAGACTTTGTCATTGACCACCCATGAAAGAGTGAACTAGGCTCTTACAGGCAATGACAGAACTTCATTCAAGCGTTCAAAAGAAGAAATAATCCTGTGCTTATTAAAATTCATTTAGTGATATATTTAAATAGAAAAATAAGATTATTATATTTAAATAACAGATCAACATAATTGACCCCTTAATTGTCTTTCAAGCCCCGTCGTTGCCTAAAGAACATGCCTATAGAAAGCAAACTTTTGGGGTGACAATGTCTTACATTGTTTCCATTAGAAATTTTTTGGAGCTAGTACAAACCTTCAAACTTGGAACAATAAGTTGCCTTCCTTAGTCCAATGTAAACTTAATAAAACCTTGAGCTAGTGTGAGCTAGGATTTAGAGTACTTTTTGCCACACAAATTTAGCATCGAACTTGGATGTCATGTAATACCAGAGCATTGAATTCTTTGTGAAGAACATTATTACAACAACAACAACAACAACATCCAAGCCTTTACCCCAAGCATGTTGGGGTCGGCTAGACATGAAACCCAATAATTATATATATTCTATTGGGTTTCATTTCCATGAGAATGACTAAGTGTAGTTGTTTGCTCGCCAAGCCTATCACAACCCCTCCTCTTTTACCCGGGCTTGGGACCGGCTATGTCATTACAACATAGGCGGAGTTTGTGAAGAACATCATTAGGGATCTAAATTAATTAACAAGTATTTTGAGTAACTAACAAGAATTTTGAGTACGTAAGACAAGGGGATGCCTTCATTCAATTTTTTGAAGGGGTTGGATTATATAGGTACGTGAAGGATCTTAGGTCACTAGATGTTTCATCTAAAAATTTGGAGGGGAGGGATCTAGATCCAATGGATATTTCATCTTGTATCTCTTGATACATCTTGTATTTCAATATTTCCTTTTGAGGAATCTATGGCTAAAACTTTGTGTACTTGCATACTTTTCAGCTCAACTCAGCATAGGTCATCTTGGTCATCTGAAACAGTACAAGTTGGAAGACATAAAAAGGGCTACTGACAACTTCAATCAAGGAAATGTTTTGGGAGAGGGGGCATTTGGAAGAGTATACAAGGGTTATTTGTCTGATGGGTTAGTTGTTGCTGTTAAAAGACTGAAGGGTCATGTTTCAGCTCTTGGAGACGATCAATTTTACACAGAAATTGATATCATAAGCCTGGTTGCACATCGCAATCTTCTTCGTCTTATTGGATTCTGCACTACTGATGATGAAAGGATCCTTGTGTATCCTTACATGCCAAATGGAACTGTTGCTTCTAAACTACAAGGTTAGTATCATGACTCGTGCTCATATATATGGTCCTCTGTATAGTTATACCTTCAAATTTTGTTTTGTCATGTAAAATGCTTAAATAATACATTTCCTAATCATAAATTTAAACATTTACGAGAACTTTCTCCAAACTAGGTCTTCTACTCTCTATTATGAACGAACAGAATATAACTCTAGATCTTTCAGCTGTTATTTAGAACACTAGAATGGTTTTTTGAACAATGTATGTGGCCATTATCTTTCATACATATGTATTTAAATAATGTTGTTGAGAATAGTAATTATAATGTTGGTCATGGTTCTCAAAGGTTTCATCATTTAAAACGACTTGTATTCCAACAAGACGTTGCATTATAATACAATTTACATAGAAATATAAGTTAAGATAAAATTGCACATTTGATCCTATAAGTCAGCCCCTGTTTGAGATTCTTATACTTCTGGGGTGGATGTGCAATTTTACCGTAAATTAATGCTAGTGGACATGGTAGATTGAGTCTATAATGTTCAATTTATTAATACCTTTTTATATTGTAGAACTAGAATATTTTTTCAATATAATCATTCTTTGGAATACACAATAATTATATTTGGTCATATTTTGCTAATCACCTTATTTTCTAACTAAGATGGTTTTTTTGGAATTGAACAACAACCAGACTCGGTTCTTCATTGCAATTATGTTCAAAACATCTCTAGGTTCTTCCTTGCAACCATTTAGATCAAAGCACGATAGACACTATATTATCAGTTTTCAATTTAAAATACAAATCGAGCTGATTGTTTCTCCATCCCTTTGTCAGAACAAGTAGATGGGAAGCCGGCCTTAGACTGGCCACGAAGAAAGATGATAGCCCTTGGCGCAGCCCGGGGGCTGTGCTATTTGCATGAACAATGTGATCCGAAGATAATCCATCGTGATATAAAAGCTTGCAACATTCTTCTTGATGAATATTTTGAAGCGGTTGTTGCAGATTTTGGTTTGGCAAAACTTGTGGATCATGGGGTTTCTCATGTTGTCACAATGGCGCGCGGAACATTTGGGCGCATACCACCAGAGGCGGTGATGGTTGGTCACTCTTCAGAGAAGACTGATATATTTGGCTTTGGGCTCCTACTGATTGAGATAATCACTGGTCGAAAGACACTGGAGTTACGTGAGGATGAGTGCGAGAAGGGAGGAATTCTTGATTTGGTACATATTTGAGTCATTCACATTATTTAAAAATAGTAGTTGTTCTATTTGGCTCATTAGCATCTAATTATTTTTGGCTAACTCACACAGGAAATGGTTTGTTTAGTATATGGGCATGTTGAGCGCACATTATCTCAAAATGTGTTCCTTTCTAGTTACATTTTTATTAGACCATTCACATAGGAAAGGATAATATGGGCTTGTTGAAGGAATTTGAGTCAAAGAGTTACTGAGCACATATAAGAATTAAGATGACATCGGAATGACATTCAAGCAGTACCTCAAACATAATAGTCCAAATATTTCTTTGGACCATAGCCAGGAGCAGTAATGGGTTCATTACGGGTTCAGTCCTAGTCACATTTTTATCTCATATTTCCTAACTTTCTAGATATTTTAACTGCGAGCAATACTTACAAAAGAAATAAAATTTTAAGGAGAATATATATTTTGACTGAATTGCTCTCCCTTTTGATAATAGTTATGATTGTTTTTTTAAAACTGTCATGGATTACCTTACTCACATAGGTGCACATTGATCAATCCTTTTCCAGGCCAAGGAACTTCTCCAACAAAATCAGCTAAGCGCTTTTGTCGACAAGAGGCTAAGGGACGAGTACGACAGTGCCGAATTGGAGGAGATGGTTCAGATAGCGATGCTCTGCACAATGTACGACCCTCACCATCGTCCCAGGATGTCCGAAGTTGTTAGGATGCTGGAAACAGGAGATGGAGTTGCAGAGAGATGGGGGGCCTTGAAAGATGTCGAGCAACCCGTGTCCCCTCCCCCGGAGTTTGTGTTGCATGCTATTTGTAATGGTTCAGATCAGTACAGTTCAGTTGAGCAGCAAGCCAGTGAGCTTTCCGGGCCGAGGTGATCGGAGATCAGTTTGTGATGCTTACATGTAATTTTCAGTTTCTGTGCCCCAATATGAGAAGACAAGGGAAAAGAAGGATGTTTCAGATTATCTGGTTAAGTAGAGAGTTTTCCTTTTTTTTTTCTTGACAAGATTTGCCGGTACTCTGCCAGTTTATTTTAGGTCGGTGAGTTATGTTTGTATATGTTCATGGTCTCGTTCTGTAAGCTTAATAAATATAGGTTAATCAAACCCTTCCTTTCTGAACATCGTTGGTGGCAGAAATAGATGAATTGGGAAACTTATATAAGTTTTGCTCTTTTTGCTTTACTTACCAGATACTGCATAAACACTTATAGGCTGTAGCTGATTCCTCAAACTAATGAACATGTCATAGTATCATGTCTAAATCTGTACAAACTTCTCTAGGTATTACCAAGCTATCCCCTTCATCTTCAACCTTTGCCTGTGCCTAGCTAACGACCTGCATTTTGAACTATATATATTCCTCCTTCGCCATAAACATCAGAAGTACAGAGCCACGAATCATGTGCCCTTCCTGCATCATCTGAAGCATGTACCTGCTGCTTTGCTCACTTGTGAAGCATCAGAAATTCAGGATCTCAGAGCAATGAGACACAGCATTCAGACAGCCCACACGCATCAGTATACCGTCGGACTTCTTTTGCGCATGTATCTTGGAGCAAATAGAGGCTGTAAAATGTAAAACCTGAGGTTCAGTCCGCGATGCTGCCTGCGAAGCTTTTTCAGTGAAGCGTAGCCTAGCGCCTGGACTGGAACTCGGGATGGAAATGCGCTTCACTAGCCTCCAGTTTCCGGTTCTGGACGCAGCTGTCCTGCCTGCCTCTGTGCATGGAGCCATCAGTCACGTCGTCCAAGACAGCCGCAGCTGCGTAAGAGAAAGTTTGGCAGGTCATGCTGACGGATGGAACACTTCATGGGCTCTAGTTGCTGCTGTGCTGATGACAAGGACCCTGGGTTTGGCATGCATCCAGTGATTCAGTAACCGGTACAATTCGGATCAAATTTGCTGTTTAGAGAGACTGTCGTGACGGCGCAGCAAGCAGCAGACGGCAGATTGCAGGGAGATTTTCTCTGAACATTTTTGTTGTCTGTTGCTTGGTGAGCAGACTGACACGCATGCTCGGGGAAAGACTGGTTCGGTTTCCGAGAAATTTCAGTTAAGGCATAATTCCCGTTTCGAATTATTTGAGAAATAATTTAAAACGGAGCGAGTACTGATTTGGGTAGTAGATGGGATTATGTTGCTCAAGGTTTCACTTGTCTTGTTCTTAGGGATTCCCCTCTCAGAGAATAAGATGTTCTGCACCTAAGATTATATTAATTCTGATATTAAAAGAAAAAACTAATTTTCTCTACCATCCACGTCAGGATGAGAGTGTTTTGGATACGGCTGCAAGCCTGCAACTAACCGATTACCGCCAACTTTTTTACCCTTGTCAGGATCGAACGGGTCGATGATTGACGACCCATGATACGTCTCCTCCAACAGACATGCATGCATGTATGCCAAGATTGTTCATGAATGAACGAAGCGCGCGCTCGCTCTGCCTACCCGTACAGGTCACAGAATACAGACACATGGTATGAGCTGAAGAAAGCTGCAGTTTGGCTGAAGAAAACGACGGAAGGCTAGGCTACCACGTAGCTACTACCCCAACCGGCCGTGCCACTCGGTCGGTCGACTCGTTGCTCGTCCGCCCGTCACCTACGTCCAATCACTCGCCTCGCCCGCCCTCTCTCTCCCTCTCTCTCTCTCTCTCTCTCTCTGCAACATTGCCGATATTACATCGTCTTCTCAAGTCGGTGCCAATGGTACCCCTCTGTTAGTTCACACACCAGCTCCAGCTCGAGATAGAAAGAGAGAGGTAGAGAGAGAGGGGGGATCATGAACCGGAACCGCATTAAGATTCTCGTACTGGTGTCCTTGGTCCCTCTAATGCTAAGGGGATCCTCCCTTTTCGGGGACGTCATGCCGTCGCCGGAGCAGGAGCCGCAGTACTACAACCCCGAGGGCGACGCAAGCGTCAGCGCTTCAGCTTCTCAAGCGGCTCGTCGAAGCCGCCTCGCCGGAGGAGGCTTCAGCCAGCAGAGGCGGTTCGGCGGCCTCTTCACCGACGACAAGCGGTTCTCGCCCACCGGGTCCAACCCGCTGCACAACTTGTGATCGTTCAAGAGTGCATGTACGGGAGCAGAATTCAGTTGATGTCCTTTTATTCTTAGTTTTTTATTTTCAGAAAAAAAAGAAGTTTCTATGTTTTGCAGGTATGCATTGTGATCAACTGTTCGTTGAGTTGCTCGGCGTATATATGTGTGGTTAATTAGCCAGCTTTTGCGTGTTCTTATTAATTAAGGTTGATAACAGCCTTCTCTTTTTGGACGACGCCACGACCTGTTCCTGTTGTAGCTAAGCTTTGATCGACTGTTCAATTAGGAGAAGTCTGAACTGGACTATTTATCTCGGTCTGTCTTCCTGATCATCTGATGGTCTTCTTCTTTTTCTCTTTTTTTTTTCTTTTTTGGGGAAACAAATAAGTGTTCATGTCTAGTAATTTCCGCATGTTTTAATTTACACTAGTTTGCAAGGAAGGATTTGATTTAATTTACATGGTTGCAAAAATGGGTTCAGTACAGCTACCGTGCTACAAATTAGTAATAACAAATATAGTCTTTTAAAAAATAATCACCAGGATAATGTCTCATCATCTTAAACTTTCTGTTGGCGGTTTTCTATTAATTGTGCAGATGGAAGTGCTGCATGCATTGTAGTAGGTCGGCTATAGCTTCTTTGAAGCAAAGTGCAGCCGGGGTTTCTTTCCTATTATCTAAAAAGGAATAATTCACTTGCAAAAGAATCTAAAAAGGAATAATTGTAGTCATAAGTTAATAATACACTGTAGAAGAATTCCATTTATGGCAGTCAGACCAAATAGATGGCTTGAACTAATTCGAGATTTTCTTGTCAAACCCTCTTTTTATTGCTTATTACCGGATCCTTCCTTTTAAGGTATATTATTGTGCCCATCTTCTCATCAACTTAAAGTTTTACTCGAGTAGATTGGTGAATGAAAAATATATTGAACAAAAAATTCATCGAATATTGAAATCAGCATTTTAATACCTAGGTTAAATTAGGATAAGCAGATTGCAGAACAGGACAATTCATGCTGCCACTAGGGAGTGCGGATTTTAACCACAACGAATTTTATCCTGCTTGAGACAATAAAATGCAGCTATATGATTTCATATAATGGAATCTGAAAAATCTGGGCCCCATAGCCCATAGGCTCGACGATTTTTTCAGGTGACAACAAGAGGCAGAGAGCCAGAAAGGTGCCAATGCGTTGTCAGCAGACAGCAGGTTGGCATGCATAAGGAAAGCTGCATGATATGCAGATCAAATGGGAGCGAGACCATGGAACGAGATGTGACCATGAGCTTGTTGTTTTGAAACTGACGTGACCATGGACTGATGCCTGATTGGCCTGCAAACTCCACGAAAAGGGTGCAAACTGCGTCAAAAGTTAGGGCTGTGGATTACCTGATGGACAATGCATGAGCTCTTGTGGCTTTGCATGCCTGACTGATGCCATATGGACCATGTGGCTCATACATGGAAATGGCAGAACACCAGGGGTTATGACCCTTTTTTGTTCTGTTGCCGTGACAGAAATTGGTTCAAAGTGTAAGTGGATATTACAGTCTCTACTGTCCAAGACCGAACAGCTTCAAAGAAATTATTTGACTGACATGTAAGATGATTCCTGCTGAATCAAGTCCATTCAGATAAAGAATCAAAAGAAAACTTCGTCACTGTTGGAGTGTGTGAGCTGCGACACTCCTTCCAACCTGCTCGGAAGCAGCCCGCGAGGTTTTTTTTTTCCGGAGGGGGCTTGTCGCCCTGCGCGACCTGGGCTCGAGGGAGCGGATAAACACCGAGATTTACGTGGTTCGGATTGCCGGAGTGTAATACCCTACGTCCATGGGAGTGCTTGCTGTATTGTTTGTACATGATCTAGAACTTTGTCCTCTGAGTAGAGTGGTCGATGGGGGAGTTAAGTCCCGCTGCCCGACGCGCTGAGCGCCCCTGACCGCATGTCAGGTGATGATGAAGATGCCGTCTTGTCGCCACGTCTTCTCGCTCTGCTTGGGTGACTTCGTGCAGTTGGGTGGCACTGTGCTGCTGTCACGCCTTGTCGTCTTGTCTTGGCACCGTAATGGCGAACGGGCAGAGGACGAAGGCGTGCGTAATGCGCCATGCTTCTAGGGTAGGCGCGAGCCTTGAATGCGAAGCCTGACAGTGCATTTCGTTCTTGACTTCGTCGACCCACGACCCACGACTGTAACACCCTCAAATTCATTTCCATGCATTGCATATATTTTTCATGTAGAGAAGCATTGTCAAAGAAGTAGAAATGGAGAAAGAACCCTAGAAATGGAAAAAGAACTATAGAAATGGAGAAAGAACCATAGAAATGAAGAAAGAACCATAGAAATAGAGAAAGAACCATAGAAATGGAGGAAGAAACCATAGAAATGGAGGAAAAAACACATAAATAGAGAAGGGGATATAAAAATGGAGAATGGGGCATAGAAATGGAGAAGTAAAGTATAGAAATGGAGAATGGGGCATAGAAATGGAGAGGCGAATGTAGAAATGGAAAATGGGACATAGAAATAGAGAGGAGAATGTAGAAATGGAGAATGGGACATAGAAATAGAGAGGGGAATGGAGAAATGGAACAAGTAACATATAAATGGTGAGGAATGGAAAAAAGATAGCTGAAATGAGCCATTCCCATATTTTCCCAAAATTTCCCCAAAATTTCCAAATTCCCCAATTCCAGAGAAGGGAATTTTGCCCACATTTGGGGGGATAAAATCCCCAAAGCTGCCACACCCAACTAAGGGGATAAGTTGGTTGAGTTCCAAATTGACTAGGACTCTTGTTTGAGTTCCAATTGGAGTAGGACTCCTCTTTTTCCCCCTTATAAATATAACCCCCACCCCTGGCCGCACCCCTCTCTATTTTGGACACCCCCCTGCTGCCAAGCCCCCTTTCTTGATGCCAAGTCGCCAAGTTCCTCCCCTTGCCGGAATTTGGCGCCGTGGAGCCCCGCCGTCGCCGAAGAAGAAGCCCGACGATCTGTCCTGCCATAATCTTCCATAGAAAAATTCCCCGCTGCTGCCATTGCTAGGAGGAAGGCCTTTCCACCAAAAGGAAGTGAGGTAGGTCTCCATTACCCATCTTACGACGTTGCCGCTGTTTCTACGCATCCGTTTTCTTCGCCCCCTTCGAGCAGAAACTTTTACATGTGGACAGATCGTGTTTTGATCGGTTTTTGACGGTGGAATTATCTAGATCTTGAGTCAAGATTATCACCACGTCCACAATTGATACCTACACCCTTGTTCATCATAAAACCCCATGAAAGCCCATTAAAACATGCAATATCACATACAAACTGGTTTAATAAAATAACACTATAGGATTTGCATTCATCTACCCCATTGCATCTTGAGTAAAGTCTGTGCATGATGATTGATTGTTGTGAATTTTGTATGTGCATGATCGTGAGTAGAAGGATAAGCTCAAAAGGCCATCTACGAGGAACTACAGCACCAAGACTTCGAGACGCTTGAACAACAAGAACCACGGGAGCAAGACAAGTGCCCCTTGACCATATTGATCCCATGTTTTGAAACTGTTTTGTTTACGAAAACTCGTACGCTTGAGTCAACTTGATGGGACACCCTTTTATAGGAGTTTACTAGTTTCGTTAACCACCCTTGTCACCGGGAAAGTTGATGAGTCGGGTATGGTCGTTTTTCCTTTTTGCTTCGCTTAACTTATGGGATACGGGAATCTGAAATAAAATATGTCTAGCTACTGCACTCATATGAATAATGATGATGAGAACTTGATGATGTTAATGAGCATGGAATCGGGGAGATCTAGGCAATCTTGGTTCGAGACAACTAAAGAAACATGAGCTGAATTAACCCACACATGACTTGGAACTTGCAGCCGTAGTACATGCCTTGAAGATTTGGTGGCATTATATCCTTGGCCACCGATGTGAGATCTATACGGATCACAAAATCCTCAAGTATATATTCACACAAATGGATCTGAATTTGAGGCAACGTCGATGGTTAGAACTCATCAAGGATTATGATGTTGGAATCAACTATCACCCCGGAAAGGCCAATGTAGTAGCTGACGCATTGAGCCAAAAGGGAGCATGTCACCAACTCACGGTTCAGGAGCAGCCACCCGAGATACGTAAGGAGTTTGAACGGTTACATCTCAGATTCTTGAACAAGATGGAGATGGTAGAACTGAACTCAACGCTGGAACAAGAGATACGAGATGGCCAAGCAACAGATGAGGAAATCAAGGAAATCAAGGAAAGAATCCGACAAGGCATAGAGAAGGATTTTAAGGAAGACGAGAATGGCACCCTTTGGTTAGGGAAAAGGATTTGTGTGCCTAACGTGAAGCACATCCACGACACGATATTAAAGGAGGCACATGACTCACCTTATTCTATACACCCCGGTTGTACAAAGATGTACAAGGACCTGAAAACATGCTATTGGTGGGATAGTATGAAAAGGGACATTGCTGAATATGTTTCCCTATGCGACACGTGCCAACGAGTGAAGGCCAAACATCAAAGACCCGCTGTGCAGCCATTAAAAGTACCCGAGTGGAATTTAGAAGACATCGGCATGGATTTCATAGTCAGATTGCCACGTACTCAGTCGAGTTATGACTCTATTTGGGTTATTATGGACTGATTGACGAAAACCGCCCACTTCCTTCCTGTTAGAACCAAGTACAGCGTCACACAACTTGCCGAGCTGTATATGGAGCAAATCGTGTGTCGTCATGGAGTTCTGAAGATGATAGTTTCAGATCGGGGTTCTCAATTTACCTCTAGGTTCTGGAAGAAGCTGCATGAAGCCATGGGTACACAGTTGAATTTCAGCTCTGCACATCACCCGCAAAACGACGGGTAAACTGAGAGAACAAATCAGATCATGAAAGACATGTTGAGAGCTTGCGCCTTGAAACATGGGCGTATTTGGGATAGGAGCTTGCCGTATGCTGAATTCTCATACAACAACAGCTATCAAGCTAGCTTGAAGATGTCACCTTTCGAAGCATTGTATTATAGACGGTGTAGAACGCCGCTGTTCTGGAATGACACCGGAGAAAGCCAAGTATTTGGACCCGAAGTGCTGCAAGACGCCGAAAAACAAGTCCAAACGATACGAGAAAACTTAAAGGCTGCTCAGTCACAACAAAAAGGTTATGCGGACAGTAGGCGAAGAAGATTAACCTTCGAAGTGGGAGACTTCGTGTATTTTAAGGTATCGCCCATCCGAGGCCAACAACGATTCAACGTCAAAGGTAAATTAGAACCTCGCTACATCGGGCCATTCAAGATTTTGGGCAAGCGAAGAGAAGTAGCCTATCAACTAGAGCTGCCAACCTCTCCGATGTGCACGGCGTATTTCACGTATCCCAACTTAAGAAGTGCTTAAGAGTACCGGAAGAACAAGTACCGATGGATGAGCTTGAACTTAAAGAGGATCTGACCTACGCGGAGCACCCCGTCAAAATTTTGAACGTAAAGGAAAGGGTCATGAGGAACAAAGTGATCCATTAGTGCAAGGTACAATGGAGCCATCACACGGAAGCCAAAACCACATGGGAGCGTGAGGAAGATCTCAAGGCAGAATTCCCTCATCTATTCTCCACTCTATCGAATCTCGAGGGCGAGATTTAGTTTAAAGGGGATAGGTTTGTAACACCCTCAAATTCATTTCCATGCATTGCATACATTTTTCATGTAGAGAAGCATTATAAAAGAAGTAGAAATGGATAAAGAACCCTAGAAATGGAGGTAGAACTATAGAAATGGAGAAAGAACCATAGAAATGGAGAAAGAACCAAATGAAGGAAGGAACCATAGAAATGGAGGAAAAACCACAGAAATGGAGAAGGGAATATAGAAATGGAGAATGGGACATAGAAATGGAGAAGTAAAGTATAGGAATGGAGAATGGGCATAGAAATGGAGAGGGAAATGTAGAAATGGAAAATGGGACATATAAATGGAGAGGGAAATGTAGAAATGGAGAATTGGACATAGAAATGGAGAGGGGAATGGAGAAATGGAACAAGTGACATAGAAATAGTGAGGAATGGGAAAAAGATAGCTGAAATGAGCCATTCCCAAATTTCCCCAAATTTTCCCCAAAATTTCCAAAATCCCCAATTCCAGAAAAGGGGAATTTTCCCCACATTGGGGGGATAAAATCCCCAAGGCTGCCGCACCCGACTAAGGGGATAAGTTGGTTGAGTTCCAAATTGACTAGGACTCTTGTTTGAGTTCAATTGGAGTAGGACTCCTCTTTTTCCCCTTATAAATATAACCCCCACCCCCTGGCCGCACCCCTCTCTATTTTGGACGTCCCCCCTGCTGCCAAGCCCCCTTCCATGCTTCCAAGTCGCCATGTCCCCCCCTTGCCAGAATTTGGCCGTCGTCGAGCCCCGCCATCGCCGGAGAAGAAGCCCGACGATCTGTCCTGTCATAATCTTCCATAGAAAAATTCCCCGCTGCTACCATTGCTAGGAGGAAGGCCCTGCCACCAAAAGGAAGTGAGGTAGGTCTCCATAACCCATCTTACGACGTTGCCGCTGTTTCTATGCATCCGTTTTCTTTGCCCCCTTCGAGCAGAAACTTTTACGTGTG
Source organism: Neostapfia colusana (assembly GCA_030760725.1). Taxonomy (NCBI): domain Eukaryota; kingdom Viridiplantae; phylum Streptophyta; class Magnoliopsida; order Poales; family Poaceae; genus Neostapfia; species Neostapfia colusana. The sequence continues at coordinate 2,167,830 of JASWHV010000005.1, read as the reverse complement.
GACAGATCGTGTTTTGATTGGTTTTTGACGGTGGAATTATCTAGATCTTGAGTCAAGATCATCACCACGTCCACACTTGATCCCTACACCCTTGTTCATCATAAAACCCCATGAAAGCCCATTAAAACATGCAAGACCATGTACAAACTGGTTTAATAAAACAACACCATAGGATTTGCATTCATCTACCCCATTGCATCTTGAGTAAAGTCTGTGCATGATGATTGATTGCTGTGAATTTTGTATGTGCGTGATCGTGAGTAGAAGGACAAGCTCAAGAGGCTATCTACGAGGAACTACAACACCAAGACTTCGAGACGCTTGAACAACAAGAACCACGGGAGCAAGGCAAGTGCCCCTTGACCATATTGATCCCATGTTTTGAAACTGTTTTGTTTGCGAAAACTCGTATGCTTGAGTCAACTTGATGGGATACCCTTTTATAGGAGTTTACTAGTTTTGTTAACCATCCTTGTCACCGGGAAAGTTGATGAGTCGGGTATGGTCATTTTTCCTTTTTGCTTTGCTTAACTTACGGGATACGCAAAGCTGAAATAAAACATGTCTAGCTACTGCACTCATATGAATAATGATGATGAAAACTTGATGATGTTAGTGAGCATGGAATCGGGGAGATCTAGGCAAGATTGGTTCGTGGATGTTGCTGAATGAGATGGTAGTTTACTTGCCGTAGATCTAAGGACTGTTTCATGCCAGCACATGCCAGGAAAACAGTGCCACCACAAGACCAAATATGGGTGCGGCTTAGCTGACTAATTAGGTGTGTTGCTAGATTGTTATGGACCGTTGGATGACGCGGGGAATGGGAGTCGAGGAGGACTGCCCTGGGAACTGCACAAGAGGGGGCCCGTGGGTGGGAGAATGGTGATTCGAGCCTGCCAGTGAAACCTCAGTGGGTCCGTACATCTGGTAGCCCCTTTGTAAAGGCTATTTTGTGATCTCTTGGCCATACACCGACGGTTGTGTACTGGTATAATGGAGGTTCTGCAGTCGCCGACGGGTGACGAAATCATGAACTTGTGGGTAAAGAGGTGCAAACTCTGTAGAGTCTTAAAACTATCATGATAGCCGAGCTTACGGTCACGAGCGCCTGGCCAACTTCCATGATTAGTTGGGATGGTTATTGGATGGTTTTGGTTATGGTTTGGTTTTGGTTTTGTTTTCAGGACTGTTGAGTCCGGGTGATATTGCATGATTGATGAGTCATGGCAACGAGTTTGGTCTCGGTGTGAGACGAAATTGTTTATGAGATGAAATGGTAGCGAATACGAGATGGTATTCATGAGATGGTAGCGAATACGAGGAGGTATTCGTGAGCAAGAATGAGGTTGATTAATGTCTGGATGGGACATGGAAGGTAATGAACATAATGGAGATATGATCGGTATTTTAATACATGTTGGGAATTACATTCACTTAAAGATAAGTTGTTGTTTTATCATAGTTTTGATAAATAACTTTGCTTTCTGCAGTGAGCCTTTTTATACCTACCTTGTTGTGAGCTACATATCATGTTTTCCCGCACTTGCTGAGTACATCATTGTACTCAAACTTGCATTATTATTTCATCATCAGCAACAAGAGAAGATTACTATGAAGACCAAGTGGAGCATTAGGCGTGTAATCTGTCCTCAACCTTGCCTGTGGGGATAAAGTAGAGATGGAGCTGCTGCTTAGATTGTTCCGCATTAGTTAGAAGACTTCCGCTGCATAAAAATAAGACTTCCGTTGTTAGATTAAGACTTCCGCTGCGAGCATGAGTCCAAGACTCATGAGACATTGTAATAAACTCTGTTATTCGTGGTCATATATATTCTAAAATTCAGTTTGTTGATGATGTTTATATGTGTGATGAACATCCTGGGCACACATATGCATCAGTTCTCGGTTCCGTGGTTTTCCACAGAATTGAGGGCGTCACATCCAGGTCATGGGTAGGGTAATTAAGCTCATGCTTCTTTAATTGTCGTGAGGCATAGACTACCACTTGTCCTTCTTGCATGAGCACACATCCAAGCCCTTGTCTAGATGCGTCACAATATATGTCAAAGCTCTTGCTTACGTCCGGCAATACCAAAACCAGCGCTGTGGTTAGCCTTTTCTTGAGCTCCTCAAAGCTTTCTTGGCACACTGGTGTCCATTGGAAGGCTCTTCGCTTTGTTAGCAACTCCGTCATCGGCTTTGCTATCTTAGAGAAGTCCTTGATGAACCGGCGGTAGTATCCAGCCATCCCAAGAAAACTCCGAATATCCCTCACGTTTTGTAGTTGGTTCCACTTCAGAACATCTCCCACTTTTCCAGGATCAACCGATACTCCTTCCTCGGAGATGATGTGGCCTAGGAACGATATCTCCTTTAGCCAGAATTGACACTTGCTGAGCTTGGCATACAGCTGTTGCTCTCGCAGCTTCTGTAATGTCAATCTCAAGTGTTCTTCATGTTCCTCCTCACTTTTTGAATACACCATAATGTCATCTATGAAAACCATGACGAACTTATCCATGTACTCCATGAAAACCTTGTTCATGAGGTACATGAAGTATGTGGGTGCATTCGTTAACCCAAAAGACATCACGGTATATCCATACGAACCATACCATGTTCGAAAGGCAGTCTTGGGTATATCGGAGGGCTTAATCTTCAGCTGGAAGTATCCTGACCGAAGATCAATCTTGGAGAAGACTCGGGCTCCCTTCATCTGGTCGAACAGGTCCTCTATACGGGGCAGAGGGTACTTGTTCTTGATCGTCACCTCATTGAGAGACCTATAGTCCACACACATCCTTTGGGTTCCATCCTTCTTGTCTACGAAGAGCACGGGGGCTCCCCAAGGTGACGAGCTTGGACGTATAAATCCCTTCTCTAACTGCTCCTGGATTTGCTTCTTCAGTTCTACTAGCTCGTTGATGGGCATCCTATATGGTCTCTTTGCTATAGGTGCAGTTCCGGGTACTAGGTCAATGGAAAACTCAATGTCCCGGTCAGGTGGCATACCTGGAAGTTCTTCCGGGAACACGTCCGAGAATTCTCGAACCACCGGAATGTTTTCCAGGGTTGCTTCTTCGACGTGGTTCAACGTCGCCTTCTCGGTTGCCGGTTGGGCTGACTCGAACTCGATACGGGTTCTGTGCTCGTTGGTCAACTGCACGCTCCTTTCAACACATTGGATTACTCCGTTGTGCTTACTTAGCCAGTCCATTCCGAGTATTATGTCAAGCCCTTGGGAATCCAAGACAATGATGTTGGTAAGGAAGTCTACCCCCCTTATTTTAAGATTTACTTTCGGACATACTTTATTAGTCCTCATCTCTCCACCGGGAGAATTAACTAACATAGTATATTTCAAGTGTGATATGGGTAGATTATACTTGGCAACGTACTTGGATGATATGAAGGAATGCTGTGCTCCGGAATCAAATAAAATGGTGGCTGGGTTGGAGTTGGCAAGGAACATACCAATCACGACGTCCTTAGCCTGTTGCGCTTCCTCAGCAGAAACATGGTTCACGTTGCGGCGAGCATAGTTCTGCTGTCCACGGTTGCCTTGATTGGCTCCTCCGTTCGGCCATGGGTTCTGCTTGGGGACGTTGCCTTGATGTCCAGGACCTCTCCTAGGGCACTGGCTCGCAAAGTGTCCTGGTTCTTCGCATGCAAAGCATGTCTTGTTGCCCACGATAGCAGGTACGTTGGGGCGGGGGTTTTTAACAGGAGACCCATGTTAGGACGTGGCGCTGGAGGCAAAGACATACGAGGTGCCTGTGCAACGGGTCATTGCTGTGGTGGCTGATTAGGGCGGTATGCAGGATCGGTCGATCCATACTGCGGTGTAGCTGGGGGCAATGTACCGAGGGTGTGCATTGCTCCCTTTTGGCTGGTATGGCATCTTCCTTTTGCCCTCTTGCTCGATCTCTCGGATCTTGCTCTCAATCACTATAGCTTTGTCAACCAGCTTCTGGAAGCTATCATAGTCATTGTTGAAGCTGAACCTGGATCTTATTGTTCAACCCTCTCATGAACAGGTACTGCTTCCTCTGGTCCGAGTTGACATATTCGGGGGCATACCTTGAAAGCTGCGTGAACTTGTTGAGGTACTCGTTCACGCTTTTCTTGCCTTGGCGGAGGCTTTCAAACTCTTGTCTTTTGAGCATCATTACACCAGCAGGGATGTAATGAGAGCGGAAACTCTCCTTGAACTCAGTCCAAGTAATAGTCTCTAGGTCGACGTGAGCACTACAAAGAGCGTCCCACCAGTCAGCGACAACTCCCATAAGTTGGTGCGATGCAAAGAGAACCTTCTCTCTGTCATTGCACTGAACTATGGAAAGCTTCTTCTCCATAGATTTCAACCAATCATCGGCCTCCATGGGATCATTAGCTTGTGAGAAAGTAGGTGGTCGAGTCTTCATGAACTCTCGCAATCTGTTGTGAGCCGGTGGTGGTGGTGGTGGTACCGGAACGGGGTTGTTGTTGTGGCCTGCAGCTGACCCAAAGTTTGGATCATGGTTTGCATAAGCTGATTCTGCATAGCCATCAACCGTTCCAGATTGTTTGCTCCAGCTCCGAGGTTGTCATTCTCAGGAACTTCGATGTGGTCCTCTTCTTGGTTGCTACGGACGTTCCTCCCTTGACGGCCGACGTTTCTTCTAACCATCTTGAGTAGAATTGGATAGAATAGAGGTTTAGAAGTTTAGATGGATCCCTCCCAACTATATGCATCAAGGTGGATTGGACTATATATATATTATCCCATATGAGGATGTGAACAAGTGTCGAGGCATCTCACACCTCTTTACTATGTGTGGATATGGACAACGCTGAAACGTCCCACAACTCACACTAAGCACACAAGCACAAACAATCATCACAGAGTTCAGCACTCAACTCCTATTCTAGGCTTATTCAATGGGAGTCCTATGTGGTTTAGGGTGATACCAATCTGTGACTTCACCCTATGTCAAGGTGGTTTGGGGTGGTACCAATATGTGATCCAACTATGGCTTCTCCTAGGCTTACATCCTATGTCAAGGTGGTTCCAATGCCAATCTATGCATCCTAGGCTTGCATCCTATGGTCCGCGCGGCTTCTAATACCAATCTGTTACTAGGGGTTGCATCCTACGGTCAATGTGGTTCAGCTACCAATCTGTGATCATTCTAGGTTTGTGTCCTACAGTCAACTGTGGTAGCTTGGTACCAATCTGTGGATTGTACCAATCTGTGACTAGGCATGGCAGCCCTAACATCAATCTGTGACCTATCTAGGTGTGTGATCTCTTGTCAACCAGTGACAGGTTGATACCAATTTGTGTTTTCTATCTAGGCGTGTAACCTACCATTAACCCGTGGCTCTGATACCAATCTGTGACGCCCTCGATTCTGTAGAACACAGAACCGAGAACTGATGTGTATGTGTGCCCAGGATGTTCACCACACATACACATATCATCCACAAACTGAATTTAGAATACATATTACCACGAATGACAGGGTTTATTACAAAGTTTCATGAGTCTTGGACTCATTCTAGCAGCGGAAGTCTTATCTTAGCAGCGGAAGTCTAAATCTAACAGCGGAAGTTTTCTAACTAGTGCGGAAGCAAACTAAGCAGCAGCAGCGGCTCCATCTCTACTCCATCCCCACAGGCAAGGTTGAGGACAGATTACACGCCTAATCCTCCACGTGGTCTTCATAGTACTCCTCTCCTGTTGCTGATGATGAAGTAATAATGCAAGTTGAGTACATGATGTACTCAGCAAGTGCAGGAAAATATGATATGTAGCTCACAGCAGGGAAGGTATAAAAGGCTCATTGTAGAAAGCAATGTTTATTTCTCAAAACACGATAAAAACAGCAATTTAGCTTTAAGTGAATGTAATCCCAACGTGTATTTAAACATTAACATACCTCCATTATGATTCATCCCATTCCATGTCTCAACCAGACATCAACTTTTCTCATGAATACCATCTCGTATTCACTACCATCTCATGAATACCATCTCATATTCACTACCATCTCATCTCATAAACAATTCCGTCTCATACTGAGACCAATCTCGTTGCCATGACTCAACAGTCATGCAACCAATCTTATCACCCGGACTCTACAGTCCCGAAAACCAAACCAAAGACCAAACCATAACCAAAGCCAAACCATCCAAAACCATCCCAAAAACACATACCAACTAATCATGGAAGTTGGCCAGGCGCTCGTGACCGTAAGCTCGGCTACCATGATAGTTTTAGACTCTGCAGAGTTTGCACCACTTTACCCACAAGTTTGTGATTTCGTCACCTATCGGCGACTGCAGAACCTCCATTATACAAGTACAAAACCGTCGGTGTATGGCCAAGAGATCACAAAATAGCCTTTACAAAGGGGCTACTAGATGTATGGACTCACTAAGGTTTCACCGCCAGGCTAGAATCTCCAATTCTCCCACCCACAGGCCCCCTCTTATGCCATACAGTTCCCAGGGCAGTCCTTACTCGACTCCCATTCCCCACGCCTTCCACGGTCCATAACAATCTAGTAACTTACCTAATTACTCAGCTAAGCCGCACCCATACTTGGCATTGTGGTGGCACTGTTATCCTGGCATGTTGTGACACCCTCATTTTTGGTTTCTGCATATATTCATGTTTCATGAAGAGAAAACATCTTAAAAGAAGAAGGAACAGAGAAAAATATCAAAAAGATGGCCAATAAGAGCCGAATCCAGTTCCCAGAGAGCGCCGAAGATAACTTCCGTGGCCCGCAGGCCACGTGACGTGTTCGGAGCTCATCCCTGCGAAGTGGGGAGAGGTCCGCCGCTAAACTGGCTACGTGGCAGGCTCGGGGCTCATCCCCGCTAAGGGGGAGAGGTCCGACCCTATGGGACACGTGTTGCCCCGGAGCTAGCCTCTGCAGAAGAAGCAAAGGCAGTTCCGTAGGACACATGTCACTTTCGGAGCTAGTCACCGCGAAAATGAGAGGACCAGTCGTGCGGGATACGTATCAATATCGGAGCTCACCTCCAAGAGGTCCGGTTCTATTGGACACGTGTCGTCACCGGAGCTAATCTCTAGGAGGTCTGTCACTTTTGGACACGTGTTTACTTCGGAGCTCGTCTCTGAGGAAAAAGGAAAAGTCCGGCGCTACTTGACGCGCTGCATTCACGGAGCTCACCTCCAAAGAGAGGGAGGTCCGGAATGGATACGTGGCACACCCGGAGCTACCTCGGGAGAGAGGGAATGCCCGACACTGACACGTGGCTTGCGCGGAGCCGCCTACGAATGGAGAGGAGGTCCCGACCGCCAGGATACGTGGCGCACGCGGAGCTCACCTTCGAAGGAGAAGGGAGGTCTCGCTCGCTTGACATGTGGCACAACGGGAGCTCGTCTCTGCGGAAAGGGAGAGACCAGGTCCCGGTGGACACATGGAGCTTCCGGAGCTCGTCACCGCGGAGGTAACGAGTTCTAGAGCGGTTTTTGGATTCTGTACGTGTAGAAATACCGGTACAAAGGAGAAACCGAGCTGAATTCCACAATGATACCGCACCAGATCGACTAAAGATAAGTTGTTAAGATTCAACGACAATCTGAATAGGACTCTTATTCGGAATACAATCAGATTAGGACTCTTCTTCTCCCGATTATAATAGAACCTAGAACCCTTGGCCGAAAACCACAAACTTCTTTTCAATTCCTGAGCCGACGACTTAGAGCCCTAGCCCCAACTCGCCGAGTAAGCCATCGCCGGAGTTCAGCGGGGAAGATCGCCGGAAGAGAGCCCCAAACGATCTGTCTGATCAGAGAAGGACTCCGAGACCGACAAAAACATGAGGTAGGTCTCCAATACTACCTTACGACATCGTTGTGTTTTCTTTGCATCTGTTCTTCGATTCCTTTCGAACAGAAGTTTTCTCGTGGACAGATCACTTGTTGATCGAGTTGATCTAAAGACAAGGTCATCACCACGTCCACATTTGATCCGAACACCTCTGTTCATCGTAAAACCATGCAAGCCATGCAAGAACACGTACAAACCGATCTAATAAAACTGATTATAGGATCGCATGCATATGCATCATCGCGTCTAGTTGAAGTTTATGCATAATATTGATTGTTGTGAATCTTGTATGTGTGTGATCCTGTATAGAGGGACAAGCTCAGGGAGCTGTCTACGACGAGCTGCAACAACAAGGTTTCGAGATCCAAGAGCAACCGGAACCGCAAGAACAAGGCAAGTGCCCCTTGACCATATTGATCCTATGTTTTGGGAAAAACTGTTTTGTTTTGCAAAAAGGTGTGTGTGCTGAGTCAAATATGAATGGAAACCCTTTTATAGGAGTTTACTAGCTTTGGTTAAACCACCCTTGTCACCAGGGAAGTTTATGAGTCGGGTATGATTTTTGTTTTATGCTTCGCTGAGTCCATGGGATTGGGAAGCGAGATAGATGTGTCTAGCTAACTGCACTCGTAATGATAATGAGAAACTGATGTTATTAATGAACATGGATCGGAGGGAGATCTAGGCAAGACTGGGTTTGTGAATGAGGTAGCATGAGATGGTGGTTTACTTGCCGTAGATCTAAGGACCGGTTCATGCGAGCACATGCCAGGATAACAGTGCCACCACAAGGCCAAGTATGGGTGCGGCTTAGCTGAGTAATTAGGTAAGTTGCTAGATTGTTATGGACCGTGGAAGGCGCGGGGAATGGGAGTCGAGTGAGGACTGCCCTGGGAACTGCATGGCACAAGAGGGGGCCCATGGGTGGGAGAATTGGAGATTCTAGCCTGCCGCTGAAGCCTTAGTGAGTCCATACATCTAGTAGCCCCTTTGTAAAGGCTATTTTGTGATCTCTTGGCCATACACCGATGGTTGTGTACTGGTATAATGGAGGTTCTGCTGTCGCCGACGGGTGACGAAATCACAAACTTGTGGGTAAAGAGGTGCAAACTCTGCAGAGTTCTAAAACTATCATGATAGCCGAGCTTATGGTCACGAGTGTCTGGCCAACTTCCATGATTAGTTGGGATGGTTATTGGTTATGGTTTTGGATGGTTTGGTTTTGGTTTGGTTTTCGGGAATGTTGAGTCCGGGTGATAAGATGGGTTGCATGACTGTTGAGTCATGGCAACAAGGTTAGTCTCTGTGGGAGACGAAGTTGTTGAAATGGTAGTGAATACGAGATGGTATTCGTGAGATGGTAGCGAATACGAGGAGGTATTCGTGAGAAAGAATGAGGTTGATTGATGACTGGTTGTGACATGGAAGGTAATGAACATAATGGAGGTATGATTGGTATTTTAATACATTTTAGGATTACATTCACTTAAAGATGAGTTGCTGTTTTTCATGGTTTGATAAATAACTTTTCTTTCTCCAATGAGCCTTTCTATACCTACCTTGTTATGAGCTACATATCATATTTTCCCGCACTTGCTGAGTACAACATTATACTCAAACTTGCATTATTATTTCATCATCAGCAACAGGAGAAGATTTCTATGAAGACCAAGTGGAGCATTAGGCGTGTGATATGTTCTCAACCTTGCCTGTGGGGGATGGAGTAGAGATGGACCCATTGCTGCCTAGAATTGCTTCCGCATTAGTAGAATTGCTTCCGCATTAGAATAAAGACTTCCGCTGCATAGAAATAAGACTTCCGCTGTGAGCATGAGTCCAAGACTCATGAGACATTGTAATAAACTCTGTTATTCGTGGTAATACATAATCTGAATTCAGTTTGTGGAACATATGTGTATGTGTGATGAACATCCTGGGCACACATATGCATCAGTTCTCAGTTCCGTGGTTTTCCACAGAATTGAGGGCGTCACAGATTGGTATCAGAGCCACGGTTGATAGGGGGTTACACGCCTAAATAGGAAAAATAGATTGGTATCAAAAGCCACGGATGAGGGTAGATTACACACCTAGATACAATAGGAGATTGAAACCAGAACCATGGGTTGATGGTAGGTTACACACTCAGATAGATCACAGATTGGTATCCGACACAGATTGGTAGCTAAGCCACGCTGACCATAGGGTGCAAGCCTAGGGTGCTTAGATTGGCCTTGAAACTACCTTGACATAGGATACAAGCCTAAGAGAAGCCATAGTTGGATCACAGATTTGACAACATCCTAAGCCATATAGGACCCCCCCCCATTGAACAATCCTTGAATAGGAGTTGTGTGAGCCTTTGTGATGATTGTTTGTGAATTGTGTGCTTAGTGTGGGTCGTGGGACATCTCAAAACGTTGTCCATATCCACACATAAATAGAAAGAGGTGTGAGATGCTTCGGCACTTGTTCACATCCCCACATGGGCTAATATATATAGTCCAACCCACCTTGATGCATATAGTTGAGGGGATCTACCTAACCTTCTAACCTTCTATTCTATTTCGATATCTCTCACAGATGGTGAGAGGAAACGCCGGCCGAAGGAACGTCCGTGACAACCAAGAGGATGGGCACGATGAAGTTCTTGTTAACCCCGGAGCTGGTGAGAACCACCTAGAACGGTTGATGGCCATGCAAAACCAACTTATACAAACCATGATCCAAACTTTGGGTCAGTTGCAGGCCAACGACAACAACCCCGTTCCGGCACCACCGCCACCACCACCGCCGGCTCATAACAGACTGGGTGAGTTCATGAGGACTCGACCACCCACCTTTTCTCAAGCTAACGACCCCATGGAGGCTGACGACTGGTTGAAATCCATGGAAAAGAAGCTTGCCATAGTGCAGTGCAATGACCGAGAGAAGGTTCTTTTTGCGTCGCACCAACTCATCGGAGTTGCCGCTGACTGGTGGGATGTCCTATGCAACGCTCATGTCGGCCCGGAAGCGATCACTTGGACTGAGTTCAAGGAGAGTTTCCTCTCTCATTACATCCCTGCTGGTGTAATGATGCTCAAGAGACAGGAGTTTGAAGGTCTCCGCCAAGGACAGAGAAGTGTGAATGAGTATCTCAACAAGTTCACACAACTGTCCCGGTATTGCCCCCGAAGATGTCAACTCAGACCAGAGGAAGTAATACCTGTTCATGAGAGGGTTGAACAATGAGATCCAGGTTCAGCTCCTCAACAATGACTACGCAAGCTTTCAGAAGCTGGTTGACAAGACTATAGTGGTTGAAAGCAAGATCCGAGAGATCGAGCGAGAGTGCAAGAGGAAGATGTCATACCAGCCCCAAGAGAGCAACGTACGACCTCGGCACATGCCCTCGGCCGCACAGCAGTATGGATCGACCGCTCCTGCATACCGCCCTAGTCAGCCACCACAGCAACGACCCGTTGCAGCAGCACCTCGTGTGCCCATGACTCCTGTGCCCCGACCTAACATGGGCGCTCCTGTTCAAAACCCCCGCCCCAACGTACCTGCTGCCGTAGGCAACAGGGCATGCTTTGCATGCGGGGAAACAGGACACTTCGCGAACCAGTGCCCGAGGAGAGACCCTGGACAGCAAGGCAACGTGCCCAAACAGAACCCGTGACCGAACGGAGGAGACAATCAAGGAAACCGGGGACAACAGAACTATGCTCGCGGCAACGTGAACCATGTCTCTGCTGAGGAAGCACAACAGGCTGAGGACGTCGTAATTGGTATGTTCCTTGCCAACTCCAACCCAGCCACCATTTTATTTGATTCTGGAGCATCACATTCCTTCATATCATCCAAGTTTGTTGCCAAGCATAATCTACCCATATCACATAAAATGTGCTATGTTAGTTAATTCTCCCGGTGGAGAGATGAGGACTAATATAGTATGTCCGAAAGTAAGCCTTAAAATAAGGGGGGTAGACTTCCTTGCCAACCTTATTGTCATGGATTCCCAAGGGATTGACATAATACTCGGGATGGATTGGTTAAGCAAGCACAATGGGGCAATCCAATGTGCTGAAAGAAGCGTGCAGTTGACAAATGAGCACGGTATTCGTGTCGAGTTTGAGTCAGCCCAACAAACAACCGAAAAGGAAATCTAGAACCACGTTGAAGGAGCAACATTGGACAACATTCCAGTGGTTCAAGAATTCTCGGACGTGTTTCCAGAGGAGCTTCCAGGTATGCCCCCTGATCAGGACATTGAGTTTGCCATTGATTTGGTACCCGGAACTGCACCCATAGCGAAGAGACCCTATAGGATGCCCGTCAATGAACTAGTATAACTCAAGAAGCAAATTCAAGAGCAGTTGGAGAAGGGTTTTATACGTCCAAGCTCGTCACCATGGGGAGCTTCTGTGCTCTTCGTAGATAAGAAGGATGGAAGCCAAATGATGTGCGTAGACTATAGGTCTCTCAACGAGGTGACAATCAAGAACAAATACCCTCTGCCTCGTATAGAGGACCTATTCGATCAAATGAAAGGAGCCCGAGTGTTCTCCAAGATTGATCTTCGGTCGGGATATTTCCAGCCGAATATTAAGCCCTCCGATATACCCAAGACTGCCTTCCGAACACGGTATGGTTCGTATGAATATACCATCATGTCTTTTGGGTTAACAAATGCACCCGAATACTTCATGTACCTTATGAACAAGGTCTTCATGGAGTACTTGGATAAGTTCATCGTGGTTTTCATCGACGACATTATGGTGTATTCAAAAAGTGAGGAGGAGCATGAAGAACATTTGAAATTGACCTTGCAGAAAATGCGTGAGCATCAATTGTATTCTAAGCTTAACAAGTGTCAATTTTGGCTAAAGGAAATATCGTTCCTAGGCCACATTATCTCCGAAGAAGGGGTATCGATTGATCCCGGAAAAGTGAGAGATGTTCTGAAGTGGGACCAACCGCAAAACGTGAGGGATATTTGGAGTTTTCTTGGGATGGCTGGATACTACTGACGCTTCATTAAGAACTTCTCTAAGATAGCAAAGCCTATGACGGAGTTGTTAACAAAGGGAAAAGCCTTTCTATGGACACCAGCATGCCAAAAGAGTTTTGAGGAACTCAAGAAAAGGCTAACCACAGCGCCGGTTTTGGTATTACCGGACGTAAGCAAGAGCTTTGACATATATTGTGACGCATCCAGACATGGGCTCGGATGTGTGCTCATGCAAGAAGGACAAGTGGTAGCCTATGCCTCACGACAATTAAAGAAGCACGAGCTTAATTATCCTACACATGACTTGGAGCTAGCAGCAGTAGTGCATGCATTGAATATTTGGAGACATTATATCCTTGGTCATCGATGTGAGATCTATACGGATCATAAAAGCCTCAAGCACATATTTACACAAACGGACTTGAATTTGAGGCAACGTCGATGGTTGGAACTCATCAAGGATTATGATGTTGGAATCAACTATCACCCTAGGAAGGCCAATGTAGTAGCTGATGCATTGAGCCGGAAGGGCGCATGCCACCAACTTACGGTTCGGGAACTACCATCCGAACTACGTAAGGAGTTCGAACGGTTACACCTCGGATTCTTGAACAACATGGAAATGATGGAGATCCACTCTTCATTGGGGCAAGAGATAAGAGATGGCCAAGAAACGGATGAGAAGATCAAGGAAAGGATCCGACAAGGAATAGAGAAGGTTTTCAAAGAAGATGAGAAGGGTACGCTTTGGCTAGGAAAAAGGATTTGTGTGCCTAACGTGAAGCACCTCCACGACATGATATTGATGGAGGCACATGATTCGCCCTATTCCATACATCCCGGAAGTACCAAAATGTACAAGGACTTGAAGACTTGTTATTGGTAGGATGGTATGAAAAGGGATATAGCCGAATACGTTGCCCTATGTGACACATGCCAACGGGTGAAGGCCAAACATCAAAGACCCGCTGGATTGTTGCAACCTTTGACGGTACACGAGTAGAAGTGGGAGGACATCAGTATGGATTTCATCGTCAGATTGCCACGTACTCAGTCGGGATATAACTCCATCTGGGTTATCGTGGACCGATTGACGAAAACAGCCCATTTTCTCCCTATAAGGGCCAAGTACAACGTTGCACAATTAGCTGAGTTGTACATGGAGCAAATCGTGTGCCGTCATGGAGTCCCGAGGAGGATAGTCTCAGATCGAGGTTCTCAGTTTACCTCTAGATTCTGGAGGAAGCTGCAGTAAGCTATGGGTACACGACTGGATTTTAGCTCCGCCTATCACCCACAAACCGATGGGCAAACCGAAAGGACAAACAAAATTTTGGAGGACATGTTGAGAGCTTGCGCCTTGAAACGTGGGCGTAGTTGGGATAGGAGTTTACCGTACGCCGAATTCTCCTATAACAACAGCTATCAAGCTAGCTTGAAGATGTCGCCTTTCGAAGCATTGTATGGTAGGCGGTGTAGAACGCTGCTGTTCTGGAACGAGACCGGAGAGAACCAGGTGTTTGGACCCGAAGTGCTACAAGAAGCTGAAAAAAAAGTCCAAATGATACGGGAGAACTTAAAGGCTGCTCAGTCACGACAGAAAGGCTATGTGGACAACAGGCGAAGGAAGTTGACCTTCGAAGTAGGAGACTTCGTATATCATAAGGTATCGCCTATCCGTGGCCAACGACGTTTCAACGTCAAAGGCAAGCTAGCACCTCGCTACATCGGACCCTTTAAGATTTTGGACAAGCGGGGAGAAGTAGCCTATCAACTAGAGCTCCCAACATATGTCTCTGACGTACATGACGTATTTCATGTATCTCAGCTCAAGAAGTGCTTGAGAGTACCGAAGGAGCGAGTACCAATGGAAGAGCTTGAACTTCAAGAGGACCTAACTTATATGGAGCACCCTGTCTGAATTTTGGACGTAAAGGAAAGGGTCACCAGGAACAAAGTGATCCGATGGTGCAAGGTACAATGGAGCCATCACACCGAAGCTGAAGCCACATGGGAGCGTGAATAAGACATCAAGGCAGAATTTCCTCATCTATTCTCTACTAACGAATCTCGAGGGTGAGATTCAATTTAAGGGGGTAGATTTGTGACACCCTCATTTTTGGTTTCTACATATATTCATGTTTCATGAAGAGAAAACATCTTAAAAGAAGAAGGAACAGAGAAAAATATCAAAAAGATGGCCAATAAAAGCCGAATCCAGTTCCTAGAGAGCGCCGAAGATAACTTCCGTGGCCCGCAGGCCACGTGGCGTGTTCGGAGCTCATCCTTGCGAAGTGGGGAGAGGTCCGCCGCTAAACTGGCTATGTGGCAGGCTCGGGGCTCATCCGCGCTAAGGGGGAGAGGTCCGACCCTGTGGGACACGTGTTGCCCCGGAGCTAGCCTCTGCAGAAGAAGCAAAGGTAGTTCCGCAGGACACATGTCACCTTCGGAGCTAGTCACCGCGAAAATGAGAGGACCAGTCGTGCGGGATACGTATCAATCTCGGAGCTCACCTCCGAGAGGTCCGGTTCTATTGGACACGTGTCATCACCAGAGCTAATCTCTAGGAGGTCTGTCACTGTTGGACATGTGTTTACTTCGGAGCTCGTCTCTGAGGAAAAAGGAAAAGTCCGGCGCTACTTGACGCGTGGCATTCATGGAGCTCACCTCCAAAGAGAGGGAGGTCCGGAATGGATACGTGGCACACCCGGAGCTACCTCGGGAGAGAGGGAATGCCCGGCACTGACACGTGGCTTGTGCGGAGCCGCCTACGAATGGAGAGGAGGTCCCGACCGCCAGGATACGTGGCGCACGCGGAGCTCACCTCCGAAGGAGAAGGGAGGTCTCGCTCGCCTGACACGTGGCACAACGGGAGCTCGTCTCTGCGGAAAGGGAGAGACCAGGCCCCGGTGGACACATGGAGCTTCCGGAGCTCGTCACCGCGGAGGTAACGAGTTCTGGAGCGGTTTTTGGATTCAGTACGCGTAGAAATACCGGTACAAAGGAGAAACCGAGCTGAATTCCACAATGATACCGCACCAGATCGACTAAAGATAAGTTGTTAAGATTCAACGACAATCTGAATAGGACTCTTATTCGGAATACAATCAGATTAGGACTCTTCTTCTCCCGATTATAAATAGAACCCAGAACCCTTGGCCGAAAACCACAAACTTCTTTTCAATTCCTGAGCCGACGACTTAGAGCCCTAACCCCAACTCGCCGAGTAAGCCATCGCCGAAGTTCAGCGGGGAAGATCTGTGACACCCTCATTTCTGGTGTCCGCATATATTCATGTTTTATAAAGAGAACATTTTTAGAAAAGTAGGAACAGAGAAATTATCAAATAGATAGCCAGTAAGAGCCGAATCCAGTTCACAGAGAGCGCCGAAGACAACTTCCACGGCCCGCTGGCCACGTGGCGTGTTCGGAGCTCATCCCTGCAAAGTGGGGAGAGGTCCGCAGCTAAAATGTCAACGTGGCAGGCTCGGGGCTCATCTCCGCAAAAGGGGAGAGGTCCGACCCTGTGGGACACGTGTTACCCTCGGTGCTAGCCTCTGCGGAAGAAGCAAAGGCATTTTCCGCAGGACACATGTCACCTTCGGAGCTAGTCACCACGGAAATCAGAGGACCAGTCGCGCGGGATACGTGTCAATCTCGGAGCTCACCTCCTAGAGGTCCGGTTCTATCGGACACGTGTCACCATCAGAGCTTATCTTCGGGAAATCCGTCACTGTTGGCACATTTCTACCTAGGAGCACGTCTCTGAGGAAAGAAGAAAGGAAAGGTCCGACACTGACACGTGGAGTGTGCGGAGCCACCTCCGAATGAGAGAGGAGGTCCTGACCGCAAGGATACATGGCGCACGCGGAGCTCACCTCCGAAGAAGAGGGAAGTCTTGCAAACTCTGCAGGGTTCTTAAAAACTATCATGATAGCCGAGCTTACGGTCACGAGCGCCTGGCCAACTGCCATGATTAGTTGGGATGGTTATTGGTTATGGTTATTAATTATGGTTATGGTTTGGTTTTGGGACTGTTGATAAGATGGTTGCATGACTGTTGAGTCATGGCAACGAGATTAGTCTCGGTGTGAGACGAAGTTGTTTATGAGATAAGATGGTAGCGAATACGGGAAGGTATTCGTGAGATGGTAGCGAATACGAGGAGGTATTCGTGAGTAAGAATGAAGTTTGGTTAATGTTCGGGTGGAACATGGAAAGCGATGGAGGTATGTTGGTAATTTAATACATGTTGGGATTACATTCATCTAAAGTTAAGTTGCTGTTTTATCATGGTTTTATAAATCTGCTTTTCTGCAAATGAGCCTTCTTATACCTACCTTGTTATGAGCTACATATCATGTTTTTCCCGCACTTGCTGAGTACATCATTGTACTCAAACTTGCATTATTATTTCGTCATCAGCAGCAAGAGAAGACTACTATGAAGACCAAGTGGAGCATTACGGCGTGTGATCTATTCTCAACCTTGCCTGTGGAGGGAGTAGAGATAGAGCCACTTCTGCTTAGATTTGCTTCCGCATTAGTTAGATTGCTTCCGCATTAAAATAAAGACTTCCGCTGTGAGCATGAGTCCAAGACTCATGAGATATTGTAATAAACTCTGTTATTCGTGGTAATATATAATCTGAATTCAGTTTGTGGAACGTATGTGTATGTGTGATGAACATCCTGGGCACACATATGCATTAGTTCTCGGTTCCGTGGTTTTCCATAGAATTGAGGGCATCACAAGATTGCCGGAAGAGAGCCCCAAACGATCTGTATGATCAGAGAAGGACCCTGAGACCGAGAAAAACGTGAGGTAGGTCTCCAATACTACCTTACGACATCGTTATGTTTTCTTTGCATCTGTTCTTCGATTCCTTTCGAACAGAAGCTTTCTTTTGGACAGATCACTTGTTCATCGGGTTGATCTAAAGACAAGGTCATCGCCACGTCCACATTTGATCCGAAATCCTCTGTTCATCGTAAAACCATGCAAGCCATGCAAGAACACGTACAAACCGATCTAATAAAACTGATTATAGGATAGCATGCATATGCATCATCGCATCTAGTTGAAGTTTATGCATAATATTGATTGTTGTGAAGAATCTTGTATGTGCGTGATCCTGTATAGAGGGACAAGCTCAGGGAGCTGTCTACGATGAGCTGCAACAACAAGGTTTCGAGATCCAAGAGCAACCGGAACCGCAAGAATAAGGCAAGTGCCCCTTGACCATATTGATCCTATGTTTTAGGAAAAACTGTTTTATTTTGCGAAAAGGTGTGTGTGTTGAGTCAAACATGATGGGAAACCCTTTTATAGGAGTTTACTAGCTTTGGTTAAACCACCCTTGTCGCCAGGGAAGTTTATGAGTCGGGTATGGTTTTTGTTTTATGCTTCGCTGAGTCCATGGGATTGGGAAGCGAGATAGATGTGTCTAGCTAACTGCACTCATAATGATAATGAGAAACTGATGTTGTTAATGAACATGGATCGGAGGGAGATCTAGGCAAGATTGGGTTTGTGAATGAGGTAGCATGAGATGGTGGTTTACTTGCCGCAGATCTAAGGACCGGTTCATGCGAGCACATGCCAGGATAACAGTGCCACCACAAGGCCAAGTATGGGTGCGGCTTAGCTGAGTAATTAGGTAAGTTGCTAGATTGTTATGGACCGTGGAAGGCGCGGGGAATGGGAGTCAAGTGAGGACTGCCCTGGGAACTGCATGGCACAAGAGGGGGCCCGTGGGTGGGAGAATTGGAGATTCTAGCCTGCCGGTGAAATCTTAGTGAGTCCATACATCTAGTAGCCCCTTTGTAAAGGCTATTTTGTGATCTCTTGGCCATACACTGACGGTTGTGTACTGGTATAGTGGAGGTTCTGCAGTCGCCGACGGGTGACGAAATCACAAACTTGTGGGTAAAGAGGTGCAAACTCTGCAGAGTTCTAAAACTATCATGATAGCCGAGCTTACGGTCACGAGCGCCTGGCCAACTTCCATGATTAGTTGGGATGGTTATTGGTTATGGTTTTGGATGGTTTGGTTTTGGTTTGGTTTTCGGGAATGTTGAGTCTGGGTGATAAGATGGGTTGCATGACTGTTGAGTCATGGCAACAAGGTTAGTCTCGGTGGGAGACAAATTTGTTGAAATGGTAGCGAATACGATATGGTATTCGTGAGATGGTAGCGAATACGAGGAGGTATTCGTGAGCAAAAATGAGGTTGATTGATGACTGGTTGTGACATGGAAGGTAATGAACATAATGGAGGTATGATTGGTATTTTAATACATGTTGGGATTACATTCACTTAAAGATGAGTTGCTGTTTTATCATGGTTTGATAAATAACTTTGATTTCTGCAATGAGCCTTTCTATACCTACCTTGTTATGAGATACATATCATATTTTCCCGCACTTGCTGAGTACAACATTGTACTCAAACTTGCATTATTATTTCATCATCAGCAACAGGAGAAGATTTCTATGAAGACCAAGTGGAGCATTAGGCGTGTGATCTGTTCTCAACCTTGCTTGTGGGGGATGGAGTAGAGATGGAGCCATTGCTGCCTAGAATTGCTTCCGCATTAGTAGAATTGCTTTCGCATTAGAATAAAGACTTCCGCTGCATAGAAATAAGACTTCCGCTATGAGCATGAGTCCAGGACTCATGAGACATTGTAATAAACTCTGTTATGTGTGGTAATACATAATCTGAATTCAGTTTGTGGAACATATGTGTATGTGTGATGAACATCCTGGGCACACATATGCATCAGTTCTCAGTTCCGTGGTTTTCCACAGAATTGAGGGCGTCACACATGTGCTCGCATGAACCGGTCCTTAGATCTACAGCAAGTAACCACCATCTCATTCTACCTCATTCACAAACCCAGGCTTGCCTAGATCTCCCTCTGACTCACGTTCATTAACAATATCAGTTTCTCATTAATCATACGAGTGCAGTTAGCTAGACACATCTATCTCGCTTCCCGTATCCCATGGACTCAGCGAAGCATAAAAGCAAAAAACCATACCCAACTCATTAACTTTCCCGGTGACAAGGGTGGTTTAACAAAACTAGTAAACTCCTTTAAAAGGGTTTCCCATCAATTTGACTCAGCACACACACCTTTTCGCGAACAAACAATTTTCCAAAAACATGGGATCAATATGGTCAAGGAGCACTTGCCTTGTTCTTGCGGTTCTTGTTGCTCGAATTCTTGCTGTTGTAGTCTGTCGTAGGTAGCTCCCTGAGCTTGTCCTTCTATACGCGATCACACACATACAAGATTCATAGCAATCAATCATCATGTACAAACTCTACTTTAAGATGCAATGATGCATATGCATATTAATCCTATGATGCAGTTTAGTTTGTACCTGTCCTTGCATGGCTTGCATGGGTTTCTATGATGAACAGAGGTGTTCGGATCAATTGTGGACGTGGCGATGATCTTGACTCAAGATCTAGATCAAACCGATCAACACGTGATCTGTCCACGAAAAAGCTTCTGTTCGAAAGGAATCGAAGAACAGATGCAAAGAAAACGCGATGATGTCGTAAGGTGGTATTGGAGACCTACCTTACTTCCTTCGGGTCCTTCCTCCTAGCAAGAACAGATTGTCGGCTCTCCTCCGGCGATGGCAATCGTGATCCAGGCTCGTCGGCGGTCTCTCCAGCGGTTGTACTTCGACGAAGGGGTTTACTCGGTGAGCTGGGGCTATGGCTCTAAGTTGTCGACTCAGGAGGTGGAAAAGAATTTCGTGGTTGCGGCCAAAGGTTTTTGGTTCTATTTATAATCGGGAAGAGAAGAGTCCTAATCTGATCGGAATTCGAATAAGAGTCCTATTCAAATTGTTTTTGAATCTTAACAAGTTATCTTTAGTTGATTTAGTTGCAGTATCAACGTAGAAGAGTTCGTGTCAGTTTCCCCGTGTCGGGCACTCGTGCATGAAAGAAAAACCGCTTCAGAATCGCATCCCTACGCGGTGATGAGCTCTGGAAGCTCCACGTGTCCTGCGGAGACCTGGCTCCCCTTTTCCGCAGAGGCGAGCTCCGGTTGTGCCGCGTGGCAGGCGGGCGAGACCTCCCTCTTACTCAGAGGTGAGCTCCGCGTGCGCCACGCGTCTTGGCGGGCGGGACCTCCCCTGTCTCCAGAGGCGAGCTCCGCGTGCGCCACATGTCTGGTGGATCGGGACCTCCCCTCTCAACAGAGGCGAGCTCCGCAAACGCCACGTGTCAGTTCCGGACCTCCCCTCTCTTTGGAGGTGGCTCCGGATGTGCCACGTGTCAGTGCCGGACCTCCCCTCTCTTCGGAGGTGAGCTCCGATAGTGCCACGTGTCCTAACAGCGCCAGACTTCCTTTCTTCTCAGAGACGAGCTCCGAGGTTGACACGTGTCCAACAGTGACGGACCTCCCGGAGATGAGCTCCGGAGGTGACACGTGTCTCATAGTGTCGGACCTCCCGGAGGTGAGCTTCGGAGGTGACACGTGTCCGGTAGGACCGGACCTCTCGGAGGTGAGCTCCGAGAGCGACACGTGTCCCGCGGGTCGGACCTCTCGGAGGTGAGCTCCGAGAGCGAGACGTGTCCCACGCGGCTGGTCCTCTCTTTTCCGCAGTGACTAGCTCCGCAGCCGACACGTGTCCGGTGGAACTGGCCTCGCTCCTCTGCAGAAGCTAGCTCCAGGGGCAACACGTGTCCCACAGGGTCGGACCTCGCCCTCTTCCACAGAGACGAGCCCCAAGCCTGCCACGTAGCCAGTTTGGCGGCAGATCTCTCCCCCTTTTGCGGGGATGAGCTCCGAAGGCGCCACGTGGCCAGCGAGCCGCGGGAATTGTCTTCGGCGCTCTCTGTGAACTGGATTTGGCTCTTTTTGGCTATCTTTTTTATTCTTTCTCGGTTTCAACTTATTTTAAAAATGTTTTTCTACATGAAACATGAATACATGTAGAAATCAAAAATAAGGGTGTCACAATAGGCGAAGAAGATTGACCTTCGAAGTGGGAGACTTCGTGTATCTTAAGGTATCGCCTATCCGAGGCCAACGACGGTTCAACGTCAAAGGCAAAGTAGAAATGGAGAAAGAACCCTAGAAATGGAGAAAGAACTATAGAAATGGAGAAAGAAGCATAGAAATGGAGAAAGAACCATAGAAATGGAGGAAGGAACCATAGAAATGGAGGAAAAACCACAAAATGGAAAAGGTAATATAGAAATGGAGAATGGGGCATAGAAATGGAGAAGTAAAGTATAGAAATGGAGAATGGGGCATAGAAATGAAGAGGGGAATGTAGAAATGGAAAATGGGACATAGAAATGGAGAGGGGAATGTTATGGAGAATGGGACATAGAAATGGAGAGGGGAATGGAGAAATGGAACAAGTGACATAGAAATGGTGAGAAATGGGAAAAAGATAGCTGAAATGAGCCATTCCTAAATTTCCCCAAATTTTCCAAATTCCCCAATTCTACAAAAGGGAAATTTTCCCCACATTTGGGGGATAAAATCACCAAGGCTTCCGCACCCAACTAAGGGGATAAGTTGGTTGAGTTCCAAATTGACTAGGACTCTTGTTTGAGTTCTAATTGGAGTAGGACTCCTCTTTTTCCCCCTTATAAATATAACCCCCACCCCCTGGCCGCACCCCTCTCAACTTGAGTTTACTCGTTTTGTTAACCATCCTTGTCGCCGGGAAAGTTGATGAGTCGGTATGGTCGTTTTTCGTTTTTGCTTCGCGTAACTTACGGGATACGGGAAGCTGAAATAAAACATGTCTAGATACTGCACTCATATGAATAATGATGATGAGAACTTGATGATGTTAATGAGCATGGAATCGGGGAGATCTAGGAAAGATTGGTTCGTGGATGTTGCTGAATGAGATGGTGTTTTACTTGCCGTAGATCTAAGGACCGGTTCATGCCAGCACATACCAGGAAAACAATGCCACCACAAGGCCAATGGGTGCGGCTTAGCTGACTAATTAGGTGTGTTGCTAGATTGTTATGGACCGTTGGATGGCGCGGGGAATGGGAGTCGAGGAGGACTGCCCTGGGAACTGCATGCCACAAGAGGGGGCCCGTGGGTGGGAGAATGGTGATTCGAGCCTGCCGGTGAAACCTCAGTGGGTCCGTACATATGGTAGCCCCTTTGTAAAGGCTATTTTGTGATCTCTTGGCCATACACCGACGGTTGTGTACTGGTATAATGGAGGTTCTGCAATTGCCGATAGGTGATGAAATCACTAACTTGTGGGTAAAGCGGTGCCACCTCTGCAGAGTGTAAAACTATCATGATAGCCGTGTTTCCTTTCAGAAGCACCTGGCCAACTCACATGATTAGAGGGAAAACTTGGGATGGTTATTCGGTATGGTTGTGGTATGGTCATTGGGATTGGTTTTGGGATAGTTTTGAGTCATGACAATGAGTTTGGTTTTGGCTATATGAATATGAGATGGTTATGAATATTTTTATGAGTATGAGATGAATTTGAGAAAGATTAATGGCTGGATGAGACTTGATAAATGGTGCACTATGATGAAAGAATGTTGCTGATTTACTTGGATATATTGGGTTTATTTCACCTAGAAATAGTTGCTGTTTTTATCATGTTTGTGAAATAAAATTTGCTTGCTGCAATGAGCCTTTTTATTCCATACCTTGTTGTAAGCTACATGTCATACTTTTCCCGCACTTGCTGAGTACGACATGTTCTCACCCTTGCATTACCATATAAACATCAGTTACATGAGATGAGTACTTTGAGGACCATGTGGAGTACTAGGCGTACGAACTACCGTCAACATGCCTATGGAGTTGAAGTTGAAGCCTGCTGTCTCAGTCACTTTCCACTGTCGTTTAGAGTCTTCCGCTGCTAAATAAGTTAGATATTCATGAGTGAGACATTGAGTCAACTTAATAAAGTACTTAAAAACTATTTATTCATGGTTATATTCTGAATTCAGTTTGTGGAATACATGTGTATGTGTGATGAACATACTAGGCACACATATGCATTCACTTGGTTCTATTTTCGGAACCGGGTGTCACAACGACGGATCGTGGGCACTACTACAAAAAACATTATCACAGGTGCCTCATTTTTTAGACCCAGACGGTCCGTAAAAATATGTGCATGTGATGTCGAATGATTTAATAGCCGCCTGTGATGAATAAACATCACAGACAGCTCACAATAACAAACCGCCTGTGTAAACATATCAATTTTCATAGGCAGACCGTGGAGTAGGAACCGCCTGCAATATTGGCCATTAATACAGGCGGATGAAGCGACCGAAAGTAGGAGCCACCTGCAATATTGGCCACTAATACCGAGGGGAACCTGCCTTTGAATTCAATTCAAAGCCGCATTAATATAGGCGACTGAAACGACCGGGAGTAGGGAGCCGTCTGTAATATTGGCCATTAATACCGAGGGGGTCGGAACGCGCCTTTGGCGCCAATTCAAGTCCACCAAACGCTACGGCCCGGTATACATCGACCACATTTAGTATCAAACAAAAAGACAACAAACAATTTCATAATCGATAACAAACATTCATCATCAAACACACAGTCATTAAAAATTAAATTTTTACAAACAACAAAGAGAACAATAGACAATTGCCTAGTCCTCCAGTGGCGGAGAAACCCCACACTTGTCGGCGATCGCCTCCACCAACTTCGTGTTGCCTTCCACCCCAAGCACCTCACCGACCGTCTCCCGCATCGTGTCAAGACGACCGGTCACTGCGCTTAACTCGAAGAGGTAGTGGGCTATGGTGCCCATTCCAGTACATTTTGAAAGGCGACCAAGACCCAGAAGAATCATGGCATCAGATGTACTGTTAAATACATCCTTCGCCATCCGCCGACGCAACGGTGATAGGTCGTCATCCGCCTGTGCCCTGAGGGCAACCAAACTTTGCACTAGGAAAGCGACTTTCCTAAGAAGGCACACTCTCTCTTCCGCCTAGAAAGGCGGCGGAGGTGCGGTTGGAGCCGGGGACGAAGGCGCGGTTGGAGCCGGGGACGGAGGTGCGGTTCGAGCCGGGGACAGAGGCGCGACGAGTGGAGAGCATGGTTGGGAGCGCTTCGTCGGTGGTGTCATTGAGACTAGGGCTACGGTGCGGCGAGGAAGACGAAGACTAGAGGGAAGAGGAAGACTGTGATGGTGGTGCAGACTGCAGAGAAGGGGAAGGTGCAAGTTATAATGGTGCAGAGGAGAGGTCAGGTCGCTCCGAATTCTGTGCACGAATGGCAACGGCCGCACGATACAGGCGGGCCGTGGAGTGGAAGACGCTTGAAACATTGGCCATTTATACAGGCGGCTAAAGCGGCCGGGCGTGCGCACCTTACCTTTTCGGTTACCACGGGCGCGAGGGGAACGCGCCATGCGCGCAGTACATGCGTCCTTAGAGTTACACGGGCGGATAATCTTACGTTACAAATCGCCTGTGACAAACATTCTTCACAGGCGGACAACCGTAGATAAAGAACCTCCTGCGATAAAGATTCTTCACAGGCGGATACTCTTTACATTACAAGCCGCCTGTGATAAAGATTCTTCACAGGCGGCTAGTTGTAGGTATAGAACCACCTGCGAAAATTGTAGCGATCAGAGGAAAAACAGAGCTCACACGTACACATAGAGATGAAGCAACACTCAACCGGCCATGGCTTCAAGCGTAATGTATTTCGCAGTATGAATTTTGTTAATTTTTTAAAGCATTCCAACTTGTCAAAATTCAAATATTAAAAGAGAAAAAATTTCAAATTAAAATATATAAAATATATGTCATACATTTTTTCCAGCATTGACATCTTCTCACATATAGGGTTTCAAATCCTTTTTAATGCTTCTTTCTACGCGTTTGATGTTGTCTGGATCGGTGAAAAGGTACATATCTTCATATTGATTATATTCCTCTTCATTATCTCCCACATTCTGAAACCCAACAATATTTTGCTTTCCAGAAACAACTTCGTGCATCTTCTTAGTTCTTGGATCCTGTACATAAAAAACTTGTTTAACAAGATCGGCGAGAACCCACGAATCATCTTTATAACCCACTTTGTTCAAGTCTACCAGTGTGAGCCCGTAGTTTTCCACTTTCACACCATCAGGATGTTCGATCCATTGACACTTAAACAAGAGCATTTGCATTCTTTCGCCATAATCGAGTTCCCATATTTTCTCTATGAACCAGAAGTATGGTATTCTGCCCTTGTGAATCATAAGCCTCTATACGAACACCACTATTTTATGCAACACTCTTACCATCTTTTTTCTTAGTGTAAAATGTGTAACCATTGATGTCATATGCTTGTCATGATGTCACCAAAGCAGATGAGCAAGAAGCTAACTTCTTCATTGTTGCCTCTTCACTTGAGTCTCCGTATGGTATATTTTTGTCCATTAACCATTCAGTGAAACATCTCCTGTGCTCTTTCATGACTCAGTCCTCTGTGCGGTCTTGATTTTTTCATGATTAAGTGTACTTGCATATCGAAAAAGGATGGATGGAAACACATCTCAAGCTTGCACATAGTCTCGACGATGTACGTTTTCAAATAGTTTAAGTCTCCCCAGGCTATCACCTTTTGTGATATTGCATTGAAGAAGTAACACAAACGTGTGATGACAACTTTTACATGCTCAGGTTTGATGACCCTTGTTGCAATGGCAAGGAACACTGTCATCATCATGTGACAGTCATGAGAATTATAACCGAATAAAGACAAGTATTTCATCAAGACTAGTTTACGGATATTGGATGAGAAACTCGTGGGTAATCTGATCCCACGCAAGCATTCACAAATTGCCCTTTTATCCTGTAGTGTCAAGTTGTAGTTGGCTGGGGGAAGGTAATGTCTCCCGTTGGCCTTTTCTACCGGGTGAAGCTCTGGTCTCATATCAAGATTTACTAGGTCCATACGTGATTTTAATCCGTTCTTTATTTTACTCAACATGTCCAGCAAGGTTTTAATGATGTTCTAAAATACATTCTTTGTAACGTGCATCAAATCAATGCTATTGCAAATTTCCAGGTTCTTCCTGTACGGAAGATACTTGAAAAAATCGATTGTTTGTTGAAAGGCGTGTAAGTTGTATCACCTAAAGATGTAGTTTTTTTTCTCTTTGTTCCTTTACATTTTTCGCCCTTACCGAAAGCAACCTGAATGTTCTTGACCATCTCGATCATGAGTTTTCCACTGTAAGGTTTTAGTGCAGTATCTTTTTCGATTGTGTTATCAAATTACTGTTTCATCTTTTTGTAGTTGTGTATTTCTATCAAGAACCACCGGTGTTTCATGTACACCGTCTTTCTAGATGAAGTGAAGTATAAAAATCCAGTTCCATCCACGCACCTTACACAACTTTTCTTCCCTTTCATTTGTCCCGATAATATAAACAGTCCGGGATAATCATGCACGGTAATAAATATCATTGCTCTTAGCGTGAAATACTCCCACTTGTACTTGTCCCATGTACATACCCCTTCATTCCACAGTTTTGCCATATCTTCTATTAGAGGTTCCAAGAACACATCAATTTCGATATCGGGTTGTTTCGGACCTTGTATAAAAAAGATAACAAAATATATTTCCTTTTGTGACACAACCACGTCGGTAGGTTGTACATCGTTAATACCACGGGCCATATGTTGTGTATGCTTCTTTTTTCACCAAACGGATTCATTCCGTCTGTACCCAAGGCAAATCTTACATTTGTGATTTCTTTTGCAAACTCAGGATACTGAATATCAAAATTTTTCCACTGGGTTGCATCACCAAGGTGTCGAATATGTTATTCATTCTTCCTGCGCTACTCGGAATGCCAATGCATAAGTTCAGCCTCTCTAGGGTTTGAGAATAAACGCTTCAAGCGATCAATTACTGGAAGGTACCACATCACCAAGGCAGGAATTTTTCTCTTATTCTTCCCGCCTGCATCGTCATAAGTATCGTCATCGTCACCTTCAGGCCCAATAATATTCTTCTTATTCTTCAGTGTCTTATTCATGTTGGTAACATACTGGTGATTGTAGTCTATCTTGTATCTACTGAACCGTAGATGGGGCATCTAGTTGCGAGCTCATGCTCTTTGCGATACAGAATACAATGGTTCACACAAACGTGTATTTTTGTCACACCTAGTGAAATCGAGCAAAGAAGTTTCTTTGTTTTATAAGTGCTTCTAGGCAGTTTATTGGAATTTGGAAGAATTTCTGGCAAAAGATTCAAAAGATCAGAGAAACTACAATCAAACCATCCATGTGTGGCTTTCAACTTTAGTAGTTCTAGGACTGCACGCAATGTAGTAAATTCTTTATCGCAACCCTTTGATCCATCATATAAGAGCTCCGTCGCCGCATTCTGCAATGTCTCCATTTTACTTAAACCTTTATTTGCTCCCATAGAAATCAATAGATGTGGTTCGATGTGACGCAATATCTCCTCACAATTAAACTCATCATCATCATCCTGATTGTTACTACCATAATCGATATGAGCATTATCGTCACCAGAACCCCTCTCATCATTTTTATCCACCTCATTTGTATCTAACTCACCATGCTCTGTCCATACTGTGTAGTCTTTTTTGAAACCGAGATTGGATTACTATAGTATTTATCCAAGCAATCTTATTTTCACAGTCGATACATGGATATAATATGTCATCTATCTTTTGCATCTTCGCATGTCTCTTGGACGCTTCAATAAAGTTTGCAATATTTTGAACGTACATAGGATCAGGTCTTGGCATGTTGTACATCCACGCTCGGCGGTCCATCTTCTATGTCAAACTGTAAAAATAAAAATATGATAGTAACCATTTCCTGAATGCAAGTGAAGGCTGAAAGTTGAACACAAGGTTCATAAAGCCAGCGTACAGTGATGGCACTTGGAGGCGAGGACGATGACTCGCGCGCGCTTAGAGGCGAGGGCGAGGACGGAGACGTGGGCTCAACAGCGAGGGAGAGGACGGCGGCGGCGGTGACGGCTAGGATGGCGGCGGCGGCGAAGTGGGGCAAAAGTATTTTTTGGCAGCCTGACGGCGTCGATGTGAAATCTCCCGAGTTAGCCTTTTGCGGTGTCCGAGCGGTGCTTTATATAGTCGTCCATTATCTTAGTCGGGTATTAAGGAGGTTCTATATTAAAAACCGTCTACGATAATTTCCTCTTCATAAGTCTGCTCTTCAGTTTCTTCTTTATTTGCTTCATTTTTTATTTAGATTCCAATGTAAATACTCGAACATGTATAGATTTTGCAAATTAAGTACAAACTCGATGATTCTTTTTTTTTATATTATTCAAAAATTAATATATACTAGATGGAACAAAAAGTTAAAAACATATATAGGTAACATTGTTATGTTTTGATAAATATAGCATTAATTTATATGCACATCTTATTCAGATTGTCATATCTCATAAAAAATGGATGTTCCACTGAAAGTCTGTTTTTATGAACATATTGTCTTATTTATACATGTAAGAATTTTGTTAATTTTTTAAATCAATCCAACATGGCAAAAATCAAATTATCCCTAATTCTAATGAAATGCTCATATACATATGAGGCATTATTCAGATTTTAAACACACATTTATTCAAACAATTTTGTAAAAATCTGAAAAGAAAATCATGGAGGTTGGTATGATGACCTAAAAGTCCCATAGAAAAATACATTCATAAAATCAATCAATGTGTTATGCGAGATACAAAAATGACAATATCTTATTTATTTGTTTTCCATGTTCTGATCAATTTCAAAAGTTTTTCCAAGTGAAATTTAAACGGCACCCGTAATTATAAGAACTTGGAATTTGGGCTTTTACAACCCCCTTATTTTGATCAAGGATATTAATTAATACTAAACTTAGTAAACTTTTTTCACAGACGGTTCTATATTAAAAAACTGCCTGCGATAATTGCCTCTTCATAGGTCTGCTCTTCAGTTTCTTCTTCCTTTGCAAATTAAGATTCTGCAAATTAATTTTAAACACGATGATTCTGCAACTGAAGTCCAAACTCGATAATTCTTTTTCTGTATTTTCAAAAAATTAATATATACCAGATAGAACAAAAAGTTTAAAACTTGTAGGTAATATTGTTATGTTTAGGTAAATATAGCATTAATTTATATACACATATTACTCAGATTGTCATATCTCCTAAAATAATGGATCTTCCACTAAAAGTTGGTTTGTATGAACATATTGTCTTATTTATACATTTATGGGTTTTGTTAATTTTTTAAATCAAAGCAACATGTCAAAATTCAAATTATCCATCATTAAGTTATGACGCCTCATCGACGGTGCTGCAACCGCTAGAATCTAAAACGCCTTTATAATAAGCAGTTGTCGCGCCCTTCATGATCTTCCTCGCAACGCCCTTCCTCATCTTCCTTGCAGCGTCCTTCCATCTTCCTCGCTCTTCACAACCATGGCGTCTGCAGCATCCTCGTCTCGCCTCCCCGCTGGTGATCATGATCAAGGCGAAAAATACAAGCTAACACAGTTGGCGACCTATACCACCGAGGTCATGTTGAACGGCACCGTGATCGAGACCACCTTCACATCCTAAGCGTCGATGTCGAGCGCTTCCTTTTGCAGGTTCACGGGAACAACCCGGAGCCCCTCATCGTCGGTCAGGACACAGAGTGGTACGACGTCAAGAACCCGCACGGGTGCAAGTCGTACAAGAAGGACAACCTGCAGCTCTGCGTGGGCCACCACTGCCTCGTCTTCCAGATCATTCACGCGGACTATGTCCTGGAGAGTGCCCTGAAAAACTTCTTCGCCTATCCGCACAACAGATTTTCCAGCATCAGTATCAGTAGCGATGTAAAGCGGCAGCACTTGGACTACGGCTTCGAGGTAGCAAATGTGGTTGATCTCCGGGACCTCGCCATGAAGGTGCTGCACCGGTCGGAACTCATGTCAGCATCGCTCAAGTCCCTGTCGCTCAAGGTGATGAATGTGCACATCGACAAGGCGAAGGACATCAAGTGTGATAAGTGGGATAAGGTGATCCTGTCGCCACAGCAGGTAGAGTATGCCTGCATCGATGCGTTTACCTCTTATGAGATTTGCGTGCTACTGCTCTCCCGTCAGGCTTCCTCGCCATCTCCGGTCCGGGAGCAGTGACCCTCGCCAACGTACATCAGCATGAACTCCGATGATGATCGGAATCATGGCTACAAATTGCCAGTCCCACGCGGCTATGATCTGCGCGTCATCGAGCACCCCAGCGGCTACCTGATATGCCCATTCTGTCCCAACTTGAAGCGCAAATGAAAATGGGAAGACATCAACTCCACTCAACGTCATGTTGTGGAAGTGGGGCTTTCCAGTTCCGAAAGACATAGTGATAAGAAGAAGAGCCGGCACCGTCGAATGGCAAGGAACCATGGTTGGATGTGATAACTCCTCGACGGGCATTCATATTGGTTATTCTGTTCTGAACTCAGTTATATTATCCTTCAATTTTTGTGGACAATGTATGTGAACTGGATGTTTGTGCAGTACCCTTAATAGCCTCTTCTGAAATACTTTCTCGGATGGATGTGCCCATGGTAATCCTACTTTGTTTTCATCTTACTTAACTATGATCCTGATGCAACATTTCCTTGTTGTTGTTTTTTGCTGGTATAATTATTGGTATGCTCTATCCATGATTAAAGAAAAAGTAAAAACACTTGTACGTATGTTATCCTTGATGTGTCCCTTGTTACTCTGGTCACGATGTTACCGTATGTTTGTTCCCTGTTACTCTTCTAACCAGATGTTACCATGGGTTTGTCCCATGTTACTTTCTCATTAATCCTAAACTTAGTAAACTTTTTCACAAGCGGTTCTATATTAAAAACCGCCTGCGATAACACATCTTTGCAGGCGGTGTTTAATTCACCTTCGAGGAGGGAAAATTAAGTTCTCTGCAGCTCTTCCTCCTCGGGCCGCTCGTCTCCCTGTGTCAAGATTGGAAGACGCGCTTTTATCTCGCCCGTCTCTTCACCACTGGCTGCAATTACGTTCTCCGCACCTCCTCCTCCTCGGGGCGCGCATTTCCCTTCCGTCCAACTCCAGTCGCCCTCTCTTTTTTCACAGGCGGTTCTGTATTAAAAACCGCCTGTGATAATACATCTTCACAAGCGGTGTTTAATTCATCTTCGAGGAGGGAGGAGGGTCTCGCACGCCGGTCACACTTCTCTGCACCATCATACCGGCTGAAATTAAGTTATCCGTAGCTCATCCTCCTTGGGCCGCTCGTCTCCCTTTGTCAACAACGGAAGACACACTTTTATCTCACCCGTCTCTTCACCACCGGCCGCAATTAAGTTATCCGCACATCCTCCTCCCCGGGCTGTGTGTTTTCCTTCCGTCCAACTCCGGCCGCTCTCTCTTCGAGCCCTTTAGTGATCGACCAACTCCAGTGCGACCGCCACCTGCTGTCCACTGTTCGCCGTCGTCGTCCCCATCTCTACTCCCTCCTATTCTACATCGTTGTCGTTGTTCATGGCTGGAAGCTTTGTTAGCAACATGGTGCATGGCCGACTCAAGGAGGAGCGCTTGGCGTGGCGCAAGAACCACCCGTATGTATGTATATATGGCACACCGGTTGCCCTGTAGTTTTGCTTTTCCGTCTTGTTTGTTTTTGGTATTTTCAATTGAAAGTTGCCTAGAGGGGGGTTAATAGGCTAATCAAACTTAAAACACAATTAATTCAACAAAACAGACAGAGTCCGTACTTGTCTGGGTTCAGGTCCGGACTAGTGTAGATCAGCGCAGTGAAAGTTTAAATTAACGTGTTTCGACGATTCCTTATTTTGATCTAGTGCAAGTAAAAGATGCTAAATACTTATCACAAGATTTTGTAAGGCTAAGAGTGTACAAAACAATTTATGTGATAAAAGTATAGCAAGTAGTGTATGGAACCCTAATATGCAAGATCAACGATGAGCAAGTAAGTAAGTGGACAATGACGCGGGAATTTTTTACCGAAGTTTAGTTCCACAAAGGAACCTACGTCTCCATTGAGGAGTCAAACAAAGGACAAGGTTTCTTTCAACCTTTATCCTCACCAAGTGATCACAAAGATCAAACTCGGTTTATCCACTAATAATCATAAGTGTAATACAAACTTCCCGAGTCTCACCACAACTTGGGAGCCACCGGGCAACACCTAGCCATCTAGGATTCACCTCCAAGAGTAACAAACACAAGGCAACAATCAAGTAATGAAAATGAATCAAAGAGCTCAATCCTTAGGTGGCCCTAACTTCAAATCACTCACAAACTCTCGTCTTTCACCAATAATTAATTTTGTGCGCAAGAGGGTGAGAGAGTGGGCTGAAAAAGCTCAAGAATGTTTGTGACAACTTTTAGAATTGTCAACTTTTTAAATGGGGACCAGTGGACTCCTTTTATAGAGTCCTCAAAATGTTACCGTTACCAACTACCGAAGTCCGGACTAGTCCGGACATCGACTCGGACAAGTCCGGACATGGGCCCCATACTCTGCAGAGTGACGTCCCCTTCAACGGTCACTAAAATTTCAAAAAGATTCTGAGTCCGGACTAGTCCGGACCCCGATCCGGACATGTCCGAAAACATCATAACCTTCTTTTCCGCATTGACATCTGGATAAGTCCGGCTCTAGTCCGGACACATCAGAAACTACTTTTCCGTATGCCACACCGGACAAGTCCGGGTCCGGACTAGTCTGGACCTAATGTCCGGACAAGTCCGGACACATCAATACCTCCTTTTCCGTGGGGTACCCCGGACAAGTCCGGGTGCGGACTAGTCCGGACCTTCTGTCCGGACAAGTCCGGACATGTGTTGATTTGTCCTTTTAAACTTCTCTACCCTTTCTTTTTAGCTAAACTCTTAGAATTGAGCTCCAATCATTTTCACACTTACTTGATGTTGTGTTCCTCTTAATAGTATGGCGTTTCCTATACTCAACAAAAATAAAACCCTAATTCAATGTATAGGTCTTCAACGCCCTTTCCTTTTTCCTTTTTGGAGGGATACGACTTTCTTTTTCTTTTTCGAATCTGCATACACTCTTTGCAAAATGCATTAGTTCTTTAATTGTTTATCATTAATCAGCCAAAACCCACTAGGGAGGCCTAGATGCACTTTCATCAATTTTATGGCTCGCCATTTTCGTCACTTGTTGTCCAATTTTCTGCGTTGGGTTTCTCTGCGAAGCCTGAGTCGGAAGACTTAATGAAGTGGCGGTGCGTCGTCCCCGGTATAGAAGCGGTAAGTCATGAAGAATAAGCACAATCCAGTAAAACCATCGTCCCCTTATTAATGAATTTCCTTTGAAGACTGATTGGGAAGGTGGTTACTACCCACTAACAATCTCCTTCTCGGATTACTATCCCTTAGTACCTCCGAGATGCGCCTTTCCACCCGGTTTCTTCCACCCGAATGTCCATCGCTTAGGATTTCTCTGCCTTGGGGTTCTTGATCAAGAGATTGTAAGATAGACTTATTTTGCTCAAGTAATTAGTAATTGTTACCGAACTTATTTGAAGTGGTTTCTTATGTTGCTTAAATTGATATTTCGTAGGGGTGGTGTCCTAGTATTAATGTCAGAATTTTACTACTTGAAGTTTAGCATTTGCTTCA
Organism: Neostapfia colusana; assembly: GCA_030760725.1. Lineage (NCBI taxonomy): Eukaryota > Viridiplantae > Streptophyta > Magnoliopsida > Poales > Poaceae > Neostapfia > Neostapfia colusana. The sequence continues at coordinate 2,133,314 of JASWHV010000005.1, read as the reverse complement.
TCAGCCAAATGCGCTCGATGTTGAAAATGATTGCTATAATCTACTTATCAAGGTTAGTAAGTTTGTGTTAGTGAGCAACCTAGGTTATATATCATTCCTCATTCGATATTTGTCAATTTTAAAGATTGTCAATGTTATTTTCAGGATCCAAAGAAATATAAGAGACGTGTTTGGAAGCAAGCTCGATGGTATAGTTTAAATCGATCGATGGCAGCTTTATAGGAATACAAGTCTGAAATATATAGTTTAGACGACACGTAATGTGTATAAACTATGAACTGTTAATGTTTATTATCTCTTTGTGCGAACTGGCAACGAACAAATATAATTTAAATATTTTTCACATGCGGTGTTTAACTAAAAGCCGCATGTGAAATATGCGCCTATATAAGGCCACATAGAAATACCATAATTTAAACATTATTCCCAGGCGGTGTTTAACTAAGAGCCGCATGTGAAATCGCACCTATATTAGGCCGCTCAGTCGGTTCTAAATTATAATTTACAAATCGCCTGCACTAAACATCTTCACAGGCGGTGTTTAACAAAGAGCCGCATGTGAAAATCTGCGCCTATATAAGGCCGTTCGGTCTCCTAGAAAAAACCCAACCCTGGAGATTTCACTTAGACGTTGTCAGGCTGCCAAAATCTTCCTTTGCCGCCAAAACCCTCGCCGCCGAGCTTCGTCCTTGCCGTCCTCGCTGCCGAGCTTCTTCCTCGCCGTCTTCGCCGCTGAGCTTCGTCACCGTCGTCGTCGCCGTCTATGTACGTCCGCCTCTTTCCTCGCTTCTCTCCCTCCTCCCTTCTCTGTCCCCCACGCCGCCTCCTTCCCTTACCCTCCCCGTGCCACCTCCCTCATCGCCCTCGCCGCCGGCCGAGTGTCGTCCTCGCCCGCGCCGCCGCCTCCCTCCCCCCTTTTCTGTCCCCCTCTGTTACCATCGCCGCCGCACCCCCACGCCTTAATCCTCCCCGCGCTGCCTCCTCCTTCCTGGCATCTACCCCCACCGTGCGCTGCCCCTCCCCACCGTCCCCCACCGCCGGCGCTCTCCCACTGCCGAGCCCCCCTTTTAGATTGTTTAAATTGTTTAGATTACTTGTTTAGAGACCTTGACAATTGCTTAGATTATTTGTTTAGATTTTGTTTGAAGGTAGACCAGAGAGCAAATTGTTTAGAGAGCAAATTAATTGTTTACATCAAAAAACAAAGCAAATTTAGCTCAATTGTTTCTTCTATATTTTTTGTGTGTGTTCATACCTGCACCAATTAAATGTTTAGAATAGTTGTGTTAAAGGAGATAGTTTTGTTGTGCTAACAGGTAGTCCAAGTTGTCTTTGCAATCATTGAGTATTATAACAGGGATACATGTTGTCTTTGTAAATCCACCATGTTCACTCTATTTTATATATTAGGATGTGATTTTACATATTAGGATGTCTTTATAATCACTGAGTATTATAACAATATACATATTCTATTGGTTTTCAAGTTCTAACATGGAAAGCCGACGATGTTGAGTTTAGTGACTCCAGCAGTTCAGTCTCGTATCACAGTTCATCAGATCCTTTTCCAAATATAACAATTAAAAGGACTTCAGAGTATCTCAACCTGGAATATGATCATGCCGACGAGGTATAGATCGTGAATCTTAACTCCAGCAATTTAAGTTAATATTGGTTGTCAAGTATATGAAGCCTTATAATTCTTTTCTACCTAGCTTAATTACCAAGACAACGACGAGGTGACCTCGGCTCCGAAAACCACAGAAGGATCTCCAATGGTTGAATCCTCAAATTCAGTCAAGCAAAAACGAGGGCAACGAGGTCCCAATACGGGTCCATTGAACCGCATCATATACATAACAAGTGTCGGTCCAGGTGGGCTTCCCCAAGAACCACTGGTTTCAGTTACAAAGTACCGAAATGCATGCGGTTGTCTTGTTAGAGAGCTTGTGCCGATCAAAATAGAGAATTTGAGAAAATTCCCTGAGGCGGAAAAGAATGAGTTGTGGGAGAAGTTAAAGAAAAAATTCAAGTTCCCAAAAGGCACGGAAGAAGCTGTAAAGAAAGTAACATTGGTCTCTTGCGGCAAGAAGTTTTGTGGCCGGAAGAGTGAAATGAATGCTTATGTTAAGGATAATAAGGTCCCTAGCCCGAAGAAGATGGGAAAAATCACACAAGCTCAGTGGCAAGAATTTGCTCGTCAAAAGACCACACCTAAGGCTAAAGCCCTAAGTGAATCTAGGTCAGAGCTTGCCAAAAGAACAAATACCATCATCGCTTGGGGTCTGCCGGATATGCCCCCAAAATTGAGAAATGGAATAAAATATTAGAGGAAACTGTCACTAAGGGCAATCCTAACCCGCTACAAGGCTGCGATGAGAGAACTAAGTGGTGGGTCTTAGCTCGGTCAGGTTTGACTAGCAAGGGCAAACTTGAAAAGCCCGACTCTGTGAACCAAGTAGAGCAATGAATGAAAGAAGTAATTTAAAAGCAATGGAAGGGTCTTTTTAAGCCGAAGAGGGAGAATGACCAACTCTCCGCTATCCTAGGAAACCCTGAACATGGTGGACGGGTTCGAGCAATCTATTCTCAGATGTACTGGAGAGATGGTTTCCCGAACGATAAAGAGTAATATAGAATACGTGACAAGTTCAAGAAGATAATTTAAGATACGATTTATCAAAAGGTCAAGGCATCTGTGAAAGAAAGAATAGATGGACTTATAAAATCAGGACAATTAACGCCACTGAATTCAAGAACACCCAAGTAGAAGAGTACTTGGATGAGGAGGGCATCAAGCATGAGTTTTCGGCACCCTACACACCCGAACAAAATGGGGTGGCCCAAAGGAAGAACCGAACTCTAATAGAGATGTCAAGAACAATGCTTGATGAGTACAAGACATCTGATCGGTTTTGGGCGGAAGCGGTTAACACATCTTGCCATGCCACAAACCGTCTCTACCTCCATCGTCTCTTGAAGAAGATTCCCTATGAACTTCTAACAGGTAACAAACCGAATATCTCCTACTTTAGAGTCTTTGGTAGCAAGTGTTATATCTTAACAAGAAGCCTCGAGTTTCGAAGTTCGCCTCGAAATCTGATGAAGGTTTCTTGCTTGGTTATGATTCAAACACTTATGCCTATCGTGTATTCAACAAAACATCCATCTGTGTTAAAATCGCACGTGACATAGTGTTTGATGAAACTAATGGCTCCCAAAGGGAGCAAGTTGATCAATGTGCGCTAGATGAAGAAGAAGCACCATGTATGGCATTAAGAAGGATGGCACTTGGTGACATACGACCACAAGAGCTACAAGACCCAAGTGACCCACCCTCGTCATAAGAAGTGACCCAAACACAAGATCAAGCAAAGGATCTGTGAGACCTATGTGTGCTGAATACATTGTCAATTAGGATAAAAGTTAGCATTAACATCCAAAGTTTTGAATATTGCCAAAACATTCTTCTGTGGCAAGGTCCGACAAGTTCTTTGTTAGGTCCGCCAAGTGTTGGCAAGGTCCGACGCAAGGTCCGGAGAGCTCCTGCAAGGTCCGGAGAGCTTCTATGAGGTCCGGAGCTTGTTTTTAGGGAGCTCCCGTGAAGTTCAACTCGTAGAACTGCAACGTCTTGTTTTTGCTTTTAACTCGCAATGTTTCAAACTTGCTTTATGGGAAGGTTTGCTTAGTATTAATTTGCTAAGTTTTTGGTGTGTTTTGGTGGTTATGGCTGTTATCATTTGATATGGTTTGCAACATGCTTATGTGATGTGCTCATGTAAGGTGTTGTGGTTTTCGAACTAACGTGAGTCAAGTCGAGGACTTGTGCTCGGAAGAATTGGTTGTTTATTCATGTGCAGGTGTTGTTTGAGTTCAAAACATGGCTGGTGACGGGATCCTTGGACTAGTCTCAGGGAGGAGATGAGGTTCCAACAACCAAGTTCGGGAGGAGCTGTGGTTGAGTTGATCGGGAGGTCGTGCAGCATGTTTGGATCAAGGGCAGTGCATATGAAGGTTGCGTGTACGTTGTTGGAAGGTGTTTGCACGTGTGCAAGGAGTGCATGGATATGGCAACATTGTTCCAAGGCGTGATGAAGAGAAGTGGACGTAAAGAATTGGTCGGAAAGGTCCAACCGGCTGGATTGCGTACTCAGGCTGAGGCTGAGTCGGATATGGCTCAAATATGGAAGATTTGAGTTGGTTATGATAGGATTTCGTGCTAGGCACGAAGTTGAGTTGTTTTAGGAATGTTTAGGACATTCTTAAGGTGTTTGGAAGTCTCATGATTGCTTCTATCTGCGAATAGGAGAGTCCTGAGCAGTTATGGTAAGTTAGGATACGAGTCCAATTAGGAGTAGGAGTCCTAGATTGGATTGTTTAGCCTGAGGGCTGGCTATAAAAGCAAGGGAGGCCAGAGCTCTCGTGGGTAGAGAACTTTGGGCTGTTCCTCTTGTGTTTCTATTGAATAAAGTTCATAGTTTCGAGGAGCTTTTGTGCCTTGTTCGTCCGATTTGTTTTTCGTCAAGTCTTTCTCGCCGAGTTTCTGGACAGACCGATGTTGCTTCGGTGTTTCGTTCATAACTCGAGTTTTACAGATCCAATTGACGTGATTCTTTTTGGGTTGTCTTCACAACTCAATTATCTATCATCTGTGAAATTTTCACGAGCTTCGGATCTGTAGTTGTTAAGATACATGAGTTTCTTTGCAGCATTGCAGATCTGTTTTATATCGGGTAGAACAGATTGATCTTCGTTTAATGTTTTGATAGTATCTCAAGTTTTACTTCGTGTTTTCAAGTGATTCTTGTTGCATTAGATCCGTTACTTGATTCTCTACCTCTCTACTTGATTTGTCACGGTTGAAAACGTTTGAAAACACTTGCACACACAGTTTATTTAACCGATTGATTTTTTGCTGAGGGGTTTTTGTTGTTTCCGCTGTGAAAAGTTTTAATCTACCATTCACCCCCCTCTGGTAGCTTTTCACGTGCTCTTCGATCCTACAATTGGTATCAGAGCCAGGTTCTCTAATCTTTGTGATTTGCACGTGTTTTGACTAACCATCATGGAGAAGTACTCCGCAAAACCTTGTGTGTTCAATGGCATCGATTTTCAGGTTTGGAAGGCGCGGATGGAGGCCTACATACAGGCGCAAGGCTTCGCCATATGGGAAAAGGTCTACCGGAACTTCGATGTACCACCCAACGATCAAGTTACGGCTGGAACATGAGAGATGTCGACAACAACAACAAGGCTCGCAACTTGATCATCCAAGGATTGACTCAAAGCGACTTCGACCGTGTTGCACACCTCCGATCTGCATATGATGTTTGGAAAGCTCTTTGTGACTACCATGAAGGATCCAATACGATCAAGGAGGTAAGGCAAGATATGTTCAAGAAAGAATACATGTGTTTTGAGATGCAACCCGGTAAGTCAATTGACGACCTTTTTGCTCGCTTTAATAAAATTCTCAGCAACTTGCGTAGTGTCAATGTTAACTTTTCAGATGTTGAAGATGCTAGACAATTGTTAGGAGCATTAGATATGTCAATTTGGGAGATGAAAGTTACATCTATTCGTGAATCTACTGTCATGAGTTCTCTTACTTTAGACGTGCTTTATTCTAAATTGAAAACTCATGAAATTGACATCATCTCACGTAAAAACCCCAACAAGTCTATTGCATTTGTTTCGCAACGTGACATGTCTAGTTCTAGTCAATCATCATCTAGTGGTGCACTCTCTTTGCTGTCCTCTCTAATCCTTGAACAGATTGAAGAGTTTCCAGAGGAGGAGCTTGCACTCATCTCTACTCGGTTCTCAAAAGCATTGCAAAATGTGAGAACTAGAAGGAGAGGAAGCTCCGGACCTCAACGATGTTTTGAATGTGGTAAGACAGGACATTTTGGTATGGAGTGCCCTAACCTTTCAGGTCCGACTTCACGTGAAGAAAAGCAAACAAGACCGAAGAAATCGTTTGCAAAGAATAAGAAGAAGAAAGATTTATCAATGCGCAACATAGTGCATAGTATGATCTCTGCACTTCAATATTTCGGCTCAAGTGATGTGGACACCGGTAGTGATGAAGATGAAGAAGCTATGGCAAATATGTGCTGCATGGCGAGCAAGTCAAGTTCAAGCTCCGAGGAGGCACAACACAACAGCGACGATGAAGAGGTATGTCCCACTTGCGAAGAAATGTGTGATGCTATTTCTCGTGCCACTGTTATATTAAAGAAAAAGGATAAAAAACTTAGGAACAATGTTGTTAAAATTGAATCACTAGAATCTGAAATTAATCGTTTAAAAACTTTGATTCCTAGTGATGATTCTTGTTCCTCATGTGATTTGATTTATGAACAATTATCCTCTTTAAGAAGTGCACACGGATCTACACTTGATAAACTTGAACTTGAAATTGGAAAGAACAAAGAGCTTGCTGCACTTAATGATAAAAATTTGAAAGATGCTTGTTGTTCTACAATTGATTTGCATTGTTCTTCATGTGATGATCTGAATAAGAAACTAAATGATGCTATGAATGAGATTTCTATTTTGAACAATGCTTTACGTGTGCATGAAGTTAAATATTGTTCAAATTGCAAACTAAAAGGAAAAACTTCATGTGAAAACTGCTTTGATCTGTCCAATAAACTTGATGACATGCATAGGACACTAGATCGATTTTCTAATGCAAATAAGAACCTAAACTTGCTGCTGAATTCTTCCAAGTCTTGTAATGATAAAATTGGTTTAGGTTTTAATTCTCATGCTCATGCTAAGGCACACCCACCTAAAGTTGTAAAGTCATTAGGAAGCGGTTTGATCCAAACAGCTCCTAGACAAAAAGAGGTGATTTTCAAATCTACAGGAGTACTATCCCATTCGGGTTCTAATAAACATGTTGCTTGCTCATCTAGACATGATAATAAGGTTATTTTTCATTGTACCTACTGTGGTAGAGATGGTCATGTCATGGATTTTTGTTATAGACTAGCTAAACACGATAAGAAACAAAGAATACTTGCTAGATCACATAACAACCAAGCAAAATCTGCTAGACCGAATGTTCGGAGCTTGCAACCTGCTGTAATGAGTCAAAAACTTGCTCCTGGACCTACTGTTTTTTGTGCTACATATAACACATCTTCTAAGTCAGTAGTTGGGAACAAAAATTTTTGATTTTTGGCTCATAAACCTGCTGTACCTTCTCAGCTTTCGCGTGTTATTCCTGCTGGACGTCGTGTGACTCAGTACTGGATTCCTAAAAGTCTTTTAACTAACCCCAGTATTGTGTCATCGACGTATTGTGCTGCTGTGTAGGTTTCACGTTTGAGGAAGGAGAACATTTGGATTGTGGATTCAGGTCGCTCACGCCACATGACCGGTAACAAAGAATGGTTCTCCTCTCTCTCTTTTGTGTCACGTGTAGAAAATGTTACTTTCCCCGATAACTCTTCTACTCCCATAATTGCTAAAGGTTCGGTTAGAGTAAACAATCTCTACACTTTGAAAGATGTGGCACTTGTTAAAAATTTGAAATACAACTTGCTTTCGGTTTCACAATTGCTAGATGAAAATCTAGAGGTTAGCTTTGCTAAAAATTGCTGCAAGGTTGTAGATTCAAAAGGTGAGCTTTTGTTTAACATGTCTAGGTTTGGAAGAGATTTTAAAGCTGATTTTGATTTGTCAACTTCTAAGCATCGGTGTCTAGTTGCTAATGATACAAAGGATCTATATTTTTGGCATCGTAGACTTGGTCACATAGGCTTTGATCATCTCACTCGTGTTAGTGCTCTCGATCGCATACGTGGGCTGCCGAAGCTTAAAAAGGACAATGATATTGTGTGCTCTTCTTGTAGACATGCTAAGTTTGTTGTAGGTTCACACGCTCCTCTCACAATGACCATGACAGCTGAACCGGGACAACTTTTACATCTTGACACAGTAGGTCCGGCACGTGTTCAATCCTTCGGAGGTAAATGGTATGTGCTTGTGATTGTTGATGATTATTCCAGATATTCTTGGGTTTATTTTATGGCATCTAAGAATGAAGCTTTTAGTCATTTTAGAACTTTATTTCTTAGATTATCTATTGATCACCCAGGATCATTAAAAGCAATTAGAAGTGATAACGGAACTGAATTTAAAAACCAATCCTTTGATCACTTTATGCTGAAAATGGAATAGATCATCAATACTCTTCACCCTATGTACCACAACAAAATGGTGTCGTAGAAAGAAAGAACAGGACCTTAGTTGAGATGGCTAGGACTATGCTTGATGAATATCAAACTCCTAAGAAATTTTGGGCTGATGCAATTGCAACCGCTTGTTATGTCTCAAATCGTGTTTTCTTGCGTGCTAAGCTTGGAAAAACCCCATATGAGCTCCGGTTTGGACATAGGCCTAGTGTTACACACTTTAGGATTTTTGGTTACAAATGCTTTGTTAAGAAACATGGTAATCTTGATAAATTTGAAGCTAGATCTGTTGATAGCATGTTTCTTAGTTATCCATCTCATACTAGAGGCTACCGTGTGCTTTTACTTGACACTAACAAAATTGTGGAGACTTGTGAGGTTTCTTTTGATGAAGCTAGCCCGAGTACTAGCTCCGATATTGCAGGTCCGGATCCATATCCGCAGGGGAAGAGTATTTTTATTGAAGAAGATGAAGAAGTGGTGTTGTATAACACCCCAAAATTTTGATTCAAAACCCTAAATCATGTTAAGAGGGGAATTTAAAATTTTTTGGACGTGTTGCATGTTTTGCAAAAGTTCAAATTCAAACTGGAATTCAAATTAAACTCAAATCAGAAAAGAAATAGAAAAAGAAAAAGAGAAAACAGAAAAAAACCGGCCAGTGGGCCGAAACCCACCAGCCGGCCCAGCCAGCGCCCGCGCCAGCCCGCAGCCGAGCGCGCTGCTTCCTCACACTGACAGGCGGGACCCACCCGATCTTCGTCTACCTCGCGACAGCGCCGGACTCCCTCGCACCCGAATCAAAACCGATAGGGATTTCGGCGTATCCCCGCTGAATTCTGTTCGTAGGCGACGCGGACATGATCTAAACCACCCCGCCGCCCTCCCCCGTCTATAAAAACCCCGGCCTCGTTCTGTTTTTCCCCCACGATCGCCGATTTTTACTCCGATGAGAACCGAGACTTCTCCGGCGAATTCTGGCCGATCTAAGCTCGGAAATTCCGATCTAACTCGCTGGTCTTGATCCACCGCCTCCGGGGAACCTTGCAGGTGCAGAAAACTCGGTGACTTGCGGTGTAAACACAGCGCCGACGAGCCTCGCCATGAATTCACCTCGGACCTCATCGCCGATCACCTTCCAGGACCTCCGAGCTCAAAAAAACCCCCGAGGTGAGATCCCCGACCTCCCCTCTACCGATCTATGCCATAAAATCACAGTTCTAGGAAGAATTCCCGAAGATCCGAAAGTTTCCAGCGAGATCGCCGCTTCCCGCCGCCGTGCGCCGCCGGCAGCGCCGCCCGCGCTCGATCAGAGCGACGTGGCCGCTTGTGCGCCATTTATTTTAAATCGCACGGTAGGGTTTAAACCCCCGCGTACCGGTTCGATGTTATAATCTCGGCCGTCGGTTTAAAATCGGATGGTCCACGTCAGCCCCACGTTATAAAGACTGGAATTCTTACGTGCTACCCCCTGGGGTTCTCGGGAAATAAGAGCTAGCCCCGGAAACTTCTGATCTAGCCCCTGGAACTTCAGAAAATCATGTAAATTCATTTAAAAATCAGTTTTAGCCCCTGGACTTAATAAAAATTAGGAAAAACACCTCTGATAAGTGTAGCTAGACCCCTGGAAATTCTGAAAATAATATTATAGACCCTGTAATGGGGTGAGTTTACCTTTTTACCCCGGTTTAGTATTTAAATAAGGAAATTGAATATGTGGCTAGTGTTTAAAAATTAAAAAGTGGGAGAAACATATTGTCATAATTAAATTAAAAACTTTCTCAGTATTTAGAAAACTTTGGAGTGAGATAAAAACATATTTTGGGCTGAATTGAATCTGTTTAATTTATTATTCACATTTAGGGACACATTTTTAAGTAATGAATAGTTTTAGAAAATAGGGAAAATAATTGTGAAATAGTTTACATCAGAGGCAAAGGTCAAAATATGTTATTAAATTATTTAGGATCAGAACCTATTCTGTTTAGATGATGTATACTACTAATTTCATAATAAAGAACACATTTATGTAGAGGAAAATAAATCTGAAATTATAGCAACTAGTAAATGATAAATGGAGTTTCTAAAAAACCAAAGAATTCAGTTTAAGGTTGGTAACAATTCTAAAGGCACATATGGAGAAGAAAAATACTTTTCATACATACTTGGTAGTGAAAAGGTGTAGTAGTTGAATATAAGGAATTTATTTAAATTGGAAACTCATATATAAATAGTAGGTAAGTATAAATGTGAACACAAAAGTAGGAATCATATACACATGATTAAAAGTGCATGCAAGCCACAACTCAACACACATAAAGTAACCACAACACATATAATGGTGAAGAACTTTCATAAATGTGAATGTATGGTTTGTATGAAGTAGAAGTGTGAACTATGTCTTATGATTGTTGTTTTTCTTTTGCTATGTGTGATGGTATGATGTAGAACCTGCTCAAGAGCAAGTTATTCCTTTCCAAGACCAGGACTACCCATTTCAAGAGCAGCAAGAAGGAGGCAAGTGTCCTTGACCACTTTGATCCTATACTAGGATGTGTAGTTAGAACTATTTACATTGTCAATTGAAATATGAAACCCATGTTAGGAAGTTTCCCTAGAATTGCATTACCTTGTTTCCTTGTAGCTTGGGTTGGGATTTATTTTATCATGTCATTTATTTACATGCTTATGCTTAGCCATGCTTAGAATGGGATATTTGGGATATGAGATCATCAGTTTATTTTACCATACTCTTGAATGAGATATTGTGAGTTATGTAGAAGTAGGGATCAAGGCAAGTTGGATGTTTTGGGTGTGTGCTGGGTGCACGAGACTCGGGTTTGTGTTCAGTACTTGCCTGGATCCTAAGGACCGGTTCATGGAGCATGTAACCTGGCTTTACAGTGCCAACCACATGCTGAGATGGGGCAGCTTGGCCAATTAATTAGGTGTATCCCCGGCGTAGTATGGGTGTGTTGGATGGTGCGGGGAATAGGTGTCAGCTGGACTACCATATGAACCGCAAGGCTCAAGAGGGGGCCACTGCAGCGGGGTTGGAGCCTCTTGTATGCTGTTAGGGGTGAAACCTCGGTGGGCCCATGCTCGTCGGGAATCCCTTTGTAAAGGCTTCGTAGTGATCTCCTGGCTACACACCTGGGAAGTGTGAATGTGGTTCGTGGCCACTGGCATAATGGAGGTTCTTTTAGTCCACCCGGCAACGGAGGATGAAATCACTACATGTGGGTACAGTGGTACAAACTCTGCAGAGTCAAAAACTGTCATGACAGCCGTGCTCACGGTCAAGAGCGGCTTGGACTTATTCATGATTAGAGGAGTGATGGTTTTGAATGTTGTGAATGTTAAGCGGGGAGCTTAACATTGGAAATGATGATATGGTTATTTGGTTATGATGATGGGATGGGAGATTGGGACCATTTCACCTGACGCCCGTCGAGCGATTGAGGGACGTCCGGCTAGCCCACAGTGCACACAGAAGCTCTTCAACCCAATTGGCACCGTGCTTCTTCAAGCTGTTGTAGGTGCACGTCTTGAGTCCCCTGAGTATCTCGGTGTTTGCTCTTTCGGCTTGACCATTACTCTCTAGGTGAGCAACAAAAGCATAGCAAACTTGGATGATGAGGTCTTCGTAGCGGTCTTGGGATACTAGATTGGTGAACTGGGTCCCGTTGTCGGTGATGATTCTGTTCGGGACCCCGAACCGGCAGATGATTGACTTGATAAACTTGATTGTCGACTGCTTGTTGATAGTTACTACAGAGGTATCTTCCGAGCACTTGGTGAACTTTTCTACGGTGACATAAAGGTATTGGTACCCTCCGACGGATCTGGGGAATGGTCCCACGATGTCCAGCCCCACACAGCGAAGGGCCCTGAGGGCGGGATCATCTGTACCATCTGAGTTGTTGTGTGGATCTGCTTAGCGTGGAACTGGCACGTCTTGCACCTCTTGACCAGGTCGACGGCATCCTGGAGAGCTGTCGACCAGTAAAATCCATGTCGGAAGGCTTTACCGACCAGCGTGTGGGAACATGCATGGTTCCAACACTCGCCTCCATGGATCTCTGCGAGCAGGTCGCATCCCTCCTCCCGGGTTATGCACCGCAATAGGACACCATTAGCGCCACGCCGGTAGAGATCTCCTTCTACCAGCGCGTATCTCTTAGCCAAGCGAGCGATCCGTTCAGCGGATACACGTTCGTCGGGGAGGATATTGTCTTTCAAGTAGTCCCGGATCTCCGTGATCCATGTGTCGGGACCTACTTGAGCACTTGGATCTTGAGCGCCGGGTTGCACGGAGTCCACGATGACGCTTACGATCCTTGGCGGGCACCATGGTAACATGGCCGCCGGGACCGCTAGCTTCGAGGTGCTGGTCCCGCCCCCTTCGCCCGGTTCGGCCGGCCAGGCGGTAGATCGTAGCAACTTCCTTTCAAAGACCCCTCAGGCACCAGAGCCCAAGTGGAAGCCTTCGTTGACAGGTCGTCGGCTATTGTATTATTAGCACGGGGAACACGCCACAAGTCCAAGGATAAGAAATCCTTCTCCAACTTCTGCACTTGGAGGAGATATGCTGCAAGCTGTGGGTCGTTGCAGCAACAATCTCCCTTGACTTGCTTGATGATCAATTGAGAATCACCCTTGACCAACAACTGCTGGACGCCGAGGGACAGCGCAGTCTTCAACCCAAAGAGAAGAGCCTGATACTCCGCCATGTTGTTGGTTGCCTTGAAGTCAAGTCGCACCATGTATTTGAACTGATCTCTGGTTTGTGTAGTGAGCAGAACCCCCGCTCTGGCACCTTGCTTCTACGAGGAGCCGTTGAAGAAGAGAGTCCAGTAGGGCCCAGTGAAGACCAGAGCTCTCGGCTCTATTTCACCAATGTCCTAGGCCCCTGGCTGGCATGGTGGTGGAGTCCACTCTTCCACGAAGTCAGCTAGCGCCTGACTTTTCACCGCATGGCGTGGTAAGTGAAAGTGCATCTAGGCTAAATCCCCGTGGGTTTTGATGATTAATGATAACACTTAAGGGACTAATGAGCATTACAAGTGTAAGTACAGGTGATTAAGAAATCGACGGAGATGGATGCACTCAAAAAGGGAAAAGAGGAGAAAAAGGCGAACATACAAGAAGAGTTAATTTAGGGTTTATCTCTTGCATTGAGTTTAGCCTTTGTGTATGAGTGTGTTCATAGGGTCAAAGTGTTGAGAATTATCTAAGAGCTCTTAGTCCGAGTATAGGATGAGTGGAGTAAAGAGTTGAGACAGCCCTAAGAACAGGGCCGGACTTGTCCGGGCTGGAAGGCCAGACTAGTTCGGTCACATCGGACTAATCTGATGTTGGACGGACCAGGAGTTTCTGTGTGAGTTCGGACTTGTCCGTTTGGGGACGGACTAGTCCGTGGAGAGTGTATCTGAGTCCTTCAGGAGATAAGTCCTGAAGAACCGGACTAGTCCGCCCTTTGAAGCCGGACTAGTCCTGCAGCTCAGACTAGTCCGTTTCTAACTAGAACAAGAGGTCCTGTGTGAGAACGGACTAGTCCTTTGTGAGTCGGACTAATCTGTTTGAAACTTGGAAGTAGCTGCGGGTACTAAGTCCTGGATGGCCAGACTTGTGTGCCCCTTGAGGCCGGACTAGTCCGGTGAACCAGACTTGTCCATTCTCAATCAGAAAAGTTGTCTCTATGTGAGATCAGACTAGTTCGTTGTTGATCAGACTAGTCTGTGGTGTTGTGATCATTTGAATTCAAAAAGAAGTGGGTGATCGTTTGGTTGGTAGGATGACCATTTAGTTGGTGAAGCGTGATGTCACCGATCCCCACGGCTTGGACTAGTTCGGGTTAAAGGTCGGAACTAGTCCGGACCTTTTCTGCTCGCAATGGTAGCTACTGGGACCTCTATAAAAAGGGGATCCCCGGACCTCAAAGAAGAAGACAGACACCCCAACGCCGAAATAGCCTTCCTAGAGCTTTTCTAGCCCCCTCTCTTCAATTCTTGGAGCCCTAAGAGTGATTCTTGAGGGCTTGTGAGTTTTAGGAAGAGGAGAAAAAGGGGAGTGAGTAGCATTGAGCTCTTGGTTGATTATCTCACACTAAGTGGGCAGTGAGTTGTTGAGGAATCTGATTTGTAAGTGCTTTATGCTGAAATCTTGTGGGAGCCTCAATTTGTGAGTCGCCCCATGAATTGTTGTGAAATCTTTGTGATCTAGTGGAAGAACAAGCCAACCTTTGTGGTGGCTTGGGGAGGATAGGGATGAGAGCAACCTGGTCCTTTTTGGACTCCACAACGTGGACGTAGGCTTCTTGGTGAAGCTGAACCATGGGATAAATCGTGTGTTTTGTCGCTCTTGAGTTAAAATTCCTTGTGACCGAACTAGTTCGCCCCCAAGACTAGACTAGTCCGCACTCTGTGAATTGATCAATTTTTATTAAGCTGTATTTCAGATTTTCCGCCTATTCACCCCCTCTAGGCAACTTTCAGTAAGAAGTCCAACTCGAACTACGCCAACTCCGCAACCCATTTAGCTATGTTTCTAGTGGCATTGGGGCTGTGAAGGACGGTTCTCAGCGGGTATGAGGTAACCACCGAGATCTTATGAGCTTGGAAGTAATGGTGCAGCTTCCTTGATGCAAGGAGGACTCCATAGAGAAGCTTGTGCACCTCCAGATATCTTGTTTTGGTGTCGTAGAGGACCTCGCTGATGAAGTAGATTGGGTGTTGGATGGTTTGGACCCTCTCGGAGGGGTCTCAAGCATCTTGTTGTAGAGGTCTGGGACTTGGGGGCCCCTGGCCCCCGGGTCCGGAACTGCAACCTAGATGCACGTCGGTTGCCAGATCCATATGGCTGAGACCCGACTAGTTCTTCTTGGGGAGGTCCGGGACTCGAGGCCCCCAGGTTCGGGACTGCATTCTGGGAGCTTGGACCCGGATATGCATTGATCATCAGGTCTGCCTGTTTTGGATCTGATTACTTCCCCATCCCAAGGGTTTCCTACGGAGTCTAAACCCTGGGGATTTAGACCAACGTCAGTAGGAGCTTTTTCTGAGACTTGAGGTCGATGGAGTTCGGGCCGCTCCGCGACCAGAACCATGCTCACAACCTCGGTTGTGGCAGCGATGTAGAGGAGCAGTGGCTCGCCTTGTTCAGGGGCCACCATGATTGGCAGCGTGGTGAGGAACTTCTTCAGCTCCTGGAACGCCTCATCCGCCTCCTCGGTCCATACGAATGGACCAGACTTGCATAGAAGCTTGAAGAACGGAAGAGCCCGCTCGGCCAGTCTAGAGATAAACCGACTTAGCACAGCCAAGCATTCGTTAAGCTTCTGCACGTCCTTGATGTGAGCAGGGGGCCGCATCAGTTCTATCACCTTAATCTTCTCTGTGTTTTCTTCGATACCTTGGTGTGAGACCAAGAAACCGAGCAGCTTCCCGGCAGAGACCCCGGAGAAACATTTGTCCGGGTTCAACTTTGTGCGTGTGAAACGTAGTCTGTCAAAACATAGGGCTAGGTTGTCGATCAGAGATGCTTGCGACTTAACCTTCACTACTATGTCATCGATATAAACCTCGACCAGGTCCCGAATGAGGTTCATGAATGTCTTGTGCATTGCACGCACAAAAGTGGGAAGGGCATTCTTAAGACCATAAGGCATGGACACATAGCAGTATAGACCATCTACTGTGATGAAGGCGGTATGTTCTTCATCTTCCCTAGACATAGGTAGAATATGCGTTTAGGAAACACAACAGATCATAGTCGGACGTAGAGTCGACTATTTGGTCTATACGGGGGAGAGGGAGATCCTTCGAACATGCCTTATTGAGGGTGGTGTAGTCGATGCACATACGTAGCTTCCTGCTAGCTTTGGGGACGACAACACGGTTGGCCAACTATCGTGGATGGTGGACCTCTCGGATGAAGCCAGCATCGAGCAGTTGCTTGATTTCTTCATGGATGAAGTCTTGCCACTCGATGGATTGCTTCTGAGGCTTATGTTGGAACGCCCTGGCATTGGGATGGATCTTCAGTTGGTGCTAAATAACCTCCCTAGGGATCCCGGGCATTTCTGACGGTTGCCAGGCAAACACGTTGACATTGGCTCGAAGGAAGGTGACAAGCACGTCTCCTATTTGCCTCCCAGGCCCCCGGCGATTTGGGTGGTCTGGGCGACATCAGGACCGACATGGACGACCTTGACTGGTACATCCTCGCCGTCCGAGGGCTGCACATGAGGTGCAGATATCACCCCTCGCTGATGCATGCTTGGAGGCGGCCGGCTGGCTTCAGCGTGACCGGAAGTGGCCTCTTGTGTTGCTGTGTGACACCCTCATTTTTAGTTTCTTCATGTATTCATGTTTCATGCAGAGAAAACATTTTGAAAGAAGTGGGAACAGAGAAAGAATAAAAAAGATAGCCAAAAAGAGCAAAATCCAGTTCACCAAGAGCGCTGAAGATAACCCCTGCGGCCCGCTGGCCACGTGGCGCCTTCGGAGCTCATCTCCGCAAATGGGGAGAGATCCACCGCTAAACTGGCTACGTGGCAGGCTCGGGGCTCATCCCTGCAAAGGGGGAGAGGTCCGACCCCATGGGACACGTGTTGCCCCCGGAGCTATCCCCTGCGGAGAAGCGAGGCCAGCCCGCAGGACACGTGTCACCTTCGGAGCTAGTCACCGCAGAAATCAGAGGACTAGTCGCGCGGGATACGTGTCGATCTCGGAGCTCACCTCCGAGAACTCCGGTTCTATTGTACACGTGTCGCCACCGGAGCTTACCTCCGAGAGGTCCGTCACTGTTGGACACGTGTCAACCTCGGAGCTCGTCTCTGAGAAGAAAGGAAGTCTGCCGCTGTTAAGACACGTGGCGCACCCGGAGCCACCTCCGAAGAAAGGGAAGGTCCGGCACTGACACGTGGCGTGCGCGGAGCCACCTCCGAATAAAGAGGAGGTCCCGACCGCTAGGATATGTGGCGCACGCGGAGCTCACCTCCGAAGGAGAGGGAGGTCTCGCTCGCTGACACGCGGCACAACCGGAGCTCGTCTCTGCGAAAAGGGGGAGACCAGGCCCCGGTGGACACGTGGAGCTTCTAGAGCTCATAACCGTGGAGGTAACGAGTTCTCGAGCGTTTTCTTTTCTGTACGCGTGGAAATACCGGTACGGAGAGGAAACCGACATGAATTCCACAATGTTACCACACCAAATCAACTAAAGATAAGTTGTTAAGATTCAACGACAATTTGAATAGAACTCTTATTCGAAGTCCAATCACTTTAGAACTCTTTCTTCCCGATTATAAATAGAACCGAAAACCTTTGGCCGAAACCACAAACTTCTTTTCCAACTCCTGAGCCGACGACTTAGAGCCCAAGCCCCATCTCGCCGAGTAAACCCTTTGCCGGAGTTCGGTCGAGAGAAATCGCCGGAAGAGAGCCCCTACGATCTGTCTGATAGAAGAAGGACCTCGAGACTAAGAAGAACATAAGGTAGGTCTCCAATACTACCTTACGACATTATCACGTTTTCTTTGCATCTGTTCTTCGATTCCTTTCAAACAGAAGCTTTTTCGTGGATAGATCACTTGTTGATCGATTTAAATCTAAAGTCAAGATCATCGCTACGTCCACAATTGATCTCTACAACTCTGTTCATCATAAGACCCATGCAAGCCATGCAAGAACATATACAAACTAAACTGCATCATAGGATTAACATGCATAAGCATCATCGCATCTAGTTAAAGTTTGTGCATGATATTGATTGTTGTAAATCTTGTATGTGCGTGATCATGTATAGAAGGACAAGCTCAGGGAGCTACCTACGACGGACTACAACAACAAGATTTTGAGCAACCGGAACAGCCAGAACAAGGCAAGTGCCCCTTGACCATATTGATCCTATGTTTTGGGAAACTGTTTTGTTTTGTGAAAAGGTGTGTGTGTGCTGAGTCAAACATGATGGGAAACCCTTTTATAGGAGTTTACTAGTTTTGGTTAAACCACCTGTGACGCCCTCAATTCTGTGGAAAAACCACGGAACCAAGAACTAATGCATATGTGTGCCCAAGATGTTCATCACACATATACATATATTTCACAAACTGAATTCAGAATATATATAACCACGAATAACAGAGTTTATTACAACGTCTCATGAGTCTTGGACTCATGCTTACAGCGGAAGTCTTATTTCTATGCAGCGGAAGTCTTATTTTAATGCGGAAGCAAAAATTAATGCAGAAGCAAAACTAAGCAAAAGTGGCTCCATCTCTACTCCTTCCACAGGCAAGGTTGAGAACAGATCACACGCCATAATGCTCCACTTGGTCTTCATAATAGCCTTCTCTTGCTGTTGATGACGAAATAATAATGCAAGTTTGAGTACAATGATGTACTCAGCAAGCGCGAGAAAACACATGATATGCAGCTCATAAACAAGGTAGATAAAAAGGCTTATTTGCAGAAAAGTAGATTTGTAAAACCATGATATATAAAACAGCAACTTAACTTTAGATGTAATCCCAACATGTATTAAATTACCAACATACCTCCATCACTTCCCGTGTTCCATCCGAACATTAACCAATCCTTTATTCATACTCACGAATACCTCCTCGTATTCGCTACCATCTCACCTTGTAAAACAACCTCGTCTCACACCGAGACCAATCTCATGTCATGTCCCAACAGTCATGCAACCATCTCATCACCCAGACTCAACAGTCCCAAACCAAACCATAACCAAACCAATAATCATAACCAAGAACCTTCCCAATAACCATCCCAACTAATCATGGCAGTTTAGCCAGGTGCTCGTGACCGTAAGCTCGGCTATCATGATAGTTTTTAGACTCTGCAGAGTGTGCACCTCTTTACCCACAAGTTTATGATTTCGCCACCCATCGATGACTGCAGAACCTCCATTATACCAGTACACATCCGTCGGTGTATGGTGAAGAGATCACAAAATAGCCTTTACAAAGGGGTTACTAGATGTATGGACTCACTGAGGTTTCACCGGCAGGCTAGAATCTCCAATTCTCCCACCCACGGGCCCCCTCTTGTGCCATGCAGTTCCCAGGGCAGTCCTCACTCGACTCCCATTCCCAGCGCCTTCCACAGTCCATAACACTCTAGCAACTTACCTAAGCCGCACCCATACATGGCCTTGTGGTGGCACTGTTATCTTGGCATGTGCATGCATGAACCGGTCCTTAGATCTACAACAAGTAAAACCACCATCTCATGCTACCTCATTCACAAACCCAGACTTGCCTAGATCTCCCTCCGATCCATGTTCATAAGTTTCTCATTATCAATACAAGTGCAGTTAGCTAGACACATCTATCTCGCTTCCCAATCCCATAGACTCAGCGAAGCATAAAGCAAAAACCATACCCCGACTCATAAACTTCCCGGGCGACAAGGGTGGTTTAACCAATACTAGTAAACTCCCAAAAAATGGTTTCCCATCATGTTTGACTCATCACACACCCTTTTTGCAAAACAAAATAGTTTTATCCAAACATAGGATCAATATGGTCAAGGGGCACTTGCCTTGTTCTTGCGGTTCCGGTTGTTCTTGATTCTCAAAACCTGGTTGTTGCAGTTCGTCGTAGACAGCTCCCTGAGCTTGTTCTGCTAGGTAGGATCACGTGCATACAGGATTCGCAGCAATCAATATTTATGCACAAACCTTAGACTAGAGGTGATGATGCATATGCATGCTATCTCATGATTAGTTTTATTAGATTGATCTGTACGTGTTTTTGCATGGCCTTGTAGGGACAGGGGTGTTCGGATCAAAGGTGGACGTGGCGATGATCTTGTCTGATAATCAAGTGATCTGCCCACGAGAAGGCTTCTGTTCGAAAGAAATTGAAGAACAGATGCAAAGAGATGAACACAATGATATTGAAGTCCTACCTCACGTTCTTCTTAACTTCGAGGTCCTCCTCAGACTGCTCGGTTCTTCTCCAATGATCTCCCTTGTTGCGCTTCGGCGATGGTTTGCTCGGCGAGTTAGGGCTAGGGCTCCAGGTCGTCGGCTCAGGAGTCGAAAGAGAAGTTTGTGGTTCCGGCCAGAGTTTTTTGGGTTCCATTTATAATCAGGAAGAGAAGAGTCCTAATCTGATTGTATCTCGAATAAGAGTCTTATTCAGATCTTTGTTGGATCCTAACATCTTATCTTTAGTAACATCGTGGAATTTAGATCGGTTTCTGTTGCGTACCGGTATCTTTACGCGTAAAACCTGCTCTAGAACTCATTACCTCTGTGATGATGAGCTCCGGAAGCTCCACGTGTCCTCCGAGGCCTGGTATCTCCTCGTCCGCAGAGACGAGCTCCGGTTGTGCCGCGTGTCACGAGCGAGACTTCCCCCTTCTTTGGAGGTGAGCTCCGCGCACGCCACATGTTGGCGCCGGTCTTCCCTCTCTTCCTTCCTCAGGAACATGCCCTGAGGTCGACACGTGTCCAGCACTGACAAACCTCCCGGAGATAAGCTCCGGTGGCGACACGTGTTCGATAGATCTGGACTTCTCTGAGATGGGCTCCGAGATCGACACGTACCCCGCGCGACTGGTCCTCTGATTTCCGCGAGGACTAGCTCCGAGGATGGCACGTGTCTTGCGGAAATGCCTTTGCTTCCTCTGCAGAGACTAGCTCCGTGGGCAACACGTGTCCCACAGGATCGGACCTCTCCCCTTTGTGGCGACGAGCCCCGAACCTGCCACGTAGCTCTTTCAGCGGCGGACTTCTCCCCATCTCACAGGGACGAGCTCCGAACACGCCACGTGGCCAGCGGCCGTGGTAAGTTGTCTTCGGCGCTCTCGGAGGGCTTTATTGGCTATTCTTTTGATAATTCTCTCTGTTCCTATTTCTCATTAGAATGTTTCTTCTTCATAGCACATGAACATATGCTGACACCCGAGGCGAGGGTGTCACAAATCTACCCCCCTTAAATTGAATCTCGCCCTCGAGATTTGTTAGTAGGAAATAGATGGGGAAATTCTGCCTTGATATCCTCTTCACGCTCCCATGTGGCCTCAGCTTCGGTGTGATGGCTCCATTGTACCTTGCACCATCGAATCACCTTGTTTCGGGTGACCCTTTTCTTTACGTCCAAGATTCGGACAGGGTGTTCTGCGTAAGTCAGGTCCTCTTGAAGTTCAAGTTCCTCCATTGACACGCGTTCCTCTGGCACTCTCAAGCACTTTTTGAGCTGGGATACATGAAACACGTCATGTACGTCAGAGAGGTGGTTTGGGAGCTCTAGTTGGTAGGCTACTTCTCCTCGCTTGTCCAAAATCTTAAATGGTCCGATGTAGCGAGGTGCTAGCTTGCCTTTGACGTTGAAGAGTCGTTGGCCTCGGATAGGCGATACTTTAAGGTATACGAAGTCTCCCACTTCAAAGGTCAACTTCCTACGCCTATTATCCGCATAGCCTTTCTGTCGTGACTGGGCAGCCTTTAAGTTCTCCCGTATCGTTTGGACCTGCTTTTCGGCTTCTTGTAGTACTTCGGGTCCAAACACCTGGTTCTCTCCGGTCTCGTTCCGAATAGTGGCGTTCTACACCGTCTACCGTATAAGGCTTCGAAAGGCTACATCTTTAAGATAGCTTGATAGCTGTTGTTATAGGAGAACTCGACATACGGTAAACTCCTATCCCAACTACGCCCACGTTTCAAGGCGCAAGCTCTCAACATGTCCTCCAAAATTTGGTTCGTCCTTTCGGTTTGTCCATCTGTTTGTGGGTGGTAGGCGGAGCTAAAATCCAGTCGTGTACCCATGGTTTTCTGCAGCTTCCTCCAGAATCTAGAGGTAAACTGAGAACCTCGATCTGAGACTATCCTCTTCGGAACTCCGTGATGGCACACGATCTGCTCCATGTACAACTCTGCCAATTGTGCAACGTTATAACTCGTCTTTACCGGAAGAAAATGGGTAGTTTTCGTCAATCGGTCCACAATGACCCAGATGGAGTCATACCCTGACTGAGTACGTGGTAATCCGACGATGAAGTCCATACTGATGTCCTCCCATTTCCATTCGGGTATTCTCAAAGGTTGCAACAATCCAGCGGGTTTTTGATGTTCGACCTTTACCCGTTGGCATGTGTCGCATAGGGCAACGTATTCGGCTATATCCCTCTTCATACCATCCCACCAATAACAAGTTTTCATGTCCTTGTACATTTTGGTGCTTCCTGGATGTATGGAATAGGGTGAATCATGTGCCTCCTTCAATATCATGTCGCGGAGGTGTCTTATGTTCGGCACACAAATCCTTTTTCCTAGCCAAAGCGTACCCTTTTCATCTTCCTTGAAATCCTTCTCTATTCCTTGTCGGATTCTTTCCTTAATCCCCTTGATTTCCTCGTCCGTTGATTGGCCCTCTCTTATTTCTTGCTCCAATGAGGAGTGGATCTCCATTATCTCCACGTTATTCAAGAATCCGAGGTGTAACCGTTCGAACTCCTTCTGTAGTTCGGGTGGTAGCTCCCGAACCGTGAGTTGGTGACAGGCTCCCTTTCTGCTCAATGCGTCCGCTACTACATTGGCCCTCCCGGGGTGGTAGTTGATTCCCACATCATAATCCTTGATGAGTTCTAACCATCGACGTTGCCTCAAATTCAAGTCCGTTTGTGTAAATATGTACTTGAGGCTTTTATGATCCGTATAGATCTCACATCGATGTCCAAGGATATCATGTCTCCAAATCTTCAATGCATGCACCACTGCTGCTAGCTCCAAGTCGTGCGTAGGATAGTTAAGCTCGTGCTTCTTTAATTGTCGTGAGGCATAGGCTACCACTTGTCCTTCCTGCATGAGTACACACCCGAGCCCTTGTCTGGATGCGTCACAATATATGTCAAAGCTCTTGCTTACGTCTGGCAATACCAGAACTGGTGCTGTGGTTAGCCTTTCCTTGAATTCCTCAAAACTTTCTTGGCAGGCTTGTGTCCATTGAAAGGTTTTTCCCTTCATTAGCAACTCCGTCATAGGTTTTGCTATCTTAGAGAAGTTTTTAATGAAGCGCCAATAGTATCCTGCCATCCCAAGGAAACTCCGAATATCCCTCACGTTCTTCGGTTGGTCCCACTTCAGAACATCTCTCACCTTTCCAGGATCAACCGATACCCCTTCCTTGGAGATAATGTGGCCTAGGAAAGATATTTCCTTTAGCCAAAATTGACACTTGTTGAGTTTGGCATATAATTGATGCTCACGCAACTTCTGCAGGGTCAATCTCAGATGTTCTTCATGCTCCTCCTCACTTTTTGAATACACCATAATGTCGTCGATGAAAACCACGACGAACTTGTCCAAGTACTCCATGAAAACCTTGTTCATAAGGTACATGAAGTATGCGGGTGCATTCGTCAATCCAAAAGACATAACGGTATATTCATATGAACCATACCGTGTCCGAAAGGCTGTCTTAGGTATATCAGAGGGCTTAATCTTCAGCTGGAAGTATCCCGACCGAAGATCAATCTTGGAGAATACTCGGGCTCCTTTCATTTGATCGAACAGGTCCTCTATACGAGGCAGAGGGTATTTATTCTTGATTGTCACCTCGTTGAGAGACCTGTAGTCCACGCACATTCTTTGGGTTCCATCCTTCTTGTCCACGAAGAGTACCGGAGCTCCCCATGGTGACGAGCTTGGACGGATAAAACCCTTCTCCAACTGTTCTTGAATTTGCTTCTTGAGTTCAACTAGCTCGTTGACGGGCATCCTATAGGGTCTCTTAGCTATAGGTGCAGTTCCGGGTACCAAATCTATGGCAAACTCGATGTCGCGGTCAGGTGGCATTCCTAGAAGCTCTTTCAGGAACACGTCCGAAAATTCCTGAACCACTGGAATGCTGTCCAATGTTGTTCCTTCGACGTGGTTCAAATTTGCCCGTTCGGTTGTTTGCTGGGCTGACTCAAACTCGGCACGAATACCGTGTTTGTTTGTCAACTGCACGCTCCTTTCAGCACATTGGATTACTCCATTGTGCTTGCTTAACCAATCCATTCCGAGTATGATGTCAATCCCGTGGGAGTCCAAGACAATAAGGTTGGCAAGGAAGTCTACCCCCCTTATTTTAAGGCTTACTCTAGGACATACTATATTAGTCCTCATTTCTCCTCCGGGAGATTTAATTAACATAGCACATTCTAAGTGGGATACGGGTAGATGATGTTTGGCAACATATTTGGATGATATGAAGGAATGCGATGCTCCGGAATCAAATAAGATGGTGGCTGGGTTGGAGTTGGCAAGGAACATACCAATTGCGACGTCCTCAGCCTGTTGTGCTTACTCAGCAGTGACATGGTTTACGTGGCCACGAGCATAGTTCTGCGGTCCACGTTTCCCTTGGTTGTCCCCTCCGTTTGGTTGCGGGTTCTGCTTGGGCACGTTACCTTGCTGTCCAGGGCCTCTCCTCGGGCACTGGTTAGCGAAGTGGCCTACTTCCCCGCATGCAAAGCATGCCCTGTTGCCTACGGCAGCAGGTACGTTGGGGCGGGGGTTTTGAGCAGGAGCACCATTGTTAGGTCGGGGCGCTGGAGGCATGGGCACACGAGGTGCCGGTGCAACGAATTGTTGCTGTGGTGGCTGACCAGGGCGGTACGCAGGAGTGGTCGGTCCATACTGCGGTGCAGGGGGCATGTACCTAGGTCGTACGTTGCTCCCTTGGGGCTGGTATGGCATCTTCCTCTTGCACTCTCGCTCGATCTCTCGGATCTTGTTTTCAACCACAATAGCCTTATCAACTAGCTTCTGGAAGCTTACGTAGTCATTGTTGAGGAGTTGAACCTGGATCTCATTGTTCAACCCTCTCATGAACAGGTACTGCTTCCTCTGGTCTGAGTTGACATCTTCGGGGGCGTACCGGGACAGTTGTATGAACTTGTTGAGATACTCGTTCAGACTCTTCTGTCCTTGGCGGTGACCTTCAAACTCCTGCCTCTTGAGCATCATTACCCCAGCAGGGATGTAGTGAGAGCGGAAACTTTCCTTGAACTCACTCCAAGTGATTGTCTCCGGGTTGGCATGGGCGTTGCTCAAGGCATCCCACCAGTCAACAGCGGCTCCCGTAAGTTGGTGCGATGCGAAGAGAACCTTCTCTTGGTCGTTGCACTGAACAATGGCGAGCTTCTTCTCCATGGATTTCAACCAATCACCGGCCTCCATTGGATCGCTTGCTTGAGCAAAGGTGGGTGGTCGAGTCCTCATGAACTCTCACAACCTGTTATGAGCCGGCGGTGGTGGTGGCGGTGGTGCCGGAACGGGGTTTTGGTTGGCCTGCAACTGACCCAAAGTTTGGATCATGGTCTGCATAAGATGGTTTTGCATGGCCATCAACCTTTCCAGATGGTTTTCACCAGCTCCGGGGTTAGCAGGAACTCCCTCGTGGTCATCCTCCTGGACGTTCCTTCGGCTGGCGTTTCCTCTCATCATCTGTGAGAGAGAACGAAATAGAATAGAAGGTTAGAAGGTTAGGTAGGTCCCTTCAACTATATGCATCAAGGTGAGTTAGACTATATATATTAGCCCATATGAGGATGTGATCAAGTGCCGAAGCATTTCACACCTCTTTCTTCTTACGTATGGATATGGACAACGTTTTTGAGACGTCCCACAACTCACATTAAGCACATAATCACACACAATCATTGCAAGGGCTCATACAGCTCCTATTCAAGGATGGTTTCCTATACCAAGGGGGTTTCAAGGCCAATCTAAGCTATTCATCCTATGATGCTTCCTTTGGTCAGCGTGGCTTAGCTACCTATGACTTCTATTTAGGGTGTAACTTGCTGTTAACCTGTGGCTCTAATATCAATCTAAGGTTTCTATCTAGGCGTGTAACCTACTGTCAACCCGTGGCTCTGATACCAATCTGTGACGCCCTCAATTCTGTGGAAAAACCACGGAACCAAGAACTAATGCATATGTGTGCCCAGGATGTTCATAACACATATACATATATTTCATAAACTGAATTCAGAATATATATAACCACGAATAACAGAGTTTATTACAATGTCACATGAGTCTTGGACTCATGCTTACAGCGGAAGTCTTATTTCTATGCAGCGGAAGTCTTATTTTAATGCGGAAGCAAAACTAAGCAGAAGTGGCTCCATCTCTACTCCTTCCACAGGCAAGGTTGAGAACAAATCACACGCCATAATGCTCCACTTGGTCTTCATAATAGCCTTCTCTTTCTGTTATTGACGAAATAATAATGCAAGTTTGAGTATAATGATGTACTCAGCAAGCGCGGGAAAAACATGATATGCAGCTCATAAACAAGGTAGGTAAAAAGGCTTATTTGCAGAAAAGCAGATTTGTAAAACCATGATAAAACAGCAACTTAACTTTAGATGTAATCCCAACATGTATTAAATTACCAACATACCTCCATCACTTCCCGTGTTCCATCCGAACATTAATCAATCCTTTATTCATACTCACGAATACCTCCTCGTATTCGCTACCATCTCACCTTGTAAAACAACCTCGTCTCAAACCGAGACCAATCTCATGTCATGTCCCAACAGTCATGCAACCATCTCATCACCTAGACTCAACAGTCCCAAACCAAACCATAACCAAACCAATAATCATAACCAAGAACCTTCCCAATAACCATCCCAACTAATCATGGCAGTTTAGCCAGGTGCTCGTGACCGTAAGCTCGGCTATCATGATAGTTTTTAGACTCTGCAGAGTGTGCACCTCTTTACCCACAAGTTTGTGATTTCGTCACCCGTCGGTGACTGCAGAACCTCCATTATACCAGTACACATCCGTCGGTGTATGGTGAAGAGATCACAAAATAGCCTTTACAAAGGGGTTACTAGATGTATGGACTCACTGAGGTTTCACCGACAGGCTAGAATCTCCAATTCTCCCACCCACGGGCCCCCTCTTGTGCCATGCAGTTCCCAGGGCAGTCCTCACTCGACTCCCATTCCCCGCGCCTTCCACAGTCCATAACACTCTAGCAACTTACCTAATTACTCAGCTAGGCCGCACCCATACTTGGCCTTGTGGTGGCACTGTTATCCTGGCATGTGCATGCATGAACCGGTCCTTAGATCCACGGCAAGTAAAACCACCATCTCATGCTACCTCATTCACAAACCCAGGCTTGCCTAGATCTCCCTCCGATCCATGTTCATCAGTTTCTCATTATCAATACATGTGCAGTTAGCTAGACACATCTATCTCGCTTCCCAATCCCATAGACTCAGCGAAGCATAAAGCAAAAACCATACCCCGACTCATAAACTTCCCAGGCGACAAGGGTGGTTTAACCAATACTAGTAAACTCCCAAAAAGTGGTTTCCCATCATGTTTGACTCATCACACACCCTTTTTGCAAAACAAAATAGTTTTATCCAAACATAGGATCAATATGGTCAAGGGGCACTTGCCTTGTTCTTGCGGTTCCGGTTGTTCTTGATTCTCAAAACCTGGTTGTTGCAGTTCGTCGTAGACAGCTCCCTGAGCTTGTTCTGCTAGGTAGGATCACGTGCATACAGGATTCGCAGCAATCAATATTTATGCACAAACCTTAAACTAGAGGTGATGATGCATATGCATGCTATCTCATGATTAGTTTTATTAGATTGATCTGTACGTGTTCTTGCATGGCCTTGTAGGGACAGGGGTGTTCGGATCAAAGGTGGACGTGGCGATGATCTTGTCTGATAATCAAGTGATCTACCCACGAGAAGGCTTCTGTTCGAAAGAAATTAAAGAACAGATGCAAAGAGATAAACACAATGATATTGAAGTCCTACCTCATGTTCTTCTTGACTTCGAGGTCCTCCTCAGACCGCTCGGTTCTTCTCCGATGATCTCCCTTGTTGCGCTTCAGCGATGGTTTGCTCGGCGAGTTAGGGCTAGAGCTCTAAGTCGTCGGCTCAGGAGTCGAAAGAGAAGTTTGTGGTTTCGGCCAGAGGTTTTTGGGTTCTATTTATAATCGGGAAGAGAAGAGTCCTAATCTGATTGTATCTCGAATAAGAGTCTTATTCAGATCTTTGTTGGATCCTAACATCTTATCTTTAGTAACATCGTGGAATTTAGATCGGTTTCTATTGCATACCGGTATCTTTACGCGTAAAACCTGCTCCAAAACTCGTTACCTCCGTGATGATGAGCTCCGGAAGCTCCACGTGTCCTCCGGGGCCTGGTATCTCCTCGTCCGTAGAGACGAGCTCCGGTTGTGCTGCGTGTCACGAGCGAGACTTCCCCCTTCTTTGGAGGTGAGCTCCGCGCACGCCACATGTTGGCGTCGGTCTTCCCTCTCTTCCTTCCTCAGGAACATGCCCCGAGGTCGACACGTGTCCAGCAACGACAAACCTCCCGGAGATAAGCTCCGGTGGCAACACGTGTTCGATAGATCCGGACTTCTCTGAGATGGGCTCCGAGATCGACACGTACCCCGCGCGACTGGTCCTCTGATTTCCGCGAGGACTAGCTCCGAGGATGACACATGTCTTGCAGAAATGCCTTTGCTTCCTCTGCAGAGACTAGCTCCGTGGGCAACACGTGTCCCACAGGATCGGACCTCTCCCCTTTGTGGCGACGAGCCCCGAACCTGCCACGTAGCTCTTTCAGCGGCGAACTTCTCCCCATCTCGCAGGGACGAGCTCCGAACATGCCACGTGGCCAGCGGCCGTGGTAAGTTGTCTTCGGCGCTCTCGGAGGGCTTTATTGGCTATTCTTTTGATAATTCTCTCTGTTCCTATTTTTCATTAGAATGTTTCTTCTTCATAGCACATGAACATATGCTGACACCCGAGGCGAGGGTGTCACACCACCCTTGTCGCCAGGGAAGTTTATGAGTCGGGTATGGTTTCAATTTTATGCTTCGCTAAGTCCATGGGATTGGGAAGCGAGATGGATATGTCTAGCTAACTGCACTCGTAAGATTTATGAGAAACTGAGGTTGTTAATGAACATGGATCGGAGGGAGATCTAGGCAAGCCTGGGTTTGTGAATGAGGTAGAAAGAGATGGTGGTTTACTTGCCATAGATCTAAGGACCGGTTCATGCGAGCACATGCCAGGATAACAGTGCCACCACAAGGCCAAGTATGGGTGCGGCTTAGCTGACTAATTAGGTAAGTTGCTAGATTGTTATGGACCGTGGAAGACGCGGGGAATGGGGGTCGAGTGAGGACTGCCCTGGGAACTGCATGGCACAAGAGGGGGCCCGTGGGTGGGGGAATTGGAGATTCTAGCCTGCCGGTGAAACCTTAGTGAGTCCATACATCTAGTAGCCCCTTTGTAAAGGCTATTTTGTGATCTCTTGGCCATACACCGACGGTTGTGTACTGGTATAATGGAGGTTCTACAGTCGCCGACGAGTGACGAAATCACAAACTTGTGGGTAAAGAGGTGTGAACTCTACAGAGTCTAAAACTATCATGATAGCCGAGCTTACGGTCATGAACGCTTGGCCAACTTCCATGATTAATTGGATGGTTATTTTGGATGGTTTGGTTTTCGGGACTGTTGAGTTCGGGTGATAAGATTAGTTGCATGACTGTTGAGTCATGGCAACGAGATTGGTCTCGGTGTGAGACGGAATTGTTAGGAGACGAAATGGTAGCGAATACGAGATGGTATTCGTGAGATGGTAGCGAATACAGGAAGGTATTCGTGAGGAAGAATGAGGTTGATTAATGTCTGGTTGGGACATGGAAGGTGTCGGTACCTGAGATATGGGGTACCCCCGCGCACAGGGTAAAATGCCTAAGGAACTCGCCCTTCTCCGCAGGGAGAGCTCCAAAGGCGCCACGCGTCCGGCGGGGCCGGACCTCCCTCTCCTCAGAGGAGAGCTCCGGGCCCGCCACGTGGCATACAGAAGCCGGACCTCCCCCTCCGCGGGAGAGAGGTCCGAAGGCGCCGCGTGTCCAGCGGGGTCGGACCTCCCTCTCCTTAGAGGAGAGCTCCGGGCCCACCACGTGGCCAGCAGAAGCCGAGCCTCTCCCTCCGCGGAGAGAGGTCCGGAGGCTCCACGTGCCCCGCGGGACTGACCCTTCTCTTCTCTGAGAAGGGCTCCGGGCCCGCCACGTGGCAGCAGAGCGACGCTGCCTGCCCCGAGCGATAGGCAGCGGGCATAAATACGCCCCATACCTTGCCCGTACAAGGTATTCAAGGCCCGCGTCTTCCCAAGACGCGGAGACGCGGAGCACGCTTCTGTCAGGTGCCGTTGCGCCCAGTCGCATCACAGACTGACGCGCGGTGTCAGAACCTGTCAGCCAATAAATACCGCGACAAGACAACCCATGCCGTTGCGCCGTCATCAACCGCTACGACTGGCATGCGGCATGGGCAGGGCGGCAAGATGAAGACTCAGAAGCCTTCGACCAGAGACAACTACCGGCATAACTGCAGATACGGTAGATAATAGACAATCTTCCCGGGACCACCTGTCGGGTCCCGGCTCCCCTTGTAAGCCGCCCGAGTCTTAGACTATAAAAGGCTCGGGTAGGCGTCAATAGCAAGGGTTCGCATTTTGCAACTCATACGCTAGCCATACACTCTGAAGCTGTAACTCACCCCCAAGCTCAGGTCTCCGGCCCTGAGCAGCAAGCAATACAGCGAGATCCATTGCTCGCCGTGGACGTAGGGTTTTATGCTCCGGCGGCCTGAACCACGTAAAACTCGCCGTGTCAAGCTCTTACTAACTCGTTCCATCTGCGCAAGCTCTCCGCTAGGAACTAGCCCCTCCGAAAAAAGAACCTCCGCGGGCTGCCCAGTGCAGGCCCAGGGGAAGTGTCGACCGCACACTTTGACATTTGGCGCGCCAGGTAGGGGGCTTTTCTCCTAGCGCGACGAGTTTCCGCCGATGAAGATGACCAAGCTTCCTTCAGCGGCAAACTCTCCCCCTCCGCGTTCACGGCGAACCGTGACCACTGGGGAGTACATGTCGACACACTCAGGACGGAGTGTGTCGGCACAAGCTGGTAGCCAGCAGCCGACTCCGGCAACGCCGACTCCGGCTATGCAGGCCCAGACCAGTGTGAGATCTTCTGCAGCGCTGAGCGTACACCATGGAGGTGCGCTAGCTGCAGCAAGAGCGCTGCTGCGCAACCCACCTGCGGGGGATGCGCCCCATTCAGCGACCCAGCAATGGGTCCGTGAGGTGGACCGCCTCGTCGTCGCCGCCGCGAACCCTCGGTTTCGGCGAGGACGGCGCCCAGGACAACCGGCTGTGTCGCTGACGCGCACACCCACGGTTGACGGGCTGACGGCGGATTCCAGCTCCTCCAGGCTCCTGTCGACGGACCTGCGAAGGAAACTGGAACGGTGCCACTTGGGCCAGGACGCCCGGGTGTACCTCGAGCGACGCCGAGAGAGGCGTCGCAGCCATGAGGCAGGCGACAGCATGTCGTCGGCCTCGACACAACCAGAAGGGCAGGCCTTCGCCACGCGAGTCCTGCCTCAGGCATATGCTGCGCAGCATATGCCACAGCTATATGCGCCGCAAGTAGCGGCCCCGGCCTATGGTGCAGCCTTGCCCATGCCGGGATACGCGGTGCCAGGTGTGAACCAAACGTTCGCAGCGCCAGTACCTGCAGCAGCAGGTGCAGGATGTGCGGCCCTTGCACCCCACCTTCGCTTCGCAAGGTGGCCACGCAAGTTTCGCCTGCATCTGCCCGAGAAGTACGACGGTAGCGTAAACCCAGCGGAGTTCCTCCAGATCTACTCCACCGCCGTACTTGCTGCAGGAGGGGACGAGGCTGTCATGGCCAACTACTTCCCCGTCGCCTTGACCAGCCCAGCTCGGTCTTGGCTCATGAATCTACCTCAGGGGTCCATAACCTCCTGGAGAGAGCTCTGCCGTCAGTTCGTCGCCAACTTCGGCAGCTCTTACACCCGTCCCGGCACGGAGCTTGACCTCCACGCCGTCAAGCAACAACCTGGGGAGTCGCTGCGCTCTTTCATCCAGCGGTTATCTCAGGTACGCAACACCATCCCGCATATCCAAAGTGCCTCAGTGGTGGTGGCGTTCCGACAGGGTGTCCGGGACGAGAAAATGCTTGAGAAGCTCGCGACCAGAGAGGTCCGCGACGTCTCGGAGCTCTTCAGCCTGGCGGACAAGTGCGCCAGAGCAGCTGAAGGGCGGAACTGGCACGCTCTGCCGACCTCCGAGTCAGGAGGACAGCCCGGGTCCGGTGCTGCTGCCTATGGGGGTGGCAGGAAGACCAAGAACCGGGGAGGTGGCAAGATGAAGTCACCATTCACGGCCCCCGTCGCCGCAGCAGCGACGACCAGTGGAGCTCGGGGGCCACGCCCCGACAAAAGGCAGCGGCAATCACCGGCCCCAGACAGTGGCCAAGGCGGGCTATGCCCCGTGCATGGCACCTGCAACCATACTGCTGCCGAGTGCTGGGAGATCCAGAGGCTCGCAGAGCGCTTCCGCAAAGGGAGACAGCAGAGGGCTGAAGCGCCGCCCTACCCTCAGAGGGATGGCAAACAGAAGGTCGATGCCCCAGTCACTGCTACCCACCAGGTGGGGTTCCAGGAGCCTCAGCGTGTCATAAAGACAGTGCATGACGGTGAGGACTCCAGTTCCGACGGTGACAGGCCAGGGCGTTAGCCAACTGCGGCGCGCCTCCGTGCCTCGAACATACCTCTCGGGGGCCGCCTAAGGTCTGTCAACCCCTTGAAGGCCTTGCCAGAAGGGGAAGACGCCTTAAGTCATCCAAGACGAGCCCGGGCCTACCTACCCCTTGAAGGCCTTAGCCAGAAGGGGAGAACTCCCCGGGGGCCCCTAGGAGAAGCCGTGCAGGACCTGATCCAGCGCGAAGATTACAACCTCATCGACAAGACTCGGCTGCAGCGAACACCCCGCAACGCACGGTCTCGGCTAATGCTCTAAGCACTACCGCCAAAGAACCAAATGCGTCGGGGGCCTGCAGGAGGGCAACCTGGTGATGCGGCACGCTCTATTCCAAGAAGGACCCATAAGCTCTCCCCCAGCAGGGAAGGTCCCTTCCGAATCACGAAAGTTGCCGCCCCAGGTACACATGCCTTTCAACCGAGAGTGGGATCCGTTCCCAAAAATCCTTGCCATGGAGCAACACTGTAAGTCCTACTTCCTGAGCATCAGTAGGACAGGGTTATTCCCTTCTGTAAAAGATCCCATAGAATTTAGGAACAGCGCTTGGGGCAGCTAAGTCTCAAGGGATGGTACAGGACTACGTCCAGTTTAGCCTGGTTCCGACCCTAAGCGCGTAGAGTCTTGCTTCCCTTGAAGACAAGGCGGAACATTGCCTCCCTGTACAGCCAGAATTCCACCTATGGGTACGAATACAGAGCCCTGTTCTACTTAGCTCTCTCTAATGCGCTCATTTAAATTATGCATTAATTTTTATGATCGCACTATCTCTGTATGTTCATCGTACATCTAGCTCCCCCTCTCCTGCGCTCATCCATAGTCGACATTTGCTATCCTACCGAAGGCGGCTGCGCTTGAGGCACCTGCCAATGGCCGAGTGAGTCTCTCGGGCCTCCCCCAACCAGGTGTTGCGGTGCCAGTTGGTTACCTCCAGGAAAGGCCAGCGTTGTGCATGGGGGGTCCAGGGTGCGTATCCAGCTTAGCCGGCCCAGAGCCCAAAGCATGCGCATCCTGCCCTCCGGAGGTCCAGGGGAGTACGTCCGCTTTGCCTAGTCATGAACCCAAAGCGCGTGCACTCTGCTTCCCCAGCGCATGGCCCGGTACTAGGGATCGGACGGCCGTACCCGGACCTCGAAGGGAGCCGGAGCTCCGGCGCCTCGTGCACAGAATTGCCCAGGCCCCGTATAGCGGATCAGGGTCGCAAGACGGATAAGACTAGGAGACGGGAGGGGAGGACCCCCCGAGGAGAATTACATTTCCTCTGCCTGTGTGCAGGACCTCCAGGTTACGGCAACAGGGACTGCATGAAGCGGGGGGGAAGGAGCTACCAGCTACTCCGGCCTGGGACTGGAAGGACCGGGACGTGCCCCTCCAGCAGGGGCGGGACCTGGGGGCCCCACGTGTCCAGCGGGCCCGGAACTCTCTCCTCCCTTGAGGAGGGCTCCGGGCTCGCCACGTGGTGGGCGGAAGCCGGACCTCCCCCTCGGTGGGAGGGCTCCGAAAGCCCTACGTGTCCAACATGGCCGGAGCTCCCGCCTCTCAGGAAGGAGCTCCGGACCCGCCACGTGGCAGGCAGATCTGGAGCTCCCCATAGGGCGAGATCCGGAGACCTCCGGGGGCCCCTAACACGGTTAGGACCCGGGGAGGGTGTCTGTGCGAAGCTCCGAGATTGGAAATGGCCTCTGAGTACCTTGCGGAGCTAAGGACTCAGCCAGGCAAAGCCAAGAAGGAGAGAAAAAGCATCATAGACACAAGTATCCAAGAGAGTCAAATTAAGCAAGGCTCCATGAGCTGGACTACAGACTCGATAAAAAGGGAGAAACAAGTCCTAAGGACCTCCCGGCTCTCGCCGGAACCTTGCGGCTACAAGGGCGGCCACATCCTCGACTTCAGCCCTGGCAGCTTCCTCCCGCTCCGCGGCTGGGCCCTCTCTCGCTGGCTCTAGCGAAAAAGAGGGATCGCGGCTCTTGAAGCATGCCAGCACATGCGAGGCGACCTCTAAAGCTAAGCCACGGCTCTCGGCCTCAAGCTCGCTGGCGACCACCGAGTCGAGTCTGTCCAGCTTGGCGCCGATCGACTCCAACGCAGGGATCACCTCCACCACCTTCAATGCGGGAGTCGCGGCCCTCACCGGACTCAAGCCAAGAGGGATCAGGGCGGACCCCGCTCGATCCACGAAGCTTGAGACCGCAAGAGCCTTGGAGGACCGCAAGGCTGAGAGCTCCTCCACCTCGCGGCGGGCCGCCTGCAGAGCCTCCAGGTTCCTCTCGGAGAATTCCTTCTCCTTGGCCGCCAGGGAGCTCTCCCGAAGGTGGAGAGTCTTGGCGAGCCGCTCCAACTCAGCGGCCTTGAAGTCGGCGGTCAGCTCCCGGTCCAAGACCGCCCGGCGATCACGGGAGACCTGTTCCTCCCTCAAGTCAAGGTCTGCTTTCAGGATCTCCAGCTCCTCCATCCGAGCTCGAAGGTCATCCTCGCCCGCAGCCAGCTGCGCGGCGACCCTCTCCGCCTCAGCTGCCATGGAACGCTCCCGTTCCTCAACGGCGAGTTCACGGCGCTCCAACCGCTGCCGTATCTCCACAGCAGCAGAGAGGCTCTCTTCGGCCCGGGCGTGTGCCTCCAGGGCCTCCCTGTTGATCCGTCGCGATTGGGTGTCCATGCGGTCGACAGCCCGCTTCATCCGGTCGACGAGCGCTTCCCTGAAGTCGAGCAACTCCCGCCTGGAGTCGAGCTCACTCTTAACCTTCGCGGTCCTCTCCCGCAAAAGGTTCCCCCAGATGAGGAGGCGGTCCCGTTCAACCGTATACTCCTCCCGCTCGCGCCCTAGTGCAGTCAAGACCTGCCGGACGCTCGACTCGGCAAGCGTGAAGGCGTCCGCCAGAGGCAATGGAGCAACAGAGGCTGGGGCAGTCCCCCCGACCTCCTCCATTACCTCGTCCTCAGGAAGAGCCGATGCACCAGCAGCCGAGACGAGACGCCGATCAGGAGAAGCTGGCTCCGCGGCTCTGGCAGCCAGGCCAGCCAGGCTATCTTCAGCTTTTGGCTCCTTGACCTGAGGAGAGGGATGAGCCGGGGAAGGCGGTGCTGGAGAAGAGGCCAGGCCGCCTAGTGCAGGGTCAACCTGCGCTGGCTAGGGGGCCGCGGTGGCCGTCTCGGCAGGAAGAGACGACGCCGCCGCGGAATCCGGGCACACCGGAACAGGAGAAGTTCGCGCTGGCCTGGGGGCCGCGGCAGTTGTCCCTGGCTCCGAGCGCAGCGGCACAGATTCCCCGCAAGACGGGGAAAGCCGGGAAGCGCGGACACTCCAGGGGGCTCTGAACCCCGACTTCCGGGCCGGGGTAGGACTTCCAGAGCCCGCTACCGTCGCCGACGGCCGCTCCGCAGTCGCTTGGACTGGCGGAACAGGGGACGCCCCAGAGGCTTCCCCCAGCGCATCAACCCGGGGCCTCTTCGAGTCGCCACCGGAGGGAGTGTCAGGCACCCCAGAATCCCGACTTGGCACCGACGCCGTTGCTGGAGGAGATCGAGCGCGTTTCTTCTCTGGCAGCGGGTTGGAAGCCATGGCAAGGGAGAACTCAAAGGCAAGAGAGCAAAAGCACAATAGTCCGAGAAGAAACGCTGAGAAGTGCGAAGGGAAGCTGCAATGTGGGTAAGACCCCCTCTAAAAAGCTTCCCGGTGCAATTCCAAGCGATTCGGAACTCTTCGAATATCCCGCACCAGCAACCGCTTCGGTTCCTAGACCGAATGCCGATGACGGGTGGGCCCAAGCCGCCTAACGGAAGCGGTGGGGGCAAGGAGTCAGTCTCCTAAGAAGATGAGCCGGCAAGGCACTTCGGCGGTCCCCGAAGGAAGCGCCGCAACGTGCAGAAGTGGCAGTCTTGGGAACCGCCGCACTAAAAGCAACCATCAAGTGAGCGCACGCTCCCACGATCCCGTGGTTGTTCGTGCTCCGGCAGCGGTCAATTCGGGACTTAGAGAAAGTGCGCGGATCGGAAGAGACGGA
This sequence comes from Neostapfia colusana, assembly GCA_030760725.1. Taxonomy (NCBI): domain Eukaryota; kingdom Viridiplantae; phylum Streptophyta; class Magnoliopsida; order Poales; family Poaceae; genus Neostapfia; species Neostapfia colusana. The sequence goes on along the minus strand of JASWHV010000005.1, from coordinate 2,096,452 downwards.
GGTCCCACCTCGGGCTCGCTATCTCCCCCGAGATGGGCCCGGGGGCCACTGTCGGTACCTGAGATATGGGGTACCCCCGCGCACAGGGTAAAATGCCTAAGGAACTCGCCCTTCTCCGCAGGGAGAGCTCCGAAGGCGCCACGCGTCCGGCGGGGCCGGACCTCCCTCTCCTCAGAGGAGAGCTCCGGGCCCGCCACGTGGCATACAAAAGTCGGACCTCCCCCTCCGCGGGAGAGAGGTCCGAAGGCGCCGCGTGTCCAGCGGGGCCGGACCTCCCTCTCCTTAGAGGAGAGCTCCGGGCCCGCCACGTGGCCAGCATAAGCCGAGCCTCTCCCTCCGCGGAGAGAGGTCCGGAGGCTCCACGTGCCCCGCGGGACTGACCCTTCTCTTCTCTAAGAAGGGCTCCGAGCCCGCCACGTGGCAGCAGAGCGACGCTGCCTGCCCCGAGCGATAGGCAGCGGGCATAAATACGCCCCATACCTTGCCCGTACAAGGTATTCAAGGCCCGCGTCTTCCCAAGACGCGGAGACGCGGAGCACGCTTCTGTCAGGTGCCGTTGCGCCCAGTCGCATCACAGACTGACGCGCGGTGTCAGAACCTGTCAGCCAATAAACACCGCGACAAGACAACCCATGCCGCTGCGCCGTCATCAACCGCTACGACTGGCATGCGGCATGGGCAGGGCGGCAAGATGAAGACTCAGAAGCCTTCGACCAGAGACAACTACCGGCATAACTGCAGATATGGTAGATAATAGAAAATCTTCCCGGGACCACCTGTCGGGTCCCGGCTCCCCTTGTAAGCCGCCCGAGTCTTAGACTATAAAAGGCTCGGGTAGGCGTCAATAGCAAGGGTTCGCATTTTGCAACTCATACGCTAGCCATACACTCTCAAGCTGTAACTCACCCCCAAGCTCAGGTCTCCGGCCCTGAGCAGCAAGCAATACAGCGAGCTCCATAGCTCGCCGTGGACGTAGGGTTTTACGCTCCGGCGGCCTGAACCACGTAAAACTCGCCGTGTCAAGCTCTTACTAACTCATTCCATCCGCGCAAGCTCTCCGCTAGGAACTAGCCCCTCCGAAAAAAGAACCTCCGCGGGCTGCCCAGTGCAGGCCCCGGGAAGTGTCGACCGCACACTTCGACAGAAGGTAATGAACATAATGGAGGTATAATTGGTATTTTAATACATGTTGGGATTACATTCACTTAAAGACAAGTTACTGTTTTATCGTGGGTTTTGATAAATAACTTTGCTTTCTGCAATGAGTCGTTTTATGCCTACCTTGTTGTGAGCTACATATCATGTTTTCCCGCACTTGCTGAGTACATCATTGTACTCAAACTTGCATTATTATTTCATCATCAGCAACAGGAGAAGATTACTATGAAGACTAGGTGGAGCATTAGGCGTGTAATCTGTCCTCAACCTTGCCTGTGGGAATGGAGTAGAGATGGAGCCGCTGCTACTGCTTAGATCGCTTCTGCACTAGTTAGAAGACTCCCGCTGCATAGAAATAAAGACTTCCGCTGTTAGATTAAGACTTCCGCTGGAGCATGAGTCCAAGACTCATGAGACATTGTAATAAACTCTGTTATTCGTGGTCATATATATTCTGAAATTCAGTTTGTGGATGATGAGTATATGTGTGATGAACATCCTGGGCACACATATGCATCAGTTCTCGGTTCCGTGGTTTTCCACAGAATTGAGGGCTCCACATGCTACCAGCACTTGGAGCTTTTCCAGCGTTGAGGCAGCCACGGTGCGGTCACCGCGGATCTTGAGGACGCCACTCGGGGTTGGCATCTTCAGGATCAAGTAGCTGTAGCGGGCTACCGCAATGAACCGGTACAGAGTTGGTCTGCCGATTATGACCTTGAAGGGGAGGCTGACCTCTGCAACATCGAAGACGACGCTTTTCGTGCGGTAGTTCTCAGGCGTCCCGAATGTCACCGGGAGGGAGATGCTATCGCACGGGAAGATTGGGTCCCGACCTACCCCCGAGAACGGTCTCGAGGGGGTAAGCTGGGACATAGGGATTTGCAGCTTCTTGAAAGCTGCGAGGATGATGACGTTGAGGGACGCCCCGCCATAGATCAACACGTGGTATAGCTTCATGTTGGAGATGGTCGGGGCGACGAGGAGAGGCAGCTGTCCTGCGCCTGCCATGTTCTTGGGCCAGTCGTAGGCGTCGAAGCTGATCGGCGTCTCCATCCATTTGTGATGCGGCGCTGGTCCCAGGACTGGGGCGGCGGCTGCCACTGCTCGACGGTGGGTCTTGACGGCTCGCCTGGATGAGACATCGGAAGAACCCTCGTACATCACATAGAGTGCGCCGGCCGCTTGGCTGCCGGCTTGGCCAGACCTGCCCGCTCTGGAGCGGGGGGTAGCCTCGTCGTCTCCCGCCTAGAGACAACGGCCAGTTGGGCGAGAAGGCTCGCCATGAGAGGTGATGTTCACCATGGTCGCGTGGAGAGCGCGAAAAAACCCCCCTACCTGGCGCGCCAAATGTCGAAGTGTTGAGTTGCGACACCCCCCCCCGGTCTGCTCGGAAGTAGCCTGTGAGGTTCTTTTTTTCTGGAGGGGGCTTGGCGCCCTACGCGGCCTGAGCTCGAGGGAGCGGATGAACACCGAGATTTATGTGGTTCGGGCCGCCGGAGTGTAATACCCTACGTCCACGAGAGTGCTTGCTGTATTGTTTGCTTTTATGTGCGTGAGAGGGTGTTGGGTGCTAACCCTTTGCAGGGTGGTCACCCAGGTCCTTTTATAGTTCAAGGCCGGGGTGGTTACAATGTGCCTTGGGGCTTGACAGGTGGCCCCAATGCTATTGTACCCTATACATGATCTAGGGCTTCGTCCTCTGAGTTGAGTGGTCGATGGGGGAGTTAAGTCCCGCCGCCCGGCGCGCTGAGCGCCCCTGACCGCGTGTCACGTGATGATGAAGATGTCGTCTTATTGACGCGTCTTCTCGCCCTGCTTGGGCGGCTTCGTGTCGTTGGGCAGCACTGTGCTGCTGTCACGCCTTGCCGTCTTGTCTTGTCACCGTATTGGCGAACGGGTAGAGGATGAAGGCGTGTGTAGTGCGCCATGCTTCTAGGGGAATACGTGAGCCTTGAATGCGAAGCCTGACAGCGCACTTCCTTCTTGACTTCGTCGAGCCACGACCCACGACAGATTGTGGGGCACGTGGCGGTCTGGAGCTCTTATCGACGGGTTTGGTGCCAGGGGACACGTGGCAGCTCTGGACCTCACCTCAGCGGGGAGGCTCAGACCAGAGCCCAGGGCCCGTGTCAGCACCAGAGTTGTCCTCAGCGGGGAGGTGGCTCTAAGCTAGGGGATACGTGGCAGCTCCGGAACTCATCTCAGCGGGGAGGCTCGGACCGGAGCACAGGGCAAGTGTCAGCACCAGAGTTGTCCTCAGCAGGGAGGTGGCTCGTAGACAGGGGACACGTGGCAGCCCCGGACCTTACCTTAGCGGGGACGCTCGGGCCGGAGCTCATGGCACGTGTCAGCTCCGGTGTTGTCCTAAGTGGGGAGGTGGCTCTGAGCCAAGGGACACGTGGCAGCTCCGGACCTTACCTTAGCGGGGAGACTCGGACCGGAGCCCTGGGCACGTGTCAGCTCCAGAGCTCAAGCGCACGTGGCTACGCTGGGACACGCCTCAACGGGGAGGCGGGGTCTAGGCTGTCTTTTACCCACTACGCGGGGGTACCCGATCTGCAGGGTACCGACAGTCACAATTCTAGGAGCATTCGAGTTTATAAGTTTGCATGGGAAAATATGGCATTCTAGGTTGTAATGGTAATTGATTTGCCCAACAATATATTTATGTTCAAAGCGTAATAATACTAAGAGTGATGTACCTGCAGTAAATAAATCGATTAGATTTGGCAATACCCATTTGATTTATTAGATCAAAGCCGTCCGTATTAAATCCTATGATCAAGATGATCTTGATCTATCGTTGAATTGTAGACCAAACCTTAGTCTCATTCCATGAGCATGTCGATCTGGTTCACAAATTTCCCCTTTTTTAGAATTAGTTTAATCCAAATAATGATATCCATTCAAAATTCATTTAATCTGATCAAGTTTAAATGATTATAACCTTAAAAACATGATCAGAATCTATAATAAAAAATATCTCGTTTTCATATATTAGTGATCGGTATCTCCTTGCGAACCTAGCTTATCACGTGCCCGAATCTGATTCCGGGACAATAATATAGGATATGATACGGAATTAAGAAATAATATTAGAAGACCGAGCCTCTCCGACTCTAAATTACAGAAAGAAGTTACTACAGGATAGGATATAGGATGAGCTATATCCGTCTGTATATCTGTATCTGATCTGACATCTTGGAGTCCGGAGGCATGCTCACTGGGAGGACGAAAACATGGCTGTGTTTTATGTGCTCGTGTGCGGGAGGTTGAAGATGCAACCGTGGCAGTTCCATTCGGATCCAACAATAGCCATAAGGCCCATAACGAAACAAAGTCACCTGTGACTGTGAAATCGCCCATATATACATGTTTGCTATTGCTTTGCTCCAATGGCATGCTTCCATTTATGAGGTTCGTCAACATCAAACTTTTTTTAACTTTGACTGTGAATATCAAAACTTTATAAAGTTTGGTCATATAGAAATCATGTTATTAGATTCGTCATGAAACGAGCTACCATAATATGTAGCTATTTATTATATTTAAAATAACTTATTTTTATAGATATTTCTAGTCAGTTAGAATATCTACTTTGATCAAATTCAAAAATACTTATATTCTGAAACCGAAGGATAAGCATTTAACTCGGAGGGCACGCAATTGAACAATACTAGATCGCTTGAAGAAACAGACATACATAAAAAGTTTGAGACATACATGACGTTCATCTAGCTCTTCACGGCGCTAGCCACCTTGGAGTTCCCGTGAAGCGCGCTGGTCTCCGACGCCGAGCTGTGCTTCTCCTCAGTCGACGACACCGGCGACCCGACCTTCCAGTACTTGCCGTCCGCAGCGCCCCACTTGCCGCCACGCCGGCCGCGCGCCTCCTCGCTGTCGGAGCTCGACACGGACACCGCCCTCCAGTTGCTCCACACTCTGAGCATGGTGTACAGCAGCGCCACGCACACTACCGCCGACACGACGGCGATGCCCGCCACGATGGCGGTCACCTCGGTGCCTGGCAGCCGCCTCGACGACGACCGGCGGCAGGATGGCAGTGGCGCGCCGCAGAGCTCGTTGCCGGTGAAAGACTCGGCCGGGAAGCTCGACAGCGCGGGCGGTACCGAGCCGGAGAGGAGGTTGTCGGACAGGTTCAGGCGGTGCAGGCTCGTCAGCTGCAGCAGAGAGGATGGTATTGTCCCATGGAGCTGGTTGGACGACAGGTTGAGCCGCTCCAGCTTCACGAGGTTGCCGAGGGAATCCGGAATGTCGCCGGAGAGCTTGTTCCGACTCAGGTCCAGTATCACCTGCAGCTCCGACAGCTGCCCGAGCTCCAGCGGGACCGGGCCCTCCAACGAGTTCTCGGACAGCCTCAGCTCGTACAGCTTGTTGCACTGCCGGAGCGCCGGCGGTATGGCGCCGGTGAGGCTGTTCTTGTCCAGGTTTAGAACGTTCAGAGATGTCAGCCTGCCGATCTCCGGCGGGATGCTGCCGGAAAGGTGGTTACCGCTGAGGGACAGCTTGAGTAGGCCCGAGCAGTCGCCGAGCTCCGCCGGTATGCCGCCGGTAAACGCGTTCGACGAGAGGTCGAGCTCGCCGAGTGACTGGAGGTCACCGAGCCATGCAGGGACGCTGCCGGTCAGGCTGTTCCCGTCGAACTTCACATGGGTGAGCGCCGTGCAGTTGGAGAGCTCGATTGGGATGTCGCCGGAGAGGTTGTTGGATGAAAGGTCAAGCATGTGGAGCCTCGTCAGGCTTCCAAGCTCGGCCGGTATAGCACCGGTGAACCGGTTGCCGCCGAGCTGGAGCCGGACCATGTCCCTTGACCGCGCGACCAATGCCGGGATCACCCCGTAGAAGTTGTTCCCCGTCAGCGCCAGCACAGAAAGGGAGCTGGAGCCGAGGAGAGGGACGACGCTGCCAGAGAACCGGTTGTGCGAGAAGTTGATCACCGTAAGATTCTTGAGCCCGAACAACGACTCCGGCAAGGGGCCCTCGAGGGAGTTGTTGTACAGAGTGATCACGCTGATCTCCGTGAGCTGCCCGAACGTGTCCGGCAGCTCGCCGGAGAACCGGTTGTCGGCCAGCGCCAGCGCCTGGAGCCTCCTGCAGTCGCCGAGACTCGCCGGAATGGGGCCGGACAGGTCGTTCTGCCGGAGCTGGAGAATGGCAAGGTTCTTGAGGTTCCCAATCTTTTCAGGAATGGTGCCACGGAAGTGATTGCCGAAGAAGTCCACCTCTTCCAAGCTCGTGCAGTTGGTGATCTCGTCAGGGATGGTCCCGGACATCTGGTTCTCGTAGAGGAACAGCAGCTTCATCTTCTGAAGCCTTCCAATCTCCGGTGGGATTGTGCCGGTAAAGCCATTGTGGTACAGAGACAGGATCTCCAGGTTGCTGAGGTTCCCTATCTGAGGGGGCAGAACGCCGGCGAGGCTGTTGTTGTGCAGCGCGAGGTTGACGAGGGCGGACAGCCGGTCGATGCCTGGCGGTATCGCTCCGGTGAACCTGTTGTTCGAGACGTCGACGGACTGGAGAGCACCGCAGTTCAGCAGCCCCTCGATTCCGCCTCCGAGTATGTTGTCGGAGAGGAATAGGCTCTCCAGGCTCGACTCACCGGAGCACAAGTCGCCAGGGATGGCGCCCTCGAGAAGATTTCCAGACAGCACAAGGTACTTCAGGTTCTTCAGCCGTGATGCAGAGATGCTAATCTTCCCAGAGATGTTGTTGCCGGACAAGTCCAGAACCTGCAGCTGGCTCAGCCGGTTCAGTTCTCCCGGGATGGCGCCGGTCAGGCTGTTGCCGAGCAGGTTGAGGTATGTCAAGCTGGAAAGATTACCAATCTCTGCCGGAATCTCACCGGACAAATGATTGTTTGCTAAATTGAGAGACTGGAGGTCACTGAAGCTGCCAATGAACGAAGGAATGTTGCCTTGTAGCCTGTTATCAGCCGCTGACAGAACCTGCACGCTTGAGCAACCGGCGAGCTGCTCTGGGATGCTACCGGTGAGAGTGTTGTTGTCCAGGACCAACTGCTGGAGGCGGATCAGGTTGCCGAGCTCAGTAGGGATGGTGCCGTTTAGCTGGCCATACGCCAGGCCGAGCGTCTCCAGCTCGGTGCAGTTGCCGAGCTGCGGCGGGATCTCGCCGTGCAGTCTGTTGTCGCCGATCCTGAGAACCCTCAGGTTCTTGAGGAGGCCGAGCTCCGGCGGGACCGTGCCGGTTATGAAGTTGGAGAAGAGAAGCAAAACCTTCAGGTTCTCCAGCATGCCCAACTCCCGCGGGATCGGCCCGGTGAGAGAGTTGGAGGACAGGTCAATGAACTCGACGGAGACAAGGCCGCCGATCGCCGGCGGTATCACACCTGACAGGCCATGCCCCGACAAGTTGAGGCCGATCACAATGCTCTCTCCGGGTGGTGAGCACGTAATGCCCTGCCATGAGCACACGTCGGCCTCCGGCGACCAGCCGGAGAGGATGCCTTCAGGGTCGGTGAGGCTGGACTTCACTTGCAGGAGAGTAGCAGGAGCTGTGGCTGGTGTGGCTAAACATCCAGGTGCAACCAGAATGCACAAGAACATGGATAGAGCAAGAACAAGCAGAACGAAGCTGCACTGCTTCCTAACCATTGCTAAGATGGTAACATGTAAGAACTGTGCGAGCGAGGAGGAAGGTGAGCTTACAGGATGCTACTCTGGAGATGAGAAGATGAGTATAAGCTCCATTGTTGTGGCACTAGTCCAAACTGCATATAAGGAAAAGAGAGAAAGAGTTGTCAAACGCTACCTGCTCCTGGTACCGCAGTCAGAGAGTGCGCTGGATTCTTGGCGCTGAAAATGAAATACAAGCCAAAGGAGAACGTAAAACACTTCAGAACTTCAGATTCCCGAGAGCCCAAGTTCAGATACTGTATTGAGTATATCAGCTCAAAAATGGAGACCCAAGCAACAGTTATTTAAAGGTTGTTTTGACTTATTACTCCATCTCCTTCTGCTTGACTTGTTCTGAAAAGAACAAGAAAAGTCACTGAAAATTAGTTAAATATGCACTTTACAGAGTGTACGTACTTAAACAGTTCAACTGCTCCCCTCGATTTGGTGGCGACAAGACAATTAGATGATACTTCCATGATTGATTGGATAGAATTCTAGCTCATTTTTTAGCGACAGGAAAGCATAGTTTCGATCTTCCCGCATATTCAAAAGTCAATTTTCTGACTCTGCATAGAAGTAGATGCTAGATAGCATGGAATTCTCTTCCTGGCAGCCCAAACGGCATCATGTCACTGAAACAAAGGAGTCCAACAAGTATGAGGTGAAGGCATTGGCATATTACTGAAGAAAAATGCATAGATTTGCATCTGATTAGAAAGCAATATACTACCACTATGATCTATTTATATGCATAGTCCCACATAGTCCCTTTTCAATTATCAGTTAGAGGGAGAGTGACTTTACCAAGGGACAGTGACACAATTGAATTAGCAAACCACAGGGGACAAAGAAGGAAAAACAAAACAAGTCACAGTAACCACCACGAATAGTTCTAACCAGGCCCATTGCTGGCAGCAGCAGCGCAGGCTTGGGACTCACCAGCTCGAACTTTGCTTTGCTTCCTTTTGTTCAAACCCACGCACAAGTGAAGATTCCATGGATGGGGCGAGTCCATTCAGATAGGGACTTATGGCTATCTGGTCATCTACTAGTGGCTTCTCAGTTCTCATCATGCACAACCGCACACCCTTTTTGGTTCAGGCTTCAGACTGCCTAGCCGTGTGCCAGCTTTATTCAGCTATTCTCTATTCAGTTAATCCCAAGCATTGAGGTGCTAATCAACAATGCTAAGAAACAACTAATTTGACGCAACTACCAGCTCAATTGTTGGAACTTGCAAGTAATGTAGAAACAGGTGAGAGATGCATGAAGATAAATGTAAATTGGAAGGCAGAAATGCATGGCTGTGAAAGAATTTGATGCCTGATCAAAGATATGTACATAAAACAACTGAGCAGTAGATGATTGGAGGAACTTTTTTGTTTGAACGGAAACGGAAATTGGAGAAACTTCAAGGCTTCAACCTATAAGTCAGTTCGGCGACATGAGGACAATGACGTGCAGCCGGTGCAATGGTTGCATCATTAGTCCAAGATTGACTCTCTTTGACATCCGAACAACTTAGTACTGGTTTCTGAATATTGAGACGGGTTTGACTTGTGCCTCCATCGCAGTCTCTTGCCTGCTTGCTTGTACGCTTCTCACCTGCTTACCTACAGGATTCCGAGTTGGACAAGACATGAATCAAAGGACAAAGTGCTGGTGCATGATATCATGCGTGGGCTGTTCTAGCTTATCCTCACTCTATTTAATCGTGTCCTATATATAAAGAGCTATATATTTTATTTCGGGGTATCGTAACACGAGATAGCTTAAGCTAAAATCATGGCTCAAACATTCTTGGACAAACGAGCGAGTCCAGGACCGGTAAGCATGAATTAGAATATGCATATTCGTGTGAAATCAACATATTCCATACTCGAAATATGGAAGTGGAATGTTGCCCCCAGTTTCTCAGCTGAAGCAACACTTACATTACTATCTGGAGAACAGTTTCAGAGTAATCCAGGGAAAAAGATAAAAAAAGACAGGATATATTTTCCTCTCTCTGAAGAGTACGCCCAATTCCGTACTTAACATGAGAAGATGCTTTTAAAAATCGGCAGACTAAGAATATAATATATTGGAAAAGTTACGTACTTAACATGAGAAGATGCTTTTAAAAAATGAAATATGAAACTGCATTTTGTTATGCTCGTACATTTAATATCCTTTCCTGGACTAAAAAAAGTGCAAAACAAGCATGATTAATAGATAGGGTGAGGCACCTAACCTGGCTGCGATAGCAAGCAACATGGTGCACTAATCTGCAAAGCAAATCAGTGGATGACGAGAACCCTTGTTCACGGGCGCATCCATCCGCCACACATTTTTCCCATGCACGCGGGCTTGGAGCAGGACGCCAGAAACACACATGCTGAAAGCGAGGCGCCCCCAATCAGCTGCTGATCGAGACCGTCTTTCCAGTTGGGACGAAGTCGATCAGAAAGCCGATCTACTTTCAGAGAAGGAATCCGTCTGCCAGTAAAGCGCTCCGGTCGTTGACCCCAGCATACGCTAGGTCACCGTCGTGCAGCTGGGACAGCAGCACACTCGATGAGGAGTTGACAATGTGCAGTACGGCACATGCTGGGTTCTTTCGAAGAAAAAAAAACAATATGCAGTACGTGCGAGAGAAGGATATGATCTACTGACGACCGACCCGTGCGCGTGTCGCCGTGTTCGTCGTAGGGGTCGATCGAGTTCGGCGGTGACGCGGGAGGGGCGAGACGTTTTGGCGTGTGGCGCGACGCTCAGTTCGTCAGCTTGGAGTCTGCCATGTCGCTCGTCGTCTCGTCGCCTCGTACGACGACTTCCGTCCCGGGATGGGAAAATGGCGTCTGAACTCAGAAATCTGCGCGAGCCGATCAGAAGATGAGTCGTGGGAAACCCGGAGCCGCGACGCGCCGACGTCGGACGCTGATGCTCGACACGCGCGCGCGGTTTAGCAGCATAACGTCGAACGTGTCGTGTGTGGCCGGTGAGGTACGTACTTGGCGTCCAGAGAAGTACGAGCGGAGGGAGAGACCCCGTTCTCCCTGGAGGTCACCGGCTCCGACCTCCGGACCGGACGATCCACAGCCGTGCCGCCTGGAATGATCCCGCCGCTCCGCGCGGACGAACCAGGGGGCGCGAAGATCCAGTGGCGCCGGACGCCAGGGCGCAACCGCCCCCGCCCCCACCGGCCCGCCCCAGCCCGCCATGGTCGCCGCGTCGCCGAGCGGAGCGCAGGAGATCGGATCACATGCTATGGTGGTGGGCCGAGAAAGGCCGCCGGTGATAATCCTAGGATGGTTGGGCCTTTACGGCCCACCCATCCAGTTTCGGCCGCTATCTTGACTCTTCGTTCATCTTGCTTTCCCGCTTTTCTCGGCCCGGACCAGCTGCATTAATTTTGCTATTTTCAGCATGAAAATGCATTTTTATTGATAATAAAAATACCGATCCTTGTTTACAAATTTTGCAAAAATAGAGGCTCTGTAACCTAATCACCCCGCCACAAATAGGCGGTGCAATGGTAAACTAACGTTCCAAGTAAAATCCTTATGATGGACTAAACAAGAGCAGGGCCATCTGTCGGTCCATGAATAGACGAAGGAATAATTTGAATAAAAAAATTTAAATGAAGTAACAAATGGGACATCAAAACTCTGAAAATCGATTGAAAGTCTGGATCTTTCCGAGCCGAGTTTCGTTGCTAGTATTGAAGTTTGGATCTTTCAAAGCAAAAGCAATGCAGTCTGCGGCGGATCCGGACGGAGCCTCGTGCGCGATGCTCCTCCGGTGGTTTTAGGTAGCACGTCGGCAAGCCGCACCACACTGACAACACCCGCCAGAGCGGCGAGCCTGCCGCGTGCCCGCGCTTCCTCGGCAAGCAAGCACAAGATCCCATCCGCCTCGTCACCATCCCTTCCCCTCTCTTCTGCCTCCTCACGGGATCACGAGACCACACAACGCTTTCCTCTACAAGATTCACGGGGAGAATGAGAGATCTGAGGATGTGAGCTGAGCTTACTCTGCTCCATCTCATGCCGACGGTGGGGTAGCGGTCTCGGCGAGCGGGAGGAGAGGTACGGCGGCAGCTCGGGCCGGCTGTAGGCCAGGCGAGCACCGTCCCCCCCTTTTTGGATCGGAAATGAAGCCGCGGAGGTTCGCCAACGGTCGGGGCAAGCGCGCGGCGGCGCTGCTACTGCTGCTGCCGCTCCTGCTGGTGATGTGCCTCTTCCTGACCAGCTTTTTTATCCTCCTGCTGCAAGGCCCCTCCGAGCCGCTGGAGGCGGCTGAGGAGGAGGAAAAGACGGCCGCCGGGGGAGCGGGATATCAGATGTCGGAGGAGGAGAAGACGGCCGCCGGTGGGGCTGGAGGGCGGGTGGCGGAGGCCCAGGCAGAGGTGGAGGAGGCGCCACTGCCGCCCAGGAACACCAAGGTCGCATTCCTCTTCATCGCCCGCAACCGCCTCCCGCTCGACCTCGTCTGGGACGCCTTCTTCCGCGTATGAATCCTACTCTCCCACCTCCCTCCCCCCTCTTCCTGATTATGGCGTGCTTCACAACTGTCATCTTGAACATACTCTTCAGTATGACCATTAACTGTCGGTCACCATCTTAGCAGTGGCATTGTTTTTCATGTTACATTGCATGATTATATATCAAAAGTGTTTGATTATTAGGGTGACAAGGAAGGGAGGTCCTCCATCTATGTGCACTCGCGACCCGGATTCGTGCTCACCCGTGCCACCACCCGATCCCACTTCTTTTACAACCGTCAGGTCAACAACAGCGTCCAGGTCGGTACATTGGAAGTGTATTTAGAAAGATGCATTGCAATCGCATCCTCAGTGTCTGTCCACTTGCTGAGATGGCTTTCCTGGTTTGATGCAGGTGGATTGGGGGGAGGCAAGCATGATCCTGGCAGAGCGTGTTCTGGTCAGCCATGCTCTCAAGGATCCGTTGAATGAACGCTTTGTTTTTGTATCCGACAGGTACTCTTCAGAGATCCTTTCAAGGATTCCATATTTGAATTTGACATTAGGATGCTTTGTGCACATGCACAATATATGATTTGATTTGGTTATTATATGTGCGTGTGTGTGCTCGCTTGCGTGTGCGTGTGTTCTTGAGTTATTGATCGGGTTGTAACAAAGTTATTCTTTCAGAGAAATAATATCAGCTATCGTTTAGAGTATGTGATAATTTTGATCAGAATCTCTGGGGGCTATAGTGTGAAAAGTCTAGTATAAAGCAAGGAAAATATGTCGTTTGTATCCTTGAGTGTAGGTTATGATGTCTCGTATAGCATCATATGTAGACTAAGCTACACTCCATGCGATTGACATTAGATCATTGGTTAGGTTCACGGTGACACCTTGTACCACCTGTAGTGATGCTACTTTGTGTTACATCTACATAAAAAATAAATAAATATTACAAATATACTCCATCCCAAAATAAGTTTATTTCTAGGTTTGGTCAAACCCATCTTTGACCAAGGTGGTTTGGGCATATCTAGCAAAGAACTCTAGAAGCACCGGTTAACAGTGTGATCTTAAAGGGTAGAAAAAATATTATGAGGGACAGAGGACGACTAAGGTTGACATGGAAGAGGCAATAAAAGGGGACTTGAGGGATTGGAATGTAGCTAGAGATTTGTCTCTTGATAGGACTGCATGGGAATCAACAATTCATGTGATGAAATCTTAGCTTACTCATACTTTGTTTACTCCTCTCTCTCTCTCCCCCTCTCTCTCTTTGTTTTGCTTCCATACGTTTCTGTTGAGTTTCATATCTAGCCTACCCCAACATGCTTGGAACAAAGACCTTGTTGTTATTGTTAAACCCATCTTTAACCAATAATTTCTATAAATTTGATCAACCTTGACAATATGTAAATTATATATCATGAAATTATTTCTCATGGTGAATCTAAAACTATAAGTCTCATGTTTTTAATGTTCATCAAACTTATAGAAATTGTTGGTCAAAGATAGATTTGGCCAAATCTAAAAGTATACTTATTTTGGGACAGAGCCACAGAGGGAGTACTAAATACCAATGACTGATGCCTAGTACGCTGCCATAAAAAATTCCACACCATTTTTACCCTATTTTGGCAATTTTTTGCCTCACTTGTTGCTGGTGATTGTTGGATCTTAATTTCGATTCGTGCTTACTAGGATCTTCTCTCTCTGGCAGCTGTGTACCACTGTACAATTTCAACTATACTTACAACTATATAATGTCATCATCAACCAGCTTCGTAGACAGGTATAAATCTCTGAATACTGTGTTATACTTCAGATGCCAGTCGTTTATCAATTTCAATGGAAATTTATTTTTAGCCTGTTCTCTCCAGATTTGATTTATCTATGTTTTGTTGTACCTTGACCCTATAGATGAAAATACATAGCAAAATTCATACTTGCAGCTAAATGTCAGTTTTTGTTTTGTAATACTAGCTTATACCGTTGCGAAACTGTATTATGCTATTCACAGTTTTGCTGATACAAAGGCGGGGCGTTATAATCCAAGAATGGACCCGATTATCCCAGTGGAGAATTGGAGAAAGGGCTCACAGGTGTCATTTCCATGTTTACTCTAAGAAAAGAAGAAAATGCATAATTTTATATTGATCTTTTGTTTGATAGAATTTTAATTTTGTTGCCTCTACCACTAAACCTCTATGCACACATTGTTTCCAGTGGGCTGTGCTAATTAGAAAGCATGCTGAAGTTGTGGTTTATGATGAAGTGGTGTTGCCAGAATTCCAGAAGCATTGCAGGGTAATATTTGTGTTGGGACAAATTTAGAACTAGCAATATGATATTGTTTCATATATACCTCTTCGTTTGCCACTGATGTTTTTTTATACTTTTGATGAAACATGAAATCAGAAGAGTATAGACTAGATGGTCCAAACTTCTCATCATTGTTTTTCCAATATTAAATAGAGATGCATGGTATGCTAGGGATGAGCACCTGACAACTTGTCAAACAAATTGGTTAGACAGCTTGTTTTAATTCTTCTTCGATTTTCTAAGGAGGCTTCTGTACAGATCCTTACCTTCACCCAATTTGTATAGCTATTAGGCCGTCCTGATTTTTCAACTTCTTCGTATATATAAATATTTCCACAGTAGGGGTTCCCCCTACTTTATTTCCCTAAAAGAATACCAACAAACTAAGATATAGTAAATTAGCATGCCAACTGCTGCAGATGGGGCCAGTAACACATGATAACATTTATCTTACTGAATGAGCTTTTCTCTCTTTTTCTTTCGGTATCAAGTCATCAAGCTTGTTGTTGCATGGGCCCTCAAATTGTTGAACCCTTGTCTTGTTTAGGTTAATCCTTTTATCTGTTCTATTTCTACTCTGACTGTGACGCCCTCAATTCTGTGGTAAACCACGGAACCGAGAACTAATGCATATGTGTGCCCAGAATGTTCATCACACATACACATACGTTCCACAAACTGAATTCAGATTATATATCACCACGAATAACAGAGTTTATTACAACATCTCATGAGTCTTGGACTCATGCTCACAGCGGAAGTCTTAATTCTATGCAGCGGAAATCTTTATTTTAAAGCGGAAGCAATTTAGCTAATGCGGAAGCAAATCTAAGCAGAAGTGGCTCCATCTCTACTCACTCCACAGGCAAGGTTGAGAACAGATCACAAGCCATAACGCCCTACTTGATCTTCATAGTAGTCTTCTCTTGTTGTTGATGAAGAAATAATAATGCAAGTTTGAGCACAATGATGTACTCAGCAAGTGCGGGAATAACACATGATATGCAGCTCATAAACAAGGTAGGCATAAAAGGCTTATTTGCAGAAAAGCAGATTTATAAAACCATGACAAAACATCAACTTAACTTTAGATGAATGTAATCCCAGCATGTATTAAATTACCAACATACCTCCATCACTTCCCGTGTTCCATCCGAACATTAACCAATCTTTTACTCATACTCACGAATACCTCCTCGTATTCGCTACCATCTCACCTCATAAAACGACCTTGTCTCGCACCGAGACCAATCTCATGTCATAACCCATCAGTCATGCAACCATCTCATCATCCAGACTCAACAGTTCCAAACCAAACCATAACCAAACCAATAACCATAATCAAGAACCTTCCCAATAACCATCCCAATAATCATCCCATCTAATCATGGCAGTTTAGCCAGGTGCTCGTGACCGTAAGCTCGGCTATCATGATAGTTTTAATAACTCTGCAGAGTTTGCATCTCTTTACCCACAAGTTTGTGATTTCGTCACCCGTCGGTGACTGCAGAACCTCCATTATACCAGTACACAACCGTTGGTGTATGGTCAAGAGATCACAAAATAGCATTTACAAAGGGGTTACTAGATGTATGGACTCACTAAGGTTTCACCGGCAGACTAGAATCTCCAATTCTCCCACCCACGGGCCCCCTCTTGTGCCATGCAGTTCCCAGGGCAGTCCTCTCTCGACTCACATTCCCTGCGCCTTCCACAGTCCATAACACTCTAGCAACTTACCTAATTACTCAGCTAAGCCGCACCCATACTTGGCCTTGTGGTGGCACTGTTATCCTGCCATGTGCATGCATGAACCGGTCCTTAGATCTACTGCAAGCAAAACCACCATCTTATGCTACCTCATTCACAAACCCAGTCTTGTCTAGATCTCCCTCCGATCCATGTCCATTATTAACATCAGTTTTCTCATTATCATTACGAGTTCAGTTAGCTAGACACATTTATCTCGCTTCCCAATCCCATAGACTCAGCGAGGCATAAAGCAAAAACCATATCCGACTCATAAACTTCCCAGGCGACAAGGGTGGTTTAATCAAAACTAGTAAACTCCTATAAAAGGGTTTTCCCATCATGTTTGACTCAGCACGCACACCTTTTCGCAAAACAAAATAATTTTACCCAAAACATAGGATCAACATGGTCAAGGAGCACTTGCCTTGTACTTGCGGTTCCGGTTGTTCTTGATTCTCAAATTCTTGTTGCTGCAGCTCGTCGTAGACAGCTTCCTGAGCTTGTCCTGCTATGTAGGATTCACGTGCATATAAAATTCACGGCAATCAATATCATGCACAACCCTAAACTAGATGCGATGATGCACATGCATGCTATCCTATGATTAGTTTTATTAGATTGATCTGTACGTGTTCTTGCATGGCTTGCATGGTCAGAGGTGTTCGGATCAAAGGTGGACGTGGCGATGATCTTGTCTTTTAGATCAAACTGATCATCGAGTGATTTACCCACGAGAAGGCTTCTGTTCGAAAGGAACCGAAGAACAGATGCAAAGAGATGAACACAATGATGTCGTAAGGTGGTATTGAAGTCCTACCTCACGCTCTTCTTGACTCCGAGGTCCTCTTCAGACCGCTCGGTTCTTCTCCGATGATCTCTCTTGTTGCGCTTCGGCGATGTTCTGCTCGGCGAGTTAGGGCTAGGGCTCTAAGTCGTCGGCTCAGGATTTGAAAGAGAAGTTCGTGGTTTCGGCTAGAGGTTTTGGGTTCTATTTATAATCGGGAAAAGAAGAGTCCTAATCTGATTGGATCCCGAATAAGAGTCTTACTCAGATCTTTGTCGGATCCTAACGTCTCATCTTTGGTAATCATCGTGGAATTTAGATCGGTTTCTGTTGCGTACCGGTATCCTTACGCGTAACAGCCGCTCCAGAACTCGTTACCTTCGCGGCGATGAGCTCCGGAAGCTCCACGTGTCCTTCCGGGCCTGATATCTCCTCCTCCGCAAAGACGAGCTCCGATTGTGTCGCGTGTCAATCGATCGAGACCTCTCTTTTCTTCGGAGGTGAGCTCCGTGCAGGCCACGTGTTGGTGCCGGTCTTCCTCCTCTCCTTCCCTCAGGGACATGCCCCGAGATCGACACGTGTCTAGCAGCGACGGACCTCCCGGAGATAAGCTCCGGTGGCGACACGTGTTCAATAGATCCGGACTTCTCTGAGATGAGCTCCGAGATTGACACGTATCCCGCGCGACTGGTCCTCTTGTTTCCGCGAGGACTAGCTCCGAGGATGGCACGTGTCCTAGGAAAAATGTCTTTGCTTCTTCCGCAGAGGCTAGCTCCGCGGGCAGCACGTGTCCCACAGGGTCGGACCTCCTTCCAATCGCGGAGGTGACCCCCGAGCCTGCCACGTAGCCAGTTTAGCGGCGGTCCTCTCCCAATTTCTCGGGGATGAGCTCCGAACACGCCACGTGGTCTGCTGGCCGTGGAAGTTGCCTTCGGTGCTCTTGGAGAGCTTTATTGGCTATCCTTTTGATACTTGTCTCTGTTCCTTCTTTTCTTAATTTTTTTTTTCTTCTTCATAAAACATGAACATATGCTGACACCCGAGATGAGGGTGTCACAAATCTACCCCCCTTAAGTTGAATCTCGCCCTCGAGATTCGTTAATAGGAAATAGATGGGGAAATTCTACCTTGATATCCTCTTCACGTTTCCATGTGGCTTCAGCTTCGGTGTGATGACTCCATTGTACCTTGCACCATCGAATCACTTTGTTTCGGGTGACCCTTTCCTTTACGTCCAAGATTCGAACAGGGTGTTCTACGTAGGTCAGGTTTCTTGAAGTTCAAGTTTCCCATTGACACTTGTTCCTCTGGTATTCTCAAGCACTTCTTGAGCTGGGATACATGAAACACGTCATGTATATCGGAGAGGTGGTTTGGGAGCTCTAGTTGGTAGGCTACTTCTCCTCGCTTGTCCAAAATCTTAAATGGTCCGATGTAGCGAGGTGCTAGCTTGTCTTTGACGTTAAAACGTCGTTGGCCTCGGATAGGCGATACCTTAAGGTATACGAAGTCTCCTACTTCAAAGGTCAACTTCCTACGCCTATTGTCCGCATAGCCTTTCTGTCGTGACTGAGCAGCCTTTAAGTTTTCCCGTATCGTCTGGACTTGCTTTTCGGCTTCTTGTAGTACTTCGGGTCCAAACACCTGGTTTTCTCCAGTCTCGTTCCAGAACAGTGGCGTTCTACACCGTCTGCCATATAAGGCTTCGAAAGGCGACATCTTCAAGCTAGCTTGATAGCTGTTGTTATAGGAGAACTCGGCATACGGTAAACTCCTATCCCAACTACGCCCACGTTTCAAGGCGCAAGCTCTCAACATGTCCTCCAAAATTTGGTTCGTCCTTTCGGTTTGCCCATCAGTTTGTGGGTGATAGGCGGAGCTAAAATCCAGTCGTGTACCCATGGCTTTCTGCAGCTTCCTCCAGAATCTAGAGGTAAACTGAGAACCTCGATCCGAGACTATCTTCTTCGGAACTCCGTGATGGCACACGATTTGCTCCATGTACAATTCTGTCAACTGTGTAACGTTGTAACCGGTCTTTACCGGAAGAAAATGGGCGGTTTTCGTCAATCGGTCTACAATGACCCAGATGGAGTCGTACCCTGACTGAGTTCGTGGCAGTCCGCCGATGAAGTCCATACTGATGTCTTCCCATTTCCATTCAGGTATTTTCAAAGGTTGCAACAATCCAGCGGGCTTTTGATGTTCAGCTTTCACCCGTTGGCATGTGTCGCATAGGGCAACGTATTCGGCTATATCCCTCTTCATACCATCCCACGTCCTTGTACATTTTGGTGCTCCCTGGATGTATGAAATAGGGTGAATCATGTGCCTCCCTTATTATCATGTCGCGAAGGTGTCTTAGGTTTGGCACACAAATCCCTTTTCCTAGCCAAAGCGTACCCTTTTCATCCTCCTTAAAATCCTTTTCTATCCCTTGTCGGATTCTTTCCTTGATCTCCTTGATCCCCTCGTCCGTTGCTTGGCCCTCTCTTATTTCTTGCTCCAATGGGGAGTGGATCTCTATTATCTCCACGTTATTCAAGAATCCGAGGTGTAACCGTTCGAACTCCTTTCGAAGTTCGGGTGGTAGCTACCGAACCGTGAGTTGATTGGCATTGTTCCCTTTCTGCTCAATGCGTCAGCGACTACATTGGCCTTCCCGGGGTGGTAGTTGATTCCCACATCATAATCCTTGATAAGTTCTAACCATCGATGTTGCCTCAAATTCAAGTCCGTTTGTGTAAATATGTACTTGAGGCTTTTATGATCCGTATAGATCTCACATCGATGACCAAGGATATAATGTCTCCAAATCTTCAATGCATGCACCACTGCTGCTAACTCCAAATCATGAGTAGGATAGTTAAGCTCGTGCTTCTTTGATTGTCGTGAGGCATATGCTACCACTTGTCCTTCCTGCATGAGTACACATCCGAGCCCTTGTCTGGATGCGTCACAATATATGTCAAAACTCTTGCTTACGTCTGGCAATACCAGAACTGGTGCTGTGGTTAGCCTTTTCTTGAGCTCCTCAAAACTTTCTTGGCAGACTTGTGTCCATTGAAAGACTTTTCCCTTCATTAGCAACTCCGTCATAGGTTTTGCTATCTTGGAGAAGTCTTTAATAAAGCGCCGATAGTATCCTGCCATTCCAAGGAAACTTTGAATATCCCTCACGCTCCTCGGTTGGTCCCACTTTAGAACATCTCTCACCTTTCTAGGATCAACCGATACCCCTTCCTTGGAGATGATGTGGCCTAGGAAAGATATTTCCCTTAGCCAAAATTGACACTTGTTGAGCTTGGCATACAATTGATGCTCACGCAACTTCTGCAAGGTCAATCTCAGATGTTCTTCATGCTCCTCCTCACTCTTTGAATACACCATAATGTCATCGATGAAAACCACGACGAACTTGTCCAAGTACTCCATAAAAACCTTGTTCATAAGGTACATGAAGTACGCGGGTGCATTCGTTAATCCAAAAGACATAACGGTATATTCATATGAACCATACCGTGTCCGAAGGCTGTCTTAGGTATATCGGAGGGCTTAATCTTCAGCTGGAAATATCCCGACCGAAGATCAATCTTGGAGAATACTTGGGCTCCTTTCATTTGATCGAACAAGTCCTCTATACGGGGCAGAGGGTATTTATTCTTGATTGTCACCTCGTTGAGAGACCTGTAGTCCACTCACATTCTTTGGGTTCCGTCCTTCTTGTCCACGAAGAGTACCGGAGCTCCCCATGGTGACGAGCTTGGCCTGATAAAACCCTTCTCCAACTGTTCTTGAATTTGCTTCTTGAGTTCAACTAACTCGTTGACGGGCATCCTATATGGTCTCTTAGATATGGGTGCAGTTCCAGGTACCAAATCTATGGCAAACTCAATGTCCCGGTCAGGTGGCATACCTGGAAGTTCTTCTGGGAACACGTCCGAAAATTCCTGGACCACTGAAATGTTGTCCAATGCTATTCCTTCAACATGGTTCAAATCCGCCCGTTCGGTTGCTTGCTGGGCTGACTCAAACTCGACACGGATACCGTGTTCGTTTGTCAACTGCACGCTTCTCTCAGCGCATTGGATTATTCCTTTGTGCTTGCTTAACCAGTCCATTCCGAGTATGATGTCAATTCCGTGTGAGTTCAAGACAATAAGGTTGGCGAGGAAGTCTACCCTCTTATTTTAAGGCTTACTTTAGGACATACTATATTAGTCCTCATTTCTCCTCCGGGAGAATTAACTAACATAGCACATTCTAAGTGGGATACGGGTAGATGATGTTTGGCAACATATTTGGATGATATGAAGGAATGTGATGCTCCAGAATCAAATAAAATGGTGGCTGGGTTGGAGTTGGTAAGGAACATACCAATTCGGACGTCCTCAGCCTGTTGTGCTTCCTCAGCAGTGACATGGTTAACGTGGCCACGAGCATAGTTCTGCGGTCCACGGTTCCCTTGGTTGTCCCCTCCGTTTGGTCGCTGGTTCTGCTTGGCCACGTTACCTTGCTGCCCAGGGCCTCTCTTCGGGCACTGGTTAGCGAAGTGGCCTACTTCCCCGCATGCAAAGCGTGCCCTGTTCCAAACCAAACCATAACCAAACCAATAACCATAATCAAGAACCTTCCCAATAACCATCCCAATAACCATCCCATCTAATCATGGCAGTTTAGCCAGGTGCTCGTGACCGTAAGCTCGGCTAATCATGATAGTTTTAATAACTCTGTAGAGTTTGCACCTCTTTACCCACAAGTTTGTGATTTCGTCACCCGTCGGTGACTGCAGAACCTCCATTATACCAGTACACAACCGTTGGTGTATGGTCAAGAGATCACAAAATAGCATTTACAAAGGGGTTACTAGATGTATGGACTCACTAAGGTTTCACCGGCAGGCTAGAATCTCCAATTCTCCCACCCACGGGTCCCCTCTTGTGCCATGCAGTTCCCAGGGCAGTCCTCTCTCGACTCCCATTCCCTGCGCCTTCCACAGTCCATAACACTCTAGCAACTTACCTAATTACTCAGCTAAGCCGCACCCATACTTGGCCTTGTGGTGGCACTGTTATCCTGCCATGTGCATGCATGAACCGGTCCTTAGATCTACTGCAAGCAAAACCACCATCTTATGCTACCTCATTCACAAACCCAGTCTTGTCTAGATCTCCCTCCGATCCATGTCCATTATTAACATCAGTTTTCTCATTATCATTACGAGTTCAGTTAGCTAGACACATTTATCTCGCTTCCCAATCCCATAGACTCAGCGAGGCATAAAGCAAAAACCATATCCGACTCATAAACTTCCCAGGCGACAAGGGTGGTTTAATCAAAACTAGTAAACTCCTATAAAAGGGTTTTCCCATCATGTTTGACTCAGCACACACACCTTTTTGCAAAACAAAATAGTTTTACCCAAAACATAGGACCAACATGGTCAAGGAGCACTTGCCTTGTACTTGCGGTTTCGGTTGTTCTTGATTCTCAAATTCTTGTTGTTGCAGCTCGTCGTAGACAGCTTCCTGAGCTTGTCCTGCTATGTAGGATTCACGTGCATACAAAATTCACGGCAATCAATATCATGCACAACCCTAAACTAGATGCGATGATGCACATGCATGCTATCCTATGATTAGTTTTATTAGATTGATCTGTACGTGTTCTTGCATGGCTTGCATGGTCAGAGGTGTTCGGATCAAAGGTGGACGTGGCGATGATCTTGTCTTTTAGATCAAACTGATCATCGAGTGATTTACCCACGAGAAGGCTTCTGTTCGAAAGGAATCGAAGAACAGATGCAAAGAGATGAACACAATGATGTCGTAAGGTGGTATTGAAGTCCTACCTCACGCTCTTCTTGACTCCGAGGTCCTCTTCAGACCGCTCGGTTCTTCTCCGATGATCTCCCTTGTTGCGCTTCGGCGATGTTCTGCTCGGCGAGTTAGGGCTAGGGCTCTAAGTCGTCGGCTCAGGATTTGAAAGAGAAGTTCGTGGTTTCGGCCAGAGGTTTTGGGTTCTATTTATAATCGGGAAAAGAAGAGTCCTAATCTGATTGGATCCCGAATAAGAGTCTTACTCAGATCTTTGTTGGATCCTAACGTCTCATCTTTGGTAATCATCGTGGAATTTAGATCGGTTTCTGTTGCGTACCGGTATCCTTACGCGTAACAGCCGCTCCAGAACTCGTTACCTTCGCGGCGATGAGCTCCGGAAGCTCCACATGTCCTTCCGGGCCTGATATCTCCTCCTCCGCAAAGACGAGCTCCGATTGTGCCGCGTGTCAATCGATCGAGACCTCCCTTTTCTTCGGAGGTGAGCTCCGTACAGACCACGTGTTGGTGCCGGTCTTCCTCCTCTCCTTCCCTCAGGGACATGCCCCGAGATCGACACGTGTCTAGCAGCGACGGACCTCCCGGAGATAAGCTCCGGTGGCGACACGTGTTCAATAGATCCGGACTTCTCTGAGATGAGCTCCGAGATTGACACGTATCCCGCGCGACTGGTCCTCTTGTTTCCGCAAGGACTAGCTTCGAGGATGGCACGTGTCCTAGTAAAAATGCCTTTGCTTCTTCCGCAGAGGCTAGCTCCGCGGGCAGCACGTGTCCCACAGGGTCGGACCTCCTTCCAATCGCGGAGGTGACCCCCGAGTCTGCCACGTAGCCAGTTTAGCGGCGGTCCTCTCCCAATTTCTCGGGGATGAGCTCCGAACACGCCACGTGGTCTGCTGGCCGTGGAAGTTGCCTTCGGTGCTCTCGGAGAGCTTTACTGGCTATCCTTTTGATACTTGTCTCTGTTCCTTCTTTTCTTAATTTTTTTTTCTTCTTCATAAAACATGAACATATGCTGACACCCGAGATGAGGGTGTCACACTGACCAAGTGTATATTTTCGTTCTACAGAGGAGGCCCCTGCCGGAGTTCTGGCGAGATTGGGATCGTCCTATTGTAAGTGATTTTTTTTCATTGTACTACTGAACTATTGCAGCTTTTCTCATGATGTTATTTTTTGTTTACCATTTTGACAGTTTTTATTTGTACAATAATCTTGATCCTGTTATTCTAGTTAAATTCTCAAGCGAAAATGTTTCCTCCTTTTAGAGGACAATTTGAAAATGTTAGCTCAGGCAGTGAAATACAGTGGGCCATTTTAAGTTAACAACAACCAATATATATAGCCGTACAAAAGCATTGTGTTAATGTTCTTCAATTTGTATCGTTCCTTCTGCATTGACTGTATCAGTATTCAGTAGTAATTTTAATCTTATAACCACAATATAATTTAGTCCATATGTGAACAAAATAATTTCAGTATGATTCCTGTGCATTCCATCTACCAAACTCAATTTCTGGGTACGTTTGTGTTGACATCCTACAAGGGAAGTTTAGTTGGTTATTCTGTTCACTTGGATATCATTTACCTTTTTCCAGCCTGCAGAGGCATGGAAAGCCCATAACTGCATACCAGATGAGCACTATGTTCAAACGTTGCTTGCAGTAAGTCAATAATCATTACAAGATTCTCTGCACAACTTCTTCTGCACTAAGTTTCCTGATCATTCAACTCTTCTGTAATGCAGCAAAATGGTCTTGAAGAAGAACTTACACGGAGATCGGTTACACATAGCGCATGGGACCTTTCATCTTCTAAAGATCGTGAAAGGCGTGGATGGCATCCTGTAACATATAAAATATCTGATGCAACTCCTGCTCTTATAAAGTCTATAAAGGTATATATTTTCTTCAGATCTTTTGTCCCTTAAAGGAAACATAAAGCTTCCAGGATCATTTGAATTTAGATCTGGTTTGCCAATTTGAGACGGTCAACATGCCCACATCATTTACATGTTCTATAGAGCAACAAATGACCCTTTTAAAGGAAAGCTTCAATGAAGGATGCTTAAATCTGCAACTAACAAAATCAGTATTAATGAACACTTCATCAGTCAATGAATCACTCTCTTCAACAAATCTCCTTTTGGAAATAGGATTATAGGAAATAGAATTTCAGCTTCAATTCTTGATATAGCAGCTCATATCAAAATAAACTGCCTTTAATAAGCATGCAGGACACTTTTAAATTGTACTGATGATCTATTGGTCTCATTCATAGGATATAGACAATATATACTATGAGACTGAATATAGGAAAGAGTGGTGTACAAGTAACGAAAAACCAGCACCTTGCTTCCTTTTTGCAAGGAAGTTTACACGTGGAGCTGGTCTGAAGCTTCTTAATTCAGTAAGTCCAGCACCTTTCTTTCTCAGTTATGTTTTCCATTTCCCTTTTAATGTTTACATCAAACTTAGAACCTATTGCATTAGCATAAGCAACCACAGTCCTTTGATTTCTTTTCAATGTTTTATGCAGTCATTGATAGCAGCAAAGTGATGAATAGTCACAGGGGCGACTGGCTTTTTAATGGTTTCACCCTTGCGAGAATACTGCCGGCTTGCATAAATGTAGAGGAAGGCATGGGCCTACGGAGAGGGACAGGAGATAACAGCGAATTTGCTTTTTTTTTTGTTCTTTTTTCTGGTTCAGTGTGTGGGTATGATAATACATTTTCATTGCTCTGTAGAAAGGCACCATACATGTTGTAAACTATTCAGTTGGTGCTTTTAGTTCGTAGGCTAGCACATCAATTAACCCACGACTAAACATTATAACAACATTGCAGCAGTTGGTTCTGGAATCCTGAGAAAGTTTTTCCCGGGAATAAGAATAAATGTTCAATCGAGTTATGTGTTGTACACTTGCAGCGTAATTTGGTGTTCCATTTTATCTGATTCATATTGTTCACAAACCCTTGTTTGTCATTCTATTTCATCTGAAATATGGGACCTACTACAGTAAAACTGGCCGTCTCCTTTGTGACCTTGACTGTCTCAAGATTCTCAGTTCATAATGATTGTACTGGTGTCATGGTGTAGGTTCACGCTGTTATTGTATCACGTGAACAGTAACGTGGCCCAGGTGATGTCAACAGTAAAGGATAAGGAGTAGAAAGCTGGTGATGTCAACAGTATAGGATAAGGAGTAGAGAGGTTGTTAGATAGTTTAAATAAAAGATAAGTTTTATTAGCCGATTTAAATAAAGGATAGGGTCTGTTTTGATAAGAAGATAGGGTTGTTAGGCCAACTAATCAAGTGCTCACTTCTCTATAAACGGGGCAGCCATAACTTGTACCAGGATTCATCAAAGAAGGAAGTTCTCCCCTAGTGGGTGCTACCTCCTTTGGTCATCGTGGCTGGCAATCAGGTCAGCCCCGGTGACTCTCACAGTCCTAGCTACACCTTTACTCTTTCCTACCCCAAAAGCAAGATTCGTAACAATTTGGTATTCAAAGTCAACCCATCTACGTCACCGTTGCCATCAAAATTCAAATCTCATCCCACCCCTGTTTTCATCAAACTCCCACCAATCATAAATTTGCATCGGCTTTACTAGCAACAACATCCGTGATCATGGACAGTGCCAACGATCCAGTGAACACCTCCACCGTCTTCCAAGATCAATCTGATCTTCACTCAAGTCAAGCTCCTCATGAGGTGCATCAACAACCGTCTCGACGAGGATGAGGCTCGCATCACGGCAGTAGAGAAGAAGTTGTCGCTGCCTCCGCTTTCACCAGCACCACCAACAGTTGATGTAGCACCAACACCGTTGCAGCCAGCTTTGCCCTTGACAGTTGTAGAGGAGGCAACCGTACCACCTCATATTCCGCCAATGGATACAGACCTCGCTGGTGCGTCCTCCAGTTAAGCCACCGGCTACGGCAACTATGTGGTCACATAACTTGTTCAAGGAGACCCTCAACAACGGTCTCCCAGTCAACACCATCAACATGACGTGCTTCCCAATATCAACTCTGGCTATGGTTGGAGGAACATACATTGTACTTCCCTCTCTCTCTCTATCCAGGAGCCTAAGAAGGAAATCGAGATGTATTCCGTCTGCAACTCCATATCACCATCTATATATTCTATGCCACCATTGACAGTAAAAGAAGCAAACAAATACAACCTTTTTCCATGGGAACCAGAAGGTGTATGTGCTATTAACAGGCATATTATCCAAGATGATCACCATGTCAACAGCTACAAAACAGCTCGAGGACGAGCTGTCTTGGAGGGGCGGTGCAGTGTTATGGTGTAGGCCCGTACTGTTCACGTGGTTACTGTATCACGTGAACAGTAATGTAGCCCACAAGGGTGATGTCAACAGCATAGGATAAGGAGTACAGAGGTTGTTAGATGGTTTAAATAAAAGATAAGTTCTGTTAGCTGGTTTAAATAAAGGATAGGGTCTGTTTAGATAAGAAGATTGGGCTGTTAGGCCAACAGATCAGGTGCCCACTTCTGTATAAAAGGGGCAGCCATAGCTCAAAGAAGGAAGTTCTCCTCTAGTTGGTGCTACCTCCTTTGGTCACCGTGGTTGGCAATCAAGTCAGCCCCGGTGACTCTCACGGTCCTAGCTACGTTTTACCCTTCCCTACCCCAAAAGCAAGATTCATAACATCTGGCGAGAGATGCAGCAATTGTCTACCCCATTTAATGCTTTGGCAGAGCTCAACCTGTTGTTTCTTCAATTATTGGGTGCTAATGATTCAGAATATATGATGATGCCGTTGTGATTTCCAGTACGTTAACAAGTACATACTGGGTTACAGTAAAATATTGATGACAGAAACCAGCACTGCACTCTGCACTCTTCACAAAGCAGATGTTTGGAGTATCGATTCTGCCTGTTCCTGATACCCAGCATCATGATGAGAGTTGCTGACATGGCATCTGGCATGCCACCGTCATGAACTTGTGATTCATTTTGTGCTTCTTGGGACCTGAAGACAATGATATCCTTTGTTCACGAGTTCGCTGTAAGTAGTTCTGCTACATCTTTCATAATAGAAGCAAGTGTTTCTGTTACATGTCCAGTCATATTCGTCCGGGTATAATGCAGAAATTCACCTGTTTGTTAGCCCTCCACATTGTGAAGCTTTTGTTCAGTTTGCCCTTCTGAATGAATTTTGTGGAAAATGTATGATTTTGTGGTACCAGAGAAACAAATGATGGTGGACAGAATAATGGCTGCATGTTTATAGTTGCATGGTGTCTCTTTCAGGTGTTGGATCGTCACTTTCAGTTAATCCATTGTCCAGGATGTCTGCAATTGCAAACTCAGAAACCAAATCCATGATACCTATGTTCTCGCATTCATGAATCTGCAGATTGCCCAAACTGTTTCAATCTTGGAGTGAGAATGGAGTAAGGGCTATTGCCGCTTGTTGGGAAAAGATTGTCGCCGGTGGCAGCCTCTACAATGGACGCACGCGAGCACAGGTGGAAGAATACAACGATGTTTGTGGAGCCCTCAGGAACTGCCTCCACGATTTTCATTCACCTTTGATATAAACGGGAAACAATAACACTGAGTCGTGGTCTCGCCACCACCACTTGTCTGAAGCGTTGTGGCACACTCCTTATCGTCTTCTCCACCACCTGAGACTCTTCAACTTTATCTCCCAGCATGGTCAGTTTCGACCCCATGCCAGTGAGGCGCAACGCGAAATCTTCTACGGACTCGTCCTCCTTGAACACTGCCGCATCAAATTGGCACCGTAGATTCTGAGCAGTTGTCTTCCTGACTCGATCATCCCGAATTCACATAGTAGCTATGGTCTCCCATGCTTCCTTCGCAGTTTCCTTGTCGGCGATCACCGGCCACATCTCCGGCGGCACGGCACCGCAGAGCGCGTCGAGTGCTTGCATGTCTTTGTGTGGTTCCACGTCACCGGTCTCGATGGCTTCCCAGAGGAGTCTGGCCTTCAGCTTCACCTTCATAAGCAGTGCCCAGTCGGAGTAATTCGTCTTCGTTAGGACGGAGTAGCTAGTCCCGCCACTCACCTCATGAATCACCCGCTGCACCGAGCCGCGGCTCATGTCTCCAGTGTTGTCCTCGCCTTTGTCACTGACGCCATCCGCCTTGACGCCAATCTTTCCCATCAGAACACACGTAGGCGTGATTCCAGCGACACCCCTTGCCGCGATCGTCGCCCAGCCCGTAGCCGGCTCAGATGCTACTTGTTGGGAAAAGATCGTCGCCGGTGGCAGCCTCTGCGATGGACGCACGCGAGCACAGGTGGAAGAACACAGGGATGTGTGTGGAGTCCTCAGGAACTGCCTCCACGATTTTCATTCACCTTCGATATAAACGGGAAACGATAACACTGAGTTGTGGTCTCGCCACAACCTGAGTTGTGCGGCATGCCAGCTAACGGCATTACCAAGCGACGCGCTCCGGGTGGTCATACCACTACAGGAAAAGAATAAAAAGGTGTCGGACTTATAGCCGTCGGTTGGCTACTGCAGCGGACGGCCATAAGTTATAGTCGTCGGTCAACCATCGGCTTTACCCGTCGCAGTTAGTTCGACGATTTTAAATCTTATAACCGTCGGCCCCGATGGTTTTAAACGTTACATTCGTCGGTTTGAGGAACCGGCGGCTATAAAGACTATAGCCGTCGGCCTGCCGTGGACCGATGCTTTTAAAGTTATAGCCGTCGGCCGCCCACCAACCGACGGCTGTAGTTGTTTTTTAAAACCGCGGCTAGTCCTCCTGTCCATACAGCACACAAACATCACAGCAGCATACATGTCCAAAAGACAATTTTACAAACAACCATAGAGCAAGCAATATATAGCAAGCTAGAGTGTAAACGACAATGTCACATATCCAAAAGTCCTCTAAGTTCATACAAATTCAAGTTTACAATGTCCGGATGAAAACGCAATGTAAACGACATTGCAAAGATTAATCCGTGTCCATGTTGTTGTTTGGACCTCCACCACTCGCACTTCCGCTGTTCAAATTGAGAAATACATCACAAGCTTCAGGCGTTCCATGACGGGGACCTGCGAAAGTTAAACTTTGCATTGGTACATATAATTCAGATATATCTTGATCGAAATTCACTAATTGACTTATGTGTTACAAAACTCACATACGTAACTAGATTATGTCTAAGATTGTCATACTCATATATATTTTTCTCAAATGTATTACAAACTATAAAATTTGACTTGAAGCCGTTGTGGTTCATGAAAGTAGGAGTGTATGGTGCTCAAAAGTATTAGAAACTATTTTGCTCAAGTTAACCTACTTATTTATGAAAGTACAATATTACACGTCATACCGTTGCGGCTGGAGATGGTGATGGTTGAGCCTGCCCCAGACCAAAAGGCATCAGTGGGAAAACACCTGTAGAAGCTTGCCATCTAGGATGAGTTGCGACCAACATCGACATGAATCCCTAAGGTTGTGGAATATATGCTTGGCCACTTTCTGAACCCTGTGACACATATGATTATAATTTTGTATTCTAACTCAAATTAATAAGATATGCAGTTATATTTGTGACGAGGGGCCAACAGGTTGTCCTGGTTGCATGGGACGAGGCATACCAAATTGCGATCCAATGCCACATTGAGCGAAGAACTGCATCAAGTAAAGATATTAAGTTAATTAATGCAACACGTATATGGTAAGGAGTATTCTAACTTGAATAAAACAAACAAATGTACCTCGACATTAGGTCGAGCTGACTCGCGGCACCACCTTGAGATTGTTGTGGCATACCGAACTGAGATGCAGTGTTACCTTGAGCCAAGAACTGCATCAAGTAAATTATTTGTGAGATCTTAAGTAGAACCATTTTGGAATCGAATAAATTGTGCGATAGTTGAGATTACATGTTACCTGTGCCATAAACAAATATTGCATCTGTTGCATCTGCTCCTAGGTGCGTCTCAATTCTTCTCTTAACTCCTCTATTTCCGCAGTAGATCGGGACCGACTAGAACTGGCACTAGAGGATTGTCGTCCAGCGTAAGCCTCACGCTCCACATACCCGTCACCTAACCCAAGTCTAAAACAAATACAAGTGTTATGCATTAATAGTTGGTAACTTATAAACCATCAATATCTTTACACATACCTCCCATGCGGTAGACCTCTACTGGCTTCGTACGCCGCACCCACATCCAACGGCTCTCTTACATAATCCACATCATCTCTATGAGTTTTCTTCAAACACTCAACATATTTTGCCTGTAATACATCAAGTTCATAAATAGATGTAATAATAGATACATTGGCTTCATGGATAGATGTAACAAACAATCAACATACTTACCACTTTTTACGTTGCTACCTCGTCACACAACTGCTCCGGACGATTTGGGTTTGTGCCTCTATGCGCCTTGAGGTAAACCTCAAAAAAGGTAGGAGTACCAGTTTCAGCTTCCTGCAATACAGAAATCCAACAGTTTAGTCAATACAATTTTTGAAGCAATCTAAAAATTATTGTAATAGTTCCATTCGCACATGTCTATCTGGCCCATAGCGGTGCTTTCCAGGCTGCTCGTCCGGTGTTTTTGGTTTCTATCTGAAATCTGTTTGAACTCATCCGACGGCCAATGCTCGCATAACCATTCCCAAGCTTCCATATCCGCACAGACCCAATCAACACTGATCTGCAAGTACTCCTCCTTCCGTAGGTGAATTTTATCTTCTTCCTTGTTGGTCATGGGCAGCAACAGCTTGGTCTTGTAAAACACGGTGACAGCTTTGATATGTGCATTAGAGAAGGAATCTTTCGTACGTCTTCTCGCTAAATTCTGGAAAACCAACCTTGCATATGGTTCACTTGCACCATCCTCCAAGCGAAATAAACTCTGCATATAGGTAACAATTAATATCAACCAATGAAAGATGCAATATAATTTAAAAAATCAAAACAAACTTACCCAAAACATCTACCAAACTCTGTCCTGACAAGTACCCGAATTACCATAAGATTGCATCTCTTGCCAACCTTGCATCTCGCGCGGGATCATCGCCCTCGTCATCGCCACCCTCGTCATTGCCCTCAGAACCACCCTCAGTGGAGGACCGCCTAAAGACCTCCTCCATCATCCAGTCTGTCCTGCCTACTCCTGAGCCTCCTCCCCGCTCTGTCGGCTGCCTAAGAGCCTCTGTATCCTCCCCGTACAACTCCTCGTACGTCAGACAACGATCAACAACCTGTGTCGGACTCGAACCTCGTGCTGGCTGGCTCGCTGCCTGCTCTGCCACACACCTAATGAGTTGCCTTTGCCTCTGTGCAGTCACGGTAGTGCCCTGCAAATGCAAATAAACATGTAACAAATATTAGATAGCTAATTATGACATTGAAATCTATATAAAAATAAACAAGTACCTGAAACAAGATTGTGTGGTCCGAACCACTACTGGGCTGAGATGTGGAGGATGAATTAACATTGCGCTTCTTCCCCCTTCCCGTCACCTTATTTAATAAGCTAGAATGCTTCCACATCTGCATAAAGTTCAAAATAATTATTAGTATACGAGGATAAACAATAACATCATCAAAAACAATATAAAACAATAAACAATAAATCTTAAAGAATGCGTACAATAACATCATAAAAAATCATCAACATCAGAATCTGCTTCTGCCACACGTGCATGAAGATGTTCATGTCTCTCTTGTTCTTCCTTATCTTTTTCAAACTCTTATCCTTCATTCTCTTCATCAATAATTCTTTTCCACTTTTCAATAATACTTTGTTAATGTCGTTTTCTCGAAGGGCCTACTTGTTCTTCAAACATTAACTCTAAAGTATCGCTGGCTATTTCTACGAGTCCTGTCTCATAAGATATCCTAAAATCTTCTACTTCCTCGACTTCATCTTGATAGACATCACCATCATCTTCTTCCTGATTCTCTATGTACTCATCATAACGACGAGGGTGCACTTCACGATTGACTTTATATACAACTGTAAGGGGCTAAGTTTTCGACACATATTCAGAGTGTTCATCACCACAAACACAATTCATTTGAAGAAACTTGATGAATACATTTGAAAAGCAAGTAAACACCATCAACATGCTCATTAGAGAATAAACTCACAAAATACAAAAGTGTTACTTCCCACATGCATCATATAGGGGCTGGACATATGAAAAAGTCCTACACCTTGCTAGGAATGTCCATGCCAAATTTCACCCAAATCCAAAACCTCTTTGAGGTCTTTTTAGGTATAACTAGAGAGAGGGTGGTTTGAACTCAAATTAAAATTCAGACTGTTTCCATCCCATGAAGTCAAAAGTGGGAGGCATATTCTTACTCAGCACATTTTTATGAGCTCACACACCAATTTTCACTCCATTTGGAGTTGATCTTGACATGAGCTAAGTTTAGCAAATTCAAACTTTATTTGAATTTCAAACTGCATATATGCTGAAAATATATTCAAACAAAACCCAATTTGAATTCTATCCAATTCAAATGGCCCAGGGGTAGATAATTCAAGTGACCAAGGTTAATTGGGTCTCTACTGTTTAGAGCAGTGGGGAAAATTCAATTTCAGAGGTTAAAACCGGGGTGGGACCCACATGTCAGCCTCACCAGTGTTCAAACCGACTGAAGTCACCGCAGCTCGGTTCCTGCGTGCGACCACGCGAGCGCCACGGCGTTTTCCCACCGCTGCCACCTCCTGGTCGCTGATCACCACCCCAAACCGACGTCCCCAGCTATTTAGCTGCGAGCTGTTGCCGGCAGCCGCTCACTTTTCCACTGCCTCGACGTTTCCAGTACTGAAAACACCGAGCTGATCGCCGCACAGCTCCGCCGCATCACCTCGCCGTCGACCGGCCAGCACAGTCCCTTCCACCGCGAGCTGAGGACACAAACGGTACCGCCGGTCCTTGCTCTACGTGTTACAGCCCTCAGCTGCTCGTGATAAGCTTCGGTGAAGCTTGTCCGAGCCGATCTTCCATCGCTCTGTCAACCCGAGAGCTCCTCCGACTCGATGCCGTCGCCCGAGCAGCGCAAAGCTTCTCCAGCGCGACCAACGCGTCTCTGAGGTTAGCATCCAAGTCTAGTAGCTCCTCCCAAACTCCCTAGGTCCCTCTTAGCGCCGGCTAGCCGGAATTTCAACTTTCTCGATGATCGCCGAAAAGAACACCGAGAACCAAAACTCAAAATTCACCTCGATCACTTGATCACCGGAGATCCTGGTCGAGCTGAAGCTAGAGTAGCAACTCACGGTCACCTCAGCCAAATACTAGCGGTAATGATCAACCCAGTGAGTAGAGCCCCGGAATTTGGCCATCGCCGGTGAAAACGGCTCGGGACTTCCTCGTGCCCCAGTGGTGCTTTGCGACCCATTAGTTGATCGTGTTCACCGCCGAGACGAGCTAGCGCCATCGGACCCGACCTCCTCTTCCGCCTCCACCGTCGCCGACTAGGTTTCCGGCGATGTCGAGGTCCGAGAAGGTGCCCTGCGTGTGCGCCGTGCTCCAAGGATCACGTAGAAAGAAACCACATCAAAAATTAGGCAGTAGCGGCCAAGAACGAACCGCGCCACCGTCGCTGGCATCGCGCGCTCGGGCGCTGGCGAGAGGTAGACGAAGGCACTGTGCGTGGGACCCACGTTCAGTGTTTTAAACATTTCCTGATTTTCAGTTTTAGTTCAAACTTCAAAACTACATAACTTTGGCTAGGAAACTCCAAATCGAGTGAACCAAATTTTGTTGGATTCATCTCTCTGAGTACTTTCCAGCAAATCAAGTTTCACTTCATGAAAATCCTTAGTTCTCTAGAATTAATTCTTCAAAATTTAAATTGTTTAGAATTTTAACTGGAGAACCCTTTAAAGGAAAATTCTGAAATTTTGCTGGGATGTTAACCAAAATATTCCTGAGCTACCATAAAATTTTCAGATCCATGTGAGCTTATTTGGTCCACCTAATAATGTGATTAATAAAACTGTTCCAGAGAAAATAGAATATATCCAGAAACATTTTCAGAATTTATCTGAAATTGTTTAGCTCATATATTTAGATAGGGACCTTCAAATTAAGTGAAACCAACTCCATTAGAACCCTCTGAAAATCTAGTTTTCAGAAAGTCATAGCTTGCTCCATGAAAATCCCTAGAACACCCTAGAAGTTCCAATTAAAGTCAAGTACATAATTATTTGTGGAGAGCTCAAATGAGCTTTGCTGCAAATAGAACTTGGCCGAGTCTCTGTTTAGGTTGTAACCAAACCACAGTAAGAATTTCAGAGTCATTGGGTCTGTCTAGTAAGACTTATAGTCTTCACAAGTTAAATTCAATTCAAATGCATTTAAATTGATACATATACATGTTATCTCATGTAGTCGCTAAGGTTGAGGAGGAACCCGAAGTCTTAGACTTCGTCACTCTGGAAGAGCAGATAGCCTACGACCAAGAGCAGCAAAGCAAGCTCCAGTTTGCATTAACCTTTGTTTTGAGAACTTACTTTGAGTACCACTTACTTCTTGTATTAGAGTCTTGTTTGAAACCCAATTGCATAGCCAAGAAAACCATGGGTTGGGATTAGGATTGAAAACCCCGTTTATCTACTGCAATGCTAAGATAGTGTCGGATTCGGTACAAGTCGAGTAGTTGGAACTACTCGCGAGGATAGACTAGAGGTACTCGACTCGGGTAAAGATAGCAAATGAAACACATGGCAAGAAAAATGAGACCGAGCGGAGAGTAAGGGCAGCAGGACTTTGGGGCCTGGGTGCTATAGCTCCGCTTGTGTCGATTGAAGACCGAGCCGTGTGCGGGCCTGTTGAACAAGCTAGAACAGTACTGAAGATCTACCGGCTATATGGGAACTGGGAAACCGATGTAACTCGGGTAGCTGGGTATTGAGGCATTGCCTGTCGTTCAGAGGGTAGGTTGAGAGCTCGAGGTGTAAATCGGTTGGCGGCACTGTGGATGCACGCGTAGAGACCTCTTGCTCAGGACGATAGGACCGGTTCAATATTTGGCTGACGGGTGAAAGGTGGTTGCGTACGACGTCCGTGATGGTTGTTGTAGGCAACATCGAGTACGGGCGTACGTGATGGGTTATTCGGGCAACCCTGCAGGTGTAAATCGATTATAATCGCCGTCCCTCACGGTCAGTGAGTACCACTTGTTCACTGTTCCATGACGTATGTCGAAGTGTGCGGTCGACACTTCCCCCGGGCCTGCACTGGGCAGCCCGCGGAGGTTCTTTTTTCGGAGGGGCTAGTTCCTAGCGGAGAGCTTGCGCGGATGGAACGAGTTAGTAAGAGCTTGACACGGCGAGTTTTACGTGGTTCAGGCCGCCGGAGCGTAAAACCCTACGTCCACGGCGAGCTATGGAGCTCGCTGTATTGCTTGCTGCTTAGGGCCGGAGGCCTGAGCTTGGGGGTGAGTTACAGCTTGAGAGTGTATGGCTAGCGTATGAGTTGCAAAATGCGAACCCTTGCTATCGACGCCTACCCGAGCCTTTTATAGTCCAAGACTCGGGCGGCTTACAAGGGGAGCCGGGACCCGACAGGTGGTCCCGGGAAGATTGTCTATTATCTACCGTATCTGCAGTTATGTCAGTAGTTGTCTCTGGCCGAAGGCTTCTGAGTCTTCATCTTGCCGCCCTGCCCATGCCGCATGCCAGTCGTAGCGGTTGATGACGGCGCAGGCGGCATGGGTTGTCTTGTCGCAGTGTTTATTGGCTGACAGGTTCTGACACCGCGCGCCAGTCTGTGATGCGACTGGGCGGAACGGCACCTGACAGACGCGTGCTCCGCGTTTCCGCGTCTTGGGAAGACGCGGGCCTTGAATACCTTGTACGGGCAAGGTATGGGGCGTATTTACGCCCGCTGCCTATCACTCGGGGCAGGCAGCGTCGCTCTGCTGCCACGTGGCGGGCCCGGAGCCCTTCTCAGAGAAGAGAATGGTCAGTCCCGTGGGGCACGTGGCGTCTTCGGACCTCTCTCCCGCGGAGGGGAAGATTCGGCTTCTGCTGGCCACGTGGCGGGCCCGGAGCTCTCCTCTGAAGAGAGGGAGGTCCGGCCCCGCTGGACACGCGGCGCCTTCGGACCTCTCTCCCGCGGAGGGGGAGGTCCGGCTTCTGTATGCCACGTGGCGGGCCAGGAGCTCTCCTCTGAGGAGAGGGAGGTCCGGCCCCGCCGGACGCGTGGCGCCTTCGGAGCTCTCCCTGCGGAGAAGGGCGAGTTCTTTAGGCATTTTACCCTGTGCGCGGGGGTACCCCATATCTCAGGTACCGACAGTGGCCCCCCGGGCCCATCTCGGGGGAGATAGCGAGCGCGAGGTGGGACCTCCGTCTCTCCCGATCCGCGCACTTCCTCTAAGTCCCGAATTGACCGCTGCTGGAGCACGAACGGCCACGGGATCGTGGGAGCGTGCGCTCACTTGATGGTTGCTTTTACTGCGGCGGTTCCCAAGACTGCCACTTCTGCACGTTGCGGCGCTTTCTTCGGGAACCGCCGAAGCGCATTGCCAGCTCATCTTCTTAGGAGACTGACTCCTTGCCCCCACTGCTTCAGTTAGGCGGCTTGGGCCCACCCGTCATCGGCATTCGGTCTAGGAACCGAAGCGGTTGCCGGTGCGGGATATTCGAAGAGTTCCGAATCGCTTGGGATTGCTCCGGAAAGGTGCTAAATGAAACCTCCATGTGGGTACATTCCTCTTATAAGGCTTCCTGCTCCTGCGCATCCCTCGGGTCCTGCAGTCTTGTCTTTTTCCATGGCTCTTAACCCACCTTATTGGGGGAAGAATCGCTCTCAGCTCCCTCCAGTGGTTGCGTTTGCGCCAAGCCTGGGACTCAGGGAGCCTGCCTGCCCTACCCTGGAGGGTGGTGGAGTCTTCAAAGGAACTGCTGAAGCATCGAAGAGAATCCCAGGCGGCAGGGTCTCCAAGAACACCGCTGAATGCTGCGGAGAGGGCCTCAGGAGCACCCTTGACGATTCCAGCTTTCGCGCAGGTGATGAGGGTTGGGGGCTCCAGGAGCACCCTTGACGACACCGGCCTTTGCGCAGGTAATGAGGGAACTTCAGGAGAAGGAAACCGCCGATGCACCGTGGAGAATCCCAGGCGGTAGAGTCTCCAAGAAGACCGCTGAATACCGCGGAGGGGGCCTCAGGAGCTCCCGTGGTGTCACTGGTTTTTGCGCCGGTGATGAGGGAGGCGATTCCTGCGCTCTGGTCATAGAGCGAGAGAGTTCTGCCAGGGCTGAAGCCTAGCGACGCGTCCGTTGTTGCAACTTCTGGATTCTGGTCGTGTCGGGAGACCCTTGGGGCTTGTTTCTTTCTTCTTATCGAGTCTGTAGTTCAGCTCATGGAGCCTTGCTTAATTTGACTCTCTTGGATATTTGTGTCTGTGATGCTTTTCCTATCCTTCTTGGTTTTGCCTGACTGAGTCCTTAGCTCTGCAAGGTACTCAGAGGCCATTTCCAATCTCGGAGCCTCGCACAGACACCCTCCCCGGGTCCTAACCGTGTTAGGGGCCCCCGGAGGTCTCCGGATCTCGCCCTATGGGGAGCTCCAGATCTGTCTGCCACGTGGCGGGTCCGGAGCTCCTTCCTAAGAGGCGGGAGCTCCGGCCATGTTGGACACGTAGGGCTTTCGGAGCCCTCCCACCGAGGGGGAGGTCCGGCTTCCGCCCACCACGTGGCGAGCCCGGAGCCCTCCTCAAGGGAGGAGAGAGTTCCGGGCCCGCTGGACACGTGGGGCCCCCGGGTCCCGCCCCTGCTGGAGGGGCAGGTTCCGGTCCATCTAGTCCCAGGCCGGAGTAGCTGGTAGCTCCTTTCCCCCCGCTTCATGCAGTCCCTGTTGCCGTAACCTGGAGGTCCTGCACACAGGCAGAGGAAACGTAATTCTCCTTGGGGGCTCCCCCTCCCTTATCTCATAGTCTTATTTGACTTACAGCCCCTAACCATGTGTTTGGTGTTTGGGGACTTGTAAAGAGGGGGAGCTGAGCGCATGGCAACCATGCACTGCAAGGGTGATTAAAAAACTCAATTCACAATTTAAATGAGTACAAGGAAAGAGCAAAGTAGAGCAGATTTCTTTTCGCACAACTTTCCATAGGAGGAAGGCTGGCTAAACATGGAGGCCACGACCCACCCCATTAAGAGGGGAAGCAAGACTCTACGCGCTTGGAGTCGGAACCAGGCAAAGCTGAACGTAGTCCTGGACCGTCCCCTGGGGTTTAGCTGCTCCGAGCGCTGCTCCTGGACACTATGGAGTTTATTACGAAAAGAAAGTACTGTCCTATTTTTGCTCTAGGGGTAGAACTTACGGAGGTGCTCTATGTTCCAAGGGTTCGGGAGGAGGTCCCCATCCTCGGTGGAAAGGCGCACACACCCGGGGCGGCATACTTTTGCTACTCGGAAGGGGCCTTCCCAACTAGGGGAGAATTTGTGGGTCCTTTCGCGAGAAAGTATGCGCCGCAACACCAGGTCACCTTCCTGCAGCTCTCGGGCACGCACAGACCTTTGGTGGTAGCGCCGAAGCGCTTGTCTGTACCGTGCATTACGGAGTGCCGCATGTAATCGGACCTCGTCGACGAGGTCGATTTCTCCACGCCGGAGGTTGTCCTGCGTGGCTTCGTCGTGAGCCCGGACACGGTGAGACTTCATGGTGATTTCTGGGGGAAGTACAGCTTCAACCCCGTACACCATGAAGAAGGGTGTCTCCCCGGTGGCCCGGCTCTGGGATGTCCGGTTGGCCCATAGTGTGCTCGGAAGCTCATCTACCCAATTGGCACCATGTTTCTTCAGGCTGGTGAAGGTGCGAGTCTTAAAGCCCCGGAGAATCTCCGCGTTGGCCCTCTCAACTTGCCCATTGCTCCTCGGGTGGGCGACAGAGGCATAGCATACCTGAATACCAAGGTCCTCGCAGTAGTCTTGGAACGCTGCGCTGGTGAACTGGGTCCCGTTGTCGGTGATGATCCTGTTTGGGACCCCGAACCGGCAGACAATGGACTTGATGAATTTTACTGCGGATTGTTTGTTGATGGTGACAACTGGTGTAGCTTCCGGCCACTTGGTGAACTTGTCGATAGCGACATAGAGGTACCGGAATCCCCCGACGGTTCTGGGGAATGGTCCCAGGATGTCCAGCCCCCATACGGCAAACGGCCACGAGGGCGGGATCATCTGTACCGCCTGAGCCGGTGTATGGATCTGCTTGGCGTGGAACTGGCACGCCTTGCAGCTCTCGACCAGCTTGACGGCATCCTGGAGTGCTGTCGGCCAGTAGAAGCCATGCCGGAAGGCTTTACCGACAAGCGTGCGTGAGGAAGAATGACTTCCACATTCGCCTCCATGGATCTCAGCAAGCAAGTCGCAGCCTTCCCCCTGGGTTATGCACCGCAATAGGATGTGGTTGGCGCCACGCCGGTAGAGATCCCCCTCTACCAGCGCGTACCTCTTAGCCATACGCACAATCCGTTCAGCGGTTGCATGTTCATCAGGGAGGATATTGTCTTTCAAGTAGTCCCGGATCTCCGTGATCCATGCATCGGGTCTGACTTGAGCTTCTGGATCTTGAGCGCTGGGTTGCACGGAGTCCCCAGTGACGCTTACGATCCTTGGTGGCATCCATGGCTGCAGGGCCGCCGGGACCGCCAGCTTCGAGGTGCTGGTCAAGCCCCCTTCGCCCGGCTCGGCGGGCCGGGCTGTGGGCCGCAGCAACGTCCTCTCGAGAACTCCCTCAGGCGCAGGGGC
Source organism: Neostapfia colusana (assembly GCA_030760725.1). Taxonomy (NCBI): domain Eukaryota; kingdom Viridiplantae; phylum Streptophyta; class Magnoliopsida; order Poales; family Poaceae; genus Neostapfia; species Neostapfia colusana. Next base: position 2,055,706 of record JASWHV010000005.1, on the reverse strand, counting down.
TCCGGTGGAAGCTTTCGTTGAAAGGTTGTCGGCTGCGGCATTACCAGCGCGCGGTACGTGGTGCAGGTCCAAGGCGAGGAATTCTTTCTCCAACATCTGCACGTGAAGCAGATACGCAGCTAGCTGTGGGTCGTTGCAGGAGCATTCGCCCTTGACTTGCTTGATGACCAGCTGGGAGTCGCCCCGTGCCAACAACTGGCGAGCGCCTAAAGACAGGGATGTCTGCAGGCCAAAGATGAGTGCCTCATACTCCGCCATATTGTTGGTTGCCTTGAAATTGAGACGCACCATATACCCAAACTGTTCCCCCGATGGCATGAGGAGCAGTACGCCGGCACCGGCCCCCTGCTTTCGCGAGGAGCCGTCGAAGAAGAGTGTCCAGTGGGGTTCGGTGAAGACCGGGGCTTTAGGCTCTAGCTCTCCGCCTTCATGGCCCCCTGGGTCAGTCTTCGTTGGTGTCCACTCCGCCACAAAGTCAGCCAGTGCTTGGCTCTTAACTGCATGACGTGGGAGGAAGTCCAGCTCAAACTCCGCCAGCTCCGCCGCCCATTTAGCAACGTTTCCAGTCGCATGGGGGCTGTGAAGAATTGTCTTCAGCGGATACGAGGTGACTACTGAGACCCGGTGGGCCTAGAAGTAGTGGCGGAGCTTCCTGGAGGCCACGAGCACCGCATACAGCAGCTTGTGGACTTCTAGGTACCTTGTCTTGGCCTCATGAAGTACTTCACTGATGTAATAGACAGGCCTCTGTATGGTTCGGACCCTCTCCCTTAGGCTTGGGAGCTCCTCGTCCATTGGCCTCTGCTCGCTGGAGGTGGGTGGACCCACAGGGGCCTCCGGGAACTGGGACCCGGAGGCCCTCAAGCTTTCTTGACCATCCGGGAGCTCCGGGGGGTCTCGAGGGACCTCCGGGAGATCCCAATTGGACCCTGGAGATTTATCTCGGGGGTCCGGGAGGCCGTCCTGGGCCTCCGGGAGGTCGTCTTGGACCTTCAGGGGGTCCGGGAGACCGTCTTGGCCCTGTGGGCCCCCCTGGTGTCTGTCTTCTGCTACCGGAGCAGGTTGCGAGGGTGAGAGGTCTGGCCGCTACCCCTGAGAACTAATGTTACCGTAGGGGATAACCTGTCCCGGCCCTACCCCTGAGAACAGGCTCGACGGGGTGAGCTTGGCCATCGGGACCTGCAGCTTTTGGAAGGCTGCACCGCTGATGTTGTTCAGCCCAGCCCCTCCATCTACCAAAACGTGGTACATTCTCACGTTGGCGATGGTAGGGGCCAGCAGGAGCGGTAGTTGGCCGGCCCCAGCCATGTTCCTGGGGCAGTCGGTGGCGTCAAAGCTGATGGGGGTGCCCAACCACTTAAGGTGCGGTGCAGCACTCGGGAGTGGCGCCACCGACGCTACCGCTCGGCGCAGAGTCTTGACTGCGCTTCGGGATGAGGGGTCGGCGGACCCGCCGTATATGATGTAGAGCTTCTTCCGACGCTCGTCGTCGCTGGAGCCGGAGTCCTCACGATTGCATGCCGCCTTCACGACACGCTGAGGCTCCTGGATCTCCTCTGGGTGGTCGATGTTGTCTGGAACATCCACCCCCTGCCCATATTCCTTTGGGCGGAAGGGCATGGCATCAGCCCGCTGCCGCTTCCCCTTGCGGAAGCGCTCTGCGAGCCTCCGGATCTCCCGGCACTCGGCAGTAGTGTGGCGACAGCTGCCGTGCACGGGGCACATGTTGTCCTGGCTATCTTCCGGGGTCGGTGACTTTCGCTGCCTCTTGTAAGGGCGCGGCCCCCGAGCCCCACTGAGCGTCGCCGTAGTGACAGCTTGGGTCACGGCCGGCGGTCTTATCTTGCTTCTGCCCCGGCTCTTGGTCTTCTTGCTGCCTCCATAGGAGTAGGACCAGATCCGGGCAGCCCTCCTGACTCGGAGGATGGCTGTGAGTGCCAGTTCCGTCCCTCGGCTGCCCTGGCGCACTTGTCCGCCAGGCTGAAGAGCTCAGAGGCATCGCGGACCTCCCTGGTCGCGAGTTTCTCAAGCATCTTCTTGTCTCGGACGCCTTGTCGGAACGCCACCACCACAGAAGCATTTTGAATGTGTGGGATGGTGTTCCGCACCTGGGAGAACCGCTGGATGAAAGAGCGCAGCGACTCCCCTGGTTGTTGTTGGATGGCGTGGAGGTCAAGCTCCGTGCCAGGTCGGGTGTAGGAACTGCCGAAGTTGGCTATGAACTGTCGGCAAAGTTCTCCCCAGGAAGTTACGGAACCCTGGGGGAGGTTCATGAGCCAAGACCGAGCTGGGCCAGTCAAGGCGACAGGGAAGTAATTGGCCATGACGGCTTCATTCCCTCCTGCGGCAAGCATGGCGGTGGAATAGATCTGGAGGAATTCCGCCGGGTTGACACTGCCGTCGTACTTCTCGGGCAGGAGCGACCGAAACTTGCGCGGCCATTTCGCGAAGCGAAGGTGGGGCGCGAGGGCCGCACACCCTGCTTCTGTCGCCGCAGGTTCTGATGCCGCGAACGCTTGGTTCGCACTGTGCACCGCATGCCCCGGCATGGGCAAGGCTGCACCATAGGCCGGGGGCGCCATATGCAGGACGTACGGCTGTGGCATATTCTGCACGGCACAGGCCTGGGGCAGAGGTCGCGCGGCGATGGTCTGCTCTTCAGGCTGGGTCGAGGCCGACGTCATGCTGTCGTCAGCCTCTTAGTGGCGACGCCTTTCTCGGCGCCGCTCGAGGTATACCCGGGCATCTTGACCCAGGTGACACCGTTCCAGCTCTGTCCTCAGATCTGTTGACTGGGGCTGGTAGAGCTGGAGTCTGCCGTCTGCTCGCCATCCAACGGTGCGCGCATCAGCGACACGACCGTTTGGCCAGAGCGTCGTCCCCGCCGAGGTCGAGGGCTTGCGGCGGCGACGACGAGACGGTCTACCTCTCGAATCCACTGACGGGTCGCTGCCTGAGGCGCGTCCCCAGCGGGAGGATTGTACAGTAGCGCTCTCGCCGCAGCTAGCGCGCCCCCACTGGGCACGCTGAGCGCTACTGGAGACTTGAAGCTGGTTGGAGCCTGCATTGCCGGGGTCGGCGCTGCCAGAGCCGGTTGCTGGCTCCCAGCTCGTACTGACACACTCCGTCCCGAGTGTGTCGACATGTACTCCCCCCTGGTCGCGGTCTGCCACAGAGGCGAGGGGGGATAGTTTGCCGCTGAAGGAAGCTTGGTCATCTTCGTCGGCGGAAACTCGTCGCGCTAGGGGAAAAGCCCCCTTCCTGGCGCGCCAAATGTCGAAGTGTGCGGTCGACACTTCCCCCGGGCCTGCACTGGGCAGCCCGCGGAGGTTCTTTTTTCGGAGGGGCTAGTTCCTAGCGGAGAGCTTGCGCGGATGGAACGAGTTAGTAAGAGCTTGACACGGCGAGTTTTACGTGGTTCAGGCCGCCGGAGCGTAAAACCCTACGTCCACGGCGAGCTATGGAGCTCGCTGTATTGCTTGCTGCTCAGGGCCGGAGGCCTGAGCTTGGGGGTGAGTTACAGCTTGAGAGTGTATGGCTAGCGTATGAGTTGCAAAATGCGAACCCTTGCTATCGACGCCTACCCGAGCCTTTTATAGTCCAAGACTCGGGCGGCTTACAAGGGGAGCCGGGACCCGACAGGTGGTCCCGGGAAGATTGTCTATTATCTACCGTATATGCAGTTACGCCGGTAGTTGTCTCTGCCCGAAGGCTTCTGAGTCTTCATCTTGCCGCCCTGCCCATGCCGCATGCCAGTCGTAGCGGTTGATGACGGCGCAGGCGGCATGGGTTGTCTTGTCGCAGTGTTTATTGGCTGACAGGTTCTCACACCGCGCGCCAGTCTGTGATGCGACTGGGCGCAACGGCACCTGACAGACGCGTGCTCCGCGTTTCTTGAATACCTTGTACGGGCAAGGTATGGGGCGTATTTACGCCCGCTGCCTATCACTCGGGGCAGGCAGCGTCGCTCTGCTGCCACATGGCGGGCCCGGAGCCCTTCTCAGAGAAGAGAAGGGTCAGTCCCGCGGGGCACGTGGCGTCTTCGGACCTCTCTCCTGCGGAGGGGGAGATTCGGCTTCTGCTAGCCACGTGGCGGGCCCGGAGCTCTCCTCTGAAGAGAGGGAGGTCCGGCCCCGCTGGACACGCGGCGCCTTCGGACCTCTCTCCCGCGGAGGGGGAGGTCCGGCTTCTGTATGCCACGTGGCGGGCCCGGAGCTCTCCTCTGAGGAGAGGGAGGTCCGGCCCCGCCGGACGCGTGGCGCCTTCGGAGCTCTCCCTGCGGAGAAGGGCGAGTTCTTTAGGCATTTTTACCCTGTGCGCGGGGGTACCCCATATCTCAGGTACCGACAACGTAGAAAGAACAAGGTAGATACATGTTAAAAGTTTGCTGATTTGAAAGTTATACTTGGCTTATTAATGTCTTGTTGTAGCTTAGAGCTAATTAAAGTTCTTTTCAACTTTGGGCAAAGTACATGAGAGAAATGTGTTTCTTGTTTGATTGCGGCTCTCTCATGTGCCTTAGCGTAAGGTTCTCCATAACCTGCTGCTAAAACTTGAAAGTAAGGTTCCATTAATTCGGCGAGTTCTTTGCAACTTATTTTACTCATGTAACCTATACCCATCATGTAGAAGTTTCATGTATAGGAGAGACGGGTCAGACTTGCTGAGCCATCGTGCTCACTGCTTGTGTTTGAAGCTTTTGCAGGGGTCTATGAGGAAGGGACTCCCGAGGAGGAGGCGCCCCCAGGAGGGGAACCACGTTGAGTGGGAGTCGTGCATGCCACCGTGTTAGTGTGTGTGCGTGCTAGCGGGGACACTTTCACGGGCTGAACGTGAACTCAATGTGTAGTCTACGCCCGTGAGTGTAGACTGGAATTTTTTATTGTAAAAGTGTTCATAAACCTGTTTATGTAATAAAACTTTGCTTCCGCTTTGTATCTTTGAGGTGTGTTACCCGGTGCTGTGCAACGCAGTACCCCTCAGCGTGATCCTGGCTCGACAAGGACGTTGGGGTCGTGTCAGCGTGGTATCAGAGCTCGCTTGAGGTTAAACGCACTACAAAGGTCATCTTTTTCAAAATCCAGTGAGGAACGAGTTAGTAGCCCATATAAGGACATTATTAGTGCATAGAAAGTGGCATACTAACCTATTTGCTTATGTCGGAAAATCGTGCATCTCGGGATGCTTTATGTCTTGGGGGTGCAGGTAAGCGCTGTCCACCAGTGCGCACAAGCTGAAGGGTGGAGCCCCACGGGTGGCAGGTAATCCGACCCGCTTTAATACCCTCTACGACTTTTCATGTCGTTTGGGGTATTCGAGCAACGTCTGCCCCTGGTGTGCTTTGGGCAATTTGGGAGACCCCGTCACGTGGTCAGTAACGTGAACACGTAGCTCAAGGCGTACTTGGCTTGAGAACATCCGAGCGAGTGATGACGGCCGGGTGTACGAACTGTATGGATACCGGGCTCGGTGTGCAGCCGAGTCTGATGATTGTTTGAGTTATCTGCAGGTAGTCTGACCACGAATTAGTAGACGTGTAGCATCCGTGTGCGAGAGACGTTTAGTGCCACTGAACTAACGAAGCCGGCTAAGTCCGGTATAGATTTTTCTTTGTGAGGACGTAGTACCGACATGATCTGGTGACGCATCGACGTCACACACCACTAAATGAACAACTGCATTGTAAAACTTAGTTTTAATCTAGAGCACTAAAACTTTATGTAACTCATTCCCTTAATCAGGATATTCAAAGTTAACAAGTTTTCAACTTATAGGATACTAAGGACAGATTCCCCCGTTTTCAGCTAAAATAAGGCTGAATTTAATCAGAGGTTATAGGTTGAGTTCTTTCGAGTTTAGGGTCATATGATACATTTTTGGAAATCTTTGGAAGAGCTTTACAACTTTTCTGTTGAGGTCCAGAGGTGTTTCATCCCTTAACCAATCGAAAAATGCAGTAGAGTTGAAACTGTCCAGAAAACAGGGCAGAGCAAACACTCTCTGTAACTCTCTGTAAATTGAGCATGACTTCCTGCATAAAAATCCAAAAATAGAAAATGAGTAGTTCTGAAAATTTTATGAGATGGTTTACAACTTTGTAACATAAAGTTTTGTCAAATTTGGTGTGTAATTAACTGGAATTCTCGGATCAAATCAGTACCTCAAGCAGGGAGGTGCTGTCCAATTTTCTCCAGAAATTCTATCAAGTTTGACATCTCATAACTTCTGAACCAAGACAGATATTAGGCCAAGCAAATACTTTCTGGAAATCTTTTGAAGTTAACTTTAACTTTTATGTTGAGCTACATAATTGGTTTTGCCTTTACCATGGTCTAAATCAGCTTGAAATAGAAACTGGTCAAGGCTGTCATATTGGACAGCAGATCAGCAGTCAAATTTGTTTAAGTTTGAACTATGTTTCTAAGTTTTATGAGTTCAATGACATGTTTTATGTTATAACTCAAGGGTTTACTGCTTAAATAAATATTTGAAATTTCTCAAATATGTTTTTATAGATGACAGCGGATATACAGTTGGAGAACGGGTGGGTGGTGTCCCACTGTTCTCACCGCAGCGGTTACCCGGAAGTGTTGAGGCAAATGCTTCAATATTTCAGTTATGTTGAGATGCCACAGTACCTCGCCAGGGAAGAAGGCGAGGAGGGGAACAAGACATGGACGATCCATGTTGAAGTTCCTGCAGGGCCTACGCCACCCGGTTGGGCGCCGTTCACCGTTACGGTGAGAGGTAGACATCCGGAAGAAATGTGGCAAGTGGCAGCCAGCGACACCATGTCGCGTTTCTGCCAACTACACATGAGAGCTATGGAGGGTATTCCATACGCGCTTGTTCCAGTGGAGGGACGAGCTAATCATGTGTGGAAAGAGAGGTACATGGAGGCAACAGATCCAGGTTGCCCAAGGTACAGTCCCGCGGAGGCAAACCTCAATCTCCAATTGAGGGCAGGGAAAGCCGTGATGGACAGCCAAGCTGTTCATACGGATTGTCTTGCTGCAAAGCTCAAGGAGAGCACAAGCCGTGGAGACCATTTCAAGAGTGCTCACAGCGCACTCCGTAATGTGCTCCTTCCAACGATAAAGCGACTGAACGAACAATATAATCAGTTGCATCGTCTGAAGAAGGTGAAGAAGAAAAGCCGTGTCGACATCACAGCTTTGCAACAACAGGTGCAGTCTCTGACCCATCAGAACGAGATCCTCACTCAAGAGCAAGATGACGCTATTGAGGAGGGGCAAGGCTGGGAAGAGGACTACAACCAAGCCATGGACGAGGTGCACGCGTTGTAGGAGCTCGTACCTCTGATAATGGGCATACCGGTGGTAGGTGCCGCACCCGCTGTCTTGGGTCTTCCGGCAATGGGGGAACCCGAGCCGGAAGAGGAGGTTGTGGACCCAGAGCCACCAGTAGAGGTACCGGATGAAGACGACCCGTAGGAGGTCGAGTTCTACTCTGAGTAGGGGGTTACTGTTGCCAAGTAGGGCAGCAAGGGTGATGTAACCCAATTTTTTGTAATCGGTGACATGTCGTGTAGACAGTAGTGCATGTATAGGTAGTGACGACATGAGCACGACTTCTCGGAGGCCCGAGAATAATGTATCTTGTATAAAGTTTATGCTTTATAAATATATGTGAATGTTGTGTAAATTATCCATGCGTCACTTCAAATACCTACTGTTTCATATGGAATTTTAAGTATGACATGTGTTGATCGTTGTTGTTTTAAATTTCAGAATGACTCGCACTCGTGCCAACCCGGACGTTGGGGGTTCTAGTCAGGGGGGAGAAACCTCCCAACAACCTCCCGAGGACTCCTCAGGACAGCAACAGCAGTAACAGCAACAACCACCACCGCCACCGCCAACGGTCACTTTGGCTGATATTGTGGCAGCGATGGCGGGCTCTCATCAGCAGCACACGGAGTTGCTGCAAACCCTCATTGCGAATACGTCTCGACCAGAGAGGCGTCAAGATCGCGAGGAGCGCCAACAGAGCTCCTACTCCGACTTTCTGGCTACTCATCCCCCGGTATTCTCAAGCGGATGAACCCCTCGATGCGGACAACTGGCTTCGCACGATGGAGATGAAGTTCGGGATGCTCCAAGTGAGTGAGCAGCGCAAGACTCAGTTTACGGTCCAACATCTCTAGAGATCCGCGAGCGTGTGGTGGGCGAACTATTGTGCTTCGCAGCCCACCGAGCGAGTTATGACCTGGGCGGAATTCCGGACGGCCTTCAGGGCCTATCATATACCGCCGGGTCTCATGAAGAGGAAGACACAGGAGTTCTTACGCCTGCAGCAAGGAAGATGGAACATGCTGGAATACTCCAGGATGTTCAATGATCTTGCACTCTACGCTTCTTATCATGCCGATACCGACGAGAAGCGGCGGGATCATTTCTACCAGGGGCTTAACCCGCTCCTGAAGGAAAAGCTGGTGATGTTCAATCGTGGCAGCCTCAATGACATTATTGATGCTGCCATTGTTCAGGAGGACTCCGGCAAGGAGTTAGCGGCGGCGGAAAGGAAACGAAGCGCGCCGCAAAGCAGAGGAGAGGGAGGTGGTCCTTCTCAGTAATATCGGATGGTGAATCGCCCATCATCGGGTCCACGCTGCCAGCCACCACAGAGGCCGATGCCACTCCACAGTCGGCCATATTCTCCACCGGCATTTAGGCCGGCACTGCCAATACCCCCTCTGCAGCAACAACAACAACAGCGGGCGATGCCGCGTGCGTATGCACCTCAGCAGCGCATGCCGGGCTTTCGTCCCCCAAGCACTGGCCAAGCAGCAGCCACATGCTCCAAATGTGGTCGTCCAGGACACTTCGCCAGCAGTTGTCCGGAGAGGCAAGGCGGCGGAGTTGCACCGCAACTTCCGGGGAGGAATCAGCCCCGGAACCCCACTAATGTGCGGCGGGCAAACCCTAGGCCCGGCACTGTCCACCAACTTGCCATAGAGGACGTGCCGGAGGGTGAAGCAATCCTTGCAGGTATGTTCCAACTCCACCAACATCCCATCAAAGTATTATTTGATTCAGGCGCCACGCACAATTTTATTAGCCAAGCTTTCATTGCTAAATACAGCTTGCAAATACTACCCACCGATAGTCCATATTTGATTTGTTCACTGGGTGGGAGGATCTCAGCAAGCATGATGGTTTCCAAAGTACCATTATGCTTAGCGGGTAGAGTGTACCCTACGTCTCTCACAATTTTAGAAGGACAGAAGGTCGATTTCATCTTAGGGATGTCGTAGTTAACCCGCCACGGTGCTGTTTTAGACACCGTCCTCCAAATCGTGCATCTACACTCAGATATGCACGAGTCACACTCTTTATTTCTGGACAGTCCAAAAATAAAACTTCCAAGTGTATATCAATCCACAACTATCAGATTGGACGATATTCCAGTAGTCCGTGAGTTCCCTGACGTGTTCCCGGATGATTTACCGGGGATGCCGCCCGACAGAGAGGTGGAGTTCAAGATTGAACTTGCGCCGGGAACCATGTCAATATCCTGACGGCCGTACAAGAAGGCGCCCAAGGAGTTGGCTGAACTAAAGACCCAGCTAACGGACCTGCTGGAGAAGGGTTTTATTAGGCCGAGCTCTTTGCCATGGGGCTGTTCGGCATTATTTGTGAAAAAGAAAGACGAGAAGTTGCGGCTTTGCGTGGACTATCGTCCACTAAATGCCGTAACCATCAAGAACAAGTACCCGTTGCCACGGATCGACATGTTGTTTGATCAGTTGGTCGAAGCAAAGATCTTTTCCAAGATGGACTTAAGATCCGGGTATCGTCAGATTAAAATACGGGCTGAGGACATTCCGAAGACGGCTTTCTTGACGAGGTACGGACTTTATGAGTACCTGGTCATGTCCTTCGGCCCCACCAACGCTCCAGCTCACTTCATGTATTTAATAAACTCGGTATTCATGCCGGAGCTGGACAAGTTTGTCGTGGTCCTCATTGACGACATCTTGGTATATTTCAAGTCGGAGGAAGAACACAAGAAGCATCTGCGTATAGTCTTGCAATGGCTGCGGGATCACAAGCTATACGCGAAATTCAGCAAGTGTGAATTCTGTATATCGCAAGTGCCTTTTTCTCGGGCATATCATCTCAGCGGAGGGCATCGCTGTAGACCCGAGTAAGATCACACAAGTGCTGAATTGGAAGTCCCCGAGAACTGTTTTCACGAGGTACGGAGTTTCCTCGGACTCGCGGGATATTATCGAAGGTTCATTCCGAACTTCTCGAAGATTGCCAAACCTATGACGGAGCTGCTGAAGAAGGCTACCAAATATGTTTGGAGTCCAGCATGTGAAGCAGCGCTCAAGGCATTAGTGAAGCACCTAACATCAGCATCGGTTTTGGTGCAGCCAGACACAACAAAACCGTTCGATGTGTACTGCGATGCATCCGGCATTGGGATCGGATGTGTGCTGATGCAAGACCGAAGAGTGGTCATGTATGGATCACGGCAGCTCAGAAACCATGAGCAGAATTATCCAACTCATGACTTGGAGCTCGCTGCCGTGGTACTTGCACTTAAAATGTGGAGGCACTACCTACTCGGTAACCTCGTACATTTATATACCGACCACAAAATCCTCAAGTACATATTCACTCAGGAGGAGTAGAACATGAGGCAGCGAAGATGGTTAGAATTGATAAAGGAATACGAAATAGAGATCCATTATCACCATGACAAGACAAACATAGTGGCCGATGCGTTGAGCCGCAAGTCACACGTCAACATTCTGACCATCGCACCGTTGGAAGAGAGCGAGCCACCATTGCATGTGATTCCACATGGAGCTCTCTACAACTTAGCTTTGATCCACACCATTCGTGAAGAGATAGCGGCAGCCCAGAAAAATGACAAGGGCATGTCACATTTGCGGAGACGTATAGATAGTGGGGAGCTGAAATGTTTTTGAAAAGATGGAGACGGCGTCCTATGGTTCAAGGACCGGATCGTCGTACCCCGTAACCCGGAGTTACGAAAAAAATCTTTGATGAGGCTCACTTGTCAAAGTTTTCTATTCACCCCGGTAGAACCAAAATGTACCAAGAACTTAGAAGCGAGTTTTGGTAGACACGTATGAAGTGGGAGATCGCAAGGTATGTGTTCGAGTGTGATACATGTCGAAGGGTGAAGGCAGATCATATGCAGAAACCGGGACTGCTACAACCATTGGGCGTTCCTGCCTAGAAGTGAGAAGACGTGAGCATGGACTTTATCATCGGTTTACCCACCACTTTTCAGAAGCATGATTCTGTGTGGGTGATCGTCGACCGGCTCACCAAAGTTGCCCATTTTATCCCGGTCAACACCAACTACAACGCCAAGAAGTATGCTGAACTGTACATCTCACGGATCCTATGCTTATACGGCATACCCCGTACCATCATATCAGATCGAGCCACTTTATTTGTGTCCCGTTTTTAGGAATAGTTGCATGCTGCTTTGGGGACGAAGCTGATCCGTAGTTCAGCGTACCACCCGCAGACGGATGGGCAAACTGAGCGAGTAAACAAAATTTTAGAAGATGTGCTACGAGCTTGCGCTATCAACCACGGAAAGAATTGGGATGATCACTTGCCGTTGGCCGAGTTCTCGTACAACAATGGGTACTAAGACAGCATCAAGATGGCGCCTTACGAGGCGCTATACGGGAGAAAATGCCGCACACCACTGAATTGGTGTGAGTCTGGCAAAAGGGTTACCTTCAGGATTGACCTTGTCAATAACGCGAAGGAAAAAGATCGGCTGATTCAAGCAAACCTAAAAGCCGCCCAATCCCAACAAAAACAGTATGCAGACCGGAGAAGACGCCCATTACAGTTCGAAGTTGGGTATCACGTATACCTACGTGTGTCTCCAATGAAGGGCGTAAACAGATTCGGGGTGAGGGGAAAATTGGCACCCCGATTCATCGGTCCATTTCAGATTACCGAAAGATGTGGATCAGTAGCATACCGGCTGAAATTACCAGAAGCACTTTCCGGTGTGCATGATGTCTTTCACATCTCCCAGCTGAGGAAGTGTCTCAAGCTATCAACTACCATTCAGCTGGAGGATATAGAAGAACTGAAACCGGATCTCACGTATCGGGAGGAACCGCTTCAGATTATCGATGAAAAGGGCCGAACCACATGCAACCGTACATCATGGTTCTACAAAGTTCTATGGAGTAATCACTCCGTGGACGAAGCGACATGGGAGAGCGAAGGATTTCTTCACGCTAACTACCCTGACTTTTTCACGTCGCATATACGGTAATTTTCTACCGTCCTCTCTCTCATTTTCACCTTATAATCTCAGGACGAGATTCTTTTAGGGGGGGAGAATGTAAGGGCCTAAGTTTTTGGAACATATTCAAATTGTTCATCACGACACACACAATTCATTTGAAGAAACTTGATGAATACATTTGAAGAGCAAGTAAACACCATCAACATGCTCATTGGAGAATAAACTCACAAAATGCAAAAGTGGTATTTCCCACATGCATCATATATGGGCTGGACATATGAAAAAGTCCTACACCTTGCTAGGAATGTCCATGCTAAATTTCACCCAAATCCAAAACCTCTTTGAGGTCTTTTTGGGTATAACTAGAGAGAGGGTGGTTTGAACTCAAATTCAAATTCAAATTGTTTCCATCCCATGAGTTCAAAAGTGGGAGGCATATTCTTACTCAGCATATTTTTATGAGCCCACACACCAATTTTCACTCCATTTGGAGTTGATCTTGACATAAGCTAAGTTTAGCAAATTCAAACTTTATTTGAATTTCAAACTGCATATGTGCTGAAAATATATTCAAACAAAACCCAATTTGAATTCTATCCAATTCAAATGGCCCAGGGGTAGATAATTCAAGTGAACAAGGTTAATCGTGTCTCTACTGTTTAGAGCAGTGGGGAAAATTCAATTTCAGAGGTTAAAACCGGGGTGGGACCCAAATGTCATCCTCACCAGTGTTCAAACCGACTGAAGTCACCGCAGCTCGGTTTCCTGTGCGCGACCACGCGAGCGCCACGGCGCTTTCCCACCGCTGCCACCTCCTGGTCGCCGATCACCGTCCCAAACCGACGTCCCCAGCTATTTAGCTGCGAGCTGCCGCCGGCAGCCGCTCACTTTTCCACTGCCTCGACGTTTCCAGCACTGAAAACACCGAGCTGATCGCCGCACAGCTCCGCCGCATCACCTCGCCATCGACCGGCCAGCACAGTCCCTTCCACCGTGAGCTGAGGCCACAAACGGTACCGCCGGTCCTTGCTCAACGTGTTACAGCCCTCAGCTGCTCATGATAAGCTTCGGTGAAGCTTGTCCGAGCCGATCTTCCATCGCTCTGTCAACCCGAGAGCTCCTCCGACTCGACGTCGTTGCCCGAGCGGCGCAAAGCTTCTCCCGCGTGACCAACGGGTCTCTGAGGTTAGAATCCAAGTCTAGTAGCTCCTCCCGAATTCCCTAGGTCCCTCTTAGCGCCGGCTAGCCGGAATTTCGACTTTCCCGATGATCGCCGGAAAGAACTCCGAGAACCAAAACTCAAAATTCACCTCGATCACTTGATCACTAGAGATCCTGGCTGAGCTGAAGCTAGAGTAGCACCTCACGGTCACCTCAGCCAAATCCTGGCGGTAATGATCAACCCAGTGAGCAGAGCCCCAGAATTTGGCCATCGCCGGTGAAAACAGCTTGGGTTGCCGGTGAAGTCTACTTTCCCGGCGATCTCCGGCCAAGAGAAGGGCGGGGATAGATTCCTCGTGCCCCAGTGGTGCTTTGCAATCCATTAGTTGATCGTGTTCACCGCTGAGACGAGCTAGCGCCGTCGGACCCGAGCTCCTCTTCCGCCTCCACCGTCGCCGACTAGGTTTCCGGCGATGTTGAGGTCCGAGAAGGTGCCCGGCGTGTGCGCCGTGCTCCAAGGATCACGTAGGAAGAAACCGCGTCAAAAATTAGGCAGTAGCAGCCAAGAACGAACCGCGCCACCATCGCTGGACATCGCGCGCTCGGGCGCTGGCGGGAGGTAGATGAAGGCACTGTGCGTGGGACCCACGTGCAGTGTTTTAAATATTTCCCGATTTTCAGTTTTAGTTCAAACTTCAAAACCACATAGCTTTGGCTAGGAAACTCCAAATCGAGTGAACCAATTTTTGTTGGATTCAGCTCTCTGAGTACTTTCCAGTAAATCAAGTTTTACTTCATGAAAATTCTTAGTTCTCCAGAATTAATTCTTCAAAGTTTAAACTATTTAGAATTTTAACTGGAGAACCCTTTGGAGGAAAATTCTGAAATTTTGCTGGAATGTTCACCAAAATATCCCTGAGCTACCATAAAATTTCAGATCCATTTGAGCTCATTTAATTCACCTAATGATGTGATTAATAAAACTGTTTCAGAGAAAATAGAAAATATCCATAAACATTTTCAGAATTTCTCTGAAATTGTTTATCTCAGATCTTTAGTTAGGGACCTTCAAATTAAGTGAAACCAACTCCATTAGAACCCTCTGAAAATTTAGTTTTCAGAAAGTCATGGTTTGCTCCATGAAAATGCCTAGAACACCCTAGAAGCTCCAATTAAGGTCAAGTACATAATTATTTATGGAGAGCTCAAATGAGCTTTGCTGCAAATAGAACTTGGCCGAGTCTCTGTTTAGGTTGTAAGCAAACCACAGTAGGAATTTCAGAGTCATTGGTTATGTCTAGTAAGACTTATAGTCTTCACAAGTTAAATTCAATTCAAATGCATTTAAATTGATACATATACATGTTATCTCATGTAGTCGCTAAGGTTGAGGAGGAACCCGAAGTCTTAGACTTCGTCACTCTGGAAGAGCAGCTAGCCTACGACGAAGAGCAGCAAGGCAAGCTCCGGTTTGCATTAATTTTTTTACAAATTTTTACTGTTTTAAGAACTTACTTTGAGTACCACTTACTTCTTGCATTAGAGTCTTGTTTGAAACCCAATTGCATAGCCAAGAAAACCATGGGTTGGGATTAGGATTGAAAACCCCGTTTAGCTACTGCAATGCTAAGATAGTGTAGGATTCGGTACAAGTCGAGTAGTTGGAACTACTCGCGAGAATAGGCTAGAGGCACTCGACTCGGGTAAAGATAGCAAATGAAACACATGGCAAGAAAAATGAGACCGAGCGGAGAGTAAGGGCAGCAGGACTTTGGGGCCTGGGTGCTATAGCTCCGCTTGTGTCGATTGAGGACCGAGCCGTGTGCGGGCCTGTTGAACAAGCTAGAACAGTACCGAAGACCTACCGGCTATATGGGAACTGGGAAACCGATGTAACTCGGGTAGCTGGGTATTGAGGCATTGTCTGTCGTTCAGAGGGTAGGTTGAGAGCTCGAGGTGTAAATCGGCTGGCGGCACTGTGGATGCGCGTGCATAGACCTCTTGCTCAGGACGATAGGACCGGTCCAATATTTGGCTGACGGGTGAAAGGTGGTTGCGTACGACGTCCATGATGGTTGTTGTAGGCAACATCGAGTACGAGCGTACGTTACGGGTTATTCAGGCAACCCTGCAGGTGTAAATCGATTATAATCGCCGTCCCTCACGGTCAGTGAGTACCACTTGTTCACTATTCCGTGACGTAGAAAGAACAGGCTAGATACATGTTAAAAGTTTGCTGATTTGAAAGTTATACTTTGCTTATTAATGTCTTGTTGTGCTTAGAGCTAATTAAAGTTCTTTTCAACTTTGGGCAAAGTACATGAGAGAAATGTGTTTCTTGTTTGATTGCGGCTCTCTCATGTGCCTTAGCGTAAGGTTCTCCACAACCTTCTGCTAAAACTTGAAAGTAAGGTTCCATTAATTAGGCGAGTCCTTTGCAACTTACTTTACCTCATGTAACCTATACCCATCATGTAGAAGTTTCAAGTATAGGAGAGACGGGTCAGACTTGCTGAGCCATCGTGCTCACTGCTTGTGTTTGAAGCTTTTGCAGGGGTCTATGAGGAAGGGACTCCCGAGGAGGAGACGGAACCCTAGGAGGGGAACCCCGTCGAGTGGGAGTCGTGCACGCCGCCGTGTTAGTGTATGTGCGTTCTAGCGGGGACACGTTGTAAGTGCATCTAGGATATCCCTTGTGGGTTTTGGCTAATTGATGACGAACATATGAGATCCTAATGAAACTATTAAGATGATTACAGGATAAACAAAGTGAACTGGCTCGGCACACACACAAAAAGGTGAAAAATAGAGTGGTGCCCGAAAAGGAAGAAGTTAGTGGAATTTAGAGAAGCAAAGTAGATATAAATGTATAGGTTGTGTGTGTGAGAGACACATCCCAAGAGCTCATGACTTTGCGTAAGGGTAAGGGGTTTAAAAATCAACTAAAATCCGCTGAAAACCGGACTAGTCCGTTCATGGACCGGACTAGTCCGTTTAACTTTCTGAAAGACGCAAACATAGTGCACCGGACTAGTCCGCCTTGTGAACCGGACTAGTCCGGTCAGCTCACTAGAACGCAACCGGACAAGTTCGGTTTTAGACCGGACTAGTCCGGTCATGTCTCTGTTGTCCTCTTTAGAGGACTACGGACTAGTCCATCCAAGTGACAGGACTAGTCCGCTAAAGTTTCTGAAACCTCATCTCACATAGCACCGGACAAGTACGGTTTGTGGACCGGACTAGTCCGGTTAACCCACTGGAAGTAGGCCTCACAAGTCCGATCATATACCGGACTAGTCCGGTAGTAGGTTTAACAACGGTAACTTTTTGGGAAAGCCTATAAAAAGAGGTCCTTCGTCTTTTCCCTAAGAAGACACGACTCATACTGTCAAAAACTGAAACCCTAGCGCCGCCACCTGTCCCAAGAGCCCAAAAACACGTCTCCCCACACATCTAAGGTGCAAAAAGGTGAAGATCAATAAAATACTTGGATTTGGGATTGGGAGATCGTCGTTCCTTCATTGTGAGCTCTTGGGGTTTGATCTCTCTACACTCATATTCTGCATTGTAATCTTTTTGAGTGTATTTGATCAACTTCTCATTGTAATTCTTGTGGGAGCCCTCAACGTGTGAGGTTGCCCCATAAAAACGGTAATTATACTTGATAGTGAAGTCAAGTCAGCCTGTGTGGTGACTTGAAGAGGGAAAGGGTTGGGAACCCGGCTCTGTGTGAGCTTCCTCAACGAGGACGTAGATCTCTTGGTGAGATCGAACCTCGGTAAAAATTCGTGTCTTTTGTCTCTCATTTGTTTTACATATTGACACATTAGATTACTAGTTTGCTAGTCATCGTTTGAGTTCTTTACAAGTTTGCACGTGCATCCATACAATAAATTTAAGTTATAAAAACTGTTGTTCTTATTCCGCTGCTATAAGATAAAACTTGTGAGACACACTTAATCAACTTAAATAATTCAGCACACCGGACTAGTCCGCCCACACAACCGGACTAGTCCGGTCAGTCAAATTTCTGACAACTTTATTAAGTGTGCAGGAATTCTTTAAAGGCCTATTCACCCCCCCTCCAGGCCATATTCAATTGGTATCAGAGCCAAGTTCTCCATCAACGAGACTCACATCTCGGAGAGATCAATGGCCTCTGAGAAGAACAACGATATCCCGAAGACGAGCAACAACGATGAGGAGCAAGAAGCCAAAGCCTTCGATGTGCTGAAAGAAAACCCACATGACGATGAAGAAGTGAGGCAGCTAAAAGCACACCTGAGAAAGAAACTGCTGGCACAAAAAGGAAAAGAGGAAGAAAAGACGATGGGGAGTGGTCATCACGACTACTCCCGGTATCCTTACAACTACAACCGACTCAATTCAAATAATCATTATCTCTCTATTCCTATGGGAAGGCCTCCACAGTTTGATGGAAGTGACTACACCATGTGGAAGTACAACATGAAGATGCATCTGATATCCCTGAACCCTAGTCTGTGGCACATTGTTTGCACAGGCATCGATATTCCGGACACGGATGATGAACTCACCCCAGAACAAGAACAGGAGATTCACAAAAACGCACAAGCCGTCGCCGTGATCACATCATCACTAAGCAGAGAGGAATTCACCAAGATCGATGGGTTAGAAAGTGCAAAAGAAATCTGGGATACCCTCAAGACAGCTCACGAAGGAAATAGGTCAGTTCGTGAAGCCAAAATCGAAATGCTTGAAGGAGAGTTGGGAAGATTTGCTATTGAAGAAGGCGAATCACCTCAAGACATGTACAACCGGATGAAAGCACTCATCAACAGAATTCGTGCTTATGGAAGTAAGAAATGGACAGATCACGAAGTGGTCAAAAGAATGATTAGAGCCTTCATGCCAAGAAACGTCACACTTTGCTCAATGATTAGAGAAAGCCCCGGGTTTCACAAAATGACTCCCGATGAGTTATTGGGAAAGATCATAAATCATGAAATGATGGAGAAAGAGGCTCAATACGTCAAAGACTTAGCCGAGCTCACCTCTTCTAAAAAGAAAGAAGTTGCCCTCAAAGCAACGTGCAGACCCAAACTCAAAGATACTCGTGAAGACCAAGACGATGGAGATACAAGCGATGAAAGCACCGATCTTGATGACGAAGAAATGGTACTCTTCATCAAAAAGTTCAAACGCATGATGAAGAGAAGACACGGCAACAATTCACATGAAGGCAAAAGCAAGGATAAAGGAAAATCCAAGGCTCGACGCACTTGCTACAACTGCGGAGAGTATGGTCACTTCATGGTGGACTGTACTTATGAGGAAAACAAAAAGAAGAAGGAAACAAGATCTCAAGAAAAGAAAAATTTCAGAAAAAGAAGACAAGCCCATCAAGCTCACATTGGGAAGGAGTGGGACTCAAACGACGAGTCCTCCTCCGATGAAGAAGAAGAGATGGCCACAATCGCAGTCAAGAAACCAACTATGAGAGCCACACTCTTTCCGAACATGGGAGGATGGGACATGAACATCCACACTTGTCTTATGGCTAAGGAAGGAAAGAAAAAGGTTAGACTTACTCCTCCTATACTAAATTCCTCCATTGATGACTTTGATAGCTCTAGTGATAATGAAGAATTATTTAGAGGGCTAAGTAAAATTGCTTTAAAGAAAATGGAAATGTTGTCAAACAAAATCTTTGAAAAGGAAGAACTTGTCAACCGACAAGAAGATATGCTCATCCGTGAGAGGAAGAGATATCAAGAAGTTGAAAAGCTTCTTGAGCTTGAAAGAGAGAAGAATGAGTCACTTGAGTTAGAGCTAACCTTGAGTAAGGAAACTTACTCAAAGTTAGAGGACTCGCACATTGCAATCAAGGAAGAACTTGCTAACTTGTCAAAAGTTAACAAAATCCTTGAGCTGCAAGTTGAGTCGCTCAAACAAAGTGACTCCTCGTCCTCCAAGAGCACTTCCTCCAAAGATATGCGCTCGACAACAGTAAGAACCTGCACTTGCTCTAGTAAGAAGAATGCAATTTCTAATGCTTTAACCCCACATGACATGCATTCTTCTCAAAACAGCATCTTTGATAAGGAGACCTTCCAATGTCAAAGATGGACTTGGCTTCGACAGGAATAAACACATATCTACTTCTAATCATGCTAAGAATAGAATCATTTTTGTTAAAGAAAAATCCCATGAATCTGAGCTACAAACACTATTCCATACATTTGATGCTTCTTATGTTCTCATAAAAAACAAGTATGGAAAAGTCATTGCTAAATATACAGGGCCACGCCACAAGAACTTAAAAACTTGTGTGTGGGTGCCCAAGACTCTTGTGACTAACCTGAGAGGACCCAAGCAAGCTTGGGTACCTAAAACCCAGAAATAATTCTATTTTGCAGGCTTACTCCTCCGGTGGATCTAAGTGGGTGCTAGATAGCGGATGCACAAATCATATGACCGGAGAGAGAAGTATGTTTGTGGGATACGAGTGCAACAAGGATCCAAGTGAAGGTATATACTTTGGAGATAACAGCCAAGGAAAGGTCCTTGGTAGTGGTAACATTGAAATATCTTCTCAACACACCCTATCTAATGTTTTACATGTAGACTCTCTAGATTATAATCTTTTATCAATATCTCAACTATGCGACAAAGGTTACAACTGTTTATTCACTAATGAGGGTGTGACCGTCTTTAGAAGAAGCGATGGCTCGGTTGCATTCAAGGGATTGTTGAAGGGAAAGCTTTATCTTGTTGACTTCAACAAAGATAAAGCCGAACTCAACGCTTGCTTGGTTGCTAAGACCAACATGGGATGGTTGTGGCATAGACGGCTAGCCCATGTTGGAATGAGAAATCTGCAGAAACTTCTAAAAGGTGGTCACATCCGTGGTCTTAAGGATGTGGTTTTTGAAAAAGACAGGCCATGCAGCGCTTGTCAAGCAGGAAAACAGGTTGGAGCACCACACCCCGCCAAGAATGTGATGACCACCGCTAAACCGCTGGAACTTCTCCACATCGATCTCTTTGGTCCAATTGCGTACATCAGCATCGGCGGTAACAAATACGGTTTAGTAATTGTTGATGATTTTTCAAGATTTACCTAGGTATTTTTCTTGTATGATAAATCAGAAACTCAAGGAATCCTCAAGAAGTTCTTGAAAAGAGATCAAAATGAATTCTCATCAACCGTAAAGAATATCAGAAGTGACAATGGGACAGAATTCAAGAACACCCAAGTTGAAGAATATCTCAATGAAGAAGGTATAAAGCATGAATTCTCGGCACCCTATTCTCCTCAACAGAACGGGGTGGCCGAAAGGAAGAACAGAACATTGATCGAAATGGCGAGAACAATGTTGGATGAATACAAGACGTCAGACCGGTTTTGGGCAGAAGCGGTGAATACCGCTTGTCATGCCACAAATCGGTTGTACCTTCATCGACTTCTGAAGAAAACTCCATATGAGCTTCTCACGGGTAAAAAGCCTAACGTTTCCTATTTCAAAGTTTTTGGTTGCAAATGTTTTATTCTGAACAAGAAACCAAGGGCCTCGAAGTTTGCTTCGAAGTCCGGTGAAGGATTCTTGCTCGGATATGAATCGAACGCCTACGCCTATCGTGTCTTCAACAAGGTGTCCGGCCTTGTTGAAGTAGCGCGTGACGTAGTGTTCGATGAAACTAACGGCTCACAAGTGGAGCAAGTCGATAAGTCTATGCTAGATAAGGAGGAAGATCCATGTGAAGCGCTGAAGAAAATGGCACTTGGTGATATCCTACCATGAGAGGAGACACAAGATGAATTTCAACAAGGAAGCAATGATCAAGGGGGAGCTCCTACACAAGATCAAGTTGAGGAAGATCAAGAAAATCAAGATGATCATGGAAGCAATGATCTAGGGGGAGACATGACACATGAAGACAATGAAGAACAAACAACTATACAAAATCCACACCCAAGAGTACATCAGTGTGTGCAAAGGGACCATCCTATCAACAATATCATTGGAGATATTGCTAAGGGAGTAACTACTAGATCTCAAATTGCAAATTTTTGTGAACATTATTCTTTTGTGTCTTTTCTGGAGCCATACAGGGTAGAAGAAGCCTTAAGGGATCCAGACTGGGTGATTGCGATGCAAGAGGAGCTGAACAACTTCAAAAGAAATGAAATGTGGGAGCTGGTGGAAAGACCAAGGGCGAACATCGTTGGAACCAAATGGGTCTTTCGGAACAAGCAAGATGAACATGGAGTAGTGACAAGAAATAAAGCAAGGTTGGTGGCCAAAGGTTATTCTCAAGTGGAAGGTTTGGATTTCGATGAAACCTTCGCTCCTGTAGCTAGACTTGAGTCCATTCGCATTTTATTGGCATATGCTACTCACCATAATTTTAAGTTGTATCAAATGGACGTCAAGAGTGCCTTTCTGAATGGTCCGATAAAGGAGGAAGTCTATGTGGAGCAGCCACCGGGGTTCGAAGATCAGAAGTATCCCAACCATGTCTATAAACTGCACAGGTTCAAGATGTCAATGATGGGTGAATTGAAGTTCTTCTTGGGATTTCAAGTGAAGCAACTGAGAGAAGGTAAATTTATAAGCCAAACTAAATATACACAAGACATTCTCAAGAAATTCAATATGGACAAAGCCAAACCCATCAAGACACCCATGGCCATCAACGGACATCTCGACCTCAATGAAGATGGTCCAAATGTGGACCAAAAGGTATATCGGTCCATGATTGGTTCCTTACTATACTTATGTGCATCTAGGCCAGATATTATGCTTAGTGTTTGCATGTGTGCAAGGTTTCAAGCCGCACCCAAAGAGTGTCACTTAATTGCTGTAAAAAGAATCCTAAGGTATCTTGTGCACACACCCAACTTGGGCCTTTGGTATCCCAAAGGATCCAAGTTTAACTTGATAGGGTACTCCGACGCTGACTATGCGGGATGCAAAGTCGATAGAAAGAGCACGTCAGGGACTTGTCAATTTCTTGGTAGGTCCCTAGTTTCTTGGTCATCTAAAAAGCAAAACTCCATTGCTCTTTCCACAGCGGAAGCAGAGTATGTTGCAGCCGGTAGTTGCTGTGCGCAACTGCTTTGGATGCAACAAACTCTTAGGGACTACGGCTACAATCTAAGTCATATCCCGCTTCTATGCGATAATGAAAGTGCTATAAAGATTGCACACAACCCTGTAGAGCACTCAAGAACTAAGCACATAGACATCCGTCATCACTTTTTTAGAGATCATTCATTAAAAGGTGACATAGCTATTTCACATGTTAGGACTGAAAAACAACTTGCAGATATTTTTACCAAACCATTAGATGAGAAAAGGTTCTGTGAACTAAGAAATGAGCTAAACATTCTTGACTCTCGAAATGTGGCTTGAAACATTGCATACCTGGTTGCAACTTAAATTGTTCCTCCGTATTGTCAAAAATGCTCCTCCTCTCCTTTCTACTCAGAAAACTATTCTTAATAAATAAATCTTGTGGATTATGACCATTGTTTGATTGTTGATTGCCTACTGGTCGTAATCACCAAGACTACTTGCAAAATTGTTGTCCTTGGATCATTATTAGTTATCTATATATATATCAAGTCTGTTGGAAACGGACTAGTCCGATTTCCAACCGGACTAGTCCGGACAGACAACAATTAGGTTAACTCAGGGGTATCGGACTAGTCCGCTACCAGGACCGGACTAGTCCGGTCAGTCGCATATAGAAGCAGTCAGCCGGACCAAACGCCTCCCTCTCCACTCATAAGCACTTTGCCTCACCCTCTCTCCTAAACCCTAGCTCTCAAAGTGATTTTCGAGTTGAGCCCTCAAACTCGGAGTTTTCTCCGTGAAAAAGCCTCTTCTCGACGAGGGGATCCTACTTTCCGGACTCATCCGGACTGATTTCCACTCCTTCAACGCGAATCTTCAAATCTTGGTAAATCCCCCCAAAACCAAAATCTCAATTTTTCTAGCTCTAGCTAGTTTCCTTTGATTTCAAAAGGATGTACATTGCATAAATAGATGTATTTCTACCACTTTCCTACCCTTGTATCCTTAGATAGGAGATTTGCTTCAAATGAAACACTCAAGTTAGGGTTCTTATGCTAGGCCGGACTAGTCCGGCGTCCAGATGCGGACAAGTCCGGTCCACCGGACTAGTCCGCACTCTGAAACCGGACAAGTCCGGTCTGTGACAGCTGAACTCCTACATTCCCATTTGAAGTAGATAATGCGTCCGTTTACATCTAATCCTTAAACTCCTTATCAGGCATCATGTCTTCAGGATCAGATGACGGCTCTTTTCACATTGACGAAGAAGTTCAACGTGAAAGAGTAAGGAGAGCTAAGGAGGGAGTGATGAAGAAGAGACATGATGTCAATGCTCACTCTCCACCCTCTGACGACAATCTACCTAAGAAGAGGAAAGTCATTATCAAAAGGCCTCAAAGGAAAGATGCTGCTGAGGGCTCGTCAGGGCCAAGAAGAGTTCTCAATAAAGGGAAGGGACTTGCTAGTGGCCCCATTGGGCCTCTGAAATTAAAAAATCCCGTTCACCGCAACAGGCAGCCTTCAAGTGAGGATTTCACTGGAAAAGGGAACGAGCTAGCTGATAACTTCAGGAAGATTGAAGTGTATGGCCGATCTAAACAATGTTCTGATCCTAGGTTCTGGAGCAACTTCCATGCAGACTACTACGAGCACGTGTACATGAAGATAAAGAATCCCGTAGTAGAGAGTCAATGGCTGAATGTTGACTACCTGAAGTCGAAGAAGTATCCCGCCTTTCGTGAGATGGTGGAGGCCTTAGAGAGGCACGGCCTGACGGACCTGCTATCCTTTGAGTATGACTGGAACAATGAAGTCATTACCCAATTTTACTCCACTCTCTACTTTGCTCGGGATGATGGAGACAGTCTTACTTGGATGACTCATGGTTCAAGGTATAGTGTCACGTATGATGAATTTGCTAGGATTCTTCACCTCCAAAACACTTTGGATCATGAACTGGTCATCCATAATTTGAAACCCCTGGAGAAGGAAGAGCTTGAGTTTCTCTATGATACAAGGATGCCATATGTTCCTCCCACCATCAAATATCTAAAGCCTTTATTTGTGGTCCTAAATAGAGTCTTGAGAAAGACGATAGCTCCGAAGGATGGAGATGCAGGAACTATACAAGGAACCTTGAGGACTCTCATGAAGGTCATTAGTGGGAGGAGACCATTCAATGTCTTTGAGTATATCTACAACGACATTGTGAACATCTCAATTACCCCTAATAGGTCCTGTGGATACGCACCGTATATCATGTACATGATTGAGAAAGTGACGGGACTCGAGTTTGTCAAGGATGTCAAGCATGCGGGGTTGAAGCCGAAAAAACCCACCGAGTACACTCTCCCTCCGGCTCCAGCTGCCCCGTCCTCTCCACCAGTGGAGAGGAGATCAAAGCAAGCTCATGATGACACTAGGTCTGCAGCTGCTCCTCCTGGTTCTCCACCTGCCCAAGAATCATCTAGCGGCATCCTCAAGATGCTCTCCTCTATCTTTGCCTGCTGCCGTAAGATTGAAGACAGGCAACGCAAAGAAAAACTTGCAAGAAAGAGACATCAACAGTACGTTAATGCAAATATCAAGTCTATCTGTGCAAATCTTGAGATTGAGCCTGTTGGATCACCGCCCGCCTCCGAGGACTCAGAGGAAGATCCTGCTCCTGTGGATGCTGAAGATGAAGATCAGACTGAAACTGACGGAGGAGACAGCGATGAGTGATTTCCCTCAATTTTTCCCTTTTTGGTGTCTTGATGCCAAAGGGGGAGAGATTGAGATGGAAGATTGAGATTAGACTTGGACCTTTTCTATCTAGTATTAGTCATTCAGATCTCTTGTGATCAAGGACATGTACCTATTTTTTAAATCTTGTAATGCACTATTTCTTTTCTTATGTGTGATGTACTATGCTCTAATGCCCACTTACATGTTCACTACTGTTTGTCTTTAATTTAGCACATTTTGTTTATCACACACCTGTGAGGCACCCCACCATAAGGTGTGTACATATGTGAGAAGTTTTTTTGTGAATTCTTTATTGTTCTCATGTGTACGCACCTTATGAAAATCAACCTTTTATTCTCAATTGTGATATCTCAAATGGTTGTCATCAATCACCAAAAAGGGGGAGATTGTAAGTGCATCTAGGATATCTCTTGTGGGTTTTGGCTAATTGATGACGAACATATGAGATCCTAATGAAACTATTAAGATGATTGCAGGATAAACAAAGTGAACTGGCTCGGCACACACACAAAAAGGTGAAAAATAGAGTGGTGCCCGAAAAGGAAGAAGTTAGTGGAATTTAGAGAAGCAAAGTAGATATAAATGTATAGGTTGTGTGTGAGAGAGACACATCCCAAGAGCTCATGACTTTGCGTAAGGGTAAGGGGTTTAAAAATCAACTAAAATCCACTGAAAACCGGACTAGTCCGTTCATGGACCGGACTAGTCCGTTTAACTTTCTGAAAGACGCAAACATAGTGCACCGGACTAGTCCGCCTTGTGAACCGGACTAGTCCGGTCAGCTCATTGGAACGCAACCGGACAAGTCCGGTTTTACACCGGACTAGTCCGGTCATGTCTCTATTGTCCTCTTTAGAGGACTACGGACTAGTCCATCCAAGCGACATGACTAGTCCGCTAAAGTTTCTGAAACCTCATCTCACATAGCACCGGACAAGTCCGGTTTGTGGACCGGACTAGTCTGGTTAACCCACTGGAAGTAGGCCGGACAAGTCCGATCATATACCAGACTAGTCCGGTAGTAGGTTTAACAACGGTAACTTTTTGGGAAAGCCTATAAAAAGAGGTCCTTCTTCTTTTCCCTAAGAAGACACGACTCATACTGTCAAAAACTGAAACCCTAGCGCCGCCACCTGTCCCAAGAGCCCAAAAACACGTCTCCCCACACATCTAAGATGCAAAAAGGTGAAGATCAATAAAATACTTGGATTTGGGATTGGGAGATCGTCGTTCCTTCATTGTGAGCTCTTGGGGTTTGATCTCTCTACACTCATATTCTGCATTGTAATCTTTTTGAGTGTATTTGATCAACTTCTCATTGTAATTCTTGTGGGAGCCCTCAACGTGTGAGGTTGCCCCATAAAAATGGTGATTATACTTGATAGTGAAGTCAAGTCGACCTGTGTGGTGACTTGAAGAGGGAAAGGGTTGGGAACCCGGCTCTGTGTGAGCTTCCTCAACGAGGACGTAGATCTCTTGGTGAGATCGAACCTCGGTAAAAATTCGTGTCTTTTGTCTCTCATTTGTTTTACATATTGACACATTAGATTACTAGTTTGCTAGTCATCGTTTGAGTTCTTTACAAGTTTGCACGTGCATCCATACAATAAATTTAAGTTATAAAAACTGTTGTTCTTATTCCGCTGCTATAAGATAAAACTTGTGAGACACACTTAATCAACTCAAATAATTCAGCACACCGGACTAGTCCGCCCACACAACCGGACTAGTCCGGTCAGTCAAATTTCTGACAACTTTATTAAGTGTGCAGGAATTCTTTAAAGGCCTATTCACCCCCCTCTAGGCCACATACACGGGCTGAACGTGAACTTGATGCGTAGTCTACGCCCGTGAGTGTAGACTGAACATATTTTGTTGTAAAAGTGTTCATAAACCTATTTATATAATAAAAATTTGCTTCTGCTTTGTATCTTTGAGGTGCGTTACCCAGTGCTGTGCAACGCAGTACCCCTCAGCATGATCCTGACTCGACAAGGCCGTTGGGGTCGTGTCAACAACCCACCAATTTTTCAGACTTGGGTGAGAATAACTTAAATAGTACACTTATTCCACTTGATGCGCGAGTACAACATTGTTGTTATGGGACGTATACCATGAGTTGTGGTTGACCTACACCATTCCAAAATCATCCACTCTCTTGCCCAATTTTGGATCAAACCAGCGACAGTCAAAAAACACAATCTTTAGTTCTCACGGACCGCCAAATGTGTACTCAATTATTTTTTGAAGAACGCTGTAGTATTCATTCACTTCTCCACTACCCTCTGCTACCATCAATAATACTCCACTGTTTGATGTGGCTGCAAGTGGACGATTCACTTCTAAACTTGTCATTCGAAAACGGTATCCGTTGATGTCATATCGATTAAATTCCCTTGCTTTCAATTGACCATGTGACATCTGTCATAAGTCATCAGAGATGTTGACATCATTCATACACTACATATATAACAATAGATAAAGTTAGTAACTACATGATAAGCATGTGAACTATAGTTGAAGATCAAAGGAAGGATAGAAACATTACATGTCCACGGAACCAGTTCACAAAGTTTGGGTCACCGTTTATGCCTTGCTGACGTAGCTTATCCAATTAACTTTCTCGAGAAGATGCCCAATACAACTTGTCAAACACTTCAAATATGGTAACACTCCCTCCATGTTGAAGTACATGTAAAGCACGGTGTAGTTCCTCTCTTGTTCCGAAACATAATGAGAAGTGGCAGCCCCAACACCTTTACCCTTTCAATGGAAAATCTTAAGCTCAGTCATCGGTTGCTCTTCCACATTATGATATAGTGTCGTAGATGCATTCACGTTGTTGGCACATGAGAAATATTTGGTAGAGAAGTTTGTAATCTCTTTAGCTGCAAATGCCTCTGTAATACACCCCTCAACTATTGCGCAATGTAGCCCTAAGTTTTTTCAAATCTCTTTCTTGACTATACATCCACCTGAATTGTGCAGGTCCTGCTACCAACGCTTCA
The DNA here is from genome assembly GCA_030760725.1 of Neostapfia colusana. Classification (NCBI taxonomy): domain Eukaryota; kingdom Viridiplantae; phylum Streptophyta; class Magnoliopsida; order Poales; family Poaceae; genus Neostapfia; species Neostapfia colusana. The sequence goes on along the minus strand of JASWHV010000005.1, from coordinate 2,027,445 downwards.
TAAGGTAAATGCACCAGCAAATGTTGCATAACATTTATAAACTCAGGCGGAGACACTTTTTCCATCTTATATACAAGCACAACGATTTCTTTCTCCCACCGCCGCATCATCTTCTTAGATACTTCCTTAGCACATATCTGCCGATAAAAGTAGCTAAGTTCAGCAAATATCTTCCACAAATCGGGTTTGAAGTAGCCATGTAACATTACCGAAACAAGTTTTCCATCATAATATGGCAATCATGACTCTTCAGCCCATTAAGTTTATCGGTGCTCAAATTAACACATCATTTTATGTTGGCTGCATAGCGGTCTGGAAACTTTAATGTTTTCAACCAACTAAGTATTTGCTTTCTTTCTTCTGGCTTGACACGGTATGGAGCTCGTGACCTACATTCATTTCCGCTTGCATTTGTTCTAACCTCAAGCCCAGGGCGATCACAAAGATCAGCTAAGTTTTTCCTCACATTCAAATTATCTTTGGTTTGACCGGTAAAATCAAAACACATACTTATAATGCTTTCAACGACATTACGATCCTAGGGCATCAAATCTTTGTTGTGTGGTAAAAGCAGCACCTTTGCATATGGTAGCTCCCAAAGAAAAGAAATATGAGTCCAGTTGTGTTCTTTACCATACCATTTGAACCCACCTTCTGCAAACTCTTTTAACTTTGCATGCCATGCCATTTTTTGTTCGCCTGTCAATCGACGAGGTTGTCCTTTTGTAAACATTCTGCCTTTTTAGAATGATTGTGTATCGTTGCTGAAAGGATGGTTTGAAGGAAGGCATCGTCGATGGCAATCAAAGAAACTGACTTTTTTTCCATACTTTAGTCTGATCGCATCAGTTTCAGCCATACATATGCGACAACACAATTGTCTGTGGACACACCAACCAGCCCAAACGCCATATGCCAACAAATCATGGATTGACCATAGATACGTGGAACGTAAGGTAAATTCATATTTTAGATGACTATCATATGCCTTTACCCCTTGCCATAGCTCTTTCAGCTATTCAATCAATAGCTGCATAAACACATTGATTCTTTTTCCTGGATGTTTATGACCAGGAATGATGGCTGCGTGGAATATATATCCTTATTTCAGACACATGTCGGGAGGGAGATTGTAGGGCATGATAAAAACAGGCCAACAAGAGTATGAGTTGTTACTGGTGCTTAAAGGAGTGAAGCAATCTGTTGACAAACCAAGACGAACATTTATGGGGTCTCTTGCAAACGCCGGATCAAAATGGTCTAGAGCTTGCCACGTCTTCTGAAGGATGTGCCATAACATCTTTGTCATCAGTCTCACGTATCCCTTCAGAATGCCACCTCATCTGCTTCGTTGTCTCTTAGGACAGAAACAACCGTCTAAGCCTTGACATGATAGGCATGTAACGAAGTTTTTTTATTGGTACCTTTGTAGTTATTTCCTCTCCATCATCACTCAGGACCTCCACGTATCTAAATGAATTGCAATGCATACAATGAGTATCGTGTTTGTGTTCCTTCCAAAACAGCATACAATTATTCTCGCACGCATCAATCTTCTCATAATTCATGCCCAGACCGGCCAAAAGCTTCTTAGATTGGTATAGGTCTTTCGGCATCTTATGATTTGACGGAAGGAGATAACTGATCAACTTCAAAATACCATTGCAGCAATTGTTTACGAAATTGTACTTGGACTTCATCGCCATAAGTCGTGTGACCGCCTGCAGAACAGTCACATTGGTGCCTTCATGCACATTTTCATCTGAGGCGGCAAGAAGCCTGTAAAATTTCTGCACCTTCTCCGGCGGTCACTGCTCTTTATACTCTCTACCAACGCCCGCTATCATCTCATCCATTTGATCTTCATCCTCGTTTCTGTCCGACTCACCGGCATGCTCCATCTCCCCATGCTTGCACCACACTAGGTAGTCAGGCATAAATCCGTGCTTGCAATGGTGCGACTCCATTTCAGACCTATACAGACGTCGACGATTCTGGCAATTACTACATGGACACTTCACAACACGACCACCACTAGTAAAAGCTTGGTTCTCGAAAAAAATTGCAATATGAGTCCATTCCATAGTGTGCGGTCATCACCCATTTTCAAAACTACAACAAACCGATATATATATCAATGAACGAAGAACTATTAGGTGACGTAAATCATATCAATATATATGAGACATGTCGTTCTTTCATAGGTGACGAAACGTAGACTCACTACATTGGCTTATGATTTGAAACCCTATTAGTTTCTAAACCTATTCAATCTACTCACACACACGTGATAAACTAACTAAATTTCCGATTAAACTACATACATATATATATATATGGATCAAATACAATTTTAAGAAACTTCGAAGTAATGGATTTTACACAAGTTAATCTAATAATTAAAAATTAAATTTTGCAAGTAAATTTAGGTTAATCTACATACATATGGAAAATACAATTTATAAAGCTTTAAACTAATGGATTTTACACAAGTTAGTCTAATAAATAAACATTGAATTTGTAAGTAAATTTAGTTAGAATTATACCTTGTTTGTCGGGTAGACCGCGGATGACGGGACGATGGAGTGGGGCGCTGCCTCACCGATGGAGGCCGAGAAACTGCGCAGCCTCACCGCCGCTGCAGGGCGAGGCGCGAGCCGGGGAAGCGCCGGATGGATCGGAGGACAGGGAGCGGGAGAGGTGCCGGAGGACCGAGCGGGGAGGCGCCGAAGGACCCAGGCGGTGGAGGCCGGAGAGGCGCTGGAGAGCAGGGAGCGGGGAGGCGCGCGGCCGCGCCGCGACCAAGGCGGCAGCGGCGGACATGCGTTGGAGAGCCGGGAGCGGGGAGGCGCGCGGCCGGCGGAGCAGCGCGCGGCTGCGGCGCAACGAAGGCGGTGGCGGCGGCGAGACGAAGGCGGCGCTGGATCGATCGGGACACGAGTTGTAAAGCCAGACGCGAGAACTAGGGTGGAAAGTCGATTTGGTCGCCGGGCCCACACCTATAGCCGTCAGCCAGGGCTCTCCTGTCGACGGTTATAATTATAGCCGTGGTTAGGGCTGGTCGGCTGACGGTTATAGTTATAGCCGTCGGTTTCTATGGCCTGACCGACTCCTTTAACTTATGGTTGTCGGCCGGTGCTGGGGTACCGACGGCTTTAGTTATTGCTATCGGTTTGTTCTGTGCAACCGACGGCTATAAATTTATAACTGTCGGGTAGATTGAACCGACGGCTCTACGTGAATTTTTTCCGACGGCCTCGACGGCTATATTCACACCGACGGTCTATTGTTCATTTCTTGTAGTGTACCCACGCCGAAGTTCACCCACACACAACGATCAACTTGTTTCAAACTAACTAACTCACGCCACTAACTGACCCCGACAAGGATTACATCAACACCGCTGTGGTTTGTGGGCTGTGGCGGTTTGTCTGTGCACCCTGTTCTGGACTTTGCAACCCGGCTCTGGGTATTACAGGACTTTGCTACCAGGACTCCGGAGCTCCAGACCTCCAGTCTGTTGGTCACATTTGTCAGTGTACATTTGCTGGCAGTTTTTTTACAGCATAACGTGTAACGCGGCCTTTTTCACCTTTTTCAGAATAGAAGTGAAAGAACCTGGAGGATCAGTCCCAGTTTATTTACAGCATGATCGAAGGAATCAACTGAAGGAGCTTTACGTGCTTCAACTTCTATGGCCCCAGACAGCTTGAACATGCTTTTATGAAATGTTGTTAAACAAAGGGACAAGATAGTTACTGATTCGGAAATATCCTTGGATACAGGGCTCAGTTAGATCATAGAAAGAACAAAATTATACTATTACAATGAAGGAATGAGCCGAGTACAGGGGAAAAACACCAAAACTGAATCAACTCTTTTTTTTTGGATCTATCATGTGCAGAATCTTATCTTCCTTTGCTCCAGTTACACACTGTCCAAACCAAAAAATGCAGCACTGCATGCATGCACTGCTTTCACCAGTGGACCCCTCGCTTCACCAACAATGCAGCAGGGAGCACTGTGTGTTTGTGTGTGGCCCTGTTATCCCTGTTGGGTGGTGCAGGAGAGAAGCCAAAAGAGTGTAGCAGAGGCAAGCTTCAGTGGTGGTGCTGCAGGCTGCAGACTGTCGAGTGTTCATGCTCGTGCTTGCAATTGTCCTGGCTGCCTTTTCATTGTCCTCCTTTTTGCTGTTCATTTCTAACCAAGCTCGTGAAATAAATGCATGATATTTCTATAGACTCTTGCAGTGAATCAACTAAAAACTTCGATTATGTGCATGTGCAGGTTCATCAGTTAACGGACGTCTTTCTTTTGACGCATGAAAAGGGAAGGGAAGAAAAGTGGGGAGAAAGCGTAGAAGATAAAAAAGAACAAAGAGTGACGCCGGGACTGCCAACATGTGCACACATTGGATGGTAATCTTAGTCCTTTGTTGTCTCTAGATGCTAGCACTAGTAGTGTTTACCAAATCAATCAACCTTCTTTTCAAACTTATTACTGTGGACTCCAAACTGGTAACAGATGTTTTGTCGGCCAACATTCAGAAACACAGTCCCCTCAAAAAGAAAAAAACATTCAGAAACATAGGTAATTCCATGAGAGATGCTGGTCACCTGCCTGTCACTTCCAATCAGCAAAAGCTGTGGAGTGAAAAGGGAGCTACGCACTGGTGGGCGGTGGTTAGGAAAGGAACAAACAAAGCTACCCAAGGTTACGCAGAGCCGCCGCCAGTGACCTCACTCTACTACTAGCAGTGAATGAAAGGTCAGGTGAAAAGAAACGGCTGCCCTGAAATCCAGTAACATGTTCCTCCATTTAGCTATCAGTGACTTGCAGCCTTGTTAACAGAATTCGATATACCCTGCTTATAGGAACGCGTCGCTGAAGGTGCTTGCTGACACTAGGAGGCCTGAATTCCTCGGCACATGGAGGGCAGCGACCTTGGAAAGCTGCATGCACCTCACCAGCTCAGCCACTGCAACGCACACCTCACACTAGCGAGCAGCTCGTGCCCTGAAAGTTTACTGGGTGGCTGCCACCCATGCACTTGACGCCCACTACAAAAGGGAGAGGGGTGGGTTAGGATTATAGAGAGGTTGGGGACATGAACAGTAGCACGTGGGAGTGGTAGTAAAATGATGGGAAGCATGAGTACGTGGGGTGCTCATCTCGAGGCAATTATACTCTGGTCCTCGGAGAGGGAAAAACTGGTGAGCTGACGCGCAACAAGCAGCACACTTCAACCACCAGAATACAGGTCCATTCGTTGCTAGTACTACGATGTTGTCAATCTTTCAGTGCCATACAGAACACTGCCATGTAGGAGGAGCAGTAGAATGTATATAATCTTCAGGTTGTTTAGGCCTCCTGCTTACTGAAGAAGCGAAGCTGGGGAGCAACGAGACAACCGAGCCACACCAGTGCTGCGCAGATACAGACACGGCTCTATAACTGCAACGCCAGAAGCAGCCTTCTTCTTGTAAATTTATAATCCTGCTACTGATTCAGGCAAGCTCCAAAAGAAGATGGAGGCTTCTTGCAACGGCGTCAGACCAATCATTGTCTGCTTTGTTGCCTTCCTCGTCCTTCTCGTCTCCTCCCCCTCCTCCTTCCCCGTGTCGGCAGCTTCGGCTAGAGGTGGCGGCAATGGCGCGCGGGTGGCGTTCCGGTCCAAAGAGGAGCTGCTCGGGTGGCAGAGGATCGAGGCCCAGCTTGCCAGGGTCAGGAACGCCTCTGTCAAGACCATCCAGGTGCGGTTCGTTCTTCCACGTAATGATCGCGCCAGCATTGCTGCATCGCTTTATTGACAGATTCAGTTACTTTTCTTGTCGGTGGGCTTGCTTACTCGGTGAATCAATTTGCAGAGTCCTGATGGCGATGTCATCGACTGCGTGCCAACGCACCTGCAACCCGCGTTCGAGCATCCCAAGCTGCGAGGCCACAAGCCAGAGGTTACTGGAACAACGAGCGAGCCGTGTCTGAATTCTGAAAACGTGTAGCGTGTTCTTACTCGATCGAGACTTCTGTGCGCGTTGTATACATGCAGAGTGAACCTGTAGAGAGGCCGAGGCTTACCGCGGCGGTGGCGGGTGACGGCGACGAGCAGAGCCTGCCGCAGACGTGGACGCGCTCCGGCGAGCCATGCCCGGAGGGGACGATACCGGTGCGACGGACGACGGAGAACGACGTTCTCAGAGCCAGCTCGGCCCGGCGGTTCGGGATGAAGGCGCGCGGCAGCGGCGGCTTCGCGCGGCGCGATTCCACCGCCGGCGGCCATGAGGTCAGTCACCCCACCTCGCCACCAGACCAGTTACGGTCACCAGTCGCCCGGACATGGTCACCGGTGATCATCTTGCTCGCTCGGACATGGTCATCGATTGGACACTGGTACAGACAACGGTTACGAGGTGCATTGTGTAGTGCAGCACGCGGTGGGGTACGTGGCGGGCGGTTCCTTCTACGGCGCCAAGGCGAGCCTGAACGTGTGGCCGGCGCAGGTGGCTTCGCCGGCGGAGTTCAGCCTCTCGCAGATCTGGGTCATCTCCGGCGCCTTCGGAAGCGACCTCAACACCATCGAAGCTGGGTGGCAGGTCGGTCCGTTCCTCCTATGTCCACCGCGTTTTTTTCTCCCGTCTCAAAACACTGCGTTTCTGAATGTTCAGGTTCAAGCCTAGTTTCAGATGTTCAGGTCAGGATTACTCTGTAGTCTCAAGTTACCATGTCCTTGTTTGTAATCTTACTGCAAGTTAGGCCCGTTCTTTCCACGATATTTCGCAAATTTGGCAATCATCAAACTAGTACCCTGTGTGTGTCATCTCAAATATCTGGATCAATAAAAAAGTTCTGCCATTTCTTTTCAGGTAAGCCCTCAGCTGTACGGTGACAACAACCCAAGGTTCTTCACGTACTGGACAGTAAGCTCACTGATCCTTCATCATCGACGCATTACGTAAAACATGAAATAAAAAAATTTGGAGAATGGGACCAGCAGATTCTTTTTTTTTTGAAAGCCTCGGCTAAAGTCGGATATATTATAGTAGGAGGGGACCAGCAGATTCTAATCTAGTGTGCAAATGCAGAACGATGCTTACCAGGAGACCGGTTGCTACAACCTGTATTGCTCGGGCTTCGTCCAGATCAGCAACCGGATCGCCGTCGGCGCCGCCATCACGCCGGTGTCATCCTACAACGGCCGGCAGTTCGACATCACCATCCTCATCTGGAAGGTACCAGCCATATCTCTTCTCCTCCAATGAACACCTTGCGGTTTGCAACGACTGATCGAGGCGTTGCAGGATCCGAAGCAGGGCCACTGGTGGCTGCAGCTGGGCGGCGCGCTGGTGGGGTACTGGCCGTCGCCGCTGTTCACGCACCTGGGCGCACGCGCCGACATGGTGCAGTTCGGCGGCGAGGTGGCGGCGTCGCCGGGCGCGCCGCACACGCCCACGCAGATGGGCAGCGGGCGGTTCGCCGGCGAGGGGTACACGCGCGCGGCCTACTTCCGCAATGCGCAGGTCGTCGACTGGGACAACAGCCTCGTCTCGGCCACCGGGTTTCGGCTCCTAGCCGGCCGTCCCGGGTGCTACGACATCGCCGGCGGCAGCGGCGGCGCGTGGGGCACCTACTTCTACTACGGCGGGCCCGGCAGGAACGCCCGGTGCCCGTAGCCATTAAACGGAACGGTGTTCACTGAAGCACGAACAACAGATGCTGATTCCAACAAATATACATGAACTTAATTAGTTAAAGCTTTGATCTTTTTTCCATCTTCATGTATACGTCTTATATATTAGTCTCGTGTATCTTTTTATTGAGTTTTTGTTTAGTTTTTTTTTGCCATTGTACGTGTTCGTGTTTGTCATCTTTTCTATATATGTCGTCGGAGCCGATGCAGGAACATTCAAAGCCCCTATTGGAAGGTCGAATTACCTCGCATTTCTGCAATTTAACCGGTTCTTGCAAAGTTTTGTGAAACTAGGGGTGTGAGAAATCGAACAGTGCGCCATAGTAAAAGATTTAAAAATTAAATCAATGCACCATTTTGTACACACATGGATGTAGGGAAATTCCTTGATGCTTGCATGTACTGATGATCCATACACACGACGTGCTAGACTTAATATAATGTTACGACTACAACCATATCATCATCGAGGTTGGTTCTTACAAAGGCAAAAGAATCTTATCAGTCATGAACACGTTCCTTGCAAAAGCAACAGTGAAAAAACAAAGATGTTTCATGTTGTATCAATATATCGCTAGCAATAAGCAAAATCTTTGGGGCAATACACTTACCAACATACCAATAGCATTACTCCATTATGGTATGCATGAACTTTTGATCAACGTCAAAGTTACATGGAAACAAAAGCACACTTGCATGCAAAACACCTTGAACCTAGAGATAAAACTTTAGTGGTTAACCCAAGGCGCTCTATAGAAAACCATGGCCCTGGTACCAAATGTAAGCAAATATTTTCAGGAGCTCTACAAGATCGTTAAGACAAATTGATCCAACCGAATAAAGCAAGAATAAACTTTTTTGTGTGTGTGCACCACTAATCCATTCATGTGTCACAACTCACATCGCACAGACCCACCTGCTACCATCTGTGGCGCTCTATATCTTGGAGGTGTTTCTGTCCTCACTTGCTTCTATCTTTTATTATTCCTTGATAATGAGGAGAACAAACTTTCATATGTGTATTATATTTCATATGCGTACTTCTATTATTCTAATAATCTATCATGTTTGTTATGTAGCTACTCTTGCATTCATTGATGTGCTTGCTTTCTGGCCTGCTGTGTTGATATGATCCCGTGAATTAGCCATATGCTCCTACGTACGTCCGTGGTCCGACCAACAAACAAGACACTTAATGCATGAGTTTTTTTTTCAAATTTAATTCATGAAAAATCCATGCAACTTAAGCTTAGCATTAGTAGTCCAATTTATTAGCATATGCAAGCTTTGAGAGAGGAGAGGGTATCTCGATCCAAAGGTTCTATTTCTTTTAGTGTAGCATACACATATTTTGTGAAATAAATCTTACAAGATACAGACAGATCTCCATATAAGTGAGTGAGACCAGAAGCAGCCGTCGGCTTCTAGTCTTTTCCTCTTGTGCATTACGATCCTGCTACGAAACTGAGGCAGCTCGAAACGACGACGATGGCGGCTTCATCTTGTATCGACGGCATCAGAAGCGGCCGCGGCGGCGGCCCGATCATTGTCTTCCTTGTTGCCTTCTTCGTCCTCCTCGTCTCCTTCGCCCCCGCATCATCAGCAGCCTCGGCCGGAGTCGGCGGCGGCGGCGGCGGCAATGGCACGCGGGTGGCGTTCCGGTCCACCAAGGAGCTGCTCGCGTTGCAGAGGATCGAGGCGCAGCTAGCTAGGCTCAGGAATGCTTCCATCAAGACCATCCAGGTACACGTTCGTTCTCCCACCTGATTGCTTGTTGGCTCGCGTTGCTGCATTTTCTGTAACTGGCAAGAGTGACTGTTCTTGCCGGTGGCCTTGCATACTTGGAGAATCCGATCGATTTTGCAGAGTCCTGACGATGGCGATGTCATCGACTGTGTGCCCACGCACCTGCAGCCCGCGTTCGAGCATCCCAAGCTGCGAGGCCAGAAGCCACAGGTAACTACTGATGCAACGAGCGTCGACGTCGAGCTCTATCGCGACGTATACTCCGGAGATTGTGCAACGCCCAACCGACCGCGCCTCATGTGTTCTTCACAGAGTGAACCTGTAGAGAGGCCGAGGATCCCTGCTGCCCGTGGTCGTGGCGATGCTGATGCCGCGGCGACGGCAGAAGAAGATGGCGGCGAGGAGCAGAGCCTGTCACAGGCGTGGACGCGCTCCGGCGAGTCGTGCCCGGAGGGGACGGTACCGATGCGGCGGACCACAGAGGGCGACGTTTCCAGAGCCAGCTCGATCAGGCGTTTCGGGATGAAGGGACGCGGTAGCGGCGCCGCCTTCGCGCGGCGGCCCGGCTACACCGGCGACCGCCATAAGCATGAGGTCGATCGGCGGTCACCTCACCTGGCCACCACTGCAAATTTATTCTTGGCCGTGCATGCATGGAAACGCTGACGATGTCGTCAGGAAACCACACATGTGCCAAGTTTTCAGAAACAAAACAGCGTCAATGATTGCATGATGTTCTGCTTCGTTCTATCATCTGTGCTGTGTGCAGCACGCGATCGGGTATGTATCAGGCGGTCCGTTCTACGGCGCCAAGGCGACCCTGAACGTGTGGACGCCGCGGGTGGTGTCCCCGGTGGAGTTCAGCCTCTCGCAGATATGGGTCATCTCCAGCACCTTTCGCTTCAACTTCAACACCATCGAAGCAGGGTGGCAGGTCTTTCTATTGTTTATCACATTCGTTCTCCTTTTTCCATTTTTCTTTTTTTTTCTCATCTTGAAATTCTGCGTTTCTGAAAACTAGCTAGCACGATCTTTATCTATGAATGTTCGGACCTTTGGTCTTCCTTCAGACGCACAGGCGCACGCACACACATCGTGCACACACGCAGTGGGTGTATATATATATATATATATATATATATATATATATATATATATATATAAAGAGAGAGAGATAATGCAATATAACCATCGATTATATTATACACAATCTATTCTTGTTCAGGTTGCCTATGTGCAATCGGAGTTTCTAGGTGGGAAAGATCCCACTAATGACTATCACAAAATAAGGATGGTCGTTCTACCAATTCATCTACTCTAGACAATGAGATTGCTGTCGCATTTCTCTGGCTACAATGTTGATGCCTATTTACCTAAGTGGTGGTATACCCCATGTTCGGTCCTTTTCACGTGATTTACGGTCTAAGTTACCATCGTCTCCACCACCTCTAGGTTGCCACCACTATATATGTTGCACATCTCAGGTGAGGAAGGTTGTGTTTGCAACACTAAAAGTGCCATCCAATGAGTTCATTAGTTGCTAACTTTCGGGATGAAGGGACGCGGTAGCGGCGCCGCCTTCGCGCGGCGGCCCGGCTACACCGGCGACCGCCATAAGCATGAGGTCGATCGGCGGTCACCTCACCTGGCCACCACTGCAAATTTATTCTTGGCCGTGCATGCATGGAAACGCTGACGATGTCGTCAGGAAACCACACATGTGCCAAGTTTTCAGAAACAAAACAGCGTCAATGATTGCATGATGTTCTGCTTCGTTCTATCATCTGTGCTGTGTGCAGCACGCGATCGGGTATGTTTCAGGCGGTCCGTTCTACGGCGCCAAGGCGACCCTGAACGTGTGGACGCCGCGGGTGGTGTCCCCGGTGGAGTTCAGCCTCTCGCAGATATGGGTCATCTCCAGCACCTTTCGCTTCAACTTCAACACCATCGAAGCAGGGTGGCAGGTCTTTCTATTGTTTATCACATTCGTTCTCCTTTTTCCATTTTTCTTTTTTTTCTCATCTTGAAATTCTGCGTTTCTGAAAACTAGCTAGCACGATCTTTATCTATGAATGTTCGGACCTTTGGTCTTCCTTCAGACGCACAGGCGCACGCACACACATCGTGCACACACGCAGTGGGTGTATATATATATATATATATATATATATATATATATATATATATATATATATATATATATAAAGAGAGAGAGATAATGCAATATAACCATCGATTATATTATACACAATCTATTCTTGTTCAGGTTGTCTATGTGCAATCGGAGTTTCTAGGTGGGAAAGATCCCACTAATGACTATCACAAAATAAGGATGGTCGTTCTACCAATTCATCTACTCTAGACAATGAGATTGCTGTCGCATTTCTCTGGCTACAATGTTGATGCCTATTTACCTAAGTGGTGGTATACCCCATGTTCGGTCCTTTTCACGTGATTTACGGTCTAAGTTACCATCGTCTCCACCACCTCTAGGTTGCCACCACTATATATGTTGCACATCTCAGGTGAGGAAGGTTGTGTTTGCAACACTAAAAGTGCCATCCAATGAGTTCATTAGTTGCTAACTTTCTACATTCCTGTTGCTGGCCTAGATGGTTTGAACTAGCACCCTTCTCTGTCGACTGTTGTCTGTCATCACGTCCACCTAATTCTCAGATACATCAATATCAAAGGGTTATCATCCACATGTGCTATTCATAGTTTTCACTTCAGTCACCTTATCCATAGTAGAGCTACAACTACAAGAATTCCAGTTAGTTAGCTTCTATCTTTATCTTCTTTTTCAGTCTTACCATATTTATGATGCTCCCACTATGACTGCAAGAATGTTATGGTATACTATTTATTGATGACGTATATATTGACCAAGAGAAACAATATAATCTAATAAACATGTCATTACACAATTTTTCCTTCCTACCATGTAGTCACAAATATTAATTTGGATGTAAAAGATCAAATTACCACCATTTAGCCTCTCCTCCCTTTTCATCTGAATTAGTAGGTAGCGTGGCTAATATCAACAATTCGACTATAGCTACTATTGTGTTATTTTGGGATGCCTCGTTAACTGTGTCTAATCATTGCTATTTAGTTTTTTGTTTGTTTATTTTTGCAATAACATTATCAGAAATTATAAATTTCTATATATTTGGGCTCTATGATAAAGGTGTGTAATTTTAAAAAGTAAAGGCTATTCAGGACATTTTTTAACGATGGTGGTGTGGTTTTTTTTCATCGATTAATACGATAACTTCTAGTCTCTGGTAACGTGATAACTCCTTTTCATGATCAAATATTAAGATAACCTATGCAATTAGCATCAATTTACTATCCCTGTGATTTACTGGTTTAGGAACAAAAAATATCATTTCTTTTCTCAGGTAAGCCCCCAGATTTACGGAGATTACCGCCCAAGGTTCTTCATATACTGGACAGTAAGCTCTCAGTCTCAGTTTTACTTTAAATCTTGGAGCATGGGGCCCGAAAATGAAGATTTCTAATTTATTCGAAAATGCAAAATGCAGAACGATGCGTACCAGAAGACGGGTTGCTACAACCTGGGTTGCCCGGGCTTCGTCCAGACTACCAACCGGATCGCCATCGGCGCCGCCTTCTCGAGCACCTCGTCCTACCAAGGCCGGCAGGTCGACATCACCGTCCTCATCTGGAAGGTACCGTCGTTTCTGTTCTTCTCGACGATTTCAACTGCGTGTTGTGCGATTGCGCCATGATCGAAGCACGCATCGTGTTGCTTCATTCGGCGTTGCATGCTGCGCGTACGTGCAGGACCCGAGGCAGGGCAACTGGTGGCTGCAGCTGGGCGGCACGGTGGTGGGGTACTGGCCGTCGTCGCTGTTCACGCGCCTGGGCTCGGGCGCCGAACAGGTGCACTTCGGCGGCGAGGTGGCGGCGGCGGCGCCGCGGGCGCCGGGCGCGCCGCACACGCGCACGCAGATGGGCAGCGGCCGGTTCGCCCGGGAGGGATACTCGCGCGCGGCCTACGTCCGGAACCCGCAGGTTGTGGGCTCGGACAACACCTTCGTCCCTGCCACTGGGCTCCGGTTCGTCGCCGGCCGCCCTGGGTGCTACGACATCGGCGGCGGCAGCGGCGGCGCGTGGGACACCGCCTTCTACTACGGCGGGCCGGGCAGGAACATCCGGTGCCCCTAATTACTAAATAGCTTGAAACGGAACAGACGTGCTCTCACTGAAGCACCAAACTGCTAGCGGGCCCAGTCTGTCATTCCCGGTTGCTGAGTAGTAGGCTTTTGTGACCCGGAACTCGGTCGGGAATCCATCAGTTTGGTCGGCGAGATCGGCTGCTTTAGATGAGTCCACTTCGTCAGTCGGCACCTCTGCTTCGGCTCCCCCTCCGATCCCTGCCTTGCGCGCGTCTGCGTTGCATGACATCGTCGTGCTGGATACCACGCAGCGAGCTGCCACGTCCTTCATCACCGGCCGGTCCTCGAGGCGCGGGCTCGCGCACAACAGTGCGATGCCGAGAGCTTGAAGCATCGTCTCTTGGGCTTGCGCGTCTGACCGCCCTTGGAGCCTCGTGTGACGTGTGGATGATGATCTCCGTGGTTTCGCGCTTCCGGCGGAGGTGATCGCGCGCCCACTGCACCACGCTTTGCCCCTCGCCGAACACGCCGAGTCCAGTGGGCGTCGTCCGGTGATCATCTCCAGCAGCACCACCCCGAAGCTGTACACGTCGCTCTTGGTGGTGATCTTGGCCATGCATCCGTGATCCGTACTATGCGTGACTGCGTCGATGATGAAGATCGGTTGTAAGTAGCTTTTGATTGTCTGTAGTGGAGGAACTGTAGGGCTTGAAGCAGGAGGGCACAGACGGTTACCCAGAGCGATGTACCCGTAGGATCCGGGAAACGGCGGAGAGGACGAGTTGGCGCCCTCGTTGGGGAACCTGCCTAGGCCGACCGACGCCTTCTAGTGCCTGTGCCCTGATCCGTGTCCGTGCGTGTTACCGTTAGGATACAAAGCGACTCTTTTTTACTGAACGGGCTGTGTATAGAATCCGATACTTTTCATACACGGTTTGATTCAATAGGAGGCCTTTTCGGCCGTAGGATCTCGGCGACCCATTTTCAGGCCTAGGTGGCCTATGCCCGTCGCCCAAATTCCTCTCCATCTTAACAAGAGGCCCTGTGGTTGATCATGGGCTTTGCAGTGGAGAGAGCCTATGGGCTCATCCACGGTCCGGCCCAACATGTATTCAAGAATCACTTGCACGCGTAATTAATTCGATTATTTTCTTTATAATCAAATCACTTGCCTCCTTGACTCCTTCCTCAAGCATCTTGATAACACAAACAAGCTACCGTCTCCTCGGCCCCGATCGATCAGAGCTCTCATCCGCCGCGATGAACGCGTCGGAGTTCATGGACAAGCAGATCCAGGGCCTCGCTGCGTCGGGCTCCGGCGCCGCCGCCGCCGCCGGGTCCTCGCCCCCGGCCTCCGTCGTCAGCGGCGGGCTGGCCGATCTGATGGGCCCCGAGCCGCGGGAGGACGCGGAGAGCCGCCACGCGCGGCGGCCCGACCACGGCGGGTCCAACGTCGTTGGAGGCGCCGCCAGCGAGGAGGTGCTGCCCAGCTACGACTTCCAGCCCATCCGCCCCTCCGCGGCTGCCACCAGCGCCGTCCCCGCCGGCTCGCCCCCCGCCGCGGGCGCCTGGGGGTCGCTCGACTCCAAGGCCGCGTCCTCGGGCCTCAAGGTACTTTGCCTGCCTCCCTCGAGCCGATGGCTCAGCTGGTAGATACGTTCGTAGCGCTCGTCCAAACTGGTACGTGGAACAATTTTTCTCAAGATTATTTAGGTTGCGTGCTTCCTGTTCCTAGCGATGTCAGTTGAGCTAGGTGTATTTAACGTGGTAGCTCAGGATTCCGTTGGAAACGAAGGACTTGGTGCAGTCGATCACATGCTGTTTGCATCAGATATATAACAAATGAAAACAAGTAGCCCTTGTTGGCTCCGGTATTTATGGAAGTTGATGCCTACAGATTCTGACCCTAAAAATAGTACCAGCATGTGTCATTCTCTGTTCTTTTACCATCAACAGTATGGATGATGCCTTCGCGTTGCTAATTCTGTGGACAAAGCCATTAGCCCTCGATGGGAGTTGTGGGATGACGCTAAATAGTGGTACTAAGTTAATTTTCTCTAACTACTTTATTTTTATAGTCTCAGTCTTATTATGCTGCAGATGCTACCAGCACAATAACTTATGTATCAGTCTGTGTTCTTGAGCATTTTCTTTCCTTTGAAGTGCATTTTAATGTCTCTTTCTTTTCTGTGATTTGTTGGACATAAACTAATTTTTGCCTTCCTATTTTACCTTGCCTGGTATCATTAGTGAACTTCTATACATTATTGGAAAACCGTGTCTTTTAATGTGTTGACTTCCCTTATGCCTGTGCGTTCACCATTGTTGAACATTATGTTATATTGTTTACTGTATATAGCGTTCAAGTACTACATTAAAGATCCAGCTAATCATTCTCAAATTTAGCATTATATCTGTGTAGTGTGTAATGCACATTATTTTTGTGTTTCCAGCAAATCATGGGAACTATTTCTGAGCAGAAATTCTGGAAATTATTGATACAGTTTGTGCACTCTTTTTTTTGTGGTTACTGTTTAACTGTTAACATGCAGAACATGAATATCAATCCAATAATTCTGTCTGTAGTTCAAGATACAAATATCTTGTTCACGTGGTGCACTATTGTATGTAATTTCACAATTCACATGATCATAATTTGTATCAGTCCGTGCTTTTGTCTTCAGTTCTGTGGTTTGTACTTATTCTGTTTAACTTCTACCATGCAGACTGCTGGTGTATTGGAGCCTCATGTGCTAAAGAACATTAGTCACAAAGAAGAAAAAAGCAACTTCAGTGCAGTCACTATAGTGGATATTGATCGTACTATGAAGAAATATGCTGATAACCTTATGCATGCACTCGAAGGTGTAAGCTCATGGATTTCACAACTGGAGGACAGAACTTACCATCTTGAGAGCTCTGTTAGTGAGCTGAAGTTAACAATTGGTAACTACAATGGCAGCACTGATGGGAAACTGAGGCAATTTGAGAACACACTGCGAGAGGTTAGCTTCCATATATGGCCCCTTCCTCTTTTTCTCTGTCTCCATGTAATAGAATAGTTTCCCTTTATTTGTTTCCTTTACCCCTCCTTTTATTTTAGACCAGAGGCTCCTGGCCCCGCTTTTCATAGAAAGTAAAATAAGTCTGCTGGGGATACCAGCTTTGTAGAGTAAGCGCCAAAACAACCAATCTTGACATCAAGATCTCGGTCCTTTCTTATCCACTCTTGCTCCACACAGGTCATTAAGCTATGAACTACAACTTTAAAACTATTAGTTTTCTATTACATATCTAGCAATCAATATGGACAATCACAATTTACCCAACTCCTGCTGGTTCCATCCCTCCCGGAGCTTTTGCCTTGATCTTGTCTATGACTTGCACAAGCTTGTCCCTGTCCAGTCCAGCACTGAGGATCTTCCATCTCCGGATGAAGGAAATTAGTCTGTATACAATTGAACATGGTGAAGTAATTACCATTATCTTCTCTCTAAAGACCCACTCATTTCCATTTAGTCACAGCGTCCAAGTTCCAACAAGTCAACCCAAAAGGATAGATTAAATTTTTATTCTCCTAATCTCCTCTCCACCTAAAATACAACAACAACAACCAAGCCTTTATCCCAAGCCTATTGGGGTCGGCTAGACATGAAACCCAATATCAATGAAGTAAAAGAGAGGAAGAGATATAAGAACAAGGAAAAAAGAAAAAAGAAAAAAAAAGAAAAAAGAAAAAAAGAAAAAAAAGAAAAAGGAAAAAGAGAAAAGAGAAAAGAAATAAGAAAAAGGAAAAGAAAAAGAGAAAAGAAAAAAGAAAAAAAAAAGAAAAAAAAAACAAGACTACGATTCTGGCACATGAATTGCTACTTTCCATGCGGTCCTATCATGAGCTAAGTCTCTGGATACATTCCAATCTCTCAAATCTCGTTTTACCGCCTCCTCCCAGGTCAACCTTGGTCATCCTCTACCCCTCCTAATATTTTCTCTACCTCTTAAAATCCCACTGTTAACCGGTGCTTCTAGAGGTCTCCGTTGGATATGTCTAAACCACCTAAGTCGATGTTGGACTAACTTCTCTTCAATCGGCGCCACCCCTACCTTATCACGAATCGACTCATTCCTTATTTGGTCTCTTCTCGTGTGCCCGCACATCCACCATAGCATGCGCATCTCTGCGACACTCATTTGTTGGACATGTTGCCGTTTAGTTGGCCAACATTCCGCCCCATAGAGCATCGCGGGTCTGATCACCGTCCTATAGAACTTCCCTTTTAGCTTTTGTGGGACTTTCCTATCACATAGGATTCCAGAGGCTTGTCGTCATTTCATCCACCCTACCTTGATCCTGTAGCAAACATCCTCATCAATATCGCCATTGCTTTGTAACATTGATCCTAAGTATCGGAAAGAGTCCTTTCTAGGTACTATTTGTCCTTGTAGACTAACATTTCCCTCTTCACGACCAACACCACTAAAGTCACACCTCATATACTCGGTTTTAGTCTTACTAAGTCTAAACCCCTTGGACTCTAAGGTTTGTCTCCATAACTCTAATTTCTTATCAACACCATCTCTAGTTTCATCTACCAGCACTACATCATCAGCAAAGAGCATGCACCAAGGGATATCCCCTTGTATATCTTTCGACACCTCATCCATCACCAAGGAAAAGATGTATGGGCTCAAAGCTGATCCTTGATGTAGTCCTACCGTGATAGGAAATGCATCAGTTTCACTATCACTTACGTGCACACTTGTCCTAACATTATTGTACATATCCTTGATAAGGGTAATGTACTTTGTTGGCACTTTATGTTTCTCTAGTGCCCACCACATGACTGACCTTGGTGTCTTGTCGTACGCCTTCTCCAAGTCGATGAACACCATATGCAAGTCCTTTTTCTGCTCCCTATATCTCTCCATAAGTTGACGAAGCAAGAAAATCGCCTCCATTGTAGACCTCCCAGGCATAAAACCAAACTGGTTTTTAGGGACATTGGTCACTTTCCTCAGGCGGTGTTCAACCACTCTCTCCCAAAGCTTCATAGTATGACTCATAAGCTTAATACCTCGATAATTAGTACAACTTTGAATATCTCCTTTATTTTTGAAGATAGGTACTAATATACTTTTCCTCCATTCTTCAGGCATCTTGTTTGACCGAAAAATGTGGTTGAATAGCTTTGTGAGCCATACTATTGCGACGTCCCCAAGACATCTCCACACCTCAATAGGGACATCGTCAGGGCCGAGGGCCTTTCTCCTTTCATCCTTTTTAAGGCCTCCTTAACCTCAAACTCTTGTATCCTCCGCACGAACCACCTGTTGGAGTCATCAAAGGAGTCATCCAACTCAACCATAGTGCTCCCATTCCCATCATTGAATAGCCCATTAAAGTAATCACGCCATCTATTCTTAATCTCTTCATCCTTCACTAGAATGTGGTCAGTCTCATCTTTGATGCATTTAACTTGATTGAGATCCCTCATCTTTCTCTCGCGGATTTTTGCTACCTTGTATATGTCCTTTTCACCTTCTTTTGTCCCTAGTCTCTCATATAACTTATCATAGGCTTGTTCTATTGCCTTACTCACAACCCGCATTGCATTCTTCTTAACCTCTTTGTACTTAAGCATGTTGCTTGCGCTTCTATCATTATGCCAACTCTTGTAAATTCATTAAAATCCTACGCACTCTTCGAAATCCCTGGCCACTCTAAGCCATTTCTTATCACTCTCCACAGATATACCACCAAAGGACTCTGAAAATCAGATGATCTACTGTTTCCTCTTTGTTCCTTTAACCCCTCTTTTGCTTGAGAGTGGGAGCCAATGCCATGCTGAAATTCCAAATTTGTAGTTTCCAATAGTGAAGATGGGAGCAATTTGGTTTCCTGGGATGACTAGTCTCTTTATTTATCTCATATGTATGCTGCTCCTTGTTATATAACTTTTGAAAACTGAACCATGTGTACTAGCCTTTTACGTTTTTTTTTTCTTTTCCCTTTGGGTGTTTACATACGACAGATGTTCTGTTTGCAACAGTGTTTAAAAGGCATCACCTAGGTGATGCCTAGTCACCACCAAGGCGTCTAGATGCTCCGGCCTGGACGTCATGGCTGGTTGACTCACCTGGCCATCGCCGCCTCCTAGGCCTGCACCACTGACCTGCTAGGCGTCTAGGCGAGCGCCTAGGTGTCACTGTTTTAAAACACTGCTTTGCAAGATATTACCTGTACATGCCATGTTATCATGTCTGTAAAGTATCTTACTCCGTCAATCTGTATGTAGGCCGGAATTTCTTGTACGGCCACTATGAGTTTTTATATTAGTTTCCACTTCATTTGGGTCCCAAACAGGAGCATTGTTGAACATAGATGTGTGAACATCTTGGTTTCAAGTAACTTTGCTTACTTGACCATTCATGCACTGGCCTACTTTATGCTTGTCGAAGTGTGTGGTCGACACTTCCCTCGGACCTGCTCTGGGCAGCCCGCGGAGGTTCTTTTTCGGAGGGGCTAGTCGCTTGCGGAGAGCTTAAGCGTAGGGACGAGTTAGGGAGGAGCTTGACACGGCGAGTTTTACGTGGTTTGGGCCGCCGGAGCGTAAAACCCTACGTCCACGGTGAGCTGAGGTGCTCGCTGTATTGCTTGTTGCTCAGAACCGGAGTCCTGAGGTTGAGGGTGAGTATGCCTAGGGTGTGAGTTGCTGGAGTGCGAACCCATGGTGCAAATGGCTAGAGTGTGAACCCTTGCTAACGTCGTCTACCCGAGCCTTTTATAGTCCAAGGCTCGTGTGGCTTACAAGGGGGGGGCCGGGACCCGACAGGTGGTCCCGGGGAGATTGCCTGCCGACTATCGTATCTGCAGTTATGTCGGTAGTTGTCTCTGGCGAAGGCTTCTGAGTCTTCGTCTTGCCGCCCTGCCCATGCCGCATGCTAGTCGTAGTGGTTGACGACGGCGGGAGCGGCAGAGGATGTCTTGTCGCTGTGTTTATTGGCTGGCAGGTTCTGACACCGCGCGCCAGTCTGTGATGCGACTGGGCGCAACGGCACCTGACAGAGGCGTGCTTCGCGTCTCCGCGTCTTGGGAAGGCGCGGGCCTTGAATACCTTGTACGGGCAAGGTATGGGGCGTCTTTACGCCCGCTGCCTACCGCTCGGGGGCAGGCAGCGGTGTTCTGTTGGACACGTGGCGGGCCCGGAGCCCTCCTCAGAGGAGAGGGGGGTCCGGCCCCGCAGGACACGTGGAGCCTTCGGACCTCTCCTCGCGGAGGGGGAGGTCCGGCTTCTGTCGGCCACGTGGCGGGCCCGGAGCCCTCCTCTGAGGAGAGGGAGGTCCGGCCCCGCTGGACACGTGGCGCCTTCGGACCTCTCCCCCGCGGAGGGGGGAGGTCCGGCTTCCGCAGGCCACGTGGCGAGCCCAGAGCTCTCCTCTGGGGAGAGGGAGGTCCGGCCCCGCTAGACGCGTGGCGCCTTCGGAGCTCTCCCTGCGGAGAAGGGCGAGATCCTCAGGCATTTTCCCCTGTGCGCGGGGGTACCCCATATCGCGGGTACCGACAGTGGCCCCCGGGCCCATCTCGGGGGAGATATCGAGCCCGAGGTGGGACCTCCGTCTCTTCTGTTCCGCACACTTTCTCTAAGTCCCGCATTGACCGCTGCCGGAGCACGAACAATCGTGGGATCGTGGGAGCGTGCGCCCGCTTGATGGTTGCTTTTAATGCGGCGGTTCCCAAGACTGCCACTTCTGCACGTAGCGGCGCTTTCTTCGGGAACCGCCGGAGTGCCTTGCCGGCTCGTCTTCTTGGGAGACTGACTCCTTGACCCACCGCTTCGGCTGGGCGGCTTGGGTCCACCTGTCATCGGCGCTCGGTCTTGGAGCCGAAGCGGTTGCCGATCGGCGTATCCGAAGAGTTTCGAATCGCTTGGAATCGCACCTGGGGAGTTTTAAGAGGGGATCTCACCCGCATTGCGACTTCCCTTCGCACTTCCCAGCGCTTTTCCTAGGACTCTTGTGCCTTTGTCTTCTTGCCTTTGAGTCCTCCCTCGTCATGGGTTCCAACCCGCCCCCAGGGAAGAAACGCGCTCGATCTCCTCCAGTGGGGGCATCTGTGCCAAGTCGGGGATCCGGGGTGCCTGCACCTTCTGCTTCTGGAGATGGCACTCCTTCCGGTGGCGACACAAAGAGGTCCCGGGCTGATGCGTCGAGGGGGCTTCTGGAGCGTCCCCTGCTCCGTCAGTCCAGGCGACTGCGGAGCGGCCGTCAGTGACGACGGCGTGCTCTGGGAATCCTACCCCGGCTCGGAAGTCGGGGTTCAGAGCCCGCTGGAGTGTTCGCGCTTCCCGGCCGTCCCCGCCGTTGCGCTCGAAAACCGGGACGGCTGCCGCGGCCCCCAAGCCAGCGCGAGTTTCTCCTACTCCGGTGTGCCCGGATTCCACGACAACGTCATCTCCTCTTGCCGAGACGGCTGCCGCGGCCCCCAAGCCAGCTTAGGTCGACCCTGTATCAAGCGATCCGGCTTCTATTTCGGCGTCGACTTCCCCCGCTCGTCCCTCTCCACGGGCCGAGGAGCCAGAAGTTAGTGAGAGTCCGGCGGGTCCGGCTGTCGAAGTCCCGGCGCCGGCCTCTCCTGACTGGCGTCTCATCCCGGTCCCTGGCGCATCACCTTTTCTTGAGGATGATGTGATGGAGGAGGTCGGGGGTGCTGCTCCGGCCTCTGCTGCCCCACTATCCCTGGCAGATGCCCTCACGCTCGCCCAAGCGAGCGTTCGGCAGGTCTTGGCCGCACTTGGCCGTGAGCGAGAGGAGCACACGGTTGAAAGGGATCGCCTCCTCATCTGGGGGAACCTTTTGCGGGAGCGGACCGCGAAGCTCAAGGGCGAGCTCGATTCCAGGCGGGAGTTGCTTTACTTCAGGGAAGCGCTCCTCGACCGGCTGAAGCGGTCTGTCGACCGCCTGGACGCTGAAACGCGGCGGCTCCACAGGGAGGCCCTTGAGGCACACGCCCGGGCCGAGGAGAGTCTCTCTGCCGCGGAGGAGATACGACAGCTGTTGGAGCGCCGTAAACTCGCCGTTGAGGACCGGGAGTGTTCCATGGCAGCCGAGGCGGAGAGGGTCGCCGCGCAGTTGGCGGCGGGCGAGGACGACCTGCGAGCTCGGGCCAGGGAGCTAGAGGCTCGGAAGGCAGACCTCGCTACGAGGGAGGAACAGGTCTCTCGCGAACGCCAGGCGATCCTGGATCGGGAGCTGGCTGCCGACTTCAGGGCTTCTGAGTTAGAGCGGCTCGCCCAGGCTCTCCGGCTTCGGGAAAGCTCCCTGGTGGCCAAGGAGAAGGAATTCCCCGAGGGAAACCACGACGCCCTGCAGGCAGCCCGCCGCGAGGTAGAGGAGCTCTTGGCCTTGCGGTCATCCGAGGCGCGTGCGGTCTCAAGCTTCGTCGATCAGGCGGGGTCCGCCTTGATCCCCCTTGGCTTCAGTCCGGTGAGGGCAGCGGCTCCTGCGCTGAAGGTGGCGGAGGTGATCCCCGCGCTGGAGTCGATCGGCGCCAAGCTGGACAGGCTAGACTCGGTGGTCGCCAGCGAGCTTGAGGCCGAGGGACGGGGCCTGGCCTTAGAGGTCGCCACACATGTGTTGGCATGCTTCAGGAGCCGAGCTCCTTCTTTCTCCCTGGAGCCAGCGAGAGAGGGCCCTGCCGCGGAGCGGGAGGAGACTGCCAGGGCCGAAGTCGGGGACGTGGCCGCCCTTGTAGCCTCTAGGTTCCGGCGTGAATCGGGAGGACTTTAGGGCTTGCTTCTTCCTTTTTATCGAGTCTGTAGTCCAGCTCATGGAGCCATGAATAAATAGACTCTCTTGAATGTTTGTGCCTGTGATGCCGTTTATCTCCTTGGTTTTGCCTGACCGAGTCCTTAGCTCCGCAAGGTACTCAGAGGCCTAACTGTATTAAGGGCCCTCGGGGGTCTCCGGAGCTCGCTCTATGGGGAGGTCCGGATCTGGCGGCCACATGGCGGGTCCGGAGCCCCTCCTGAGGAGGCGGGAGCTCCGGCCCCGCTGGACACGTGGGGCCTTTGGAGCCCCCCCAGAGGGGGAGGTCCGGTTTCCGCCAGCCACGTGGCGAGTCTGGAGCCCCCCTCTGCGTAGGCGGGAGCTCCGGGCCCGCTGGACACGTGGGGCCTTCGTGCCTCGCCCCTGTTGAAGGGGCGGGACCCGGACCTTCCGGTCCTATGCTGGAGTAGTTGGTAGCTTTTTGCCCCCCGCTTCATGCAGCCCCCGTTGCTGTAACCTGGAGGTCCTGCACACAGGTAGAGGAAACGTAATTCTCCTCGGGGGGTCCTCCCCTCCCCGCCTCTTAGTCTTATCCGGCTTACGGTCCTAGACCGGTATACGGGGCTTGGGCAATTCTGTTGCGAGGCACCGGGGCTCCGGCTCCCTCCAAGGTCCGGGTACGATCGTCCGATCCCTAGTACCGGATCATGTGCCGGGGAAGCAGAGTGCACAGGCTTTGGGTACGGAACCAGGCAAAGCGGTTGTACTCCCCTGGACCTCCGGAGGGCAGGGTGCGCATGCTTTGGGCACAGCGCCGGCTAAGCGGGATACGCACCCTGGACCCCCCATTCACGGCACAGGCCTTTCCTGGAGGTGACCAACTGGCACCGCAACTGCTAGAATAAGTCTTGTAGTCCTTTGGTCTTTGGTCCCCTAGTCCCTTATACCCTAGTCCTTTAGTTTGTTGCACTTTAGTCCTTGGTCCTTGGTCCTTGTTGTACTCTAGTCCTTTGGTCTTTGTGGCCCCAATTAGGACAGCATCTAAGGACACTAGGACAGCATATTAAGGACACTAGGACAGCATCTTAGTGTCAGCCAAGGACAGCATATTAGGACAGCATCTAAGCATCTTAGACTAGCATCTTTGTGGCATATGCTTGGCTGCCATGGCAGCTATAAATATGTAGCCTCAACCCCTTGGGTTGACATGGCATTGTGTGAGAAATAGACAAGAAAATTGCTCCAACTCCTAGTGTCATCATCTCTTCCAATGAGAGTAAGAATTCAACTACTAACATCTGGTACCAGAGCCGTTCTATCCTGCAGCTTAAACATCTCCTGCTCATCCCCTTCCCGCACCTCTCTCTGTCCGCAACCGGCTGCAGGAACACCGGCTGTTCCAGCTCATTCCTCTCCTACACAGACGAGTAGCAGCTTGTCTTCCACACACAACAGCCCTCCCCCACTAGTGCGCCATGTCCGACGGACAGTCTCAACGCTCGGTCGCCTCGAGCGCGCGGCAGACAGAGGTCACCGCGGCAGAGGAGCGCGAGCAAGCGGCGGCAGAGACTGCGGCGACGGCGGCAATGGCGACAAGGTTGGCGGCGGTGGAACTGGCAGCAGCAAGGGCGGAAGTGGAAGCAGCGGCGGCGGCGGCTGTAGCATGTGCGGCGGCAGCGGAGCTGGAGGCTCTGCGCGGCAGTAGCTCCAGCAGCTCTGTCGACGGCGGCGTTGACGATGAGCTCAGGCCGGTGAGGGAGGCGACGCGAGCACGAGAGGTGCAGCGAGCAGCCGCGCGCCCCCATGGGCGCGACAGCCGCATCCCAGACGGGCACGGACGCGCCGGTGGCGCTCCCAGCGGCGGCGGCTGGGTCGACGGAGAACGCGGCCATTACAGGCGGCGCGGTTCTCCCTCCCTGGACAGGTACCATGGACACCACGGGGTCCAGACCATTGTCAGGGACGTCGGTCCCGGCGGTGGGTGGCCTACCCTCACCAAGACCAACTACGTCGAGTGGGCCGCGGTGATGAGTGTACGGCTCCAGGTGCGACACATGTGGGAAGCAATTCAGTACGGCGACGTCGACTACTACGAGGATCGATGGGCGTTGGATGCCCTCATTGCTGCAGTCCCGCCCGAGATGCAGTTCTCGCTTTCCAAGAAGCGAACTGCTAAGGAGGCATGGGATGCCATCGCTGCGGCACGCATCGGCAGCGACCGCGCCCGCAAGTCCACACTGCAGGCGCTTCGCAAGGAGTGGGAGAACCTGGCCTTTAAGCCAGGTGAGGACGTTGATGACTTTGCTCTCCGTCTCAACACTTTGTTGCAGAAGTTGGCAGAAGTTGGTGCAGTTTGGCGACGACACCTACAACGAAGAGAGAGCTGTTGAGAAGCTCCTTCGGTGCATCCCCGAGAAGTACAAGCAAATCGCTTGCTCGATCGAGTCTCTGTTGGACCTCTCCACGATGTCGATCGAAGAGGCGATAGGTCGCCTCAAGGTCGTCGACAGCGACGAACCACAACCTCTCTCGGGGCCTATCACCATTGACGGGAAGCTTCATCTCACTCGCGAGCAGTGGGAGGCTGGCCAGGGTGACCGGAAGAAGGGGGAGCCCTCTTCCTCGACAGGCGGCCGCAAGCGCGGCAAGTCACGCAAGGGGCGCGGAGGTACCCAGGCCGGGGCACGCGGACGTACCGAGGGTGGCACCCGTGGAGTCGCCCAAGGCGGCACCGTCGACAACCATAAGCTGACACGAGACGACACCTGCCACAACTGTGGCAAGCTTGGTCACTGGGCCAGGGAGTGTCGACAGCCACGACGTGGCCAGGCCCACGTGGCACAAGTGGAGAAGGAGGCCCACGTGGCATAGGTAGAGGAGGAGCCAGCTTTGCTTCTGGCACACGGAAGCATCAAGCCACCTCTAGTGGCATCGACCGCAGCGACTCTCCTTCATCTTGATGAGCCAAAAGCACACACTTTCCTCGGCGACGACTCCAGCAACGACAAGACTGACGGGTGGTGCCTCGACACCGGCGCCACCCATCACATGACCGGTCGACGGGAGTTCTTCGTTGAGCTTGACTCTAATGTCCGAGGCTCTGTCAAGTTTGGTGACGCCTCCGGCGTGGAGATCAAGGGTGTCGGCTCCGTCATCCTCACCGCCGAGTCTGGTGAGCACAGGCTGCTCGTCGGAGTCTACTACATCCCCGCGTTGAGAAACTCCATCATCAGCCTGGGACAGCTGGATGAGAACGGTTCGCGCGTGGAGATTAAGGACGGAGTAATGAGGATTTGGGATCGCCATCGTCGCCTTCTTGCCAAGGTAACTAGAGGCACCAATCGACTCTATGTCCTTCACGTGCAGGTAGCACAGCCTGTCTGCCTTGCCACTCGTCGGGACGACGAGGCATGGCAGTGGCACGAGCGCTTTGGGCATCTTCACTTCGAGGCCTTAAAGCAGCTCAGTGCCAAGGAGATGGTGCGAGGCATGCCATGCCTTGACCACGTGGAGCCGCTCTGCGACGTCTGCGTATTGACGAAGCAGAGGCAGCTTCCTTTTCCCCAGCAGTCGAGCTTTCGAGCTAAGGAACGGCTCGAGCTTGTTCACGAGACTTGTGTGGCCCGGTGACACCAGCTACACCAGGAGGACGACGCTACTTCCTGCTGCTCGTCGACGACCTCACCCGCTACATGTGGGTCGTGGTCCTTGGCAGCAAGGGAGAGGTTGCGAACGCCATCAGGCGCGCGCAGGCCATTGCAGAGGTGGAGTGCGGCCGCAAGCTGCGTGTGCTGCGCACCGACAACGGCGGCGAATTCACGGCGGCTGAATTCGCGTCGTATTGCGCGGATGAGGGTGTTCAGCGCCACTACTCCGCGCCCTACAGCCCGCAGCAGAACGGCGTCGTCGAGCGGTGCAACCAGACAGTTGTGGGGATGGCTCGAGCCCTCCTCAAGCAGAGGGGAATGCCAGCTATCTTCTGGGGAGAGGCGGTGGTGACGACTGTCTACATCCTCAACCGCTCGCCCACCAAGGCTCTCAACGGCAGGACGTCGTACGAGGCTTGGTATGGGCGCAAGCCGGCGGTCTCTCATCTACGGGTCTTCGGCTGCCTCGCGTTTGCCAAGGAGCTTGGCCACATCAGCAAGCTCGACGACAGGAGCACTCCGGGGGTGTTCATCGGCTACGCGGAGGGCTCGAAGGCCTACCGCATTCTCGACCCAGAGACACAGCGTGTGCGCACGACGCGCGACGTTGTGTTCAACGAAGGGCGAGGATGGGCATGGGACAAGGCGGTGGACGACGGTTCGACCTCGACGCACGACGACTTCATCGTCGACTACGTCCACTTCAAGGGAGTTGGGGGAGTAGGCAACTCTTCTCCACCGAGCGTGTCTACCCCAACCCCCGACCGTCCACCTCCACCTCAGCCGACGACCCCACACACTCCAGCACCAACGACCACTCCTCCGGGCACGCCCACTTCGTCCCCAGCTCGTGTCGAGCACGACCCAGTGGAGTTTGTTACTCCGCTCTCCCACGACGAGGAGCGCCTCGACGGGTGCTACGACGGCGAGCAGTTGCGGTATCGCAAGATGGAGAACATTCTCGGCAACCAGCCGGTGCCGGGACTGGCCCCTCACGATCTGGATGATCAAGATCTGGAGGCGCAGTTGCACCTTGCGTGCGATGACGACGAGCCTCGGTCTTTTGTGGAGGCCGAGAAACACGCGACATGGCGTGCTGCGATGCAGTCGGAGATGGACGCGGTTGAGACGAACTGCACTTGGGAGCTTGCTGATCTCCCTCGCGGTCACCGTGCGATCACCCTTAAGTGGGTGTTCAAGTTGAAGAGGGATGAAGCCGGTGCCATCGTCAAGCACAATGCTTGCTTGGTGGCACGCAACTTCGTACAGTAGGAGGGGATCGACTTCGACGATGCTTTTGCCCCCGTGGCACGGATGGAATCCGTGCGACTCCTTCTTGCACTCGCTGCCCAAGAAGGCTGGCATGTCCGACACATGGACGTCAAGTCGGCGTTCCTCAACGGCGACTTGAAGGAGGAGGTATACGTACACCAGCCGCCGGGGTTTGTGGTCCCTGGCAAGGAGGGCAAGGTGTTGCGCCTGCGCAAGGCCCTCTATGGCTTGCGTCAGGCACCAAGGGCGTGGAATGCCAAGTTGGATTCCACGCTCAAGAGGATGGGCTTCGGACAATGCCCGCACGCGGCAGCCATCTACCGGCGAGGCAATGGAGGAAACACCCTATTGGTGGGTGTCTACGTCGACGACTTGGTGATCACCGGCACCAAGGATGCGGAGGTGGCAGCGTTCAAGGAAGAGATGAAAGCCACCTTCTAGATGAGTGACCTGGGATCTCTCTCCTTCTACCTTGGGATTGAGGTGCACCAGGTCGACTCCGGGATCACACTTCGACAGACCGCCTACGCCAAGCGCATTGTTGAGCTAGCTGGGCTCACAAACTGCAACCCAGCTCTCACTCCGATGGAGGAGAGGCTGAAGCTGAGCCGCGACAGCACGGCGGAGGAGGTGGACGCTACGCAGTACCGGCGTCTCGTGGGGAGCCTTCGCTACCTCACCCACACACGGCCGGACTTGGCATTCTCCGTCAGCTACGTTAGTCGGTTCCTGCAACGACCGACGACGGATCACCAGCAGGCTGTGAAGAGGATCATCCTATGTTGCGGGGACTCTCGATCACGGCCTCCACTACCCGAGGTGTCCTGTGGAGGCACACCTTGTCGGGTACAGCGATAGCGACCACGCCGGCGACATCGACACCAGCAAGAGCACGAGCGGGATCCTCTTCTTCTTCGGCAAGTGGCTCGTTAGCTGGCAGTCGGTCAAGCAGCAGGTGGTGGCCCTGTCCAGCTGCGAGGCCGAGTACATAGCAGCCTCCACCGCTTCGACTCAGGCGCTCTGGCTCAGTCGACTGCTTGGTGATCTCCTCAGCAGAGACACTGGAGCGGTCGAACTCAGGGTGGACAATGTGTCCGCTCTGGCCCTGGCAAAGAATCCCGTTTTCCATGAACGGAGCAAACACATCCGGGTGAGGTACCACTTCATCCGAAAATGCTTGGAGGAAGGGAGCATCAAGGCGAACTACATTAACACCAATGACCAGCTTGCGGACCTGCTCACGAAGCCCCTTGGGATGCTCAAGTTCATTGAACTTCGCACCACGATCGGGATGGTCCAACCCTCTCAGAAGACGACGTACAAGACTTAGGGGGAGAATGCTGGAATAAGTCTTGTAATCCTTTGGTCTTTGGTCCCCTAGTCCCTTGTACCCTAGTCCTTTAGTTTGTTGCACTTTAGTCCTTGGTCCTTGGTCCTTGTTGTACTCTAGTCCTTTGGTCTTTGTGGCCCCAATTAGGACAGCATCTAAGGACACTAGGACAATATCTTAGTGTCAGCCAAGGACAGCATATTAGGACAGCATCTAAGCATCTTAGACTAGCATCTTTGTGGCATATGCTTGGCTGCCATGGCAGCTATAAATATGTAGCCTCAACCCCTTGGGTTGGCATGACATTGTGTGAGAAATAGACAAGAAAATTGCCCCAACTCCTAGTGTCATCCTCTCTTCCAATGAGAGTAAGAATTCAACTACTAACAGCAACACCTGACTGGGGGAGGCCCGAGAGGCCCACCTGGCCATCGGCAGGAGCCTCAAGCGCAACCGCCTTCGGTAGGATAGCAGATGCTGACTATGGATGAGCGCGGGAGAGAGGGAGCTAGATGTACGGTGAGCATACATAGAGAGTGCGACCATAAAAATTAATGCGTAATTTAAATGAGCACATGAGAGAGAGCGAAGTAGAACAGGTTTCTGTGTTAATGCCCATAGGTGGAAGTCAGGCTGTACATGGAGGCAACGACCCGCCTCGTCAAGAAGGGAAGCAAGACTCTACGCGCTTAGGGTCGGAACCAGGCCAAGCTGGACGTAGTCCTGGACCGTCCCCTGAGACTTAGCTGCCCCAAGCGCTGTTCCTAGACTCTATGGGATTCATTACAGAAGGGTATGACCCTGTTCTACTAGCGCTCGGGGGGTAGGACTTACAGTGTTGCTCCATGCCAAGGGTTTTGGGAACGGATCCCATACTCGGTTGAAAGGCATGTGTACCTGGGACGGCAGCTTTCGTGACTCGGAAGGGACCTTCCCGGCTGGGGGAGAGTTTATAGGTCCTTCGCGGGAAAGTGCATGCCGCGGCACCAGGTTGCCTTCCTGCAGGTCCCTGACGCGTTTGGTCCTTTGGCGGTAGTGCTAGAGCACCAGCCGAGATCGTGCGTTGTGGGGTGTCACCTGCAGCCGAGCCTCGTCGACGAGGTTGTCATCTTCACGCTGGATCAGGTCCTGCACGACTTCTCCTGGGCGCCCCGGGGTACCCCCCCTTCTGGCTATGGCCTTCAAGGGGTAGGAGAACCCAGACTCTTCTTGGGAGACCCAAGGCGTCTTTTCCCTTCTGGCTAAGGCCTTCAAGAGTGTCGATAGACCCTGTGCGGCCCCCCGGAGGTACGGCCAAGGCACAGAGGCGTGCTCTCGGGTGGGGCTGGCCCGATCCTGCACCGTTGGAATTGGTGCTTGGGCTGCTGCGACTACTTGGAGCTTCTCCAAGGTTGACGCCGCAACAGTGCAGCCTCCACTGACTTTTCGGGGTATCCACAGTCGGCTACCGCCCCGGCCCGTCACCATCTGAGCTGGAGTCCTCACCGTTGTGCACTGTCTTTATGACGCGTTATGGCTCCTGAAACCCCACCTGGTGGCCGACGCTGACTGAGGTGTCACCCTTCTGCTTTCCCTCCCCCTGAGGGAGGGGCGGGGCCCCAGCTCTCTGCTGCCTCCCTTTGCGGAAGCGCTCTGCGAGC
This sequence comes from Neostapfia colusana, assembly GCA_030760725.1. Lineage (NCBI taxonomy): Eukaryota > Viridiplantae > Streptophyta > Magnoliopsida > Poales > Poaceae > Neostapfia > Neostapfia colusana. The sequence continues at coordinate 1,996,216 of JASWHV010000005.1, read as the reverse complement.
CTCTGGATATCCCAACACTCGGCATCAGTATGATTGCTGGTGCCATGCACGGGGCATAGCTCGCCCTGGTCACCATCTGGGGCTGGTGGCTGCCGCTGCCTTTTGTCGGGGCGTGGCCCCCGAGCTCCACTGGGTGACGCTGCTGCGGCAACGGGAGCCGCGGTCGATGACTTCATCTTGCCACTCCCCCGGTTCTTGGCCTTCTTGCCACCTCCATAGGAAGCAGCGCCGGACCCGAGCTGCCCTCCTGACTCGGAGGCTGGCAGAGGGTGCCAGTTCCGCCCTTCGGCTGCTCTGCGCACTTGTCTGCCAGGCTGAAGAGCTCGAAGACATCGCGGACCTCTCTGGTCGCGAGTTTCTCAATCATTTTCTCGTCCCGTACACCCTGCCGGAACGCCACCACCACAGAAGCACTTTGAATATGCGGGATGGTGTTGCGTACCTGGGAGAACCACTGGATGAAGGAGCGCAGTGATTCCCCAGGTTGTTGCTTGATGGCGTGGAGGTCAAGCTCCGTGCCGAGACGGGTGTAGGAGCTGCCAAAGTTGGCGATGAACTGCCGGCAGAGCTCTCCCCAGGAAGTTATGGAACACTGGGGGAGGTTCATGAGCCAAGACCGGGCTGGGCCGGTCAAGGCGACGGGGAAGTAGTTGGCCATGACGTCCTCATCCCCTCCTGCGGCAAGTACGGCGGTGGAGTAGATCTGGAGGAACTCCGCCGAGTTGACGCTGCCGTCATACTTTTCGGGCAGGTGCGCTCGAAACTTGCGCGGCCACCTCGCGAAGCGAAGGTGGAGCGCGAGGGCCGCACATCCTGCTCCTGTTGCTGCAGGCGTTGGTGCCGCGAACGCTTGGTTTGCCGCTGGCACAGTGTACCCCGATATGGGCAAGGTTGCGCCATAGACCGGGGGCACCGCTTGCAGGGCATATGACTGTGGCATATGCTGCGTGGCGTATGCCTGGGGCAGAGATCGCGTGGCGAAGGTCTGCGCCTCAGGTTGGGTCGAGGCTGACGTCATGCTGTCGCCAGCCTCTTGGTTGTGACGCCTTTCTCGACGTCGCTCGAGGTACACCCGGGCATCTTGGCCCAAGTGACACCGTTCCAGTTCTGTCCTCAGGTCCGACGACGAAAGCCTGGTGGAGCTGGAATCCGCCGTCTGTCCGTCAACCGTTGGCGTGCGCGTCAGCGACACAGCCGGTTGGCCGGAATGTCGTCCCCGCCGAAGCCGAGGGTTTGCGGCGGCGACGACGAGACGATCTACCTCACGAATCCACTGCTGGGTCGCTGAATGGGGTGCGTCCCTAGCAGGTGGGTTGCGCAGTAGCGCTCTTGCTGCAGCTCTCGCACCCCCGTGGGGTACGCTCAGCACTGCAGAAGATCTCACGCTGGTTGGAGCCTGCATTGCTGGAGTCGGCGTTGCCGGAGTTGGCTGCTGGCTTCCAGCTTGCGCCGACACACTCCGTCCTGAGTGCGTTGACACGTATTCCCCGCTGGTCACGGTTCGCCGTGAACGCGGGGGAGGAGAGCTTGCCGCTGAAGGAAGCTTGGTCATCTTCGTCGGCAGAAGCTCGTCGCGCAAGGGAAAAGCCCCCTACCTGGCGCGCCAAATGTCGAAGTGTGTGGTCGACACTTCCCTCGGACCTGCTCTGGGCAGCCCGCGGAGGTTCTTTTTCGGAGGGGCTAGTTGCTTGCGGAGAGCTTAAGCGTAGGGACGAGTTAGGGAGGAGCTTGACACAGCGAGTTTTACGTGGTTCGGGCCGCCGGAGCGTAAAACCCTACGTCCACGGTGAGCTGAGGTGCTCGCTGTATTGCTTGTTGCTCAGAACCGGAGTCCTGAGGTTGAGGGTGAGTATGCCTAGGGTGTGAGTTGCTGGAGTGCGAACCCAGGGTGCGAATGGCTAGAGTGTGAACCCTTGCTAACGTCGCCTACCCGAGCCTTTTATAGTCCAAGGCTCGTGTGGCTTACAAGGGGGGCCCGCGACCCGACAGGTGGTCGCGGGGAGATTGCCTGCCGACTATCGTATCTGCAGTTATGTCGGTAGTTGTCTCTGGCGAAGGCTTCTGAGTCTTCGTCTTGCCGCCCTGCCCATGCCGCATGCTAGTCGTAGTGGTTGACGACGGCGAGAGCGGCAGGGGATGTCTTGTCGCTGTGTTTATTGGCTGACAGGTTCTGACACTGCGCGCCAGTCTGTGATGCGACTGGGCGCAACGGCACCTGACAGAGGCGTGCTCCGCGTCTCCGCGTCTTGGGAAGGCGCGGGCCTTGAATACCTTGTACGGGCAAGGTATGGGGCGTCTTTACGCCCGCTGCCTACCGCTCGGGGGCAGGCAGCGCTGTTCTGCTGGACACGTGGCGGGCCCGGAGCCCTCCTCAGAGGAGAGGGGGGGTCTGGCCCCGCAGGACACGTGGAGCCTTCAGACCTCTCCCCGCGGAGGGGAAGGTCCGGCTTCTGTCGGCCACGTGGCGGGCCCGGAGCCCTCCTCTGAGGAGAGGGAGGTCCGGCCCCGCTGGACACGTGGCGCCTTCGGACCGCTCCCCCGCGGAGGGGGGAGGTCCGGCTTCCGCAGGCCACGTGGCGAGCCCGGAGCTCTCCTCTGAGGAGAGGGAGGTCCGGCCCCGCTGGACGCGTGGCGCCTTCGGAGCTCTCCCTGCGGAGAAGGGCGAGATCCTCAGGCATTTTCCCCTGTGCGCGGGGTACCCCATATCACGGGTACCGACAATGCTTATTTCCCCTATTTTACCATACACTTCACTTGATGGTTTTACATGCATTCACCTGGCATGAGCACTCTGTTCATTTTTTTCTCCTTTTCTCTTTAATTTTTCGTTTGGTAGTTTTCCAGACTGGCATGGATTTTTTTCCTCATCTGTGTTAGTTTTGCACCCATAAGCCTATAACCTTTCTAACTCTATACAACTTGCAGGTTCAAGCTGGTGTTCAGATTTTGCGTGACAAGCAAGAAATTGTTGAGACCCAGATCCAGCTTGCAAACTTCAAAGCGCCCAAATCAGAGGATGCTAAATCAGAAAATGCTGGTTCTGGGCAGACAGACTCACAGCAGCAGCCGGCTCCTCCCCAGCCAGCCATTCAACCACAAGGCCAAGCCCCTCCTCCTGTCCATCCACAAGCAACAATGCTTGCCTTTCCTGCCCCAACAGCGCCACCTCCACCCCCAGTTCAGAACCCAGCACAGTTTCCTGTTCATTTACCACATCCCCAGGCGCCATCAGTTCCGCCTGCTCAATCTGCACCATCGGTTCCAACCGTACCACAGGAATCGTATTATCCTCCATCCACACAGCCGTCTGAGGCCACCCACCAGCAATACCAGACTCCACCTGCTCTGCAGCCTCAGGCTCCACAGCCACTACCGCAACAGCATTACCAAATGCTGCCTCAGTATGCTCAATATTCTCAACCTTCTCCTGCAAATGTTAATCCCTCAGCTGCACAGCCACCGTCAGTACCCCAGCAGCCAGAAGAACCATCTCCTTACGGACCTCCCCCCACTCAGAGCTATCCACCAAACGTACGCCCACCGTCCCCTTACATGCCACCTCCTAGCGGACCTGTACCTCCTTTCTATGGACCAAACCCTGGCATGTACGAGCCTCCTGCGGTCAGGCCTAACTCCGGGCCACCACCACCTCCCTACAACCCCGGATACAAACCACAGGCTGGAGCCGGTTTCTCTGAACCATATGGTTACAGCGGGTCTCCGTCCCACCGAGGCAATGCTGGAATGAAGCCGCCCTCACCCTTCACCCCAGCAGGCGCCTCTTCTGGTGGAAGTGGCAACTATGGCCATGGTCGCCTCCCCACCGCTCAAGTGCTGCCTCAAGCTGCGCCGGTGAGCTCCGGCCCGAGTGGCTCTTCTGGCAGCAAAGTGTCCGTTGACGACGTGGTGGAGAAGGTTGCCACGATGGGGTTCTCGAGGGAGCAGGTCAGGGCGACAGTTCGCAAGCTGACGGAGAACGGTCAGAACGTCGACCTGAACGTGGTGCTCGACAAGCTGATGAACGACACTGACGCCCAGCCCCCGAAAGGCTGGTACGGACGGTGAGTAGATGGAGCTGCTCGGGTGGGTCGTGAATATGGTTGAACAGGATTTGAACCTTTTTTTTAGCATTTGCCGTTGATGTTATTGTTAAATTATCTGCTAGAATGATGCACGAACAGCCATGCTCTCTCTGTCAAAATGTCTTGAGGTGGTGCCAGAACGCTTGCATCCTGTGACCCTTTCGGCTGTTGATGTTTACGTGTTGTGTCCTGCTAGTTTCGGTCCATCGCTGTCACGAGCAATTGCCAGTGTGCTATCGTCTTCTGCGTGCGACGAACAGACGGAAAGCAACTACACGCCACGATACTGAGTGCTTCATCCAGGCTTTTGCTGTGAGCCTGTGAAGCGTCCAAAATCCCAATTTTTTGTACCGTAGCGTAGCGTCATTGTGTGATGTCTACTTATCAAGCTGTGTGCCACTGCCTGCAACTGATCAGTAAGCGTCACGGCACATCGACTTCCGCAAAGCTCGCACCAAATCTTGTCGTTTCAGAAGGTTCGTGACGTCCAATCACGAAGCTCGAGTGCACAGACTCCTATCGCTTCCCATGGCACCTAGGACCACACAGCTCGGCCCTGCTGCCTCTCCTGAGGTTGTAGCTGTGCAGCATCGATCGCTCCAAAGTTCGTTGCAACAAGCTCACCGCCAGCAGGAAACCACGTCACCTCCCGTCGTCGTCCGCCGGCGGACCATGCTGCTCGCGAGCGCGGCTGACGTGTCGCGGGCGCCGGCCGGAGCTATAAATCCACGGGGTCTCTTACTCAGTGCCCGTCGTCGGAGCAAGACAAGGTCGCGCGACTCTCCTGTCAGCGTCAGCGCCATGTATTCTTCTTCTTCTCCTCCTCCATCGGCTTCCAAGGCTCCCGTCGCGAGAGGCAAGGTGACGGCCGGCGGGCTCGCCGTGTGGACGCTGGTGGCGTGCAACTTCGCCTCCCTCGCGTTCTTCCTCCGCAGCTTCGTCGACGACCGGCGGCGCCGCGGCGGCGTTGCGATGGGGTCGGGGACCGACGGCGCCCACCAGCCGCCGGAGGACGAGGCGAGCCTGGCGCAGCCGCGGACGGAGCACGCCGTCGCGCCGGACGCCGTCCTCAACCTCGAGCTGTGCGCGCGCGTCCGCAACTGTTCCCGCCGTAAGTAATAGTAATAACCGCACCGGACAGTTTGGTCTGACCGTGCTTTGGTTGGCGCGCGGTGTGCGTTGCAGCGGTGACCCGACCATGTACGAGGCGTTCTGGCGGGAGGTCGGGGACCGCGCGGCCACGATGGTCCCGGGGTCGGAGACGATGAGCTACTTCTCCGACGCCGGCGAGCTCTGCTGGTTCCTCGAGCCGGCGTTCGAGCGCGAGGTGCGCCGGCTCCACCGCCTCGTCGGCAACGCCGCGATCGACGGCTACCACCTGGTGGTCGGCAACGGCGCCACCCAGGTCTTCCAGGCGGCCATGTACGCGCTCAGCTCGGACCTCGGCGCGGACCACAAGCCCGTCCCCGTCGTCTCAGCGGCGCCGTACTACTCGGTAATCGACATCACGGAAAAGCACAGCCTTTGCCAGCCATGAACTCGACACAAATTTATCAGAATATTATTAATACGAGATCGTGGTGACGACTGACTGATGATGTTGGGCATGGATTGCCAGTCGTATCCGCTGCAGACGGACCTCCAGCTCTCGGGGCACTTCCGCTGGGCCGGCGACGCGAACGCGTTCACCGGCGACGGCGAGTACATCGAGCTCGTCTGCTCGCCGAACAACCCTGACGGCGCCCTTCGCGAGGCCGTGCTGAGCTCCGGCGCCGGCAAGGCCATCCACGACCTGGTGTACTACTGGCCGCAGTACACGGCCATCGCCGGGCGCGCCGCCGCCCACGACATCATGCTCTTCACCCTGTCCAAGATCACCGGCCACGCCGGCACGAGGGTCGGGTGGGCGCTGGTGAAGGACCGGGACGTGGCCGGCAAGATGGTCTACTTCGTAGATCGGAGCACCATCGGCGTGTCCAAGGACTCGCAGCTGCGCGCCGCCACGATCCTCGGGGTCGTCTCCGACGCCTACGAGCTCCCGCAGGCCGGCGTGCCGCGTCTCTTCGACTCCGCGCGGCGGCGCCTGGCGGAGCGCTGGCGCGCCCTGCGCGCCGCCGTGGCCACGTCCGGCGCCTTCAGCCTGCAGGAGGAGACCTCCGGCTACTGCAGCTTCGCCAAGCAGGCAGTCACTGCCTGCCCTGGTAACGACCAAACAAAGTGCTGCATTCGCCATTGTCACTGCATCTTTGCAAGAGATCAAAGCTTGCAACCAAGCTAGGTGCTCTTCTTCTTATATATCCATCATTCTAAAAAAACAACCCTCCTTGGATCTGATCTGGTGGCAGCGTTCGCGTGGCTGCGGTGCGAGAAGGACGACGTCCATGACTGCGCCGCGTTCCTCGCCGAGCTCAGGATCGTGGCGCGGGGCGGCGAGCAGTTCGGGGGAGACGCGCGGCACGTCAGGGTGAACATGATGGACAGGGACCAGGTGTTCGACCTGCTCGTGCAGCGTATCGCCTCTCTAAAAATCGAACAGCCTGACCTCGTGGACGCTTGAAACGGCAGCATGCGACTGGCAAGGAATAAGATGAACTCAGGGGAGCTTCGATGTTGTGTTCCTCTGTTCAGCGTGCTCGGTTTGGTTCTCTTCTCGCGCAGGTGCGAGTTTTCGGTGTGTTCCTCTGCAGTTTGCACTGGACTCTGTAAAATCGGAGAAGATTTAAAAAGACTCGCCTTCAAACAAGATGTTGATTCAAAATGAATGGAACGTCAGCTCGTAATTCAGTACTCTTCAAGTACCTTCAGTGCAGCAGATGCAAACGGGAATCGAGGAGCCCGGGCTTGAGGAAGTTCGTCACAGACCGTACCTCCAAAAATTATCGACATCGCAGTTACCAGCCATTAGCTCCGGCGAAACGAAGCTGCAGGCCTTGGGCACCCCGTCGGCAGCTTGGAAGCTGGAAGACCAAGGTGACGACCACGTGGTAGTCGTTGGCTACGGCGTTGCCGAGCGAGGCTGCGCACCTCGCGCGCGAGCTCGGCCAGGAGCCAGCAGAAGCCGCCGCCCTGGGAGGAGTATGTGGTTCCGAGCTAGGCTTGCTAATGGGTTGGGTTTTTTTTTTTGAACAAAGAGGCAGGAGAGCTGCCCTTTCATTAATTAAGGAGGGGGATTACAGCCTAATGGTACATGGTGCTAACAAGAAGATAGTAACTAGGAAGAACAGCTAACGAATATTAATTAGAGAATACCCTCAGGTACATTGTGATATCAGAGATTATAGGTCCACAACCTTTATATAAGAAAGTTCTTCGTTTTGGAATATCCTGCGATTACACTCCTTCCAAATTTGCCACCATACTGATAGTAAAACGCCCACTTTTTTCCTTCTCGACGATTTGTTCCCTGATCTTCTGATATGTTGGATTCAAGAGGCTGCACTACGGAAGTACGTCGGATATCGTTGATCCATCAGTTGTAGCTTATGTGCCACTTTGTCCCATGTAGCTACAGTGTAGTTGAATTCTGTAAATAAATGATCCGCGGTCTCTAGGGTGCAATAGCACAAGGAACATACCGGCTGGTGCGGCCAATTTTTACGTGCCAAATTATCTGCTGTGGGAGCCTTGTTGTGCATTACCAACCAACCTAGAAACTTACATTTCGGTTGCGTACGTGCTGACCAGATCCATTTTCGGCCACTCCGGGTCTATGGCGCCCATAAACTGCGCCTCATAGGCCGATGATACCGTGAATACATCAAATATCGTCCATCTCCAAGTGATAGTGTCCAGTGTATTATTCAAAGATGTGTTGCTTATTGCCGAAAACAACAGGAAGAATTCCTCCATCAGTTTTGGTGTATTAATAACACCAAGGCTTGGGATCCAGTTGAAGCTTTTTAGTTCTTTGGCCACCGTTCTATGCTTGAATCTGGTGATTCGATAAAGATTAGGAGCAAGATTCCTAGGGGACTGACCATACAACCATTGGACCTCCTAAAACGGTGTATTCTGACCATCTCCAATTAGTACAGTGGTAGAAGCGAAGAATAGGTCTCGGTTTGTTCTTTCCTGGTGTTTTAGCAGATTTTTCCACGATCTTTGATTGAGATCCCAGCTTAACCAAAGCCATCTCAGACGAAGAGCTCGACCGAACTTATCAATATCTTTAAAGCCTAACCCTCCCAGGTGTCTCGGCCTAGTGCATGTCTTCCATTTAACTAAACAGTGTCCTCCTTTCACATTGTTCGGGTCCTGCCCATTCTAAAGGAAATTTCTTCTGAGTCTGTCTATCTTACGTATGACCCATTTAGGCAGTTTGAAGATCGTCATATGGTATGTAGGTATGGCCGATAACACTGTCTTCACGAGGACTTCTCTCCCAGAATAAGATAGGAGCTTCTTCTTCCAACTCGGTAATTTGTCTGCAATTTTCTGGATGATTTTTTTGGTGGCTGATCTCGACACTTTGGTATAATGCAATGGGAGTCCTAAGTAACTACCCGAAAAGCTTGTTATCTGATGTTGTTGGTCTATGAGGCTTTGGACTTCTTGAGTGATGTCCCCTATCTTGAAGATCTCAGTTTTTTGAAAATTAATCATTAAGCCAGATGCACGACCAAAGATATCCAAAATTAATTTGGTCATCTGGAAATCATGTTGGTTGGAAGAGATGAAGAGTGCAACATCATCCGCATAAAGTGACATTTTGAACTGTTGTTCTGCACCTCCTAGAGGGCAAAGTGAGCCCGAGTTTTGTGCCACTTGAAACAATCTTCTTAGTGGTTCCATTGCTAGAAGGAAGATCATGGGCGAGAGTGGATCTCATTGCCTGACTCCCCTAGCATGATTAATACGCTGACCAACATCGCCATTGAGCAAACACCTCGAAGAAGAGGTACCCCAAAGACAAGAGATCCAGTTTCTCCAACGTCTTCCAAACCCAAGGTGGGTCATTATGTCTAATAGATATGCCCAGTTGACTATATCAAAGGCCTTAGATATGTCTAGTTTCATGAACAATGCTAGGGTATGGCTTGCGTGTAGGGACTTGATCATCTGCTGTACATGCATGAAGTTGTCATGAATGCTTCTCTTCCTGATAAAAGCGTTCTGGTTGATGGAGATGAGATTTGTAAGCTCAGGGGTCAGTCTGTTGGTAAGAATTTTAGACATTATTTTTACAAATATGTGTACCAAACTGATAGGCCTGTATTCAGTGATCCTAGTTGGGTTGGTTTTTTTAGGGATGAGGACGATTAAGGCTTCATTCAGTGGGTGCAAGCCTTGTTGATTCATTTGGTAAAACTGTTCAATTGCATCAAGGAAATCTGCTTTTATAATTTCCCAACATGTGACTATAAAATGCCCTGTGAATCCATCCGGGCCTGGTGCCTTTTCCTTGTGCAAGTTTCGTATTACCCTTTCAATTTCCTCGATCGTGAAAGGGTCATCCAGGTGATTTAGGTTTCTCCTTTCCCACCCCAGTTGTAAAAAGTTGAGGCCAAACTCCCTAGCTGTGCAAGATCCTAGGTGACTTCGGAAGTGTTTTAGGATCACCTTGTGTTTATCAACGTGAGAAGTTGCTGTTCCATCGGGCTCTTCCAGGGAGAGGATGGAATTGTGTTTTTTGCAATAGCTAGCCATGCTTAGAAAGTATTTGGTGCTGGCATCTCCTTTCTTTAGCCATGTTAGGCGAGATTTCTGTCTTGCTCTTAATTTTTCTATGGCTGCTATCCCAAGGATCCTATATTTTAAGAGCTTTCTAAGTTCTTGTTCCTCTGTAGAGAGGCTTCGAGTTTCTGCAGCCACATCCAATTGGAGGATTACCTCTTTACATAGTATAAGCGTCAGCTTACCTTGGGGAATGATCGTTTTTCCCATTTGCTAAGTTGTTTTGCCGTGTGACTCAGCTTGGCATGCAGCCTCCTCATTGCATTAAGCTGGGTCGGTACAGCTTTGGACCACACCGTCTGTATATATTCAAAGAATCCGGGCATATCTGGCCGATGTGATTCAAACCTGAATAGTCTGTTTGTAATTTGTTCTATCAGAGGTCTAACAGTATAGGACAATGGTCCGATATTGAAGAAGATAGCGGGAGTAAAATTGGATTGGCATAACTTGTTTCCCAGCCCGACGTTATGAAAGAACGATCGATTCGGGTCATTGTGGGGTGTTCTTGTTCATTAGACCAGGTGAATTTCCTCCCCAGAAGCGGGATTTCCATCACCTCTAAATGGTTTAGTGTACGCCTGAAGCGGTTCATCGATCTTCTATTGACCCTACCATTGTTCTTGTCTGCTGTCCTATATATTAGATTAAAGTCGCCAATTAGTAACCAGGGAGAGCCTACAGATTGCTTGATTAACTTGAGTTCGTTGAGGAACAATCTTTTTTCCATGTCGGTTTGTGGGCCATAGACAACCGTAATTGATGATACATTAACTGTTCTATTATCTGATAGTGTGGCTTATATAGAATAGTTTCTTTTTATGGCATCACACAGCTTGAAATGACCTCCTTTACATGCAAGGATGATTCCACCTTTTGTACCATCAGCAGGTGAAAAATGGAAGTTATCCTGAAATTCTATCCCCAATGTGTTACGAATAATCTCAGCTGTTACTGATGTGTCCAGGGGTCCCGATCTTCTGAAAGGTTCTGATAACTCTCGATTTGGTGGAGACTTGACACAAATTGATCCGGCTTCCGAACAACACGTTCTGAACCCTACAATCGCAACACCACGTCTCCTTAGGTTATCAACTGATATTGTGCGGTTGACCTCGCCAAGAAGGCTAATCCTTGCCTGGGAATCGAATAACACAAGCAAGAACAAGAAAGAATGCAACCAAATTGCTGAAAGATATGAAGCACTCAAGTTGGGGTCTCACAAACGGATGAACGGCGAAACTGTTCTTGACAGAATAATCTAAGCAAAACCCCGCTGTTTGTGATGGCGGCTAGGAGATATAAAGGAGGTGGAGGATGACCAGGGAGGTGTTGGGGTCGTAACCTAACCCTAAGACACGTACATAATAGACTTGTACTCGATACAAGGCCCAATGGCCCAACTAGGTGATGCAACACCCTGACAGACTCTAAACTTTATATTGTTTCAAAGTTTCCCGTCGATTCCGAGGGAATTTTGACGTGGGGCCAGTTCCATTGGAAAGTTTATCCTCTCAGCTTTCCGTGCATATGTAGAACGTCAAAAACGAAGTCCGTATGCCTCCTGTGCATCCATTTTAAGGTGGACTGCTCCTGGGCCCGAGTTGGACTCGAGTTTGAGTTGGCCTAGGTCTCTAACTTATTGTTGGCGTATTTTCTGGTCCTCCACGCCTCCAAACCCCTCTCCATGTATCTCCATGTCATCTCCATGGTTCCTAATCATAATTAATCCATTAGGTAGCAACATACTCTCAAAATTCACATATAAAGAATCGTTCAGGAACGAGCTCACCTCTAAATTCAATTGTCGTGCTCGAGCTCTAGTAATTGGACCTTGCATGTCTACATGTGAGTGTTGTGTATATCTGCAGGAGTGATTTCCACATCATCCTCCCCCTCTTGCATTGGAGTCGTCCTCGACTCAAGCTCATTTTCTTCTCCCAAATATGGTCTCAAATCTGAAATGTTAAAGGTGGGACTAACCCCAAACTCGAGAGGCAACTCAAGTTTATATGCATTATCATTAATCTTCTCAAGTATTTTAAAAGGACCATAAGCTCTAGGCATCAATTTAGACTTTCCCAGTTCTGGAAATCTATCCTTTCTCAAGTGTAACCAAACTATATCACTCGATTCAAGTCTAACTTCCTGCCTACCTTTACTACCAGCAATTCTATTTTTTCATTCATCTTTCCAATATTGTGTTTAGTGGTCTCATGAATTTTCAAAATAAAATCAGCACGTTCCTTTGCATCATTATGAGTTCTCTCACTAGTAGGTAAAGGCAAGATATCAATAGGAGCACGAGGATTGAATCCATACACTACCCGAAAAGGACTTACCTTGGTGGTAGAATGTGTAGCCCAATTATAGGCAAACTCCACATGTGGCAAACATTCTTCCCACATCTTTAAATTTTTCTTCAAAACAGCACTCAACATGGTGCCCAAAGTGCGGTTCACTACTTCTGTTTGCCCATCAGTTTGTGTGTGACATGTTGTAGAGAACAACAGTTTTGTACCCAACTTGTTCCATAAGGTGCGCCAAAAGTGACTCAAAAATTTAGCATCACGATCTGAAACAATAGTAGAAGGCATACCATGCAAGCGAACAATCTCTTTGAAAAAAAGGTCGGCAATACGTACAGCATCATCACTTTTCTGACACGGTATAAAATGTGCCATCTTAGAAAAACGATCCACCACAACAAAAATGCTGTCCCTCCCCCTCTTAGTCCTAGACAATCCCAAAACAATGTCCATAGAGATATCCGCCCAAGGAATGGAAGGAGTGGGAAGAGGCATGTATAAACCATGTGGATTCAAACGGGACTTAGCTTTCTGACATGTGGTGCAGCGAGCCACAAATCGCTCTACATCTCTTCTCATCTTTGGCCAAAAGAAATGTGTGGCCAGAACATCCTCCGTCTTCTTTGCGTCAAAATGGCCCATCAAACCTCCATCATGTGCCTCCTGTAATAACAAAAGATGAATGGAACCAACTGGAATGCATAGGCGGTTATCTCTAAACAAGAATCCATCATCTAGTACAAATTTATTCTAGGTATGACCTTTTCTACAATGCAGCAACACATCTTTAAAATCAGCATCAAGAGCATATTGTTCTTTAATTGATTCAAGTCCAAAAAATCAACAATCAAGTTAGGACAGCATATTATATCGTCTAGACAATGCATCAGTGATTAAATTATCCTTCCCTTTCTTATGTTTAATGACATAAGGAAAAGACTCAATAAATTCAATCTATTTTGCATGTCTACGACTCAGATTATTTTGAGAATAAATATGCTTTAGCGATTCATGATCAGAATGAATAACAAATTCTTTAGGCCATAAATAATGACGCCATGTCTCTAAGCATTGTACGAGAGCATAAAATTCTTTATCATATGTGGAGTAATTCAGGACAGGACCATTAAGTTTTTCACTAAAGTATGCAACCGGTTTTACCACCTTGCAGTAAGACACCACCAACGCCAACTCCACTAGCATCACATTCAAGTTCAAAATTCTTACTAAAATCAGGAAGTTGCAGCAATGGTGTGTGTAATCTTGTCCTTCAAGGTGTCAAAGGACTCCTCTTGTGCTTTCCCCCAATGGAACACCACACCTTTCTTAGTCAACTCATGCAATGGGGCAGCAATAGTGCTAAAATCCTTGACGAAACGTCGGTAGAAACCTGCAAGACCAAGACAACTCCTTACCTGTGTGATGGCTTGAGGTATTGACCAGCTCTTGATCGCTTGAATTTTCATCTCATACACCTAAATTTCCTGTGGAGTCACAACATAGCCAAGAAAGGAAACTCGATTCGTACAAAAGATGCACTTCTCAAGGTTACCAAATAAACGTGCATCTCTTAAAGCATTAAAAACAACACGTAAATGATCCATATGTTCATCCAATGACTTGCTATAAATCAAGATATCATCAAAGTAAACCACCACAAGTTTTCCAATAAAAGCTCTCAAGACCTCATTCATCAAACGCATGAATGTACTTGGTGTATTAGTTAAACCAAAAGGCATTACTAACCACTCATACAACCCAAATTTGATTTTGAAAGTTGTTTTCCATTCATCTCCCAATTTCATTCTTATTTGGTGGTAACCACTACGCAAGTCAATCTTAGTGAAAATTATAGAACCACACAACTCATCAAGCATGTCGTCTAGCCTAGGAATAGGATGACGATACCTTATACTAATATTGTTAATGGCTCTACAATCAACACACATACGCCAAGTACCATCTTTCTTAGGAACCAAAAGTACAGGAACAACACAAGGACTAAGGCTTTCACGTACATACCCACGGTCTAAAAGGTCTTGGACTTGCCTCTGAATTTCCTTAGTCTCCTCGGGGTTGGTCCTATATGCAACACAGTTTGGCAAAATTGCACCTGGAATCAAATCAATTTGATGTTCAATCCCCCTCAAAGGTGGAAGTCCCGGGGGTATCTCAGCTGGAAAAATATCCTCATACTCTTGCAACAAGTTAGTAACTGCTGGAGGCAAAGACCTAGCAATATCATCAATGGAGAACAAAACTTGTTTGCACACCAATGCACAACAATATGATGATCAGAAATTTCAACAAGGTCTGATTTTGTAGCAAGCATTACACAACCCTTCAATTTAATTCCCTCAGTCTTAGAACTAGGTGTAGATCTCTCATTATTTGGTGGTAACATAGAATTAATAACTTGTTGATTTTCTGATTTAGATCTACTAGAAATTCCAACTCTCTCCCTATCAACTTGTACAATTTCAGCAGGAGTCAAAGGTAGCAAAGTAATTTTCTTTCCTTTATGCATAAAAGTATATTTATTACTTCTACCATGGTGCAAAGCATCCTTATCATGTTCCCAAGGTCGACCCAATAAAAGTGAACACGCTTGCATGGGTACCACATCACAATCAACGGAATCAACATATGTACCAATGGAAAACGGAATTCTGCAAGTTTGTGTTACCTTAGCTCTTCCAGAATCATTCAACCAATTGAATATAGTATGGATGTGGGTGTGGTCGTGTATTCAAGCTAAGCTTCTTGACCAATTCAGAACTCACCAAGTTGTTGCATCTTCCTCCATCAATGATGACACGTGCTCGCCGGTTCTTGGTGACAAAGAAAATCTGAAACAAATTATGGTGTTGTAATCTATCAAGTTGTTGTACCTGTGTGTTTAGCACCCGCTGCACAATGATGTTCATGTAGGCTGATGTGTCTTCACTCCCAAAAACATGTCCCTCATCATTGTCCGTGGCAGCTTCATCATCATTGTTGTCTTCGACATCGGAGGTGCTGATGTATCCTCCCTCTTCTGTAGCCACGTATGCCCGCTGACTAGGACAATATTTTTGCACATGACCAAGACCATGGCAGCGGTGGCACTGAATGCCGGAAGTGCGTTCTGTTGAAGCAACGGATGAAGCACTTTTGGCGGGTACCTGCATGGAATTTTTACCCGAATCCGCATGTCGTGCAGGTGGTGGTTTCGGTGCTGCTGAAACGTTGTTGCTGTCGGAAGGAAGCTTGACTGCAGGTTTTGGTGAAAGGGCATAAAAACGGAATGACTTGGACGTCCCTGAAGATGTTGTCGTGCGTGGAGTGTAGGAGGCACCGTTGCTGCTCTTGTTCTTTTGTTGACGACCCTGTAACTCCTTTTCTGCAAGCATAGCAAGCTGGAACAACTGGTTGACAGTATTAAATTCCTTATAAGCAACAATATCATGTATCTCACGTCTCAACCCCCATAGAAATGACAAATTTTATCTCCAGTGTCCTCTACTACCCCACATCGTATCATACCCTTTTGAAGCTCCGCATAATAATCTTGGACAGAATTATTTCTCTGCTCTAAGCACTGCAATTTCTTTCGTAAATCACGTTGGTAGGATGGAGGAACAAAACGATTACGCATAACTTCTTTTAAACGTTCCCATATATCAGGTTGTAAGCGTGTGGTACCTAGTTCATTCCACCATATTATAGCAAAATCCTTAAACTCACTAGTGACTTATCGAACTCTATGTTGTTTGGGAACAAGGTGGGAATTAAATTTCTGCTCAACCGTCATTTTCCAATCAAGATATGCCTCAGCATCATAAGCACCAGAAAATGAAGGTATGGAAAATTTAACTTTAGAAAAAGGGTCATCAAGAGGGCGGTTATTGTTACCACGCATGTTGTTTCCTACCATACCATGAGTGTTTTGACGAAGGCGTTGACGTAGATGTACATTCTGCGCAGCACGTGTATCCACCTCTCCGTTGACATCACACAACACGTCTTCTTCTTCTTTAAAGTTGTTGTGGTGGGTAGCATCATGGCTGAATAGTAGGTGGGTCTCCATATCATCAATCCTTGCAACTAGCGAGCTTAAGCATTTGTACAACCTATCAAGGGTGTGGGGTATTCTCTGTTCAGCAAGATAATCTTTTACCCCTTGTGCGATTGCTTCCTTGACAGACTTCATCATTTGTTCTATGTAACCCTTCATCTTGCTTTTCAAAACACACTCCATAGGATCAACATGATCTGACATTGTTAGCAAGAATAATATGGAAAACAACAAGATTATCCCTATCAACTACTATGCAATGATGGTGGAACTCACAAAGCAATGGGTCGAGTCTTACCAAGCTCTTACAAGTTTCTTACCACAACAAGGCAAAGGATAACTGGACGACGTGATTCAGCGATTGCAAGGGTCAAAAACTTGTGCTGTTCGAAAGGATGAATGTGGAGTTTGGATGGCCAAATATATGTGAGTAGCACACAATTCAATAACAGATAGTAATGCTGAATAGATGTCCAAACACTTGTCCTAGTTGCTGACCTACTCGTGTTTTATCCCGGATGTTATGAACAAGACAGCAAGAAGTATGAATGATAAGGACAATAATTGAGCAGGAACAATTGCACCACAAGACAAAATAACACACTCAAGTTTTGATATTTGTGCTCCTCTTCACAAATATTCTTTTCTATATTTTTTCTTTGATTTTTTTATATCTGCCGTGAAATCAGGAGCACTAATATACACGTCGCACAAATTTTCAGCTCACTTGAAAAAAGAAGATGTGGACAACAGAAATTCAATATGTTTCTTTATGATTATTGTTGAGCCTTTAAATACCAAATAATCAATCTTCCAAAGTGGATCTGGACAATATAATTTAATCCAATGCCAAGGTTATGGTTGTTTTAAGACAGCACCACAAGATTATGTTGTTGGTGGAGCTGAATTGGAAACGGTGGTGAGAAAAAAATTGGATATGATGGTGACAACGTGTGGGATGGTGTGCGTATATCAAGGAGGATAAACTCACGTAATATGTGATGAAAACTGAAGAACAAGGATAACCCTAGCACAATGAATAGTTATGGTGATCGATTTGATAACGATTGTGGCAGCTAGGGTTTCGATGGAATGCAGCGGATGGAATAACAAAGTAGGAACAAAACACGATTAAACCAGCAACAAAACACAAATTAGGACACAAATTCAACACTACGGACTCCAAAACAGAATTGTGCAAAAGGATAAACCTGGTCTGGGATGGGAAAACCTATGACTATAATTTTTTTGGCTTTTTTCGTGGATGATAGGACGAGTTCAAGATAAACAAAACTAGAAGAAGGCGAACCTGACGGTGCACCTAAAACTCTGATTACCACTTGATGTGTCCAGGGGTCCTGATCTTCCGAAAGGTTCTGATAACTCTCGATTTGGTGGAGACTTGACACAAATCGATCCGGCTTTTGAACAACACGTTCTGAACCCTGCAATCGCAGTACCACGTATCCTCAGGTTATCAACCGATACTGCACAGTTGACCTCACCAAGAAAGCTAATCCTTGCCCGCGAATCGAAAAACACAAGAAAGAACAAGAAAGAATGCAACCAAATTGCTAAAAGATATGAAGTACTCAAGTTGGGGTCTCACAAACCGATGAACGGCGAAACTGTTCTTGATAGAATAATCTAAGCAAAACCCCACTGTTTGGGACGGCGGCTAGGAGGTATAAAGGAGGTGGAGGACGACCTGGGGCGTGCTGGAGTCGTGACCTAACCCTAAGACAAGTACATAATGGACTTGGACTCGATACAAGGCCCAATGGCCCAACTAGGTGATGCAACACCCTGATAGACTCTAAACTTTATATTGTTTCGAAGTTTCCCGTCGACTCCGAGGGAATTTTGACGTGGGGCTAGTTTCATTGGAAATTTTATCCTCTCAGCTTTCCGTGCATATGTAGAACGTCAAAAACGGAGTCCGTATGCCTCCTGTGCATCCATTTTAATGTGGACTGCTCGTGGGCCCGAGTTGGACTCGAGTTTGAGTTGGGCTCGGTCTCTAACTTCTTGTTGGCGTATTTTCTGGTCCTCCACGCCTCCAAACCCCTCTCCATGTATCTCCATGTCCTCTCCATGGTTCCTAATCATAATTAATCCATTAGGTAGCAACATACTCTCAAAATTCACATATAAAGAATTATTCAGGAACGAGCTCACCTCTAAATTCAGTTGTCGTGCTCAAGCTCTAGTAATTGGACCTTGCATGTCTACCATGTGAGTGTTGTGTATATCTGCAGGAGTGATGTCCACATCAGTTACCACCTGCAATTTTGTTTCTTGCAGAGCAACTATCATCGGTTTGGGTGAGTTTGGATGTTATGTTTGACCCCTATTTGTTTAGCAGTATTATTTAATCCACGAACATTCCAGGACACGATAGAATAATTGACAACCACTTCCCCCGTTAGAGCACAGATGTACCACCATAATTCTCTAAAATGGTGCAGGAAACATCTCCCTTCCGGAAATAGATCAGTCGCATTGTCCAGGAACCCCATAAGGTAGAGCCAACAGCAAGACAATGACATAGTTCAACATACGCACGTAGGGGCGTGATACCTGCTACTACTGATAACCACTCGAGGGCATGGCTAGCCCCTCTACAACCACATACAAAATACATATTAAAGTCCATAGCAACAAAATGATAGACTACTTGCTTAAGACAATTCTTCATGGGGTCTTATCCGCGTCCACCTTGGATTTCTTCCTGCTCTTCTTTAGGGTGGGTGTTTTCTTGTCGACATCTATACCGCGACACTTCTTCTTCTTCTCAGCAACTTTGGTTAGAGTGGTAATGGCCTCAATTGCGGCTGGTGATAGTGGCTTCTTATAAAAGTTCAAGTAGCTCTGTAGGGTCATATCATCTAGGGATTGTCTAGGTTTGATGACACCCCACTTTTTTGCCAATATTTCCTGGGCCAGCTTAACAACGGATAGGTGTTTCTTCCCTTTCGCCTTTAGTCTAGGACTCTGGCGCTGCGTGGTCTTCGTAGTGACCACTTGTGCTGTAGTCACATTATCCATGGGATGCTGGACATCCGGGACCTTCTCCATCAGGGGGGGGTCAATCAGTCTTGTGGTCTTCCCCTTAAAGACCTCCATCTGGGCATTGAAACACTATTCAAGGTCCTCTGGTGGAGTTACTGGTTGGGGGGGGGGGTCAGAGGTCACTGCCTGTGCAGTGGGGGGAGATCCTTGATTTGTGGTGGGGTACCGACAGTGGAGATAGTCAATGTTGCAATCTCTTGGGTGGAGTTTTGTTCCTTCTCTGGGATGGTGTCAGGTATTTTAGTGTTGTTCTGCTGAATTGGAGTCGGGTCGACATGGTACGATTTTGATGGGGAGTGTGGTGGCCCAACAGTAAGGGGGGTGACAATCGCTTTAGAAGGCTGACTTGTCTCACAAGACCAGGTCCTAGGATCGAAGATTTTGTGGAGAACTGTAGAGCCAGAGGAGACTTCTTCAGAATCCCATATATCTGTCTGGGGTATTATCATTATAGCATCAGATTTAGTGTCACTTTTTTGAGGTGTATTGTTGCACATCTCCATGTCCAAACTTGGCGTAATATGGCCAGCGATGTGATTTCCATTTTTTTCCTTCCACATGTATCAAAGTGCTTTGTTGTCCTCAGGGGAGCCAACTGTTTTGTTGGGTGCAGATGACCGATTCGTGCCATTATTGAGTTTCCGACGGGAGGGTTCTCCTCTGCGCCAACTACCTTGGGTTCCTCTTTCATGGATACGATCACGGCTTTGTTCCCAGTTACTGGCCCGGGCCGACCATTGGGGACCTCTAGGCCAGTGTCTCTCGCGCCGATGTCTGTCCTCTCTATCGTCATCATCATTGGGTGGATGGCGATGTACTTCTGAGGGGTGGCAGTTACGAGTTGGCGGTTGAAATTCAGAATTCTCCAGGTCTCCATCTAATCGCCCAAGTTTCCACCTGAATTCCCGTATTTGGATCTTACCCTCTGCGATAAGTTCTTCAGGTGGATAATGGTAAAATAGGAGGTCCTCTATGTAATCAATGTGAATGAGGATCTTGTATATCTGACCCCTCTGTATTTGTTTGGGTCTCGTGAGTTGAGTCTTGGGAACGCTTATTGGCTGATTGTTTCCCCTGGCTATAGTAAGATAGACGACCTGGGGGATACGATTGGTGTCTTGGCAATAAGCCCAACAGCCAAAGGATCGTAGGTGCTCACCTTGTCTAGAGACTGGGTCAACATGATGAACTACACAGGAATCACTAAGGACTTTTGAGACCGTCTCCTCTGACCAAATATGGTGTGGTAGGCCCTCAAGGTTAAGTTTGACATGGTAGGGGATGGTGCAATGATCTCCATGTAGGTCCCTACTCCATGCATGAAAACAAAAGGTGAAGGGACCCTTCACAATGCGTCCCCTAGCTAAAGCTATGTCCCTTAAATTGATATTCGTGAAAACCACCAGGAAAGGCTCTGGATAAGTGCGGAGGATGTGAAACTCATACTCACGGAACTCAAAGTGACGGATGATAGCTTCCTTGAGCTCTTCAGTGGATCGGGCTTCAAGTGCACCTTCTTCCGTAACCAACAATGCTCGATCCGTGAGAAGTGCTTCTTTTTGCACACTATCTTCAGACATGGCTAACATCTTTTCAAAGGCGCCAGGGCAGAATCTAGGATTTTCGGGGTAGGGAAACGTGTTGTCAACTCTCAGGGGCTGAGCTCTTCTTACACTAGTCTCTCTGTGTCTTGCCGGCAAGCGGGAGCGAGACATGGACCTCCGCCTTTCCATTGTTGCAGGCACTTGCTTAGCAGGAAGGGACCAGTGGTGGTTTGGAAGGTGTGGAAGGGTATCTGACGATCTTCCGTATGAGGGGGAAGGGGTAGGAGGAGGCGTGGTTGGGGTTGTTAGTATCTTTATTTCTCTCTTAAAGGAGTGGCCCGGGCATCGGGAAGAGATATGGCCGATGGATTTGCAGCGCCAGCATTTCCTAGGCTCCCTGCAATGGATCTTTTGGTGATCTGTTGCCAGACAATTGAAGCAGCGACCACGCATATGGTCCTTAAACACCTGAGACCTTTCATTGGTTTTGCTGAGGGAGCATTTATAGCTTCCATCCCTTCGTACTCTATGGCTATGTCTGACCTGCTGCCATTGATAGATATTCGAGCTGCTACTGGGGGGTTGGCAGGGTTGTTGATGATGCAGGGGGCTCGAGGTGGGGAGTACCAGACCGGGGAAATTTTCCTGATACGAGTTACGGAGGCAACTTTTGGGCCGTATGGAAGCGTTCGGCCTAGGAAGATCTCTGAGCTGGCTGACAATGCAGAGTCACCAAGGTTCGTCTTCCTTCTGGAAGCTTGCTACCGCTGGCCATGGCTGGAATCGGACGATCTTGTCCTGTTTCCCGGTTGGGGGGGCCGGTTGCGGCAAGACGCACCTAGCAGACTGTGCTGAACTTCCTGAACGGACAACATCAGCAAAAGAGGGGGGCGACATACCTTTGGCAAGGATGCCCGAAGGAGCCGTCCATGCTTGCACAGATTCGGGTGGGGCCGAGCTAGTTGCTGTCGTCGGGGCCTCCTTGTGGCAATTTGTTCGGAGAATGGACAAACTCCTAGCCAGAGTTTTGTGGGATCTTGAACTTATCCAGTGGGATTTTCCATTTCTTGCCTCAAGATCACCGTACTTCCTCTCAGCAAGCTCTGCATCTGCTTACGGGAGAATTGATGGGGTTTTGGTTGGATTTGCGGTGCGCGGATGGGTTTGCTCGGACAGATCTGTGGGGCATTCAAGTGGCTGGTGGATTTGGGGGGGGGGAGGAGCGGGGAACACCTCCGGAGTCGCCTCTTGGCGAGCGGGGTCTAGGCTCCATCCAGACAGCCTAATGGGTTGGGTTGAAAACGGGGTTTTTTGGATCGGGTTGGCTTCAGATGGGTGCAAGTGGATTTTATCTTTCGAGTTGGATTGGGCTTGGGTTCTAAGCCATCAGCAGGCCTAGTTCCAAGCCCGCGTACTGTGGCCCTACTCGCCCAACCAATCACCGATTCTGGCCTGCTGGCAATGCCAAAGCAGTAGAGGGCCCGACGGACGCGAGGCAGATGCAGAGGCAGGTAGTACTGTGTTTTAAAATGGAGGGAGTAGTTTTTTTTCCTTAGTTTGCGCTATCAGATGAAAAGATCTATTTATACGATTGCACTAAAGAGTCGCTCTCAATATTAAATACAAGGTCAATCTTAGTGCTACTAAACAAAATTTATATTAAAAGGAGTTCATATTAGGTAATTATATGGTCCAAACATAACTGAAAGGCAACTAAGCAGTCGAATATTACATCAAACGCTGAGAAGCCACTGCTTTCTTCCACCTGATGACCTAGTATATAGCACCCTCTCACACATAACACTGCCTTTATAGCTAGGACACGACTAGATAGGTAGCTCTTCCCTTCAGGTCAGGGAGGCGAGGCGTTGGACGAACACGCTGAACGCCTCGTCCGTGTCCAGCATGCTGACCCTCACCACCTTGGCGTCAGCTCCGAACCTCGGCCCGCCGCGAGTGATCACCTTCTTCTCCCGGAGGAAGCCCTCCAGGTCATCGACGGTTTCCTTGTCGCAGCGCAGCCATGCGAACGCTGCAAACTCGAATAGGTAGCGCGCGTCGTGAGACGATAGAAGATTTCGTCAGTGTTCGTTAGTTAGATGCGAGCAGAAGTGAATGGGGAATTTGAAAGGCGCGTACGAGCAGTTGATTCGATGGTCTCCTTGAAGAAGGTGCAGTAGCCGGGGAGCCCGTCCGGGAGGCTGAAGATGCCGCCTGTGGCTGCGATGACGGCGCGGAGCTTGGTCCAGCGTTCCACCATTTGCCGCCGGGCGAAATGGAAGAGGCGGCTCGTCGCCTCTCCGGCGGCGGGAGACGGTAGCTCGTAGCCATCGGAGACGGCCCTGAGGATCTTGGCGGCACGGAGCTGGGAGTCCTTGGAGACGCCGATGGTGTTCAGCTCTATGAACTTTATCATCCGGAGAGCTACCTCCCTGTCCTTCACCAACGCCCACCTGCGCCCGTGCATCGTGTCCAAGCAAAAGGAAAATACATCGTCAAAGCTGAAGAAAAGGAAAATATATATACAGTTTCATTGTGTAACCCCCTTTGGTTTTGAAAGTGATGGTGCATATACCCTAGCCTCGTGCCGGCATGTCCGGTGCACTTGGACACGGTGAACAGCATGACGTCGTGGGCGGCGGCCTCGGTGATGGCCGTGTACTGAGGCCAGTAGTAGGCGAGGTCGTGGACGGCCTTGCCGGACTTGATGACGGCCTCGCGGAGGCCGCCGTCGGGGTTGTTCGGCGAGCAGACGAGCTCGATGCAGTTCTCGCCGTCGAAAGTGTTGGCGTCGCCGGCCCAGCGGTAGAGTCCTGAACTGAGGAAGTTCGTCACGGACGGGTATGACTGCAGATGATGTTCAAGATCAGCCACGTTAATACAGTAATTAAAACAGTATAGCACACTTTTATCTGGAGTTGAGAACTTACAAGTAATACAAATGTTATCTCTTAAAATTATTAATTCAGAACATGACTCTAAGTGTGTTAGACGATGGCGTCAGCTGAATGGTGACGGATCTGTTCTTGCGACGTACGTACCGAGTAGTAGGGCACCGGCGAGACGACGTTCATCGGCGCGCCGTCTGCCGCCGGGGAGAGCGCGTAGATCACGGCCTGGAAGAGCTGCGTGGAGCCGGTCCCGACGACGACGTGGTACCCGTCGGCCACGGCGTTGCCGACGAGGCGGTGGAGGCGGCGCACCTCGCGCTCCAGCTGGGGCTCGAGGAACCAGCAGAAGCCGGCGACGTCGGAGAAGTAGCTCATCGTCTGCCACCCCGGGATCAGGATGCTGGCGCGGTCGCCGGTCCCGCGCCAGAACGCCTCGTACATGGACGGGTCGCCGCTGCAGGCGAAGATCGAGGCGCAGGGGTGTTAAAGTGCAGTGCCATGCATACACGGATCTCCGGATCGATCCATCATGGAAAGATAGATGTGGAGTCGCGCGCGGCAGAAGCGATCAAAGATCGAAGAAACAAACGAGATCGATCGGATGAGATCACTCACTGGTCGAGGTTGACGACGGAGTCCGGCGTCACCGGCGGCTTCCCTTTGGACGGCTCCACCGTGGTGATCTCCTCGCCGTCGCCGTTGCCGGCGGATCCGCTCCCGCCGCCGAAGTAGCGGTGGCGGACGAACCACGCGAGCGCGACGAGATTCGCCGCCACGGACGCCACCACCCCGAGCCGCCCCGCGAACCGCACCGCCTCCTTAGCCGCCATCACGCCTCCTTCTCCTACTCGTCGTCTTCCTCAACGCGGCTCTGGTGTTCTCCTGCAGACACACAGGAAACGCAAGGCGAGTGAGTTGTGCGGTGAAGCCTCTCCGACAGCCGCCAGGTCTTCTTATAGGCGCTGCTGGCGAGGACGGAGGCGCGGCCGGCCGGGGATGCGGCGGTGCCACGCCAGCTAGCTCACCTTTTCCGTCCCTGGAGCCTGCCGTCCCCGGATGCGACGAGGGTACTGGTAACGGAAGCCCTGTAGCACCTTCTCCAGCTGGCTGGCCGGCGCGCGGGCAGGCCACGTCACGCACTCGGTGGTCGTCTCCGGCTCGCTGGCCGGCGCGCGGGCGGCCGTTTCGGCGTGGAGTTTGGTGGCGGTGCAGCGAGGCGCGCGTGAGGAGGCCGAGGATTTGTAGATGATCGGGGTGTGAACTGGTGCGGGGTTTGTTTGGCTGTTCCTAAAAGGCAGCAAATAATCTCGCAGATAAACGAGTTGACTAGTAGTTCGATTAATTCTCCAAAACTGTGCTAGTGATTAAATGATTTCCTTGCAGTAAATTAATTACTTTGTTGACTATATTTGGTTGGAGTACACGGCTAGAGTTAATGGAGTTGCTAAAACTTGAGATCATTTGTGGTGTCAACTCAACTCACCAATGGAAGTTTTTTGGCCGAGCCATTTTGCATGGTGGACCGAACTCCACCCCACAACTTCTTAGAGATTTTGATGGACTCAACTGAACTTCTACGTTTTGAACAAATGAACAGATCGAATGCAAGCATGTAGTGTTTTGTCATTGTTGCATTGACATTCTAGCCCTATTCGGAACGCGACAAGAACATTTGTCGTACTCGTAATTTCCTAAATTGGAAAAAATGTGCGGCATATGCAGAGTTCGGTACCGGTAGTTTCCATGCATTAGAAAAAAAAAGAGTCGCGCTTCGAAACGGCTAGTAAAAGCATTGTTTTGGCTTAAACGGGTAAAAACACGATGCTCCCAAAGCTTCGGAAAAGTATAATCACATCCTTTGATAAGCCGACAAAAATATGTGATACTTGTATCTATGCGAAAAGAATAAGTCTCCAGCAATTTGCATAAAAAGAAAATATATAAGTATCCACCAATCAACACACAAAACCGCACCATGAAATCATCCACTATTGTTACACGTGGCTAGATCAGATTGGTTGTAAGCCATAATAAAATAGATCAATTAACAACATATGAAATCCCCACGGTCTTGTTTTGGCAGTCTAGCTGGATACAAGGTGCAGCACCGATGTCCCCGTTTATCTCACTTTACAAAGGGGAAAGAAAAAAATAGTTGCTGCAGCCTTGACCGATAATAGATGGATCTGAGATCTTCTTCCCATCACCAGCATGGAAATGATATTGCAATATGTACAGCTGTGGAGTATGACAACATCACTGCTACATGTGATCAACCTCGAAGCGGATGACCAAATCACCTGGAAGTTCTCTGACTCTGAAATTTCCTCTATTAAATCAGCGTATCACATACAGTTTGAAGGATGTATTCGGTCAAACTTCAAATAGATGGTGTGGAAAAGCTGGGCGCCGCCGAGGTACAAAATATTCATCTGGATGCTCCTTCAAAACAGAATTTGGACACTGATCGTCTCCAATGGCGCCAATGGCCGAATGCCCGTTCTACCAGAGAAGTCTAGAGGCGGCATTGCATATATTTGGTGAGTGCCCAGTGACTGGGCAAGTGTGGACGACGGTTAACTCTTGGCTGCCAGTACTTAGATCGGACACGGCCACCACCAATAGAATTAGAGACCAACAATCATGGTTCCACTCAATAACCTCTGAAGGCCACACTAGTAATAGCAAAGGGTCTGAGATCTATTATCATTGCGGTCATTTGAGCGATTTGGCGTGAACGAAATGCACGGATTTTCCAATCAGAGGAACCCTCCATCCTAGAAATAGTGAATGGCATCAAAGATGAACTAATGTTCTGGTGTAGGGCTGGGGCAAAAAATGCCGCCACCCATATGGAGACCCAGACATCAGGGGTGAAGCAGTCATGGGTGTGGTGTGCTAAGTGTGTAAAACTGAGTGTGTACGTCTTGTACATGCACCTGTATCTGTAACTACATCTCTTCTCATTCTCTTTATAATATAAACCGGTTAACGGTGTTTTTGAAAAAAATCCCAAAGTGAAATCATTGTTTTCTTAGCCTCATGGAACTGTTTTTGCACATGTGTCTAATGGCTTCCAGTTATGAACAACCAAATAGAGCTAGGGGATTCACTGGAGATATTCTACAACCATTAGACAAAAGCTCCTTAAGCTGATTTTGATTTAGCTGTTGTGAACTTTTCCAGATCTAATCTTATTTGTGACCTCACAATTGCCAACATACAGTATTGGAGATCATGTGAGCAACATTTCGAAACAAACCGGTAAAATTGATAACGTAGTAATTTGCCAACACCAATGTCATGCGCAGAATCCTCATATTCATATACTTAATGGAAGCTCATATTTCTCTACTAATTAAGGAGAATTGTTTAGCATGTAAACAAACCTCAAGGTTTGGGATTATAGTTCCTCATCAGGAGAATATTACCGCGAGTGGATATATTTGACACATGGAACTGAGTGGAACCTTATCTGCACAACAAACACCACAGTACTTAGGTCATCATATATTTGAAACTCATCCGGTGATTAGGGTGCTAATTAAAGGACTGTTCTTTTTTTGAAACTGTGAATATATATTAAGAGGGGAGAAAAAAAGGTCCGATCATTTACAGCGCCCAAAAGACCTAGGCAGTGTATTTTTAGAACATATATCCATCTCCACCACCGTGTAGAACTACAGCCAAGTGTTTTGCTCCCACTTGCATCTAGAGGTTTGATTCCTCATACATCTTCGCTATCAATTGGTGCATCACTTTTCCAGTTCCTTGAAACACACGGGCATTTTGCTCCTTCCAGATAGCCCAACAAATTAGGATGGCAATCAAACGTACACCTTTTCCTCTAACATGCAACCATCCTAAAAAAGTCCATAGAACCATTGTTGTATACTCAGTTGTTGGTTTCACGCGGATGGTTTGAGCCTCGGCAAAACAGTCTGTCGGAGTGCGTGAGCTGCGACACTCCCCCCAGCCTGCTCGGAAGCAGCCCGCGAGGTTCTGTTTTTGAAGGGGGCTTGGGCCCTACGCGACCTGGGCTCGAGGGAGTGGATGAACACTGAGATTTACGTGGTTCGGTCCGTTGGAGCGTAATACCCTATGTCCACGGGGTTTCTTGTTCTATTGCTTGAGCGTGAGTGCTTGTGCGTTTCGGGATCTGGAATGTGAACCGGGAAACCTCTGCAGGGTGGTCACCCTGGTCCTTTTATAGTTCAAGGCCGGGGTGGTTACAATGAGGCTCGGGGCCCGACAGGTGGCCCCAGAGCTATTTGAACCCTATACATGATCTAGGGCTTTGTCCTCTGAGTAGTGTGACCGGTGGGGGAGTTAAGTCCTGCCGTCTGGCGCATTGAGCACCCCTGACCACGTGTTAGGTGATGATGAAGACGCCATCTTGTCGCCGCATCTTCTCACCCTGCTTGGGCGGCTTTTTGCCGTTGGGAGGCATTGTACTGCTTTCACGCCTTCGTCTTGTCTTGTCACCGTAATGGCGAACAGGTAGAGGACGGAGGTCGTGCGTAGTGTGCCATGCTTCTGGAGAATGCGAAAGTCTTGAATGTGAAGCCTAACAACATACTTCCTTCTTGACTTTGTCGACCCACGGCCCACGACGGATCGTGGGGCACGTGGCGGTTCTGGAGCTCTCATCGACAGGTTTGGTGCCAAGGGACACGTGGCAGCCCCAGACCTCACCTCAGTGGGGCGGCTCAGACCGAAGCCCAGGGCACGTGTCTGCATCGGAGCTGTCCTCTGCGGGGAGGTGGCTCAGAGCTAGGGGACACGTGGTAGCTCCGAACCTCACCTCAGCGGGGAGGCTCAAACTGGAGCCCAAGGCACGTGTCAGCATCGGAGCTGTCCTCAGCAAGGAGGTGGCTCGGAGCCAGGGGACATGTGGCAGCCCCGGACCTCACCCCAGCAGGGAGGCTCGGACCGGAGCCTAGGGCACGTGTCAGCAACGGAGCTCAAGCGCACGTGGCAGCCCCAGGGCTGACCATGGGGCCAAGGGCACGTAGATTACGCTGGGGCCTGCCTCAGCAGGGAGGCGGGGCCCAGGATGTCTTTTACCCACTATGCGGGGGGTACCCGGTCTGCAGCGTACCGACAGTGGCCCCTGGGCCCATCTCGGGGGAGGCATCGAGCCCGTAGGTGGGGCCCCCATCTCACCCACGTGGTGGTTTTGAACCTGCACTTTGGAAACTGAAGCAGTGGCCAGACTTCCGTGTACTGGACGAGTGATCGTACCTAGGAGACAAAAAGGCTGCACGTCCCGAGCGGTTGCCTCGGGGTAGCTACTGCGGTAGCCCATCGGTTGCAGGTCTACCGCACTGCATGACTCAGGAACCACGAGATGTTCCCGAGATGTTACTCGCCTGGCCCCCAGTGTCTGACCAGTGGACCTGGGTCCTACCCGTCATTGGCGGGCGAGTGCCAAACTGACGTGCTCGACGGGTCTCCTCGGGGCACTTACTGTGGCAACCAATGGGTTGGTCACCACAGTTCCACCACGCTGCCCTTCTTGGGAACCGTCGAACGTTCCTGAGATGTTACTCGCCTGGCCCCCAGTGTTTGACGGGTGGACCTAGGCCCTACCCATCGTTGGGGGAGGCGAATAACTCGCGGCGACGTGCTCGAGGGGTTGCCTTGGGGCACTTACTGCGACATCCAATGGGTTGGTTGCCACAGTTCCACCACGCTGCTCTTCTCGGGAACCACCGAACTTTCCCGAGATGTTACTCGCTCGGCCCCCCAGTGTCTCACGGCTGGACCTGTGTCTAACCCATCGTTGGAGGAGACGAATAACCCGCGGCATGCATAGGTGGAAGCCCAATCGTCGCACCTGTTGCCCTGCCATAGGTCGCAGTCGTGTATAAAATGGGGCCTTCGGATGTTGGATAGCACCCTCCCTCACCATGTGGCCTTTGTTCTCCTCTTGCGCGCTGGAAGCTTCCGCTTCTCAGCACTCTCACCCACCAGATGCTCTTACATTAGTAGCCGTCTTCATCCACTTTTGCGAGATGTTCGTGTGTGTGTGTCCTTCGGTGCGTCTCACTGAGGAATCCGTCTCCTTGACGGTCCCGGATAGAAGCACAAGCCATCCTGACGGCACGCCTATGGGAAGGGAGGCCGTCAGGGACAGGATCCTCGACTTACAAGGAGTCTCTATGCTAGTGTCGTGTGGGACATGTCCTCTAGGCGCCTTGCCGTGGAAGGGCGATCTGCCGGCACCGAAGAAAGATTAAGTCCAGAGTGATCAAGCCTTCCTCCAGGTACTGTTGTGGACAACCAAACCTGCCATAGATGGCGGCCCACACGACACTAGATGTCACCGTTGCCTCGGTGCAGCATGAGTTGCTGCCGTCCTCAGTCTTATAGCAGGTGACCGTCTCTCTGCGCAGATATTGGCTTGTGGGGTCAACCAAGTATGCCACAGAGCAGTAGATTGCTCAATTTGTAGCTGTTGAGTTCCTTAGTTGCTTTGTATCTCCTTTTGTATGCCAGAACCCGGTCATTAATGAAGACTTTTGTCTCAAGTCTTTTGTGGTGTCCTGAGTTGTCGATGTATACCTCGGACCCTTAGCAGCGCAAGGGTACGGAACGACTTAGCCGATGCGGTTAACTCTTTGCCGATGTCTCAAGCTTATTCCTCTGGGTTCTTAGCAGCGTAAGGACCCAGGGCGCTCCGGTAGTGTGGCTACCACTCCTTCCGGGTCCTCGGCGGCGTAAGGACCTAAGGGAAGTTCAGCTCTTATCTTCAGCTTGTTCCAGGGAGACACGTGGCAGCTCTGGATCTCTCCTCTGAGGGGAGGCTTTGGACGGAGCCCGGGACACATCTCAGCTCCGGAACTCTTCCTGTGGAATGTAGACTCTGGAGCCAGGTTACACGTGGCAGCTCCGGACCTTATCTCAGCGGGGCGGCTTTGGACCGGAGCACAGGGCACGTGTGAGCTCCGGAGCTATCCTCAGCAGGGAGGAGGCTCTAAGCCAGGTGATGCGTGGCAGCTCCGGGTTCCACCTCATGTGGGAGGCTTCGCACCGGAGCCCAGGGCACGCGTCGGCTCCGGAACTCAAGCGCACGTGGCAGCCCCAGGGCTGACCTTAGGGCCAAGGGCATGTGGCTTGCCCATTTACGTTGATGTGCTTGAGAAAGCACAAACTATAAAGGGAGGATGCACAGGGCACATGTGAGCTCCGGAGCTATCCTCAGCGGGAAGGAGGCTATGAGCCAGGTGATGCATGGCAGCTCCGGGTTCCACCTCAGCTGGGAGGCTTCGCACCGGAGCCTAGGGCACGCGTCGGCTCCGGAACTCAAGTGCATGTGGCAGCCCCAGGGCTGACCTTAGGGCCAAGGGCACGTGGCTTGCCCGTTTTTCAGTTGATATGCTTGAGGAAACACAAACTGTAAAGGGTGAATGCACGGGGCACGTGTGGGCTTCGGAGCTATCCTCAGCGGGGAGGAGGCTCTGAGTCAGGTGATGCGTGGCAGCTCTGGGTTCCACCTCAGCTGGGAGGCTTTGCACTGAAGCCCAGGGCACATGTCAGCAATGGAACTCAAGCGCACATGGCAGCCCCATGGCTGACCTTAGGGCCAAGGGCACGTGGCTTGCCCGTTTGTTGATATGCTTGAGGAAGCACAAACTATAAAGGGAGGATGCACATGGCATGTGTGAGCTCCAGAGCTATCCTCAGCGGGGAGGAGGCTCTAAGCCAGGTGATGTGTGACAGCTCCAGGTCCCACCTTAGCTGGAAGGCTTTGCACCGAAGCCCAGGGCATGCGTCGGCTCCGGAACTCAAGCGCACGTGGTAGCCCCAGGGCTGACCTTAGGGCCAAGGGCACGTGGCTTGACCGTTTACAGTTGATATGCTTGAGAAGCACAAACTGTAAAGGGAGAATGCACATGACAAGGCATAGCTTTCTCACTTCAGGCTCATTCTCATAGGAGGAAACAGGTTGTACTAGAAGGCAGCGACCCATCCCAGATGTCGAGAGTGACAGGACTCCTCCAGGACTTATTTGTTCTAAGCGTTGTTCCTAGATGCTATGACACCCTTTTAGAGGATGTAAAACCCTACCTCTACGCTAAGGATAGAACTTACGGAGGTGTTCTATATTCCATGGACTAGGTAGAGGTACCCCATCCTCTATGGCTAGGCGCACGCACCCAGGGCGACATACTTGTGTCACTCGGAAGGGGCCCTTCCAGCTGGGGGAGAGTTTGTTCCCTCCTTCTCGAGAAAGTATTCGCCATAGCACTTGGTCACCCACCTCGAGCTGTCTACTCCGCATGAACCGCTATTGATAACGTCAGAGCGCTTGACGGGATCGTTCGTTTAGGACAGCTACTTGCCACCTTCTCTCATTGACAAGGTCAATATCTTCATGCCGAAGCTGTTCCTGCGTGGCCATGAGGGCGGGATCATATGCAGCGTCTGAGCTGGTGTGTGGATCTTCTTAGCGTGGAACTGGCATGCCTTGCATCTCTTAACCAGGTCGATGGCATCCTGGAGAGCTGTCGGCCAGTAAAAGCCAAGCAAGAAGGCTTTACCGACCAAAGTGTGGGAACATGCATGGTTCCCACACTCGCCACCATGGATCTCTGCGAGCAGGTCATAGCCCTCCTCCCGGGTTATGCACCGCAATAGGACGCCATTAGCGCCACACCGATAGAGATCCCCTTCTACCAGCGTGTATCTCTTATCCAACCGAGCGATCCGTTCAGCGAATACATGTTCATCGGGAAGGAAATTATCTTTCAAGTAGTCCCGGATCTCCGTGATCCATGCATCGGGTCCTACTTGAGCACTTGGATCTTGAGCGTCGGGTTGCACGGAGTTCCCGATGACGCTTACGATCCTTGGCAGCCGCCAGGGTAACATGGCCGTCAGGACCGCCATCTTCAAGGTGCTGGTCCCGCCCCCTTCGCCTGGTTCGGCCGGCCAGGCAGTAGGTCGCAGCAACTTCCTTTCAAATACCCCCTCAAGCACCGGAGTCCACGTGGAAATCTTTGTTGACAGGTCGTCATCTATTGTATTGTTGCCACGGGTAACATGGCACAAGTCAAAGGATAAGAAGTCCTTCTCCAACTTCTGTACTTGGAGGAGATATGCTGCAATCTGTGGGTCATTGCAGCAACACTCTCCCTTGACTTGGTTGATGATCAATTGAGAATCACCCTTGACCAACAACTGTTGGACGCTGAGGGACAGCGCGGTCTTCAACCCGAAGATGAGAGCCACATACCCCGCCATGTTGTTATTCGCCTTGAAGTCAAGTCGCACCATGTACTTGGACTCCTCTACGGTTGGTGTAATGAGCAGAACCACCGTTCCGGCTCCCTACTTCCACGAGGAGCCGTCAAAGAAGAGAGTCCAGTAGGGTCCAGCGAAAACCGGAGCTCTAGCCTCTAGTTCACCAATGTCCTGGCCCCCTGGCTGGCACGGTGATTGTCGGAGTGTGAGCTGCGACACTCCTCCTGGCCTGCTCAGAAGCAGCCCGCGAGGTTCTTTTTTCTATAGGGAGCTTGGCGCCCTATGTGACCTGGGCTCGAGAGAGCGGATGAACATCGAGATTTACGTGGTTCGGGCTGCCGGAGCGCAATACCCTACATCCACGGGAGTGCTTGTTCTATTGCTTGAGTGTGAGTGCTTGTGCATTGTGGGATCTGGAATGCAAAAATGAGAACCCTCTACAGGGTGGTCACCCCGGTCCTTTTATAGTTCAAGGCCGGGGTGGTTACAATGAGGCTTGGGGCCCGACAGGTGGCCCTAGAGCTAAGTGAAATCTATACACAATCTAGGGCTTCGTCCTTTGAGTAGAGTGGCCGGCTGGAGAGTTAAGTCCTGCCGTCCGGCGCGCTGAGCGCACCTGACTGCGTGTCAGGTGGTGATGAAGACGCCGTCTTGTCGCCGCGTCTTCTCGCCCTGCTTGGGCGGCTTCGTGCTATTGGGCAACACTGTACTGCTATCACGCCTTACCATCCTGTCTTGTCACTGTAATGGCGAACCGGCAGAGGACGGAGGCGTGCGTTGTGCGCCATGCTTCTGGGGAAGGCGCGAGCCTTGAATGCAAGGTCTGATAGCACACTTCCTTCTTGACTTCGTCGACCCACGACCCACAAAGGATTGTGGGGCACGTGGCAGCTCTGGAGGTCTTATCGACGGGCTTGGTGCCAAGGGACATGTGGAAGCTCCGGACCTCACCTCAGTGGGGAGGCTTAGACCGGAGCCCAGGGCATGTGTCTGCATCGGAGCCGTCCTCAGCAGGGAGGCGGCTCGGAACCAGGGGACACGTGGCATCTCTATACCTCACCTCAGTGAGGAGGCTCGAACCAGAGCCTAGGGCACGTGCCAGCACCGGAGTTGTCCTCAGCTTGGAGGTGGCTCGGAGCCAGGGGACTCATGGAAGCCCCGGACCTCGCCTCAGCGGGGATGCTTAGGTTGGAGCCTAGGGCACGTGTCAGCCCCGATGTTGTCCTCAATGGGGAGGCTCGAGCAGAAGCCCAGGACATGTGCCAGCTCCGGAGCCCAAGCGCATGTGGCAGCCCCAGGGCTTACCATGGGGCCAAGGGCACGTGGCTTATGCTGGGGCCCGCCTCAGCAGGGAGGTGGGGCCCAGGCTATCTTTTACCCACTACGCGGGGGTACCCAGTCTGGCGTTTTATTGCATGGCATGGTAAGAAGTCCAGCTCGAACTCTGCCAACTCTGCAGCCTATTTAGCTATGTTTCCAGTGGTGTTGGGGATGTGGACGACGGTTCTCAGCGGGTATGAGGTAACCACCGAGATCTTGTGAGCCTGGAAGTAATGGTGCAACTTCCTTGCTGCAACGAGGACTGCATAGAGCAGTTTATGCACCTCTAGATATCTTGTCTTGGCATCATTGAGGACCTCACTGATGAAGTAGACCAGACGCTGGATGGTTCGGACCCTCCCAGAGGGGTCCAAAGCGTCTTCTTGTAGAAGTCCGGGACTCGGGGCCCCCAGCCCCCGGATCCGGGACTGCACTCCGGGAGCTCGGACCTAGATGCACACCGGTTGTCGGGTCTAGATAAATGAGATCCGACCAGTTCTTCTTGGGGAGGTCCGGGACTTTAGGCCCCCGGGTCCGGGACTGCATTCTAGGGGCTTGGACCAGGATATGCATTGATCATTAGGTCCGCCTGTTTGGGACCTGATTACTTCCCCATCCCAAGGGTTTCCTACGGAGTCTGAGCCCTGAGGCTTTAGACCAACAGCAGCATGAGCCTTTTCTGGGACTTGAGGTCGATGGAGTTCTTGCCGCTTCACGACCAGAACCATGCTCATGACCTTGGTTGTGGCAGCAATGTAGAGGAGTAGTGGCTCGCCTTATTCAGGAGCCACCATGATTGGCAGCGTTGTGAGGAACTTCTTCAACTCTTGGAACGCCTCATCCGCCTCCTCGATCCATACGAATGGACCAGTTTTGCGCAGAAGCTTGAAGAACGGAAGAGCCCGCTCAGCGAGTCTAGAGATAAACCGACTGAGTGCAGCCAAGCATCTGGTAAGATTCTACACATCCTTGATGTGAACAGGGGGCCGCATAAGTTCTATCGCCTTAATCTTCTTTAGGTTAGCTTTGATCCCTCGGTGTGAGACCAAGAAACCGAGCAGCTTCTTGGCAGAGACCCCAAAGACACATTTGTCTGGGTTCAACTTCGTGCGTGTGGAACGCAGTCTGTCGAAGACTAGGGCTAGGTTGTCGAGCAGAGATGCTTGCGACTTAACCTTCACTACGATGTCATCAACATAAACCTCGACCAGGTCCCGAATGAGGTTCCCGAACGTCTTGTGCATTGCACACACAAAAGTGGGAAGGGCATTCTTAAGACCATAAGTTATGGACACATAGCAGTATAGGCCATCTACTGTGATGAAGGCGGTATATTCTTCATCTTCCCTAGACATAGGTATCTGGTGGAAACCTGAATATGTGTCTTGGAAACCCAATAGATCATAGTCGGACATATAGTCGACTATTTGGTCTATATGGGTGAGAGGGAACGGATCCTTCAAACATGCCTTATTGAGGGTGGTGTTGTCGATGCACATACATAGCTTTCCGCCGGCCTTCGGGATGACAACAGGGTTGGCCAACCATCGTGGATGGTGGACATCTCGGATGAAGCCGACATCGAGCAGCTTCTTGATTTTTTTCACGGATGAAGTCTTACCGCTCGATGGATTGCTTCTGAGGCTTTTGTTGGACCGGCCTAACATCGGGACGGATCTTCAGTTGGTGCTCAATCACATCCCTAGGGATCCCGGGCATTTCCGACGGTTGCCAGGCGAACACGTCGACATTGGTTCGGAGGAAGGTGATGAGCGCATCTTCCTATTTGCCTCCCAAGCCCCCAGCGATTCGGGTGGTCTGGGCGACATCAGGACCGACTTGGACGACCTTGAATGGTACGTTCTCATCGTACGAGGGCTGCACACGGGGTGCAGATGTCACCCCTCACTGATGCATGCTTGGAAGCGGCCGACTAGTTTCAACGTGTCCAGAAGCGGCCTCCTGTGCTGCTGCCAGCGCGTGGAGCTTTTCCAGCGCTGAGACGGCCGCGGTGCGGTTCTGCAGATCTTGGGGATGCCACTCGGGGTTGGCATCTTCAAGACTAAGTAGCTGTAGTGGGCTACCGCCATGAACCGGTACAGAGCTGGTATGTCGATTATAGCATTGAAGGGGAGGCTAACCTCTGCAACGTCGAAGACGACGCTCTCCGTATGGTAGTTCTCAGGCGTCCCAAATGTCACCGGGAGGGATATGCTACCGCACAGGGAGATTGGATCCCGACCTATCCCCGAGAATGGTCTCGAGGGGGTAAGTTGAGACATAGGGATTTGCAGCTTCTTGAAAGCTGCAAGACTGATAACGCTGAGGGCCGCCCCGCCATCGATCAACACGTGGTTGAGCTTCACGTTGGAGATGGTCGGGGCGACGAGGAGAAGCAGCTTCCTAGCGCCTGCCATGTTCTTGGGTCAGTCGGAGGCGTTGAAGCTCATCGGCGTCTCCATCCATTTGCGGTGTGGCGCCGGCCCCGGGACTAGGGCGACAGCTGCCACTGCTCGACAGAGGGTCTTGACGGCTCGCCTAGATGAGACATCAGAAGAACCCCCGTACATCACACGGAGTGTGCCGACCGCTTGGCTGCCGGCTTGGCTAGACCTTCCCTCTCTAGAACGGGGGGTGGCCTCATCGTCTCCCGCCTAGAGACGATGGTGAGAAGGCGCACCATGGGAGGTGATGAACACCATGGTCGCATGGAGAGCACAGAAAGCCCCCCTACCTAACGCGGCAGTCTGTCGGAGTGCGTGAGCTGCGACACTTCTCCCAGGCTACTCAGAAGCAGCCCACGAGGTTCTTTTTTCGGAGGGTGCTTGGCGCCCTATGCGACCTGGGCTCGAGGGAGCGGATGAACATCGAGATTTACATGGTTCGGGTCGCCGAAGCATAATACCCAACGTCCATGGGGGTGCTTGTTCTATTGCTTGAGCGTGAGTGCTTGTGTGTTTCGGGATATGAAATGCGAATCGAGAACCCTCTGCGGGGTGGTCACCCCTGGTCCTTTTATAGTTCAAGGCCGGGGAGGGTACAATGAGGCTTTGTCCTCTGAGTAGTGTGACCGGCGTGGGAGTTAAGTCTCGCTGTCTGGCGCGCGGAGCGCCCATGACTGCGTGTCAGGTGATGATGAAGATATCATCTTGTCGCCGCGTCTTCTCGCCCTGCTTGGGCGACTTTGTGCCGTTGGACGGC
Organism: Neostapfia colusana; assembly: GCA_030760725.1. Classification (NCBI taxonomy): domain Eukaryota; kingdom Viridiplantae; phylum Streptophyta; class Magnoliopsida; order Poales; family Poaceae; genus Neostapfia; species Neostapfia colusana. Next base: position 1,958,818 of record JASWHV010000005.1, on the reverse strand, counting down.
ACTGTACTGCTGTCACGCCTTCGTCCTATCTTGCCACCATAGTGGTGAACGAGCAAAGGACGGAGGCGTGCGTAGTGTGCCATACTTCTAGTGAAGGCGTGGGCCTTGAATGCGAAGCCTAACAGCGCACTTCCGTCTTGACTTTGTTGACCCACGACCCACGACAGATCGTGGAGCACATGGCGGCTGTGGAGCTCTCATCGACGGGTTTGGCCAAGGGACGAGTGGCAGCCCCGGACCTCACCTCAGTGGTGAGTCGAGGACCCTGTCCCTGAAGGCCTCTGAATGTAGCCTAGAGGGGGGTGAATAGGCTTTTAGACGCTTTGTTAATCCCTGAAACACTTAGTAGGTTTATCAAATACAGAGAAATCGGACTAGTCCGGTAGAGTGCGGACTAGTTCGCTTTCTACTCAGAGAAAAATCGGACTAGTCCGGTATTGTGCGGACTAGTCCGGTATGCGTGGACTAGAAAGATCAAGGTTGATCAATATGTTCACTTCTAGTACCTTATGCAGCGGAAATTAGTTAAGAGCTTAGATGTATTACAACAGTGAAACAATGAATGATAGAGATCAACTTTGATTTCAATGCTTCAACGTGAATTCACAAGATTAATTAAACACTAGAATATGATGAACAATAAATGAACAAGAGTGAGAGACAAGATTTTATCCCGAGGTTCGATTCCACGAAGGAAATCTATGTCCCCGTTGAGGAGTCCACTAAGGACCGGGTCTTCACCAACCCTACCCTCGTCGAATCGCCATGGAGGCCGATTCTCTTCCACTAATCACAAAGGGAAAATAAATCATTCAAGGGGCCTTCTCACAAGTTGAGGGCTCCCCAAGAATTACAATGAGTGAACACAACCAAACACATTCAAAAGATGAACAATAAACGAACAAGAGTGTGCTAGAGATCAAACCCAAGAGCTCAAGATGTGTAGAACAAGTCTCTCCTTTGATCAATTGCTAATCCCCAAAGATTTGATCCTTTTTGGGTTAGAATGTGTGGAGAGATGTGAATTTTGGGCTCTTGGGAGGTGTGACGGTGCAGGGGGTCAAAAAATTATGGTGGTATGGCCGTACATCTCTTTTTATAATAGGGTTTCCAATGGTTACGTTAGGGTTTGCGATGTCCGGACTAGTCCGCGGTGGACTCCGGACTAGTCCGGTGTGCAGCTTGTGGAAAGCCCTAAGTGTTGTGAGATACCGGACTAGTACGTAAGGGTGCGGACTAGTCCGTAGTATATCCAAAGACAAAACCGGACTAGTCCGGTCGATATCGGACTATTCCGTTTTCTAGTCAGAAAGAAAATCGGACTAGTCCGCACATGCTGATTTTTGTGCAGTTAATGTGATTTCTTTCACTTGAGCTCTTGGGATGTGTTTCTCCAACACACTCTATACTAAGTAATGTAATCTTTTCAGCTCCTGAGCTCTTATCAATTTGGATCCTTCTTCTCCTTTCTTTTTGCGCTTTCTTCCTAATTTCTTTAAGAACCTGCGCTCATCTCAACAATTTTGTTAGGGTCTCATTTGTTTGTCATAAATCAACCAAAACCCACAAGGGATGCCTAGATGCACTTTCAATCTCCCCCTTTTTGGTGATTGATGACAACCAATTGAGATCACACAAATATGACACAAAAAATTCAGATTTTCATAAAGTTTGCACATATGAGCTTTGGACAAAATAGGCAATGTAGACATAAGACATGTGCACTCTTTATGGTGGGGTGAAAAAATATGTGTGTGAGCAATAATTTTGATGTGAATATCATAATGAGCATTGTCGAAGTGTTTGGTCGACACTTCCCCCGGGCCTGCACTGGGCAGCCCACGGAGGTTCCTTTTTCGGTGGGGCTAGACCCTTGCGGAGAGCTTGAGCGTATGGACGAGTTAGTAAGAGCTTGACACGGTGAGTTTTACGTGGTTCAGGCCCCGGAGCGTAAAACCCTACATCCACGGCGAGCTATGGAGCTCGCTGTATTGCTTGCTGCTCAGAACCGGAGTCCTGAGCTTGAGGATGAGTTACAGATTGGGTGTGAATGGCTAGAGTGCGAACCCCTGCTAACGTTGCCTACCCGAGCCTTTTATAGCCCAAGACCCGGGTGGCTTACAAGGGGGGCCCGGGACCCGACAGGTGGTCCCGGGGAGATTGACTGTTATCTACTGTATCTGCAGTTATGCCGATCGTTGTCTCTGGCGAAGGCTTCTGAGTCTTCGTCTTGCCGCCCTGCCCATGCCGCATGCTAGCCGTAGTGGATGATGACGGCGGGGGCGGCATGGGATGTCTTGTCGCTGCGTTTATTGGTTGGCAGGCTCTGACACCGCGCGCCAGTCTGTGATGCGACTGGGCGCAACGGCACCCGACAGAGGCGTGCTCCGCGTCTCCGCGTCTTGGGAAGACGTGGGCCTTGAATACCTTGTACGGGCAAGGTATGGGGCATCTTTATGCCCACTGCCTACCGCTCGGGGGCAGGCAGCGTTCTTCTGCTAGACACGTGGCGGGCCCGGAGCCCTCCTCAGAGGAGAGGGGGGGTCCGGCCCCGCAGGACACGTGGAGCCTTCGGACCTCTCCCCGCGGAGGCGGAGGTCCGGCTTCTGTCGGCCACGTGGCGAGCCCAGAGCTCCTCTATGAGGAGAGGGAGGTCCGGCCCCGCTGGACACATGGCGCCTTCGGACCTCTCTCCGCGGAGGGGAGGTCTGGCTTCTGTATGCCACGTGGCAGGCCCGGAGCTTTCCTCTGAGGAGAGGGAGGTCCGGCCCCGCCGGACGCGTGGCGCCTTCGGAGCTCTCCCTGCGGAGAAGGGCGAGTTCCTTTAGGAATTTCCTCCTGTGCGCGGGGGTACCCCATATCACGGGTACCGACAGGCATCTTCGGAGCTCTCCCCACGGAGGGGGGAGGTCTGGCTGTTGTAGGCCACGTGGCGAGCCGAGGTCCAGCCCCACTGGACACGTGGCGCCTTCGGAGCTTTCCCTGCGGAGAAGGGCGAGATCCTTAGGCATTTTCCCCTGTGCGCGGGGGCACCCCATATCACGGGTACCGACAGTGGCCCCCGGGCTCTCCTCGGGGGAGGTAACGAGCCCGAGGTGAGGCCTTGTCCTACCCGCGCACTTTCTTCTCTTGAGTACTCCCTGTGCTGGCAGGGTCTTGACGGCTTCGGAGTTCAGCCTCTTAGGAGAGGGTGAAGTCTGGCATCGGAGCTCGGCCCGGCTGTGGGGGCGGAGGTCCGGAAGTCATCGGAGCTCAGGTCCACGAAGGGCGTGAGGTCCGGCATCAGGGCTCGCCTCGGAAAGGAGGGCGAGGGCTGGCATCGGAGCTCGGCCCGACTGTGGGGGCGGAGATCCGGAAGTCATCGGAGCTCAGGCCAGCGAAGGGCGTGAGGTCCGGAGGTCATCGGAGCTCAGGCCAGCGAAGGGCGTGGGGTCCGGCATCAGCGCTCGCCTCTGAAAGGAGGGCGAGGGCTGGCCTCGGAACTTGGCCCAGCCGTGGGGGCGAAGGTCTGGAAGTCATCGGAGCTCGGGCCAGCGAAGGGCGTGAGGTCCGGCATCAGCGCTCGCCTCTTAAGAAGGGCGAGGGCTGACCTCGGAACTTGGCCCAGCTGTGGTGGCGAAGGTCTAGAAGTCATCGGAGCTCAGGCCAGCAAGGGCGTGAGGTCCGACATCAGCACTCGCCTCTGAAAGGAGGGCAAGGGCTGGCCTCGGAGCTTGGCCCGGCTGTGGAGGCGGAGTCCAGAAGTCATCGGAGCTCAGGCCAACAAAGGGCGTGAGGTCCGGCATGAGCGCTTGCCTCTGAAAGGAGGGCGAGGGCTGGCCTCGGAGCTCGGCCCAGCCGCGGGGGCGGAGGTCCAGAAGTCATCGGAGCTCATGCCAGCGAAGGGCGTGAGGTCCGGCATCAGCGCTCGCCTTTGAAAGGAGGGCGAGGGCTGGCCTCGGAGCTCGGCCTAGCTGTGGAGGCGGAGGTCTGGAAGTCATCGGAACTCAGGCCAGCGAAGGGCGTGAGGTCCGGGGGTCATCGGAGCTCAGGCCAGCGAAGGGCGTGAGGTCCGGCATCAGCGCTCGCCTCTGAAAGGAGGGCGAGGGCTGGCATCGGAGCTCGGCCCAGCTGTGGGGGTGAAGTCCGGCACTGCTCAGTGGTCCCCCCTTTCCTGTCCCTTAGTCTCATTTGGCTTACTGTCCCAGGCCGGAATACGGGGCTTGGGTAGTCCAGTGCACTTGGTCCCGGAGGTCTGGCCCCAGCCCCAGTCACGGTGTAACCGTCCGGCCCCCTGGTACTCAGACCGTAGCGCTGGGGGGCAGAGTGCGCATGCTTTGGGTGCAAGACCGGGCAAAGCAAGGCTCCTGACCCCCCGGTCTAGCGTAGGTCTTTTCTCGGAGGAGACCAACTGGCGGTACAGTACCATTACAGGGGGAGATCCAAAAGGCCACCGGGCCTCTGGGAGGTATCCCAAGCACTACCGCCTTCGGCAGGACGGCAAATATCGACTATGCATGAGAGCAGGAAAGAGGAACCGAGTGTACAATGGACGCACACTGTCTAGAGTGTGGGGAGGTGTTCATATAAATTAATGCGTAATTTAAATAAACACCTAAGTAAGCATGGTGAACTTACTGGGGTAGCATCGGAGCGCCTGTCTTCAAGCAGAGCGGGGCATGCATGGCTTCGTCGTACGCCGGACACGGGGGGACCCCCATGGCGATCTCAGAGGGAAGCTTGGCTTCGGCCACGCATACCATGTGGAAGGGTAGTTCCCGTGACCCGGCCCTGGGAAGTCCGGCTGGCCCTCGACATGGAAGAGCCGGTATCCCCTGACGGCTCTGGGTGCGCGTCTGCACCGGTTATGTGGGTCTGCTTGGCGTGGACCTGGCACGCATTGCATCCCTAACCAGTTTGACGACGTCCAGGTGGCTCTCGGTCAGTAGGAGCCATGCCGGGTGGCTTAACCGACCAGCGTGCGGGACGATGAGCGTTCCCAGCACTCGCCTCCGTGGACTACTGCGAGCTAGTCGCAGCCTTCCCCCTGGGTTATGCACCGCAATAGGATGTCGTGGCGCCACGCCAGTAAAGATACCAGCGCGTAGCACTTAGCCATCCGCACCACCCGTTCAACGAATGCACGTTCATCTGGAAGGATGTCCTTCAAGGAGTCCCGGACCTCCGTGGTCCATGCATCGGGACTACTTGAGCTTCTGGATCTTGAGCGCTGGGTTGCACGGAGTCCCCAGTGACGCTTACGATCCTTTGGCGGCATCCATTGCTGCAGGGCCCCCGGGACTGCCTAGCTTCGAGGCACTGGTTCAGCCCCCTTTGCCCGGCTCGGCGGGCCGGGCTGTGGACCGCAACAACGTCCTCTCGAAGACTCCTTCGGGCGCAGGGGCTCCGATGGAGGCCTTCGTTGAGAGGTCGTTAGTTGCGGCCTTGCCAGCGCGCGGTTCATGGCGCAGGTCCAAGGCGAGGAAGTCTTTCTCCAACATCCGCACGTGGAGTAGATAAGCAGCTAGCTGTGGGTCATTGCAGGGGCATTCACCCTTAACTTGCTTGATAACTAGCTGGGAGTCGCCCTACACCAACAACTGGCGAGTGCCCAGAGACAGGATTGTCTTTTAGGCCAAAGATGAGTGCTTCATACTCTGCCAAGTTGTTGGTTGCCTTGGAATTGAGACGCACCATGTACCCAGACTGCTCCCCCGATTGCATGAGAAGCAGTACGCTGGCACCGGCCCCCTACTTTTGCGAGGAGCCGTCGAAGAAGAGTGTCCAGTGAGGCCCGGTGAAGACCGGAGCTCGGTACTTTGGTTCACCGTCTTCGCGGCCCCCTGGGTCAGCCTTCGTTGGCGTCCACTCAGCCACGAAGTCAGCCAGTGCTTGGCTCTTGGCTGTCTGACGTGGTCGGGAGCTCAGCTTGAACTCCGCCGTCTTCGGGCTGTCTTCCGGCTTCAAAAGCTGGCAGTGAGTGCCAATTCCGCCCTTCGGCTGCTTTGGCGCACTTGTCCGCCAGGCTGAAGAGCTCAGAGGCATCGCAGACCTCTCTGGTCGCAAGCTTCTCAAGCATCTTCTCGTCCCGGACACCCTGCCGGAACGCCACCACCACAGAAGCACTTTGAATATGCGGGATGGTGTTGCGTACCTGGGAGAACCGCTGGATGAAAGAGCGCAGTGATTCCCCAGGTTGTTGCTTGATGGCGTGGAGATCAAGCTCCGTGCCGGGACGGGTGTAGGAGCTGCCGAAGTTGGCGATGGTACCCTGAGGGAGGTTCATGAGCCAAGACCGGGCTAGGCCGGTCAAGGCGATGGGGAAGTAGTTGACCATGACGGCCTCATCCCCTCCTGCGGCAAGTACGACGGTGGAGTAGATCTGGAGGAACTCCGCCGGGTTGACGCTGCTGTCGAACTTTTCGGGCAGGTGCGGCCGAAACTTGCGCGGCCACCTCGCGAAGCGAAGGTGGGGCGCCAGGGCCGCACATCCTGCTCCTGTTGCTGCAGGTGTTGGCGCCACGAACGCTTGGTTCGCCGCTGGCACAGTGTACCCCGGTATGGGCAAGGCTGCTCCATAGACCGAGGGCGCCGTTTGTAGGGCATATGGTTGTGGCATATGCTGCGCAGCGTACGCCTGGGGCAGAGCTCGCGTGGCGAAGATCTGCCCTTCAGGCTGGGTCGAGGCCGACGTCATGCTGTCGCCAGCCTCTTGGATGCGACGCCTTTCTCGACGTCGCTCGAGGAACACTCGGGCATCTTGGCCCAAGCGGCATCGCTCCAGCTCTACCCTCAGATCCGTCGACGGAAGCCTGGTGGAGCTGGAGTCCGCCGTCTGCCCGTCAACCGTTGGCGTGCGCGTCAGCGACACAGCCGGTTGACCGGAGCGTCGTCCCCACCGAAGTCGAGGGTTTGCGGCGGCGACGACGAGGCGGTCTACCTCGCGTGTCCACTGCTGGGTTACCGAATGAGGTGCGTCCCGAGCAGGTGGATTGCACAGTAGCGCTCTTGCTGCAGCTAGCGCACCCCTGTGGGGTTCGCTTATCGCTGCAGAAGATCTCATGCTGGTCGGAGCCTGCATTGCCAGGGTCGGCGCAGCCAGAGCCGGCTGCTGGCTCCCAGCTTGCGCCGACACACTCCGTCCTGAGTGTGTCGACATGTACTCCCCCTGGTCGCGGTTCGCCGCGAACGCGGGGGAGGAGAGTTTGTCGCCAGCCTCTTGGTTGCGACGCCTTTCTCGACGTTGCTCGAGGTATACCCGGGCATCTTGGCCCAAGTGACACCGTCCCAGCTCTGTCCTCAGATCTGTCGACTGGAGCCTGGTGGAGCTGGAATCTGCCGTCTGCTCGTCAACCATTGGCGTGCGCATCAGCGACACAGCCGGTTGGCCGGAGCGTCGTCCCCGCCGAAGTCGAGGGTTTGCGGCGGCGACGACGAGACGGTCTACCTCGCGAATCCACTGCTGGGTCGCTGCCTGAGGCGCGTCCCCAGTAGGCGGATTGTGCAGTAGCGCTCTTGCTGCAGCTAGCGCACCCCCGCCGGGTACGCCCAGCGCTACTGAAGACCTGACGCTGGTTGGAGCCTGCATTGCCGGGGTCGGCGCTGCCAGAGCCGGCTGCTGGCTCCCAGCTTGCGCCGACACACTCCGTCCTGAGTGTGTCGACATGTACTCCCCCATGGTCACGGTTCGCCGCGAACGCGAGGGAAGAGAGTTTGCCGCTGAAGGAAGCTTGGTCATCTTCATCGGCGGAAACTCGTCGCGCAAGGGAAAGTCCCCTACCTGGCGCGCCAAATGTCGAAGTGTTCGGTCGACACTTCCCCCGGGCCTGCACTGGGCAGCCCGCGCAGGTTCTTTTTTCGGTGGGGCTAGACCCTTGCGGAGAGCTTGAGCATATGGACGAGTTAGTAAGAGCTTGACATGGCGAGTTTTACGTGGTTCAGGCCGCCGGAGCGTAAAACCCTACGTCCACGGCGAGCTATGGAGCTCGCTGTATTGCTTGCTGCTCAGAACCGGAGTCCCGAGCTTGAGGATGAGTTACAGCTTGGGTGTGAATGGCTAGAGTGCGAACCCCTGCTAACGTTGCCTACCCGAGCCTTTTATAGCCCAAGACCCGGGTGGCTTACAAGGGGGGCCCGGGACCCGACAGGTGGTCCTAGGGAGATTGATTGTTATCTACCGTATCTGCAGTTATGCCGGTCGTTGTCTCTGGCGAAGGCTTCTGAGTCTTCATCTTGCCGCCCTGCCCATGTCGCATGCTAGCCGTAGTGGATGATGACGGCGGGGGCGGCATGGGATGTCTTGTCGCTGTGTTTATTGGCTGGCAGGCTCTGACACCGCGTGCCAGTCTGTGATGCGACTGGGCGCAACGGCACCCGACAGAGGCGTGCTCCGCGTCTCCGCGTCTTGGGAAGACGCGGGCCTTGAATACCTTGTACGGGCAAGGTATGGGGCGTCTTTACGCCCACTGCCTACCGCTCGGGGGCAGGCAGCGTTCTTCTGCTAGACACGTGGCGGGCCCGGAGCCCTCCTCAGAGGAGAGGGGGGTCCGGCCCCGCAGGACACGTGGAGCCTTCGGACCTCTCCCCGCGGAGGGGGAGGTCTGGCTTCTGTCGGCCACGTGGCGAGCCCGGAGCTCCTCTCTGAGGAGAGGGAGGTCCGGCCCTGCTGGACACGTGGCGCCTTCGGACCTCTCTCCCGCGGAGGGGAGGTCCGGCTTCTGTATGCCACGTGGCAGGCCCGGAGCTTTCCTCTGAGGGGAGGGAGGTCCGGCCCCGCCGGACGCGTGGCGCCTTCGGAGCTCTCCCTGCGGAGAAGGGCGAGTTCCTTTAGGAATTTTCTCCTGTGCGCGGGGGTACCCCATATCGCGGGTACCGACAGGCACCTTCGGAGCTCTCCCCACGGAGGGGGGAGGTCTGGCTGCTGTAGGCCACGTGGCGAGCCCGGAGCTCTCCTCTGAGGAGAGGGAGGTCCGGCCCCACTGGACACGTGGTGCCTTCGGAGCTTTCCCTGCGGAGAAGGGCGAGATCCTTAGGCATTTTTCCCTGTGCGCGGGGGCACCCCATATCGCGGGTACCGACAAGCATAATCATAAAATCATGAAGAGTCTTAATCCTACATAACAGTTTTAAACATACACCATTAACCATAAGCATAACATAGTTATCATTTCACATTACATGTCCAAAAGCATAGTGATAGCATAAGTCCTACAAAAGCATAATGACAACACATGTGTTACAAAAAACTCATTTCTTAAACTAGTACATGAAAAGAAGAGCCTACGACCTAAGACTCCCCCTCAATCTCTCCCCCTTTGGCATCAAGGCACCAAAAAGGAGAGGAGGGATCTACTTGTTGTCGCCGGCTCACTCCTCGTTGTCGGTTCTTTCTTCGTCTTCGTCATCAGGCTGAGGAGGAGGAGGAGGACCACTCGTCGTGCCAAAGTAGGCACGCTCTGATGGAGAGAGAGGAGGAAGCTCTGTGAAGTCAGATGCAGAGTCCTCTGAGATGATTGGAGATCCATTGGGCTCAATCTCCATTTTCTGGCATATTGCTTTGACATTGGCCTTCATGTATCTCATTTCTTCTTTTCTTGCCTTGTTCATCTTATGAAGCTTCACCTAAGTTTTGCAGCAAGAACTAAAAATAGCAGCCAAATACTTCATAATTCCACTAGAGGTCCCTTTGTGTGGAGAGGCCCTAGTCTTGGATGAAGCCCTTGCATCTTCTTGAGCTATCTCTGGATGTTCTTCAGGTGAGCCAGGCGAGGGTGCAGCTAGGAGAGAGGCTTGAGGAGGCTTCTGAGTCCTTAGAGCAGTGTGCTCCACATCCTTCACAAACTCAATTCCTGTGACATTTTCAATCATGAACATCAAGTATGGTGCATAGCCACTGGAACGGTTTGGTGTGCAGGATATGTTCACCATGTCATTCCAAATGTAATTGAAGATATCAAATCTTGTCCTCCTGCTGATTACTTTCATCAAGGTTCTCAAGTAACCTTGGACACTCCTGGCATCTCCATCCTTTGGAGTAATGGTCTTCCGGAGCACTCTGTTGAGAACAATGAAGAAGGGCTTCATGTTCTTGGTTGAGGGAGGATTGAATGGGGGTCGAGTATCATAGAGGAATTCCATCTTGTCCTTCTCCACAACTCCAAGATTGTGAATCGCAATCTCATCATTGCCGGTGTTCTCAAGGTGCAGCAGTCTAGTGAACTCAGTATAAGAAATTGTGTACTTGGATCCATGTGTCATCCAAGTCACTTTGTCTTCTCCATCGTGGGCAAAGTGGCAAGTTGCATAGAACTGGACGATGATCTCATCATTCCAGTTGTATCTGAACGAGAGCAAGTCCTTGAGTCCGTGTCTCTCTGCAGCCTCTATTACCTCATCAAAGGCTTCAAAACTCTTCCTTTCAAAGTATGTTCAGTCGATCCATTGACTGTGGACCACTTGAGTCTTCATTTGGAGGTACACCGAACTGTAATAGTCTGAGTGAAAGTTGCTCCAAAATCTTTTGTCTGCTGCCTTTTTGCCATAGCTATAGGCGTCAACCTTCCTCAGATTCCATGCCACATCACTCCCCTTGCCATTGAAATTCTCCTCCGAGGGATCCCTATTTCCCTGCCTTGTAGGTGTCATCTTAAGGGGACCAATCGGGCCAAAAGCAAGCCCCTTTCCCTTGCCCTTGGTTTGGTGTTGAGCCGCCGAGCTAGAATCAGCCATATTTGCTCTTGAAGCTGGTCTCTTGATTGTAACCTTTCGGCGAACCCTAGGTGGGGTGAGCGAGTGCTCGCAACACGATCCTGTCTTCTTTTGGAGCGAGACTCCAGAATATGAGACATCACATCTTGATCTTGATCCATCTCGGCATCAAAGTTGGAGATATTTTCATTCGATCCCGACATGATTTCTGACAAAGAAGATATAAAGGATATGAATAATCAAGGATGACAAGGGATTGCTTTGAATTAACATAAGTTAAGATTCTGATCAGGGCATACCGGACTAGTCCGGTGTTCAGGGTCGGACTAGTCTGCAGTATCGGACTTGTTCGCCCTAATAACGGACTAGTCCGTTATGAGGCTGCTCAAGCCCTAACTTGTCGAAATTTGAGGTTATTCAATGCAAATATTATCTAGGGTACATGGAATACATAAATAGAGCATGTATTGACTGGAGGAGCTAAGCTAATTGAGCAAAAACAAGGAAAATCGAAGGTTCTAGGGTTTGGAGAGAAGTTTACCAAATCCTTCGATTCAAGACGTTTGAAGGAGTTCTTGATGCGGACTAGTCCGGGGTCTTTGATCCCTTTGCAGTGGGGATCAATTCCCACGGAGGTTTGGGTGGTTTTGATGGAGAAATCTCAAATCCGCCTTGGGAGCACTTGAGTGATGTGAGAGAGCGTGGGAGGGGTTGTGAGGATGAAGAAGATTAGGTTTGAGCCGGCCCTAGGGTTATGGAGTCGAAATATCAGACTAGTCCGTGGTTGAACCGGACTAGTCCAGACTAGCGGACCAAGTGCGGACTAGTCCGGGGTGACCACGAACTAGTCTGTGGTCCCTTGTACAGAAATGTACAAAACATATATATATATATATATATATATTCAAAGGTTCCTATTAAGGAATAGGGGACAAAGACACACAGATATTCTTGATGAATATGATCAGTAAACATACAACAATCAAGCTACGATCATAATTCATCAAGATCAAGTAACTAACATAGTTTTTAGGAGAAAATAGAGAGAGATAATTTTTCAACACAATTAGCATGATTTTGAGGATGGCATACAGGTTTGCAAAATTTCAAGCCACGTTTCGAGCATCAAGGATATTTAGTTCATTTCGAAGCTCACAAAAGCGTTTTTCATCAAGTGGCTTGGTAAAGATATCGGCTAGCTGTTTTTCAGTGTTGACATGGGAAATGGCTATGTCTCCTTTCATTGAGTGATCTCTCAAAAAATGATGTCGGATATCTATATGTTTGGTTCTAGAGTGCTCAACAGGGTTATGGGCAATTTTAATTGCACTCTCATTGTCACAAAGGAGTGGAATACGGCTCATATTGTAACCGTAATCCCTTAGAGTTTGTCGCATCCAAAGGAGTTGTGCACAACAACTCCCGGCTGCAACATACTCCGCTTCGGCCATGGATAAGGCAACTGAATTTTGTTTCTTGGAGGACCAAGAAACTAAGGATCTACCTAGGAATTTGCAAGTACCGGAAGTACTTTTTCTATCTACCTTGCATTCGGCATAATCTGCATCGGAGTATCCAATGAGATTGAATTTTGAACCTTTGGGATACCAAAGGTCTAGGTTAGGTGTATGAACTAAATATCTCAAGATCCTTTTAACGGTTGTCAAATGACATTCCTTAGAATTGGCTTGAAACCTTGCACACAAACATACACTCAACATGATATCAGGCCTAGATGCACATAAATAGAGTAAGGAGCCAATCATGGAACGATATACCTTTTAATTAAAATTTGATCCGTCTTCATTGTGATCCAAGTGTCCATTAGTCGCCATGGGAGTCTTTATGGGCTTTGCTTTGTCCATTCCAAATTTCTTGAGAATATCTTGAGTGTACTTTGTTTGGCTTATAAATGTCCCATCCTTTTGTTGCTTCACTTGGAATCCCAAAAAATACCTCAACTCTCCCATCATGGACATCTCGAATCTATCTGTCATAATCTTACTAAATTCTTGACAGAAGGATTTGTTAGTTGAACCCAATATAATATCGTCAACATAGATTTGGCAAATGAAGAGATCATCATCAAAGTGTTTAGTGAACAAGGTGTAATCAACTTTTCCAATCTTGAAGTCATTTTCAATCAAAAAATCTCTAAGGCACTCATACCAAGCTCTAGGAGCTTGTTTGAGGCCATAGAGAGCCTTACGCAGTTTGAACACATAGTTGGGGTGCTCTTGATCTTCAAAACCGAGTGGTTGCTTCACATACACCTCCTCCTTGATCGGTCCGTTGAGAAAGGCGATTTTTACGTCCATTTTATAAAGCTTGAAATCATGGTGAGTAGCATATGCAAGTAATATACGAATCGATTCAAGCCTAGCTATGGGAGCAAAAGTCTCGTCGAAATCCAAACCTTCGACTTGTGAGTACCCTTTTGCCACAAGTCGTGCCTTGTTCCTTGTTACCACTCCATGTTCGTCTTGCTTGTTGCAGAAGACCCATTTAGTGCCGACGACGTTGAACCTGGGTCTTTCAACAAGCTCCCACACTTCGTTCCTTTTGAAGTTGTTCAATTCTTCTTGCATCGCCATCACCCAATCCAGATCTTTTAATGCATCTTCAACCTCCCTTTTGGATGTGACCAATTATGTTGTTGACGGGGTGATCTCTTTGGATGCTTTGGTGTACCCTTGGATGTGGCACTTGTGGTCTTGAATCTTCATTATCATCTTCTTCTCCCCCTGGATAGTTGCCCTCATTGATGTTTTGATCTTCTTGATTTTCTTGAGGTTGATCTTGTATGGAAGCTCCCCCTTGATCATTTTCCTCCACCTGTGGTTCATTTTCTTCATTCGCATTTGAAGGTGGCACTTGTGGTCGAACATCGCCCAATGCCATTCTTCTCAATGCTTGACATGGAGCTTCTTCTTGATCTAGCACGCATTGATCAACTTGCTCTTCTTGAGAGCCGTTAGTTTCATCGAACACTACGTCACGTGCTACTTCAACAAGTCCGGGGGTTTTGTTGAAGACATGATAAGTGTAGGAGTTCGAATCATAGCCAAGTAAGAAACCTTCATCGGACTTCAAAGCCCTTGGCTTCTTGTTTAAAATATAACATTTTGAACCAAAAACTCAAAAATATGAAATATTCGGCTTGTTATCCGTGAGTAGTTCATATGAAGTTTTCTTGAGCAACCGATGAAGATATGGTCGGTTTATGGCATGACAAGTTGTGTTAACCGCTTCAGCCCAAAACCTGTGCGAAGTCTTGTATTCATCGAGCACTGTCCTTGACATCTCAATGAGAGTTCTATTCTTCCTTTCGTCTACTCCGTTTTGTTGAGGAGTATATGGTGCTGAAAATTAGTGCTTTATTCCTTCTTCGTCTAGATACTCCTCAACTTGGGTGTTCTTGAATTTTGTCCCATTGTCACTTCGTATGTTCTTGATCTTCAATGAGAATTCATTTTGGGCATGCTTGATGAACTTCTTGAGGGTTACTTGAGTTTCTATCTTATCACGCAAAAAGAAAATCCACGTGAAGCGTGAAAAATCATCAACAATGACTAGACCGTATTTGTTACCGCCGATGCTTATGTAAGCAATTGGACCGAATAGATCCATGTGGAGAAGCTCAAGCGGTCTTGTTGTAGTCATATATGACATTCTTCGTGGGATGGGATGCTCCTACTTGCTTCCCTGCTTGGCACGCTCTACACGGCCGGTACCAAGCAATCCTAATTGACTATTATCACCAAAGTAAATGCCTTCATTTGGATCTTCATTTTCTTCATATTCCATGGACATTCTTCTTTCTCCGGTGATGTGATTGGTGCATCCACTATCTAGCACCCATTTTGCTCCACCGGATGAATAAGTCTGCAAAAACAATTTATGCCTTGGTCTTAGGTACCCAAGCTTGCTTGGGTCCTTTGAGGTTAGTCACAAGTGATTTGGGCACCCACACATGAAACTTGGTGTTCCCATGGCATGGCCTAACATATTTAGCATAAACTCTTTCAAGATTACTTTTCATAAGTACATATGAAGCATCAAAAGTTCTAAATAGAAGTTGTTGTTCATATGTGTTCACAGTATTAAATTTATCAACATTATTAAGCTTTCTAACTTGAGAAGAGTTTCTCTTGACAAAGGCAATGCAACCCTTGTTATTCTTATGGCTTCTAGCGTTTTGCTTTTCACCATAAGAATATCTGAAAGTGCATCTAGGGTATCCCTTGTGGGTTTTGGAGAATTGATGACAAGCATATGAGATCCTAATGAAATTATTGAGATGATTGCAGGACAAACAAAGTGAACTAGCTCGGTGCACACAAAAAGGTGAAAAATAGAGTGGTGTCCAAAAAGGAAGACTTTAATGGAATTTAGAAGAGCAAAGTAGATTTAAATGTATAGGGTGTGTGTGAGAGACACATCCCAAGAGCTCATGACTTTGCGTAAGGGTAAGGGGTTTAAAAATCAACTAAAATCCACTGGACACCGGACTAGTCTGTTCATGGACCGGACTAGTCCGTTTAACTTTCTGGAAGTCGCAGACATAGTGCACCGGACTAGTCCACCTTCTGAACCGGACTAGTCCGGTCAGCTTACTGGAAAGCACCGGACAAGTCCGGTTTTAGACCGGACTAGTCCGCTTAGCCCACTGGAAGTAGACCGGACAAGTCCGAACATACACTGGACTAGTCCGGTATTAGGTTTTACAACGGTAACTTTTTTGGGAACCATATAAATTGGTGATCCGCGGCCTTCCAACAAAAAAAATACATGACTCACACTGCTAGAAACTCAAACCCTAGCGCCGCCACCTGTCCCAAGAACCCAGAAACACCCCCCCACACATCTAAGGTGCGAAGAAGGTGAAAATCAATTAAACACTTGGATTTGGGATTTGGAGATCGTCGTTCCTTCGTTGTGAGCTCTTGGGGTTTGATCTCTCTACACTCATATTCTGCATTGTAATCTTTTTGAGTGTATTTGATCGCTTTTTCATTGTAATTCTCGTGGGAGCCCTCAACGTGTGAGGTTGCCCCCACAAACTCGGTGATTACCCGTACTAGTGGAGTCAAGTCGGCCTTGTGTGGTGACTTGAAGAGGGAAAGGGTTAGAGACCCGGTTTTGTGTGAGCTTCCTCAACGAGGACGTAGATCTCTTGGTGAGATCGAACCTCGGTAAAATTTGTGTCTCGCGTGCCTCCTTATTTTTGTTGATTAGAACATCTAGTTGCTAAACTTCATAATTTGAATTACTAAGTTTCATTCACGGGCATAATCACACCTCACATTGTAAACTCAAAATAAAATAACTCTTATTCTTATTTCCGCTGCTAAACAAGTTAATTTTCCTGAACAACACTTAATACAATCTACACACTTCAGGCACACCGGACTAGTCCGCTCACACAACCGGACTAGTCCGGTCAAGCAAGTTTTTGACAACTACATTAAGTGTCCAGGAAACTCTGTAAGGCCTATTCACCCCCCTATAGGCCACGTTCAATTGGTATCAGAGCAAGGTTCTCCACCAACGAGACTCACATCTCGGAGAGATCAATGGCCTCTGAGAAGAACAACGATATCCCAAAGACGAACATCAACGATGAGGAGCAAGAAGCCAAAGCCTTCGATGTGCTGAAAGAAAGTCCACATGACGATGAAGAAGTGAGACAGCTAAAGGACTACTGAGAAAGAAATTAATGGCACAAAAGGGAAAAGAGGAAGAAAATACGATGGGGAGTGGTCATCACGACTACTCCCGATATCCTTAGAACTACAACCGTCTCAATTCAAATAATCACTATCTCTCCTGGGAAGGCCCCCGCAGTTTGACGGAAGTGACTATACCATGTGGAAGTACAACATGAAAATGCATCTAATATCCTTGAATCCTAGCCTTTGGCATATTGTCTGCACAGATATAGATATCCCAGACACGAATGAAGAACTCACTCCGGAACAAGAACAAGAGATTCACAGAAATGCAAAAGCCGTTGCAGTAATCACATCATCACTGAGCAGGGAAGAATTCACCAAGATCGATGGACTAGAGAGTGCAAAAGAAATCTGCGATACACTCAAAACAGCTCATGAAGGAAATAGGTCTGTACGTGAAGCCAAAATTGAGATGCTTGAAGGAGAGTTCGGAAGATTTGCTATTGAAGAAGGCGAATCACCTCAAGACATGTACAACCGGATGAAGGCACTCATCAACAAAATTCGTGCATATGGAAGTAAGAAATGGACTGATCACGAGGTGGTCAAAAGGATGATTAGAGCCTTCATGCCAAGAAATGTCACACTTTGCTCAATGATTAGAGAAAGCCCCGGGTTTCACAAAATGACTCCCAATGAGTTATTGGGGAAGATCATAAATTATGAAATGATGGAGAAGGAGGCTCAATACGTCAAAGACTTAGCCGAGCTTACCTCTTCCAAAAAGAAAGAAGTTGCTCTCAAAGCAACGTGCAGACCCAAACTCAAAGAAAACCGTGAAGACCAAGATGACGGAGATACAAGCGACGTGAGTACCGATCTAGATGATGAGAAAATGGTACTCTTTATCAAAAAGTTCAAGCGCATGATGAGGAGAAGACATGGCAACAACTCAAATGAAGGGAAAAGTAGGGATAAAGGGAAATCTAAGGCTCGACGTACTTGCTATAATTGTGGAGAGTACGGTCACTCCATGGTGGACTGTACTTATGAAGAAAACAAGAAGAAGAAGGAAATAAAAGCACATGAGAAGAAAAATTTCAGAAAAAGGAGACAAGCTCATCAAGCTCACATTGGCAAGGAGTGTGACTTAAACGATGAGTCCTCCTCCGATGAAGAAGAGGAGATGGCCACCATTGCCGTTAAGAAACCCACCATGAGAGCTACACTCTTCCCAAACACGGGAGGACGGGATATGAACAACCATACTTTCCTTATGGCTAAAAAAGGCAAGAAAAAGGTTCGACTTACTCCTCCTGCGTTAAATACCTCTATTGATGACTTTGATAGCTCTAGTGATAATGAAGAAATGTTTAGAGGATTAAGTAAAATTGCTTTAAAGAAAATGGAAATGTTGTCGAACGAAATCTTTGAAAAGGAGGACCTTGTCAACCGACAAGAAGATATGCTCATCCGTGAAAGGAAGAGATATCAAGAAGTTGAAAAACTTCTTGAGCTTGAAAGAGAGAAGAAAAAGTCACTTGAGTTTGAGCTAGCCTTGAGTAAGGAGACTTACTCAAAGCTAGAGGACTCACATATTGCAATCAAGGATGAGCTTGCTAACTTGTCAAGAGTTAACAAGATCCTTGAGGTGCAAGTTGAGTCGCTCAAGCAAAGTGACTCATATTCCTCCAAGAGCTCTTCCTCCAAAGATATGAGTTCGACAACAATTGGAACCTGCACATGCTCTAGTAAGAAAATATCATTTCTAATACTTCAACTTCTCATGATATGCATCCTTCCCAAAACGGCATCTTTGATAAGGAGAAGATCAAATATGCACGTAGTGCATATATGGTCACTAGACCTCCCAACGTCAAAGATGGTCTTGGGTTTGATAGGAACAAACACATGTCCACTCTTAATCATGCAAAGAAAAGAATCACCTTTGTTAAGGAAAAATCACATGAATCTGATTTACAAATATTGTTTCGTACATTTGATGCTTCCTATGTTCTTATGAAAAACAAATATGGAAAAGTTATTGCTAAATACACAAGGCCACGCCACAAGAACTCGAAAACTTGTGTGTGGGTGCCCAAGACTCTTGTGACTAACCTGAGAGGACCCAAGCAAGCTTGGGTACCTAAAACCAAGGAATAATTCTGTTTTGAAGGCTTACTCCTCCGGTGGATCTAAGTGGGTGCTAGATAGCGGATGCACAAATCACATGACCGGAGAGAGAGATATGTTTGTGGAGTACGAGTACAACGAGGATCCAAGTGAAGGCATATACTTTGGAGACAACAACCAAGGAAAGGTCCTTGGTAGCGGTAACATTGAAATATCTCCTCAACACACTTTATCTAATGTTTTACATGTAGACTCCCTAGATTATAACCTTTTGTCAATATCTCAACTATGCGACAAAGGTTATAACTGTTTATTCACTAATGAGGATGTGACCGTTTGTAGAAGAAGCGATGGCTCGATTGCATTCAAGGGAATGTTGAAGGGAAAGCTTTATCTTGTTGATTTCAACAAAGATAAAGCCAAACTCAACTCTTGCTTGGTTTCTAAGACCAACATGGGATGGCTGTGGCATAGACGGCTAGCCCATGTTGGGATAAGAAATCTGCAGAAACTTCTAAAAGGTGGTCACATCCGAGGTCTAAATGATGTGGTTTCTGAGAAAGACAGGTCGTGCAGCGCTTGCCAGGCGGGAAAACAAGTCGGAGCACCACACCCCGCCAAGAACGTAATGACCACTACAAGACCACTGGAACTTCTTCATATGGATCTATTTGGTCCAATTGCTTACATAAGTATCGGCGGTAACAAATACTGTTTAGTAATTGTTGATGGTTTTTCAAGATTTACTTGGGTATTTTTCTTGTATGATAAATCAGAAACTCAGGGAATCCTCAAGAAGTTCCTGAAAAGAGCCCAGAATGAATTCTCATCAACCGTGAAGAACATCAGAAGTGACAACGGGACAGAATTCAAGAATACACAAGTTGAAGAGTATCTCGATGAAGAAGGAATAAAGCATGAGTTCTCGGCACCCTACTCTCCTCAACAAAACGGGGTGGCCGAAAGGAAGAACAGAACATTGATTGAAATGGCAAGAACAATGTTGGACGAATACAAGACATCAGATCGATTTTGGGCAGAAGCGGTGAACACCGATTGTCATGCCACAAATCGGTTGTACCTTCACCGACTACTGAAGAAAACTCCATATGAGCTCCTTACCGGTAAAAAGCCTAATGTTTCTTATTTCAAAGTTTTTTGTTGTATATGTTTTATTCTGAATAAGAAACCAAGGGCTTCGAAGTTCGCTTCGAAGTCCGATGAAGGGTTCTTGCTCGGCTATGAATCGAATGCCTACGCCTATCGTGTCTTCAACATGGTGTCCGGTCTTGTTGAAGTAGCACGTGACGTAGTGTTCGATGAAACTAACGGCTCACAAGTGGAGCAAGTCGATAAGTGTATGCTAGATAAAGAGGAAGCTCCATGTGAAGCGCTGAAGAAAATGACACTTGGTGATATTCTACCACAAGAGCAAACGCAAGACTCAAATGCACAAGGTGAACCTCAACAAGGAAGCAATGATCAAGGGGGAGCTTTTACACAAGATCAAGTGGAGGAAGATCAAGAAGATCAAGATAATCATGGAAGCAATGATCTAGGGGGAGACAATGAACATGAAGATGATGAAGAACAAGCAGCTACACAGGTTCCTCACCCAAGAGTACATCAGAGTGTGCAAAGAGACCATCCTGTCAACAATATCATTGGTGATATTGCTAAGGGAGTAACTACTAGATCTCGCGTTACAAATTTCGGTGAATACTATTCTTTTGTCTCTTTTCTGGAACCATACAGAGTAGATGAAGCCTTAAGGGATCCAGACTGGGTGATTGCAATGCAAGAAGAATTGAACAACTTCAAAAGAAATGAAGTGTGGGATCTGGTGGAAAGACCAAGGGCGAACATCGTTGGAACCAAATGGGTCTTTCGGAACAAGCAAGATGAACATGGAGTAGTAACAAGAAATAAAGCGAGGCTGGTGGCCAAGGGTTATTCTCAGGTCGAAGGTTTGGACTTCGACGAAACTTTCGCTCCCGTAGCTAGACTTGAGTCCATTTGTATTTTATTGGCATATGCTACTCACCATAATTTTAAGTTGTATCAAATGGACGTCAAAAGTGCCTTCCTCAATGGTCTGATAAAGGAGGAAGTTTATGTGGAGCAGCCACCAGGATTCGAAGACCAAGAGTATCCTAACCACGTCTATAAACTGCGTAAGGCTCTCTATGGCCTCAAACAAGCTCCTCGAGTTTGGTATGAGTGCCTTAGAGATTTTCTAACTCAAAATGGATTCAAAATTAGTAAGGCTGACTATACACTCTTCACTAAACATTTTGATGATCATCTATTTGTATATCAAATTTACATTGATGATATTATCTTTGGATCCACTAACAAGTCTTTGTGTGAGGAATTTAGCAAAATTATGACAGATAGGTTCGAGATGTAGATGATGGGCGAATTGAAGTTCTTCTTGGGATTCCATGTGAAGCAACTGAGAGAAGGCACATTTATAAGCCAAACCAAATACACACAGGACATCCTCAAGAAATTCAATATGGACAAAGCCAGGCCCATCAAGACACCCATGGCAATCAACGGACATCTCGACCTCAATGAAGAAGGTCCAAATGTGGACCAAAAGGTATATAGGTCAATGATCGGCTCCTTACTTTACTTATGTGCATCTAGGCTAGATATTATGCTTAGCGTATGCATGTGTGCAAGGTTTCAAGCCGCACCTAAAGAGTGTCACTTAATAGCTGTAAAAAGAATCCTAAGGTATCTTGTGCACACACCTAACTTGGGCCCTTGGTATCCCAAAGGATCCAAGTTTAACTTGATAGGTTATTCCGATGCCGACTATGCAGGATGCAAAGTCGATAGAAAGATCACTTCAGGGACTTGTCAATTTCTTGGCAGATCCCTAGTTTCTTGGTCATCTAAAAAGCAAAACTCTATTGCTCTTTCAACAGCGGAAGCAGAGTATGTTGCAGCTGGTAGTTGTTGTGCACAACTACTTTGGATGCGACAGACTCTTAGAGACTACGGCTACAATCTAAATCATATTCCGTTTCTATGTGATAATGAAAGCGCTATAAAAATTGCACACAACCCAGTAGAGCACTCAAGAACTAAGCACATAGATATTCGTCATCACTTTCTTAGAGATCATTCATTAAAAGGTGACATTGAAATTTCACATGTTAGAACTAAAAAACAACTAGCAGATATCTTTACCAAACCATTAGATGAGAAAAGGTTTTGTGAGCTAAGAAATGAACTTAATATTCTTGACTATTGAAACGTGGCTTGAAACGTTGTATACCTGGTTGCAACCTCAAATGTTACATTTTATTGTAAAAACTGCTCCTCATCTCTTTTTCCTCTTAGAAAACTATTTTAATGAAGAAATCTTGCGAAATATGACCATTGTTTGATTGTTGCTTGCCTACTGGTCGTAATTACTAAGATTATTTGCAAAAATTAGTGTCCTTGGATCACTTTTAAACTTTACTATGTGTATCAGGTCTGTTGGAACCGGACTTGTCCGGTTGTCAACCGGACTAGTCCGTACAGACGATATAGTTAGGTTAACTCAGGGGCACCGGACTAGTCCGCTACCATGACCGGACTAGTCCGGTCAGTCGCATATATAAGCGTTTGGCCGGCCCAGACCCCTCCTTCTCCACTCATAAGCATTTGGTCTCCCCTCATCTCCTAAACCCTAGCCCCCAAAGTGATTTTCGGGTTGAGCCCTCAAACTCAAAGTTTTCTCCGTGGAAAATCCTCTCCTCGACGAGTGGATTCTCCTCTCCGGACTCATCCGGATAGATTCTTGCTCCTTCAACGCGAATCTTCAATTCTTGGTAAATTCCCCCCTAAAACCTAACTCTCAAACTTTTCTAATTCTAGCTCGTTTCCTTTGATTTCAAAAGGATGTGCATTGCCTCCAAAGATGTATTCCTACTACTTTCCTGCCATTGTGTCTTTAGATAGGAGATTTGATTTAAATGAAAACGTTAGGGTTCTTATGCCAGGCCGGACTAGTCCGGCGCGCAGATGCGGACAAGTCCGGTACACTGGACAAGTCCGCACTCTGAAACCGGACAAGTCCGGTCTCTGACAGTTGAACCCCTACATTCCTATTTGAAGTCGATAATGAGTCCATTCGTATCTAATCCTTGAACTCCTTATCAGGCACCATGTCTTCAGCTCAGATGACAGCTGTTTCCACCTTGATGAAGAGGTTCAACGTGAAAGAGTGAGGAGAGCCAAGGAGAGAGTGATGAAGAAAAGACATGATGTCAATGTCCACTCTCCACCTTCCGATAAAAATTTGCCTAAGAAGAGGAAGGTGATTGTGAAGAAGCCTCAAGGAAAGGCTATTGCCGAGAGCTCCTCGGGACCTAAGAGGGCTCCCAATAAAGGGAAGGGGCTTGCTAGTGGCCCCATTGGGCCTCTGAAAATGAAAAATCCCATTTATCGCAACAGGCAACTTTCGAATAATGATTACACTGGAAAAGGGGGTGAACTAGCTGACAAGTTCAAAAAAGTAGAAGTGTATAATCAGCCCAGAGAGTCAGGTGACCCCAGATTTTGGAGTAATTTTCATGCTGACTACTATGAACATGTGTATCGGAAGATGAAGCATCCAGTTGTCGAAAGTCAGTGGGTTGATATTGCTTATCTTCAGTCCAAGAGATGTCAAGCTTATCACGAGGTTGTGACAGCCCTCGAGCTTCATGGGCTGAAAGACCTATTCTCCTTCCAGTGTGACTGGAATGATGAAGTCATCACGCAATTCTACTCTACTCTCTACTTCGCTCGTGATGACAACGACAGGATGATTTGGATGACACATGGGTCTCAGTACAGTGTCACCTATGAAGAATTCGCAAGAATCCTTCATCTTAAGCATACCTTGGACAATGAACTTGTAATTCACAACCTGAAACCACTTGAGAAAGATCAGCTGGACTTTCTCTATGATACACGAATGTCATTCAAGCCTCCAACCACTAAATACATGAAGCCTTTCTTTGTAGTTCTCAATCGGATATTGAGGAAGACTATAGCTCCCAAAGAGGGAGATGCAGGGACTGTTCAGGGCACCCTCAGAATCTTGATGAAGGTCATAAGCAAGAAGAGGACATTCAATGTGTTTGAGTACATTTACAATGACATTGTCAATATCTCTATCAATCCCATACGGTCTTGCGGCTATGCACCCTACATAATGTTCATGATTGAAAAAGTGACAGGACTGGAGTTCGTAAAGGATGTGCCTCACACTAGACTTAGGCTCCAGAAGCCCACTGTATATTCTGCTCCTTCTGCTCCTGTCTTACCTGGAGAAGAAAGAAGGTCCAAGAGAGCTCAAGAGGAGACAAGATCTGAGGCTGCAGCTACCACTCATGCAACCTCATCTACTCGGGAATCCTCAAGTGGCATCTTCAAGATGCTATCTTCTATCTTTGCCTCTTGCCGCAAAGTTGAAGTTAAGCATCAAAGATATGTAAAAGCCAATATCCAGGCCATCTGTGCCAAACTGGAAATTGAGCCACAAGGGTCACTTGAGGTTTCTGAGGACTCAGCTGAAGACTTCACTGAAATGCCAACTTTCACTGACCAAGAGTTGAGCTCCTTTGGGTTTGGTGGTGGTTCAGCTGCTAACCCTCTACATGGTCAAGATGATGAAGATCAAGGTGAAGAGGAAGATGAAGATAGGACTGAGAGTGAAAGTGGGAACGGTGATAAGTGATTCCACTCGATTTTTCCCTTTTTGGTGCCTTGATGCCAAAGGGGGAGAGATTGAGACTAGAATAGCTATCTAGGATAAGTTACTAAGGACTTGTGATCGAGGACTTGTACTTATTTTTAAACTATTGTAATTTGACTATTCACCTTATGTGTGATGCTTCATAGTATTGTGATGCTTACATCAAAATGGTTGTTATCTTTTATCCTCGTTCATCACATTTTTGTTGATCACACACTTGTTAGGTGTAACACCCCAAAACCTGTTAAGAGGGGAATTTAAAAAATTTTGGACGTATTGCATGTGGAGCAAAAATTTAAATTCAAACTGGAATTCAAATTAAACTCAAAACAGAAATGAAAAAGAAAAAGAAAAGGAAAAAAATAAACCTCCCCGGCCAGTGGGCCGAAACCCACCAGCTGGCCCACTCACCCCCGTGCTAGCCCGCAGCCGCGCGCCCCCCCTCTTTCCCACTGACAAGCGGGGCCCGCCAACCCTTCTTCCTCCTCGCGCCCGCGCTCGGCCGGCCAGACTCTTCTCACCTCCGAATCGAAACCGCCCGGATCCTCGCGTATCCCAGCCGAATTTCATTCCTGGACGACGCAAACTCGATCACAACCGAACGCCGCCTTCCCCCGGCTATATAAACACCGGCACCTTCCCGATTCACCGCGATCGGCTGTTTTTCTTCCCGGTGAGAACCCGAGTTTCTCCGGCCAATTTCGCTCGATCTTCGCTCGGGATTTCTCATCTAACGCGCTGATCTTGATCCACCGCCTCCGAGGAACCGCACAGGTGCAGAAAACTCGGTGGTTTGCACTTCAAACACAGCGCCGACGAGCCTCGCCGTGAATTCACCTCGGACCTCATCGCCGACCGCTTTCCAGGACCTCCGAGCTCAAGAAAACCCCCGAGGTGAGATCCCTGACCTCCCCTCTACCGATCTATGCCATAAAATCACAGTTCTAGGAAGAATTGACGAAGATCCGAAACTCTCCGGCGAGATCGCCGCCTCCCGCCGCCGTGCGCCGGCGGGCAGCGCCGCCCGCGCTCGATCAGAGCGACGTGGCCGCTTGTGCGCCGTCTATTTTAAATCGCACGGTAGAATTTAAATCCCCGCGTACCGGTTCGACGTTATAATCTCAGCCGTCTATTTTAAATTGGACGGTCCACGTCAGCCCCGCGTTATAAAAGCTGGAATTCTTACGCGCTACCCCCTGGGGTTCTCGGAAAATACGAGCTAGCCCCAAAAACTTTTGATCTAGCCCTTGGAACTTCAGAAAATCATGTAAATTCATTTAAAAATCAGTTTTAGCCCCTGGACTTAATAAAAATTAGGAAAACCCCTCTGTTATGTGTAGTTAGACCCCTAGAAATTCTTAAAATAATATAATAGACCCTGTAGTGGGGTGAGTTTACCTTTTTAATCCTATGTGATATTAAATTTAGGAATTTGAATATGTGATTAGTATTTAAAATTTAAAAGATGGGACAAACACATTGTAAATTCAAATTAAAAACTTTCCTAGTACTTGGAAAACTTTGGAGTGAGATAAAAATAGATTTTTGGCTGAAATGAATCCGTCTAATTGATTATTCATATTTAGTAGTTATAGGGACACATTTTTAAGTAGAGAATAATTCTGAAAATTAGTAAAATAAATGTAAAATAGTTCACATCAGAGGAGAAGTTCAAAAATATATTATTTAATATTTTAGACCCAAAACCTATTCTGTTTAGATGAGGTGTCTTACTATTTTCATAATAAAGTTCACATTTAGGCATAGGAAATAAATCTGAAAATATAGCAAGCTAGGATGAATAACTAGAAAATGATAAATGAAGTTTCCAAAATCCAAAGAATTCAGTTTAGGGTTGGTAGGAGGTCTGAAGACATATTTGGAGTAGGAAAATGCCCTCCATGCACACTTGGTAGCTAAAAGGTGTATCAATTGAATATAAGCAATTTATTTAAATTGGAAACTCATATATAGTATGCGAACATAAATATGAATACAAAAGTAGAAATCATATGCACATGTTTAAAAGTGCATGTAAGCCCAAAATCAACACACATAGAGTAACCACAACACATACAAATGTGAATGGCTTTCATAAATGTGAATGTGTGGTTTGTATGAAGTGAAAGTGTGAACTATGTCTTATGGATTGTTGTTTTCTTTTGCTATGTGTGATGGTATGAGTAGAACCTGCTCCAGAGCAAGTTCTTCCTTTCCAAGATCAGGACTATCCATTCCCAGAGCAGCAAGAAGAAGGCAAGTGTCCTTGACCACTTTGATCCTATACTAGGATGTGTAGATAGAATTATTTGCATTGTCAATTGAAAATATGAAACCCATGCTAGGATGTTTCCCTAGAATTGCATTACCTTGTTTCCTTGTAGATTGGGTTGGGATTCATTTTATCATGTCATTTATTATTATGCATATGCTTAGCCATGCTTAGAATGGGATATTTGGGATATGAGATCATCAGTTTATTTTACCATACTCTTGAATGAGATATTGTGAGTTATGTAGAGGTAGGGATCAAGGCAAGTTGGATGTTTTGGTTGGTGCTGGGTGCACGAGACTCGGGTTTGTGTTTAGTACTTGCCTGGATCCTAAGGACCGGTTCATGGAGCATGTAACCTAGCTTTACCGTGCCAACCACATGCTGAGATGGGGCAGCTTGGCCAATTAATTAGGTGTATCCCCGACGTAGTATGGGGTGTTGGATGGTGCGGGGAATAGGTGTCAGCTGGACTACCATATGAACCGCAAGGCTCAAGAGGGGGCCACTGCAGCGGGGTTGGAGCCTCTTGTATGCTGTTAGGGGGTGAAACCTCAGTGGGCCCACGCTCATCGGGAATCCCTTTGTAAAGGCTTCGTAGTGATCTCCTGGCTACACACCTGGGAAGTGTGAATGTGGTTCGTAGCCACTGGCATAATGGAGGTTCTTTTAGTCCACCCGGCAACGGGGGATGAAATCACTACATGTGGGTACAGTGGTACAAACTCTGCAGAGTCAAAACTGTCATGACAGCCGTGCTCACGATCAAGAGCGGCTTGGACTTATTCATGATTAGAGGATGATGGCTTTGGAAGTTGAGGATGTTAAGCGGGGAGCTTAACATTGGAAATGATCTTATGGTTATTTGGTTATGATGATGGGATGGCAGATTGGGACCATTTCACCTATGTAGTAATATAGGTGCTTAATAAGCTAAGGTGATAGGTATTAATTGCGTAGTGCTTTAACCATGAGTTCAACCTCTTTTTGTTCAAGCCATGCATGACATAATCTTTCCACACTTGCTGAGTACCATCGGTACTCGACCTTGCATATTTGTTGGTTTAAATTGCTGCTCAGGTCAAGAGAATAATGTGGTGTTTAATGATCAAGACTTTGGACCCGAAGAAGGTTTCTAGGTTCATGGAGTCCCCCGGGCAACGCCTGTGACTGAGCCCACAAGAATAATATTCCGCTGCTATTTTATTTACATGTTATGAACTTATTATCGTCCATCGAGACGTATGCTATGTAAGACTTATTTATATTCGACACCTGGCTTGTAATAAATGATGCTTCACTATTTTTCATCACATGTATGAGAAAATGATCCTGGCATACATGTGATATTCACTCGGTTGTTCTTCGGAGAAACCGGGGTGTGACAGAAGTGGTATCAGAGCCAAGGTTGCCCGTAGGAACGTGGACCTAGATAGAAATGGATGTATTTAAGGACCCTACTTTCTTAAAAACTATTTTACAAGGTGTGGGTTGAAAAGTGTTATTCAATGGGGTCACTCTTTTCATCTTACCCCAACTTTTATTCAAAATAGAATTTTTGTTTAAAAGTTTATCTAACTTAAGTTTAAATGCTTTATGTTTTAGATGGTTCGCATGATTCGCACCGCTCGCAAGTCCACAGGAGGGAGAGTTCACGTAGTTGCCCTTGCCCAAAGAGAGGAGAGTCATCCGGTGACGTGCCTTTCCTACGGATTGGCAGTAGGAGGCTTGTTGCGCCGTCTTTGACGTATGCTCCAAGCCGCCGGCAATACGGGCAAACTAATCATACACTACAGCTCCACCAGGACCATTCGGGAGAAGCGGGAAGAATGGAGTTCGGAAATGAGAATTATCCATGAAAATCAGCTGCTTAAGATCCACCGCTCTCCAGCTTGTCGAGCAACACTGGTCGATGTGGAGAAGGATGTCACCTGGGAGGCCATCACCTGCCACAGTCACATCTATCGTCGTCACCTGGACAGAACTGAGTACATGTATGTCCTCCAGCGCGAGAGTGGTACAACGGAGTATAAGTACCCGCCAGTGCAGCAAGGGACTTCCCATGAGCACATGGACCTGTGCTTGGAGGATGCTGCTACGCTCAGCACTCGACTGCAGGAGTGTCAGCAGGAGCTTCAGGATGTTCGTGACACCCTGAAGGAAACTGAGGCGTTGCTTCGAGACTGCTTGAGGGCGAGAGAGAGAGGAGATGGGAATGAACTGTGTGTCACCGTGAATGACACATGGACTCCTGACTCCCCAGATCGTCGGGCGATCAGGCGTCATCGCACTTCCCCACCAGCAGCCTCCCCACCCAAAGCGGAGTCAGAAGGCAGTCGCAATAATGAGGAAGATCCCGGGGAGCCAGCTTAGTGATACGAGTAGTGTAGAGTCCTTCCCTTAGTTTAGCAGGATGCCGAGTAGTCGAGTCGTTACCTTAGTTAATGGTGTGTTAATGCTTGGTGTGTGACGTGAGTTGTGGAAGCCATGAGCATTTGTCCACAGCCTCGTCTTCAGGTTGTTTTGCTTTGGTGTGTGAACCCACATGAAATAATAGTGCATTTATTTTTGTGTGAGACATGAACCCTCAGAAAGTATAAATACAACAAAGCCTCAACACTTCAAAGTAAAAACAAGTGAAAATAGTAAGATAATACGTAATGCTTTAAATTAACATTTGGTTGATCATGCTAGATGGCCGGAAGAGGAAAGGGTCGTGCTGCCAACCCCGCCAACAACAACGATGAGGCCTGCAACCCTCATCTTTCTGGGAGCCAAGACAGCGGTGGACGCCGTGAGGGAGTTGATCCCATCCACCAAATGCTTGAAAATCAAAATCAGCTCATCCAGGACCTGACTCAAGTGGTGGCCAACTTGCATCAAGTTCCACCCCCACAAGCTGCACCACGCCAACCAAGGTTGAGTGAGTTTCTAGGAACTCAACCTCCAAAGTTTGCAAGTGCAGCTGAACCCCTGGAGGCAGATGATTGGCTAAAGACCATTGAGAGCAAGATGAGGATCATACAATGCCAAGGATACGAGAGGGTGCTGTTTGCCTCTCACCAATTGCATGGACCTGCTGCTGATTGGTGGACCGCTTACGTGGCCGCCCATCATGACCCTGAGAACATCACTTGGGAAGAGTTCAAGCGTAGCTTCCGCAACCATTACATACCAAGGGGTGAACTCAAAAACAAGAGGAAGGAGTTCTTGGGGTTGCAGCAAGGAAACATGACTGTGAGGGAATACCTCACTAAATTTACTCAACTCTCCTGTTATGCCCCACGGGACATAGAGACTGATGAGCAGAAACAGGATTGTTTCGTGGAAGGACTTACCGCGGAAATGCAGTGTGCAATGTCCTCCAATGAGTATGAAAGCTTCCAAAAGATGGTGGAAAGAGCATTTGTGGTAGAAAGGAAGCTGAAGGCCTTGGAAAATGAGAACAAGAGGAAGGCCGGGTGGTCACACCAAGCATCGGGGAGCAACACCCGCCCACGTCTGATGCAGCAACCCGCAGGGCAGGCGAGTCGTGTTGCGGTACCCTACTCAGCACCAAGAGGGTACAACCCGAACTACAGGCCTCCGGCAGCACCAATACAGCCACAACGTCAGTTCGTACAGCAGCCTCGCCCTACATATCAACCTCGACCAGCAGTGCAAGGACCCCCAAACCAACCCCAAGACAACAAAGGACAGGCACCTAAGGTTGGGGTGCAATGTTTTAACTGTGGTGAAGTGGAGCACTACGCCCATAAGTGCCCAATGAAGAAGCCCGCGCAGCCGCAACAGTAGAATGTAATGAGAGGACGGGTGAACCACGTCACCATGGAGGAGGCGCAAGAGGCACCCGACGTGGTAGTTGGTAAGTTTCCTGCCAATTTACACATTGCAACCCTGTTGTTTGATTCTGGTGCTACCCACTCGTTCATTGCCCAAGGGTTTGTTAAGAAGCATGACCTAGCAACAACACAAATGAACCATATGCTAGCAGTAAACTCTCCAGGTGGAGAAATAAGGACAAGACGAGTGTGTCCCAAGGTGAATCTAGACATTAATGGGGTAGTATTTACTGCCAACCTCATAGTGATAGATTCACAAGGGATAGATATTATTTTGGGTATAGATTGGTTGACCAAACATAAGGGGATCATCCATTGTTCGACCAGAACGGTGGAACTAACTCACCTAAGTGGCACAAGAGTAAAGTTCATAACAATACAAGAGCCTAGGAGGGACATTAAATTAAATCAAGTTGAGGTGAAAGTGGAGGAGATCAGGATCATCAGGGAGTATCCAGATGTTTTTGCGGAGGAGTTGCCAGGAATGCCTCCTGATCGTGAAGTGGAATTCACAATTGAGCTAGTGCCTGGAACAGCCCCGATATACAAGAGACCTTATCGGATGGACTCCAAGCAGCTGGGAGAACTCAAGGATCATTTGAGAGAATTGACGGAGAAGGGGTATATTCGTCCTAGTTCCTCACCTTGGGGAGCTCCAGTGATATTTGTGTCCAAGAAGGACGGAACCCAAAGGTTATGCGTAGACTACCGTGCCTTGAATGAGGTAACCATCAAGAACAAGTACCCATTACCCCGCATTGAAGACTTGTTTGATCAGTTGAGGGGAGCTTGTGTGTTCTCAAAAATTGATCTCAGGTCGGGATACCACCAACTTAAGATAAGGCAAACCGATATTCCCAAGACAGCTTTCGTATCTCAGTATGGACTGTATGAATACACTGTCATGCCTTTCGGGCTAACTAATGCCCCGGCATACTTCAGGTACCTCATGAACAAGGTATTCATGGAATATCTAGACAAATTTGTGGTGGTTTTCATAGATTACATTCTCGTCTTCTCCAAAGATGAAGAAGAACATGAGAAACATCTAAGGTTGGTGTTGCAGAGGCTGAGAGAACACCAACTATATGCCAAGTTGAGCAAGTGTGAGTTTTGGCTAAAGAGAGTTCCCTTCTTAGGACATATAATCTCGGAGGGAGGAATCTCCGTAGATCCTGCCAAAATCGAGGATATACAGAAGTGGAAGACCCCTGAAAATGTTGGGGAAGTTTAAAGCTTCTTGGGATTGGCTGGATACTATCGACGGTTTATTGAGGGATTCTCTAAGATCTCGAGACCCCTCACCAAACTGTTGGAGAAGGGAATCACATTCACATGGACGCCGCAGTGCGAGACGAGCTTTCAGGAGTTAAAGAAAAGATTGACAACAGCCCCAGTGCTAGTTATGCCAGATATGCAGAAGAACTTTTCGGTATACTACGATGCCTCTGGAAACGGGTTGGGATGTGTTCTCATGCAAGAAGGGCATATCGTGGCTTATGCATCATGGCAGCTCCGGAAGCATGAGAAGAACTATCCTACACATGACCTAGAACTAGCCGCAGTGGTACACGCGTTAAAAATTTGGCGGCACTACTTGATGGGGAAGAGGACAGAGATATATACGGATCATAAGAGTTTAAAGTACATTTTCACACAGCCAGATCTCAACCTCAGACAAAGGAGATGGTTAGAGCTAATCAATGACTTTGATGTGGGCATTAACTATCATCCTGGGAAAGCAAACATCGTGGTAGATGCTTTAAGTCGGAAAGTACAGGTCAATAAGTTGAGCTTGAAGGACATGCCTGCAGAATTGAAGGACGATGTTATAAGACTCAATCTATGCCTGGTGAATAGTGGTGAAGCCATCGCCATGGAAGTGGACTCCACACTAGAGCAAGACATACGCGATGGTCAAAAGAATGATGAGAAGATACAAGAAATCAGACAACTCATCAAGGAAAATAAAGCCCCTGGTTTCAGAGAGGATGAACAAGGAACGGTGTGGCACGAGAAAAGAATCTGTGTGCCAGAAGTAAAGAAGATCCGTGAATTGATTTTGAAGGAGGCTCACGATTCTGACTATTCCATTCATCCTGGGAGTACGAAGATGTACCAGGACCTCAAGAGCAGGTATTGGTGGTATGGCATGAAGCGAGATGTCGCGGAACATGTTGCCCTATGTGACACATGCCAGTTGGTGAAAGCAGAACATCAACGACCCACGGGATTATTGCAACCACTCAAAGTGCCTGAATGGAAATGGGAAGAAATCGGTATAGATTTCATAGTGGGACTGCCTAGGACCCAATCAGGATATGATTCAATATGGGTCATCATCGACAGGCTAACCAAGGTAGCTCATTTCATCCCCGTGAAAGAAAGCTACAGCGGATCCAAATTGGCAGAATTATACATGTCAAAGATCGTGTGTTACCATGGAGTGCCAAAGAAGATAGTGTCGGATCGAGGGACACAGTTCACCTCAAGGTTCTGGCAGAAGTTGCATGAAACCATGGGAACCCATCTGAATTTCAGCTCTGTCTATCATCCCCAAACTGACGGGCAGACGGAAAGGACCAATCAGATTCTTGAGGATATGCTGAGAGCATGTGCACTCAAAAACAATCGGAGTTGGGATAAGAACTTACCGTATGCGGAGTTTTCCTATAACAACAGCTATCAAGCTAGTATGAAGATGTCACCGTTCGAAGCTTTGTATGGGAGGAAGTGCAGAACTCCCCTATTTTGGAACCAAACAGGGGAAAGTAAAGTGTTTGGTCCCGAAGTACTACAAGAAGCCGAGGCGAAAGTGAGGGAAATTCGCAACAACTTGAGGATAGCACAGACACGACAAAAGAGCTATGCCGATGTTCGGAGAAGAGAGCTCGTTTTCAACTGGGACACTATGTCTATCTCAAGGTGTCCCCTATCCGAGGACTTCGTCGGTTCAAGGTGAAAGGGAAGTTGTCACCTCGATACATCGGACCCTTTCAAGTTCTGGAGAAGAAAGGTGAAGTGGCGTATCAACTAGAATTACCGGTTCGCCTATCGGATGTGCACGATGTATTCCATGTGTCACAGCTCAAGAAATGTCTGAGAACGCCTGAAGAGGTGTTACCCATGAATGAGGTCGACGTGGCTGAGGATTTGTCTTATGCCGAGCAACCATCCAAGATTTTGGAAACAATGGAACGCCTCACAAGGAATAAAAGAATCTGGATGTGCAAGGTGCAGTGGAAGCATCACTCGGAAGAGGAAGCCACCTGGGAGCGAGAAGATGAGCTTAAGGCACAATTTCCGGAATTGTTTTCTTAGAACCACCAATCTCGAGGACGAGATTTCTTTTAAGGGGGGTAGAGCTGTAACACCCCAAAACCTGTTAAGAGAGGAATTTAAAAATTTTTGGACGTATTGCATGTGGAGCAAAAATTCAAATTCAAACTGGAATTCAAATTAAACTCAAAACAGAAATGAAAAAGAAAAATAAAAGGAAAAAAATAAACCTCCCCGGCCAGTGGGCCGAAACCCACCAGCCGGCCCACTCACCCCCGCGCCAGCCCGCAGTCGCGCGCCCCCCTCTTTCCCACTGACACGCGGGGCCCGCCAACCCTTCTTCCTCCTCGCGCCCGCGCTCGGCCGGCCGAACTCTTCTCACCTCCGAATCGAAACCGCCCCGGATCCTCGCGTATCCCAGCCGAATTTCATTCCTGGACGACGCAAACTCGATCACAACCGAACGCCGCCTTCCCCGGCTATATAAACACCGGAACCTTCCCGATTTTCACCGCGATTGGCTGTTTTTCTTTCCGGTGAGAACCCGAGTTTCTCCGGCCAATTTCGCTCGATCTTCGCTCGGGATTTCTCATCTAACGTGCTGATCTTGATCCACCGCCTCCGGGGAACCGCGCAGGTGCAGAAAACTCGGTGGTTTGCACTTCAAACACAGCGCCGACGAGCCTCGCCGTGAATTCACCTCGGACCTCGTCGCCGACCGCTTTCCAGGACCTCCGAGCTCAAGAAAACCCCCGAGGTGAGATCCCTGACCTCCCCTCTACCGATCTATGCCATAAAATCACAGTTCTAGGAAGAATTGACGAAGATCCGAAACTCTCCGGCGAGATCGCCGCCTCCCGCCGTTGTGCGCCGCCGGGCAGCGCCGCCCGCGCTCGATCAGAGCGACGTGGCCGCTTGTGCGCCGTCTATTTTAAATCGCACGGTAGAATTTAAATCCTCGCGTACCGGTTCGACGTTATAATCTCAACCGTCTGTTTTAAATTGGACGGTCCACGTCAGCCCCCGCGTTATAAAAGCCGGAATTCTTACGCGCTACCCCCTGGGGTTCTTAGAAAATACGAGCTAGCCCCGGAAACTTCTGATCTAGCCCCTGTAACTTCAGAAAATCATGTAAATTCATTTAAAAATCAGTTTTAGCCCCTGGACTTAATAAAAATTAGGAAAACTCCTCTGTTATGTGTAGTTAGACCTCCGGAAATTCTTAAAATAATATAATAGACCCTGTAGTGGGGTGAGTTTATCTTTTTAACCCTATGTGATATTAAATTTAGGAATTTGAATATGTGATTAGTATTTAAAATTTAAAAGATGGGACAAACACATTGTAAATTCAAATAAAAACTTTCCTAGTACTTGGAAAACTTTGGAGTGAGATAAAAATAGATTTTTGGCTGAAATGAATCTGTCTAATTGATTATTCATATTTATTAGTTATAGGGACATATTTTTAAGTAGAGAATAATTCTGAAAATTAGTAAAATAAATGTAAAATAGTTCACATCAGAGGAGAAGTTCAAAAATATATTATTTAATATTTTAGACCCAAAACCTATTCTGTTTAGATGAGGTGTCTTACTATTTTCATAATAAAGTTCACATTTAGGCATAGAAAATAAATCTGAAAATATAGCAAGCTAGGTATGAATAACTAGAAAATGATAAATGAAGTTTCCAAAATCCAAAGAATTCAGTTTAAGGTTGGTAGGAGGTCTGAAGACACATTTGGAGTAGAAAAATACCCTCCATGCACACTTGGTACCTAAAAGGTGTATCAATTGAATATAAGGAATTTATTTAAATTGGAAACTCATATATAGTATGCAAACATAAATATGAATACAAAAGTAGAAATCATATGCACATTTTTAAAAGTTCATGTAAGCCCAAAATCAACACACATAGAGTAACCACAACACATACAAATGTGAATGGCTTTCATAAATGTGAATGTGTGGTTTGTATGAAGTGAAAGTGTGAACTATGTCTTATGGATTATTGTTTTCTTTTGCTATGTGTGATGGTATGAGTAGAACCTGCTCCAGAGCAAGTTCTTCCTTTCCAAGATCAGGACTATCCATTCCCAGAGCAGCAAGAAGAAGACAAGTGTCCTTGACCACTTTGATCCTATACTAGGATGTGTAGATAGAATTATTTGCATTGTCAATTGAAAATATGAAACCCATGCTAGGATGTTTCCCTAGAATTGCATTACCTTGTTTCCTTGTAGCTTAGGTTGGGATTCATTTTATCATGTCATTTATTATTATGCATATGCTTAGCCATGCTTAGAATGGGATATTTGGGATATGAGATCATCAGTTTATTTTACCATACTCTTGAATGAGATATTGTGAGTTATGTAGAGGTAAGGATCAAAGCAAGTTGGATGTTTTGGTTGGTGCTGGGTGCACGAGACTCGGGTATGTGG
This sequence comes from Neostapfia colusana, assembly GCA_030760725.1. NCBI lineage: Eukaryota > Viridiplantae > Streptophyta > Magnoliopsida > Poales > Poaceae > Neostapfia > Neostapfia colusana. The sequence continues at coordinate 1,922,739 of JASWHV010000005.1, read as the reverse complement.
TTAGTACTTGCCTGGATCCTAAGGACCGGTTCATGGAGCATGTAACCTGGCTTTACCGTGCCAACCACATGCTGAGATGGGGCAGCTTGGCCAATTAATTAGGTGTATCCCCGGCGTAGTATGGGTGTGTCGGATGGTGCGGGGAATAGGTGTCAGCTGGACTACCATATGAACCGCAAGGCTCAAGAGGGAGCCACTGCAGCGGGGTTGGAGCCTCTTGTATGCTGTTAGGGGTGAAACCTCAGTGGGCCCACGCTCGTCGAGAATCCCTTTGTAAAGGCTTCGTAGTGATCTCCTGGCTACACACCTGGGAAGTTGAATGTGGTTCGTAGCCACTGGCATAATGGAGGTTCTTTTAGTCCACCCGGCAACGGGGGATGAAATCACTACATGTGGGTACAGTGGTACAAACTCTGCAGAGTCAAAACTTTCATGACAGCCGTGCTCACGGTCAAGAGTGGCTTGGACTTATTCATGATTAGAGGATGATGGCTTTGGAAGTTGAGGATGTTAAGCGGGGAGCTTAACATTGGAAATGATGTTATGGTTATTTGGTTATGATGATGGGATGGGAAATTGGGACCATTTCACCTATGTAGTAATGTAGGTGCTTAATAAGCTAAGGTGATAGGTATTAATTGCGTAGTGCTTCAACCATGAGTTCAACCTCTTCTTGTTCAAGCCATGCATGACATAATCTTTCCACACTTGTTGAGTACCATCGGTACTCAACCTTGCATATTTGTTGGTTTAAATTGCTGCTCAGGTCAAGAGAATAATGTGGTGTTTAATGATCAAAACTTTGGACCCAAAGAAGGTTTCTAGGTTCATGGAGTCCCCCGGGCAACGCTTGTGACTGAGCCCACAAGAATAATATTCCGCTGCTATTTTATTTACATGTTATGAACTTATTATCGTCCATCGAGACGTGTGCTATGTAAGACTTATTTATATTCGACACCTGGCTTGTAATAAATGATGCTTCACTATTTGTCATCACATGTATGAGAAAATGATCCTGGCATACATGTGATATTCACTCGGTTGTTCTTCAGAGAAACCGGGTGTGACATTAGGCACCCCACCATAAGGTGTGCGTATATGAGAGAAGTTTTTCTTGTTAGTTATTCATCATTCTCATATATGCACACTTTATGAAAAATCAATTTTTTCTTCTTAATTGTGATATCTCAAATGGTTGTCATCAATCACCAAAAAGGGGGAGATTGAAAGTGCATCTAGGGTATCCCTTGTGGGTTTTGGAGAATTGATGACAAGCATATGAGATCCTAATGAAATTATCGAGATGATTGCAGGACAAACAAAGTGAACTAGCTCGGTGCACACAAAAAGGTGAAAAATAGAGTGGTGTCCGAAAAGGAAGACTTTAATGGAATTTAGAAGAGCAAAGTAGATTTAAATGTATAGGGTGTGTGGAGAGACACATCCCAAGAGCTCATGACTTTGCGTAAGGGTAAGGGGTTTAAAAATCAACTAAAATCCGCTGGACACCGGACTAGTCCGTTCATGGACCGGACTAGTCCGTTTAACTTTCTGGAAGTCGCAGACATAGTGCACCGGACTAGTCCGCCTTGTGAACCGGACTAGTCCGGTCAGCTTACTGGGAAGCACCGGACAAGTCCGGTTTTAGACCGGACTAGTCCGCTTAGCCCACTGGAAGTAGACCGGACAAGTCCGAACATACACCGGACTAGTCCGGTATTAGGTTTTACAACGGTAACTTTTTTTGGAAACCATATAAATTGGTGATCCACGACCTTCCAACAAAAAAATACACGACTCACACTGCTAGAAACTCAAACCCTAGCGCCGCCACCTGTCCCAAGAGCCCAAAAACACATCCCCCCACACATCTAAGGTGCGAAAAAGGTGAAAATCAATTAAACACTTGGATTTGGGATTGGGAGATCGTTGTTCCTTCGTTGTGAGCTCTTGGGGTTTGATCTCTCTACACTCATATTCTGCATTGTAATCTTTTTGAGTGTATTTGATCGCTTTTTCATTGTAATTCTCGTGGGAGCCCTCAATGTGTGAGGTTGCCCCACAAACTCGGTGATTACCCGTGCTAGTGGAGTCAAGTCGGCCTTGTGTGGTGACTTGAAGAGGGAAATGGTTAGAGACCCGGTTCTGTGTGAGCTTCCTCAACTAGGGCGTAGATCTCTTGGTGAGATCGAACCTTGGTAAAATTCGTGTCTTGCGTGCCTCCTTATTTTTGTTGATTAGAACATCTAGTTGCTAAACTTCATAATTTGAATTGCTAAGTTTCATTCACGGGCATAATCACACCTCACATTGTAAACTCAAAATAAAATAACTGTTGTTTTTATTTCCGCTGCTAAACAAGTTAATTTTTCTGAACAACACTTAATACAATTTACACACTTCAGGCACACCGGACTAGTCCACTCACACAACCGGACTAGTCCGGTCAACCAAGTTTTTGACAACTACATTAAGTGTGCAAGAAACTCTGTAAGGCCTATTCACCCCCCCTATAGGCCACATTCAATATCTAATGCTATATTTGACATTAGGAGGCCTTGTGACCGAGTATGCACTGATCTTTTCCTTGTCAAATATGCCACTTTGAGAAGATTGCTTGTCCTTTGTCGAGTTTGGCTTTTTTTCATGTTAGTGTCACTTTTGGCACAAGCACAAGTAATACTAGTTTCAGATTATATATGTTGAGAAGGTGAGCTTGAAGTGGATGAAGAACCACTTTACTTGAGTGACTCAACTTGTACCTCAAGGATCTTGTTAACTTGGTTAAGTTAGCAAGTTCATCCTTGATGGTGGTGTTTGAGTCTTTTAACTTCAAGCACGCTTCCTTGCTTGAAGCTAACTCAAGTTCTAGTGATTTACTTCGCCCCTTTTCAAGTTCAAGAAGCTTTTCAATCTCAAGATACTCCTCATTTTGGGAGATGATCATATCTTCTTGACGATTGACTAACTTTTCCATATCAACAAGCTTATCAAATAGAAATTTCATCTTAGCAGTTGTCTTTCTGTCTAAACCCCTAAGCATATATTCATTTTCATCACTGCTATCATCCTCACTAGAATTATCACTATCACTAGTAAAAGAATGCGAGAGGGAAGATTAAGTTGGTACCTTTCTTTTACCTTCCTTTGCCATTAGACAAGTGTTATCGGTGTCCTTCCATGCGCCCATGGTTGGGAAGAGAGTGGATTTCTTGGTAGTCTTTTTTATGGCTATGGTGGCCATCTCCTCTTCTTCTTCGGATGAGGATTCATCATTGGAGTCCCACTCCTTCCCTAGATGCGCTTGGCCATATTGCTTCTTCTTCTCGAACATTTTCTTTGGTTGAGGCTTGTTGTCTTTAGTCTTCTTCTTGTTTTCTTCATATGGACAATCTACTATGAAGTGATCGTATTCTCCGCAGTTATAGCATGCCCGTCTCATCTTGGGTCTTTGTTTGTCCCTTTGTCTTACTTCATTTGAGATGATACCCATTCTTCTTCTCATCATTCTCTTGAACTTCTTCATGAACAATATCATGTTTTCTAAATCGATATCACTACTTTCATCATCACTGTCGTCTTCTTCGTGAGCTTCTCGGGCTTCTTTTGATACGGGTTTACAGGTTGACTTCAAAGCAGCTCCTTTCTTCTTTGCTGAGGTGAGATCGGTAATTTCCTTGACGTGCTTAGCTTGCTTCTCCATCATTTCAAAGTTGATGATCATGCCAAGAAGTTCGTCTGGGGTCATTTTCCGGTACCCGGGGCTTTCTCTAATCATAGAGCAAAGAGTCACGTTGTGAGGCATGAATGCTCTAGAATCAACTTCACGACCTCATGATCATTCCACTTTTTGCTGCCATAAGCTCGGACTTTGTTGATAAGATTCTTCAGTCGATTGTACATATCTTGTGGTGATTCATCTTCTTCTATCGCAAATCTTCCCAATTCACCTTCAATCATTTCTATCTTGGCTTCGCGTACATGATGGTCACCTTCATGTGCGGTTTGTAGTGTGTCCCATATCTCCTTGGCAATTTTGAGTCTGTCCACCTTGGTGAACTCGTCTCGACTCAGTGATGACGTGATCACAGCTGAAGCTTGAACATTCCGATGAACGGCTTGTTCTTGGCTTGGGTCAGCTCTTCATCGTCATCCGGTATATCTATCTCTGTACCCACTATATGTCACAAACTTGGGTTAAGAGATATAAGGTGTATTTTAATGTTTTGTCTCCACATTAAATAGTCATTGCCATCAAAGTAAGGTGCTTTCCCTAGAGAAATTGATAAGTAATGACTATTGTTAGAATTTAAACGTTCATAGTCAAAAGGATATCGGGAGTAGTCTATGTGACTACCCCCTTTCATCTTCTTTTAATCATCAATCTTCTTATTCCCTTTTGGGGAGAGTGCCTTCTTCCATAGAAGAGCCTTGAGTTGGAGCACCTCCTCATCATCGTCCTCACTGTCTTGAATGGCGTCGAGTAGCTTCTTTAGCTTTTGAGTCATTTCATCATTACTCTTTTCATCGTCGATCTTCTTGTGTACATTCTTAACGTCCGACATCGTCTCTTCGAGCGGTGAGTCTCTTTTGAAGAGTTTAGCTCTGATACCAATTGAATGTAGCCTCGAGGGGGGGTGAATAGGCTTTTCGACACTTTGTTAATCCCTGAAACACTTAGTAGATTTATCAAATACAATGAAATCGGACTAGTCCGGTAGAGTGCGGACTAGTCCGTTTTCTACTCAGAGAAAAATCGGACTAGTCCGGTACTGTGCGGACTAGTCCGGTATGCGTGGACTAGAAAGATCAAGCTTGATAAATATGTTCACTTCTAGTACCCTATGCAGCGGAAATTAATTAAGAGCTTAGATGTATTACAACAGTGAAACAATGAATGATAGAGATCAACTTTGATTTTAATGCTTCAACGTGAATTTCAAAAGATTAATTAAACACTAGAACATGATGAACAATAAATTAACAAGAGTGAGAGACAAGATTTTATCCTGAGGTTCGATTGCACGAAGGAAATCTACATCCCGTTGAGGAGTTCACTAAGGACCGGGTCTTCACCAACCCTACCCTCGTCGAATCGCCACGGAGGCCGATTCTCTTCCACTAATCACAAAGGGCAAATAAATCATTCAAGGGGCCTTCTCAAAAGTTGAGGGCTCCCCAAGAATTACAATGAGTGAACACAACCAAACACACTAAAAAGATAAACAATAAATGAACAAGAGTGTGCTAGAGATCAAACCCAAGAGCTCAAGATGTGTAGAACAAGTCTCTCCTTTGATCAATTCCTAATCCCCAAAGATTTTATCCTTTTTGGGTTAGAATGTGTGGACAGAGGTGAATTTTGGGCTCTTGGGAGGTGTGACGGCGCAGAGGGTAGGTGTCGGTACCCTCAATACCAGGTACCCCCGCGCACAGGGTGAAACCGCCTAAGGACCTCGCCCCCTCCGCAGGGGCGAGCTCCGAAGGCGCCACGTGTCCGGCAGGGCCGGAGCTCTCCTTTCCTCAAAGGATAGCTCCGGGCCTGCCACGTGGCCCAGAAGGCCGGACCTCGCCCCCTCCGCCGGGACGAGCTTCGAAGGAGCCACGTGTCCAGTAGGGCCGGAGCTCCCCTCCCCTCGGAGGATAGCTCTGGGCCTGCCATGTGGCCTAGAAGGCCAGACCTCGCCCCCTCCGTGGGGGTGAGCTCCGTAGGCTCCACGTGTCCGACGGGGCCAGAGCTCCTCCTCTCCTCAGAGGAGAGATCCGGGCCCGACACGTGGCCAGCAGAGCAGCGTTGTCCGCCCAGTGCGGTAGGCAGCAGGAGTAAAGGTGCGCCATGCCTTTACCGTACAAGGCATTCAAGACCCGCGCCTTCCCAAGACGCGGAGGCGCGGTGCACGCCAGGCAGGCGCCACTGTGGCCAGTCACAGTCAAGACAGGCACACAGTGTCAGAAGCTGCAGTCCATTGAAGGCAGCGACAAGACACGGACAAGACATGCCCTACCGTCCCTGCCATCACCAACGGCTGCAAGCAACACCTAGCCTGCAGCATGGGCTGGGTGGCAGCACGAGGACCTCGACGCCAGCGCCAAGACATTGAAGCTGGTAGGAAATCACCCCGGGGCCACCTGTCGGGTCCTCGGGGCCCACCTTGTAAGTCGCCCAAGCCTTGGACTATAAAAGGCTCGGGTAGGCAACGTTACAAAGGGTTCGCCTCTTACGCACTCTCGCACCCTAGCCATACGACATCTCTCACCCTCAAGCTCAGGACTCCGGTTCTGAGCAGCAAGCAATACAGCGAGCAACTCTGCTCACCGTTGACTTAGGGTTTTACGCTCCGGCGGCCTAAACCACGTAAAAACCCCCGTGTCAAGCTTCTCCCTTAATCGTCCCTAACGCTGAAGCTCTCCGTGAGTGACTAGCCCCACCGAAAAAGAACCTCCGCGGGCTGCTCAGAGCAGGCCCGGGGGAAGTGTAGGCTACACACTTCGACATTTGGCGCGCCAGGTAGGGGGCTTTTCCCTTGCGCGATGAGCTTTCGCCAACGAAGATGACAAAGCTTCCATCAGCGACAAGCTCTCCCCGCCCACGTTCACAACGAACGGTGACCAGCGGGGACTACGTCTCGACACGCTCAGGACGGAGTGTGTCGGTGCAAGCTGGAGGCCAGCAGCCGACTCCGGCAGCGCCGACTCCATCAAGCCCAAGATCTGCCGTAGCACCGAGTGACTCCCAAGCAAGCGCGCTTGCCGCCACAGAAGCGCTCCCAGACTATCCGCCTGCTGAATACGCCCTCCACGGGGCCACCCAGCAGTGGATCCGCGACGTCAACGACCTCGACACTGCTGCCGTCGATCCTCCGCTCCAGATCGCGCGGTACCGGCAGACGCTCTGGCGCCACCGGTCCGTGCGTGGGAGCCCAAGACAAGTGCTCCGGCGCTACCCCAGTAAGTTCACCATGCTTACTTAGGTGTTCATTTAGATTTCGCATTAATTTATATGATCACCTCCCCACGCTCCAGACAGTGTACACCCATTGTACGCTCGGTTCCTGTTTCCTACTCTCGTCCATAGTAGATATTTGCCATCCCGCCGAAGGCGGTAGTGCTTGGGGTACCTGCCAGAGGCCCGGGGGCCTTCTGGACCTCCCCCTGTAAGGGTACTGTAACGCCATTTGGTATCCTCCAGGAAAAGACCTACGCCAGACTGGGAGGTCAGGAGCCTTGCTTTGCCCGGTCCTGCACCCAAAGCATGCGCACTCTGCCTCCACAGCGCTACGGTCTGAGTACTAGGGGGCCAGGCGGTTACACCCTAACTAGGGTTGGGGGCCAGACCTCCGGGACCAAGTGCACTAGATTACCCAAGTCCCGTATTCCGGTCCGGCACAGTAAGCCAAATAAGACTAAGGGACAGGGAAGGGAGGGCCCCTGAGCAGAGCGCTCCTCAGAGACGAGCTTCGATGCCGGACTTCATCCCTTCTGCATGGATGAACTCCAAAGCCGGACCTTGCGCCCTACACTGGGCTAAGGTCCGATGCCGGATGACACCCCTATCGCAGTGGCGATCTCCGAAGCCGGTCGCCACCCCCATGGGTGAACACCGAAGCCGGACCGTGCGCCCTACACTGGGCTAAGGTCCAATGCCGGACGACACCCCTATCGCAGGGGCGATATCCGAAGCCGGTCGCCACCCCCAGGGGTGAACACCGAAGCCGGACCGTGCGCCCTACACTGGGCTAAGGTCCGATGCCGGACGACACCCCTATCGCAGGGGCGATCTTCGAAGCCGGTCGCCACCCCTAGGGGTGAACACCGAAGCTGGACCGTGCGCCCTACACTGGGCTAAGGTCCGATGCCGGACGACACCCCTATCGCAGGGGCGATCTCCGAAGCCGGTCGCCACCCCCAGGGGTGAACACCGAAGCCGGACCGTGCACCCTACACTGGGCTAAGGTCCGATGCCGGAGGACACCCCTATCGCAGGGGCGATCTCCGAAGCCGGTCACCACCCCCAGGGGTGAACACCGAAGCCGGACCATGCGCCCTACACTGGGCTAAGGCCCGATGCCGGACGACACCCCTATCGCAGGGGCGATCTTCGAAGTCGGTCGCCACCCCCAGGGGTGAACACCGAAGCCGGACCGTGCGCCCTACACTGGGCTAAGGTCCGATGTCGGGCGACACCCCTATCGCAGGGGCGATCTCCGAAGCCGGTCGCCACCCCCAGGGGTGAACATCGAAGCCGGACCCTGCGCCCTACACTGAGCTAAGGTCCGATGCCGGATGACACCCCTATCGCAGGGGCGATCTCTGAAGCCGGTCGCCACCCCAGGGGTGAACACCGAAGTCGGACCGTGCGCCCTACACTGGGCTAAGGTCCGATGCCGGACGATACCCCTATCGCAGGGGTGGTCTCCGAAGCCGGTCGCCACCCCCAGGGGTGAACACCGAAGCCGGACTGTGTGCCCTACATTGGGTTGAGGTCCGATGTTGGACGACACCACTATCGCAGGGGTAACCTCCGAAGTCAGTCACCACCCCGTCAGCAGGGGTGAACACTGAAGTCTGACCTTGCGCCCTACACTGGGCTGAGCTATGAAGACGCACATAACCGTCCGCAGGGGTGAGCTCTGATGTCGGACCTCACGCCCTCCGTGGGCCTGAGCTCCAATGACTTCCGGACCTCCGCCCCCATAGCTGGGCCGAGCTCCGATGCCAGCCCTCGCCCTCCTTTCAGAGGCGAGCCCTGATGCCAAACCTCATGCCCTCCGTGGGCCTAAGCTCCGATGACTTCCGGACCTCCGCCCCCACAGCTGGGCCGAGATCCGATGCCAGCCCTCGCCCTCCTTTCAGAGGCGAGCCCTGATGCCGGACCTCACGCCCTCCGTGGGCCTGAGCTCCGATGACTTCCGGACCTCCGCCCCCAGAGTTGGGCCGAGCTTCGATGCCAGCCCTCGCCCTCTTCTCAGAGGCGAGCCCTGATGTCGGACCTCACGCCCTCCGTGGGCCTGAGCTCCAATGACTTCTGGACTTCCGCCCCCACAGCTAGGTCGAGCTCCGATGCCAGCCCTCGCCCTCCTTTTAGAGGCAAGCCCTGATGTCGGACCTCAGGCCCTCCGTGGGCCTGAGCTCCGATGACTTCCGGACCTCCGCCCCCACAGTTGGGACGAGCTCCGATGCCAGCCCTCGCCCTCTTCTCAGAGGCGAGCCCTGATGCCGGACCTCACACCCTCCATGGGCCTGAGTTCCGACGACCTCCGGACCTCACGCCCTCCACTGGCCTGAGCTCCGATGTCGGCCCTCACCCTTTCCTCAGAGGCAAGCCCCGATGCCGGACCTCACCCTCTCCTCAGAGGCTGAGCTCCGATGACCTCCGGACCTCACGCCCTCCGCTGGCCTGAGCTCCGATGCCAGACCTCGCTCCCTCAGCAAGGGTGACCTCTGATACCGGACTACACCCCCTCCACAGGGGTGAGCACCGAAGCCGGACCTCTACCCCTCCTCAGAGGCGAGCTCCGAAGCCGGACCTCCCCCTTTCACAGGGCTGAGCTTCGATGCCAGGGTTCACCCTCTCCTCAGAAGCTGAACTCCGAAGCCGTCGAGACCCTATCAGCACAGGGAATACTCAAGACAAGGAAGTGCGTGGAAAGAATAAGGCCCCACCCCGGGATCATTACCTCCCTCGAGGTGGGCCTGAGGGCCTCGGTACCCTCAATACCGGGTACCCCCGCGCACAGAGGTGAAACCGCCTAAGGACCTCACCCCCTCCGCAGGGGCGAGCTCCGAAGGCGCCACGTGTCCGGCAGGGCTGGAGCTCTCCTCTCCTCAGAGGATAGCTCCGGGCCTGCCACGTGGCCCAGAAGGCCGGACCTCGCCCCCTCCGCCGGGGCGAGCTCCGAAGGAGCCACGTGTCCAGTAGAGCCGGAGCTCCCCTCCCCTCGGAGGATAGCTCCGGGCCTGCCATGTGGCCTAGAAGGCCAGACCTCTACCCCTCCGCGGGGGTGAGCTCCGAAGGCTCCACGTGTCCGGCGGGGCCAGAGCTCCTCCTCTCCTCAAAGGAGAGCTCCGGGCCCGACATGTGGCCAGCAGAGCAACGTTGTCCGCCCAGTGCGGTAGGCAGCAGGAGTAAAGGCGCGCCATGCCTTTACCGTACAAGGCATTCAAGACCCGCACCTTCCCAAGACGCGGAGGCGCGGCGCACGCCAGGCAGGCGCCATTGTTGCCAGTCACAGTCAAGACATGCACACAGTGTCAGAAGCTGCAGTCCATTGAAGGCAGCGACAAGACACGGACAAGACATGCCCTACCGTCCCTGCCATCACCAACGGTTGCACGCAACACCTAGCCTGCAGCATGGGCAGGGTGGCAGGACGAGGACCTCGACGCCAGCGCCAAGACATAGAAGCTGGTAGGAAATCACCCCGGGGCCACCTGTCGGGTCCCCGAGGCCCACCTTGTAAGCCGCCGAAGCCTTGGACTATAAAAGTCTCAGGTAGGCAACGTTACAAAGGGTTCGACTCTTACGCACTCTCGCACCCTAGCCATACGACATCTCTCACCCTCAGGCTCAGGACTCCGGTTCTGAGCAGCAAGCAATACAGCGAGCAACTCTGCTCACCGTGGACGTAGGGTTTTACGCTCCGGCAGTCTGAACCACGTAAAAACCCTCGTGTCAAGCTTCTCCCTCAATCGTCCCTAACGTTGAAGCTCTCCGTGAGTGACTGGCCCCACCGAAAAAGAACCTCCGCGGGCTGCTTAGAGCAGGCCCGGGGGAAGTGTTGGCTACACACTTCGACAGTAAGAAAGTTATGGTGATATGGCCATACACCTCTTTTTATAATATGGTTTCCAATGGTTACGTTAGGGTTTGCGATGTCCGGACTAGTCTGTGGTGGACTCTGGACTAGTCCGGTGTGCGGCGTGTGGAAAGCCCTAAGTGCTCTGAGATACCGGACTAGTCCGTAAGGGTGCGGACTAGTCCGTTGTCTATCCAGAGACAAATTGGACTAGTCCGGTCCATATCGGGCTAGTCCGTTTTCTAGTCAGAATGAAAATCGGACTAGTCCGGTTGATATCGTCGAGTTCCATGGCGCCAAGTTCTTAACCAAATTGGACCTCCAGTCCGGGTACCACCTGGTGCACATGCGCCCGGAGGACGTGCACAAGACGGCGTTCCGCACCCACGACGGCCTGTACGAGTTCCTGGTGATGGCGTTCGGGCTGTGCAACGACCCGGCGACATTCCAGGCCTTGATGAACGACGCGCTCCGCCCGTTCCTGCACCGCTTCATCCTGGTATTTTTTGACGATATTCTGATTTACAGCAAGACATTGGTTGATCATCTTTGCCACCTCCGGGCCGTCCTTGACGAGCTACACCGCCATCAACTCTTCGTCAATTGCACCAAGTGCTCGTTTGGTGCTTCCTCCGTCGCCTACCTCGGCCATGTCATTTCCACGGCGGGCGTGGCCATGGACCCAGACAAGGTGCAGGCGATCCATGATTGGCCGGCTCCACGTTCGCCACGGGCTGTGCACGGTTTCCTCAGCCTCGCCGGGTACTACCACAAGTTCGTCCACAACTACGGGGCGATCGCTGCACCTCTAAAGGCCCTACTCAAGAAGGAGGAATTCTCCTGGGACGACGTGGCGGCCACGGCATTAACAGCGCTCAAGGCCGCTGTCACATCCGCCCCCATCCTCACCATGCCCGACTTCGCCAAGCTATTCACCGTAGAGTGTGACGCGTCGACGTTCGGCTTCGGTGCAGTCCTGGTCCAGGAGGGCCTTCCGGTCGCCTTCTTCAGCAGGTTGGTGGCGCCGCGCCACCGCTCAGTGGGCGCCTATGAGTGCTAGCTCATCGTCCTCATCTAGGCGGTATGGCACTGGTGCCCGTATCTCTAGGGACGACGCTTCATCGTCAAGACTGACCACTATAGCCTGAAGTACCTCCTCGATCAGCGCCTCGCCACGATCCCCCAGCATCACTAGGTCGGCAAGCTGGGCTTCGATTTCTCGGTGGAGTACTGGTCGGGCGCCATGAACATCGTCGCCGACGCCCTCTCTTGTTGCGATAATGACGAAGGGGAGGAAAACAGTGCCACCACAAAGCCAAATATGGGTGCGACTTAGCTCACTAATTACGTGTGTTGCTAGCTTGTTATGGACCGTTGGATGGCGCGGGGAATGGGAGTCGAGGAGGATTGCCCTAGGAACTGCATGGCACAAGAGGCGGCCCGTGGGTGGGAGAATGGTGATTCAAGCCTACCGGTGAGACCTCAGTGGGTCCGTACATCTAGTAGCCCCTTTGTAAAGGCTATTTTGTGATCTCTTGGTCATACACCGACGGTTGTGTACTGGTATAATGAAGGTTCTGCAGTCGCCAACGGGTGACAAAATTACGAACTTGTGGGTAAAGTGGTGCCACCTCTACAGAGTGTAAAACTATCATGATAGCCGTGCTTCTGGTCACAAGCACCTAGCCAACTTCCATGATTAGAGGGAAAACTTAGGATGATTATTCGTATGGTTATGGTATGGTCATTGGGATCCGTTTTGGGACTATTTTGAGTCATAACAATGAGTTTGGTTTCGGTTATATGAATATGAGATGGTTATGAATATTTATGAGCAGACCTGCTGGACTGTTGCAACCATTGAAAGTGTAACACACTCAATTTCATATCCATGCATGCATGCATATTTCATATAGAGAAAACATTTTAAAAGAAGTAGAACAGGTGAAAGATAGCTAAAAAGAGCTAATTCCAATCCACCGAGAGCGCCGTCGACACTTTCCGCGGCCCGCCGGCCACGTGGCTCCTTCGAAGCTCATCCCTGCAGAGCGGGTGAGGTCCGCCGCTGACTGGCCACGTGGCAGGCTAGGAGCTCGCCTCTACGGAAGGGGGCGAGGTCCGGCCAGCTGGACACGTGTTGCCTCCGGGGCTTGTCGCTGCGGAAAAGTGAGGTCCAGCCCCGCAGGACACGTGTTGCCTTCGGAGCTAGTCTCTATGGAAGAAGCGAGGCCCAGCTCCGCAGGACACGTGGCGCTTTCGGAGCTCACCCCTACGGAAGGGATGACGTCCGGCCCCGCCGGACACGTGTCGCTCTCAGAGCTCGCCTCCGAGAGGTCCGCCCCACGGGACATGTGTCGCTCTCGGAGCTCGCCTCCGGGAGGTCCGACACTGTTGGACACGTGTTGTAACACCCCAAATTTTGATTTAAAACTCTAAACCATGTTCAGAGGGGAATTTAAAAATTTTTGGACGTGTTGCATGTTTTGCAAAAATTCAAATTCAAACTGGAATTCAAATTAAACTCAAAACAGAAAAGAAATGGAAAAAGAAAAAGAGAAAACGGGAAAAAAACCGGCCAGTGGGCCGAAACCCGCCAGCCGGCCCAGTTTCCCCCGCGCCAGCCCGCCCCCGCGCGCGCCGCACTGTCTCTCACAGACAGGTGGGACCCACCTGTCATCCCTAACCCCGCGACCCCAGACTCTCTCCCGCGCGCGCGATCGCAACCGACCGGATTTCCGCGTCCCGCAGCCTGAATTCTGGTCCCAAACGACTCAAACTCGATCGCAACAGACCCACCGCCCTCCCCCGGCTATAAAAACCCCAGCCCCGATCGGTTTTTCCCACGCGATCGCCGATTTTTACTCTGGTGAGCACCGAGACTTCGCCGGTGAATTCTGGCCGATCTAAGCTCGGAAACTCTGATCTAACTCGCTGGTCTTGATCCACCGCCTCCGGGGAACCTTGCAGGTGCAGAAAACTCGGAGAGTTACGGTGTAAATCCAGCGCCGACGAGCTTCGCCGTGGTTTTGCCTCGGACCTCGCCGCCGATCACTTTCCAGGACCCCCGAGCTCGAGAAAACCCCCGAGGTGAGATCCCTGACCTCTCCTCTACCGATCTAGGCCATAAGATCACAGTTCTAGGCAGAATTCTCGAGGATCCGAAACTTTCCGGCGAGATCGCCGCTTCCCGCTGCCGTGCGCCGCCGGCAGCGCCGCCCGCGCTCGATCAGAGCGACGTGGCCGCTTGTGCGCCGTTTATTTTAAATCGCACGGTAGACGTTAAATCCCCGCGTACCGGTTCGATGTTATAGTCTCAGCCGTCGGTTTAAAATCGGACGGTCCACGTCAGCCCCGCATTATAAAGACTGGAATTCTTACGTGCTACCCCCTGGGGTTCTCTGGAATTGAGAGCTAGCCCCGGAAACTTCAGATCTAGCCCCTGGAACTCCAGAAAATCATGTAAATTCATTTAAAAATCAGTTTTAGCCCCTGGACTTAATAAAAATTAGGAAAAACACCTCTGATAAGTGTAGCTAGACCCCTGGAAATTATGAAAATAATATTATAGACCCTGTAATGGGGTGAATTCATTATTTTAGCCCTGTTTAGTATTTGATTTAGAAAATTGAATATGTAACTAGTGTTTAAGAATTAAAAAGGGGGACAAGCATAATTGTCAAAATTAATTAAAAACTTTCTCAATACTTAGAAAACTTTGGAGTGAGATAAAAATCTATTTTTGGGCTGAAATGAATCTGTTTCATTTATTATTCACATTTATTAGTATAGGGACACATTTTTAAGTAAAGAATAGTTATAGAAAAATAGGGAAAATAATTATGAAATAATCTACATCAGAAGCCAAGGTCAAAACATGTTGTTAAATTATTTAGAACCAGAACCTATTCTGTTTAGATGATGTGTATTACTAATTTCATAATAAAATACACATTTATGCATAGGAGAATAAATCTGAAAATATAGCAACTAGCAAATGATAAATGGAGTTTCTAAAATCTAAAGAATTCAGTTTAGGGTTGGTAGAAATTCTGAAGGCACATATGGGGAAGAATAATACTTTTCATACACACTTGGTAGTAAAAAGGTGAAGTAGTTGAATATAAGAAATTTATTGGAAACCCATATAAATAGTATGTAAGTATAAAGGTGGACACAAAAGTAGGAATCATATACACATGGTTAAAAGTGCATGCAAGCCACAACTCAACACACATAAAGTAACCACAACACATATAATGGTGAATGAATTTCATAAATATGAATGTGTGGTTTGTATGAAGTAGAAGTGTGAACTATGTCTTATGATTGTTGTTTTTCTTTTGCTATGTGTGATGGTATGAAGTAGAGCCTGTTCAAGAGCAAGTTATTTCTTTCCAAGATCAGGACTACCCATTTCAAGAGCAGCAAGAAGGAGGCAAGTGTCCTTGACCACTTTGATCCTATGCTAGGGTGTGTAGATAGAATTATTTGCATTGTCAAATGAAATATGAAACCCATGCTAGGAAAGTTTCCCTAGAATTGCATTACCTTGTTTCCTTGAAGCTTGGGTTGGGATTTATTTTGTCATGTCATTTATTTACCTGCATATGCTTAGCCATGCTTAGAATGGGATATTTGGGAAATGAGATCATCAGTTTATATTACCATACTCTTGAATGAGACATTGTGAGTTATGTAGAGGTAGGGATCAAGGCAAGTTGGATGTTTTGCTTGTGTGCTGGGTGCACGAGACTTGGGTTTGTGTTTAGTACTTGCCTGGATCCTAAGGACCGGTTCATGGAGCATGTAACCCGGCTTTACAGTGCCAACCACATGCTGAGATGGGGCAGCTTGGCCAATTAATTAGGTGTATCCCCGGCGTAGTATGGGTGTGTTGGATGGTGCGGGGAATAGGTGTCAGCTGGACTACCATATGAACCGCAAGGCTCAAGAGGGGGCCACTGCAGCGGGGTTGGAGCCTCTTGTATGCTGTTAGGGGTGAAACCTCAGTGGGCCCACGCTCGTCGGGAATCCCTTTGTAAAGGCTTCGTAGTGATCTCCTGGCTACACACCTGGGAAGTGTGAATGTGGATCGTAGCCACTGGCATAATGGAGGTTCTTTTAGTCCACCCGGCAACGGGGGATGAAATCACTACTTGTGGGTACAGTGGTACAAACTCTGCAGAGTCAAAACTGTCTTGACAGCCGTGCTCACGGTTAAGAGCGGCCTGGACTTATTCATGATTAGAGGATTGATGGTTTTGGATGTTAAGCGGGGAGCTTAACATTGGAAATGATGTTATGGTTATTGGATTATGATGATGGGATGGGAGATTTGGACCATTTCACCTGTGTAGAAATGTAGGTGCTTAATAAGCTAAGGTGATAGTTATTAATTGCGTAGTGCTTTAACCATGAGTTCAACCTCTCCTTGTTCTAGCCATGCATGATATAATTTTCCCACACTTGCTGAGTACCATTGGTACTCAACCTTGCATATTTGTTGGTTTATATTGCTGCTCAGGTCAAGATAATGAGGTGGTGTATAATGACCAAGATTTTGGACCCGAGGAAGGCTTTTAGGTTCATGAAGACCCCCGGGCAACGCCTGTGATGGAGCCCTAAAGAATAATATTCCGCTGCTAGTTTATTTACTTGTGATGAAGCATTAGTGTCTATTGAGACATTTGCGATGTAAGACTTATTTATATTCGACACCTGGCTTGTAATAAATGATGTTTCACTATTTGTCATCACATGTATGAGAAAATGATCCTGGCATACATGTGATATTCACTTGGTTGTTCTTCGGAAAAACCGGGTGTGACAAAGGTGGTATCAGAGCCAAGGTTGCCCGTAGGAACGTGGACCTAGGTAGAAATGGACGTATTTAAGGGCCCTATTTTCTTAAAAACTATTTTCCAAGGTGTGGGTGGAAAAGTGTTATTAAAGGAGTCATTTTCTTCATCTTACCCCAACTTTCATTCAAAATAGGATTTTTGTTTGAGAATTTATCTAACCTAATTTTAAATTCTTTTGTTTTAGATGGTTCGCATGATTCGCACCGCTCGTAAGTCCACAGGAGGGAGAGTTCCCGTAGTTGCCCTTGCCGAAAGAGAGGAGAGTCGTCCAGTGACGTACCTTTCCTACGGATTGGCAGTAGGAGACTTGTTGCGCCGACTTCGACGTATGCTCGAAGCCGCCGGCAATACGGGCAAGCTAATCATCCACTATAACTCCACCAGGACCATCCGTGAGAAGAGGGAAGAATGGAGTTCGGAGATGAGGATTATACACGAGAATCAGCTGCTTAAGATTCACCACTCTCCAGCTTGTCGAGCAACACAAGTTGACGCAGAGAAAGATGTCACCTGGGAGGCCATCACCTGCCAGAGTCACATCTATCGTCGCCACTTGGACAAAACTGAGTACATGTATGTCCTCCAACGTGAGAGTGGTACCACGGAGTACAAGTACCCACCGGTGCAGCAAGGGACTTCCCATGAGCACATGACTTGTGCTTGGAGGATGCTGCTATGCTCAGCACTCGACTGCAGGAGTGTCAACAAGAGCTTCAGGATGTCCGAGACACCCTGAAGGAAACGGAGGCGTTGCTGCGAGCTTGCTTAAAGGCGAGAGAAAGAGGAGATGGGAATGAACTGTGTGTCACCGTGAATGATACATGGACTCCTGACTCCTCGGATCGTCGAGCGATCAGGCGTCGTCGCACTTATCCACCAGCAGCCTCCCCACCCAAAGCAGAGTCAGAAGGTAGCCGAAATGAGGAGGAAGATCCCGAGGAGCCAGATCAAGAGGACGAGTAGTGTAGAGTCTTTCCCCTAGCTAGCAAAAGGTCGAGTAGTCGAGTCGTTACATAGTTAATGGTGTGAAAATGCTTGGTGTGTGACGTGAGTTGTGGAAGCCATGAGCAAATTGTCCACAGCCTCGTCTTCAATTGTTTTGCTTTGGTGTGAACCCACAGGAAATAATAGTGCATTTATTTGGTGTGAGATATAAACCCTCATAAAATTTTAACAAAGCCTCAACACCTTAAAGTACCAACAAATGAAAGTAGAAAGATGATACTAAATGGTATCAAAATTAACATTTGTTGATTCTGCCAGATGGCCGGAAGAGGAAAAGGACGTGCTGCCAACCCCGCCAACAACAATGATGAGGCATGCAACCCTCATCTTTCTGGAGGCCAGGACCGGGGTGGTCGCCGTGAAGAAGTTGATCCTCTCCACCAAATGCTGGAGAATCAAAATCAGCTCATCCAGAACTTGACTCAAGTGGTGGCCAACTTGCATCAAGTTCCACCTACACAAGCTGCACCACGCCAACCAAGGTTGAGTGAGTTTCTAGGAACTCAACCTCCAAAGTTTGCAAGTGCTGCTGAACCTCTGGAGGCAGATGATTGGCTGAAGACCATTGAAAGTAAGATGAGGATAATACAATGCCAAGGGTATGAGAGGGTGCTGTTTGCCTCTCATCAATTGCATGGACCTGCTACTGATTGGTGGACCGCCTATGTGGCCGCCCATCATGACCCTGAGAACATCACTTGGGAAGAGTTCAAGCGTAGCTTCCGCAACCATTACATCCCAAGAGGTGAACTCAAAAACAAGAGGAAGGAGTTTTTGGGACTGCAGCAGGGAAACATGACGGTGAGGGAATACCTCACTAAATTTACTCAACTATCCCGTTATGCCCCACGGGACATAGAGACTGATGAGCAGAAACAAGATTGTTTCGTGGAAGGGCTTACTGCAGAAATGCAGTGTGCAATGTCCTCAAATGAGTATGAAAGCTTTCAAAAGATGGTGGACAGAGCATTTGTGGTGGAAAGGAAGCTAAAGGCCCTGGAAAATGAGAATAATAGGAAGGTCGGGTGGTCACATCAGGCCTCAGGGAGCAACACCCGCCCACGTATGATGCAGCAACCTACGGGGCAGACAAGCCGTGCTGCGGTACCCTATTCAGCACCAAGAGGGTACAACCCAAACTACAGGCCACCCGCGGCACCAGCACAGCCGCCACGTCAGTTTGTGCAGCAGCCTCGCCCCGCATATCCACCTCGACCAGCAGTGCAAGGACCCCCAAACCAACCCCAAGACAACAAGGGTCAAGCATCTAAGATTGGGGTGCAATGTTTCAGCTGTGGTGAAGTGGGGCACTACACCCATAAATGCCCAAAGAAGAAGCCTGCGTCGCCACAACAGCAGAATGTATTGAGAGGACGGGTGAACCATGTCACTATGGAGGAAGCACAAGAGGCACCCGACGTGGTAGTTGGTAAGTTTCCTGCCAATTTACACCTTGCAACTCTGCTGTTTGATTCTGGTGCTACCCACTCGTTCATTGCTCAAGGGTTTGTTAAGAAGCATGACCTAGCAACCACACAAATGAACCATATGCTAGCCGTAAACTCTCCAGGTGGAGAAATAAGGACAAGACAAGTGTGTCCCAAAGTGAGCCTAGACATTAATGGGGTAGTATTTACTGCTAACCTCATAGTGATAGATTCACAAGGGATAGATATTATTTTGGGTATGGATTGGTTGACCAAACATAAAGGGATCATCCATTGTTCGACCAGAACGGTGGAACTAACTCACCCAATGGCACAAGAGTAAAGTTCATAACGATACACGAGCCTAGGAGGGACATTAAATTAAATCAAGTGGAGGTGAAAGTTGAGGAAATCGGGACTATCATGGAATATCCAGATGTTTTTCCGGAGGAGTTGCCAGGTATGCCTCCCGACCGTGACGTGGAATTCGCAATTGAGCTAGTACCGGGAACAACCCCGATATACAAGAGACCTTATCGAATGGACTCCAAGCAGCTAGAAGAGCTCAAGGATCATTTGAGAGAATTGACGGAGAAGGGGTATATTCGCCCTAGTTCCTCACCCTGGGGAGCTCCGGTGATATTTGTGCCTAAGAAGGACGGAACCCAAAGGTTATGCGTGGATTACCGTGCCTTGAATGAGGTAACCATTAAGAACAAGTACCCATTACCCCGCATTGAAGACTTGTTTGATCAGTTGAGGGGAGCTTGTGTATTCTCGAAAATTGATCTCAGGTCGGGGTACCACCAACTCAAGATAAGGCAATCAGATATTCCCAAGACAGCTTTCGTATCTCGGTACGGACTGTATGAATACACTGTCATGCCTTTCGGGCTAACCAATGCCCTGGCATATTTCATGTATCTCATGAACAAGGTATTCATGGAATATCTGGACAAATTTGTGGTGGTTTTCATAGATGATATTCTCGTCTTCTCCAAAGATGAAGAAGAACATGAGAAACATCTAAGGTTGGTGTTACAGAGGCTGAGAGAACACCAACTATATGCCAAGTTGAGCAAGTGTGAGTTTTGGCTGAAGAGAGTTCCCTTTTTAGGACATATAATCTCGGAGGGAGGAATCTCCGTAGATCCCGCCAAAATCGAGGATATCCAGAAGTGGAAAACCCCTGAAAATGTCGGGGAAGTTCGAATCTTTTTGGGCTTGGCTGGATACTATCAACGGTTTATTGAGGGATTCTCCAAGATCTCGAGACCTCTCACCAAACTGTTCGAAAAGGGAATCACATTCACCTGGACGCCACAGTGCGATACGAGCTTTCAGGAGCTAAAGAAGAGATTGACAACAGCCCCAGTGTTGGTTATGCCAGATATGCAGAAGAATTTCACAGTGTACTGCGATGCCTCTGGAAATGGGTTGGGATGTGTTCTCATGCAAGAAGGACATGTCGTGGCACATGCATCCCGGCAGCTTCGGAAGCACGAGAAGAACTATCCTACACATGATCTAGAACTAGCTGCAGTGGTACACGCGTTGAAAATTTGGCGGCACTATTTGATGGGGAAGAGGACAGAGATATATACGGATCATAAGAGTTTGAAGTACATATTCACACAACCAGATCTCAACCTCAGACAAAGGAGATGGTTAGAGCTAATCAATGACTTTGATGTGGGCATCAACTATCATCCCGGAAAAACAAACGTCGTGGCCGATGTTTTGAGTCGGAAAGTGCAGGTCAATAAGTTGAGTTTGAAGGACATGCCTGCAGAATTGAAGGACGAGGTTATAAGACTCAATCTATGTCTAGTAAATAGAGGTGAAGCCATCGCCATGGAAGTGGACTCCACACTCGAGCAAGACATACGCGAGGGCCAAAAGAATGATGAGAAGATACAAGAGATCAGACAGCTCATTAAGGAAAATAAAGCTCCTGGTTTTAGAGAGGATGAACAAGGAACGGTGTGGCACGGGAAAAGGATCTGTGTGCCAGAAGTAAAGGAGATCCGTGAATTAATTTTGAAGGAGGCTCACGATTCTGACTATTCCATTCATCCTGGGAGTACGAAGATGTACCAGAATCTCAAGAGCAGGTATTGGTGGTATGGCATGAAGCGAGATGTCGCGGAACATGTTGCCCTATGTGACACATGTCAGTTGGTGAAAGCAGAACATCAACGACCCGCGGGATTGCTGCAACCACTCAAAGTGCCTGAATGGAAGTGGGAAGAAATCAGCATGGATTTTGTCGTGGGATTGCCTAGGACCCAATCCGGGTAATGATTCAATATGGGTCATTATTGATCGGCTAACCAAGGTAGCTCATTTCATTCCTGTGAAAGAAAGCTACAGCGGATCCAAATTGGCAGAATTGTACATGTCAAGGATTGTGTGTTACCATGGAGTGCCAAAGAAGATAGTGTCGGACCGAGGGACACAGTTCACCTCGAGGTTTTGGCAAAAGTTGCATGAAACCATGGGAACCCATCTGAATTTCAGCTCTGCCTATCATCCCCAAACTGGCGGGCAGACGGAGAGAACCAATCAGATCCTTGAAGATATGTTAAGGGCATGTGCACTCAAAAACAATAGGAGTTGGGACAAGAACCTACCGTATGCGGAGTTTTCCTATAACAACAGTTATTAAGCTAGTATGAAGATGTCACCGTTTGAAGCTTTGTATGGAAGGAAGTGCAGAACTCCCCTATTTTGGAACCAAACAGGAGAAAGTAAAGTGTTTGGTCCAGAACTGCTACAAGAAGCCGAGGCGAAGGTGAGGGAGATTCGCAACAACTTGAGGATAGCACAAACACGCCAGAAGAGTTATGCTGATGTACGAAGAAGAGAACTCGTTTTCAACGTGGGAGACTATGTTTATCTCAAGGTGTCCCCTATCAGAGGACTTCGTCGGTTCAAGGTGAAAGGGAAGTTGTCACCTCGATACATCGGACCCTTTCAAGTTTTAGAAAGAAAAGGCGAAGTGGCGTACCAACTAGAGTTACCGGTTCATCTATCGGACGTGCACGATGTATTCCATGTGTCACAACTCAAGAAATGTCTGAGGACGCCTGAAGAGGTGTTACCCATGAATGAAGTGGATGTAGCTGAAGATTTGTCTTATGCCGAGCAACCATACAAGATTTTGGAGACAATGGAACGCCTCACCAGAAACAAGAGAATCCGGATGTGCAAGGTGCAGTGGAAGCATCACTCAGAAGAGGAAGCTACCTGGGAACGGGAAGATGAGCTCAAGGCACAATTTCCGGAATTGTTTTCTTAGAAACACCAATCTCGAGGACGAGATTTCTTTTAAGGGGGGTAGAGCTGTAACACCCCAAATTTTGATTTAAAACTCTAAACCATGTTCAGAGGGGAATTTAAAAATTTTTGGACGTGTTGCATGTTTTGCAAAAATTCAAATTCAAACTGGAATTCAAATTAAACTCAAAACAGAAAAGAAATGGAAAAAGAAAAAGAGAAAACGGGAAAAAAACCGGCCAGTGGGCCGAAACCCGCCAGCCGGCCCAGTTTCCCCCGCGCCAGCCCGCCCCCGCGCGCGCCGCACTGTCTCTCACAGACAGGTGGGACCCACCTGTCATCCCTAACCCCGCGACCCCGGACTCTCTCCCGCGCGCGCGATCGCAACCGACCGGATTTCCGCGTCCCGCAGCCCGAATTCTGGTCCCAAACGACTCAAACTCGATCGCAACAGACCCACCGCCCTCCCCCGGCTATAAAAACCCCAGCCCCGATCGGTTTTTCCCACGCGATCGCCGATTTTTACTCCGGTGAGCACCGAGACTTCGTCGGTGAATTCTGGCCGATCTAAGCTCGGAAACTCTGATCTAACTCGCTGGTCTTGATCCACCGCCTCCGGGGAACCTTGCAGGTGCAGAAAACTCGGAGAGTTACGGTGTAAATCCAGCGCCGACGAGCTTCGCCGTGGTTTTGCCTCGGACCTCGCCGCCGATCACTTTCCAGGACCCCCGAGCTCGAGAAAACCCCCGAGGTGAGATCCTTGACCTCTCCTCTACCGATCTAGGCCATAAGATCACAGTTCTAGGCAGAATTCTCGAGGATCCGAAACTTTCCGGCGAGATCGCCGCTTCCCGCCGCCGTGCGCCGCCGGCAGCGCCGCCCGCGCTCGATCAGAGCGACGTGGCCGCTTGTGCGCCGTTTATTTTAAATCGCACGGTAGACTTTAAATCCCCGCGTACGGGTTCGATGTTATAATCTCAGCCGTCGGTTTAAAATCGGACGGTCCACGTCAGCCCCGCATTATAAAGATTGGAATTCTTACGTGCTACCCCCTGGGGTTCTCTGGAATTGAGAGCTAGCCCCGGAAACTTCAGATCTAGCCCCTGGAACTCCAGAAAATCATGTAAATTCATTTAAAAATCAGTTTTAGCCCCTGGACTTAATAAAAATTAGGAAAAACACCTCTGATAAGTGTAGCTAGACCCCTGGAAATTATGAAAATAATATTATAGACCCTGTAATGGGGTGAATTCATTATTTTAGCCCTGTTTAGTATTTGATTTAGAAAATTGAATATGTAACTAGTGTTTAAGAATTAAAAAGGGGGACAAGCATAATTGTCAAAATTAATTAAAAACTTTCTCAGTACTTAGAAAACTTTGGAGTGAGATAAAAATCTATTTTTGGGCTGAAATGAATCTGTTTCATTTATTATTCACATTTATTAGTATAGGGACACATTTTTAAGTAAAGAATAGTTATAGAAAAATAGGGAAAATAATTATGAAATAATCTACATCAGAAGCCAAGGTCAAAACATGTTATTAAATTATTTAGGACCAGAACCTATTCTGTTTAGATGATGTGTATTACTAATTTCATAATAAAATACACATTTATGCATAGGAGAATAAATCTGAAAATATAGCAACTAGCAAATGATAAATGGAGTTTCTAAAATCCAAAGAATTCAGTTTAGGGTTGGTAGAAATTCTGAAGGCACATATGGGGAAGAATAATACTTTTCATACACACTTGGTAGTAAAAAGGTGAAGTAGTTGAATATAAGAAATTTATTGGAAACCCATATAAATAGTATGTAAGTATAAAGGTGGACACAAAAGTAGGAATCATATACACATGGTTAAAAGTGCATGCAAGCCACAACTCAACACACATAAAGTAACCACAACACATATAATGGTGAATGAATTTCATAAATATGAATGTGTGGTTTGTATGAAGTAGAAGTGTGAACTATGTCTTATGATTGTTGTTTTTCTTTTGCTATGTGTGATGGTATGAAGTAGAGCCTGTTCAAGAGCAAGTTATTTCTTTCCAAGATCAGGACTACCCATTTCAAAAGCAGCAAGAAGGAGGCAAGTGTCCTTGACCACTTTGATCCTATGCTAGGGTGTGTAGATAGAATTATTTGCATTGTCAAATGAAATATGAAACCCATGCTAGGAAAGTTTCCCTAGAATTGCATTACCTTGTTTCCTTGAAGCTTGGGTTGGGATTTATTTTGTCATGTCATTTATTTACCTGCATATGCTTAGCCATGCTTAGAATGGGATATTTGGGAAATGAGATCATCAGTTTATATTACCATACTCTTGAATGAGACATTGTGAGTTATGTAGAGGTAGGGATCAAGGCAAGTTGGATGTTTTGGTTGTGTGCTGGGTGCACGAGACTTGGGTTTGTGTTTAGTACTTGCCTGGATCCTAAGGACCGGTTCATGGAGCATGTAACCCGGCTTTACAGTGCCAACCACATGCTGAGATGGGGCAGCTTGGCCAATTAATTAGGTGTATCCCCGGCGTAGTATGGGTGTGTTGGATGGTGCGGGGAATAGGTGTCAGCTGGACTACCATATGAACCGCAAGGCTCAAGAGGGGGCCACTGCAGCGGGGTTGGAGCCTCTTGTATGCTGTTAGGGGTGAAACCTCAGTGGGCCCACGCTCGTCGGGAATCCCTTTGTAAAGGCTTCGTAGTGATCTCCTGGCTACACACCTGGGAAGTGTGAATGTGGATCGTAGCCACTGGCATAATGGAGGTTCTTTTAGTCCACCCGGCAACGGGGGATGAAATCACTACTTGTGGGTACAGTGGTACAAACTCTGCAGAGTCAAAACTGTCTTGACAGTCGTGCTCACGGTTAAGAGCGGCCTAGACTTATTCATGATTAGAGGATTGATGGTTTTGGATGTTAAGCGGGGAGCTTAACATTGGAAATGATGTTATGGTTATTGGATTATGATGATGGGATGGGAGATTTGAACCATTTCACCTGTGTAGAAATGTAGGTGCTTAATAAGCTAAGGTGATAGTTATTAATTGCGTAGTGCTTTAACCATGAGTTCAACCTCTCCTTGTTCTAGCCATGCATGATATAATTTTCCCACACTTGCTGAGTACCATTGGTACTCAACCTTGCATATTTGTTGGTTTATATTGCTGCTCAGGTCAAGATAATGAGGTGGTGTATAATGACCAAGATTTTGGACCCGAGGAAGGCTTTTAGGTTCATGAAGACCCCCGGGCAACGCCTGTGATGGAGCCCTAAAGAATAATATTCCGCTGCTAGTTTATTTACTTGTGATGAAGCATTAGTGTCTATTGAGACATTTGCGATGTAAGACTTATTTATATTCGACACCTGGCTTGTAATAAATGATGCTTCACTATTTGTCATCACATGTATGAGAAAATGATCCTGGCATACATGTGATATTCACTTGGTTGTTCTTCGGAAAAACCGGGTGTGACACGTGTCACCCTTGGAGCTCGCCTCCGAGAGGTCCGACACTACAGGACACGTGTCATCCTCGGACCACAACTCCGAGGAGAAAGGAAGTCCGGCACTGCTGGACACGTGGCACTCTCGGAGCTCGCCTCCGAGAGATCCGGTCCAATGGACACGTGTCGACCTCGGAGCTCACTTCCGAGAAGAGAGGTCTGGCACTGACACGTGGCGCACACGGAGCTCGCCTCTGAGGGAGAGGGAGGTCCTACCCGCCAAGACGCGTGGCGCACACGGAGCTCGCCTCTGAGGAGAGGGAGGTCCCGCCCGCCTGACACGCGACACAACTGGAGCTCGCCTCTGAGGAAAAAGGGAAGCCCGGCCCCCGCTGGACACGTGGAGCCTCCGGAGCTTATCCCTGCGGGAGGACGAGATCCTTAAGCGGTTTTTCCCCGTGCGCGAGTACCCGGTACTGAGGAAATCGACACGATTTCTTCCACGTAACTACTGCAACCAAACCTATTAAAGATAAGTCGTTAAGATCCAAAAACAAATCAAATAGGACTCTTATTTTGAAATTCAATCGGAATAGGACTCTTCTTTTTCTGGTTATAAATAGAACCCGAAATACCCCTTGGTCGTAACACCTTCCCAAGCCGACAACTTAGAGGCCCTAGCTCCCAACTCGCCGAGTTAAAACCCTTCGCCGGAGTTCAGCCACCGTTGAGACCGCCGACGAGCCCCGACACGTTCGCCGTCGCCGAAGGAGAGCCGACGAATTGTCCTGCTGCCATTGCTAGAAGGGAGGCCCTGCCACCAGTGAAAAGTGAGGTAGGTATTCGTTACCACCTTACGACATCATCGTGGGTTTTCTTCGCATCTGTTTCTTCGATCACTTTGAACAGAAGCTTTTTCGTGTGGACAGATCACGTGACCCGTTCGCCATTGGCGACCAAGGCTGTGAGGCGGGGGCGTGTGCGGAGGGGTAGACCGGAGCGTCGCGTCGCCTCCTCCGAGATGAAGTTGTGCGTGCTGCCGGAGTCGAGGAGGGCGACAAGTGACGCGGCGCCTAGTGTCACGGTGATCTGCATGGTGCCCGCCATGGAAACCCCAACCACGGCCTGTAAGGAAAAACAGGGTGCCTTGGCGTCGAGCTCCGCGTCGCCAGCGGCTTCTGCGGCGTCCTCGATCTCCACTCCTTCAAGGAAGAAGATGCGCCGGCAGAACCTGTTATGGCCACGGGTATATTTTTCATTGCAGTTAAAACAGAGGCCCAGACGGCGTCGTTCGGCCATCTCGTCCGGGGTGAGGCGTCTCTGGTTGTCCTCGCCACGACCCTGCTGGGCGGCCACCGGAGGAGCAGGGAGCGCCAGCTGCTGCTGGGGCGTCGGAAGCGTTGGCCGGGGTGTGGGAACGGGAAGGATGCCGCGCGTGAGCGCCCGAGGTGGAGGCTGCACCGGACGGTCGGTCTCCATCAACTCCACTTGGCGCGCCAGACTCATGGCGGCCGCGAGTGTCTCCGGATTGTGGATGCGTACGACGTGGCTGAGCGGCGGTAGGAGTCCGCCGGTGAAGAGCTGGACGCGCTGAGCCTCATCAAGACGACCCGCGCGAGGCAGGAGGGCCTGGAAGCGATTGGAGTACTCCTCCACTGTCCCTGTACGCTGCCACTCGGCTAGCTCGAACAGCGGAGCTGAGCGGAGGGGAGGCCCAAACTGCAAGTTCAGGAGCTCCTTGAATCGCCCCCACGGTGGCGTGCCCTCGTCCTCCTGGAGTTGGATGTACCAGAGTTGCGCGACGGCCTCCAAATTATACGAGGCCATCCACACGCGTTCCTCCGCCATGGTGCGCTGTTGGCGAAAATAGGATTCACACTTGTTGATGAAGAGCATCGGATTGGTCTTGCCGTTGTAGCGGGGAAAATCTAATTTTTGGAATCTTGGGAGGGGGGGCGATCAAGATCGCGCGGCCCCATCGGTCGGCGGCCCGTGCCGCTGTCCGACGATGAGGCCGACTTCTCCTTCAAAGCCTCCATGTCGGCCTTCATGGTTTTCATCTCCGTGGTGATGGATTTCAACATCTCCATCATATTGGCGATAGTGGGATCGCTCATGGCTGCTGGTTGTGGCACGAGAGCGTTGGAGGGCTGCGGCGACGGTGGAGGGCTAGGGAGGTGGGCGGCAGAGCGGGTGTTGGAGGACCGACGTGGCTCTGATACCAGGTTGTCAAGGGCGCCGAGCCCCCGACTGATCGGACCGCGGCTACGCAGCTCGTAGCCGCCGGCCGTCTTCTCCAACGAGGTTATCCCCTCAGTCGCAGGCTTAACAGAGAGAGAAAGAGATGAGGGAAATAATTCTTGCCTTCCATTTGTCCAACGATTACAAGCATATATGGCCAATGGCCCAACCGAAATAGAGAAGGTTATCCTTTATTCTAGAAATTTCCAAAACAACTTGCTAATCTAAATTTCTATCCCAATAGGCTAACACCCTACGGCGCCTTGCCTAGCGCGCTCAGCTGCGCGGCGCACGTGGCGGGCCTGGCATATGTGCAGGTACCGTGTCTGTTTGTACATATGGAACATAAGTACAGAACCTGCCGATTGCATTGCACGCCGTCTGCATCTTTCCCTGCACCTCTGATTCTCAGGCTGGAAACGTGAAGGGTTCTTGTGTCGCTTGACGCTGCCAACCACTGTAAATCATTGCATCGAAGTGGAAGAGCGAGCTGACCTCTTGTAGCAATACAGCCCACATATATATGGGCCTTGGGCCTTGGTCCGTGGGCTACCAAACTCTAGTAACCTAAAGAACTATTTTTTAATTTAGCATGATTCTTAATAATTTTATATTAATAGCCTGCGAAAATATTTTTTCCTATATTAGCCACCTAATCATCTACGTCGTGGACGATTTATTCACGTGGACGAGAAATCGTCCACCCCGTGGACGACTGGTCCACGTGGACGAGAAATCGTCCACGTCGTGGACAATTTATCCATTATTGACTAGGAACCGTCCACCTTGTGTACGACTTGTGACGTGGCATGCCACGTCGCTCAGTCGTCCAGTGACTACTTAATTCAGTTTTAGATAGTGATTTAAATATATTTAGAGATATATTTAGAAAGAGTTGTTATAGAGAGAAATATTATATACAATGTTTTCTATATTTACTTCTATAACAACACTTTCCAAATATGTCTCTAAATATTTTTAAATCACTGTTGTAAACTGAATATGCCTCCTGGACGACTGGGAATATGAAATTATTAAAAAAATCATGCTAATAAAAAAATATTCCCTAAAGAAAAAGAAAACGTCCGATCAAAAAAGAAAAAGTAAACGGGAAACGGCCCACGACGAACGCGGTTTCCCCGAGCCGTGGCCGTGGCGGAGCCAAGTGGAGGTGCCCGGCGCGTCGCGGGGCGGGTGGCGCGACGCCTCACGCGAAGCCGGCCGGAACCATCCAAGCGGCCGCCGGGTCGTCGTTCCGTCTCCACCGAAACCAAACACCACCACCGCCTGCTGCATAACATTCCACGCCCCCCATCCTTCCCTCTTCCTCCCAGCAGGCCACCGCTGCCGCCGCTGCTGCCTAACGACACCGATCGATCGATCGAGCGAGCGAGCGTCGGCCGCGTCGGAACGGATCGCCCCGTCACCGGCGCCCCGATCGACAGCGCGGGTCGGCCCCGCTGCCGCGTGCCGAGTCCCCCGCCCCGGTCCGGTCCCAGGTGAACCGATCAATCCCGCTTGGCTCCTCCCTGGCCCGATCCATTTCTCGATGGATCCGTTTGGGGACGGTTATAATAACTGCGGCCCCGGTTCTTGGATCCCGTTTGGGGGGCTTCCGAGGATTCGGTTCCTCGCCAGTCGCCCGGGGTCGGTTCTTGTAGTTTCTTGACGGGTGTCTCGAAAAGCTGTGCTTTTCAGTAGAAATCGTAGTCTTTGGGATCTAGAAGGGACCAGGTGGCCCGGGAAATGCTTCATGGGAACCGGCGCTCGTTGTGCGTTTGTTTGTAGGGGATGTTCCGAAGCTGAGAATAGATACGTAAGTTTTGGCTTTTTGGGTGCTGCTGGCAGTATGTTTGTTCATCAGTAGAACGTTTTGACAGTCTCCGAGTGGTCATGGACAAGATAGGGAATAGAACCGTAGCTATGATGGGGGTTTGCCACTCAAGGATGAATGCTCAAAATATATTCCCCACGGCTTGATGTTGCTTATCTGTCCGAACCTATAGTTAGGTTAATCATGGATGCAAACTAACTGCTCGGCTTGGAACGTATGTTATTGGATTGTGTACATATCCTTCCTAGCTTCACACATGCATTTTGCTTGAAGCGATATTGACTTGTTTGCCATTATTCAGGTTGTGCATAATTCCGTTCGTTGGTGGGCTAGCTTTGTTGATTGAAGTTCATAATGGGATGCTGTGTGGGAAAGGTGATTTTTTGACATTACACTCCACTCTAAGTTTCTCTGTTATTTTTCTCTGTAAGGATAAATTAATCTGTTATTGCACAGAGGCTAATCTTATGCAAGTGTTTCCTATTTTCAAAGATTTTTTCACTCTCTGGTCAGGCACACCGTGACGAGGAAGAAAAGCTTGACTTCAAAGGCGGGAATGTGCACATTATAACCAGCAAAGAGACCTGGGACCACAAGATTGCGGAAGCAAACAGAGATGGGAAAACAGTAAGTAAAATCAAATGCACTGGTGTTATTGGTTGCTTCTTGTGACATTTTTTATGCAATATGTGGTGTTTAGCCCCCATCAATGGCACTGTGTGCAATGCTATAGAGCTAATCGATCCAATAAATCAACATAAATTTATTACAACCTCGCCCAGTTCTTTTAAAGAAAACACTTACGTTGTAATGCTGCGAGGATCAGATTTAAATGTTGATGGGACTGTCAAGTTCATAATTTACTGGCTAATGTCAACAAAAAAGTTATTTGCTGCTAGTTTTGTGGTCTTAACCCTTGACACAATTTGTTGATTCATCTCATATGGAAAATTTATGGCTGAGGAACTCTTATAAAAAGTAAAATGATGTGTTACGGGCGAAAGCCAGTACTATTTTGGAGCATTGAAGGTTTTTACTGGAAGGGGGGCCCTGGAGCAGCGGTAAAGCTGTTGCCTTGTGACAATGAGGTCACAGGTTCGAGTCCTGGAAACAGCCTCTTGCAGAATGCAGGGAGAGGCTGCGTACAAAAGACCCAAATGGGTTGGACCCTTCCCTAGACCCTGCGTAAGCAGGAGCTATATGCATCGGGCTGCCCTTTTGAAGGTTTTTACTACTGTTTACCCTAGGGATTTGGCATCCAAGGTCATTCAATAAACTGGATAGTATCATCATCAATTATATGAAACACTTTACCGTTGTGCTGAACTTTTTATTCTTTTTCAAGCCCACCTAATTATATGTGCTAATGCTTGAGCATCTGTGATGCAACTTCTAGCATCATCAGTTACACAGACTGATCGATTTGTCTTATAGGTTGTGGCAAATTTCAGCGCTTCCTGGTGTGGGCCATGTCGCGTCATTGCACCTATCTACGCAGAGATGTCAAAGACTTATCCTCAGCTCATGTTCTTGACAATAGATGTCGATGACCTAATGGTAATTCTATCTAATTTTTGTCAAATCAATTCTTGGAAATGTACATCCCTTCAGCTTCAATGTGAACCGAGAATGCAAATCATGCCTCTTGTGCTGATATTTTGTCAGTGATGTTATTTGATAGTTGATGCTAGCATTTATCATATAGTTTAGTTGTTTTTGGTAAAAAAAAGACAGTGTTGCATACCTGCAGGCAGTATAGCTTAGCTTTGTGGATTATTCATCAGATGGCTTTGTGTAGCATAAGTGTTACATTTGATATCCTACTCAACCAACATCAAAATTACAGTGAAAATTCTAGACTTCCACAATCATACGTTTTTTTGTTACGAAGGTTTAAAACCTTGTAATTGAGTGATGCACATGTATTGATGAACTAAAGCGTCTTATCATTTGTCATTTATTGAAAACAAGTAAGATAGATATGTCAACATGTGAGTTGCACTCAAGTTATAATTCTGAAGTGTACTGTCGTCCCGAATGCCACTTGTTATACAGTTAAAACCTGTGAGACTGGTGCTTCCAGCATTAATCTAACAGTATCGATCCATCTCCAGGATTTCAGCGCATCATGGGATATCCGTGCAACTCCAACCTTCTTCTTCCTCAGAAACGGGCAGCAAATCGACAAGCTGGTCGGCGCAAACAAACCTGAGCTGGAGAAGAAGGTGCAAGCAATCGCCAACAGCAGCTGAAGCGTAGTACGAGACCTAGAACCGAACAAGCTTAAAGTCGGTTATATATATGCGTGTGAATTGGGACCATGCTTGTGTGTCCGTGTGTGATAGCTTTGGCATGTACAGTTTCCTCTGTCTGTGTGTGGCTCCTCGTCGATGTGCCGCCTTAAGTTTTGCCCTGTATCGTTATGGCTGGACCTGCTTGCACATAATCATATGTTTCCAAGTACTCTGGTTAGTTTAAAATAATTCAAAATTAACATCTGTATGGCATGTACAGTTTCTAATTATTTAATGCTCCGTTTTTAATTATTTGATGTTGGTTAGTTTTAAATTAAATTAGCTAGTGTTAAAATAATTCAAAACGGAAGGAAAAATGAACTCCCTAATCTGCATGGTGTGATGGGCGAGCAGAATCAGTGTTCTACTGGTTGGGTTGTATCGAGTTCAGGGTAAATGTCTGAATGAAAGTTTCCGTTTTATGGTAGCCAAAATGTGTCATGCAAGTAGAGTGAAGGCCAGAATCCTGGAATTATTAATCACCAAAAACGAAAAAAAATCGGGGGGAAGGAAGAGGAAACAGCCACAGGGAACCGAGGATCCGATGCCGCCGCGATCCAAGGCTTTTCCCCCGCTGTCCCAGAAACACGCGCCGCGGGGGCAGTGGCGGGGCCCACCGGCCTCCCTTCTAATTAATCAGTAAACCGAGCGTTGAGCGCCCTCCAGCTCGGCGGCGGCGGCGGCATTCAAAGAATCGAGAGCGGGTTCTGGGCTTAAGCGCTCTCCACTCCGCCCGCATCCTTTCCTGCGAGCTCGGTCGGGACGCCGCCGCGGCGAGACTCCGGTAACCCCCCCCCCTCCCCTCGCCTCGATTCGCTCTGTCTGTCGCGCTGGTTCGCTCGCTCCGGTTCCCTGACCCGCGGTTAGTTCCTCGCTTCTTCTCCCCTGGCTTCCTCCTCGGCCGTCGATCTCCCTTTGAACGGGGTAGCGGCCCGTTTTCGATCCAGCGAGGCACCCGTGATCCTGTTCGCCCGAGAGGGGTCGACGAGGGCGGCCGTCGCGTCTCCTGTGATCGTTTTCGGCTACTTCTTCTTGGCGACGGAGCGGTGCCGTTTATGCCGGGGCGGCCTTGATCTGTCCGCCCTCGTTTGCGTTTCCTGTGTTGCCGGTCTCCTGATCCCCCCCCCCCTCGCGGATCCGGTCTTGCTGCCCCTCGCGTTGGTTGGTTCCCGCGGCCGTTGCCGCGCGTGGGGATATGTACTATGTGTGTTGCAGTTGCAGCAAGCACGTAGGGGCGTTGAACCGCGGGTCTTGACGAACAATTGTACTTCTGATGGGTTCCTTGTTTCGCTGCAGAAATTTAGGACAGTCTTGCGTTCATCTCGAAAATATCCTTGATGTAGTATAATACTGTGCGTGGGCGGTTGCGTTCATCTCAAAAATGTCCCGCGGGTGGAATGGATAAATGAATGGGGATTTCAGTTTTCTTCTCCTACTTTTAACGTAGACCGAATCTACAATACAGAATCCTCAATTTTTAATAGCCGACTAGTTCATTTACTCATGGATGGGGGAAGTGAGGAAAAGAAAGAAAGCCATTACTACTTCAGTTCTGCGTTGCATTTAGTCATATTGAGTGACTGGAAACTGTCACTGTATCTACTGTTTTCTGAATAGATTTGATCACACGGAGATGCTGGCCATCACTTGGCTCCCATGTGCCGACCTTACCTAGGTGTAAGCCCTGCCATACTTTGTGGGTACCAGACATTTAATAATGCTAAATTGAGTGGTCATCTAGATGCATTGGCATTGACAAGAACATTTTTGGTTGCATGTTCTCGGCATCTTGCTTGAACCCACAAGTTTTGATCAATGTGGGGTACTGCTTTGAGTTGTCCGTTCTTCATGTCTGTGTTTCAGTTTGTTCTTAGTTCATCGAGCCCACTTCTCTGTCCTACTTGATAGGAACAGAGCTGTTGTTGCTGCGTCTTTTGCAGTTGTACTACTTGTGATAACAAAGCATCAACCATTTCATTGGGTATACATAATTAGTATCTGGTATACATTTTATATTTTTTTGGTATTTATCTTGAGGAAAACTGGACTCGTGAAAGTTGACTGTTTATTTTGCTGATGATGCCATCTTATGTTAATGCTTTGAGAGTCCAAAGTGATACATTTCAGAAATATTTGACACTCCCACTAAATATTGGCGACACCCATCCTATCAATATCAATTATCAAATTTCACATGCTTCTTCAAGTAGTTTCTATTTTTAGGGAAAATGAAAGGTCACTGCCATACAATCCATGTTAATATTCGTTGGATATCAAATCGTTGCTAGTCCTCACCTTCGTTAGTCGTAACAGTGATGCTGATAAGGTGATGATAGTATGATGATTTGCCTCTTCTTGTTAGCTGACAAGTTTTTGGTCCCTCGCATTTTGCATATGGTTTCTAGTCTTGCTTATTTTTCCATCCTTACCACTAGGATAAGGTTGGGCCTTTCCAGGGGAACTATTATTTATTGCTATTGTCTGTAGAGCATGCAAGAACTACTTCATTGGCTATACAGTGCATATGTTTAAGTTGTCCTTTGTCCAGGTAACATGGTCTGAAATTTATTCCAGATCTTGCTATGTCAGCCACTTCTGCATTTCTACATTTGGATTTTACTAGTTATTGTTTTCCTTTCCCTCTCTGATTACATGAATATTTGAATGATGTATTCAAACTATAACTTCTAATAGAACTGTACACGAGGTTCTCTTCCTCCATGGCTGCTCTTTTCTTAACAAGGCTGGTGTTGTTGCATGTACATTTATGTCCCTTCCCACTATTCACTGCTGCCACCTTTTAAATCTCAGTTAGGTCTGCATCTTGAAGGACATTCTCTTATATTTTGGTGAAGATGAAGAGAACTCCAAGGGCGCAGTCAAGAAAGAACAACTCATGGTGGTGGGATAGCCATATTAGTCAACAAAACTCTAAGCGGCTCTCTGAAAATCTTGAAGGTAAGGACTTGATCGTCTATGCTCGTAAAACAATCTGATGGACATGGTGATTTGTAGTCACTCTGTCATGCATAAATTTCATTGCGTTCTTCATTATAACTAGGCTTACCACGTTATTTTTTAAATATAAGTGTTCTTTAAATGTACAGAAATGGAGAAGCAAGTAAAAGAGGTGCTGGGGCTCATTGAGGAGGAAGGAGGAGAATTCTCTGCAGAAAAGGCTGAGGTGTTTTACAAGAAACGAACTTTGCTTATTACAAATGTGAAAAACTTCTATCGCATGTATCATGCTCTTGCTGAGCGTTATAACAGTGTGACTGGAGAACTGCGCAAAAATATTGCATCATCTATGCAGTCACATGGCACTTTGGGTATCTCTGAATCAGATTCCGAGACACATGGCTCTGGTGTAAGATCTGATGCATCCAAGAAAGGGAGTGAAGGCTCTTCATCATCTTCAGAATCTGATTCGGACCTTGAACAGACCAAAGAGGAAAATGGCAATATATTTTTTGCCCTGAGTCAAAAGATTACTGAGCTTGAAGACGAGCTTCATGAAGCAAGGGGAAAACTTGAAACCTTAGAGAAAAAGAACATGCATTATGAGGAAAAACTACAGAGTTCAGATATCGAATCCAACAACTTTCAGAATGGTCTTGAAGAAACAGCTA
This sequence comes from Neostapfia colusana, assembly GCA_030760725.1. Classification (NCBI taxonomy): domain Eukaryota; kingdom Viridiplantae; phylum Streptophyta; class Magnoliopsida; order Poales; family Poaceae; genus Neostapfia; species Neostapfia colusana. Next base: position 1,886,908 of record JASWHV010000005.1, on the reverse strand, counting down.
CTGCATTGGAGAGCTCTACAGATGTTAACAATGAAAAGGAAGCATTGCAAGTTGTGCTGTTGGAGCACAAAAACGAGATTGAAGTGCTGAAAGGAGCAATGTCCTCAGCGTCTGAGCAGTTTGAGGTTGAATTGGCACATCGTGATCTTGAAATTGGTAAGTGCAAGCATGAGCTTCGAGCACTGTCTGAGAAGTATCTGCATGATAAGTCTACTCTAGAGGCAGAACTTACGAAACTCCAGGGAGTCATGAAGAATTCAGAAGATGACCTAGCAAAAATGTCTCAAGAGAAGTTGCAGCTTGAGTCTCGGATTGAAGAGCTTGAGCAGGCAGCTCAAAACTTGGAATATTCAGCTTCTGAGGTAGTGAAGCTCCAAGAAGTAATTAAGAATGCACAAGCAGATCTTGAAAAGGTTGCAGAGGAGAAAGAAGTGCTCAGAGAACGTGCCACTGAGTTCGAGCAACTTTTTAGGGACTTTGAAGTTTCAGGTATAGAGGTCGCAAAGCTTCCAGAAACCATTAAGAACCTGGAAGTCCAGCTAGAAAGAGCCTTAGAAGAGAAATCAGCACTTCAGGGCCAAATCAAGGAACTGGAACAAGTTATGAGTGATTCATCAGAGAAACATTCAAAGGAGCAGTCCTCTCTCCACGCTGATCTTTTAAAGTTATCTGAAGCTAATACTTCTCTTGAAGGTAAGCTGTCTTCCGTTGAGACAGAGCTTATGCGAGTTTATGTTGATAAGGAAGAAGAAACCCTTAGTAGTGAGAAGAAAATTTCTGTGCTAAATCAAGATGTTGCTAATCTCAGAAGCAAGCTTGAATTGTTGTCATCTGAGAAAGCCACAGCTGAGGATAACTTGGCCAATCTGCTAATTGACATTACGACTCGTGATGAAAAGATGAAGCAGATGGATGGCCACCTGAATCAGGTCAAGATTGAGCATGACAAACTGGTGTCAGAATTTGAAGTTGCATTCAAATCCTTGTCAGAGCTGCGTGTGCGGGTTTCTGAGCTGGAGGATGAGGTGGAGAAGCAGAAGCTCATGATCTTGGAGAGTGCCGAGGGAAAGCGGGAGGCGATCAGGCAGCTGTGCTTCTCCCTTGAACACTACCGCAGTGGTTACCAGGAGCTGCTGCAGCTGCTGCATGGCCACAAGAGGCCATTGGTGATGGCCACCTGATAACTGAAAGTGATTTGCATCCTTCTTGCATGCCCGTATGAGTTTTTCAACAGAATGCACATTATGCATGTCTGCCCTGTTCTATCTGTATGTACTGTTGTTCGTTTGGAAATTGTGCTGTGTAGTTCATTCAGTTATTAAGAATTATGTTATGTGTGTAGAGATGATGTATGGAATGTTGGTGTTGTTCCTCGCTTTTCTCCTATGAGTTTGTTGCGGTTCTCTGTCAAAGATGATGAATATTATTACAATTTTCAGCTACTTAGTCTGTGACATGTGAACTCTGTCCCAATCTAAGATGTTTGTCAAAAGTATAGTCCTGGTTCTTCTTTCAACCCCTATGTTATTTTGTTATTTGATGCGAAGCACGGAAATAGGTGGACTCTGAACACTCCGGCAGATAGTGAAGTTGGTCAAGTAGCTCCAGAACTAAAGTTTGGACTTGAAAAAAGTTTGGATTTGAACACGACCGGCACATATGCACCCGTTGACATGGCATCTGAAGCATAGAGCATTTTCTATGACGTAGAAGAATTAGCATTTGAAACCTATAGATGAATTCTGGCGCTTGACACACAGATCTAGGAAAATGTTCATTCAAAGCATACATGAAATCTATACACCAGGTGAGGGCTTATCTTGATCCGTGAAGTTAGGCACATTATCTCTGGATTGCCTGTTAATTAGTTCATTCTCTGTCCTGAACAAGCTGGAAAGAACACCGAAGGATACTGATATGTTCGCTTGTGGGTTCCAGACCTTTTGGTTCAACAAGCCTTTCTTTTTTCGTTCCACCCTGGAAAGACTTTGTTACATTGCGTTCTTTTTTTAACTGCTGCCAACAGAGAGAACCATATTTTTATTCGTCACATGAAACTTGTTTGCAGGAAAGGTCTTTTAAATCCAAAACATGTTACGAATAGCACAATTTGTTGCTCTATCAATATGTGTCCTCATCCCATGCACAACCCATATTAAAGTGAGAGATGCCAAGGACACACTTCTGGGTTAAATCAGCTATGTAGTTGGGATTGGTACCCACTCATGCCAAGACTCGACAGACCAGAAGGCCTTGATGTGGACCATCACCTAAGTACTGGTCAGTGTAATAGGTTGGTTAGACATCCATGCACATCTTGAAAAAGCTGTTCCTTGACTTGAAATGAAGAAAATTGTCGTAGCGCAGTATGATTTTTCCTGTTTGTTTACTGTTATTGGGATGGTATCACCTTTACATAACACTAAAATAATTAATTCCTTTGGAACAGCTCATTGTTACCAAGTATGAATGACGTTAATTTGACTCGAAAACAGCAAATTTTTATATTGGAACATCCAGGTGCTACTCAAAGATTCTTTTTCTTTATTGGTATTAAAAGATAATCGACGAAATAAGGTTTGTACTGTTATGCGAGAAAGAGGGGATATCCTGAGTTTTTTTGCTTGTAGGTTGCAGCACATGGAAGCAGTTGGCCATTTCGTAGCTGGACAGAGCAGATGAGGTGGATCGTTCACATGTCAAAAGAGGAGCAAAAAAGTAAGGGCTCTATGAGGTCACAGCCGTTCACACCACCTAACATCTCCCTTTCTTGGCAGGCCAAACACCTTTCTTGAATAGAAAGGGCCACCAAACAGCACAAGTAGTGGTAAAGCAAAGCGAGGAACCTTGTTAGCAAAATTATTGATCCTTTGCATCCTGCAAAGGTTGTCATCATGCTAAATGAGTGTACTAATGTCACAAACAAATGTTAATGGAAGTACTCTGATGATTGATCAATGCTCCATGCTGTGCAAACCTTCAGCTTAGTAGTAAGATGGGAATAAAAATTTGACTTTACTCACTGTCACTGGCCATGACCATGGAGCACATGATCTGCTCCGGTATTGAAAACCAGAGCTGCCTCAAATAAAGAGCAGCATTGGATCCATGCCCAAAGCCCCATAACTCTCATGGAAATCAGGTCATTAAAAAAGGAAAATACAAACCAGTGGCAATACCAATTAACTACCAGGCTTCTCAACCGTCCCATCATGCGGGCCATGGCGATCCGACGGCTGAGGGCGTTCGCTGTGCTCACGCCTGGCTGGGAAGGTCAACTGATCCACATGGTGTGTTGATTTCTTCTAGCTATCTGCTCCCTGCCTTCTTTGCTACCATGGGAGTGAGGCCAAGAAGAACACTGTCAAGTGAGGCTAACCTGCCAACCTTTTGTTGGCTTATATATGTTGTTCTTAGTCCCAGCTTTCAAGCAACCACTTTGGTCAAACCTCCTCACTGTAATCTAAGGTTACATTGATTACGCCCGATCATGCTCAAAGAAAGTGGTCACGAGGAGAATTCGAGCGCTCCCTAGGTTACGTCACTCCACCCGAGAGAGAGAACGAGTGACATGTGAGGTGCTTTAAAAAATTCATGCTCCTGTAACTATAAGAAAAATTAATGAACATAAAAGTTATGGAGCTGGATATTACAGCTGGACAGGTTCATGTACTTTTGATACATTTTACTCTTTTAATAAATGATTTTCTCAATAAGTCTAGTAGGTAAAAGAAAAGAGTAGAATATGCCATATTATACACATGTATAATGGGTAGATAGCCCATCAATAGGTAATATAAAAAAAAAGAAAGGACAGTCCGGTGCATGTAGCTCCCGTTTGCGCAGGGTCCCATCAATAGGTAATATAAAATAAAATAATACAAAATGTGGGGTTCATTGACCTTTTGAAGTTTTCGATGATGCAATCGGTCGAAATTGAGCAACCAACGCTATTGAAGTTTGGAAAGCATAATAATATGCTGTGTTGGAGCAATCTAAACACCCCTTTTATTCTATCGAAGAAATCCTAAATTTAATTTACCATAAGTGTTAAAAAACCAAAAATCCCTGTGTGGCAAGGAATGCTACAATAAGAGTGAGTTGCCTTTTTCCAGTGGCATTCCACCAGATTTTTCCTTGACAAAGTCAACAATACACACCCAAAATCTGGCAATCTGCAGCTCGTCAGGTTATCAAACAGACAAACAAACAAATAAATAAATAAATAAAGAGCAGGCCCACATGAAAAAAGTAGTTGAAAAATAATAGAGTAATTATACTTGAGAGTCAATACGCTCCCATCCTTGAATGCCTCTAATCACCTTCTCACCGACGGCGACCGACCCCGCGCCGTATAAGATACAGGAGCGGCGAACCTCCTCCTCGTCATCCTCCTCCCCCCGTCCCCTGATTCGCGAGCCCGTCGGGGCGCGCGCCAACGCCACCGATCCCGGCCCAGATCCCGCGCCGTCGCCAGATTCGCGCGCTCCTCGCCCGGATCCGCCCCCGTGCCGGCGTTTCTTGCACCGACACAGGGAGCGGTAGGTCTGACCGTGGCGCGACCCGTTTCTTGGCGCCTGCCGCCGTGGTTTTGGCTGATCAAAACGGCGCGTCTTTCTTTTCTTTTTTTTTATGGCTGCAGGTGCTCCCGGGAGTCGTGGTTTCGCGCGGGTTGATCGGAAAGTTTTGATCTTGTGGAGGCGTTCGTTGGCTTGGCCGTTTGGTTTGTTCGTTGGCGGTGTGTCCAGAGGGCGGCGGAGATGGGTGTTGGCGGGGAGAAGTTCCAGCTGGGGACGGTGGGGGCGCTGAGCCTCTCCGTGGTGTCCTCCGTCTCCATTGTCATCTGCAACAAGGCGCTCATGAGCTCCCTCGGCTTCAACTTCGGTGTGAGATCTGACTGTTTCCTGCACCTCGGCTTCATGATTCGTTGCATGTGCTTCGTGCTGTATGTTTCGTGATCGCGTAGATCCGCTTGCTCTGTTATTGGGTTGGTGCGTCAGATGTGCGTGGAGGTTCAAACTTCAAATGATGTTAAGAGCGGTTTAGCTTCAGTAACTTCAGTTGTAGCTTTGACAGAGGACTAGTGATACCGAGTGATCTCTGGTAAACTCTGGGCTAATCATGATTGGCGCTATTTGATTTGGAGTGTGGAACATGTGTGATCTTGCAAGCTAACTTGCTCTTTAATGAAGCTTTGATGGTTATGGACTTTGCGGGTTGGATTTAGTTGTCTGTAGTTGGTGTGCGAGGTTTTGGGTAGCATGTTCTGGTTGTTGCTTTTTGCTTAAGTTGCTTGACACACAAGAATATCATTGTTTTTTGCTGTGGCTATACTTGAATTGTGTCCGAGTGCATGACCCATGCATCGTATGAAGAATTTGTTAAGTTTCGACTTCTGTTTTTGCCGTTAATGTAAGTTGACTTTCCCTGATAATTATTGCTGCTGCCTTTGTTACCTTAAATTGCAAGACTTCATATTGGGGAGTGCAATAAGATAATTGTAAGTTTATTTGGATCAACATATTCTAATGTATTCATCCTTGATTCGGTTGTTTCTGAAAGTTGTAATCGTGCTTCGCAGCCACTACCTTGACGAGCTGGCATCTTCTGGTTACATTCTGTTCCCTCCATGTAGCATTATGGATGAAGTTCTTCGAGCATAAGCCTTTTGATTCAAGAACTGTAATGGGGTTTGGAGTACTTAATGGCATCTCCATTGGGCTCCTCAACTTGAGTCTGGGCTTCAATTCTGTTGGTTTTTACCAGGTACAGAGCAATATTTATACTTCAATTCTTGTACTAGCCAGAATTTCCTAGTTATTTCATTCACAGTCCTGCAACTGTTACTTACATGGTACGTTGGTACTTCAGCAGTAATACTTACTTTTGAGAGGTGGTAGTACATCAATAGTCATAGGGGACAGATCAGCAAAATATCTTCCCATTGTTATGAAGTCCCACCCACACTGTTTGTGCTAGAAACATTTCAGAGGTTGCTTTTATTAGAGTTGCAACATTTTACGCAAACTTCTATTGCAATTTAATTGATGTTCCCCTTCCTTCCATATTAATCAATCCACCTAACCGATTTTGAAATGCTCTTTATTATGTCCAGATGACTAAGCTGGCAATCATCCCGTGCACTGTTATATTGGAGACACTTTTCTTCAGGAAGAAGTTCAGGTGTGTGTTTGATACATTGTGCGCATCTTTTCCATAAAGTTTTCACCTAACATTTCTCTGACTTTATGCTGTAGTCGGAGTATCCAGATGTCTCTTTCTGTGCTACTTTTGGGTGTTGGTGTTGCAACTGTCACTGATCTGCAACTCAATGTTGTGGGATCCATACTGTCTCTGCTGGCAATTATCACGACTTGCATCGCTCAAATTGTATCCTTCAACAGCAGCTCTTACTCTTAATACAAAATGAAGTTTGTGCATAATAATTTGTGGTCTTGGGTAGTTATGCGTACAAGTCACATATTTTGTACTTTATACCCTTCCCTAGACCCCACATGTGTGGGAGCCTTCGGCACTGGGTACGCCCCTTTTCATATATTTAGTTAGCTTGTTGAGTTTCCCACGATGCAATAACTCTAGTTTTTTGCTTATTGCTTACATCAAAATCCATCATTATGTCTTATCATTGTAGATTTTACCCTAAAAATGGTGGCATGGTGCCTTTTCCCCTTGCTGTAGAATGCTGTTGGATTTGAGTTTCTTTTGTACCGTGATGTGATGTGACCTTAACTGGTTATCAGATGACAAACACTATCCAGAAGAAGTTCAAGGTCTCTTCAACCCAACTGCTATACCAGTCTTGCCCTTACCAGTCGCTGACCCTGTTTGTCGTTGGTCCCTTCCTTGATGGGTTTTTGACGAACCAAAATGTCTTCGCTTTTGACTACACATCTCAAGTTGTGGTAAGCAGTGAACTACATTTCATTTGAAGAAAGTAGTGAGATAGTGCTGGTGGACCCACTGTGTTTCATCTAAATCTAATTTTACTCTTATTTCATGTGCAGTTTTTCATTGTGTTGTCATGCTTGATATCAGTATCAGTGAACTTCAGCACTTTTCTTGTGATCGGAAAGACATCTCCTGTCACTTACCAAGTCCTAGGCCATCTTAAAACATGCCTTGTTCTTACCTTTGGTTATGTATTGCTTCACGATCCATTTAGCTGGAGAAACATACTTGGAATCCTGATTGCAGTAGTTGGGATGGTCTTATATTCATACATCTGCACAGTTGAGGCGCAGCAAAAAAGTGTCGATGTCTCCCCACAACAGGTACCTTTCTGTTTGAATTTCAATCTGTTCTGGGACAAGGTTTTATTAAGCTTTCACGTTTTGTTTTGCTCAAGATATGAAACGAGCTAAGCTATACTTTTTCTTGAGTTGGAAAAGTGGGGTAATTGATCTTTTAATCAAGATCATGTTTACTCCTAGATGGATTCATTTGTTCCTGTTTCTTGATTTTGATTGTAATGTGTTTCCTGCAGGTGAAAGAAACCGAGTCAACCCCTTTGATTTCAGACTCGTTGAGCAAGGTTGAAAATGGGGGTAGTGTCGCTGAAGACGAGCCTCTGAAGGTACCAATGTGGAGCTCGAAGTATTCAAGGGCGTGAGAATTTCTTCCTCCAGACGATGGCATCATACAGGATTCGGTTTAGTAGGCAGATAGTAGGGTTGGAAGCCAACACAGAATGTATGAACACTTCAAGTACATTTTTGGGTTTCTTTAGCGTTGCTATCTACGAGCGGCAAAAGAATCTGAGAATTTTACCTTTGTAGTTTGCAGATCTACCTTGAAACTAGACAGCAGATATTGTATGATTATATTTGGATCTGCTCCACACTTCTTACTGTAACTTCCAACCGGGGCATGCCTATATCCACAGATAGACTTCATTCTTTTGTATCAAGGATCCAGATCACCAAAGTTGTGCAAGATTTGATGTATTTATAGGTCCAAGTCCTGTCATCTAATATTTTACTTTGGACCCTGTGATGAAAGTTTTGTACATTTAATGTTAATTTAAAAAGATATATCATCTTTTAGTCTCCCAAGGCAACATGGTCCATGTAAGAATACATACTTAGTCTTCTGTCGTTGGATTGCACGTAAATTATTATTGTCTCTGGATGATCCATACCATGGATTGCAGGATTGCTACTGATTAAATTCCATCAAATGCACCTTATCTTTCAGAATCCAGGCTAAACTCTCAAACGAATGTGATACTTAATGTTTTAGGGCAATGATGTGGTACTATGCAAAAATGTAGCTTGAATGGAGAGAGGAAAGCTTGCACTGGTTTAGCTATTTTATGATTTTTGTTTACAGATTCTAATAGAACCATAAAAACTCCGCCTATGTTGTAATGACATAGCCGGTCCCAAGCCCGGGTAAAGGAGGAGGGGGTTATGATAGGCTTGGCGAGCCAACAACTACATTTAGCCATTCTCATGGAAATGAAACCCAACAGAAATTTGTTGGGGGCGTAACCCTCTCAGCGACGCGCCATATCGGAACCCGGGTATGGTGTTAAGTGGGCAAGGGCCGGGTCGCCACCGTCTTAGTGGCGCGCCATATCGGAACCCGGATATGGTGTTAAATGAGCAAGGGCCGGATTGCCACCACCTTAGTGGCGCGCTACATCATCGCCCGGATGTAGTGAAGTGAGCAAGGGTCTTTGCATTTTACTCGACAGATGCAAAGCGTAAGGAAGCTAGCCGAGGAACATAGATTTCGGGTGGGTAGTTGGAATGTAGGATCCTTGACGGGGAAGCTACGTAAGTTAGTAGATGTTGCCATTAGGAGACGAGTAAATATCCTTTGTGTACAAGAGACTAGATGTGCGGGTCAAAAGGCGAGAGAAGTCGAGAATACCGGTTTCAAGCTTTGGTATTCTGGTTCGGCTGGGACTAGGAATGGCGTAGGTGTTCTAATAGATAAGAGTCTTAAGGATGGAGTAGTGGATGTTCGAAGACGAGGGGATAGGATCATCTTAATCAAGATAGTAATTGGGGACATTGTCTTGAACGTCATTAGTGCTTATGCCCCACAAGTTGGGCTCAACATGAGTGCTAAGAGGCAATTTTGGGAGGACTTGGAGGATATGGTTAGTAGTGTATCGATAACCGAGAAACTCCTCATAGGGGGGAGATCTCAATGGTCATGTGGGTGCAACTAACCTAGGATTTGAGGGAGTACATGGAGGTTTTGGATGCGGCGATAGAAATCAAGAGGGTAAGGACATCCTAGACTTTGCCGTAGCCTATGATCTGTTGATAGCTAACACCCTCTTTAGGAAGAGACAATCTCACCTAGTGACCTTTAGTAGTGCCCAACCCTCTAGCCAAATTGACTTTGTCCTCACTAGGAGAAAGGATAGACGGGAGTGTATAGATTGTAAGGTGATCCCGGGGGAGTGTGTTGTGACACAACATAAGCTTGTGGTAGCTGACTTTCGCTTCCATACATGTTCTTTGCGGGACAAAGGTGTTAAAATCACAATAACAAAGTGATAGAAGTTGAAGGGAGAATCACAAGAATCCTTTAAAAATAGGGTGATCACAGAAGGACCCTGGGCAGAAAATGGAGATGCAGATAGTATGTGGATGAAGATGGCAACTTGCATTAGGAAGATAGCTAGTGAGGTGTTCGGTGTGACAAAGAGAAAGAAACTTGTAGATAAAGATACTTGGTGGTGGAATGAGGATGTACAAAAGGCCATTAAGGAGAAGAAGGAGTGTTACAAGAGTTGGCATAATGATATAAGCGCAAGCAACATGCTTAAGTACAAAGAGGCTAAGAAGAATGCAAGGCGGGTTGTGAGTAAGGCAAGAGGACATGCCTATGATAAGTTATATGAGAGACTAGAGACAAAAGAAGGTGAAAAGGACATATACAAGGTAGCAAAAATCCGCGAGAGAAAGATGAGGGATCTCAATCAAGTTAAATGCATCAAAGATGAGACTGACCGCATTGTAGTGAAGGATGAAGAGATTAAGAATAGATGGCATGATTACTTTAATGGGCTATTTAGTGATGGGAATGGGAGCACTATGGTTGAGTTGGATGACTCCAACGGGCGGTTCGTGCGGAGGATACAAGAGTTTGAGGTTAAGGAGGCCTTAAAAAGGATGAAAGGAGGAAAGGCCCTCGTCCCTAACGATGTCCCTATTGAGGTGTGGAGATGTCTTGGGGACGTGGCAATAGTATGGCTCACAAAGCTATTCAACCACATTTTTCGGTCGAACAAGATGCCTGAAGAATGGAGAAAAAGTATATTAGTAACTATCTTCAAAAATAAAGGAGATATTGAAAGTTGTACTAATTATCGAGGTATTAAGCTTATGAGTCATACTATGAAGCTTTGGGAGAGAGTGATTGAACACCGCCTGAGGAAAGTGACCAATGTCACTAAAAACCAGTTTGGTTTTATGCGTGGGAGGTCTACAATGGAGGCGATTTTCTTGCTTCGTCAGCTTATGGAGAGATATAGGGAGCAGAAGAAGGACTTGCATATGGTGTTCATCGACTTGGAGAAGGCGTACGACAAGATACCAATGTCAGTCATGTGGTGGGCACTAGAGAAACATAAAGTGCCAATAAAGTACATTACCCTTATCAAGGATATGTACAATAATGTTAGGACAAGTGTGCGCGTAAGTGATAGTGAGACTGATGCATCTCCTATCATGGTAGGACTACATCAAGGATCAGCTTTGAGCCCATACATCTTTTCCTTGGTGATGGATGAGGTGTCGAAGGATATACAAGGGGATATCTCTTGGTGCATGCTCTTTGCTGATGATGTAGTGCTGGTAGATGAAACTAGAGATGGTGTTGATAAGAAATTAGAGTTATGGAGACAAATCTTAGAGTCCAAGGGGTTTAGACTTAGTAGGACCAAAACCGAGTATATGAGGTGTGACTTTAGTGATGTTGGTCGTGAAGAGGGAAATGTTAGTCTACAAGGACAAATAGTACCTAGAAGGGACTCTTTCCGATACTTAGGATCAATGTTACAAAGCAATGGCGATATTGATGAGGATGTTTGCCACAGGATCAAGGTAGGGTGGGTGAAATGGCGACAAACCTCTGGAATCCTATGTGATAGGAAAGTCCCACAAAAGCTAAAAGGGAAGTTCTATAGGACGGTGATCAGACCCGCGATGCTCTATGGGGTGAAATGTTGGCCAACTAAACGACAACATGTCCAACAAATGAGTGTCGCAGAGATGCGCATGCTACGGTGGATGTGCGGGCACACGAGAAGAGACCGAATAAGTAATGAGGCGATTCGTGATAAGGTAGGGGTGGCACCGATTGAAGAGAAGTTAGTCCAACATCGACTTAGGTGGTTTGGACATATCCAACGGAGACCTCCAGAAGCACCGATTAACAGTGGGTTTTTAAGAGGTAGAGAAAATATTAGGAGGGGTAGAGGACGACCAAGGTTGACCTGGGAGGAGGCGGTAAAACGAGATTTGAGAGATTGGAATGTATCCAGAGACTTAGCTCATGATAGGACCGCATGGAAAGTAGCAATTCATGTGCCAGAATCGTAGTCTTGTTTTTTCTTTTTTCTTTTTTCTTTACTCTTTTATTTTTCTTTTCTTTTTCTTTTTTCTTTTCTCTTTTCTCTTTTCCTTTTTTCTTTTTTTCCTTTTTTTTCTTTTTTTCCTTTTTTCTTTTTTTTCCTTGTTCTTATATCTCTTCCTCTCTTTTACTTCATTGATATTAGGTTTCATGTCTAGCCGACCCCAACAGGCTTGGGATAAAGGCTTGGTTGTTGTTGTATTCTAACAGAACCATAAACTGCGGCATCCATGTTCACTACTTTTATTTTACATTTCTACATATATAATCTTGTCCATTGTATTCATGTTTTTTTCTTTACAGCAGATGTATGAACTCTTTAAGTGGTATATTACACATTTATACACTTTCATCGAACATTTAAATTCAAAGTCAAGATTCATCGGTTCTTGCTAGAGGGACGGCAGACTACAACCGTCTCTGCCGTGTGTTGAGGTTTGTCCAGAAGCTCTTACAGTCACTATTTTGAACATCAACATGAGGATGTGAACTTGTCCTACGGATCCTTAGTCTACTGCACTATTTGCAACCGGATCTGATGGAGAGTAATATATCGTGTAAAAAGGTGAAAAGGCACATGATATTGCCTCCAATGTCAGTCTTGAAAGGGAGCAACAACCCCTATTATTTTCTCTCAGTAGCGTTGCTCCGATAAAGAAAAAAAGAAGAGTGACATGTGAAATGCATATGTCAAGACCATAACAGTTCAAACCACATCGATGAAAATATATAGATATGCAGTATACCACTTAAGAAATACATGCGTCTATAACCGCAAAGATGGAGTTCATGGACATAAATAAATGGACAATTTCATGTATCTATAAATGTAAAATAAAAGTAGAGGTGGGCATAAAACCCGAACCTGAATTATGACCTCGAAAAAAACCAAACCAGAGCCCGAAAATCCTAAAAACCGAAACCCGAAATCATTTTTCAGATAGAGGTTTGCATAACCCGATAATATTTTGGGTATTTTCGAGTAATGATGTCTGGTACCCGAAATACCCGATCTCAGGGTTGAGCCGTGGCTTTTCCGTGCTGGGCATAACACACCTTGGATTTAGGCCGTGGCTAGCATATAATTGTAATGTTATATGGTCACACTAATGTTCTTCAACTATCCTTATAAACTTACACTTATTTTGCTGCTAGAATATCAATTTTATTTTTATTTTTTCTGTTGTATTCTTAACTATTTTTATTTGTTCCATCACTATTCGGATAATATGGTTAACCCAAACCCGAATTTTCAGATACCTGAATTTTTTAGTTCCCAAAAATTTAGGTACAGTTTCAGATAGTGATTTTCAAAACCTGAATTTTTTAAAACCCGAATTTCCCGACTCGAAATTTCGTGTAATCTCAAATGCCCACCGCTAAATAAAAGTTTGTGTACCTAAATGAGACGTAGTTGAACAAGTTCATAAACTTTTGATGCATTTTACCGTTTCGGAAAACACACTCTGCAACAACAGTACTCAAGAATAGTACAAAATTCATTAGACCAGAGTCCTGCACCCATCTTCTCCCATTGTCATATTAGTATATTACAATTAAGTTGCTTTCAGAGAATGCAAAGAAAAAAATGCACTGGCCTTCAGATGTAGGCTATTCTGTAGTTACTAAAAGCTGTCCATCCAGGAAAATCGGCTCCTCTTGAAATGAGATCCCATGTACATAGGTCACTCGACCTTTGCAATTCCTCCCTCTGGTAGACTGCTATCAGCAACTGCTTCTCGCACGAACCTGCAAAACAGAATGGAGTGGTGTAAACCAAGTTTTCATCAAAATAGCTCCACCTAAGTGTAATGGCACGATTACAGCGGAAATATTATTTCTTCTTCTATATGACGCAGTGGTGTAATGACACGAAGAGCGAGAGAAATCGAGAATACCGGTTTTAAACTTTGGTATTCTGGATCGGCTGGGACTAGAAATGGCGTAGGTGTTCCAATAGATAAGTCTTAAAAAAGAAGTAGTAGATGTTCGCAGACGAGGGAATAGGATAATCTTAATCAAGATAGTAATTGAGGACATTGTCTTGAACGTCATTAGTGCTTATGCCCCACAAGTTGGGCTCAACATGAGTGCTAAGAGGCAATTTTAGAGGACTTGAAGGATATGGTTAGTAGTGTACCGATAACCGAGAAACTCCTCATAGGAGATCTCAATGGTCATGTGGGTGCAACTAACCTAGGATTTGAGGGAGTACATGGAGGCTTTGGATGCGACGATAGAAATCAAGAGGGTAAGGACATCCTAGACTTTACCGTAGCCTATGACCTGTTGGTAGCTAACACCCTCTTTAGGAAGAGGCAATCTCACCTAGTGACCTTTAGTAGTGCCTAACACTCTAGTCAGATTAACTTTGTCCTCACTAGGAGAACGGATAGACGGGAGTGTCTAGATTGTAAGGTGATCCCTGGGGAGTGTGTTATGACACAACATAATCTTGTGGTAGCTGACTTTCGCTTCCATACATGTTCTTTGCAGGACAAAGGTGTTAAAATCACAAGAACAAAGTGGTGGAAGTTGAAATGAGAATCACAAGAATCTTTAAAAATAGGGTGATCACAGAAGGACCCTGGTCAGAAAATGGAGATGCGGATAGTATGTGGATGAAGATGGCAACTTGCATTAGAAAGGTAGCTAGTGAGGTGTTCGGTGTGACAAAGGGAAAGAAACTTGTAGATAAAGACACTTGGTGGTGGAATGAGGATGTACAAAAGGCCATTAAGGAGAAGAAGGAGTGTTACAAGGGTTGGCATAATGATAGAAGCGCAAGCAACGTGCTTAAATACAAAGAGGCTAAGAAGAATGCAAGGCGGGTTATGAGTAAGGCAAGAGGACATGGCTATGATAAGTTATATGAGAGACTAGAGACAAAAGAAGGTGAAAAGGACATATACAAGGTAGCAAAAATCCGCGAGAGAAAGATGAGGGATCTCAATCAAGTTAAATGCATCAAAGATGAGACTGACCGCATTCTAGTGAAGGATGAAGAGATTAAGAATAGATGGCGTAATTATTTTAATGGGCTATTCAATGATGGGAATGGGAGCACTATGGTTGAGTTAGATTACTCCAACAGGCGGTTTGTGCAGAGAATACAAGAGTTTGAGGTTAAGGAGGCCTTAAAAAGGATGAAAGGAGTAAAGGCCCTCGTCACTGACGATGTCCCTATTGAGGTGTGGAGATGTCTTGGGGACGTGGCAATAGTATGGCTCACAAAGCTATTCAACCACATTTTTCGGTCAAACAAGATGCCTGAAGAATGGAAAAAAAAGTATATTAGTACATATCTTCAAAAATAAAGGAGATATTGAAAGTTGTACTAATTATCGAGGTATTAAGCTTATGAGTCATACTATGAAGCTTTGGGAGAGAGTGATTGAACACCGCCTGAGGAAAGTGACCAATGTCACTAAAAACCAGTTTGGTTTTATGCCTGGGAGGTCTACAATAGAGGCGATTTCTTGCTTCGTCGGCTTATGGAGAGATATAGGGAGCAGAAGAAGGACTTGCATATGGTGTTCATTGACTTGGAGAAGGCGTACGAAAAGATACTGTTGGACTGTACGTGTATTAGGGGGCAGGGGCATTTTAGTCCTTTGTATTAGAGTTGCTTAGCCCTTAAGTTGTGTCCCCCTATATATGTATCTCCTTGACAGACTTTAATTGACTAATCACTTTTCCTAATCTAATTTGGTATCAGATTACCTTCTCTCTCCTCTCCGGATCTCGATCCCGATGCCACCCACGGGCGCCGCCGCGGCGAGCGTGCCGACCCCGCCACCGGCCGGCCAGCCGTCGACTCCCCTTCCTCTCGACACCTGCCCGGTCGCGGCCGCCGCTGGGTTCAGTGCCGCCGACCCGGTCGCCCCCTCCTCAGCGCCCGCCGCCACAGGATCCGTCGCCGCCGGCTTCACCGCCGGCTCCCCTGCGCCCGCCGCCACCGGGTCTGGCGCCGCCGGCCGCGCCGCCACCTCTCCTGTGAGCGCCGCCGCCAGATCCGGGCCATCCAGCCCTGCGGCCGGCCTCCACGCCCTCTCCCCTGGGCGCACAGCCGCCGGGCTGCTCGGGCCCGGCTCGGGTGTGGCCGGCCCAGCCGCCGGCAGGCCTCTTGGCCCCCGATCTGGCGCCCCTGACTCTGCCATGGCCTCCCTCGGCCTCCCATAGTCGCCTGGCCGCCAGGCTTCGCCGCCGGCCTGATTGGACCCGTCGGAGGCCAGCCCCGCCCCAATACTGCTTGGCTGCCAAGCACCGGGATCGCCGCCGACCATGTTGTCCCTGCTGGATCCGGGGGACAGCCCTCTTCGAACGTCTCCGACGTCGCAACTGCCCTGGCCATCTCCCGTGAGCAGGAACGAGCGCTCGTCCTCGCCTTGGAGCAGGAACGTGCGGCTGCGGCCTCTCTCACCCGTCAGCTCGAGGAGTCTCCGCCAGTACAGTGGAGTGACGCACAGGATACTCCAGGAGATGGTGTTGCCTATACTACCTACGCGGCGTCTCTTGTCGCTGCTCTACATGCCCAGGCGGTTGGCATACAGAACATCCGGACTCTTGTCACGGTTGTTCTCAGCTCCGACTCTACTTCCTTCGCTCGTTGGCGCAGCCTGCTTCTCCTGACGCTGCGACGCTTTCGGCTGAAAGACCATGTCCTGCGAGATGACTGCCCACTAGATGACTCGTGGGTCTGCATGGACAGTCTTGTCCTTGCATGGATCCTCGGCTCACTTTCTGAGGAGCTTCAGGATATCGTCGCCCAGAAGGGTGGCGGTACAGCTCGTCAGGCCTGGCAGGTCCTCGAGCTTCGCTTCCAGGGGAACCAAGCGACCCGAGCTCCCCACATCCAGGCCCGCTTCGGTTCTACTGTCCAGGATGATCTCTCCATTACTGCATACTGTCGGCAGATGAAGGGTATGGCAGACGCCCTTTGTGACCTTGGAGAGCCCATCCTAGACAGTACCCTCGTTCTTCAGGTCCTTCAGGGCCTGAATGAGCGCTACACCCACGTTCCCTCGTGGATTCTCCGCGAGAAGCCCTTCCCGACCTTCGAGAAGGTCTGGACGGACCTCGAGCTCGAGATCACCCAGGGCGGCTCCACTGCCTCCTCCCCTGCCTCGGCCTTCTACGGCTCAGGGTCGTCTTCACGCCCTCCTCCACCTGCTGGTTCTGGGGGCCAGCTTCCTCGTCCACCTACCACACCAGGAGTCCCTGCTACCTCCGGTGGTGGTGGGAACTGCCGTCGTGGCAGATGCGGTGGCCGTGGTGGAGGGACTGGTGGAGGTGGTACGATCAGTGCTGGTGGTACCTCTGGTGGTGCTGGTACTACTGGTGGCAGTAGTGGTGGTCGGGGTCAGGGCGGTGTGACCTGGCCCACACCCTACAACCCGTGGACTGGCCAGATCTCGATGTGGCCTGGGCCGTCCCCGGGTCTTCGCCCACCGCGCCCTCAGCCGACTCACGTGACTACTCCGACTTACGATGGGTCTGTCTACGCTGCTGGTGGACAGTGGACCCTGCCCCCTGGTGGACCAGGCTACTCTACGGTTGGGCCCTCCTCTCTAGCCAACTGGGCTTCGGGGAACCCAGTTGGTCAGCCCGAGTCGTCGGCACCACACTCTGACCCTGCTCAGGGCTGGGATCGCCAGTCACTTGCGTCTTCTTTCAGCACAGTGAGTCTCACACCACCTAGCCCTGAGTGGGTTGTGGACTCCGGAGCTTCGTACCACACCACCCCCGACGCTGGTATACTTTCTTCTACAGTTCTACTCACCCTTCCCACCCTTCTTTTCCTTCTTCTATCGTTGTTGGGAATGGGTCTGTTCTTCCGGTCACCTCAGTAGGTGACTCGGGTTCGTCGGGGTCTTTCCGTCTTCGTGATGTTCTTGTTGCTCCGGACATCATTCAGCACCTTCTTTCTGTTCGTCGATTTACAACTGACAACCATGTTTCTATTGAGTTTGATCCTTTTGATTTGTCTGTGAAGGATCTTACTACCCGGCGTCTTCTTCTCCGATGTGAGAGCTCAGGGCCCCTGTACACGATGAGACTTCCTGCTTCCGCTTCGCCCTCGCCTTTTTGCTTGACTACGACAGCTCCATCGACTACTTGGCATCGTCGGCTTGGCCACCCCGGTGTTGAAGTTATGTCGAAGCTGTTTCGTAGTTCAGTGATCTCGTGTACTAGGGATTCTCATGAGTCTTTATGTCATACTTGTCAGTTGGGTCGCCATGTTCGGCTTCCTTTTCCACATTCTGTAACCCATGTGGAGCACCTTTTTGATCTGATTCACTGTGATCTATGGACCTCACCTGTTCTCAGTGTTTCTGGCTACAAATATTATCTGGTGATTGTTGATGATTTTTCCCATTATTCGTGGACCTCACTGATACATTTACTACTCTCTCTCACTTCTTCGCTTGGGTTTCCACACAGTTTAGGTGTACAATCAGGGTTGTCCAGTGCGACAACGGGCGCGAGTTTGATAACTCTGCGTTTCGTCACTTCTTTCTTTCCCACGGGGTCCAGTTGCGCATGTCTTGCCCTTACACTTCCCCCCAGAATGGCAAAGCTGAGCGTATGATTCGTACCACCAATGATGTCATGCGCTCCCTGATGTTTCAGGCTTCCATTCCTGCTTGCTACTGGGCAGAGGCCCTTCACACCGCTACCTTCCTCATTAATCGCCTTCCTACAAAGGCGATTAGTGCTCCCACCCCTCACTTCACTCTCTTTGGTACCACCCCTTTCGGGTGACCCTGGGCCTGGGCCTGGGCCGGCCTGGTGCGGCTGAGCCCACCAGGGGCGCGCACGTCCAGGCAGGTCCGCCTCCCTGGTGCGGTCAGTTAAGATAGAGTCCAGGAAGTTAGACATTCTGTTTATGAGTCCTATCCAGTTTAGAGATAGAATAAGAGTTGTAGGGGGTTAGGACTCTCCCAAAACCCCCCTATATAAACAGGGCTATATATACAAGCCAAAAACACCCCAAATTGAGAGAGATCAATACAGAAAATTTTCCTCCACTTTTCTAACCCTAGCCGCCTCTCTCCCTCCTGCCCTAGCCGCAGCCACCTCTCCCTCTCTTGGAGCCGCCGCCTCCTACCAGCCCTAGCCTCCAGGCGTGATCTGCAATTGCAGATCAATTTGTCTCTAGACATCAGCAACTCCCGTGTAGCTTCTGTGTTGCACGTAAGCAAGCAGCTGCAACCAGGCAGGTTGCATGTGAAGCTATTCTTGTCTTCACGTGAGGAGATTGCATCTGTTCACCACGTGATCTGCTACAGTATACTCCTTGCTGGACAGCTGTGTAGCCTCTGTACTTCTGCAGCTAGAAGATCAGAGGCAGTTCTGGTGTTTTTGGACGCCGGTTTTCCAACAATCGTGGTATCAGAGCCGGTTTCAACCCTAGGCTGAATTCTGCAAGATGTCGTCTACACCTACAAGCAGCGGCAGCGCCATCAGCCATGGCACACCCTCACCGGCAGCTCGTGAGGTGAACACCGGGACGGGGTTCCCCGTGCTCACCAAGACCAACTACGCGGAGTGGGCTGTCATGATGAAGATCAAGCTGAAGGCACGGTTGCTTTGGAAGGCCGTGGAGGAGGGGAACGTGAGCGAGCAGGAAGACATGATGGCGCTTGACATCTTGGTCAGCGCTGTCCCGCCGGAGATAATCACGACGATCGAAGAAAAGAGGACGGCGAAGGAGGCATGGGACACGATCGCCATCATGCGGGTCGGGGCCGACCGCGTGAGGAAGACAACAGCACAGCAACTCCGGAAGGAGTTCGAAGACGCTGTCTTCAAGGATGGCGAAAGCGTGGAGGACTTCTCCCTCCGCCTGAGCGGCATGCTATCACGGCTTGCGTCGCTAGGGGAGGAGATAGGAGAAGAGAGGGCCGTGGAGAAGCTCGTACGAAGCGTTCCATAACGCTTCCAACAGATCGTGGTGGCGATCACGACACTGCTGGACGTGTCGACCCTCACCTTGTCGGAGGTGACGGGGCGTCTCAGGGCGGCTGAGAACGCTTTCAACTCGACGCAGCGGAAGGGAGGAGTACACAACGGCCAGCTGTACCTCACTCGGGAGGAGTGGGAGGCACAGCGGAAGGAGGAGCGGTCTACCCAGTCCGCGGGTTCTTCTAAGAGGGGCGGCCGAAAGGGCCCGCCCAAGAAGAACGGAGGCAAGAAGGGAGGTTTCGGAAAGGATATTCCGCAGGACCAGTGCAGGAAGTGCGGGAAGAAGGGCCACTGGGCCAGGGAGTGTCGGTCGAAGCCTAAGGAGGAGCCGCAGCAGCAGGCTTTCGTGGCAAAGGCGGAGGAGGAGGGCGCCTTGTTTATGACAAGGGTGGCCTCAGTACAGGAGGAGCCTGTACAGGAACGTCCTATGCGCCCACTGGAGATAGTGGAGGGACGTGTCTTCGCTCACCGCAGCAACGACGATGACTTTGATGACACTCGTCGGTACCTCGACACGGGCGCGACCAACCACATGACGGGTTCGCGCGCCGTCTTCTCCGAGCTTGACGAAAACGTCGTCGGAACCATCAAGTTCGGCGATAATTCCGTCGTGCGTATCCAGGGGAAGGGTACGGTCCTATTCGCCACCAAGACGGGTGAGCACAGGAGGCTCACCGGCGTCTACCTCATCCCACGCCTCACCACCAACCTCATCAGCGTCGGCCAGCTGGATGAGGATGGCTACAGCATCACGGTGCAAGGAGGAGTGATGCACATACGGGATGAGCAGCAACGTCTCCTCACACGAGTTCAGCGCGACGACAGCAAGCTGTACTCCATCAGGCTCAACATCACACGACCGGTTTGCTTAACCGCGAGGCGTGATGATGTTGCGTGGCGTTGGCACGAACGCTACGGACACGTCGGCTTCCAGGCGATTCGGAAGTTGGCACGAGAGGAGATGGTGCTTGGGCTTCCGCAAATTGATCATGTCGATCAATTGTGCGAAGCTTGCTTGGTCGAGAAGCAGAGGCGCTCTAGCTTCCCCAAGCAAGCTCGACGGCGCGCGGAGGGCGCGCTCGACCTTGTCCACGGCGACATCTGCGGGCCTATCACGCCGACGACTCCAGGTGGTAAGAAGATGTTCTTGTTGCTTGTGGATGACATGAGCCGCTATATGTGGCTCTATCTTCTAGCAACCAAGGACAAGGCGCCCAACTTAATTCAGCAATTCAAGGCGACAGCTGAATTAGAGTCCGGGAGGAGGCTGAAGCTACTCCGTACTGATCGCGGAGGGGAGTTCACCTCACAGGAGTTCGGCAAGTACTGCGCTCAGCACGGAGTACAACATCAGCTCACAGCCCCGTATACACCGCAGCAAAACGGGGTTGTGGAGCGGCGCAACCAGACGGTGGTCGGCATGGCGAGGAGCATGTTGAAGGCGAAGGGTATGCCCGGGATATTTTGGGGTGAGGCAGTTATCACGGCTGTCTATATCCTGAATCGATCCCCTACCCGCGGCCTCGACGGGAAGACGTCATATGAAGCTTGGCATGGAGAGCGACCAGCCGTCAATTATTTCCGAACTTTTGGGTGTGTGGGGCATGTCAAGAACACGCGCCCCCACCTGAAAAAGTTGGAAGACCGGAGTACTCCGATGATTTTTCTTGGCTATGCTGCAGGGACGAAGGGCTATCGGATGTATAATCCGGCTGATGGGCGCACACACATATCATGTGACGTGATATTCACGAGGCGGCCAAGTGGGACTGGGGAGAAGGAGCAGGAGAAGAGGACTACACCGCCTTCCACGTCGACTCCTTAGGTCCAGCAGGTGCTGGACCTGCTGTTTCAGCACCCGGAGAGGTGCTGCAGGGTCCGGAGGGGCCGAACAGCACCCCTGCAGTGCCCAGGAGGGGCACAGAAGGGTCTGTACAAACCCTAGGAGTTCCTGCACCAACCTCCAGACCTGCTGGAAAGAGTCCAGCACCTGCAGCGTCGCCCCAAGGGCCCCTGCAGGGGCTGTCCAGCGCAAATCAGGGCTGGGACAGTCCTGCACGGGGGTCAGCAGCAGTGGGGGGTTCCGGACTTGAAGATTCCAGCACCTTCGTCACGCCCCGGCACCCTCCACGGCCCATCCGCTTCGCCACGCCGCCGACGGACGTCGGCAACAACGTCGACGCCTACCACGACGACAACGCTGCATTTCGGTTCCGCACGATGCGCAACATGTTGGGAACCCTCACCCCTCCTGGTCGGGCTGAGCGCCCACCAAGCTTGGAGGAGGGAGAGCTCATGTTCACCACCGCGGAAGAGCCCACGTCCTTCGCCGATGTTGAGGAACACCCGTGCTGGAGACGGGCCATGCTCGAGGAGATGGAGTCCATAGAAGAAAACAAGACTTGGCAACTTGTTGATCTTCCTGCAGGACACAAGCCCATTGGCCTCAAATGGGTGTTTAAGGTGAAGAAGGACGAGCATGGGAAGGTGGTGAAGCACAAGGCTCGACTGGTGGCAAAAGGCTATGTCCAACGGCAAGGAATAGACTTTGACGAGGTATTTGCTCCTGTAGCTCGTCTCGAATCTATTCGCTTGCTCCTTGCAGTTGTTGCACACAAGGGGTGGGAGGTACACCACATGGACGTGAAGAGCGCCTTCCTGAACGGCGACTTGATGGAGGAGGTGTACGTCTCCCAACCCGCTGGCTTCATCATCGACGAAGCCGAACACAAGGTGTATCGGCTCAAGAAAGCTTTATATGGACTTCGTCAGGCGCCCAGGGCCTGAAATGCCAAGCTCAACGATAGCTTGCTATCGCATGGTTTCTAGAAGAGTACGAGCGAGCACGGGATTTATTTCCGTGGGGCTGAAGATGATAAGCTCATCGTCGGCGTGTACGTCGACGATCTTGTGATCACAGGAGGAGGCGATCTCAAGAAGTTCAAAGGGGAGATGATGAAGAGGTTCAAGATGAGCGACTTGGGTCTCTTGTCATATTATCTTAGCCTGGAGGTGCGACAAACTGATGCAGGGATAAGCGTTGGGCAGGCGGCCTACGCTTCCAAACTTGTCTCTAAAGCTGGCCTGGAAGGATGCAATCCCTGTGCATTTCCCATGGAGCAAGGCCTCAAGCTTTGCAAGACAAGTGATAGCCCGTTGGTGCATGCAACGGACTATAGGAGCTTGGTTGGAGGACTGCGATATCTGGTGAACACACGCCCCGACCTCGCCTACTCGGTTGGGTACGTGAGTCGGTTTTTGGAGGAGCCAAGAGAAGATCACTTTGTCGCAGTCAAGCGCATCGTACGCTATATAGCGGGTACGATCCACTTCGGAGTTTTCTATCCAAAAGGAGGCAACATGGAGTTGATTGGCTACTCGGATAGCGACTTTGCGGGAGACATGGAGGACCGGAAGAGCACGAGCGGGGTGCTGTTTTGTCTTGGAAACAGCCCCGTTTCATGGCAGTCCAGCAAACAGAAGGTGGTGGCCTTATCCTCGTGTGAAGCAGAGTACATCGCAGCAGCTCAAGGGGCATGTCAAGGTATATGGATGGCACGGCTGATGGAAGACTTGGCTGAAAAGATGAAGGCACCGGTGCTGCGGGTTGATAACAAGTCTGCCATAGACTTGAGCAAGAATCCGGTACACCATGACAGGAGCAAGCACATCGACACTAAGTATCACTACATACGGGAGTGTGTTGACAATGGTGACATTGTGCTTGAGCAAATCTCTACGAAGGACCAGATGGCGGACATCTTGACCAAGGCACTTGGAAGACAGAAGTTCGTTGAGATGAGAAGAAGAATTGGCGTTCTGGACATACTGCAGGTCCAGGGTCAGGAGGAGAATGTCGGGTGACCCTAGGCCTGGGCCTGGGCCGGCCTGGTGCGGCTGAGCCCACCAGGGGCGCGCACGTCCAGGCAGGCCCGCCTCCCTGGTGCGGTCAGTTAAGATAGAGTCCAGGAAGTTAGACATTCTGTTTATGAGTCCTATCCAGTTTAGAGATAGAATAAGAGTTGTAGGGGGTTGGGACTCTCCCAAAACCCCCCTATATAAACAGGGCTATATATACAAGCCAAAAACACCCCAAATTGAGAGAGATCAATACAGAAAATTTTCCTCCACTTTTCTAACCCTAGCCGCCTCTCTCCCTCCTGCCCTAGCCGCCGGCCTAGCCTCTGCCCTAGCCGCAGCCACCTCTCCCTCTCTTGGAGCCACCGCCTCCTACCAGCCCTAGCCTCCAGGCGTGATCTGCAATTGCAGATCAATTTGTCTCTAGACATCAGCAACTCCTGTGTAGCTTCTGTGCTGCACGTAAGCAAGCAGCTGCAACCAGGCAGGTTGCATGTGAAGCTATTCTTGTCTTCATGTGAGGAGATTGCATCTGTTCACCACGTGATCTGCTACAGTATACTCCTTGCTGGACAGCTGTGTAGCCTCTGTACTTCTGCAGCTAGAAGATCAGAGGCAGTTCTGGTGTTTTTGGACGCCGGTTTTCCAACAACCCCTCTTTATGACCACCTTCGAGTCTTCGGGTGCTCGTGCTACCCTAATCTTTCTGCTACCGCTCCTCATAAGCTCGCGCCTCGTTCGACTCGATGTGTTTTCCTTGGGTACTCCCCCAATCATAAGGGATCCCGGTGTCTAGACCTCACCACTCGTCGTATCTTGGTCTCCCGACACGTCGTATTCGACGAGTCCTCCTTCCCTTTCGCTGGGTCCTCCTCTGATTCGGTCTCCGAGTTGGATTCTCTTTTCTCCACTGATCCTACGGCCGCTCCAGTCCAGCGACCTTATTTTTTACCCTCTGCAGGTCTTCCTCTAGCTGCGCCAGACACGACCACAGTGTCTCAGATGCCACCTGTCGTGCCTCCCACGGCTCCGGCGTTCTTGCCGCCACTGGCCGTTCCTCCGATAGCCCCGACGTCGTCTGTTGCGCCACGCGCGGCCCTTGCGTCTCCGACAACGTCCGCTGCGCCACACGCGGCCCCAGCGTCTCCGACGACGTCCGCTGCGTCACGCGCGGCCCCAGCGTCTCCGACGACGTCCGTTGCGCCACGCGCGGCCCCAGCGTCTCCGACGTCGTCCGTCCCTCCTCATGCAGCTCTGACGCCCACGACGGTGTCTTCGCCGTCGTCAGCCGCACCACCTGCGACCCCTGGACCGCGGTACGCCGATCCCGCTCTCGTCTATCAGCGACGAGCGCGGATTGGTGGATCGTCCTCTTCGCGCCCTGAGGACCTGGTGTACTACCCTCCGCTGCTTCACCGGGACCCTCGTCACGTTCACCCGATGATGACTCGACGGGCTGCCGGCGTCCTTCGACCTGTGGAGCGCTTCTCCGGGGTCGTTCTCTCGTCCTCGCCCCCCCCCCCCCGAAGCCTGCCTCGTCACCCATCTCGCCTCTATCCGTAGCACCCTCGCCGATCCTCATTGGCGTCGGGCTATGGAAGAAGAGTATGCGGCCCTACTTGCCAACCGGACCTGGGACCTGGTTCCCCGTCCTGGTCGTGGCAATGTTGTCACGGGCAAGTAGGTGTTCACGCATAAGAGGAAGGCGGATGGGTCTCTAGAGAGGTACAAGGCACGGTGGGTGCTTCGCGGTTTCACGCAGCGTCCCGACGTCGACTACAATGAGACTTTCAGCCCGGTGGTGAAGCCGGTGACGGTTCGCACCGTTCTGTCGCTGGCTCTGTCACATTCTTGGCCTGTCCACCAGCTGGACGTCAAGAACGCCTTCCTCCACGGGACGTTAACGAAGACGGTGTACCGTAGTCAGCCGACAGGGTTCGTTAATTCAGCCCGTCCAGACATGGTCTGCCGGCTGAACAAGTCCCTGTACGGGCTGAAGCAGGCGCCTCGGGCTTGGTACAGCCGATTCGCCTCCTTCCTGGCTTCGCTCGGCTTCGTCGAGGCCAAGTCGGACACTTCGCTCTTCGTCTATAGGCGTGAGGGTGACACTGTCTACCTCCTCCTGTACATGGACGATATTGTCCTCACGGCGTCCAGCCCGGCTCTTCTTCAGCGCACGATCTCCGCCCTGCAGCGTGAGTTCGCGATGAAGGATCTAGGTCAGCTCCACCATTTCCTGGGCGTTGCGGTCGAGCACCGCCCGGGTGCTCTGTTCCTCCACCAGCGCCAGTACTGCCTGGATATCCTCGAGCGAGCGGGCATGGCTGATTGTAAGCCGTGCTCCACTCCCGTGGACACCTAGGTGAAGGTGTCTTCGTCCGACGGCGCCCGGTCGCCGACCCTACCAGTTACAGGAGTCTTGCAGATGCACTGCAGTACCTCACCTTCACCAGGCCGGACATCTCCTACGCGGTTTAGCAGATGTGTCTTCACATGCATGATCCGCGGGAGCCGCACCTCACGGCGGTGAAGCGGATCCTTCGGTACCTACGTGGTACCCACGACTACGGCCTTCTTCTACGGCGCGACTCTGCCTCCGAGCTGGTTGTCTACACCGACGCTGACTGGGCGGGTTGCCCGGACACCCGCCGGTCCACCTCCGGCTACGCCGTCTTCCTAGGCGGCAACCTTGTCTCCTGGTCCTCGAAGCGGCAGCATGTGGTGTCCCGCTCGAGTGCCGAGGCGGAATACCGCGCCGTGGCCAACAGTGTGGCTGAGTCCTCCTGGCTTCAGCAGCTACTTCAGGAGCTACACTCCCCCCTCGCCCGGAGTACGTTGGTCTACTGCGACAACGTCAGCGCCGTCTACCTCTCCACCAACCCGGTGCAGCATCAGCGCACGAAGCACGTAGAGATCGACCTTCACTTTGTTCGTGAGCGGGTGGCTCTCGGGGAGGTGCGAGTCCTGCACGTTCCGACGTCGTCACAGTTCGCCGACATCTTCACCAAGGGACTTCCTTCGACGGTGTTCACCGAGTTTCAGTCCAGTCTCAACATCTGCCGTGGCTAGATGTTGGGGGGGTGTTGGATTGTACGTGTATTAGGGGGCAGGGGCATTTTAGTCCTTTGTATTAGGGTTGCTTAGCCCTTAAGATGTGTCCCCCTATATATGTATCTCCTTGACAGGCTGTTAATTCACTAATCACTTTTTCTAATCTAATCGATACCAAGGTCGAAGGGCAGGCCTGGCGCAATGGTAGAGTCTCTCCACTTGTGTCCTGGAGGTCCTGGGTTCGAATCAGCCTCCTTGCAAAATAAGCAAGGGGAAGGCTGCCTAGAAATTCCCTTCCCCAGACCCCACAACGTGTGGGAGCTTTCAGCACTGGGTATGCCCTTTTTAATCGATACCAAGGTCAGCCATGTTGTGGGCACTAGAGAAACATAAAGTGCCAACAAAGTACATTACCCTTATCAAGGATACGTACAATAATGTTAGGATAAGTGTGCGCATAAGTGATAGTGAGACTGATGCATTTCCTATCACGGTAGGACTACATCAAGGATCGGCTTTGAGCACATATATCTTTTCCTTGGTGATGGATGAGGTGTGAAAGGATACAAAGGGGATATCCCTTGGTGCATGCTCTTTGCCGATGATGTAGTGCTGGTAGATGAAACTAGGGATGGTGTTGATAAGAAATTAGAGTTATGGAGACAAACCTTAGAGTCCAAGGGGTTTAGAGTTAGTAGGACCAAGACCGAGTATATGAGGTGTGACTTTATTGGTGTTGGTCGTGAAGAGGAAAATGTTAGTCTACAAGGACAAATAGTACCTAGAAGGGACTCTTTGTGATACTTAGGATCAATGTTACAAAGCAATGGCGATACTGATGAGGATGTTTGCCACAGGATCAAGGTAGGGTGGATGAAATGGTAACAAGCCTCTGGAATCCTATGTGATAGGAAGGTCCCACAAAAGCTAAAAGGGAAGTTCTATAGCACGGTGATCAGACCCGCGATGCTTTATGGGGTGGAATGTTGGCCAACTAAACGGCAACATGTCCAACAAATGAGTGTCACAGAGATGCACATGCTACGGTGGATGTGTACCGAGACCGAATAAGGTATAAGGCGATTCGTGATAGGGTAGGGGTGGCGCCGATTGAAGACAAGTTAGTCCAACATCGACTAAGGTGGTTTGGACATATCCAGCGGAGACCTCCAGAAGCACCGGTTAACAGCGGGATTTTAAGAGGTAGAGAAAATATTAGAGGTAGAGGACGACCAAGGTTGACTTGGGAGGAGGCGGTAAAACGAGATTTGAGAGATTGGAATGTATCCAGAGACTTAGCTCATGATAGGACCACGTGGAAAGTAGCAATCATGTGCCAGAATCTTAGTCTTGTTATTTTTATTTTCTTTTTTTTTCCTTGTTGTTCTTATATCTCTTCCTTTACTTCATTGATATATATATATATATATATATATATATATATATATATATATATATATACATGTCTAGCCGACCCCAACATGTTTGGGATAAAGGCTTGGTTGTTGTTGTTGTTGTTGTATATGACGCAGTTAAAATGGAGTGGCAATGGAGTATGGAACTGGAACAGCTAACTATGAAGAATCTTGCTGCCAAGACAACTATAAGTCTCATAATCAATTGCGCGAGGTGACAGGTGTGCAGGATGCCAAAGAGCAAGGATGGAATATTTTTTGTAGTTATACCAAAAGAGCTGTTTATTCTCCACCTAAAAGTCTAACGAGATTGTCCATATCAAAATGAAAATCTGCAGAATGGTACCTTGTTAACTTCTCTTGAGATGATTGCAGGACATATACTGCAAGAATGAAGGACAGAACAAGCCCTGCAAATGCAATGTCTGGTTAGATTCTGAAAATAAGTTAGTCCTTTCACTATATCAGCACAAGTGATATCGCAAATTGTTTGACCAGTAATTCATGGAATAAGAAAGTCCCATTGGTGATAGAATAAGTACATGCAGTACAACGTGACAAAGCAAAGCTAGCTGAATTAGCCAACAAACTCACCAGAACCAAACAGCACATAAAACCCTCCAGCAACATCTATCTCTGACTGCTCCTCCCTGTATAAAAGGATCAATTCAAGAGTAAATAGCTTTCACCAATGTTTTACACAGTATCTCTTTTTGATGAATGTTGCTGTGAAAGACAAAATTTATAGACGTTCATGAAATAGAATTTGTACCATGTATATCTAACAAGAACATATTTTGGCCAAGTCTGTTGATCCCAGAAATTCTTTTTTATGTCAGGATGAACTTCCACATCTGTCCAGTGCACAAAAAATCAGAGCATGAACTGAAAAATTAACCACATATAATGTAATTTTATAAGAAAGTCCCTCCCGTGGAGCACATGTACTACAGGTAGCCATAGCACAGCTTGACCGACAAGCCCAAACTAGGATTGATCTGTTAAGAGAGTCCTAGTATGACACTATTAGAGTCCTAGTAGGGTGCAGCTCCTATGCCGGCACCCCTATCTATGTAACTCCTATGTGTGCAATACTTATCATCCAATTTTATCATGGTATCATCCAATAGAGTCCTACTAGGACTCTCTAACAAGATCTAAGTCAGACACATAATGCCGAATGAATCATGGCCCAATTAACACGTGCGCAATAAGGAAGCTTGAAGATACATCCTTACTCAAACGACCATTGGAGGGCATGGACCTGGAGTACCTCGCAAGGCAATTAGAGGTAGATTTCCATATCCATACCTTATTGTAACCAACTAGGAAATCCTCTCGTGTAACACTAATACCCCAGATATATAAGGCGGCTTAGGGACCCCCCCCCCCTCGATCAGGAAGTCGCATACTCTCTCATTGTGCGACCATCATCATCAATATGATACACGAACCTGTCTAAATCACGGTGTCTTGTGTTACCATCGATCTCTTGGTCTCTCGCCTAAGAGCCTAACCCTATAACTCCCTGCTGGTAATAAACATTGACACTGCTTGGGGTACAAGGAAAAAGGGGAAGAGACAACTACACGTGTAAAGGAGAACATGCATTTTATTATGATGATTGAAGCCTTGAAAGTTATCATACATGTCATATTAAACTTCAAAATATTATCCAAGACCCAAGAATTGTTGTAACGAGACAGTCGATAGTTTTGGATGAAGGAAATCAAGAAGGTTTTCTGAATGCTCTCTAGCATAGGCTGCTTGACCAGTGCAGACTGGCTGATCATAGTAAAAGAACATGTTGAACTTCTTGGTTGTATAAATTTGAGTTTTCAAAATTGGTAACACACAAGATAATGGTAAATCCCTTATCAAATTAGTCATCAAGTGAGAATAATAAATTGTGAGCATAGACAAACTCTCTACACTGATTCACAAAAGTAATAAAATTGTGAGCATAGACAACAAAATGACATACAGTGGTGAGGCATGTCCACAACCTTAGCTGTAACCCCAAGTAGATCATTCCCAGAGTACTTCTGCATGGTTAAAGGGAAACTCCTATGAATACAAGAAGTGAAACATCCATTGGAATCGTGTACTCATACAGTTATGAAAAATGGGTAATATTTCTCACCAGATGGAAATCAATCAGTGGGACTTCAGGGCTTTTACGATTTATAACATAAAGCCAAGGAACATGGAACTTCTCATGTCCAATTTGAAATGTTCTGCATAGTTACGAACAGGTAAGAACACATTTTGAAAGATAATTTCAAAAACAATAACTGCAGGCAAAACATGACAAACTTAGTATTTTTCACCTTGATAAAATATGATCCACTTTAGCCTAAGTATAGCGCACCATATATTATGCACCATATGTAAAACCTACTGCGAGTGACATATTGTAGAACATGCACTTATTAGTGGAATATGACTCATTTTCTCTGTAATCTATCAAGTTCTGCAATATGCAATGTCACAAGAACAATAAACTTCTATTTCTTATAGGAACTTGCACTGCATCATATGAGGGTTATCCAAGACATAGTTATATATCAGAAACTGTTTAATCACATTCACATAGTGATGTTAGGCTAAGCCAGAACTTCATGGATATGGATTACACTTCTCCACATCCTAACAGACCATGAAGTAGAGAATCCTAGCCGCATTCATGGTTAAATTGTTTAATCACAGCACATCTGCAATCATGCATTCATGGTACAACTCAAAAATTATCCATTCATAGAATGTGGTGAACTTGAGACTGACATTTCTAATCCAGCAAACGAGATCTTTTGGAAGAATATAGAAATTGTTGCTTCTTCTGTTACTAGAACTAGTGAACTCGACTGCTCAAAGGTGGCCCTCGTAGAATTAAACAATTCACACAGCCAGGCGAGAATTGTTGGAGACCAGTGTATATACCCAGCTAATGCAATATGATACATTTTCATACTCTAAGTAATCACAAAAGCTATACGATCTTACTCACATTTTGTAGGGATCAGCACCAGTGAACCCGGTTGGCTTTGGGATCGGCATCAGGACCTGCACAAGACACCCAACTAAATCATAAAACCTCCCCACAAGTAAACCTTCAATAGTATCAGATTCTCCAGTTCGAGCAGTTCCAAGAGACACTCACCTCCCTGTTGACCGCGAAGGCCGGGCAGTGGCGGCCCACAACGTCGAACCACACCGACCTCGACTACAAATTGCACAAATAAAACGAAAGGATCAGGTAACTACGACTCAAAACAGACCCAGTATCGCTGTTCTGGAGCAAGGGTTGAGACTGATTGGATTACGCCGTGGTACTGGCCGGAGCGGAGCATGGGGACGATGTCGCCAGGGCGATAGGCGGCGGCGAGGGGCGCGAGAGACGACCCGAGCAGAAGGAGGGAGAGGACCGAAAGGAGGCGGCGAGGGACGGCGGGAGTGCTCCGGCGGGCGGCCATGGTGGTGACGCTGCGGTAGCCGGAGTTGGGAGAGGGGCACGAATGGAGGTGCCTTGTCTTGGAGCATCAGATCTGGAGATGCTTCATGGGCTTCGACTAATCGTGGCCCGTTTGTCAGCCCAATGATCTTAAGAAAAAAACGGGCCTTCGGAAAAAAAAAACAGAATAGTGCCTGCCATTGCCTCGAAAAAAAAAAGAGAGAATTGTCCCTGTGGTACTAAAGAGAGCAAAAAAAATCATATCATAACTCCGCCCCTTAATACGAAACGGAAGGGATAACATGTCAATGTTTTTTATTTTATTTTTTACATTTTTGTTGGTATTTTACTATGATATATTTTTATCTTCTGATAGAATATTCTCATAAGCCACAAAGGTTAAATCTGGTGGGTTGTTATCATCCATTCCATCATAGCAAGCTTTTCCATCTATACCAGAGATGCTGAAGTATATACTAATGTGGAGCATATTCTATATTCTATCATTGCATTGACTTTTTAAAAAAGGAAAAGAAATTCTCACAATCGACATACAAGAATGTTGATGTTACAGGTGTCTTAATAACCATGTCGACATCCAAAAACAATGACTTACCAAAGGAACTTCCCTATCCCATAGACATGTGCAAAATTGAGGCAAAAAGAATTTATTGCAACTAGTTAACTTTATCTCAGCTGTTTACTACAATTAAGAGATGCTTTGTCTTTTAGTATCTCTAGAAAAAACAACAAAAAAAACCAACTATCTACAATCCACTATGTTAGGTTCTCACTCACTTAGGATCAATGCTAAGAACATCTAATCGGTGAAACTGATACTTAATCAATCTGTAACATAATCATTTGGTCTAATCTAACTATCAAACATGTGAAACAGATTATAGCACTTAGGAGTAAACCACATTAGGAGGTTTAGATATAGATTACCTTCGCTGGATCCACTTGAAGCCATATGGCTCAAATGGATGGTCGTAGAAGTAGAGTTTGGCGCGGTGGCGGTGAGTGCTGGTACGGCCTTCCCCTCACTCCGCGGCTGATTAGATCGGGTCTAGGTTTTTGGGAGAGATTGAGCTCCTAATCAACTTGTGTAAACGGAGCCCCGGCCTCTCCCCTCTTTTTAATGTTGCGCGTGTGAGAGGGGGCCGCACCGTAACAGAAACGGTTGTGCCTCCGATCAGGGCGCGTGAAGGAGAAAGACTCGGAGGGGGGAGACGTGGTTGTTGCCCACGTCACCCCCCCCCCCCTGAGATCATATCGGCTAACATTCTCCCCCTTGATCTCAGGACCTTAGCTAATTGTCTTATTTTCTAAATTTAATCTTACACATATTTCCTTTGCTTTGACATAAAGGGCACGACGCATCAAAACAACCATTTACGCACTGTTCGACTCGACAACCACGATAGATCTCACAATTAGAAAGGCCCCTTGGGATCCAGGATATTGTCACAGGGTCTCCCTTAAACCCATGTCGGGTACATGTTCTCTGAACACGTTGGGTGGGAGGCCCTTAGTTAGCGGATTCGCAAGCATTTGCTTAGTACTAATATGCTCGAGACTGATAGTATGATCCTGGATTTTCTCTTTCACAACATAGTACTTAATGTCGATGTGTTTGGCAGCACCACTCGACTTGTTGTTGTGAGAGTACATAACTGCTGGCTGATTATCGCAGTATAACTTAAGTGGTTCATGGATGTTGTCGACCACTTTAAGACCGAAAACAAATTTCTTAAGCCAAGATGCATGTCCGGTGGCCTCATAACAAGCAACAAATTCAGCATACATTATGGACGATGTAGTGATTGCTTGTTTGGAGCTTTTCCACGATATAGCTCCATTCACGAGGGTGAATATATAACCTGATGTGGATTTCTTAGTATCCACACAACTCGCGTAACCTGAATCTGAATAGCCCACTATTTCTAGTGACTCAGTCTTGCTATATGTCAGCATGAGGTGCTTAGTGCCCTGTATATATCTTAATGTCTTCTTAACAGCTTTCCAGTAGTCTAATCCTAGATTACTTTGGTATGTGCCAAGCATCCCGGTCACAAAAGCTAAGTCAGGGCGTGTACAAACTTGAGCATACATCAAGCTTCCGACAGCAGAAGCATAAGGAATTCCTTTCATCTGATCCACCTCATATTGATTCTTAGGTGATTGAGTATTCGAAAATCTATCGCCTTTAACTATTGGAGCAGGCGAGGGCTTGCTAGCATGCCTACCGTACTTTCTAAGTACGTTTTCTAAGTATGCCTTCTGAGATAGTCCTAAAACCCCCTTAACACGATCTCGGTGTATTTCGACCCCTAAGATATAGGTCGCTTCACCTAGATCTTTCATATCAAAGTTCGAGGACAAAAACTTCTTAGTTTATAAGAGTAGGTTGACATCACTGCTTGCTAATAGTATGTCATCCACATAAAGAACTAGGAAAATGAACTTTCCATTCTTAAACTTAGCATCAATGCAGTTATCCTCCTCATTCTCCTTAAATCCAATCTTTCTAATGATTTCATCGAACTTGAGATACCATTGTCTTGAAGCTTGCTTAAGACCATAAATGGACTTCCTCAAGTGACATCCCATATGTTCCTTACCCTTAACGACAAAACCCTTCGGTTGTGTCATATAGACGTCCTCATATAAATCCCCATTAAGGAACGTCGTCTTTACATCCATTTGGTGCAATTCTAAGTCATAATGCGCTACTAATGCCATGATGATTCGAAAAGAATGCTTAGAAGACACGGGAGAGAAGGTCTCATTATAATCAATACCTCCCGCTGAGTGAATCCCTTAGCTACAAGTCTGGCTTTATACTTTTTGATCTTCTCTTTGGAATCACGCTTAATCTTGTAGACCCACTTACAGCCTATTGTTTTGGCTCCTTTAGGAATCTCTACTAAGTCACATACCTTGTTGGCACTCATGGAACTCATTTCATATTCCATGGCCTTACGCCATTCAGATGACTGAGGTCTTCCCATGGCTTCTTCGTAAGAGGCGGGATCATCCTCTATCTTAATCTCTTCACTCAAGTAGACCTGATAATCGTCCGGAATGGCCGATCGTCTTACTCTTTGTGATCTTCTTAATTGAGCATCATCTGAGGGTGGAGTATGTTGTTGAATCTCATCTTGTTCGACCATATGCTCAACAGGCTGAGGAGGTGGAACCTCACTCAAGTCCGTTGCGGCCGACGGAGGTGCAACAACAGGTGTTGTGTCACCAGTGGATGGTACCGGTGGCACAACAACAACAGGTAGAGTGAAATACGACTCTTGAGTCATTGGAGCGGGTAAACTAGTCTGTTCCTATTCAAGGTCTATTTCTCGCCGTACCGTGTTGCCCCTGATCATAGCGTCTTCTAAGAATACGGCATGTCATGTTTCTATAAATTTAGTATGCCGATCTGGACAATAGAATCTAAAACCCTTACTTTTCTCAGGATAGCCAATGAAATGGCAACTAACAGATCTAGATTCTAGTTTGCTAATGTTTGGGTTAAATATTTTAGCCTCAGCTGGACAACCCCAAATATGAAAATAGTTTAATGAGGGCTTACGACCCGTCCACATCTCATACGGCGTCTGAGATGCTGACTTAGTGGGAACCCGATTAAGCACATGAATGGCGGTCTTTAACGCCTCCATCCATAGGCTAACCGGTAACGTAGAATAACTTAGCATGCTCCTTACCATGTCCATAAGCGTACGGTTTCTACGTTCTGCAACACCGTTCTGCTGAGGTTCACCCGGTGTAGAATACTGAGCGACTATGCCGTGTTCCTGTAGAAATCTTGCAAAGGGTCCAGGAACCTGACCATATGGGGTATGCCGACCGTAGTACTCACCTCCACGATCGGATCTTACTACCTTAATCTTAACATTGTGCTGATTTTCTACTTCAGCCTTAAATATTTTAAACTTATCCAATGCTTCGGATCGCTCCTTGACTGGATAAATGTAACCATAACAAGTGTAATCATCTGTGAATGTTATGAATGAATCATATCCGTCTACAGAGATTACGGGAAACGGACCACAAATGTCCGTGTGAATAATTTCTAAAATACCCGTGTTGCGTATAGCGTTCTTCTTAATAGTCTTAACAAATTTTCCTTTAATGAAATCAATGGATTCTTCTCAATCTGAAAAGTCTAAGTGAGGTAAGATCGATTGAGATACTAAGCGTTCGATCCTCCCCCTCGAAATATGGCATAAGCGACAGTGCCATAATTTCGACGATGTTTCGAAATTGATTCTTTTGCGCTTATTTCTTCCTATGTCATTATTAGTGGGAATTTGATCATTACTTAAAGTATTCACATTATCATGGATGGATAACAAATAAAGTATGTATTGTCTGAAGACAAGACCCACAATCTTATTATTCAAACTAATAGAGCATTTGTCTTCGCTAAAATGGCATACAAATCCACAATCATCCAAACATGAGACTGATATCAAATTTCTTTCTAAACTAGAAACATAAAGAACATCATCAAGCCTAAGTACAAAACCACTACTAAGTCTTAGAGGATAAGTCCCAATGGCTTCAACCTCAGCTTCATGGCCATCAGCGACTTTGATGGTCCTTTCCCCCTTCTTATAGTCCTCATCGTACTTAATCCATGTATAGAGTTACAAACGTGCACAGTTGCACCTGAGTCAATCCATCAAGTAGATCGTGAATAAGCTAAATACAGAGACTCATTTACTAAAGTAATAACATCCTTACCATTCTTGGCACACCACTTGACAAAACCAAAGCAGTCCTTCTGGCGATGTCTAAAATCTTTGCAAAACTTGCACTAATCTGCCTTTAGTTTAGGACCAGAGGACCGAGGAGCTGTCACTTTGCCCCTAAAGGAGGAGCCATGTACTTTAAATGATGGTGGTTTAGAAAAATAGGTCTTTCCCTTTCCTTTTCCCTTACCCTTACCTTTGGCTAAGTTGATAGATTCTCCACCCTTACCTTTTATGCGTTCCTCCTCCTGAACGCACATAGCCATGACCTTTTATAAAGTCCACCTATCTTCCTTAGAGTTGTAATTGATTACAAAAGCCTCAAAGTCCTTGGGCAAAGACATGAAGATGAAATGTACAAGCATCTCATCAGGCATGGCTAGGTTAAGAGTTTTGAGGTTTGCATTCAAATTACTCATTAACAAGTCTCTTGAGAAGGGTGCTTGCCAATGTTTTAGTGGAGCCTGTATACTGGCTTTTGACCTTGGCAAGGTACTCAGTAGCCAGGTCACAGTCAGGGATAGCTCCTCTTATGGATTCAGAGATGGTGGTCTTAATGACCATGAGACATTTTCTGTTGGATTCATCCCAAGCCTCAAGGTCCTCAGCATAATTTTATTTAAGCTTAATGTACTCCTCTTTTCTTAGTGTAAATTCCTCATTTGTTTCCTCATTATGGGCAAAAGGAACAGGAGGATCAACTGGACGATTCTTTCTAAGGCATAGATCAAGGTTTGCAATCGCTAAGTTCATTCTTAGTCTCTCATTCCATGTCCCATAGTTATGACCCGTCAGGGTCTCTATGGAGGCAATAAGACTTACCACATTGGAGGCACCTTAATAAAACAAATGTAGGGGTTAGGAAAACAGCTAAAATAAATATTTTATTCAGCACATGCTTAAAATAACACTCAAAATGATCAGAAATGGCTTAAAATGTTTTTCACGTTGGTTACTCAACAAAACCATTTCACTTAAACAATATGGAAATATTTCACGTTGGTTACTCTAAATTCCATGAACATGTCAAAACAAATTACAAATTTTCCTGAAATTGAACTTAAGCATGGCAAAATTAAATTTTCACATTGGTTACTCATTTAATTTCCATGCAAAATATACACAAACTTAAAATTTTAGCAAATTTAAATTTTCACGTTGGTTACTTATTTAAATTCACTAAATAACAGTGAAAGCTTAATTAACTTAATTTCTTAAATTTCTAAAATTAATTGCAAAAATACTCAATAGCAATTAATTGAATTAAATAACTGAGAAAATATACTTAAAACAATAATTACCAGAAAATTACAGAAAATATGCACTCGAAAATTGACACAATCATTACACAAAATCTCTTAAATTTTCCCAGCTATTTAATTAATTTTCTAATCATTTTCTTAATTTCTGAAATTAATTTTCCATTTTAAACATATTCTAAAAATGAAAAAAATACCTAAATAGCTAACTGGGCCTAACCCTTTTAGCCCACTGACTAAAGTGGCCCAGCCCAAAGGAAAATAAAATCTGGAAAAATGAAAAGGGCAGCCCAGCTGGCCCATAACACCCTCCCGCATGGGCTCCGGGCCCATCTAGCCAACGCGGCGGGCCGCGCGC
The DNA here is from genome assembly GCA_030760725.1 of Neostapfia colusana. Taxonomy (NCBI): domain Eukaryota; kingdom Viridiplantae; phylum Streptophyta; class Magnoliopsida; order Poales; family Poaceae; genus Neostapfia; species Neostapfia colusana. The sequence continues at coordinate 1,849,160 of JASWHV010000005.1, read as the reverse complement.
GCTAAGGGCCGTCGGATCCAGATCCGACGGCCAGTATTATCCGGCGCTTTATAACGTAAATGAATCTCGACCGTTCGTCTGCGATCGGACGGCTCAGCGCGGAGATCGGGGGTATTTAAGCCGGCGAGCGGCGCGCGCTAACCCTAATCCCCATTTTCTCTTCTCTCTTCTCTCTCTTCACTCCGAGCGACGGCGAGGCCGAGTGAGGCGGAGCGTGCTCCGGCGCGCCGCTCCGCTCGCCGGCGAGCGAGTCCGCCGGCGAGGTGGCTCGTCGCCGGCGGGGAAGTCCGGTCAGCTAGGGTTGAAACCCTAACGCCGGCGAGACAGTTCCGGTCGTGCGGGACTTCCGGCGCCGCCGCACCCTCGTCGGTGCGGCGGTTGGTCGTTGAAGGAAACCGTCGCGCGCCGGATTTGTGCCGGATCTGACCGTCGCGGGGACTTCCGGCGCCGCCGCACCCTCGTCGGTGCGGTCGGTTGGCCGTTGAAGGAAACCCGCGGCTAGGGTTAGGGTTCCCACCCTTAACCCTAGGCCGACGTGTTCTGAGGGTGGCGGCCCGAAGACCTTCGGCGAAAATGCAGCGGCGCCTCCCTCAGAAAAGAACAGGAGGCGGCGCGCCTAAGGCCAAGGTATGCAGATCCCCTTGTTTTCCTTTCGTTCAATTCGGTTTTTGCCTTTCTTGTTTTTGGATTCTCAATCGTGCTTTGAACCGAAGCTGATTTGCTCCTCTCCTTCTAATTTCTTGGCTAGTTGGCTTAATTAGGGCTAAATTTGACTAACAAAAACTAGATCTTAATTAAAACATGATTAGAAAACCATCTAATTCTTAATTTAAATTAAATTACCGAGTTAGTGTTCATTAGCACGGCTCTGATGCCATTGTTAGGTTCTGACTCACTTAGGATCAATGCTAAGAACATCTAATCGGTGAAACTGAGACTTAATCAATCTGTAACATAATTATTTGGTCTAATCTAACTATCAAATATGTGAAACAGATTATAGCACTTAGGAATAAAACACATTAGGAGGTTTAGATATAGATTACCTTCGCTGGATCCACTTGAAGCCATAAGGGCTCAAATGAATGGTCGTAGAAGTAGAGTTTGACGCGGTGGCGGTGAGTGCTGGTACAGCCTTCCCCTCACTCTGCGACTTATTAGATCGGGTCTAGGTTTTGAGGAGAGATTAAGCTCCTAATCAACTTGTGTAAACGGAGCCCCGACCTCTCCCCGCTTTTTAATGTTGCGCGTGTGAGAGGGGGCCGCACCGTAACAGAAACGGTTGCGCCCCCGATTAGGGCGCGTGAAGGAGAAAGACTCGGAGGGGGGGCGTGGTTGTTGCCCACGTCACCCCCCCTAGATCATATCGGCTAACACACTAAAGTTCAGTCTCAAGTTTTATGGTATTCATTTTAGGGATTTAACTTCTCTTCAAAGAATATATCCACTTAACTCTATGGTTCCAATATTAACATAGCCTTTCATGATACAGAGTTAATGAATATCTAAGATACTGATATTTCTGATTTGGATTGATAAACAATGAGAAAGTACCAAGAAAGAAATAAGTTTCAGCAAAAAGAGGGGAAAATATATCCTTCTTTCCAACATTTATCGGCCAGAAAAAATAAATACCTATACGGATGAGACAAAAGCAAAACTGAAAAACTTCTAAAAATAAAACCCCTCCACTGCCACCCCTCTCTCCCCCTCCTCTTTCCCCTTCCCATCCCATGGAGTCGTGTAGCTTCCGCATCGCGGCCTCTCCGTCTCCCTTCCCCTCCGCGCCCTCCTCCTCCTGCTCCCCTCGCGCCCCGTGCCCCAGCATCCGGTTTCCAGTGGGCGGCTTCCCCTCCTCTGCCTGTATGACGGTTTTTCTTCGATTCTTTTTCCTGATTTGTTTTCGGAAATGTTTCCGCGCAGAGGCCAAGGAACGGGAGGCGGCTTGGCGTGCGGAGGAGGGCGTCTGACTTCGATGCCTTCCCGCCGCTTCCAGGAAAGGTCTTCGTTGACGAGGTAGGTTCTGTTTTTTTCCTTTGCCCCTATTTTGAGTTCCTGGATAAGGTAGCATTTTCTTGGGTAGCAGTTTGTTTGGTTCGAGAGTCTCGACTTGTTTTCGGTACAATGAATGTGCAATTAGTTGGGGCAGTCCGGTTGGTGTAGCCCTGTGGCTCCGTGCAGGTCGGGGTTAACCAGAATGGTTGATGTGCTATGCTACATCTGTTCTGAAAATTAATGCCATCGTTTTGTTACTTGGCTAATCATTTATGTGTTCTAATTAGTCAGTTAATGGTTGACGGGTTCTATCAGGGTCGAAATGGATGCTAACTAGCTTTGACTACTCAAGGGGATGAACACCGACCAGTTTGCTTTTTTCTTAAGCTCCTTTTTAGTTGTGTTGGATTGTTATTCACCTTAGTTGGACTGGTAACATCCTATGAAAACTGACACCGTCTAAAGCATCCATAAAAGTACTTTTTTTGAAACAGAAGTACTGCTTTCTTTTGGGTATATGAATTATCTACATTTTATTTAGCTTATATAGATGTGCTTTTAATGTGTTGGGTTTAAATAGGAAATTGGAGCTGAATATGGGGAAGGCTTTGAAACATTTCGGATGGATGGACCACTCAAGGTTGATGTGGTAAGTATATATCACTAGAAACTGGATGCCATACAAGATTAGACTTATATTTGGCGCCTAATACCACCTGTTTATTATAATTGTTTACACAATGTTCAGAATTATCTGAATGAAAAATTGCAAGAGTGCTTCCTTCAAAGGATAAGGCATGCTATGAAGCCTGATGAGGCGTTTGGTCTGATTTTCTCATGGGACAATGTCATTGTGAGTTCTTTTTTGGTGCTAGTGTATTATTCTGTAATGTTAAGTGCTCTAAATTGCATTATGGCTTTCTTAGACTTTGTTGATTAAAACTACACTTCAATGATAATGACGTGAGTCTAACTTGCACTGAATATTTAGGGTTTATCTTGCTTGGTACGTGTTGTTTGCAGTTTCTTTTGTGCATGCATGTTTTTGTCATTGATTGACTGGCATCTAATGTCCTTTTCTGGCCTCTTAGGCTGATACAGATTCGCTAAAGTTGGATGCTTGGAAACAGCTTGCGTTGGAGGAAGGTGGGTTTAGAAACAAAGTCATGTCTGTTTCTAATTTTGTCCACGGGGCTGCCGGGATTGTTTTTCCTGCTTGTAATTTTATGTCTGCATTTTTGTAATCTCTGTATCAATATCCATAAAATTCAACATGTTAAGCGTATAAGAACATTGGAACTTATCATTATTTTAGACTGAAATGTTCAGGGGGGGGCACCTCGTTAAAAACATGGTTTAGTTGTTCATATTTTATAGTTTATATGTGATTTCTCATGTCATAACAAGGGTTTTTGCTAGTTGCTATGCTATGAACCCATTTCTTTTTGACGAATTATTGCATCAGAAGTCAGTTTCTTGTATCATAAAAATTTGAGGCAATATCTCACTCATATTTCAAGTGGGGGTGGTCATCCTCCATGGTTTTTTGGCTGTACCCTGCAGTTCTATTGCAACAGGCTAGTTGCCTGCTCTTCTCACTGTGGCTCTTGCTCAATGTTGGCTGAAGGAATAATAATTTAGTTAATGAAGTTATACTTAGCCTATGTTGTAATGACATAGCCGGTCCCAAGCCCGGGTAAAGGAGGAGGGGGTTGTGATAGGCTTGGCGAGCCAACAACTTACACTTAGCCATTCTTATGGAAATGAAACCCAATAGAAATTCGTTGGGGCGTAACCCTCTTAGCGACGCGCCATATCGGAACCCGGGTATGGTGTTAAGTGGGCAAGGGCCGGGTCGCCACCGCCTTAGTGGCGCGCCATATCGGAACCCGGATATGGTGTTAAATGAGCAAGGGTCGGATCGCCACCACCTTAGTGGCGCGCTACATCATCGCCCGGATGTAGTGATAAGTGAGCAAGGGTCTTTGCATCTTACTCGACGAGTGCAAAGCGTAAGGAAGCTAGCCGAGGAACATAGATTTCGGGTGGGTAGTTGGAATGTAGGATCCTTGACGGGGAAGCTACGTGAGTTAGTAGATGTTGCCATTAGGAGACTAGTAAATATCCTTTGTGTACAAGAGACTAGATGGGCGGGTCAAAAGGCGGGAGAAGTCGAGAATACCGGTTTCAAGCCTTGGTATTCTGGTTCGGCTGGGACTAGGAATGGCGTAGGTGTTCTAATAGATAAGAGTCTTAAGGATGGAGTAGTGGATGTTCGAAGACGAGGGGATAGGATCATCTTAATCAAGATAGTAATTGGGGACATTGTCTTGAACGTCATTAGTGCTTATGCCCCACAAGTTGGGCTCAACATGAGTGCTAAGAGGCAATTTTGGGAGGAATTGGAGGATATGGTTAGTAGTGTACCGATTACCGAGAAACTCCTCATAGGGGGAGATCTCAATGGTCATGTGGGTGCAACTAATCTAGGATTTGAGGGAGTACATGGAGGTTTTGGATGCGACGATAGAAATCAAGAGGGTAAGGACATCCTAGACTTTGTCGTAGCCTATGATCTGTTTATAGCTAACACCCTCTTTACGAAGAGGCAATCTCACCTAGTGACCTTTAGTAGTGCCCAACACTCTAGCCAGATTGACTTTGTCCTCACTAGGAGAAAGGATAGACGGGAGTGTCTAGATTGTAAGGTGATCCTGGGGGAGTGTGTTGTGACACAACATAAGCTTGTGGTAGCTGACTTTCGCTTCCATACATGCTCTTTGCGGGACAAAGGTGTCAAAATCACAAGAACAAAGTGGTGGAAGTTGAAGGGAAAATCACAAGAATCCTTTAAAAATAGGGTGATCACAGAAGGACCCTGGGCAGAAAATGGAGATGCAGATAGTATGTGGATGAAGATGGCAACTTGCATTAGGAAGGTAGCTAGTGAGGTGTTCGGTGTGACAAAGGGAAAGAAACTTGTAGATAAAGACACTTGGTGGTGGAATGAGGATGTACAAAAGTCCATTAAGGAGAAGGAGTGTTACAAGAGTTGGCATAATGATAGAAGCGCAAGCAACATGCTTAAGTACAAAGAGGCTAAGAAGAATGCAAAGCGGGCTGTGAGTAAGGCAAGAGGACAGGCCTATGATAAGTTATATGAGAGACTAGAGACAAAAGAAGGTGAAAAGGACATATACAAGGTAGCAAAAATCCGCGAGAGAAAGATGAGAGATCTCAATCAAGTTAAATGCATCAAAGATGAGACTGACCGCATTCTAGTGAAGGATGAAGAGATTAAGAATAGATGGCGTGATTACTTTAATGGGCTATTCAATGATGGGAATGGGAGCACTATGGTTGAGTTGGATGACTCCTTTGATGACTCCAACAGGCGGTTCGTGCGGAGGATACAAGAGTTTGAGGTTAAGGAGGCCTTAAAAAGGATGAAAGGAGGAAAGGCCCTCGGCCCTGACGATGTCCCTATTGAGGTGTGGAGATGTCTTGGGGATGTGGCAATAGTATGGCTCATAAAGCTATTCAACCACATTTTTCGGTCAAACAAGATGCCTGAAGAATGGAGAAAAAATATATTAGTACCTATCTTCAAAAATAAAGGAGATATTCAAAGTTATACTAATTATCGAGGCATTAAGCTTATGAGTCATACTATGAATCTTTGGGAGAGAGTGATTGAACACCGCCTGAGGAAAGTGACCAATGTCACTAAAAACCAGTTTGGTTTTATGCCTGGGAGGTCTACAATGGAGGCGATTTTCTTGCTTCGTCAGCTTATGGAGAGATATAGGGAGCAGAAGAAGGACTTGCATATAGTGTTCATCGACTTGGAGAAGGCGTACGACAAGATACCAAGGTCAGTCATGTGGTGGGCACTAGAGAAACATAAAGTGCCAACAAAGTACATTACCCTTATCAAGGATATGTACAATAATGTTAGGACAAGTGTGCGCGTAAGTGATAGTGAGACTGATGCATTTCCTATCACGGTAGGACTACATCAAGGATCAGCTTTGAGCCCATGCATCTTTTCCTTGGTGATGGATGAGGTCTCGAAGGATATACAAGGGGATATCCCTTGGTGCATGCTCTTTGCTGATGATGTAGTGCTGGTAGATGGAACTAGAGATGGTGTTGATAAGAAATTAGAGTTATGGAGACAAACCTTAGAGTCCAAGGGGTTTCGATTTAGTAGGACCAAAACCGAGTATATGAGGTGTGACTTTAGTGATGTTGGTCGTGAAGAGGGAAATGTTAGTCTACAAGGACAAATAGTACCTAGAAAGGACTCTTTCCGATACTTAGGATCAATGTTACAAAGCAATGACGATATTGATGAGGATGTTTGCCACAGGATCAAGGTAGGGTGGATGAAATGGCGACAAGCCTCTGGAATCCTATGTGATAGGAAAGTCCCACAAAAGCTAAAAGGGAAGTTCTATAGTACGGTGATCAGACCCGCGATGCTCTATGGGGCGGAATGTTGGCCAACTAAACGGCAACATGTCCAACAAATGAGTGTCGCAGAGATGCGCATGCTACGGTGGATGTGCGGGCACATGAGAAGAGATCGAATAAGGAATGAGGTGATTCGAGATAAGGTAGGGATGGCGCCGATTGAAGAGAAGTTAGTCCAACATTGACTTAGGTGGTTTGGACATATCCAACGGAGACATCCAGAAGCACCGGTTAACAGTGGGATTTTAAGAGGTAGATAAAATATTAGGAGGGGTAGAGGACGACCAAGGTTGACCTGGGAGGAGGCGGTAAAACGAGATTTGAGAGATTGGAATGTATCCAGAGACTTAGCTCATGATAGGACCACATGGAAAGTAGCAATCCATGTGCCAGAATCGTAGTCTTGTTTTTTTCTTTTTTCTTTTCTTTCTTTTCTTTTTTTTTTCTTTTTTCTTTTCTCTTTTTATTTTTTCTTTTTTTTCTTTTTTCCTTGTTCTTATAACTCTTCCTCTCTTTTACTTCATTGATATTGGGTTTCATGTCTAGCCGACCCCAACGGGCTTGGGATAAAGGCTTGGTTGTTGTTGTTGTTGAATGAAGTTATACCATGTCTATTAGCACTTTATTCCCTTATGTGTGTTAATGTGACCGTAGCTTTATCGTTTACATATATTGTTGCAGACTTACTGTACTAGGTGAACTTCTAATCTGCTTTTGTAGTTGTGTTGATCTCAATGTTTGATGATGCTACCTTGGTATACTAATGTCTTGTCTTGTTCAGGAAAGGATATCCCAAGTGCCACTCATGTCAAAAAGAGTATTCTACATGGTGCTGCTGACCATGTTCTTAGAAAGGTATGAATTTATTGCATAATTCCCAATACTGCATCATTGCTCATGTCACCATGCTAAAGTATCTCAGCAGAAAACAGAAGAAAAGATGGAAAAAATGCAGTTTTCACCAGCTATATCCTTATTTTGTTTTTCATTGATATTGGGTTTCATGTCTAGCCGACCCCAACATGCTTGGGATAAAGGCTTTGTTGTTGTTGTTGTTGTTGTCAGATTCAACTTAATCATGTGCCTATCCAGGTTTTGCATTGGGCAAAAGAGGAAGATCGAATGGAGAAATTGAAGTCACGCCTGATAGAGTTGTACTATGAAAACCTCTTCAAAGTAATTTCTTCCATAGTTCCATTGTTCTATATTAAATATGTGGTTGATATGTAATCTGATCACGGTTAGCTAACTGTTTGTTTCATTCAGCTTGATACACCAGTAAAAGGATTGAGAGAATGGTTGGATGCTGTTCAGACAGCAGGGATCCCTTGTGCTGTTGCATCGTCCCTGGATAGGAGATGCATGGTTGAAGCTTTGGATCGGATGGCGCTCAGTAAATATTTCAAGGTCCTTTAATCCATCCTTTCACCTTCCTATGGTTTACTGAAACATTATTGGCTGAAAAGCATACTGCTCAGCACGTCTGTTCAGATGATGTCCATTACTCACATCTCTCATCTTTTGCAGGCAATTGTGACTGATGAAGATGATATGGAATCTATAGCGCATAGGTTTCTGTCAGCTGCTATGAAGGCATGTTTCTGCTTGTCATTGATTCTGTTGTGCTATATAACCTGCTCATATTTGTTAATTTTTTCCTTGGCAGTTGGACCGCAAGCCCTCAAAGTGTGTGGTGTTTGAGGATGACCCAAGAGGGGTCACAGCTGCTCACAACTGTACTATGATGGCAGTTGCACTGATTGGTGCTCATCCGGCGTACGCTTCTGCTCTCCCAAGCTCGTCACTCTGTTTCTCTGAGATCTTTTACCGACCACACTTTTCTGATTGGCTGCAGGTATGAATTGGTACAGGCCGACCTCGCCGTCGCAAAGTACAGTGAGCTCTCAGTGATCAACCTTAGAAGGCTGTTTGCAAACAAGGGCATAAGTTTCATGGACATGCAGAAGCAGATAATTGAGAAGTCACCTCCCAAAAGGAGGCTGACAGTCGACACCATCTTCTGATCGATTTATTTTTTCTTTATGTCCCCGCTTGTTATCGAATAGCCCAGCCACCTTGGCACTGCGCGGTGGCGTTGTACATAAGATAGTGGTGACAATAGTTGATGCCTCGTTTTGAATGTGGTAGCTGTGTCGAGGTAACATGATAGAACTGATGCAACAATACTGCCGTTGTTGCAAGCTGACACTATCTCCAATTTATTCGTGAATCATGATCGATCTAGTTATAGAATAAGAGATGCGTATGCCAAAAGATGAACCTTGCCTCACATTATATATCTGCATCGTGTTCCTGAAATGAACATTTTGCATCCACGCTCTCACCGGCATCCCACTGCGCTCCGGCAAGACGATTGTGCCAACCGCTCCTTCCTGATGGCACAGCGTTGTTGGCCTGTGTAATTGTCGCCGTAGACGCACGCGACTACCTCGCGGGCGGAGCGACGTGATCGCCTCGGGGTTCTTGGAAGGAAAATGACGTTCCTAACGCATTACTATTAGTGACACTGCTGGAGCATGAACATGCAAAGGCGACATGGAACAGCACCTTGTGCCCAGACTCGGTGTACTCAGAACAATGGCAAGTGATGATCCTAGCTCTCTTGCTGGCCATGTCCCAACTGATGATGAAGCCAGTATTGTACGCGTTGAAATCTTGCACGTCTTCAAAAGCAATGCACACACACGCAGAGTAGGCATCATTAGCAAGGAATCAGCACGGAGACACACAAAATCATGTGAATCAGATAGCTCCCATCTATTACCAGGAGCGATCGTAAAAACAGTTAGGTGAAGATAGTTTACAGTATTTTTGCAGTATTCATTTCGTTGGCAATGAGATGGAGAGCGAACCATCGAGTTCCAGGACTCATCAGTACCTCCCTATGGGATGCTGAATTCTATCCAAAATTGAAGAACCTGGAAATGCAAGCTTCAACATAGCGGTAAAAACACTAGCACAGCCTGCAACACTTCAAAAAAAACATACGGCAGAGATTAACGTCTAGACTAATTCAAAAGGTACTTCAGATGCTATCTTGCAATACAGTGTGGAAAAGTTCCCCACTTCGCACAAAAACAGGCATGCAGCTCATCAGATAAAACAAGCGACCAATCCAAAGGCAGAATAAAGAGCGCACTCCAATCAACACATCAGCGATGCTTCCTACTGGACCAACAGTCCATTCCCTTGCAAGGTTTCATCAATATTCAGCAGGCGAGATAACGTCATCAATCTTGAGGATCATCTTCACCACCTGCGTCGCAAGCAAGATTTGCTGCTGCTTGCCAATCAGAGTCTCGAAGACGCTCTGTTCCTTCATGTCATTGGTGCCAACGTCGTTGCAGTCTATGCCGCAGTGGGGATTGTTGTCCTGTAAATGAGTTCATTATTTGTAATCAGTAATCGTGTAATCAAGGGAACAATAACACTTAGTAATACTACAACTAGGTTAAGATCACAACACGCTAAGCAAGCAAGTTGAGGTTTCGGATTATATGGATGTGAACTTATCAGTAGTGATACATGAACTCAATTTTAGTAATAAGCCCAAAAGACCTAGACGTTCACAAGATCCATGGAGTCCTTGCATAGCAAGAAGCCACAGCTGCTAAAATAACAGATTTGGAAAGAAGGGCATAAGCAGGTTCAATACCATGACTTGTTGAGCTTTTACCGCGGTCAATGTATCAATAGGTGACAAACCGCTGTTTTCAGCCAAGGCTAGTGGAACAGCATCCAATGCATCAGCAAATGACCTGATTGCATACTGCCAGACAAAAACACGATAAGAAAAGGATATTACATCCTTTTTGTACCTAAATTGCTCTAAACTCGACAAATACCTGCTCAACTCCAGGGTGCCGGTCTGCAGCAGTCTCAACAGCAATTGAACAGGCTATCTCAGCTGAACCACCACCATACACAATTGAATTATTGCGTATCAGATTCCTTGCTACACAAAGAGCATCATGAAGACTACGCTTGGTCTCCTCAATCATCATTTTATTACCTGTACAGTAGCAGATTGTTTCATCAGAGAATCTGAAATCTTAAAATATCCTTCAGCATAGTTGATGCATGAAATGAACCATTTCTGGTTCAGAAAATACTAAATATGTAACTACAGCCATCAATTTTCAATGTAAATGAATTGTTTAGCTTTAGTATTCAGCTAGCGGATGCATTTGCTGCTTCCAAGGTGGCATTATTGCAATTCGAGGTACAACAATAAACCGTTATAACTTGACTTTGATTTGTGACAATTACCAGTCCGTCACTAACCCTAATGTACATAAGAACTCATACAAATGTTTTACATTTGTTATCTTCCAATAAATGAAGGGAGTGTAGCCCGTGCTGAAAGCTCTCACACGTTGTGGGGTCTGGGGAAGAGAATTTCTAGTCAGCCTTGCTTTGCAAGGAGGTTGATTCGAACCCAGGACCTCCAGAACACAAGTGAAGAGACTCTACCACTGCATCAGGTCCACCCTTCTTCCAACAAATGAACTGTGCATAATATGTTACACTGCACCAAGTTTTCTACAAATCTGGAATTCTGAAGGATTATAAACCAGCAGTTATTTAAACAAGTTATTAATTAGAATAGGGAAAAACACCACAGTTAACACTGACAATAGATACACAGTCACTTCCACTTTATAAGAGATGGCACAAACTGTTGAGCGTCTTCAACTCAGATGAATGCAATACATGCTCTATCAAAGGATGTATCCTATGTATACGATAACATGGAAGACGAAATTGACTGTACACAGTAGAACTTACCACCACGAATGAAAATGGTTACGGCTCTAGAGTTGGCACACTTCTCAATGTAGAGCATCCGGTCCTTTGTCGTACCGAACGACTTCTCCCTGACCAGTCCAGCCTATTGAAGCAAAACAAGCGAAGAGATAGCTCAATGAAGTTACTTTCAACACAATAAATATGCTTCAGAATGATGTTCTGTGAAACTTTAAAAAGCACTCAAAAGCTGTATCAAGACAACACAATTAATAAAATGCTATGCTACACAAAGAATGGAGTGATGATTTCCATTGTGGTAAAACACTCAGCTAAATGGCTAGTGTTCAATCAATATTCAGTCTTCACAAACTCCCACAAAGTAGTCAGTCCATTCAGATGCCAACAACTGAACAATAACTCTTATACCTGTCTATCTAACTAATCTAATTGTTCAACTTACATGGTAGAAACAACTGACCAGTTGCTTTCTACGGAGAATACCAAAGTATATTCACTTATTCGAACTACTTTCAGTTTTATGTACATAAGGTGCACTAAAATTGGATATTTGATAAACACATTAGCAAACAAGGCATATGGTGACTAATAAAAACATTTGAAGACTAATACCTTCCCGAGCTTTTCAGGACTCAATTCCTGGAACCTTGGAACAATCCGTCCGCCTGCAGTCAGTTTTCAAATGTTAAGTGCCATCTATACAACAAATTCTTAGTAATACAACAGTCAGTTGTAGCTCATGCATACCTGTAGCGATGGCAATCAATTCCAACTCAACGCCACCAACCCATCTGACAGCTGGCAAATTTCTATGCATTAGCAAATGATTTGCTTCATCATCAAAACCCCACTGACAAATAACCAGGGTTGCACCAACATCCTGCAGAAAATAATGTGTGAATGTTGCTGAGCTAAACCACCACAGGGAGTCAACATTCCAAGCACAGTAAAATTCATAATTTGAAGTCAAAACCATGTGAAACAAATGAAATGAAAATTGAGCAACATAACAACCTTAGTCATACGAAGTAAAGATCTCACATCCAGACCAGTATGATAAATAGGCATGAACACAGCAAGGCACTAAAAACATGGATATTCTATACACCAAAAAGTACTGAAGACTTGCCTTGCATTTCTGAACCATTTCATCAAAGTATTTCTGCTCTTGCTCACGCAGCGTCTGGAATTTTTCTACGGTGTCAATGTCAACCTTATGCTTTGTCTTAGGCTTCGGGGGCTCAAATGGGCAGGTCAAGATGGCAATCTTAGCATCCTCAATCCTCTTTGGCATTTGTGGGTGGCTCATATCTTTGTCAACAACTATTCCATATATTAGCTCGGTGTCTTCAAGCTTTCCACCAACCTTGCCTTCTACTTTAATTAAATCTAAGTTCACATCCTTCCTCTCCAAATCAGCAACTGCAAGAACCGCTTTGACAGCGACCTCAGCCAATGCCCGTTTGCAGCGGTTAACACTGCAGAATAAGAACAGATACCATCAGGCTAGCTGCTTCCAGGTGAATCTACTGATATAGAAACTATTTTAATGTTCATGTATAAGAGAATATATTTTCTGATAGGCAAACATTATCTGCAACAAAATCATGCTACGAGTAGAACTACATAGTTGATATTGTTCTAAAAAGAAGACCTGAAAGCTCTGGTTTCATCATAAGAAAACACGAGTCTAAAGTAAAACAACAACAAAATCCCTGTGCCAGCAGCACGGTACATAGAGCAGATGGTGCGCAATTATGCCCATCAATTGATGACAGCAACATGTGTATAAAATCCCTGTGCCAGCAGCACGGTACATAGAGAAGATGGTGCGCAATTATGCACATCGATTGATGACAGCAACATGTGTGAGCCAATATAATCTACTACCCCTTTGCGCAAAGCTACTTCAGATATATGGGGAGAGAACACTGAAAAGTTCCATGCCAAAACACCCTTGCCTGGCAAAAGGTTATCTTATCAAGGGCAAGTGTGCAAGAGTAAGAGAGACGTGAAGTACAGTCTAACTCCACGGGTGTTGCCAAAGTCACATATTAAAAAAACTACAGAAGTGGCATTAGAAACAACTGAGAGGGTCCTATCTATACCATAAAGTCAAGTGATTATACAGAACATTTATCTGTGCCATAAATCTGAGTGATCCAACAGAACATTCCATTTTCATTTTGTATTATCAACTTACATTTTTGAGGATAGAGTTGTCATGCAGGTCTGGACCAGGGGCTCTATATTGTCTGCACTAAACTCAAACTTTGTGGAGATGCGCTCTAGGTGGTCAACGGCAATCCTCGACGCCATCTCATAACCTTCAGCAACCCTTATCGGGTGGATACCACGCTCCAGAAGCTTCTCAGCCTGCTCTAGGAGAGCTCCTGCCATGACCACAACACCGGTAGTACCATCACCGATCTCATAGTCCTGACTGCGTGACAGCTCCACCATTAGCTTGGCAATCTGGTTGTCAACATCCATCTGCTCCAGGATCGTTGCCCCATCATTTGCTGGCATTTCACAAGGTAAAATTTTATTGAACAGAGCAAGAGAGACACTATAAGATCACCTATATTTATAACTAGAAACCAATCGCAGCTGCAAAAGACCCAGATCTCGATCTGCAAACTGCATGTCACACTAATGCATTGCACAGATCCTAAAATGCATGGGCACTTTAATTAAATGTTGCAGCAGTAAAAGAGACTCAGTTCACAAGAAATCCTTAGTGCAGCCAGCTTAAACTACTAAATGTCGATTTTTCTTCCACGCGCAATCAAAATAGCAGTGCCAGTACGAGAATTAGCCTACCAAACAGCAAGATCTCAAGACCCACACACACACACATCATACAAAACCCTAATCCCCGTGACGCCACCTTTTTCACCCGCGCAAACGATCTAAGGGCGATCCCAGCATATACCTGAACTAAAACCAGAACTGCGTACACGACAAAGACGCAAACTAGATGCAGTGAAAACGAGAGGAGCTGGGGGAAAGGCGGGGGGGGGGGGGGGGGGGGGGGTGGGCGCTTACTGATGGTGACGTCGCCGTCGGGGGACTGGAGCATCTTGTCCATGCCCTTGGGGCCGAGCGAGGTGCGGAGGATGCGCGCGACGGCCTTGGCAGCGGCGATGTTGGCCTTCTGCGCGTCGAGCCCCCGGAGGCGCGACTTCTTCTCCTGCTCCCGGAGGATGATGAAGGGGCGCCCGAAGTCATCGAAGGCGAGCGCCATGGCCGCGGGCCCGCGCGGGAGCACGGCCCGCCGCTCTCTGCTTGCTCCGGGAGCTCCGGGATCGGACGGGGCGGCTGCGGCGCGAGTGGGAGTGGGAGAAGGGAGGAGCGGAGTGTGGCGGCGTTTCTAGAGGCCGGCGGCGCGGAAGCGAGGGTTTCGCGATTCCTTTGTGTTCTTCCTCCGGCCCACCGAAACCGTCCACGCAAAAGTTGGGCTGGGCCACATCGTGAGCTCGCATGCCCGACCCAATAAGCCCAGTTACCACGGCGTGCGCCGAACATTTTCGGCCCCAACGCGCCGGATTTTCTATCATCAATATATCAAATAATATTTTATATGCACAGTGTCACCATTTTTCTGAAATATTGAACATGTTTGTACAAAATATCGATCTGAAATCTAACAAACTGTTGAACGTGTTTTGTATATTTCGTAGGTCAAATTGGACTATGTTACGAAAATAATGATAGATGAACTACTGGGTTGATCTAATTATTATGAAAATAATATGGAACTAGCATATTTGCTTGTTCATTCAATAACCTCACCTCACATGTGTTCTTCTTATTTTTTAGAAAATCCAGAAACGGTCTAGGAAGAATGCCAACCTAGCTAGTACACCAACTGTATGTGTATGTATTTCCTTGCTGGTCTGTTGTATCTATACGCATGCATCCATCTACATGTTTCGTCCATATAAAATTAGCTTGACGCGCGAAGCTTCCTTGTGTCCAAGAAAAGGTAATACTAGTTGATATGTCTTTTCATGCTGACGCAATGATTTTTGAATATGTTTTTGCAATAGTTTAAATGTGTTAAGTGGGTTTTAAACAGTTTCTGGTTGGCATTCGAGAGGTGCCCTGTTAAGGTCCATGGCTACATAGAGACTGGAAATAAACAGAGGGATGGAATTGCATAGTTGCCATGGAAGTGTGAGTTTTATCTTCGTGCTCGCCAAAGTACAATAAAAAATGAAGGGAAAAAATAAAAGTACGTCGACAGCAGGGTTCGAACCTGCGCGGGCGTAGCCCAACAGATTTCAAGTCTGTCTCCTTAACCACTCGGACATATCGACAATTTTGTTGTCTCGTTGAGTAACATTTAATATTATTTATATTAATGCGCACGTCTCGAAGAAGCCAAAGCGTGCTATTTATAGTTTCGTCTTTTCTTTTCCAAAACCTAAAGAAAAAAATCATGACCTATGCAGTTGAACAATAAAAGGCTCGTGTCGGTGGGCCGTACCACTACCAGGCGAGAGGATCTATATCCACTGATGCGGCGTACGTACTACGGCCCAACAGAACCTTAGCATCGGGCTACGCAACGCAGCCGCCTGTTCTCTCACACTTGAGGCCGGTACAGTCCACGTACTACGTAAAAGGCAGGGTCCAGTCCAGCACGGACGGTACCGGCCGCCACGACACGTACGAGCGGCGCGCGCCACCACACGATTTTGCAACGGGCGCCAGAGCTAGCAGCGGTGGTAGACCACACCAATCCATAGCGTCATCACCAGGAGAAATCAGGCCAGGCCAGGCCCAGTGTGTCAGTACCCAACCCTTCTCGCGAGTCGACGGAAGACACGTCCGCGTTCGGGCGATACGTGTCCGGCCCCGCGCGCTACCGAACGGCTGATCTGGCAGCGGGCGTGACGTGTACTGTTTGTACGCGCGTGACTGTGACACTTGCGTGGATTTGATTAATTACCTGTGCAGATCAAGCTCGCTTCTCGTCTAAACGATGTGGTGAGGGGCAAGACGGTCTCTGTTACTCTGTTGTTTTCCGCCGCGTGCTTACGGCAGCCAGCCGCCATCCATGTCCGATGCTCTCGTCACTGGCGAGACGAACGACTTTTGGTGATGCACATAACGGTGACGTGTCACGTGCTCGTTGGCCGGCGTGAAAAGTCAGCTTCAGAGAGGAGAGAGAGAGAATTAGAGAGAGATCAGCCTTCTTCTTCTTCTATGCTTGCACTGCAAACAGCTGATCTACCTCGCATATAAAAATCACTTGCTATAGTTTCCACCCCTCCTCCTCCTCCTCCTCAAGAAGCACGCAGCTACTTCGTCACTCCTTCCTCCCTGTCAACCACCCTCTCTCTCTTTCGGTTCCGTGTGTCAGTGAGTGTACAGAGAGAGAGAGAGAGAGCGAGGGGGGGAGCAGTGCACGAGGCCGGCCGGTCGCCATGGCCAGCAGCGAGGGGAAGCGGGAGCCCGGCCTCTCCGCGAAGCAGGGGAGTAGGCTCCACGCCAAGATGCTGTCCAAGGAGGCGGCGGCCCAGCTCGCCGCGCCGTCCTTCCGGGTGTACTACTCCGTGGCCTCGGCCGGCGCAGTGCCGTTCCTGTGGGAGTCGCGCCCGGGCACGCCCAAGAACGACTCGCCATCCGCGGCCGCGCTCCCGCCGCTCACCCCGCCGCCGTCCTACTACGCCGTCGCCGGGAAGAGGGGCGGCGGCGGCCGGTCCGAGAGGCGCCGGGGCGCCGCCGCCGTCCTCGCCTTCCTCCGGAGGCCGGGCCGAGCGGCGGCGCCGTCCTCCTCCTCCCGGCCGACCACGTCCGCCACAGCGTCACCGGTGTTCACCGTCCGGTCGCCCGGCCACCACAGGCGCACGTCCTCCGCCGGCGAGGGCGCGGGCGCGGGCGCCGACGAGGCGCGGTGCTTCGGGATGGAGCCCGAGTGCTGCGAGAGGGGGATTGCGAAGGGCTGCAGCGTCGTCGGGGCCGTCAGGAGCGCGCTCGCCACCGTCGTCGGCGGCGCCAAGCCCGCCGGCCGGCGAGCATAACGAGGCTCCGTCGTAATACAACGCCTAATCCTCAAGGTGTGCCTTTGTGTTTTGCCATAGCAGCTGCATCTGTAATCTACGTGCTTAGGCGGTATATATGTACGTCATGAACTCGTATGTGTGCGACCGTATATACCTATATATACGGTCACGTGCAGTGGTGCTCATGCCAGTTCTTCGGTCCTGCAAATATAATTAGTTGTTCCAAAGTCAATGAGCTTATCAGTATCAGCATGAGAATGGTAGCGAAGGAAGATCTAATTGATGGAAGCCCGTCGTATTATCGTACTCCTCCTGAATCTAACTGTTTTTATTATCGGTAAAACCGTATATTTTGAGTATTTCCTTCTGGTTGTGGTCCAAAAATAGACTTGCAATGAAACTGGTGTATATCCACACTCTGCAAAAGTTTACTAGAATTGTCCAAAATTTCGATGAACGAGCAAAACTCGCAGCATAACAACACAAACTGGCCCAAGCTAAGCACTCGCTGCCAAGCGATCTCCCTGAATTTCGTCCACCTATTGCGTCCAAACTGCTAATTTTTCAGAACCCGACGCAGATTATGTGGAACCCAGCAGAGGAGAGTCAGCTTATTAGGAGGAAATTAAGCACAAATCTAGGGGTTGATACCCTGTCCTGGCTTGCCCGCCTCATGATTCATGCGCCATGCAGATCTCTGTCATCGACCTTCACACGGTTTGAAATGCAGTGGGCCAGGAGCATGGAGTTCTGAACCTGGAGCAGATAGTTTAACGTCGGCACACAGGTGATTTCAAGGATTCATGAGAGGCCACGGATTTGCACCCTTGGACATCGTCATCGTTGACTCTCTCGACCATAAATTACCGGCCCAGATCTTGTTAATTTACTACTGTCTCAGAAGTTTTAGAGAAGCTTGTTTACCCAGTCCAAGGTTCCTGGATGGTGCTGCCAAGAAGAAGACAGTAGTAGTAGTTAAGCTCTGATGATGTTCTCTTCTGAACTCTTCAACTCTGGAAAAGGAGAAGACATCATCATGGGTTCATATGTCTTTGGGTGATGCGGAGTGTTGAATCCACCTCAAACTTTTATACGAATACATCATGAATGATGGAAGCTGCACCATGTGTCTATCTAGGCAGTTGTGGCTGTTGTTATCTCACTTTATCAACTCTGATGACCTGCATCAGGTTTGAGCTTCCCATGCAGTCACTTTCTGGTTACACACACTCCAAAACTACTTCTGATTAAACGACCTGTCTTTCTTCCCCTTGATTAACTAGGCCGATTAATTAAATGAGTCAACTCAGCCCATCATCTTGCACGCCGTGTGGCTTCAGAAGGATAGGACATGCGTTCAGTTACAGTATATGTACCGCCAGAGCGTACTGCCAATTCAATCATGCTGCAGGCTTGAAATGAATCCAACCGCTTCCTTGCTCGTCTCTTCAGAAGAGGTGAACAACTGTGCATGTGCCAAACTTCCTGCCCTTACCGAGCTGCTCAGTAATGGCGATGCATGCACGAGGGCCACACTTGGTGAGGGCTCCATATGCTGCAGCACGCAGCAATGCATGCACTTCATTGCCCCAATGGCCATTGATGGAGGCCCTGCACTGCTCTCCCTTGCCTTGCCCCATATGAGCTAGGGACACCAGGCAGTTGGAGGAGCAGCAAGATGGAAGACACTGAAGTTAATGTGCTTGGAGGACCACCACTACAGCTCATCATGCGATGAAGAAAATGAGAGAGAGAAAAAACAGGCAATGAAGATTGGGGTGATGGCCCCATGCTTCACTCCATGTGGTGGTTAGTTTTACAGTAGCTGGTTGGAAGCTTCTTCAGCTGGTTGCCAATGCCGTTTTAGCTGAAAGGAGTAGCCGTGTGTTAGTTATGAGCAAGCATCGTCGACCTGGATCGAATTGCGAGTCGAGACTGATGTGCGAGGGCAGAAAAATTAGATGAACTCTGCAGATCGATTCATATGTATAACAACCGAGTGATTTTTAGAGCTTAAGACAGTTCAATGCTGCCTTAAGTGATAGGCAACATTGTTCATTCTAGGTACCTTTCAAATCTTTGTGCTTATAAGGTTTCCGATATAATACACACACGGAGATCATTGGCAGTTAAGATAACCACGAACAATTGGCAGTGTTTAAGCCAATGCTTGCATGGATCTAATACTCTTTGTCATACCAATGTGTATAAAGTACAGTATAAAGGAGGGCGATCATGAGCCTCTGCAGACACCCTGTCAAATGGATTAGGTACGTTGCATGAGTAGACCTGACGCTGAAGTATAAATTATTATGGTTCTCAACCTAATCCCTTGCTATTAATCGCACAGCGATCTGGACAGCAATTTGTCAGAGTCTGAATGGGAAACTGACTGATGCAGCGTACTAGTACAGATTACTTTGTACCGCGTGTACTCATCGATGTGCACAGGGCATGCTTATTATAGATGGTATAATGTCAAGCCATAACAAAACAATGTGACCTTTTTGCCTGCTTTTTTATTTTTATGTTTAAAGGCAATGTAAGAAACTGCCGGTTTTCAGAAGATCAACATGATGATGTGTGGATGCTAGCTACGGTGCAAAGTGCCATGGCACTCTCCAACTTACAGATGGGCACTCTGTACCCTCAAGGTTGGTCTTATGTGAATGCTCAGGACGCCAAATGATAAAAAAAGGATCTCGAGCCACTTCTTCTGTAAGGATCAGCGGAAGCAAGCACTAACTGAAATTGATGCAATCTTGGTGCCCAACTCCTCTGAGCCAATCTACAAATTCTTGCATGTTTTCTCGATCAAAGTCTTGCTTACTTTTAGCAGCGTGCTCGTGAATAGCACGAAATCTAGAAGAACCTAACTGCATTGTCGGTGATGATGGTGTATGCTGCTGGTCACTGAACATTAAATTCAGACATGAAGGCATGCTCCTCTACTGTTGCTGGAGTATATATACCAAGTGTGGTTAAGTTATGACATTACCGCCTTGAATTTGCAACTGACAAAGGATTGGATGCATGCTTTGGCGCTTTGCTTTGGTTTGGAAATTGGAACTGGAAGCAAGGAGATCAGCAGGTGATAGGTGTAGCTGCATCTAGCTAGCACTGTACCAATGCATTTTATCCTCCTCGCCTCACTGATGTTACTTACACTACCAACTCCAAATTGCTTTTATAAAAGGATTGGCAGGGGGGAGGCCGTCGATCTTCTGTGACAAGGAAACGCGTCAACGCGGCACCTGATCTGATCCGGAGGAGCGCCCGACTTCCATCGTCCCATCCTGATGTGAATTCTGGAAGACTCTAGAGCGCGCGAGCCACAGGCAATTCAGACGCACGTCGTCAGAGTTGAAACGGGACCAGTAATCGGTGCCCCCCCCCCCCCCACCCCCCCCCCCCCCCACAAAAAAAACAGCAGCTAATTGGGGGCGCTTCTCTGGAGATGTCTTTCCTTCAAGAACGGTGTGCAGCATTCAACTGTAGTGAGTAAAGTCCACGACATGTAGGCGTGATGTCGCAGGTAGATATTGCAGAGAAGCCACGTTTGGAAACGACTGGAGAATCTCCGGACCGAAACGCCTGCGTATGCATGCAGAGGAGAGGAGCCTTGCGATTTCCCCGGCCGGCTGCTACACGCGCGGCATGCGTGCGTGCCTGCGCCTGCCTGCCGCCGTCGGGTCCGGCTCCGGCTGCGGCCTGGCCGGGAAGCCATGGAGATGGAAGCACGCATGTCCGGAGGTAGACGAAAGGGTGGTAGTTAGCTCGAGCCGCTGCAGTCGAATGATTGGATCCATGGAGCGCCGTACGTGTACGTGTGAGGCGCATATGACACTTCACCAAACCTCCTTCGTTCGACAGACACCGTGCATGCATGGCCACACATGCTGTAATGGCGGGTTTTTCTCCCTCCGGCTCCCATACGCACGTGGTGGATGCCCTGCTTGCTAGCCGTGCCGGGCGGACCCACTGCCAACCAACGCTGCCCCAAAACCGCGTGTCGGATGCTAGCTATAGCTAGTGTCGGTGCCCGATTTGCGTAGCTCCAGTTTCGCCCAGCACAGTACAGCTGAGCTAGGAGAACACATGGTACTGTTCCCAGGAGTCGGTTTTAGGAGAACCACTGGATTGAGTCATGCATGCATGGGCGTATGACTGACTGCCGACCAGAGTTAAGGTTCTTTTATTTATAGAAAACGATGCCATTCATTGCGAAATTGGCACTACAGGAAACCGATAATTTACAACGGTCAGAAACCATCGTACATAAGAAAAAACTGTCATAAAAAAGTTATTTATGACGATTTTGCGTTATTTACGACGGTTTCTGACCGTTTCCGTTAATTGGTTGTAAATAAAGTTAATTATGATGGTCACCGTCGTAAGTAAATTACTTACGACGGCTGTTCTGAGGCGTCGTAAATAAGGGTCGTCGCCCATGGCTTTTAGTCAGCCGGCTAGTTACAACAATAAAGATGTTGTGAAAGATGCTATAAAGTATTGGTCCCTGTCATTGAAGAGATCATTTGTGATTTACATGTTAAGTAAGAGAATTTATGATGTTAAACGTGTGTGCACAAGCTACCCTTTTCGAGTTCATGGTCATGAGGAGAAGTGGAGCAAGATGTGGAAATGTTCTATAGTTAAAGATCATATATGTGAGTTGCAAGAATTAGAGAAGTGCAACACGGCTCTTACTTTACAGTTTATTATAAATTACATGTATGCTTAGGTTGTGGATAACATGTGGTTTGAGCCAAGATCAATAATCAACACCATAGAGGAGAATTTTAAATACACTAGAAGTTACTCGAAAGTTTGGATGGTGATACAAAAACTGATCGAGTAGAGGTTTGGTTCATATGAAGCATCTTATGATAACCTTATAAAGTTGCTTCATACCATAGGACAGAGGAACATTGGGACTTATTATGACATAATGGATGTTGAAAACCCAAGGGTGCCTCAAAATCTAATTCTTCATTGTGTATTCTTTGCATTTGGTTAATGTATAAATGTATTTAGACATTGTAGACTTGTACTTTGCATGGACGGTACCTTCCTAATACAAAGGCCAAATTCTTACAGCTATTGGAGTGGGCGGCAAGAATCAAGTGTTACCGGTGGCTTTTGCATTCGTAGAGAGAGAGAACACCGATAGATGGTATTGGTTTCTCCATCAAGTTAAGATGGCAGTAGTGCAATACCGTCCAAATGTGTTTGTTATCCACGCTTGCCAAGCTGGCGAACTAAAGGCTATACTTGATACGAAGTATGGCTGTACAGAACGTGGCGTTAGACCATGTTGGCCAGACATACAATTAAGGTGGTGTATGAGACACTTGGGAGCAAATTTTTACAACCAGTTTAGAACAAACAACTTATGAACTTGTTCAAAAGGTTGTTTAGCCAGAATCAGCAAAGGAAGTTCAATGCTCTATGGCAGCGCCTTTTGATGAATTGACTACGAAACACAATGACGAGGTGTTAGGTGCGGTAAATCCTACTGAATGTTTATGCCTTTATCTAGTCTTTCGACAGGTGCTCACAAAAACATTATTCGAAGGGCAAGGTCATCTATACGATGCTTCTCACACTGGATTAAACATGAGCCAAAAGAAAAGTGGTCATTATTATATGACACGGATGGGGCTCAGTATGGAAGAATGCCAACAAATTTGGCTGATGTACGTTGTTGTTACACAACGCTTGTGAGTGGTACTAGAATAATACCGTTGTATTGTTGTTGTGCTAATAACCTGTTATACCGCAGGTCTATAATTGGGTCATACATGGTTTAAGAGGATTGCCTCTGGATGCTATTGTTGAAGGGATTTTACATGGACGTGCAAGTATTTTTGTGAAACATATACGCAATAGATGCTAACGCTATGGCTGACGCTAGGTTGGTGTACACAATGTTTATGTCGAAGTACATGGATGATAAGATTAAAAGGGCCGCTTTACATCGTGCAAGGCCCATGCGAACTGTAAAGAACAGATTTGAGATTCTGTGCAGGGACAGGTTATACTTCATCAAACAAAGTAGGAATTAAAGAAGGAAAAATAACCGATTTTGACGCGTAGGTGATGAACTGAACCAAATGTTTGACGGTCACTCGCTGTATATATAGCGTTAGAGAGGCAGTGGCTTGGACTGTGAGAGCGAAAACATATGTACTCTACGACTCGAGAGGGATCAAGAACCAAGATGATGTTAAAGTCCGTACACTATATGCATCTTCTTCGTTCGTCGGTGAGCACGTGTGGTAGGTGCGTGCGTGGGTGGTGACGAGGCGCGCGTAGCTAAGCTAAGCTGCACGATGGTGGTGGCGGCGCCACTACCGCTGCTAGCTGCAGCTGCTGACGACGGAGCTCCACTTCATCCTTGGCCACCGAGAGCACTGGTCCTGGTCCTCGCGCGACCAGAGGCAACTGTCTCTCGCTTAGGTCTGCTGATAACGGATCCAGAAAATAAATTGGCGGTGATGAGCTATATATCAAACTAAGATCGAATTAAATTCGTATTTATTTTTCATCTAACATGTTAGCTTAATTCTTGCTACCCAATCTTTGATTTCCCTGCCGCGCTGACGCAGATACTATTTTCTTTTGTTCCCTTCCCGGAAATCTTGTAGCATGAATTACTCGTAGGTTAAGTTTCCATTTGCCGGCAAATAAATGGTGTAGAAATGTTCAGACGGGGACATGCATGTGAACAAGCTGGTGAGGCTGCACTCTACTCTGCTGAGGTTAGCGATCGCTCTAAGTGACAACTTGCCATATTTTATCACGTCTAAAGTTAGTTAAGTTTAATCAGGTTAGTCATGCATTCAGTTCATAGTCATAATTGTTGTGGTAAGATTTTTTAGTCTTGCCAAATTGTGGCTAAGAAATTGAATGCCTAAATTTAGTCAAATTTAGGAAAAATTTATGTCAAATGGTGCCAAACTTAGTATATCAACCAAACATGCTCTTCCATTTTATGTTCCCACATTTTCATGATCTTATAGCACGAATTAGTACCACTCTGTTCTTAATTACTGATATTAGTTAGCTTAAATTCGAGCTAATAACAATAACAACAACAACCAAACCTTTATCCAAGCATGTTGGGATAGGCTAATAAACATCAATAATTTAATTTGGTGGAGTTTTGGAACATAAATAAACGGCGCAAATTGTTACAGATGGACAAAATTCACGTGCAGGGCCATGCATGTGTGTGGCTTCGTGCGTCTTATGGGCCGAATACACGTGATTTCAGACCCACGACCTATTACCTCTCTTGTTTTGCACACAGTACGTATACGACCCATGTAGTTTTTCTACTGGGCTGATATACAGCTCCGCATACTGGGCTAAAGCTGCTTGTAGCCTGCGCGGCGCGTCACTTGTTACTGATCACCTCCTGTTCTTCGTTTGAATTGCGCATGTTCAGGTCTAAAATTTGAAACATAGATGCTCACTGCATTTCGTAAACGATAATCTAAATAAACTATTTCCTCCGTTCTGAGATAAATAATATTTAGTACAGCTAATCTAGTAAAAAAATAAAGAGAGTAGTGGCTAATGTTCAGGATGAGCCAAACATGCATATACACAGATCAAAGATTCAAGCCTTGTCTTGCTGAATGTTGGGTAAACGTCACGCGCGGAGATCGATGCGCGGTTAACTGCGTGTTAGGGACGAGATTAACAGGGCCAGCAGATTAGACGACGCCGGACGCAGACGCAGGGGCGTGGTCAAAGAACAGGGCGGCGACGTCGTGGGCACGATGTCCGGGTCAAACAAGGATTGGCGTGCAAGCCATGCTTCTCCCTTGCAACCCACGCGACTCTCACTGCCACTGTCGCTGCTAATTGCTAACATCTCTCTCTCTTTCTCTCTCTCTCTCTCTCTCTCTCTCTCTCTCTCTCTCTCGTGTCAACTGTATGTACACAAAGACAAGAACACAGTGCCAAATCGTGTATACAGTTAAAATCGGTTGATCTGAACGAGTTCACCCTGGTCTTTGAAAGACAACGCATAGGTTCTCTTCTTCAAGCATGTGTGCACATTGCATAGATTAATTAACATAATCTCGTGAAGGAATCTGATGCAATTAATGGCCAACGTGTCTAGTTTGTGCTAGGGTAAATGTTGGCAGGTCAGCACATACAGAGACATCGATCGATTCTCTTTAGGCTTGTCCCTGCAGTATAGGCTTTCTTTCCTAGGTAGCTCTGTCGTTCAAGGTAGCTAATTAAGTAAATGAGGAACTTACATAACTTCAGTTACACAACTCCCAGATATTAATTCATCCCTCAAGAATCCATAAAAGATTGTTCATGTCTTTTACGAAGGAGCCGAAACCTCAGTTATATTGTTCCTTTCTATATTTCATACTCCTATCCAGCTAAAATGATTTCCCTGCTCTACACAACCATCAAATCCATAAATTTGTTTTCTTTAAAAAAATGATGTAATCAAGGAAAGCATTGTCACTCCAGTATTGTTTGTTGTTTCTAGTCCAAAATATCATATGGCTTCACATATTCTAGTTTAGACTACTAGTTTCAATTACATTATGCACAGTCATTAACGAGAAGTCGTCTTTTGTTTTTATGAAAGATTTTGTGAAAAGAAGAAACACATCATGCTACTCAACATATGAACCATATAACGGAAAGATTCCACTTGATATGCTCACATATACATGTCGATTGTAATGGTAATGGAGTTACACATGGGAAGTGGCACCATCATGTTCATAGATGAGCCATCTATCACTGATATGTTTGTACTTTTAAAACTGTTACTCTGGGTTCAGGTGATATATATTTTTTCCCTCTAGATGGGATCTTAGATGTGCACAGGCATGCAATATGCCGTCTACAGCTATTGTCAAGGAACAGAGATAATCAAGAATAAAAACACATGTAGACCTATCTAGATTGAAGAGAGAAAGACTTGAAGGGTCATCATCAATCTTTATGGAACATTTTTCAACACCCTAGAGATGCGCCTAATGTTGGGCAGAGTATTTAGGGCTGTGTTCCTTAGGAATATAGTTAAAAATCCATCTGATAATATACATCATTGTTAACCTTTATGCTTAAGTTAGTTGTAGATATTCTAAAACAACTTTCTTCTTTCCTTAAGGAACTAATACTACCTAGCTCCCAATAAAACTTGTGTTATCAAACTTTGGAACCATTGACTAGTGGTCACCGTTGCACTTGGAAAATTTGGATTTATGATATGATGAAATAGCATCACACAATCAAAACTCTTTCGTAACCATCATTTTTAAATTTGTGGCAACATATATATCCTTAGACAAAGTAGTAGTCACATATGTGCATAAGTAAATTGGAAGGAAGAATGTGCATCCTATAAGGTGACCTTTTTTCTGAGTTTTTGAAATCTTAGTCAATTTTTGAAAACTCCAAAGTACTTATAAGTCTGATTTATTAATTAAATTAACTGTTGGTATTTTCCTATCACAAACCCACATGTCGAAGTGCTAGATGTGAATGAAATGGAACTTCTAGAATCTAGACTATATTGCATTAAAAACCATGAAACTTATGGTGCATATATAAGTAGTGGTTGCTCTTAACTATGCATTGCGAGTTTTCTATCACAATTTTGTATCATTATCCTTTCCCCAAATAATGAATCTGCCGTGTACTTTGATTAGTTAGAATCTCCAAGCTTTATTTCTCACTCTTATATATATATATATATATATAGTTATATATACATTCCAAAGATCCATCATACCGTTCCCATGATTCCCATGATTTTTTCTTTGCGAACTGTATTTTTTTCCATTTAAGAAGAGATAACATATAAGTTTGCATCATGATATATAAAGAAAGGTTATAATATATAAGCTAACCAAAATTACTAATATGTATCTCACTGATTTGACATATATAAACGATACTATCATAGTCCACCGTCCAATTGATCCTGACACGGCTAATTTACATTCAGAAGATTCCATCATTCCATATGCAAACATCGGTAGCTTAGACTGCTCGCACTCGTGCACCTCTATATCCGATCTCTAAAAGAATATTCTTACCCTTTTACAGTTAACTCTAAAAGATTCTCAACTTTACAATTCAATTCACTGCACTCGTGGACCTCTAAATCAAAACTGTATATTAACTATCATCTATTTTATATTACATAAAACAACTAACTCATATTTATATTATTTCATATAACTACATTTATATTAATAATACTACTTTTACAAGTTATAAAAACATCAAATTTATTTTTTTGCTTCCTTCTCTTTTCTTCTTTTTTTCTCTTTTCTCCTTTTCCCTCTCTTCTGTTTTTTTTCTTTTTCCTTTATCCCTTTCCCTCCCTCTTTCTTTTTTTCCTTTCCATTTTTTCCTTTTTTCCTTCACTTCTTTCTTTTTCTTTCCTTTCTTCCTCTTTTCCTTTTTTTTTCTCTTCTTCGCACGCTTACCGGCGCTACAGCGCCCCTGTTAGTTTGCAGTATTTTACAGCACTGGCTGACGGTCGCCGCTGCATGCGGCCGCTACCGGATCGCCGCTGCACGCGGCCGCTACCGGCACAGCCGCGAGCGGTCGCTGCTTCGACCAGTCTTAGAGCCTGATTAAACAATAGCATCAAGTCAACACAGCTCAGGCCACTTCCCAAATGGTGCAGCAACACCTACATGCATATCTTACAGCAAATCTCTTAACAGCAACTGCGATAGCATTTAATGCTACCCTAACGTTTTTCATTCCTAGCTTCCCGTTCCCCCTCTCTCTCTCTCTCTCATAAGCGACACAGACACAGAAAACCTCGAAGGCACAGCTTTTCCAAAGCTCGTCACTGCCATCCGTGTCTGCTATTCTCATGCCTTCATGTCCACTGCAAGGTATCGTATGATCCAACACAACACTTTTCTTATCAAAGAATATATGAGCGCAATCCAGTCCAAAACTTATGTGCATCGACCGAGCTGATCATCAGCTCCTCGTCAACTACTTCAAGCTACACTGATGTTAAAACTTGTGTGCATCTATCTTACCCTCTCCGATGATCTCTATTCAGCCAATGGCAAGACCATGAGCTAGAGAAGAAGATCAGGAGGGCGGCGGCTGCGGACCGGATGACGGCGGCGCGGAGGAGCTGTAGCCTGCCGGCGTCGTCGGCCGGAGCGGGAGCGGCAGGCGCCGGGCCAGGGTCGGCGGTGAACACGATCACGCCGTGCGCCGCGTGCAAGCTGCTCCGGCGGCGGTGCGCGCAGGAGTGCCCCTTCTCGCCCTACTTCTCGCCTCTGGAGCCGCACAAGTTCGCCGCCGTCCATAAGGTCTTCGGCGCCAGCAACGTCTCCAAGATGCTCCTGGTATGTACGACACACCCAAGTCTGCAAACCCTAGCTACACATGCATGATCAACTAAGATGGATGGACTAATCTTCATTTTTTCCCGAAAGACCGGTTAACAATCTTCGAATTCGTTGTGCCGTATGCGAAAGAGTAATCTTCATCAGTGTACGCCTCACACGCTACTGAAAAGCTGGTCAATGACACGCTATACTGCTGCATCACGCTTGAGCTGCTGAATGCTGACTGACCATGGCGACCTGCACCGCATGTGACTGAGTGCAGGAGGTGCATGAGAGCCAGCGCGCCGACGCGGCGAACAGCCTGGTGTACGAGGCGAACCTTCGACTCCGGGACCCCGTCTACGGCTGCATGGGCGCCATCCTGACGCTGCAGCAGCAGGTGCAGGCGATGGAGGCCGAGCTCGCCGCCGTCAGGGCCGAGATCGTCAGGCACAGGTACCGCCCGGCGGCGGCGGCGGCCACCGTGCTCCCCTCGTCGCACGCCTCCCAGCTCCTCGCGGCCTCGGCCGGCCGAGGGCTTCCTACCAGGTCCGCGGCAGCGAGGACGGCGACGCTAGCGGTGGCGGCAGCCGTGGGGCCTGCGGCGTCTTCCTCGTCGTCGACGACGGTGTACGCCGCCGCGTCGAACTCCACGGACTATAGCTCCATCACGAATGAGAATGTTCCCTACTTCGGTTGAGGTGGTACTGGTTGAATACTAGCTGTATTTCTTCAATGTATTTCTACCTCCTTCCCTTTTTTTAGTAGACGCTGTGAAAATATTGGAATAAAAGGCACTTCTACAGAGGGTAAATACGTCCGTTCAAGTCGATACCTGATACATTTTTTTTCAGTTTCAGAATCAAGTAAAATAAAAGTAGCTTGTACATGCCTGGGCAAAAACAATACATATCCTGAAATAATGTACCAAATCCAAAGCTCACTCTGTTGGAACACTGAATTATGAAGAACGAAATTTCTTCAGAATTTTGGAATAAACTACTTCCTAAATGCGACCACGTAGGCACCAAGAAACCATAGAGGCCCCTAACAGTTTGAGTTCATAGTAGGCTCACACTTCTTGTCCTATAATGAGAATGAGAGGTGATATGTTTTCTCGATAACAATCTGCAGGGGTAAAAATAAGGGTCAGCCACACACGGCCATTTTGGTACACAACATACACAAAAACATCCCAAATTCAATCAGGAGCAAACTGGTAACAAAGCATCCATCCTCTCGTTTCACAACACAGCCTATGTGAATTAACAACACACCGAGATGGGTTGGGGGAATTGGAGTGAGTGCACGTGCATGTGATACTCCACTAGTCCATTATGTGGCGTGTTTGACTGCATTTAGATCTCTGCATGGGGCACCTCACATGCTTGTCTGTGCACATCTTGTTTACACGGTACCCTTGAGTCGTGCTCATTTATGTGGCACAGGAGACAAACGAGATTGTTTAACCAGACTTTGCATCTTTCCATACATGTGAGAACAAAAACTAATATCTAGCATGACATCATTTGAATTGCTAATCCTTGGCACCAGATTCAGATATGAAGTGTGCCGTAAATTACAGCATCAAAGTGAATGATGATATTCAGGCAGTAGCATTTCAAGATTATGAAATCATAAATGGTTAGTTCTGAGCGATCAAATCACTTGTACTTCTAACAATCAGTGTCCTTTAAATCAGTTACAACCTATGACACCATTAGTAGTTTAAGAAAAATAATCTTCATATAGCTAACTCAACTGCAGCTGCTTTTTTAGCATACATAGACCCACACTATAGCACCAGATTCCTCATGCTTCCGAAGAGTTAGGTTTTTCAACTCCAGAAGGGCTTGGGCACTCTATGAATTTGCAGAGAGCTTTCCATACAGGGACCAACATTTCGACAGGAGGGCGAAATTTCTGCAAGTTAAGCTCTATGTTGGATTGCTAAATTATTTCAATCAACTAAACCATTGAGAACAAGCGTGAATTTTACCTGAAAAACTAGCAGGAGTTCCTCTTCATCACGCAAAAGTAGCGCCAAGCTCCAGTAGCAGGTCACCGGTGTCACACACTCATTTAGTAGTGGCTTCAGGATCTTGCCAATGGGCACAAAACGTTGAACAACTCTTCCACTAAAAATCACAGTTTTAGATTTTTAATCTCAAGGAACCAAAGTTGAAAACAAATAATCAAGCAAACTACATTTTCCTAGGCAGGAAAAAAGAGTTGCATAGCTTGTAGCCCCCAAAATAAAAAAAATCATTGAGAAATGTTGTCCCTGACTTGAGAAAACTCAGAACCAAGTCCAAAAATTAGAAGATCAATCCTCTACTTATATATCAGTCATAAATGTTGAACGGTACAATAATCTAATTATTTTCCTGTTTTATAGTAACATAAATGGAATATATAGCCGTTGCCAGGCAGAACAAAATTCTTATTTCTTAACTGGCATGTAGAATGTAGATTGATCCTTCCTCTGCTGGGCTTAGGCCCGGCCCAACAGCCCAGGCCCAAGCGCAGCTCGCCCAGGCCTGGCCCAATAGCCCAGGCCCAGGCCCAGCTCACCCAGGAGGGGGCACACAGATTGAGTCAGTTCTGATCTGAACAGATCTGAACAGATCAGAACCAGTTTAGATAGAGTTTGTTTGAGATAAGATTTGATTAATTTTAAATCTGTTAGGAGTATATCTGTGAAGGGGGGCCTTGGCGCAGCGGTAAAGCTGTTGCCTTGTGACCATGAGGTCACGGGTTCGAGTCCTGGAAACAGCCTCTTGCAGAAATGCAGGGAAAGGCTGCGTACAAAAGACCCAAATGGGTCGGACCCTTCCCCGGACCCTGCGCAAGCGGGAGCTACATGCACCGGGCTGCCCTTTCTTTTTTTTTTAGGAGTATATCTGTAAAAGGCTATAAATAGCCAGGTATTCTCAAGGAAAAAACACCTCCTCCCAGATTAACCCTCCACCTTTTTTCCTGCGCTGAACTCTCCCTGCTCACGTATCCTTCAGCTGGCAGAACAGATCTGCTACAGTAGGTCACCCTGTGCAGCACGTCCAGCAGTCCTTGTGCTCTGTTCTCTACTGCTGTAGGGGTCTGTTCTCTCCTGTAGACACGCCAGGCTCTCCTCTCTGTTCTGTTCTACTTGCTGCTATTAGTCCCTCCTCTCAGGACAGCAAGAACAGCACCCAGGTGGGGTGCTAAACTGCAAACTGCTGCAGGGGATCACCAACAAGGTGGAACAGAGGCAGGTTTTTGGTGTGTTCAACACCGGAATTGCAACAATCGTGGTATCAGAGCCGGTTTCAACCTAGGCTGAATTCTACAAGATGTCGTCTACACCTACAAGCAGTGGCAGCGCCATCAGCCATGGGACACCCTCACCGGCAGCTCGTGAGGTGAACACCGGGACGGGGTTTCCTATGCTCACCAAGACCAACTACGCGGAGTGGGCTGTCATGATGAAGATCAAGCTGAAGGCACGGCTGCTTTGGAAGGCCGTGGAGGAGGGGAACGTGAGCGAGCAGGAAGACATGATGGCGCTTGACATCTTGGTCAGCGCTGTCCCGCCGGAGATGATCACGACGATCGGAGAAAAGAGGACGGCGAAGGAGGCATGGGACACGATCGCCATCATGCGGGTCAGGGCCGACCGCGTGAGGAAGACAACAGCACAGCAACTCCGGAAGGAGTTCGAAGACGCTGTCTTCAAGGATGGCAAAAGCGTGGAGGACTTCTCCCTCCGCCTGAGCGGCATGCTATCACGGCTTGCGTCACTAGGGGAGGAGATAGGAGAAGAGAGGGCCGTGGAGAATCTCCTGCGAAGCGTTCCAGAACGCTTCCAACAGATCGTGGTGGCGATCACGACACTGCTGGACGTGTCGACCCTCACCTTGTCGGAGGTGACGGGGCATCTCAGGGCGGCTGAGAACGCTTTCGACTCGACGCAGCGGAAGGGAGGAGTACACAACGGCCAGCTGTACCTCACTCGGGAGGAGTGGGAGGCACAGCGGAAGGAGGAGCGGTCTACCCAGTCCGCGGGTTCTTCTAAGAGGGGCGGCCGAAAGGGCCCGCCCAAGAAGAACGGAGGCAAGAAAGGAGGTTCCGGAAAGGATATTCCGCGAGCAGGAAGTGCGGGAAGAAGGGCCACTGGGCCAGGGAGTGTCGGTCGAAGCCTAAGGAGGAGCCGCAGCAGCAGGCTTTCGTGGCAAAGGCAGAGGAGGAGGGCGCCTTGTTTATGACAAGGGTGGCCTCAGTACAGGAGGAGCCTGTACAGGAACGTCCTATGCGCCCACTGGAGATAATGGAGAGACGTGTCTTCGCTCACCGCAGCAACAACGATGACTTTGACGACACTCGTTGGTACCTCGACACGGGCGCGACCAACCACATGACGGGTTCGCGCGCCGTCTTCTCCGAGCTTGACGAAAACGTCATCGGAACCATCAAGTCCGGCGATAATTCCGTCGTGCGTATCCAGGGGAAGGGTACGGTCCTATTCGCCGCCAAGACGGGTGAGCACAGGAGGCTCACCGGCGCCTACCTCATCCCACGCCTAACCACCAACCTCATCAGCGTCGGCCAGCTGGATGAGGATGGCTACAGCATCACGGTGCAAGGAGGAGTGATGCACATACGAGATGAGCAGCAACGTCTCCTCACACGAGTTCAGCGCGACGACAGCAAGTTGTACTCCATCAGGCTCAACATCACACGTCCGGTTTGCCTAACCGCGAGGCATGATGATGTTGTGTGGCGTTGGCACGAACGCTACGGACACGTCGGCTTCCAGGCGCTTCGAAAGTTGGCACGAGAGGAGATGGTGCTCGGGCTTCCGCAAATTGATCATGTCGATCAATTGTACGAAGCTTGCTTGGTCGGGAAGCAGAGGCGCTCCAGCTTCCCCAAGCAAGCTCGGCGGCGCGCGGAGAGCGCGCTCGACCTTGTCCACGGCGACATCTGCGGGCCTATCACGCCGACGACTCCAGGTGGCAAGAAGATGTTCTTGTTGCTTGTGGATGACACGAGCCGCTATATGTGGCTCTATCTTCTAGCAACCAAAGACAAGGTGCCCGACTTAATTCAGCAATTCAAGGCGACAGCTGAATTAGAGTCCGGGAGGAGGCTGAAGCTACTACGTACTGATCGCGGAGGGGAGTTCACCTCACAGGAGTTCGGCGAGTACTGCGCTCAGCACAGAGTACAACGTCAGCTCACAGCCCCGTATACGCCGCAGCAAAACGGGGTTGTGGAGCGGCGCAACCAGACGGTGGTCGGCATGGCGAGGAGCATGTTGAAGGCGAAGGGTATGCCCGGGATATTTTGGGGTGAGGCAGTTATCACGACTGTCTATATCTTGAATCGATCCCCTACCCGCGGCCTCGACGGGAAGACGCCATATGAAGCTTGGCATGGAGAGCGACCAGCCGTCAATTATTTCCGAACTTTTGGGTGCGTGGGGCATGTCAAGAACACGCGCTCCACCTGAAAAAGTTGGAAGACCGGAGTACTCCGATGATTTTTCTTGGCTATGCTGCAGGGACGAAGGGCTATCGGATGTATAATTCGGGTGATGGGCGCACACACATATCATGTGACGTGATATTCGACGAGGCGGCCAAGTGGAACTGGGGAGAAGGAGCAGGAGAAGAGGACTACACCACCTTCCACGTCGACTCCTTAGGTCCAGCAGGTGCTGGACATGCTGTTTCAGCACCTGGAGAGGTGCTGCAGGGTCCGGAGGGGCCGAACAGCACCCCTGCAGTGCCCAGGAGGGGCACAGAAGGGTCTGTATAGACCCTAGGAGTTCCTGCGCCAGCCTCCAGACCTGCTGGAGAGAGTCCAGCACCTGCAGCGTCGCCCCAAGGGCCCCTGCAGGGGCTGTCCAGCGCAAATCAGGGCTGGGACAGTCCTGCACGGGGGTCAGCAGCAGCGGGGGATTCCGGACTTGAAGATTCCAGCACCTTCGTCACGCCCCGGAATCCTCCACGGCCCATCTGCTTCGCCTCACCGCTGTCGGACCCCGGCAGCAATGTTGTCGACGCCTACTACGATGACGGGGCGAAACTACGGTTCCGCACGATGCGCAACATACTCGGAACCCTCACCCCTCCTGGTCGGGTTGAGCGCCCACCAAGCTTGGAGGAGGGGGAGCTTATGTTCACCACCGCGGAGGAGCTCACGTCCTTCGCCGACGCTGAGGAACACCCGTGCTGGAGACGGGCCATGCTCGAGGAGATGGAGTCCATAGAAGAAAACAAGACTTGGAAACTTGTTGATCTTCCTGCAGGACACAAGCCCATTGGCCTCAAATGGGTGTTTAAGGTGAAGAAGGACGAGCATGGTGAGGTGGTGAAGCACAAGGCTCGACTGGTGGCAAAAGGCTATGTCCAACGGCAAGAAATAGATTTTGACGAGGTATTTGCTCCTGTAGCTCGTCTCGAATCTATTCGCTTGCTCCTTGCAGTTGCTGCACACAAGGGGTGGGAGGTACACCACATGGACGTGAAGAGCGCCTTCCTGAACGGCGACTTGATGGAGGAGGTGTACGTCTCCCAACCCGCTGGCTTCATCATCGACGGAGCCGAACACAAGGTGTATCGGCTCAAGAAAGCTTTATATGGACTTCGTCAGGCGCCCAGGGCCTGGAATGCCAAGCTCAACGATAACTTGCTATCGCTTGGTTTCCAAAAGAGTACGAGCGAGCACGGGATTTATTTCCGTGGGGCTGAAGATGAGAAGCTCATCGTCGGCGTGTACGTCGACGATCTTGTGATCACAGGAGGAGGCGATCTCAAGAAGTTCAAAGGGGAGATGATGAAGAGGTTCAAGATGAGCGACTTGGGTCTCTTGTCATATTATCTTGGCCTGGAGGTGCGGCAAACTGATGCAGAGATAAGCGTTGGGCAGGCGGCCTACTCTTCCAAACTTGTCTCTAAAGCTGGCCTGGAAGGATGCAATCCCTGTGCATTTCCCATGGAGCAAGGCCTCAAGCTTTGCAAGACAAGTGATAGCCCGTTGGTGCATGCAACGGACTATAGGAGTTTGGTTGGAGGGCTGCGATACTTGGTGAACACACGTCCCGATCTTGCCTACTCGGTCGGGTACGTGAGTCGGTTTCTGGAGGAGCCCAAGGAGGATCACTTTGCTGCAGTCAAACGCATTGTACGCTACATAGCGGGTACAATCAACTATGGAGTCTTTTATGCAAGAGGAGGAGACATGGAGCTTATTGGGTACTTGGATAGTGACTATGCGGGAGACGTGGAGGACCGCAAGAGCACAAGCGGGGTGCTGTTTTGTCTTGGAAACAGCCCCGTTTCATGGCAGTCCTGCAAGCAGAAGGTGGTGGCCTTGTCCTCATATGAAGCAGAGTATATCGCAGCAGCTCAAGGGGCATGTCAAGGTGTATGGATGGCACGGCTGATGGAGGACTTAGCTGAAAAATCGAAGGCGCCGGTGCTGTGGGTTGATAACAAGTCAGCTAGAGACTTGAGCAAGAACCCGATACACCATGACAGGAGCAAGCATATCGATGTCAAGTACCACTACATACGGGAGTGTGTGGACAGCGGTACTATTGTGCTTGAGCAAATCTCCACTCAAGACTAGATGGCGGATATCTTGACCAAGGCCCTTGGAAGACAGAAGTTCGTGGAGATGAGAAGAAGGATCCAGATCCTAGACATGCACAAGCATCAGGATCAGGAGGAGAATGTAGATTGATCCTTCCTCTACTGGGCCTAGGCCCGGACCAACAGCCCAGGCCCAAGCCCAGCTCGCCCAGGCCTGGCCCAATAGCCCAGGCCTAGACCCAGCTCGCCCAGGAGGGGGCACACAGATTGAGTCAGTTCTGATCTGAACAGATCAGAACCAGTTTAGATAGAGTTTGTTTGAGATAAGATTTGATTAGTTTTAAATCTGTTAGGAGTATATCTATAAAAGGCTATAAATAGCCAGGTATTCTCAAGGAAAAAAACACCTCCTCCCAGATTAATCCTCCACCTTTTTCCCTGCGCTGAACTCTCCCTGCTCACGTATCCTTCAGCTGGCAGAACAGATCTGCTACAGTAGGTCACCCTGTGCAGCACGTCCAGCAGTCCTTGTGCTCTGTTCTCTACTGTTGTAGGGGTCTGTTCTCTCCTGTAGACACGCCAGGCTCTCCTCTCTGTTCTGTTCTACTTGCTGCTATTAGTCCCTGCTCTCAGGACAGCAAGAACAGCACCCAGGTGGGGTGCTAAACTGCTGCAGGGGATCACCAGCAAGGTGGAACAGAGGCAGGTTTTTGGTGTGTTCAACACCGGAATTGCAACATAGAAATCATGAACTAAGTAATTGATCTTTAATTCCAACCTCAGTACAGTGAACAGTTTTTGCGTCCGATAGCTTCTAAGAGTTATGTTATGCCTACAACCACTCTATGTTGCTACGGCATGCTCCTAGAGAAAGTAAGAAACTGTTGAGCTGTCCTAAAGCGTATTCTATCTGCTGAGTAGTGAGCATACATGGTTTGTCATGCATATGGTGACATAGAGCTGCCAGTGAAAAAAGAGAACAACTGTTGCACTCTCCCTCAGTCCTTGTTTTGGCCAAAATCAACAGAAATTGCTCTGTAATACAAAAACATGGAAGAGCCAGCACTCAGAATGTCTACTTAAACACTTAAAGGTGAACATGTTCAACAGCCATAGTGGTAATTCTTTATTGGCTACCCTTTTCCTGCAAAGGAGTTCTATTTACGGC
Source organism: Neostapfia colusana (assembly GCA_030760725.1). Classification (NCBI taxonomy): domain Eukaryota; kingdom Viridiplantae; phylum Streptophyta; class Magnoliopsida; order Poales; family Poaceae; genus Neostapfia; species Neostapfia colusana. The sequence goes on along the minus strand of JASWHV010000005.1, from coordinate 1,811,785 downwards.
ATTGGCATCCTACAGTCTTACACCAAGCAGTACAATAACCTACCATTGTCCACCGATCATCCAGGAAAATGGGTGTATACAGTAAGATGGAGATATGGACATGCAGTAAGAACTAGTAAGGGGCAGAATACCTCCAAAAATGTATCTCTAGCTGAACTCCAAAAGATGGCATTATGACTACTGATTCTGCACGTAAGGAAAGAGGGACACAAATTGCCATCACAAAGGACAGGGAAGAACTTGTCCTAATTCGTACTCTAAAGTACAAAATCAATCTCATGGTGCAAAATTAACTAAAACCTATTACTGTAATATGCAGAAGAGCCATAGAAACACATATATGATGAAGGACTCACCTTTCTTCACAGGTTTGTATTGCAAACATTTGGCAACCAGAATAGCAAACATAATATTCCAGGCTGATCCAAGACTGAGGTCCTGCAACATCAAGGCAGCTCAATGCCACTATCTATACCATATCACGAAATGGCAAATTTCAACGTAAGTCTGATGTGTTTCAACATACGTGAACCTAGAATGTTAAGAAAAGCACCACCATGATAAATTGGAGTGTTCTTGAAGAATACAAAAGGCCTTTTCAAATGCATGAACAATTAAGTACAAACTTGTCAACCGTTCTGAATGAACATGAGAAACTTGGTGGTTTCAGCTTTGCATACAAGTTCAATGAACTAAGACGTCTATAAGACCTGTGAAATGCCAGATTCTTCTTAAAAAGGAGTAAGTCTACTTACCCCCCTGAAGTACTGAGGTTCGTCTTGACAACCCCCAGAAGGAATGGAGAAGAAAAAAATGACAGGTGGGCCCAGACAGCCTGAGAAGAAACGATAAAGGAGCCTGTCATGTGGGTTCACTGCCTTGTCATCATCCACTTTGCAAAAGAACCTCCAAAATTGCCTAAGGAGGTTATTCAGCCGTTTAGGTACTTCGGGGGGCTCAGTACCAGGTTTCATACTTCAAGAGGTTAAGTAGACAAACCTTAATGGTTTGGGGTGTTAAGTAGAATGATTGATTCCTCCTAAAGTATCAGATTATATTTTCTCATCAACACAATCTCCTACTAATACGTGTAACTGATTTGCAAGACAAATGTTACCTTTGCCAGCAATGATTGGCAGATATTTGTAAGAAGAAAGATGATGCCGATGTAAGACAAGACAACCCGTGATCTGCTCTTCCTAACAAAGATCTCGTGGGTATGAAATCCCGTTTCACAATGATGCCTATAACTATACACACCGCTAGATGTTTCTGCTCTCTGTTCTTGCTCCATGGTTTCTCTCGATCCAGAAACAATGCTGCATAGCATTTAGGCAGCAAGGTAACCACATTAGTGGTGGGAAAAGAAGTGAGCTAAAATAATAGGGACAACTTAACTAATAAGTAGCTAGCCCATACAAAGTTGGAACAAGAGCTGCAAAATTGTGTATGCACAGAATAGCAAAAGATTACTTAGTAGTTAGTACTGATTCTGGGTTAAACCCGTCAATTGCTTTTCAAAGCAGAGGAACGGCAATACAGTAACTGTGCAACTGACCGGTTGTTAATTTGCTAGACTATCTCGATATTCATGACAGGTGAACTTAAGATCGTAACACGGTTACCCCCAAACTTCGAAGCAGAAACATCTATGCATGAACAAGACAATTATTCGTAGGGTGATAAGCATCCAGCATCGCTTGGGGTGCGCCCTAGGAGCTGAGGTGACCATTTCAAATTCCAACAACTATTCACTAGATTTCGCAACTGATACGAGATCCTGAAAAGTGCCAAATCGGCGGTCACCAAACCTTTTAACTTCTAACTCGCGAGTTAGAGACCCGGAGCAAATCAGAATATGAACTCGAGGCCCCGCGATCTGAACATGGAGTACCTGGGGATAAACCCTCCCTTCGCCGCCGGCGACGGGAGCCGCCGGGACCACGACTGACGCCGATACTGGAGGAGCGGCAGACGGGGAGGCGAGGCTTGTCTTTGATGATTTGATCCCTCTTCCGGCGACCGCGAGGGAGACGCAGGGGCTGCGCCGCCCGGCGGCGAGTACGGGGGTGGTGGGGCGTTCGTTCGGGCCTGCGTCCCGTGGTAATGGATCCGAAGTTGGGCTGACTAACATTCCCGGGCCGAGTGTTCTCGGTAATGGGCTCCTCGTGAGTGTCTGGACCGCCTTTTGCAGTCCAACAGAGGTCCCATCGTTTAACCTTTCGTGGTAATTTCCTATTTTATCTGTGAAGATCTTAATTTTGTATCTCTCTTCGTTTTAAATGTGTTCCATCCGGAATTGCTACATGGCTTGTAAGGATATTACTTCATTGCAGTTACGTGCGTGACAGTAGATGTGGATCATGTGAACGACCGATCACCCGAAAACAACCGATACAATCACGCCATAGGATCTTTATACGGGATGGTGACACGCGATGTATCACAGCCAATTGCATATATAAGTGACATAATTTAAAAATAATATACATAAAGTTTTAAAGTGTCGTACATAGGTTAAATATTGCAAAATACATAAGAGTAGCAAAAATATGAGTAGTAACGAAGTACTCTCTCATAACGACATTTAGCAAAACAACGCGCCATAGCCCAATGGTACGCCGTACTAGCAACACATAAATCAAGATGGCAGCGACTCGGGCTCCCATTGTGCCACCCATCCCTCGGTCGGTGGTGCAATATTAGGGAAGCCCCATATGCATCATGCTCATAAAGGAGAGACTCACCTGAAAATAGGATCAACAAACCGGTAAGCTACTAAGCTTAGCAAGACTTACCTGATAAAAATAATTGCTAGATTATACTAGTATGCAAGGCTCAAGTACTTGTTTAAAAGGGTGGTGGATAGCATAAAAACATTAATATTAGGAGGGTGGTCATATTTTAGCCTTAAGTTAACAATTAATGGAAGTGTAAACTTAATTAGCAAATATAACTAAACATACAATGGTGCAAGCAAATTTAGAGTTTATAATTACACAATCATCAAATCTCAATATTATGCTAGTTGTTACTACGCGACGATTACTTAAACAAGTGGACTCATTTTACCGCGAGTGAATGGTGATTCGAATCAATGTTTTTATTCTGCAGAATATAATCCGGAAAAATGACACATACACATTTTTAAAGACGCACAACGCGCTCACTCAAGTCGTACGTGGCAACCTTTCCCGCTTCACCCAATGCCGGAAAAAGGTGACCGGCCCGGACAAAGGGTTCCCCACGTGATGTCTCAGACATACCCCGTGCAATATTACCTATTGTCCTCTCATCGCCTGACCAAGGTCGGTCGCAGGATCATTCAACACAAGATTCTGTGGTACATCGGTTTACTAGTTCCCATCTTACTAGCATCCTTCCGGTATAAAATCAATACTTGTTTAAGGGGTCGTCTACGACACGGTCCTCAATCGACACGAGCAAGCCTATGCATACAACACCCATGTGATGTCTCAGACAAACCCCGTGCAGGATTACCTATTGTCCTCTCATCGCCTGACCAAGGTCGGTCGCAGGATCATTCAACACAAGATTCTGTGGTACATTGGTTTACTAGTTCCCATATTACTAGCATCCTTCCGGTATAAAATCAATACTTGTTTAAGGGGTCGTCTACGACACGGTCCTCAATCGACACGAGCAAGCCTATGCATACAACACCCATGTGCCCCTGCACTACATGCTCGCTCAATCTCAAACTTCATTAACACTATAGGAAACCCGATCATTGACGACGACCAAATATATTGACGACGGGGCCGTCGTCTTTTAATTAATTGACGACGGCTAGATACAACCGTCGTCAATAATGTTGTAATTGTCGACGGTTGACCTAGTACTATCGTCAATAAATTTAAAGACGACGACGACCGTCGTCTATAACGGCCGACATCAAATTTGGTCGAGATCCGGTCCCACTAGAGGCGTTATTGACGATGGGGAGACACAACCGTCGTCAATAAGATGCTTATTGACTATGGGGAGAGACAATCGTCGTCAATAAGCCCGATATACTCCCGACCCCGCGAGTCAGGAGGCGGCCTTCTCTCCCGCCCGCGCCGCCTCCCGACTCCGCTTCTGAAAGTGCATCTAGGGTATCCCTTGTGGGTTTTGGAGAATTGATGACAAGCATATGAGATCCTAATGAAATGATTGTAGGACAAACAAAGTAAACTAGCTCGGTGCACACAAAATGGTGAAAAATAGAGTGCCGCCCGAAAAGGAAGACTTTAGTGGAATTTAGAAGAGCAAAGTAGATGTAAATATATAGGGTGTGTGTGAGAGACACATCCCAAGAGCTCATGACTTTTCGTAAGAGTAAGGGGTTAATAATCAACTAAAATCCACTGGACACCGGACTAGTCCGTTCATGGACCGGACTAGTCCGGCCAACTTACTGGAATGCAACCGGACAAGTCCGGTTTTAGACCGGACTAGTCCGCTTATGTTTCTGTTGTCCTCTTTAGAGGACTGCGAACTAGTCCATCCATGCGACGGGACTAGTCCGCTAAACTTTCTGGAACCCCACTTCACATAGCACCGGACAAGTCCGGTTTTAGACCGGACTAGTCCGGTTAACCCACTGGAAATAGACCGGACAAGTCCGATCATATACCGGACTAGTCTGGTATTAGGTTTTACAACGATAACCTTATTGGAAACCATATAAATGGGTGATCCACGGCCTTCCAACAAAAAGACACGACTCATCATGCTTGAAACAAAAACCCTAGCGCCGCCACCTGTCCCAAGAGCCCAAAAACACATCTCCCCACACATCTAAGGTGCAAAAAGGTGAAAATCAATCAAACACTTGGATTTGGGATTGGGAGATCGTCGTTCCTTCATTGTGAGCTCTTGGGGTTTGATCTATCTACACTCATATTCTGCATTATAATCTTTTTGAGTGTATTTGATCGCTTTCTCATTGTAATTCTTGTGGGAGCCCTCAACGTGTGAGGTTGCCCCACAAACTCGGTGATTACCCGTGCTAGTGGAGTCAAGTCGGCCTTGTGTGGTGACTTGAAGAGGGAAAGGGTTAGAGACCCGGCTCTATGTGAGCTTCCTCAACGAGGACGTAGATCTCTTTGTGAGATCGAACCTCGGCAAAATTTGTGTCTCGCATGCCTCCTTGTTTTTTGTTGATTATAACATCTAGTTGCTAAACTTCATAATTTGAGTTGCTAAGTCTCATTCAAGGGCATAATGACACCTCACATTGTAAAATCAAAATAGAATAACTGTTGTTCTTATTTCCGCTGCTAAACAAGTTAATTCTCCTGCACAACACTTATACAATCTACACACTTCAGGCACACCGGACTAGTCCGCTCACACAACCAGACTAGTCCGGTCAATCAAGTTTTTGACAACTAATTTAAGTGTGCAGGAAACTCTATAAGGCCTATTCACCCCCTCTAGGCCACATTCAATTGGTATCCGAGCCAAGTTCTCCATCAACGAGACTCACATCTCGGAGAGATCAATGGCCTCTGAGAAGAACAACGATATCCCGAAGACGAACAACAACGATGAGGAGCAAGAAGCCAAAACCTTCGATGTGCTGAAAGAAAGTCCACATGACGATGAAGAAGTGAGACAGCTAAAGGCACTACTGAGAAAGAAATTAATGGCACAAAAGGGAAAAGAGGAAGAAAAGACGATGGGGAGTGGTCATCATGACTACTCCCGATATCCTTACAACTACAACCGTCTCAATTCAAATAGTCATTATCTCTCCATTCCTATGGGAAGGCCCCCGCAGTTTAATAGAAGTGACTATACCATGTGGAAGTACAACATGAAAATGCATCTAATATCCTTGAATCCCAGCCTTTGGCATATTGTCTGCATAGGAATAGATATCCTAGACACAGATGAAGAACTCACTCCGGAACAAGAACAAGAGATTCACAGAAATGCACAAGCCGTTGCAGTAATCACATCGTCACTGAGCAAAGAAGAATTCACCAAGATCGATGGACTAGAGAGTGCAAAAGAAATCTTGGATACACGCAAAACAGCTCATGAAGGAAATAGGTCTGTACGTGAAGCCAAAATTGAGATGCTTGAAGGAGAGTTGGGGAGATTTGCTATTGAAGAAGGCGAATCACCTCAAGACATGTGCAACCGGATGAAGGCACTCATCAACAAAATCCGTGCCTATGGAAGTAAGAAATGGACTGATCACGAGGTGGTCAAAAGGATGATTAGAGCCTTCATGCCAAGAAACGTTACACTTTGCTCAATGATTAGAGAAAGCCCCGGGTTTCACAAAATGACTCCCGATGAGTTATTGGGGAAGATCATAAATCATGAAATGATGGAGAAGGAGGCTCAATACGTCAAAGACTTAGCCGAGCTCACCTCTTCCAAAAAGAAAGAAGTTGCTCTCAAAGCAACGTGCAGACCCAAACTCAAAGAAACCCGTGAAGACCAAGATGACAGAGATACAAGCGATGTGAGTACCGACCTAGATGATGAGGAAATGGTACTCTTTATCAAAAAGTTTAAGCGCATGATGAGGAGAAGACATGGCAACAACTCAAATGAAGGGAAAAGCAAGGATAAAGGAAAATCCAAGCCTCGACGTACTTGCTATAATTCTGGAGAGTACGGTCACTTCATGGTGGACTGTACTTATGAAGAAAACAAGAAGAAGAAGGAAACAAAAGCACATGAGAAGAAAATTTTTAGAAAAGGAGACAAGCTCATCAGGCTCACATTGGCAAGTAGTGGGACTCAAACGATGAGTCCTCCTCCGATGAAGAAGAGGAGATGGCCACCATTGCCGTTAAGAAACCCACCATGAGATCTACACTCTTCCCAAACATGGGAGGACGGGATATGAACAACCATACTTGCCTTATGGCTAAAGAAGGCAAGAAAAAGGTTCGACTTACTCCTCCTGCGTTAAATACCTCTATTGATGACTTTGATAGCTCTAGTGATAATGAAGAAATGTTTAGAGGATTAAGTAAAATTGCTTTAAAGAAAATGGAGATGTTGTCGAACGAAATCTTTGAAAAGGAGGAACTTGTCAACCGACAAGAAGATATGCTCATCCGTGAAAGGAAGAGATATCAAGAGGTTGAAAAACTTCTTGAGCTTGAAAGAGAGAAGAACAAGTCACTTGAGGTTGAGCTAGCCTTGAGTAAGGAGACTTACTCAAAGCTAGAGGACTCATATATTGCAATCAAGGATGGCTTGCTAACTTGTCAAGAGTTAACAAGATCTTAGAGGTGCAAGTTGAGTCGCTAAAGCAAAGTGACTCATCTTCCTCCAAGAGCTCTTCCTCCAAAGATATGAGTTTGACAACAATTGGAACCTGCACACGCTCTAGTAAGAAAAATATCATTTCTAATACTTCAACTTCTCATGATGTGCATCCTTCCCAAATTGGCATCTTTGATAAGGAGAAGATCAAATATGCACGTAGCGCATATATGGTCACTAGACCTCCCAACGTCAAAGATGGTCTTGGGTTTGACAGGAACAAACACATATCCACTCTTAATCACGCAAAGAAAAGAATCACCTTTGTTAAGGAAAAATCACATGAATCTAATTTACAAATATTGTTTTGTACATTTGATGCTTCCTATGTTCTTATGAAAAACAAATATGGAAAATTTATTGCTAAATACACAGGGCTACGCCACAGGAACTCGAAAACTTGTGTGTGGGTGGCCAAGACTCTTGTGACTAACCTGAGAGGACCCAAGCAAGCTTGGGTACCTATGAAGCGTCCCGACCCCTAAGATCGGAACTAAACATGTAATATTATGTCAGAAACAGAGTTCGGTACATAAGTGTTAGAACACAAGTGGAACCACAACCATACAGAGCTTTATTACAACGACATACACTTTAGTACAACAATAATAAGGACTAACATAAGGATGATTAACGACATAAAAACATGGACGACTAGATCCTCCTCGTACATGGTTCCACGGTAACACCTTGGGTGTGGATGCGACCCTACTCGAAGTCCTCCAGGTCGAAGTCAGGATCCTCTGAAGATATCAACAACGGTTGAGTACAAAAGTACTCAGCAAGCTCCACCTCGCCCTTCCGGAGGGGAATGAAACAAATATAGATGCAATGCACAACAATAAGAGTGATGCAACCTAATGTAACTAAATGCAACCAAATAACACATCCAGAGACATTCCTCACCCCATTCTCACAACAGGTGGCTTCCTAGTTGTTACGACCACACCATAACCTGTCCTATACCGAGGACACGACCGTCCGAACGGGTTCTACACTCTGCAGAGGTTGTACGCTTTACCCACACGCACGGACCATCCACGACAGCCTGTCATAACCGACACCCAGTCGAAACATCACCCAAACCAGTCGTCCCCATCTCAGTGTCATGACTTATCTCAATATCATCTCAATTTTCATAAATGCATCTCTCTCTCTCTCTCCACCGTGGACGACTGTCGGGCTATCCACCGGGGTTAGGCTAAGCCCCGCCCATACAGGGTCATGTGGTCGTACTGAAGAAAGTTTAGGTGAGATGTCAAAACAACTCGGTCCTTAAGGCTCACCAGGGCAGCCTTCATACTCAAACCACGAGCCTAGCATCTTGATAGTACTCACTGCAAGTCTACCAGCACGGTAGCGCTTACACCAACACTAACCCTTCTGCCCCGGTCTCAACTCATGCTCTCCCCAACCATGCAACATAAACAAGGCAACATCATCATGCATAATCTCATCCTATCAATATGCTGCAAAAAGAGAAACATGTATGTTTACACTCTATCACTCGAATAACTCATGCTCAATAATGCAGAGGCCTAATCTACTGGCCACAATGGATGAACCTCACATAGGAGCAATATGATCAAAAAGGGGGGGTGATGGAACTTGCCTTCGCTACCGTCTGCAGCGCCGTGCTCTTGGTCACTTGGCTCCACTAGGTTCTCTTCCGGCACTGGTTCTACACCGCGCACAAGCAAACATACAAACAAAGCAAATATACATCATTCAGACTTGCTTACACTAACTATATTATGATATTAGATGATTTTTATAAGAAGAATCGGATTAAGTGATCCTTTTGTGTGTGGGTGAGATCTGCTCTAAGGCCAATCAAGGGGTTGCTTAGGGTTGGGCTCAAATCAACAAGAGTAAACGGGGGAGGATGGCCAGAGAGTAAGAAATCGAACGTCGAGGCTATGAATCACTCGATTAAGCTGGCGATTTTGGGTAGGAAGTAGAGCAACTTCATGGAAGGGCGGCCATGCCACGGGGTGGTCGCGGCCAAACCCGAGGAGAGGGGGAAGGGGGGATGACTCGGAGAGGAGAGTGGAGGTTGGGGTGCTCACCTTGGCCGTGGCTTGGCGGGGCTCGACGGGGAGGGTTCCTCGTCGGAGATCGATGTTGGAGGGGGGGGAGAGGAGACGAGAGCGCCGGTGCTCAATGGGGCGGGGGAGAAAGTGAGCCCCCGAGCCCCTTTTATAGATGAAGGGGGAAATGGATAGGGATGGAGGGAGGAGAGGTAGGTTAGGTGTAATTAATGCATGTTCCGGGAGCTTCTCGTGGAGTGGATAAGGATGGGGGGGAGATATGTATATGAGGGGTGGTTCCGGAAGCTTCTCGTGGAGTGGATAAGGATGGGGTGAGATATGTATATGAGGGGTGGTTCCGGAAGCTTCTCGTGGAGTGGATAAGGATGGGGGGGGAGATATATGTGAGGGATGGTTCCGGAAGCTTCTCGTGGAATGGATAAGGATGGAAGAGGAATGGTATGTGGAGGGTGATTCTGGAAGCTTCTCGTGAAATGGATAAGGATAAAGGAGGAAGAGGTGGGTGATGTGTGGTTCTAAAAGCTTCTCGTAGAAGGATGAGGATGGGGGAGGAAGAGGAAAAGAGTTTGCCTTTAGGCAAAAGTAGGGGGGTGGCTGCACCAGTTTCGATGAAAGGCATATCTGAAATCGGCAAGTAGTGTGCGTAATTTGTCTGGTGGTTAATTCTATAACCCTGATTTATTAGTTTTATGAAAAATGGGGCGTTACAGACCTACCCCACTTAGGATGAATCTCGTCCTCGAGATTCGAGTGGTCTGCAAAGAGATGGGGGAACTCTATCCGCAATGCATCTTCTCTTTCCCAAGTAGCTTCGTCTTCCGAGTGTCTGCTCCACTGGACCCGACAAAGTGTGATGGTGTTTCTCCGTGTCCTTCGGGTGACTTTTTCCAAGATCTTTACTGGCACCTCCTGGTAGCGCAGATCATCTTGCAGGTCTAGGGTTTCTTGTGCTACCTGTTCCTCGGGAGCCCGTAGGCATTTTCTTAGTTGTGACACGTGGAAGACGTTGTGCACGCCTGACATTTCTTCGGGTAGCTAAATCTCATACGCTACTGATCCTACCCTTTTTAGGACTGAGAAAGGGCCAATGTACCGTGGTGTCAACTTTCCACGTACTTGGAATCTACGCGTGCCACGGATAGGAGATACTTTAAGGTACACATGATCTCCAGCTTGGAAACTGAGTTCACGCCTCCTCTTGTCTACGTAGCTTTTCTGGCGTGATTGGGCGGCCTTGAGATTCGCTCGAATCTCCGCTACCTTGTCCTCTGCTGCCAAGATGAAGTCTGGTTGCTCCACAATACGGTCCCCAACTTGTGACCACATGAGCGGGGTTCGACACTTCCTTCCATAGAGGGCTTCATAAGGTGACATCTTGATGCTGGCCTGATAACTGTTGTTGTATGAGAACTCGGCATGCGGTAAACTGTCTTCCCAATCCTTGCTGTAGGTTAGAACAGCGGCCCTCAACATGTCTTCCAAGATTTGGTTGATCCTCTCTGTCTGACTATCTGTCTGAGGGTGATATGCTGAACTAAAGTCTAACTTGGTACCAAGTGCCTTTTGAAGACTCCTCCAAAACCTTGACGTAAACTGAGTACCTCGATCTGAGACTATCCTCGAGGGTACTCCATGTAGTTTCACAATACGGTCTATGTACAACATGGCCAGCTTACTCCCACTGTAGGTAGTGCGCACAGGAATAAAGTGTGCAACTTTAGTCAGACGGTCAACCACTACCCATACGGAGTCATTACCATTCTTGGTCCTTGGTAGGCCTGTGATGAAATCCATTCCTATCTCATCCCATTTCCAAACGGGAATCGGTAAGGGCTGTAATAGGCCACTCGGCTTTTGATGCTCAGCTTTGACTCTTCTACACACATCACAATAAGCCACGAATTTGGTTATGTCACCCTTCATGCCAACCCACCAATATTTTTGCTTAATATCCACGTACATCTTTGTGGCTCCAGGGTGGATGGAGTAGGTTGTGACACCCTCACCTCGGGTGTCAGCATATGTTCATGTTTTATGAAGAAGAAAAACATTTTAAGAAAAGTAGGAACAGAGACAAGTATTAAAGGGATAGCCAACAAAGCTCTCCGATAGCATCGAAGGCAACTTCCACGGCCAGCGGACCACGTGGCGTGTTCGGAGCTCATCCCCGAGAGATTTGGGAGAGGTCCGCCGCTAAACTAGCTACGTGGCAGGCTCGGGGGGTCACCTCCGCAATTGGAAAGAGGTCCGACCCTGTGGGACACGTGTTGCCCACGGAGCTAGCCTATGCGGAAGAAGCAAAGGCATTTCCGCAGGACACGTGTCATCCTCGGAGCTAGTCCTCGCGGAAATCAGAGGACCAGCCGCGCGGGATACGTGTCGAATCTCGGAGCTCATCTCAGAGAAGTCCGGATCTATCGAACACGTGTCGCCACTGGAGCTTATCTCCAGAAGGTCCGTCGCAGCTAAACACGTGTCGACCTCGGGGCATGTCCCTGAGGAAAGGAGAGCGGAAAGACCGGCACCCACACGTGACGTGCGCGGAGCTCATATCCGAAGAAGAGGGAGGTCTCGATCGATTGACACGCGGCACAACCGGAGCTCGTCTCTACGGACAAGGAGATACCAGGCCCGAAGGACACGTGGAGCTTCCGGAGCTCATCATAACGGAGGTAACGAGTTCTGGAGCGGTTGTTACGCGTAAGGACACCGGTACGCAACAGAAACCGATCTAAACTCCACAATGTTACCGAAGATAAGACGTCAGGATCTAACAAAGATCTGAATAAGACTCTTATTCGGGATCCAATCAGATTAGGACTCTTCTCTTCACGATTATAAATAGAACCCAAAACCTCTGGCCGAAACCACAAACTTGTCTTTCAACTCCTGAGCCGACGACTTAGAGCCCTAGCCCTAACTCGCCGAGCAAAACATCGCCGTAGCACAACAAGGGAGATCATCGGAGGAGAACCGAGCGGTCTGAGGAGGACCTCGAAGACAAGAAGAGCGTGAGGTAGGACTTCAATACTACCTTACGACATCATTGTGTTCATCTCTTTGCATCTGTTCTTCGATTCCTTTCGAACAGAAGCCTTTTCGTGGGCAGAACACTCGGTGATCAGTTTGATCTAAAAGACAAGACCATCGCCACATTCATCTTTGATCCGAACACCTCTGACCATGCAAGCCATGCAAGAACAACGTACAGATCAATCTAATAAAACTAATCATAGGATAGCATGCATATGCATCATCGCATCTAGTTTAGGGTTTGTGCATGATATTGATTGCTGTGAATCTTGTATGCGCATGAATCCTACATAGCAGGACAAGCTCAGGAAGCTGTCTACGACGAGCTGCAGCAACAAGGTTTTGAGAATCAATAACAACCGGAACCGCAAGAACAAGGCAAGTGCTCCTTGACCATGTTGATCCTATGTTTTGGGTAAAACTATTTTGTTTTGCGAAAAGGTGTGTGTGTGCTAAGTCAAACATGATGGGAAACCCTTTTATAGGAGTTTACTAGTTTTGGTTAAACCACCCTTGTCGCCAGGGAAGTTTATGAGTCGGGTATGGTTTTTGCTTTATGCTTCGCTGAGTCCATGGGATTGGGAAGCGAGATAGATGTGTCTAGCTAACTGCACTCGTACTGATAATAAGTAATTGATGAGGTTAATGAACTTGGATCGGAGGGAGATCTAGGCAAGCCTGGGTTTGTGAATGAGGTAGCATGAGATGGTGGTTTTACTTGCCGTAGATCTAAGGACCGGTTCATGCATGCACATGCCAGGATAATAGTGCCACCACAAGGTCAAGTATGGGTGCGGCTTAGCTGAGTAATTAGGTAAGTTGCTAGAGTGTTATGGACTGTGGAAGGTGCGGGGAATGGGAGTCGAGTGAGGACTGCCCTGGGAACTGCATGGCACAAGAGGGGGCCCGTGGTGGGAGAATTGGAGATTCTAGCCTGCCGGTGAAACCTTAGTGAGTCCATACATCTAGTAACCCCTTTGTAAAGGCTATTTTGTGATCTCTTGACCATACACCGACGGTTGTGTACTGGTAAAATGGAGGTTCTGCAGTCATCGACGGGTGACGAAATCACAAACTTGTGGGTAAAGAGGTACAAACTCTGCAGAGTTACTAAAACTATCATGATAGCCGAGCTTACGGTCACGAGCACCTGGCTAAACTACCATGATTAGATGGGATGGTTATTGGAATGGTTGTTGGGAAGGTTATTAGTTATGGTTATTGGTTATGGTTTGGTTTGGGACTGTTGAGTCTGGAAGATGAGATGGTTGCATGATTGATGGGTCATGACATGAGATTGGTCTAGGTGCGAGACGTGGTTGTTTTGTGAGATGAGATGGTAGTGAATATGAGGAGGTATTCGTGAGTATGAATAAAGGATTGGTTAATGTTCGGATGGAACACGGGAAGTGATGAAGGTATGTTGGTAATTTGATTCATGCTGGGATTACATTCATCTAAAGTTAAGTTGTTGTTTTATCATTGGTTTTACAAGATTGCTTTTCTGCAAATAAACCTTTTACGCCTACCTTGTTTATGAGCTGCATATCATGTGTTTTCCCGCACTTGCTGAGTACATCATTGTACTCAAACTTGCATTATTGTTTCTTCATCAACAGCAAGAGAAGACTACTATGAAGACCGAGTAGAGCATTATGGCGTGTGATCTATTCTCAACCTTGCCTGTGGAGGGAGTAGAGATGGAGCCACTTCTGCTTAGTTTTGCTTCCGCTTTTAAATAAGGACTTCCGCTGCATAGAATTAAGATTTCCGCTGTGAGCATGAGTCCAAGACTCATGAGATATTGTAATAAACCCTGTTATTCGTGGTAATATATAATCTGAATTCAGTTTGTGGAACGTATGTGTATGTGTGATGAACATCCTGGGCACACATATGCATTAGTTCTCGGTTACGTGGTTTTTCCCACAGAATTGAGGGCGTCACAGATTGGTATCAGAGCCACGGGTTGACAGTAGGTTACACGCCTAGGTAGAAAGCCTTAGATAGATAATAGAGCTATGGGTTAACCCCAAGAAGGAATTACAAGCGCCCTAGGGTGAATAGCTTAGATTGGCCTCTAAAAACCACCTTGACATAGGAAACCATCCTTGAATAGGAGTTGAGTGGGCCCTTGTGATGATTATTTGTGAATATGTTCTTAGTGTGAGTTGTGGGACGTCTCAAAAACGTTGTCCATATCCACACGTAAGAAGAAAGAGGTGTGAGATGTTTCGGCACTTGCTCACATCCTCATATGGGCTAATATATACATAGTCCAACTCACCTTGATGCATATAGTTAGAGGGAATCTACCTAGCCTTCTAACCTTCTATTCTATTTCGTCCTCTCTCACAGATGGTGAGAGGAAACGCCAGCCGAAGGAACGTCTAGGAAGATGACCACGAGGAAGTTCCTGCTAACCCCGAAGCTGGCGAAAACAACCTAGAAAGGTTGATAGCCATGCAAAACCAGCTTATGCAAACCATGATCCAAACTTTGGGTCAGTTGCAGGCCAACCAACACCCCGTTCCGGCACCACCGCCACCACCACCGCCGGCTCATAACAGGCTGGGAGAGTTCATGAGGACTCAACCACCCACCTTTGCTCAAGCAAGCGATCCAATGGAGGCCGATGATTGGTTGAAATCCATGGAGAAGAAGCTTGCCATTGTTCAGTGCAGCGACCGAGAGAAGGTTCTCTTTGCGTTGCACCAACTGATGGGAGCAGCTGCTGACTGGTGGGATGCCTTGAGCAACGCCCATGCCAACCCGGAGACAATCACTTGGACTGAGTTCAAGGAAAGTTTCCGCTCCCACTACATCCCTGTTGGCGTAATGATGCTCAAGAGGCAGGAGTTTGAAGCTCTCCGTCAAGGACAGAAAAGTGTGAATGAATATCTCAACAAGTTCATACAACTGTCCCGGTATGCCCCCGAAGATGTCAACTCAGATCAGAGGAAGCAATACCTGTTCATGAGAGGGTTGAACAATGAGATCCAAGTTCAGCTCCTCAACAATGACTACGTAAGCTTCCAGAAGCTAGTTGATAAGTCTATTGTGGTGGAAAACAAGATCCAAGAGATCGAGCGAGAATGCAAAAGGAAGATGCCATACCAGCCCCAAGGGAGCAACGTACGACCTAGATACATGCCCCCTGCTCCGCAGTATGGATCGACCACTCCTACGTACCGCCCTAGTCAGCCACCACAGCAACGGTTCGTTGCACCGGCACCTCGCGTGCCCATGCCTCCTGCGTCCCGGCCTAACAATGGCGCTCCTGTTCAAAACCCCCGCCCTAACGTACCTGCTGCCGTAGGAAACAGGGCATGCTTTGCATGCGGGGAAGTAGGCCACTTCACTAACCAGTGCCCGAAGAGAGGCCCTGGACAGCAAGGTAACGTGCCCAAGCAGAACCAGCGACCAAACGGAGGGGACAACCAGGGGAACCGTGGACCGCAGAACTATGCTCGTGGCCACGTTAACCATGTCACTGCTGAGGAAGCACAACAGGCCGGGGACGTCGCAATTGGTATGTTCCTTGCCAACTCCAACCCAGCCACCATTTTATTTGATTCCGGAGCATCACATTCCTTCATATCATCCAAATATGTTGCCAAACATCATCTACCCGTATCCCACTTAGAATGTGCTATGTTAGTTAATTCTCCCGGAGGAGAAATGAGGACTAGTATAGTATGTCCTAAGGTAAGCCTTAAAATAAGGGGGGTAGACTTCCTTGCCAACCTTATTGTCTTGGACTCCCACGGAATTGACATCATACTCGGAATGGACTGGTTAAGCAAGCACAATAGAGTAATCCAATGCGCTGAGAGAAGCGTGCAGTTGACAAACGAACACGGTATCCGTGTCGAGTTTGAGTCAGCCCAGCAAGCAACCGAACGGGCGGATTTGAACCATGTTGAAGGAGTAGCATTGGACAACATTCCAGTGGTTCAGGAATTTTCGGACGTGTTCCCAGAAGAACTTCCAGGTATGCCACCTGACCGGGACATCGAGTTTGCCATAGATTTGGTACCTGGAACTGCGCCCATAGCTAAGAGACCATATAGGATGCCCGTCAACGAGTTAGTTGAACTAAAGAAGCAAATTCAAGAACAGTTGGAGAAGGGTTTTATCCGTCCAAGTTCGTCACCATGGGGAGCCCCGGTACTTTTCGTGGACAAGAAGGACGGAACCCAAAGAATGTGCATGGACTACAGGTCTCTCAACGAGGTGACAATCAAGAATAAATACCCTCTGCCCCGTATAGAGGACCTGTTCGATCAAATGAAAGGGGCCCAAGTATTCTCCAAGATTGATCTTCGCTCGGGATATTTCCAGCTAAAGATTAAGCCCTCCGATATACCTAAGACAACCTTTCGGACGCGGTATGGTTCATATGAATATACCGTTATGTCTTTTGGATTGACGAATGCACCCGCGTATTTCATGTACTTTATGAACAAGGTTTTCATGGAGTACTTGGACAAGTTCGTTGTGGTTTTCATCGACGACATTATGGTGTATTCAAAAAGTAAGGAGAAGCATGAAGAACATCTGAGATTGACCTTGCAGAAATTGCGCGAGCATCAGTTGTATGCCAAGCTCAACAAGTGTCAATTTTGGCTAAAGGAAATATCTTTCCTAGGCCACATCATCTCTAAGGAAGGTGTATCGGTTGATCCTGGAAAGGTGGGAGATGTTCTGAAGTGGGACCAACCGAAGAGCGTGAGGGATATTCGAAGTTTCCTTGGAATGGCAGGATACTATCGGCGCTTCATTAAAGACTTCTCTAAAATAGCAAAACCTATGACGGAGTTGCTAATGAAGGGAAAAATCTTTCAATGGACACAAGCCTGCCAAGAGAGTTTTGAGGAACTCAAGAAAAGGCTAACCACAGCACCAGTTCTGGTATTGCCAGACGTAAGCAAGGGTTTTGACATATATTGTGACGCATCCAGACAAGGGCTCGGGTGTGTACTCATGCAGGAAGGACAAGTGGTAGCCTATGCCTCACGACAATTAAAGAAGCACGAGCTTAACTATCCTACGCATGATTTGGAGTTAGCAGCAGTAGTGCATGCATTGAAGATTTGGAGACATTGTATCCTTGGTCATCGATGTGAGATCTATACGGATCATAAAAGCCTCAAGTACATATTTACACAAACGGACTTGAATTTGAGGCAACGTCGATGGTTAGAACTCATCAAGGATTATGATGTAGGAATCAACTACCACCCCGGGAAGGCCAATGTAGTAGCTGACGCATTGAGCAGAAAGGGAGCATGCCACCAACTCACGGGTCGGGAGCTACCACCCGAACTACGTAAGGAGTTCGAACGGTTACACCTCGGATTCTTGAATAACATGGAAATAATGGAGATCCATTCCTCATTGGAGCAAGAAAGAATAAAGGGCCAAGCAACGGACGAGGGGATCAAGGATATCAAGGAAAGAATCCGACAAGGGATAAAGAAGGATTTCAAGGAGGATGAAAAGGGTACACTTTGGCTAGGAAAAAGGATTTGTGTGCCAAACATAAGACACCTTCGCGACATGATATTGAAGGAGGCACATGATTCACCCTATTCCATACATCCAGGGAGCACCAAAATGTACAAGGACTTGAAAACTTGCTATTGGTGGGATGATATGAAGAGGGATATAGCCGAATACGTTGCCCTATGCGACACATGCCAACGGGTAAAAGCCGAACATCAAAAACCCGCTGGATTGTTGCAACCTTCGAAAATACCTGAATGGAAATGGGAGGACATCAGTATGGACTTTATTGTCGGATTGCCAAGAACTCAGTCAGGATACGACTCCATCTAGGTCATTGTGGACCGGTTGACGAAAACCGCCCATTTTATTCCGGTAAAGACCAGTTACAACGTTACACAGTTGGCAGAGTTGTACATGGAGCAGATCGTGTGCCGTCATGGAGTTCCGAAGAGGATAGTCTCAGATCGAGGTTCTCAGTTTACCTCTAGATTCTGGAGGAAGCTGCAGAAAGCCATGGGTACACGACTGGATTTTAGCTCCGCCTATCACCCACAAACAGATGGGCAAACCGAGAGGACGAACCAAATTTTGGAGGACCTGCTGAGAGCTTGCGCCTTGAAACGTGGGCGTAGTTGGGATAGGAGTTTACCGTATGCCGAGTTCTCCTATAACAACAGCTATCAAGCTAGCTTGAAGATGTCGCCTTTCGAAGCCTTATATGGCAGACGGTGTAGGACGCTGCTGTTCTGGAACGAGACTGGAGAGAACCAGGTGTTTGGACCCGATGTACTACAAGAGGCTGAAAAGCAAGTCCAAACGATACGGGAAAACTTAAAGGCTGCTCAGTCACGACAGAAAGGCTATGCAGACAATAGGCGTAGGAAGTTGACCTTTGAAGTAGGAGACTTCGTATACCTTAAGATATCGCCTATCCGAGGCCAACGATGTTTTAACGTCAAAGGAAAACTAGCGCCTCGCTACACCGGACCATTTAAGATTTTGGACAAGCGAGGAGAAGTAGCCTATCAACTATAGCTCCCAAACCACCTCTCCGACGTACATGACGTGTTTCATGTATCCCAGCTTAAGAAGTGCTTGAGAATACCAGAGGAACAAGTGTCAATGGGAGAACTTGAACTTCAAGAGGACCTGACTTACGCAGAACACCCTATCCGAATCTTGGATGTAAAGGAAAGGGTCACCCGAAACAAGGTGATTCGATGGTGCAAAGTACAATGGAGCCATCACACTGAAGCTGAAGCCACATGGGAACGTGAAGAGGATATCAAGGCAGAATTTCCCCATCTATTTCCTACTAACGAATCTCGAGGGCGAGATTCAATTTAAGGGGGGTAGATTTGTGACACCCTCACCTCGGGTGTCAGCATATGTTCATGTTTTATGAAGAAGAAAAACATTTTAAGAAAAGTAGGAACAGAGACAAGTATTAAAGGGATAGCCAACAAAGCTCTCCGAGAGCACCGAAGGCAACTTCCACGGCCAGCGGACCACGTGGCGTGTTCGGAGCTCATCCCCGAGAGATTTGGGAGAGGTCCGCCGCTAAACTAGCTACGTGGCAGGCTCGGGGGGTCACCTCCGCAATTGGAAAGAGGTCCGACCCTGTGGGACACGTGTTGCCCACGGAGCTAGCCTATGCGGAAGAAGCAAAGGCATTTCCGCAGGACACGTGTCATCCTCGGAGCTAGTCCTCACGGAAATCAGAGGACCAGCCGCGCGGGATACGTGTCGAATCTCGGAGCTCATCTCAGAGAAGTCCAGATCTATCGAACACGTGTCGCCACCGGAGCTTATCTCCGGAAGGTCCGTCGCAGCTAAACACGTGTCGACCTCGGGGCATGTCCCTGAGGAAAGGAGAGCGGAAAGACCGGCACCCACACGTGACGTGCGCGGAGCTCATCTCCGAAGAAGAGGGAGGTCTCGATCGATTGACACGCGGCACAAGCGGAGCTCGTCTCTACGGACGAGGAGATACCAGGCCCGGAGGACACGTGGAGCTTCCGGAGCTCATCATAACGGAGGTAACGAGTTCTGGAGCGGCTGTTACGCGTAAGGACACCGGTACGCAACAGAAACCGATCTAAACTCCACAATGTTACCGAAGATAAGACGTCAAGATCTAACAAAGATCTGAATAAGACTCTTATTCGGGATCCAATCAGATTAGAACTCTTCTCTTCCCGATTATAAATAGAACCCAAAACCTCTGGCCGAAACCACAAACTTCTCTTTCAACTCCTGAGCCGACGACTTAGAGCCCTAGCCCTAACTCGCCGAGCAAAACATCGCCGTAGCACAACAAGGGAGATCATCGGAGGAGAACCGAGCGGTCTGAGGAGGACCTCGAAGACAAGAAGAGCGTGAGGTAGGACTTCAATACTACCTTACGACATCATTGTGTTCATCTCTTTGCATCTGTTCTTTGATTCCTTTCGAACAGAAGCCTTTTCGTGGGCAGAACACTCGATGATCAGTTTGATCTAAAAGACAAGACCATCGCCACGTTCATCTTTGATCCGAACACCTCTGACCATGCAAGCCATGCAAGAACAATGTACAGATCAATCTAATAAAACTAATCATAGGATAGCATGCATGTGCATCATCGCATCTAGTTTAGGGTTTGTGCATGATATTGATTGCTGTGAATCTTGTATGCGCATGAATCCTACATAGCAGGACAAGCTCAGGAAGCTGTCTACGACGAGCTGCAGCAACAAGGTTTTGAGAATCAAGAACAACCGGAACCGCAAGAACAAGGCAAGTGCTCCTTGACCATGATGATCCTATGTTTTGGGTAAAACTATTTTGTTTTGTGAAAAGGTGTGTGTGTGCTAAGTCAAACATGATGGGAAACCCTTTTATAGGAGTTTACTAGTTTTGGTTAAACCACCCTTGTCGCCAGGGAAGTTTATGAGTCGGGTATGGTGTTTTGCTTTATGCTTCGCTGAGTCCATGGGATTGGGAAGCGAGATAGATGTGTCTAGCTAACTGCACTCGTACTGATAATAAGTAATTGATGAGGTTAATGAACATGGATCGGAGGGAGATCTAGGCAAGCCTGGGTTTGTGAATGAGGTAGCATGAGATGGTGGTTTTACTTGCCGTAGATCTAAGGACCGGTTCATGCATGCACATGCCAGGATAATAGTGCCACCACAAGGTCAAGTATGGGTGCGGCTTAGCTGAGTAATTAGGTAAGTTGCTAGAGTGTTATGGACTGTGGAAGGTGCGGGGAATGGGAGTCGAGTGAGGACTGCCCCGGGAACTGCATGGCACAAGAGGGGGCCCGTGGGTGGGAGAATTGGAGATTCTAGCCTGCCGGTGAAACCTTAGTGAGTCCATACATCTAGTAACCCCTTTGTAAAGGTTATTTTGTGATCTCTTGACCATACACCGACGGTTGTGTACTGGTAAAATGGAGGTTCTGCAGTCGTCGACGGGTGACGAAATCACAAACTTGTGGGTAAAGAGGTACAAACTCTGCAGAGTTACTAAAACTATCATGATAGCCGAGCTTACGGTCACGAGCACCTGGCTAAACTACCATGATTAGATGGGATGGTTATTGGAATGGTTGTTGGGAAGGTTATTAGTTATGGTTATTGGTTATGGTTTGGTTTGGGACTGTTGAGTCTGGAAGATGAGATGGTTGCATGATTGATGGGTCATGACATGAGATTGGTCTAGGTGCGAGACATGGTTGTTTTGTGAGATGAGATGGTAGTGAATATGAGGAGGTATTCGTGAGTATGAATAAAGGATTGGTTAATGTTCGGATGGAACACGGGAAGTGATGAAGGTATGTTGGTAATTTGATTCATGCTGGGATTACATTCATCTAAAGTTAAGTTGCTGTTTTATCATGGTTTTACAAGATTGCTTTTCTGCAAATAAACCTTTTACGCCTACCTTGTTTATGAGCTGCATATCATGTGTTTTCCCGCACTTGCTGAGTACATCATTGTACTCAAACTTGCATTATTGTTTCTTCATCAACAGCAAGAGAAGACTACTATGAAGACCGAGTAGAGCATTATGGCGTGTGATCTATTCTCAACCTTGCCTGTGGAGGGAGTAGAGATGGAGCCACTTCTGCTTAGTTTTGCTTCCGCATTAGTTTTTGCTTCCGCTTTTAAATAAGGACTTCCGCTGCATAGAATTAAGATTTCCGCTGTGAGCATGAGTCCAAGACTCATGAGATATTGTAATAAACCATGTTATTCGTGGTAATATATAATCTGAATTCAGTTTGTGGAACGTATATGTATGTGTGATGAACATCCTGGGCACACATATGCATTAGTTCTCGGTTCCGTGGTTTTTCTCACAGAATTGAGGGCGTCACATAGGCAGAGTTATGAGCTTCATCCATGATCGTATTCCGATAGTGACCTTGTGAAGGCACACACAACCGTTTCTTGAACCACAATATTCCATCTCTATCAACTCTAAAGTCTGGTGCCTTGCCTTCACCGGTTTGTTCCTTGATCTTCATTAACTTTTCATCCTCCTGCTGAGCCTTCTTAATTTGGTCATCCAGCACAGGGTGAACACTAAGGTTGTAGTTGTAGGAGTGAGGTACAATACTTAGGTTCAATTTCATCATCTCCTCGCACAGTTGTGGTACTTGAGTCACCAAGTGATGACAGTATGCTTTCCTGCTAAGAGTGTCTGCCACAACATTTGCTTTACCCGGGTGGTAGTGGATCTCCACATCATAATCCTTAATTAGTTCCAACCATCTTCGTTGTCTTAGGTTCAGATCAGGCTGGGTAAAGATATACTTGAGACTCTTGTGATCTGTGTAGATTTCACACTTGTTACCGATCACATAGTGTCTCCAAATCTTAAGAGCATGCACTACCGCAGCCAATTCCAAGTCATGGGTTGGGTAGTTCTGCTCGTGCGGCCTTAACTGACGAGAGGCATAGGACACAACTCGTCCTTCTTGCATTAGCACACATCCTAGGCCGTGTCTAGAAGCATCACAATAAATAACAAAGTTCTTGTGAATATCCGGTAAGACTAAGACTGGGGCCGTGGTTAGTCTTTCCTTCAACTCACGAAAACTCCGCTCACATGCTTTAGTCCACACAAACTTCTTATCCTTCTTTAGTAGTTCCGTCATTGGTCGGGCTAGCTTGGAAAATCCTTCGATGAACCTCCTATAATAACCAGCCATACCCAGAAAACTACGAATCTCCGAGACCGAAGTTGGTTGCTTCCAAGATGATACAGCTTTGACCTTCTCTGGATCAACTGCAACTCCCTCGACTGTCAGCACATGCCCAAGGAAGCTAACTTTCTGTAACCAAAACTCACATTTGCTGAACTTGGCATAAAGTTGATGGCTCCTGTGCCGGTCCAAAACAACACGCAGATCTTGCGCGTGCTCTGCTTCACTTCGTGAATAGATTAGAATGTCGTCGATAAAGACAACGACAAACTTGTCCAACTCTTGCATGAACACCCGGTTCATTAGGTTCATGAAGTAGGCAGGGGCATTGGTTAATCCAAAAGACATCACTGTGAACTCGAACTGACCGTAGCGAGTTACAAATGCCGTCTTAGGTATATCTTCGGGCTTAATCCTCACTTGATGATACCCAGACCTCAAGTCAATCTTTGAGAAAAACTTGGCCCCCTTTAGCTGGTCAAATAGATCATCTATCCGGGGTAGAGGGTATTTATTCTTGATGGTCACCGTGTTAAGAGCTCGGTAATCTACACAGAGTCTCTTACTTCCATCCTTTTTCTCTACGAAGCGGACTGGTGCGCCCCATGGTGATGCACTAGGACTTATGTACCCTTTCTCTTGCAGCTCATCTAACTGTTTCTTTAACTCGGCTAGTTCTGATGCTGCCATTCTATAAGGCCTCTTGGCTATTGGGGCAGTTCCGGGAACTAGATCAATGGAGAACTCCACTTCTCTTTCTGGCGGCATGCCTGGCAACTCCTCAGGGAACACATCAACATATTCTTTAATCACTGGCACTTCCTGAGGTGTTTCCGCCTTCAAGTGATTTACTACTGGCTCAGACAAGCTGGAGTTGACATGACATGTGACAGTCTTCCCTTCATGGTTTGTCACTGTCACAGTCCTCTGTGCACAAGCTATACTCCCATTGCACTTGGCTAACCAATCCATACCGAGGATCACATCTATCCCATGGGAGTCAAGCACTACTAGATTAACCAAGAACTCTACCCCACTTAGGTTTAAAGGGATGTTGTTAACTCCTAGGTGGCAAGGTATATAACCTCCCGGTGATCGAGTCATTAAGGGCCTCTTAAGGGCTACCGTAGATATATCATGTGTCTCTACAAAGTGTGATGATATAAAAGAATGCGATGCACCAGAATCAAATAGTACTGAAGCCAAAACTGACTGAATCAAGAACTCACCAAGTAGAACTCCTGGTGCTGCATCTGCCTCTTCGGCGTAGACGTGGTTTACTGTGGCCTTTCCAAAGGAGTGTTGAGTCCTTGACGGTGCTCCGCGGCTGCCTCCAGCTGGTTGCCTTGGTCCGTTAACTGAGTTGGAGACGACTGATGGTGCTGGCTTAACCTTGTAAGGGCAGTTAACGGCGATATGCCCAGGCTCACGGCAGCTGAAACAAATCCTCTGGCCAACAGTTTGATTGACCGCAGACTGCTGAGGATGGAATGAGCCATGTGATTTAGCAGGCTGTACCGGTTGCTTGAAAGTGGTGGTTGGTGCTTTATAGGATACACCACTATGAGCCATCTGCCCAGAGTAAATAGGTTGTTAGGTCTTTTGCACAAAGTAGGTTGGTTGTTGGGTCCTCTGTAATGAATAGACAGGTTGATTAGTCCTCTGAAGTTTCACCTGCTGGAACCCCTTCTTGTCCTCGAATTTTCTTTTCTTCTCCCGTAGCTCATCCTCTATGTTCTTTTCTGTAGTGATGGCCTTGTTAACCAGGTTACTGAAATCTGGATAAACAGATGCTTCAAGAAATTTCTTGATTTCAGTGTTTAACCCACGCAAAAAGGCTTCTTGCTTCTCTTCTGTATCCACAGCGTGGGGGTCATAGCGGGATAACCCGGTAAACTTGTGTAGATACTCCGTCACAGTTAGACCCTTCTGTTTAAGGTTCATAAACTCTTCCCTCTTTAGCTTCATAATGCTACTTGGGATGTGTTGCTCCCTAAACAACTTCACAAACTCGTCCCATATCATGGTCCTGGCATGTGGATGCATCTCTCTATAGCTGTGCCACCAGGCTAAGGCAGATCCCCTTAGTTGTTGGACAGCAAGCAGAACCTTATCCTGCTCGTTTGCATGCACAACCTCGAGTTTCATCTCAATCTCTCTTAGCCAGTCATCTGCCTCAATAGGGTCCTCAGATCCAGAAAACTTGGGCGGGTTCATCCTGTTGAAGTCTGCGATCTGGTGATTGTTTTGCGGCGCGGGCTGATGGTTGTTGAGACCATCATTGTTCCGGGCAGCCAGGGTGTTCGTTAGTAGCTCGAGGAGTCGAGTCTGGCGGTCCAGAATGGCGGTCAGGTCATAGTTAGGTGCTTGGGGATGTGGCCGGACAGGTGCACTCTCCGCTGTCTCATACTCGTGAGGTGCAGGTGGAATCTCTCGTAGTCCTTGGTCCGTCTCGTGTCCATTAGTGACTCGGCTCGAGCGGCGAGGCATCTGTGACAAGGCAATCGATGGGTTTAGATTTTCTTCCTATTATTATTACTATGGTGCATCATAATTAGTTATGCTTACCGTCTTTTATTATTATTATTATTATTATTATTATTATTATTATTATTATTATTTCTATATATTTTTTGTATTTTACTATGTGTATCTAAACACATATATATAGTTTTATACCACACAAACATCAAACATTGCAAGCAACACACCAAGCATTCATTCATTCATTCGGGCAAGCGGGTACAAGATACATAGCGCATGTCGTCGCTGGGTCTATTCCCTTAAGGGTTAGCCGGGACCTTTGCCTGGCTACTGGGTCCTACATCCTGATCTTCAGGGTCTTCGTTGGTCCCGCGAGGTGAGGTCGGAGGAGTAGGTGGCACAGGCTCACAAATCCTCCTTCGGGGATTGGATAGGTGATACACTGGGGTTCCTTCTAGGATAAGTGGCTCCGTCGTTGCACCAGCTTGACGGTCCTTCCGCTTGGCCCGGTCTACAAGGTAGACACCCCTAAGCAGCTGGCTGTGACGGTCGGCCTGCTCCCTAAGGTTCTCCTCAGCCAAGGCGACTCGACGTTCGGCGCTGGAACCCGGGCTTCAGCCTGCGCTAGTGCTAGCTTAGCCTTTCTCCAGCGGGTCTCCAATGTCTCAGCACGCTGGACGAGGGTCTTCACGCGCTGATTCAGTTGGTCGCACAAGTCGTCCAGGCTCAATAAATAACCGGACATGGCGACAATGGTGGGGTCGTCTTCGGTCGACCCGAGGCCTTCCAAGTTGCGAATCCTCGCCACCCATGCGGGACGACTACGGTCCAGTGGTGGGAAGTACTTCATGGGTGTGGAACCCAAATGCCAGTCAAACATGTGGCAGAGGTACTTCAGAGCTTTGCGGGCCACCAATTGGCACGTATCTTTCATGCGGCATCCAGTGGCGGAGACATTCCATGGCTTCATGTCCAGGAACCTCTCACTGGCGCCGATGTGCACAGTGACCTCACAGCTTTCGGTGCCATGCTCCACGAACTCATGACCCACGTACTCCGGACGGTCTGGAATACCGAGTCGTGTCGTGGCGGCATAGAGCACCTTGGTGAAGCCATCTTCGTTGATGCAGAAGGTGGTGATACGGTCATCTGCCATCTGGCTTAGAACAGGGCACAAGGATTAGATGAGAGCAAAACCTATCACTAAGGCTCTACGGTCCAGGTTTCCTACAGACCAACTATTCTACGTCTCCTATGGTCACCTAAGTATTAGGGTACGCATCCTACAGCCAAGTATGGCTCTGATACCACTTGAAGCGTCCCGACCCCTAAGATCGGAACTAAACATGTAATATTATACCAGAAACAGAGTTCGGTACATAATATTACAACACAAGTGGAACCACAACCATACAAAGCTTTATTACAACGGCATACACTTTAGTACAACAATAATAAGGACTAACATAAGGATGATTAACGACATAAAAACATGGACGACTAGCTCCTCCTCGTACATGGTTCCACGGTAACACCTTGGGTGTGGATGCGACCCTACTCGAAGTCGTCCGGGTCGAAGTCAGGATCCTCTGAAGATATCAACAACGGTTGAGTACAAAAGTACTCAGCAAGCTCCATCTCGCACTTCGGGAGGGGAATGAAACAAATATAGATGCAATGCACAATAATAAGAGTGATGCAACCTAATGTAACTAAATGCAACCAAATAACCCATCCAGAGACATTCCTCACCTCATTCTCACAACAGGTGGCTTCCTAGTTGTTAGGACCACACCATAACCTGTCCTATACCGAGGACACGGCCGTCCGAACGGGTTCTACACTCTGCAGAGGTTGTACGCTTTACCCACACGCACGGACCATCCACGACAGCCTGTCATAACCGACACCCAGTCGAAACATCACCCAAACCAGTCGTCCCCATCCCAGTGTCATGACTTATCTCAATATCATCTCAATTTTCATAAATGCATCTCTCTCGCTCTCTCCACCGTGGACGACTGTCGGGCTAGCCACCGGGGTTAGGCTAAGCCCTGCCCATACAGGGTCATGTGGTCGTACTGAAGAAAGTTAGGTGAGATGTCAAAACAACTCGGTCCTTAAGGCTCACCAGGGCAGCCTCCATACTCAAACCACGAGCCTATCATCTTGATAGTACTCACTGTAAGTCTACCACCACGGTAGCGCTTACACCAACACTAACCCTTCTGCCCCGGTCTCAACTCATGCTCTCCCCAACCATGCAACATAAACAAGGCAACATCATCATGCATAATCTCATCCTATCAATATGCTGCAAAAAGAGAAACCTGTAGGTTTACACTCTATCACTCGAATAACTCATGCTCAATAATGCAGAGGCCTAATCTACTGGCCACAATGGATGAACCTCACATAGGAGCGATATGATCAAAAAGGGGGGGTGATGGAACTTGCCTTCGCTACCGTCTGCAGCGCCGTGCTCTTGGTCACTTGGCTCCCCTGGGTTCTCTTCCGGCACTGGTTCTACACCGCGCACAAGCAAACATACAAACAAAGCAAATATACATCATTCAGACTTGCTTACACTAACTATATTATGATATTAGATGATTTTTATAAGAAGAATCGGATTAAGTGATCCTTTTGTGTGTGGGTGAGATCTGCTCTACGGCCAATCAAGGGGTTGCTTAGGGTTGGGCTCAAATCAGCAAGAGTAAACGGGGGAGGATGGGCAGAGAGTAAGAATTCGAACGCCGAGGCTATGAATCACTCGATTAAGCTGGCGATTTTGGGTAGGAAGTAGAGCAACTTCATGGAAGGGCGGCCATGCCACGGGGTGGTCGCGGCCAAACCCGAGGAGAGGGGGAAGGGGGGATGACTCGGAGAGGAGAGTGGAGGTTGGGGTGCTCACCTTGGCCGTGGCTTGGCGGGGCTCGACGGGGAGGGTTCCTCGTCAGAGATCGATGTTGGAGGGGGGGGGGGAGAGGAGACGAGAGCACCGGTGCTCAATGGGGCGGGGGAGAAAGTGAGCTCCCGAGCCCCTTTTATAGATGAAGGGGGAAATGGATAGGGATGGAGGGAGGAGAGGTATGTTAGGTGTAATTAATGCATGTTCCGGGAGTTTCTCGTGGAGTGGATAAGGATGGGGAAGATATGTATATGAGGGGTGGTTCCTGAAGCTTTTCATAGAGTGGATAAGGATGGGGGGAGATATGTATATGAGGGGTGGTTCCGGAAGCTTCTCGTGGAGTGGATAAGGATGGGGGGGAGATATATGTGAGGGGTGGTTCCGGAAGCTTCTCGTGGAATGGATAAGGATGAAAGAGGAATGGTATGTGGAGGGTGATTCTGGAAGCTTCTCGTGAAATGGATAAGGATAAATGAGGAAGAGATGGGTGATGTGTGGTTCTAAAAGCTTCTCGTAGAAGGATGAGGATGGGGGAGGAAGAGGAAAAGAGTTTGCCTTTAGGCAAAAGTAGGGGGGTGGCTGCACCAGTTTTGATGAAAGGCATATCTGAAATCGGCCAGTAGTGTGCGTAATTTGTCTTGTGGTTAATTCTATAACCCTGATTTATTAGTTTTACGAAAAATGAGGCGTTACAACCTAAAACCAAGGAATAATTCTGTTTTGCAGGCTTACTCCTCTGGTGGTCTAAGTGGGTGCTAGATAGCGGATGCAAAAATCACATGACCGGAGAGAGAGATATGTTTGTGAAGTACGAGTACAACGAGGATCCAAGTGAAGGCATATACTTTGGAGACAACAGCCAAGGAAAGGTCCTTGGTAGCGGTAACATTGAAATATCTCCTCAACACACTTTATTTAATGTTTTACATGTAGACTCCCTAGATTATAACCTTTTGTCAATATCTCAACTATGCGACAAAGGTTATAACTGTTTATTCACTAATGAGGGTGTGATCGTTTTTAGAAGAAGCGATGGCTCGATTGCATTCAAGGGAATGTTGAAGGGAAAGTTGTATCTCGTTGATTTCAACAAAGATAAAGCCGAACTCAACACTTGCTTGGTTGCTAAAACCAACATGGGATGGCTGTGGCGTAGACGGCTAGCCCATGTTGGGATGAGAAATCTGCAGAAACTTCTAAAAGGTGGTCACATCCGAGGTCTAAAGGATGTGGTTTTTGAGAAAGACAGGTCGTGCAGCGCTTGCCAGGCGGGAAAACAAGTCGGAGCACCACATCCTGCCAAGAACATAATGACCACTACAAGACCACTGGAACTTCTTCATATGGATCTATTTTGTCCAATTGCTTACATAAGTATTGGCGGTAACAAATACGGTTTAGTAATTGTTGATGATTTTTCAAGATTTACCTGGGTATTTTTCTTGTATGATAAATCAGAAACTCAGGGAATCCTCAAGAAGTTCCTGAAAAGAGCCCAGAACAAATTTTCATCAACCGTGAAGAACATCAGAAGTGACAACGGGACAGAATTCAAGAATACACAAGTTGAAGAGTATCTCGATGAAGAGGGATAAAGCATGAGTTTTTGGCACCCTACTCTCCTTAACAAAACGGGGTGGCCGAAAGGAAGAACAGAACATTGATTGAAATGGCAAGAACAATGTTGGACGAATACAAGACATCAGATCGATTTTGGGCAGAAGCGGTGAACACTGCTTGTCATGCCACAAATCGGCTGTACCTTCACCGACTACTGAAGAAAACTCCATATGAGCTCCTTACTGGTAAAAAGCCTAATGTTTCTTATTTCAAAGTTTTTGGTTGTAAATGTTTTATTCTGAACAAGAAACCGAGGGCTTCGAAGTTTGCTTCGAAGTCCGATGAAGGGTTCTTGCTCGGCTATGAATCGAATGCCTACGCCTATCGTGTCTTCAACAAGGTGTCCGGCCTTGTTGAAGTAGCACGTGACGTAGTGTTCGATGAAACTAATGGCTCACAAGTGGAGCAAGTCGATAAGTGTATGCTAGATAAAGAGGAAGCTCCATGTGAAGCGCTGAAGAAAATGTCACTTGGTGATATTGTACCACAAGAGCAAACGCAAGACTCAAATGCACAAGGTGAACCTCAACAAGGGAACAATGATCGAGGGGGAGCTTTTACACAAGATCAAGTGGAGGAAGATCAATAAGATCAAGATAATCATGGAAGCAATGATCTAGGGGGAGACAATGAACATGAAGATGATGAAGAACAAGCAGCTACACCCAAGAGTACATCAGAGTGTACAAAGAGACCATCCTGTTAACAATATCATTGGTGATATTGCTAAGGGAGTAACTACTAGATCTCGCGTTGCAAATTTTTGTGAATACTATTCTTTTGTCTCCTTTCTGGAACCATACAGGGTAGACGAAGCCTTAAGGGATCCAGACTGGGTGATGGCAATGCAAGAAGAATTGAACAACTTCAAAAGAAATGAAGTGTGGAAGCTGGTGGAAAGACCAAGGGTGAACATCGTTGGAACCAAATGGGTCTTTCGGAACAAGCAAGATGAACATGGAGTAGTAACAAGAAATAAAGCGAGGCTGGTGGCCAAGGGTTATTCTCAGGTCGAAGGTTTGGACTTCGACCAAACTTTCGCTCCCGTAGCTAGACTTGAGTCCATTCGTATTTTATTGGCATATGCTACTCACCATAATTTTAAGTTGTATCAAATGGATGTCAAAAGTGCCTTCCTCAACGGTCCAATAAAGGAGGAAGTTTATGTGGAGCAGCCACCAAGATTCGAAGACCAAGAGTATCCTAACCACGTCTATAAACCGCGTAAGGCTCTCTATGGCTTCAAACAAGCTCCTCGAGCTTGGTATGAGCGCCTTAGAGATTTTCTAACTCAAAATGGATTCAAAATTGGTAAAGCTGACTATACACTCTTCACTAAACATTTTGATGATCATCTATTTGTATGTCAAATTTACGTTGATGATATTATCTTTGGATCCACTAACAAGTCTTTCTGTGAGGAATTTAGCAAAATTATGACAGATAGGTTCGAGATATCGATGATGGGCGAATTGAAGTTCTTCTTGGGATTCCAAGTGAAGCAACTGAGAGAAGACACATTTATAAGCCAAACCAAATACACACAGGACATCCTCAAGAAATTCAATACGGACAAAGCCAAGCCCATCAAGACACCCATGGCAATCAACGGACATCTCGATCTCAATGAAGAAGGTCCAAATTTGGACCAAAAGGTATATAGGTCAATGATCGGCTCCTTACTTTACTTATGTGCATCTAGGCCAGATATTATGCTTAGCGTATGCATGTGTGCAAGGTTTCAAGCCGCACCTAAAGAGTGTCACTTAATTGCTGTAAAAAGAATCCTTAGGTATCTTGTGCACACACCAAACTTGGGCCTTTGGTATCCCAAAGGATCCAAGTTTAACTTGATAGGTTATTCCGATGCCGACTATGCAGGATGCAAAGTCGATAGAAAGAGCACTTCAAGGACCCGTCAATTTCTTGGCAGATCCCTAGTTTCTTGGTCATCTAAAAAGCAAAACTCTATTGCTCTTTCAACAGCGGAAGCAGAGTATGTTGCAGCAGGTAGTTGTTGTGCACAACTACTTTGGATACGTCAGACTCTTAGAGACTACGGCTACAATCTAAATCATATCCCGCTTCTATGTCATAATGAAAGCGCGATAAAAATTGCACACAACCCAGTAGAGCACTCAAGGACTAAGCACATAGATATTCGTCATCACTTTCTTAGAGATCACCCATTAAAAGGTGACATTGAAATTTCACATGTTAGAACTGAAAAACAACTAGCAGATATTTTTACCAAACCATTAGATGAGAAAAGGTTTTGTGAGCTAAGAAATGAACTTAATATTCTTGACTCTCGAAATGTGGCTTGAAACGTTGCATACCAGGTTGCAACCTCAAATGTTATATTTTATTGTAAAAACCGCTCCTCATCTCTTTTTCTTCTAAGAAAACTATTTTAATGAAGAAATCTTACAAAATATGACCATTGTTTGATTATTGCTTGCCTACTGGTCGTAATTACCAAGATTAATTGCAAAAATTAGTGTCCTTGGATCACCTCTAAACTCTACTATCTGCATCAAGTATGTTGGAACCAGACTTGTCCGGTTGTCGACCGGACTAGTCCGGACAGACGACACAATTAGGTTAATACAGAGGCACCGGACTAGTCCGCTACCATGACCGGACTAGTCCGGTCAATTGCATATAGAAGCAGTTGGCCGGACCAAACCCCTCCCTCTCCAATCATAAGGACTTTGTCTCACCCCCTCTCCTAAACCCTAGCTCCCAAAGTGATTTTCGAGTTGAGCCCTCAAACTCGGAGTTTTCTCCGTGAAAAAGCCTCTCCTCGAAGAGTGGATTCTACTCTCCGGACTCATCCGGATAGACTCTTGCTCCTTCAACGCGAATCTTCAAATCTTGGTAAATTCCCCCTAAAACCAAAATCTCAACTTTTCTAGTTCTAGCTAGTTTCCTTTGATTTCAAAAGGATGTACATTGCCTCAATAGATGCATTCCTACCACTTTCCTGCCTTTGTGTCCTTAGATAGGAGATTTGATTCAAATGAAACATTAGGGTTCTTATGCCAGGCCGGACTAGTCCGGCGCACAGATGCGGACAAGTCCGGTCCACCGGACAAGTCCGCACTCTAAAACCGGACAAGTCCGGTCTCTGACAGTTGAACCCCTATATTCCCATTTGAAGTCGATAATGGGTCCATTCGCATCTAATCCTTGAACTCCTTATCAGACACCATGTCTTCAGGCTCAGATGACGGCTCTTTTCACCTTGACGAAGAGGTTCAACGTGAAAGAGTGAGGAGAGCCAAGGAGGGAGTGATGAAGAAAAGACTTGATGTCAATGTCCACTCTTCACCTTCCGACAAAAATTTGCCTAAGAAGAGGAAAGTAATTGTGAAGAAGCCTCGAGAGAAGGCTATGGCCGAGAGATCCTCAGGACCTAAGAGGACTCTCAATAAAGGGAAGGGGCTTGCTAGTGGCCCCATTGGGCCTCTAAAAATGAAAAATCCCGTTCATCGCAACAGGCAACCTTCAGATAATGATTACACTGGAAAAGGGGGTGAACTAGCTGACAAGTTAAGAAAAGCAGAAGTGTATAATCAGCCCAGAGACTCAGCTGACCCCAGATTTTGGAGTAATTTTCATGCTGATTACTATGAACATGTGTATCGGAAGATGAAGCATCCCGTTGTCGAAAGTCAGTGGGTTGATATTGATTATCTACTGTCCAATAGATGTCAAGCTTATCAGGAGGTTGTGACAGCCCTCGAGCTTCATGGACTAAAAGAACTATTCTCCTTCCAGTGTGACTGGAATGACGAAGTCATCACGCAATTCTACTCCACTCTCTACTTCGCTCGTGATGACAACGACAGGATGGTTTGGATGACACATGGGTCTCAGTACAGTGTAACATATGAAGAATTTGCAAGGATCCTTCATCTTGAGGACACCTTAGACAATGAACTTGTGATTCACAACCTGAAACCATTGGAGAAAGATCAGCTGGACTTTCTCTATGATACACGGATGCCATTCAAGCCTCCCACCACCAAATACATGAAGCCCTTCTTTGTAGTCCTCAATCGGATATTGAGGAAGACTATAGCTCCAAAAGAGGGAGGTGCAGGGACTGTTCAGGGCACCCTCAGAACCTTGATGAAGGTCATAAGCAAGAAGAGAAAATTCAATGTGTTTGAGTACATCTACAATGACATTGTCAATATCCCTATCAATCCCATCCGGTCTTGCGGCTATGCACCCTACATAATGTTCATGATTGAGAAAGTGACAGGACTGGAGTTTGTAAAGGATGTGCCTCACACTAGACTTAGGCCCCAAAAGCCCACTATATATTCTGCTCCTTCTGCTCCTGCCTCACCCAGAGAAGAAAGAAGATCCAAGAGAGCTCAAGAGGAGCCAAGATCTGAGGCTGCAGCTACCACTCATGCAACCTCCTCTACTCGGGAATCCTCAAGTGGCATATTCAAGATGCTATCTTCTATCTTTGCCTCTTGCCGCAAAGTTGAAGTTAAGCAACATGAAGAGAGATTGGCCAGGAAGAAGCATCAAAGATATGTAAAAGCCAACATCCAAGCCATATGTGCCAAACTGGAAATTGAGCCACAAGGGTCACTTGAGGTTTCTGAGGACTCAGCTGAAGACTTCACTGAAATACCAACCTTCACTAACCAAGAGTTGAGCTCCCTTGGGTTTGGTGGTGGTTCAGTTGCTAACCCTCTACATGGTCAAGATGATGAAGATCAAGGTGAAGAGGAAGATGAAGATAGGACTGAGAGTGAAAGTGGGAACGACGATGAGTGATTCCACTCGATTTTTCCCTTTTTGGTGCCTTGATGCCAAAGGGGGAGAGATTATCTAGGATAAGTTATTAAGGACTTGTGATCGAGGACTTGTACTTATTTTTAAAACTATTGTAATTTGACTATTTACCTTATGTGTGATGCTTACATCTATGGTTGTTATCTTTTATACTCGTTCATCACATTTTTGTTGATCACACATTTGTTAGGCACCCCACCATAAGGTGTGTGTGTGTATGAGAGAAGTTTTTCTTGTTAGTTATTCATTATTCTCATATATGCACACGTTATGAAAAATCAATTTTTTCTCTTAATTGTGATATCTCAAATGGTTGTCATGAATCACCAAAAAGGGGGAGATTGAAAGTGCATCTAGGGTATCCCTTGTGGGTTTTGGAGAATTGATGACAAGCATATGAGATCCTAATCAAATGATTGCAAAACAAACAAAGAAAACTAGCTCGGTGCACACAAAAAGGTAAAAAATAGAGTGTTGCCCGAAAAGGAAGACTTTAGTGGAATTTAGAAGAGCAAAGTAGATGTAAATGTATAGGGTGTGTGTGAGAGACACATCTCAAGAGCTCATGACTTTTCGTAAGAGTAAGGGGTTAATAATCAACTAAAATCCACTAGACACCGGACTAGTCCGTTCATGGACCGGACTAGTCCGATCAGCTTACTGGAATGCAACCGGACAAGTCCGGTTTTAGACCGGACTAGTCCGCTCATGTTTCTGTTGTCCTCTTTAGAGGACTGCGGACTAGTCCTCCATGCGATAGGACTAGTCCGCTAAACTTTCTGGAACCCCACTTCACATAGCACCGGACAAGTCCGGTTTTAGACCGGACTAGTCCGGTTAACCCACTGGAAGTAGACCGGACAAGTCCGATCATATACCGGACTAGTCCGGTATTAGGTTTTACAACGATAACCTTATTGGAAACCATATAAATGGGTGATCCACGGCCTTCTAACAAAAAGACACGACTCATCCTGCTTGAAACAAAAACCCCAGTGCCGCCACCTGTCCCAAGAGCCCAAAAACACATCTCCCCACACATCTAAGGTGCAAAAAGGTGAAAAACAATCAAACACTTGGATTTGGGATTGGGAGATCGTCGTTCCTTCGTTGTGAGCTCTTGGGGTTTGATCTCTCTACACCCATATTCTGCATTGTAATCTTTTTGAGTGTATTTGATCGCTTTCTCATTGTAATTCTTGTGGGAGCCCTCAACGTGTGAGGTTTCCCCACAAACTCGGTGATTACCCGTGCTAGTGGAGTCAAGTCGGCCTTGTGTGGTGACTTGAAGAGGGAAAGGGTTAGAGACCCGGCTCTGTGTGAGCTTCCTCAACGAGGACGTCGATCTCTTTGTGAGATCGAACCTCGGCAAAATTTGTGTCTCGCATGCCTCCTTGTTTTTTGTTGATTATAACATCTAGTTGCTAAACTTCATAATTTGAGTTGCTAAGTCTCATTCACAGGCATAATCACACCTCACATTGTAAAATCAAAATAGAATAACTGTTGTTCTTATTTCCGCTGCTAAACAAGTTAATTCTCCTACACAACACTTATACAATCTACACACTTCAGGCACACCGGACTAGTCCGCTCACACAACCGGACTAGTCCGGTCAATCAAGTTTTTGACAACCGGACTTCAAGTTTTTGACAATCAAGTTTCACCCCCCCTCGAGGCCACATTCAGCTTCGCCGTTGCCTGTCTCCGCCGCCCCATGCGCTGCCTCCTGACTCGCCGTCGTCCTCGCCGGTTTCCGCCGCCCAGTCTCTGGTCGCCGCCTCCCAAGGTATGCCCTCCTCCCCGCCGCCCCTCTCCCCGCTGCCCCTCTCCATGCCGCCGCTCTGCACCGCCGTGCAGCCGGTCGCCCCGCCTCCCCTCTCCCTGCCGCCCCTCTCCACTGCCGCGCAGCAGGCCTCCCCCGCCGCTCCTCTCCACCCCCGCGACGCCCGGGCCCCCTCCAGCCCGGCTGCCCCCATCGCCCCTCTCCCTGCCGCCCCTCTCCACCGCCGCGCA
The DNA here is from genome assembly GCA_030760725.1 of Neostapfia colusana. Taxonomy (NCBI): domain Eukaryota; kingdom Viridiplantae; phylum Streptophyta; class Magnoliopsida; order Poales; family Poaceae; genus Neostapfia; species Neostapfia colusana. Next base: position 1,774,841 of record JASWHV010000005.1, on the reverse strand, counting down.
GCAGGCTTCCCCGCCGCTCCTCTCTGCCCCCGCGACGCTCGACCCCGCTCCAGCCCCGCTGCCCCTGCCGCCGTGCTGCCGGCCGCCCCCGCCACCCCACGCCGCCACGACCCCCCTCCCGCCCCGGTCCACCTCTCGCTCGGCTGCCCCCGCTGCCCCTCTCTGCCGCCCCTCTCCCCGCCACTCCTCTCTGCCCCCGCTGCCCCTCTCTGCCGCCACGTCATATGCCGCCCCGCTGCCCCTCTCCCCGCGGCTCCTCTCCGCCCCCGCGACGCCCCGACCCCCTCCCGCACCGCTGTCCCGCCGCCCCGTCCCCCCTCCCGCCCCGCTTCCCCTGCCGCCCCTCTTTGCCGCCGGCCTCCCCCGCCACCCCGCGCCACCATGGCCCCCCTCCCACCTTGCTGCCCCGCCCGCCCCGGCCCACCTCTCGCCCGGCTTCCCCCGCTGCCCCTCTCTACCGCCACGCCGCCGGCCGCCCCTCTCCCCGCCGCTCCTCTCCGCCCCCACGAGGCACCGACCCCCTACCCCCCCCCCCCCCCCCGCTGCCCCGCCACCCCTCTTTGCCGGTTTCTCAATGAAGTTATTTCTGGTTTCTTAAAAAAACAGAAACTAGAAAGTTGTGGTTTTTTTTGTTTATTACGTTCCTAAGAAAATCTTATTACAATAAAAATGTAATTACTAAGAAAATGCCGGTGATAAGGACTTGTTTTAGGAGGGACGATATTGCACAAATGGCAGTTTTTGCATGCAGACATATTGGTCTACCATTGTCGTCCAAACAGCAGTGAAACAAAAGGCGGTAAAAAGGCGGTCGCCTAGGCGCGCCTTAGCGCTCCGTGCAGCCCTCCCACCTCGCCTCGAGGGGTAGGCGGTCGCGAGGCGGAGGGGGTGGAGGCCGACTGCGCGGGGGGGGGGGGGAGATGGCGCCGCTCGCGGGGGTGAGGGGGGGGGGGGGGGGCGGCGCGCGCGGGGAGATCGGCGGGGGAGCGGGGAGCCGATCGGTGACCACCGAAGCCCTAGAGGGCGGTGGGGGACGGGTTGAAATGATTTGAGGGCAGTCTGAAATGAAACCACCCGCCTAGTGGGCTGGGCGCCTGGGCCATGTGACAATTGGAGACAAGAAAGGGAGAGAAAATAGAAGTGGCATGTAGAAAATTAACCAACCAGCAGAAATACCTGTTTTTTGTTTAGTTGAAGGGCCAAGAACGAGAGGGACAAGGACGAGGTGGGATAGGACGAGTCATCTAGGATATCTTGGATTATGGTCCTTTTATTATATTGTTTATCTTAACTACTTATGTTTTTGAGTGATTACTTAATATATGTAAGTAAATGGGTTTGGGGCCTGCCCGGCCCGGCACGGTCTGACACAAAATGGCATGACATGTATTAAATGTGTTCGTGCCGTATAGACAGTTGTAGTTGTAATGTATGTGTCGAGACGGCGCAGAAGCGAACGATGATGGCGTGGACATCAACCACCTACGCTTGGGTGGGTGGTGGAAGCGACTTCTACTCCAAGTCAAGGTTCTAAAAGGCGCTAGGCGTTAGGCGGGCGGTGACCCTCCGCCTAGAGCCTAAGCGTGCCTAGACGTTTCTAGGCGGCGCCTAGGCGGTAGTGATTTATAGAAAATTTTAAAATACAGGACACATATTTCTAATGTGCTAAAGTAATTTTCTATGGGCCACTTCTGCTTTCCCTGTTTCCAATTGGTCCACATGGCCCAGCCCAGCCCACACTCCCCCCACCACTAGGTTTTGACCGGTGGTACCCTCCCTCCCACACGCCGCAATCTCACCCCCACGCCACCTCTTGTGTCCCCCTCCGCTAGGGATGGCAATGGGTCGGGTTTGGGTCGGGTGGAGCAAAAACCCGCCCGAAACAAAAAAGGTTGCGGGTGGAATTTGAGACCCGCACCCGCGGGTGAAAATTCGCACCCGCACCCGTCGGGTTTCGGGCGGGTTTCGGGTGCTCGTCGGGTTTGACTTTTTTATAAACATACTAGAATATTTAATAAAATAAGTCTAAAAATCATCCATTTTGAATGACAGTGCAACAAAAAATATTAAGTTACTTATAAAGATTATAAATATAGGTCTTGATAAGTAATATGAAACAATTAGATAATATAACAGAATCAAATTTAACTTTAAAATTGTAAACATAAATCATTTCGGGTGCCCGTCGGGTACCCGCGGGTGCAAAATAAAACCCGCACCCGCACCCGTGACAAGTCGGGTGTCACACCCGGTTTTTCCGAAGAACAACCAAGTGAATATCACATGTATGCCAGGATCATTTTCTCATACATGTGATGACAAATAGTGAAGCATCAATTATTACAAGCCAGGTGTCGAATATAAATAAGTCTTACATAGCAAATGTCTCGATGGACAAAAAATAAGTTCATCACAAGTAAATAAACTAGCAGCGGAATATTATTCTTGAGGGCTCCATCACAGGCGTTGCCCGGGGGTCTCCATGAACCTAGAAACCTTCTTCGGGTCCAAAGTCTTGGTCATTATACACCACCTCATTATCTTGACCTGAGCAGCAATATAAGCCAACAAAATATGCAAGGTTGAGTACAGATGGTACTCAGCAAGTGTGGGAAAGTTATGTCATGCATGACTAGAACAAGGGGAGGTTGAACTCATGGTTAAAGCACTACGCAATTAATACCTACCACCTTAGCTTATTAAGCACCTACATTACTACACATGTGAAATGGTCCCAATCTCCCATCCCATCATCATAACCAAATAACCATAACATCATTTTCAAATGTTAAGCTCCCCGCTTAACATCCACAACTTCCAAAAACCATCACTCCTCTAATCATGAATAAGTCCAAGCCGCTCTTGACCGTGAGCACGACTGTCATGACAGTTTTGACTCTGCAGAGTTTGTACCACTGTACCCACATGTAGTGATTTCATCCCCCGTTGCCGGGTGGACTAAAAGAACCTCCATTATGCCAGTGGCTACGATCCACATTCACACTTCCCAGGTGTGTAGCCAGGATATAACTACGAAGCCTTTACAAAGGGATTTCCGATGAGCGTGGGCCCACTGAGGTTTCACCCCTAACAGCATACAAGAGGCTCCAACCCCGCTGCAGTGGCCCCCTCTTGAGCCTTGCGGTTCATATGGTAGTCCAGCTGAACCTACTCCCCGCACCATCCAACACACCCATACTACGCCGGGGATACACCTAATTAATTGGCCAAGCTGCCCCATCTCAGCATGTGGTTGGCACTGTAAAGCCAGGTTACATGCTCCATGAACCGGTCCTTAGGATCCAGGCAAGTACAAAACACAAACCCGAGTCTCGTGCACCCAGCACACAACCAAAACCTCCAACTTGCCTTGATCCCTACTTCTACATAACTCACAATATCTCATTCAAGAGTATGGTAAAAATAACTGATGATCTCATATCCCAAATCTCCCATTCTAAGCATGGCTAAGCATATGCATAATAATAAATGACATGATAAAATATATCCCAACCCAAGCTACAAGGAAAAAAGGTAATGCAATTCTAAAGAAACTTCCTAGCATGGGTTTCATATTTAAATTGACAATGCAAATAACTCTAGCTACACATCCTAGCATAGGATCAAAGTGGTCAAGGACACTTGCCTCCTTCCTGCTGCTCTTGAAATGGGTAGTCCTGATCTTGGAAAGGAATAACTTGCTCTTGAGCAGGTTCTACATCATACCATCACACATAGCAAAAGAAAAACAACAATCCATAAGACATAGTTCACACTTCCACTTCATACAAACCACACATTCATATTTATGAAAGTCATTCACAATTATATGTGTTGTGGTTACTCTATGTGTGTTGATTTGTGGCTTGCATGCACTTTTAATCATGTGTATATGATTCTTACTTTTGTGTTCACATTTATACTTACATACTATGTATATGAGTTTCTAATTTAAATAAATTCCTTATATTCAATTACTACACCTTTTAGCTACCAAGTATGCATTAAATGTATTTTCCTTCTCCATATGTGCCTTCAGAATTTCTACCAACCCTAAACTGAATTCTTTGGATTTTAGAAACTCCATTTATCATTTACTAGTTGCTATATTTTCAGATTTATTTTCCTATGCATAATTGTGTACTTTATCATGAAATTAGTAATACACATCATCTAAACAGAATAGGTTCTGGTCCTAAATAATTTAATAACACATTTTGACCTTTGCCTCTGATGTAAACTATTTCACAATTATGTTCCCTATTTTTTAAAACTATTCATTACTTAAAAATGTGTCCCTAAATGTGAATAATAAATTAAACAGATTCAATTCAGCCCAAAATATGTTTTTATCTCACTCCAAAGTTTTCTAAATACTGAGAAAGTTTTTAATTTAATTATGACAATATGTTTGTCCCACTTTTTAATTTTTAAACACTAGCCACATATTCAATTTCCTAATTTAAATACTAAACAGGGCTAAAAAGTTAAACTTACCCCACTACAGGGTCTATAATATTATTTTCAGAATTTCTAGGGGTCTAGCTACACTTATCAGAGGTGTTTTTCCTAATTTTTATTAAGTCCAGGGGCTAAAACTGATTTTTAAATGAATTTACATGATTTTCTAGAGTTCCAGGGGCTAGATCAGAAGTTTCCGGGGCTAGCTCTTATTTCCCGAGAACCCCAGGGGGTAGCACGTAAGATTTCCAGTCTTTATAACGCGGGGCTGATGTGGACCGTCCGATTTTAAACCGACGGCTGAGATTATAACGTCGAACCGGTACACGGTGTTTAAACCCTACCGTGCGATTTAAAATAAACGGCGCACAAGCGGCCACGTCGCTCTGATCGAGCGCGGGCGGCGCTGCCGGCGGCGCACGGCGGCGGGAAGCGGCGATCTCGCCGAAAACTTTCGGATATTCGGGAATTCTTCCTAGAACTGTGATTTTATGGCATAGATCGGTAGAGGGGAGGTCGGGGATCTTACCTCGGGGGTTTTCTTGAGCTCGGAGGTCCTAGAAGGTGATCGGCGACGAGGTCCGAGGCGAAACCACGGCGAAGCTCGTCGGCGCTGTGTTTACACCGCAAGTCACCGAGTTTTCTGCACCTGCAAGGTTCCACGGAGGCGGTGGATCAAGACCAGCGAGTTAGATCGGAAATTCCGAGCTTAGATCGGCCAGAATTCGCCGGAGAAGTCTCGGTTCTCACCGGAGTAAAAACAGCCGATCGCGTGAGAAAAACAGAACGAGGCCGGGGTTTTTATAGACGGGGGAGGGCGGCGGGGTGGTTTAGATCATGTCCGCGTCGCCTACGAACAGAATTCAGCGGGGATACGCCGAAATCCCGATCGGTTTTGATTCGGGTGAGAGGGAGTCCGGCGCTGGCGCGAGGTAGGCGACGATCGGGTGGGTCCCACCTGTCAGCGGAAGGAAGCGGCGCGCGCGGCTGCGGGCTGGCGCGGGCGCTGGCTGGGCCGGCTGGTGGGTATCGGCCCACTGGCCGGTTTTTTCTGTTTTCTCTTTTTCTTTTTCTATTTCTTTTCTGATTTGAGTTTAATTTGAATTCCAGTTTGAATTTGAATTTTTGCAAAACATGCAACACGTCCAAAAATTTTTAAATTCCCCTCTTAACATGATTTAGGGTTTTGAATCAAAATTTTGGGGTGTTACAGCTCTACCCCCCTTAAAAGAAATCTTGTCCTCGAGATTGGTGTTTCTAAGAAAACAATTCCGGAAATTGTGCCTTGAGCTCATCTTCCTGCTCCCAGGTGGCTCCCTCTTCTGAGTGATGCTTCCACTGCACCTTGCACATCCGGATTCTTTTATTTCTGGTGAGGCGTTCCATTATCTCCAAAATCTTGTATGATTGCTCGGCATAAGACAAATCCTCAGCTACATCCACTTCATTCATGGGTAACACCTCTTCAGGCGTCCTCAGGCATTTCTTGAGTTGTGACACATGGAATACATCGTGCACATCCGATAGACGAGCCGGTAACTCTAGTTGATACGCCACTTCGCCTTTCCTTTCCAGAACTTGAAAGGGTCCGATGTATCGAGGTGACAACTTCCCTTTCACCTTGAACCGACGAAGTCCTCTGATAGGGGACACCTTGAGATAAACATAGTCTCCCACATTGAAAACGAGCTCTCTTCTTCGTACATCAGCATAACTCTTTTGGCGTGTTTGTGCTATCCGCAAGTTATTGCGAATTTCCCTCACCTTCGCCTCGGCTTCTTGTAGTACCTCTGGACCAAACACTTTACTTTCCCCTGTTTGGTTCCAAAATAAGGGAGTCCTGCACTTCCTCCCGTACAAGGCTTCAAACGGTGACATCTTCATACTAGCTTGATAGCTGTTGTTATAGGAAAACTCCGCATACGGTAAGTTCTTGTCCCAACTCCTATTGTTTTTGAGTGCACATGCCCTTAGCATATCTTCAAGGATTTGATTGGTTCTTTCCGTCTGCCCATCAGTTTGGGGATGATAGGCAGAACTAAAGTTCAGATGGGTTCCCATGGTTTCGTGCAACTTCTGCCAGAACCTTGAGGTGAATTGTGTCCCTCGATCCGACACAATCTTCTTTGGCACTCCATGGTAACACACGATCCTTGACATGTACAACTCTGCCAATTTGGATGCGTTGTAGCTTTCCTTCACGGGGATGAAGTGAGCTACCTTGGTTAGCCTATCAATGATGACCCATATCAAATCATATCCTGATTGGGTCCTAGGCAATCCCACGATGAAATCCATGCTTATTTCTTCCCATTTCCATTCAGGCACTTTGAGTGGTTGCAATAATCCCGCGGGTCGTTGATGTTCTGCTTTCACCAACTGACATGTGTCACATAGGGCAACATGTTCCACGACATCTCGCTTCATGCCATACCACCAATACCTGCTCTTGAGGTCCTGGTACATTTTCGTACTCCCAGGATGAATGGAATAGTCAGAATCATGAGCCTCCTTCAAAATCAATTCACGGATCTCCTTTACTTCTGGCACACAGATTCTTTTCCCGTGCCACACCGTTCCTTGTTCATCTCCCTAAAACCCAGAGCTTTATTTTCCTTGATGAGTTGTCTGATCTCTTGTATCTTCTCATCATTCTTTTGGCCCTCGCGTATGTCTCGCTCGAGTGTGGAGTCCACTTCCATGGCGATGGCTTCACCACTATTTACTAGACATAGATTGAGCCTTATAACCTCGTCCTTCAATTCTGCAGGCATGTCCTTCAAGCTCAACTTATTGACCTGCACTTTCCGACTCAAAGCATCGGCCACGATGTTTGCTTTCCCGGGATGATAGTTGATGCCCACATCAAAGTCATTGATTAACTCTAGCCATCTCCTTTGTCTGAGGTTGAGGTCTGGCTGTGTGAATATGTACTTCAAACTCTTATGATCCGTATATATCTCGGTCCTCTTCCCCATCAAATAGTGCCGCCAAATTTTCAACGCGTGTACCACTGCGGCTAGTTCTAGGTCATGTGTAGGATAGTTCTTCTCGTGCTTCCAAAGCTGCCGGGATGCATAAGCCACGACATGCCCTTCTTGCATGAGAACACATCCCAACCCGTTTCCAGAGGCATCGCAGTACACCGTGAAATTTTTCTGCATATCTGGCATAACCAACACTGGGGTTGTTGTCAACCTTTTCTTCAGCTCCTGAAAACTCGTCTCGCACTGTGGCGTCCATGTGAATGTGATTCCCTTCTCCAACAGTTTGGTAAGGGGTCTTGAGATCTTAGAGAATCCCTCAATAAACCATCGATAGTATCCAACCAATGCCAAGAAGTTTCGAACTTCCCCGACATTTTCAGGGGTCTTCCATTTCTGGATATCCTCGATTTTGGTGGGATCTACGGAGATTCCTCCCTCCGAGATTATGTGTCCTAAGAAGGGAACTCTCTTCAGCCAAAACTCACACTTGCTCAATTTGGCATATAGTTGGTGTTCTCTTAGCCTCTGCAACACCAACCTTAGATGTTTCTCATGTTCTTCTTCATCTTTGGAGAAGACGAGAATGTCATCTATGAAAACCACCACAAATTTGTCCAGATATTCCATGAATACCTTGTTCATGAGATACATGAAATATGCCGGGGCATTAGTTAGCCCGAAAGGCATGACAGTGTATTCATACAGTCCGTACCGAGATACGAAAGCTGTCTTGGGAATATCAGATTGCCTTATCTTGAGTTGGTGGTATCCCGACCTGAGATCAATTTTCGAGAACACACAAGCTCCCCTCAACTGATCAAACAAGTCTTCAATGCGAGGTAATGGGTACTTGTTCTTGATGGTTACCTCATTCAAAGCACGGTAATCCACGCATAACCTTTGGGTTCCATCCTTCTTGGGCACAAATATCACCGGAGCTCCCCATGGTGAGGAACTAGGGCGAATATACCCCCTCTCCGTCAATTCTCTCAAATGATCCTTGAGTTCTTCTAGCTGCTTGGAGTCCATCCGATAAGGTCTCTTGTATATCGGGGCTGTTCCAGACACTAGCTCAATTGCAAATTCCACTTCACGATCGGGAGGCATACCTGGCAATTCTTCCAGAAAAACATCTGGATATTCCCGGATAATCCTGATCTCCTCCACTTTCACCTCAACTTGATTTAATTTAATGTCCCTCCTAGGCTCGTGTATTGTTATGAACTTTACTCTTGTGCCACTAGGGTGAGTTAGTTCCACCGTTCTGGTCGAACAATGAATGATTCCCTTATGTTTGGTCAACCAATCCATGCCCAAAATAATATCGATCCCTTGGGAATCTATCACTATGAGGTTAGCAGTAAACACTACCCCATTAATGTCTAGATTCACCTTGGGACACACTTGTCTTGTCCTTATTTCTCCACCTGGAGAGTTTACGACTAGCATATGGTTCATTTGTGTTGTTGCTAGGTCATACTTCTTAACAAATCCTTGAGCAATAAACGAGTGGGTGGCACAGAATCAAACAGCAGGGTTGCAAGGTGTAAATTGGCAGGAAACTTACCAACTACCACGTCGGGTGCATCTTGTGCTTCCTCCATAGTGACGTGGTTCACCCGTCCTCTCATTACATTCTGCTGTTGTGGCTGCGCGGGCTTCTTCTTTGGGCATTTATGGGCGTAGTGCCCCACTTCACCGCAGCTAAAACATTGCACCCCAACCTTAGGTGCTTGGCCTTTGTTGTCTTGGGGTTGGTTTGGGGGTCCTTGCACTGCTGGTCGAGGTGGATATGCGGGGCGAGGCTGTTGTACAAACTGACGTTGTGGCTGTGCTGGTGCTACGGGAGGCCTGTAGTTCGGGTTGTACCCTCTTGGTGCTGAATAGGGTACCGCAGCACGGCTCGTCTGCCCCGTAGGTTGCTGCATCATACGGGGGCGGGTGTTGCTTCCCGAGGCTTGATGTGACCAACCGGCCTTCCTCTTATTCTCATTTTCCAAGGCCTTTAGCTTCCTTTCTACCACAAATGCTCTGTCCACCATCTTTTGGAAGCTTTCATCCTCATTCGAGGACATTGCACACTGCATCTCTGCGGTAAGTCCTTCCACGAAACAATCTTGTTTCTGCTCATCAGTCTCTATGTCCCGTGGGGCATAACGGGATAGTTGAGTAAACTTAGTGAGGTATTCCCTCACTGTCATGTTTCCCTGCTGCAGTCCCAAAAACTCCTTCCTCTTGTTTTTGAGTTCACCTCTTGGTATGTAATGGTTGCGGAAACTACGCTTGAACTCTTCCCATGTGATGTTCTCAGGGTCATGATGGGCGGCCACGTAGGCGGTCCACCAATCAGCAGCAGGTCCATGCAATTGATGAGAGGCAAACAGCACCCTCTCATACCCTTGGCACTGGATGATCCTCATCTTACTTTCAATGGTCTTTAGCCAATCATCTGCCTCCAGAGGTTCGGCATCACTTGCAAACTTTGGAGGTTGAGTTCCTAGAAACTCACTCAACCTTGGTTGGCATGGTGCAGCTTGTGGAGGTGGAACTTGATGCAAGTTGGCCACCACTTGAGTCAAGTTCTGGATGAGTTGATTCTGATTCTCCAGCATTTGGTGGAGGGGATCAACTCCTTCACGGCGACCACCCCGGTCCTGGCCTCCAGAAAGATGAGGGTTGCATGCCTCATCGTTGTTGTTGGCGGGGTTGGCAGCACGTCCTTTTCCTCTCCCGGCCATCTGGCAGAATCAACCAATGTTAATTTGAAAGCATTTAGTATCATCTTACTACTTTCATTTGTTTGTACTTTGAAGTGTTGAGGCTTTGTTATACTTTTACGAGGGTTCATATCTCACACCAAATAAATGTACTATTATTAGATGTGGGTTCACACACCAAAGCAAAACAATCTGAAGACGAGGCTGTGGACAATTGCTCATGGCTTCCACAACTCACGTCACACACCAAGCATTAACACACCATTAACTAATCGTAACGACTCGACTATTCGACATCTTGCTAACTAAGGGAAGGACTCTACACTACTCGTTTTCTTGAGCTGGCTCCTCAGGATCTTCCTCATCATTCCGGCTGCCTTCTGACTCTGCTTTGGGTGGGGAGGCTGCTAGTGGAGAAGTGCGACGCCGCCTGATCGCTCGGCGATCCGGGGAGTCAGGAGTCCATGTATCATTCACAGTGACACACAGTTTATTCCCATCTCCTCTTTCTCTCGCCCTTAAGCAGGCTCGCAGCAACGCCTCCGTTTCCTTCAGGGTGTCTCGGACATCCTGAAGCTCCTGTTGACACTCCTGCAGTCGAGTGCTGAGCATAGAAGCATCCTCCAAGCACAAGTCCATGTGCTCATGGGAAGTCCCTTGCTGCACCGGCGGGTACTTGTACTCCGTGGTACCACTCTCACGCTGGAGGACATACATGTACTCAGTTTTGTCCAGGTGGCGACGATAGATGTGACTCTGGCAGGTGATGGCCTCCCAGGTGACATCCTTCTCCGCATCGACCTGTGTCGCTCTACAAGCTGGAGAGTGGTGGATCTTAAGCAGCTGGTTTTCGTGTATAATCCTCATCTCCGAACTCCATTCTTCCCTCTTCTCACGGATGGTCCTGGTGGAGTTATAGTGGATGATTAGCTTGCCCGTATTGCCGGCGGCTTCGAGCATACGCCGAAGACGGCGCAACAAGCCTCCTACTGCCAATCCGTAGGAAAGGTACGTCACCGGACGGCTCTCCTCTCTTTCGGCAAGAGCAACTACGGGAACTCTCCCTCCTGTGGACTTGCGAGCGGTGCGAATCATGCGAACCATCTAAAACAAAAAAGAATTTAAAATTAGGTTAGCTAAACTCTCAAACAAAAATCCTATTTTGAATGAAAGTTGGGGTAAGATGAAGAAAGTGACTCCATTAAATAACACTTTTCAATCCACACCTTTGTAAAATAGTTTTTAAGAAAATATGGCCCTTAAATACGTCCATTTCTACCTAGGTCCACGTTTCTACGGGCAACCTTGGCTCTGATACCACTTCTGTCACACCCGGTTTTTCCGAAGAACAACCAAGTGAATATCACATGTATGCCAGGATCATTTTCTCATACATGTTATGACAAATAGTGAAGCATTAATTATTACAAGCCAGGTGTCGAATATAAATAAGTCTTACATAGCAAATGTCTCGATGGACAAAAATAAGTTCATCACAAGTAAATAAACTAGCAGCGGAATATTATTCTTGAGGGCTCCGTCACAGGCGTTGCCCGGGGGTCTCCATGAACCTAGAAACCTTCTTCGGGTTCAAAGTCTTGGTCATTATACACCACCTCATTATCTTGACCTGAGCAGCAATATAAACCAACAAAATATGCAAGGTTGAGTACAGATGGTACTCAGCAAGTGTGGGAAAGTTATGTCATGCATGGCTAGAACAAGGGGAGGTTGAACTCATGGTTAAAGCACTACGCAACTAATACCTACCACCTTAGCTTATTAAGCACCTACATTACTACACATGTGAAATGGTCCCAATCTCCCATCCCATCATCATAACCAAATAACCATAACATCATTTTCAAATGTTAAGCTCCCCGCTTAACATCCACAACTTCCAAAAACCATCACTCCTCTAATCATGAATAAGTCCAAGCCGCTCTTGACCGTGAGCACGGCTGTCATGACAGTTTTGACTCTGCAGAGTTTGTACCACTGTACCCACATGTAGTGATTTCATCCCCCGTTGCCGGGTGGACTAAAAGAACCTCCATTATACCAGTGGCTACGATCCACATTCACACTTCCCAGGTGTGTAGCCAGGAGATCACTACGAAGCCTTTACAAAGGGATTCCCGACGAGCGTGGGCCCACTGAGTTTTCACCCCTAACAGCATACAAGAGGCTCCAACCCCGCTGCAGTGGCCCCCTCTTGAGCCTTGCGGTTCATATGGTAGTCCAACTGACACCTACTCCCCGCACCATCCAACACAACCATACTACGTCGGGGATACACCTAATTAATTGGCCAAGCTGCCCCATCTCAGCATGTGGTTGGCACTGTAAAGCCAGGTTACATGCTCCATGAACCGGTCCTTAGGATCCAGGCAAGTACAAAACACAAACCCGAGTCTCGTGCACCCAGCACACAACCAAAACCTCCAACTTGCCTTGATCCCTACCTCTACATAACTCACAATATCTCATTCAAGAGTATGGTAAAAATAACTGATGATCTCATATCCCAAATCTCCCATTCTAAGCATGGCTAAGCATATGCATAATAATAAATGACATGATAAAATATATCCCAACCCAAGCTACAAGGAAACAAGGTAATGCAATTCTAGGGAAACTTCCTAGCATGGGTTTCATATTTAAATTGACAATGCAAATAACTCTAGCTACACATCCTAGCATAGGATCAAAGTGGTCAAGGACACTTGCCTCCTTCCTGCTGCTCTTGAAATGGGTAGTCCTGATCTTGGAAAGGAATAACTTGCTCTTGAGCAGGTTCTACATCATACCATCACACATAGCAAAAGAAAAACAACAATCCATAAGACATAGTTCACACTTCCACTTCATACAAACCACACATTCATATTTATGAAAGTCATTCACAATTATATGTGTCGTGGTTACTCTATGTGTGTTGATTTGTGGCTTGCATGCACTTTTAATCATGTGTATATGATTCTTACTTTTGTGTTCACATTTATACTTACATACTATATATATGAGTTTCCAATTTAAATAAATTCCTTATATTCAATTACTACACCTTTTAGCTACCAAGTATGCATGAAATGTATTTTCCTTCTCCATATGTGCCTTCAGAATTTCTACCAACCCTAAACTGAATTCTTTGGATTTTAGAAACTCCATTTATCATTTACTAGTTGCTATATTTTCAGATTTATTTTCCTATGCATAATTGTGTACTTTATCATGAAATTAGTAATACACATCATCTAAACAGAATAGGTTCTGGTCCTAAATAATTTAATAACATATTTTGACCTTTTCCTCTGATGTAAACTATTTCACAATTATGTTCCCTATTTTTTAAAACTATTCATTACTTAAAAATGTGTCCCTAAATGTGAATAATAAATTAAACAGATTCAATTCAGCCCAAAATATGTTTTTATCTCACTCCAAAGTTTTCTAAATACTGAGAAAGTTTTTAATTTAATTATGACAATATGTTTGTCCCACTTTTTAATTTTTAAACACTAGCCACATATTCAATTTCCTAATTTAAATACTAAACAGGGCTAAAAAGTTAAACTTACCCCACTACAGGGTCTATAATATTATTTTCAGAATTTCTAGGGGTCTAGCTACACTTATCAGAGGTGTTTTTCCTAATTTTTATTAAGTCCAGGGGCTAAAACTGATTTTTAAATGAATTTACATGATTTTCTAGAGTTCCAGGGGCTAGATCAGAAGTTTCCAGGGCTAGCTCTTATTTCCCGAGAACACCAGGGGGTAGCACGTAAGATTTCCAGTCTTTATAACGCAGGCTGACATGGACCGTCCGATTTTAAATCGACGGCTGAGATTATAACGTCGAACCGGTACGCGGGGGTTTAAACCCTACCGTGCGATTTAAAATAAACGGCGCACAAGCGGCCACGTCGCTCTGATCGAGCGCGGGCGGCGCTGCCGGCGGCGCACGGCGGCGGGAAGCGGCGATCTCGCTGGAAACTTTCGGATCTTCGGGAATTCTTCCTAGAACTGTGATTTTATGGCATAGATCGATAGAGGGGAGGTTGGGGATCTCACCTCGGGGGTTTACTTGAGATCGGAGGTCCTGGAAGGTGATCGGCGACGGGGTCCGAGGCGAAACCACGGCGAAGCTCGTCGGCGCTGTGTTTACACCGCAAGTCACCGAGTTTTCTGCACCTGCAAGGTTCCCCGGAGGCGGTGGATCAAGACCAGCGAGTTAGATCAGAAATTCCGAGCTTAGATCAGCCAGAATTTGCCGGAGAAGTCTCGGTTCTCACCGGAGTAAAAACAGCCGATCGCGTGGGAAAAACAGAATGAGGCCGGGGTTTTTATAGACGGGGGAGGGCGGCGGGGTGGTTTAGATCATGTCCGCGTCGCCTACGAACAGAATTCAGCGGGGATACGCCAAAATCCCGATCGGTTTTGATTCGGGTGAGAGGGAGTCCGGCGCTAGCGCGAGGTAGACGACGATCGGGTGGGTCCCACCTGTCAGCGGAAGGAAGCGGCGCGCGCGGCTGCGGGCTGGCGCGGGCGCTGGCTGGGCCGGCTGGTGGGTTTCGACCCACTGGCCGGTTTTTTCTGTTTTCTCTTTTTCTTTTTCTATTTCTTTTCTGATTTGAGTTTAATTTGAATTTCAGTTTGAATTTGAATTTTTGTAAAACATGCAACACGTCCAAAAATTTTTAAATTCCCCTCTTAACATGATTTAGGGTTTTGAATCAAAATTTTGGGGTGTTACATCGGGTCGGGTGCGGGTTATACCCGCGGATGGAAAATCTCACCCGCACCCGTCGGGTACCCGCACCCACGGGTGCGATGGCCATCCCTACCCTCCGCATTCGACCGCGCCGCCCCCAGCTCCCGCCTGCGCCCGACCACCCCGCCCCGCGCTGGGCCGACCACGCCCCGGCCCGATGGATCCAACTGCGCTTGACCATCCCGCTCCCGCCACCCCCCCCCCCCCCCCCGCCCCGCTCCCCGACCGACGGCGTCCTCGCCTTCGCCCTGACCGACGGCGCTCCCGCTCGGATGGATCCTTCTGCGACCGATGACGCCCCACTCGGATGATCTTTGTTGACTCGCAACATACGTATGACGGCTATAACCGTATACTTTTCCCCTTTTACTTGAAGAACTGCACCAGATAGGGGGGTGTAGTGTTAAATAGATGGTGTTATGCTTTCGAAATAGTAGTTTATTCGTTGTTATTATTTAATATATGGACATAAAGGGGTTTCAGGCCGACCCGGTCCGGCACGGCCCGACCCGACACGACACGCAATATATGCATCGGATGTGGAATTATCATCTAAGACCAACTGTCTTTCTTCTCTTTCTCTCGTTCTTTCCTCTTTCGTAAATGATTTATCTGCTTTGAAGGTATACTCTCAAAAATGGCTGAAGACCGCACTTGGATGTATAGTGGCTGGAAAAAGGATGGGAGACACTGAGAGGAGTGGTTCACCAATACGAATGGTTTCATAGAACGAGCTTTCTCGTTGTCAAACAACAGGAAGGTGCGGTGCCCATGTATGAAATGTCAGAATGCAAAGTGTTTCGGCAAAGTGACGTTGATGTATCACTTGTGTGGAAATGGTTTCATGCAACGTTATGAGTTGTGAATATTTCACGGCGAGACACCTTCTCAAGTTATAGAAGATCGAGATGAGGATGACAACACTAGGGTCGATAGGATGGACGAGATGCTTGAAGCCATAAATCCTGAATTGACGGAGGATCCTCCTACAACGGAGGTTAAAACGTTTTTCAAGCTTGTCGAAGCTTCTGAACAGCCGGTGCATGAACACACCAAACTCTCGACCCTCAGTTTCATGACTAGATTTAT
This sequence comes from Neostapfia colusana, assembly GCA_030760725.1. Classification (NCBI taxonomy): domain Eukaryota; kingdom Viridiplantae; phylum Streptophyta; class Magnoliopsida; order Poales; family Poaceae; genus Neostapfia; species Neostapfia colusana. Next base: position 1,758,813 of record JASWHV010000005.1, on the reverse strand, counting down.
GGCAATTAAGTCTAAGTTTTCCTTCTCTAATAACTGCTACAATGAACTCGTCAAATTGATCAGCGATGTCCTTCCACAGCCTCATAAATTGCCTAAAGATATGTATCAGTCTAAGAAAATGATTTCCGGGCTTGGTATGGACTATGAGAACATTAATATGTGCCCAAACAACTGCATGCTTTTCTGGAAAGAGCATGCCAACGAGAACAAATACTTAAAATGTGATAAAGCAAGATTCGTTGATTTGTTAATGATGACGGTACAAAAGTAATGGCTAAAGTCGCATAGAAACAGCTTCGCTACTTGCCTGTGACACCTAGGTTGAAGCGCTTGTTTCTCTCGAAAAAAACTGCCAGACACATGAGGTGGCACAAAGAAGGTCTACGTGAGAACGACGGAATGATGGTGCACCCGTCTGACGGTGAGGCATGGAAAGCGCTTGACCGCTTCGATCCGAATTTCTCAAATGACGCGAGAAATATTTGCATCGGGTTGGCGACAGATGGCTTCTCACAGTTCAGTACAAATGCAACACCATACTCTTGCTGGACCGTGTTTGCTATTCCGTACAACTTACCACCATCTCATTGTATGAAATACGAGTTCATGTTCCTTTGCCTTATTGTACCTGGACCGGGTCATCTCGGTTCACGTTTGAACGTGATGTTGAAGCCATTGATTGAAGAGTTAAAAATATTATGGACAGGAATCAAAGCGTACGACTATTACAAAAAATAGAAATTCAACCTTTGAGCTGCATACTTGTGGTCTGTCTGATTTTCTAGCTTACGGCATGATTTCTGGCTAGAGCACTCATGGTCGTTTTGACATGTCCGATATGTGCTTCGGACAAAGAATGTTTTCGTTTAAATCATGGTGGCAATATTTGCTACTTTGATTGCCACCGACGTTGGTTACCGCCTAATCACGTATTTAGGCAACAGAAGAATGCTTTCAGGAAGAACACCGTTGTCAAAAAAGGACCACCGCAACGTCTCAACGGGTCGCAGATTGCTGAACAATTGAACAACTTAGTGGCAGATAAAGGTCGTCCTAGATATTTTGTTGGTTATGGAGAAGACCACAATTGGACTCATATATGTGCACTATGGGAGCTACCGTATGTGAAGTCCTTAATCATAATGCATAATATTAATGTCATGCACCAGGAACGTAACATGGGCGAATGCATTATAAGCACATGCTTCGATCTGACGGGCACAACAAAAGACAATATAAAAGCTCGTAAGGATTTGGCAGAGGTTTATAAACGTCCAACTCTTGAGCTAACTGAAGCTGGTGGCAAACCGCGTGCTTCTTTCTGTCTTCGACCAAAATAAAGGAAAGGAGTTTTTGAATGGTTGAAAACGTTGAAATTTCCAGACGGTTATGCTACTAGCCTGAGATGAGCCGTGAATGTTAAGACTGAAAATCTCACAGTGTTGAAAAGTCATGATTATCACATAATCATGGAAAGACTTCTACCGGTTATGTTTCGGGGCTACCTTGACGATGCGGTGTGGAAGGTTTTAGCCAAACTTAGCTACTTTTATAGACAACTTTGTGCTAAAGAAATCACAACCGAGATGATGGAGAAGTTGAAAACGGGGATACCAGTGCTTTTATGTAAGATGGAAAAAGTTTTCCCTCTAGGATTCTTCAATCCAATGCAACATCTCCTAATCCATCTTCCATACGAAGCCAAAGTGGGCGGCCCTGTGCAATATAGGTGGATGTATCACGTCGAAAGAGCACTCCGGAGTCTTAAACCAATGGTTTGCAATCGGGCAAGGGTTGAAGGATGCATCGCCGAAGCATACGCCATTCAGGAGATTGGATACTTTTCAAGTGTCTATTTTGCAGAAGAACGCAATGTTAATGTTTCCATGTTGCAGTACGATATGGATGAAGCACCCCCTTGTAGCAACCTCTCCATTTTTCAAACAAGAGGCACCACCTTTGGTAGTGGCACGAGCTATGATCTTGAAACAGATAAAAAGACAATTGCTTTGATGTACATGTACGCTAATATAGAGGGGATGCATGAATATTTTCAGTAAGTGTTTGTGTTATAATTAGCGTGGTGTGTTATACATCTATGCAAATCATTCTGTTTTATCTTATTTAGTGAGTTTGATCAACAAAATTAGAAATCTAAGCAACAACCTACAAGCGGACAAATACAATCGATGTGCGATATTATGGAGTAAATGGAGGGCCTAACTTTCTATCCTGGTTTTATGCAAATGTAACATGTTCATGTCTTGTTTCTCTTAGTAATTATGTGTATAGCATAAAATAGTCTTCTAAGTTCATATGTTGAACAGTGCAAAATCAAGCTGGCGTCCATAAAGAATTGCGACAACTGTCCTACAGCTCCATTAAAATTAAAAGCTACGGTCGATACGATGTCAATGGGTCTCGATTTCGTTCAACTGAATTTGAATCTCAACGTCCCTTGAGAGCAACCTGTAACACCGGAGTTGTGAAAGGACAGCTGACGCACAAGGACGTGAAAGTAATTATTATGGGATTATTAAAAATATCCTTTAATTCAGTTTTGCGGGGAATAAGGTCCTTAATGTAGTCTTTTTTTACTGTGATTGGTTTGATCATAATAATGGAACTCGAGAAAACTAATTTGGCATGGTAGAAGTGAAACATAAGGACCGTCTACGAGGCCACGACACCTTCGTCCTTGCACACCAAGTCGAGCAAGTTTATTATCTACATTATCCATGCAAAAAGCTTAAAGATTGGTGGGTTGTACACAAGGTGAATCCTCGTGAGCGGTTATATACACCAGACAATGTTGGATACCTTGATGATGAGGTTGATGTTATTTACCAAGAATAAGAGTTGCCGGACTCTTTTGTCATCGAGCCTGATTTAGGACTCGATGACTTAGTTGGAGATGCAGAAGATATAGAGACTAGCGAGATGCGAAAACAAAAACGAAAACGGTTAACTACTACGACAGAAGACCGATGGTCAGGTTTACGTAGTAGAGTACATCGTGATGCTGATGGATTTTAAAACTAAGTACAAGTAACGTTTCTTTCATCTCTTCTTTTCTTTTCTATACTTCCTATTTCATTCATTAGCAAATTTTCCTTTAGACAGGATGTCGTCGAGCAGCAGCAGACGACGGCGTACAGGGACGCGGAGCTTTCTGTCACCGACACCCACGAGAGCAGACGAGGTCTTTCACGAGACTCAGCTTAGCGGGGGTATACGGGCTCAGTTGTTGAGCCATCTACCGGAGTCGTCACCTGGTTCTGTACAGCGGTCACGATAGGTAAAGAACATTTAATTAAATAAATGATATAAGTAATTCTTTATTCTAGAATCTTTAAAATTGTCAGGACGACTCTACGTCCGAGGACACAGAGGCTATGTGCCTCCTTCTTCTTCAGAGCCTCCTTCTTCGGAGCCTCTTTCTTCAGAGCCTCCTTTGGAGCACCCGTCTTCGGAGCCTTCTTGTTCAGAGCCGGTTCCACGGCGGCGGACTAGGAGGCCTCCGGTTCCTGCAGACCCAAACAATCGGGTCATTATTCGTCCGGTTGGTGATAGGTAAGTAAATGCCTAACAATTCAATTTAGATACTTTTAGTCTTATATGTATACTAATTGAGAATCATGTATCAATACTTGGAAGGATGCTTCGTTCACGGGCCAGGGACGCCACGCGCTGGTGAACGATGTCTTGGGCCGTCTTGTCCGTTTGCACTACCCTGTTGTAGTGAACGGACGCGATGCCACGTCTTGGGACGACTACTATAGGGCCCAGGACGTTCTTCACGGCAACCACCAGGAGGCTATTTGGCATGACTTCATGGTAAGTATGAACAATATTTGTGTAATACAAAATTATTATAAGTTACATACATTTAGTTATATATTTCTTTTTTAGGCATGTATCGTTTGGAGGACGAGTCCGAGCAGACGGATCACGCTCGTCTCGTCTTCCATAACTGCGCTAGGAAGACCGTGACACAGTCACTATCTACGGCTCGCATTCAAGCTACAAACGCGTACTTCAAGTTACATCCATACGAGGGTGAGCCGGGGAAGGAATCAGGCGATACGTACTTGACGGAGGCGCAGTACGCAGAGGTAAAGATTTTAGTTTACTTTGCTTCATTATCTGATCGTGATCAATGTTTTCATTCAATAATAAATGTGAGTAGGTCGGCGTAGCGTGGCTTGACAGCCGTCCGGACGCGTACCGTGCCATGTGTGCTCTTTGGGCGAGTGAGGGCTTCAAGTCAGTTTCTAAAACCCGTCGAGAGAGTAGAGGGACAGGCGGGAAACATCGTTTGGGTGGGGACGGCTACATACGCCTCGCTAAATGGATGGTAAGTGCTATAAGCATTCTATTAAGTAATTTTATAATCTTTATTGTGTTAACATGTATCGATAGGAGCACGAGAGCGGTCAACAGCTGACACCTATTGAGGTGTGGAAGAGGGGTCACTTGGGAAGTGACCCATCGCATCCTGACCAACTGTCTTCTCAGACAGCGACAGAGACATTAGTGAGTTAATTTTTTTAACTTAATTGAATTCTCTTTAATAGTACTAATGACGTTATTTTTTTGATTTTTGCAGGCAAAGTACGGGGAGGAGGCACAGAGGCTTCGAGGCGAAGAGTTCGATTGGCAGAGCGCACCAATCATCCCCAAAGACGCGTATGCAAGCAGTGGTGGTAAACATCACGAACGATGAGGTTTGTAATTTTTAATTTACCGTTACGAACTTTGAGATACAAAATTTAATAATCTTACTTCACTTGTGTAGGTTAGCCATCTTCGATGGAGTGGTCGACTCGAGACAGGCACGAGCTTCCTCGAGAGCCTCTTCATTGCTTCAGGGCGGGTCCAGCCGCAGCCGCGCTAGTCAAGATCTGGAGCTCCAGAGTCTGCGAGAGGAGCTCCAGAGGACACAAGAAGCGCTCAAGGCTAGGGACGAGGCGCGGGCAGCTGAGATCAGGGCTAGGGACGAGGCGCAAGGGGCTAGGGACGAGTATCAAAACTCGTTCATGTTACAGATGCAAGCTGCCATGCAGGTAATCTATTCTAGATGTTGTACTTAACATTTTTTACATATAAATGACATATATAATGATTTGCTTTGTGTTCGCAGGCTATGAGTGCAGGACAGGGGGTTATCTTTCCGCAGTGGGCGCCGCTAACGATACAACTGCCGTCGGTAGCCCAGGTATAAACTTAGTAAATCACACTTGGACTAGTTAAACTTGTTGAAATTTAGTAAAATATGTATTTTCTTGTAACATGCATAACCACACTTGCACTTCACAGGCATCGGGAACGGAGGCTCAAACTCCGTCGCCTCAGATGCTTGGACGACTGCAGGAGGACGACTTTCCAAACTCCGGTGGCAGCAGACGGGGTAGCGTCTCTTAGTCAGGTCAGCCGAGCCTTAGACTTGTGAGCTGAGTTCCCTCCTCTCTCAAAATGTGCGGTGTGAGACTTGTATGAAGAATTGTGTAATAATATATTGTGTGATGTATTATGTATATTTGTGTCATATTTTTCTGTCTCTGTGATCTGGTCATCAAGCCAGGGCTGGCCTCGAAACCAGGGCAGCATTTTCTGTTCTTTAAAAAAAACTGCAAAAATTATCGACAACGGTTACATGGAGGCCGTCGACGATACTGGCGAGTTATCGTCGACGGTGACAAGGGCACCGTCGATGATAAGTGTCAAGTATTTACGACAGTACCCTTCTACCGTTGACGATACTGTAACTTATCGTCGACGGTGTCCCTGGCACCGTCGACGATAAGCTTCCCCCGCTGCCACGTGGAGGAAGTCACTTATCGACGACAACTGGTTTTGGCCGTTGTCAAATAGTTTATGGACGACGGTTACCGTCGTCAATAACATTATAGATGACAAAAAAACGTAGATGGCAGTATACCGTCGTCTATAAGTGTATACCGTCGTCAATAAGCTATTGACGATGGTTTGGGCCTTATAGACGAAGGTTTGTGGTCGTTGTCTCTTATCGTGATTCTTGTCGTGTAAAGGATGATTAATCCACATAAACCCTCATGTGGACGTCATACCCCCATGAGTAGTCCCCACTTACTCATTCCTATTGGTAGAACCTAGTGATTAGCGCAGCATGGGTAGGTTCTAAATCCCATTCAGACCCAAGGCTTTATGGTCATGCAAGTAGGTTTCATACAACACCTAAACGTAATGCACATAAAACAAATAAAACACTCGAACACATGATATTATATAAAAGGACTCAATACAAGGATTATGAGTAAAATCGAAGCTTGTCTTGCTCTATGTTAGTGCTTAAGTTAAGGTTCAGCTAAGCTTCCCCCTTCTCTTGTTGTACCACCTCAAGCTACTCGGTCTCTAATTTATGTCATGTATGAAAAAGAAAATCAATAGCTAACTTAATCATATAGGTGCGTAAGGTGTCATTGTGATTAAAAATAAATCTAAGAATCAACTTAGTGTGACTCAAGATTTCCTTTTTTTAAAATATGATGATCAAATATAACAGCTGGTAGTAAGGTTTAAGAAATGACCTATTAAACATGCATATAGTTCTTACTTTATTGTTTATGTGCTATTATGCAAGTCCTAGAATTAAAAATAGTTTTACATAGGAAATGGAGATGAAATTTTTATGGAAAGCTTATGGTATTATGAAAAGGGTTCTTGCAAACTTTGATGTCAAACCACTTAAGTGTGGACCCACCGTAAAAATAATAAGCAAATATGTCTTATTACGCTACTGTTACAATAAATACAGTTCTGAAATATCAATGAAGCTAAAAATTTTATGGTGGTCTAGCATATAAAGGTGGAGCATGCTTTTAAAATTTGGGCTCAATCAAAGCAATAGAGGGCCCACAATTGAGATAATGGTGTTTGGAGAAATTGAATTACCCAGAAAATTTTATAGATTTTTATGATATAACAAGATCACATCTTTATAGAGGATGATTTTATGGACTCAACAAAATTGGTTTCATTATTTTTGGAGTTTCCTACAATTTTTTATGAATTTTGAAGTGAGGTAACTTTCTGAAATTTTTCTGGCCGAGAATCAATAGGAAAAACGGTTGGGCGGCTGACTTGTTGGGGCCCAGAGTCCTTTCTTCTTCCTTCAGCTAGGGCACGTACAGAGGATCATGGAAGCTCGCCGGAAAACAAAGGAAGCTCGCCTGGGGGCATATAATGGCCCTTTTTCTTGCGAGTCCACTTGATGCGGAGGAGGAAGACATGGAGAACACAATGGTGGGGTGGAAAAAGTGGGGAAGAGGCCGGAGCGGGCTGGTGGGGAGCGACGGCCGGCGACGAGCTTCGGCGGTGTTCTGCTTCCAACTGAAGGCACGTGAAGGCTCGGCACAAGTTGCTATAGCTTCGTGGGGAGGTGAAGAACATCAGCACATATACAAATTCCGATGGGGAGGCTCCTAAGGTGGGGCGCACCGCTGAGGTAGGTGTGGTTCCGGTGGTGGTGGCAGAAGAACTCGAAATCCACAGCACGTGGTGCCGGAAACGGGGAGGAAAAGAATTAGAATCGGGCATAAACAAGTGAAGAAGATTCTCATAAAAGAAAATTGGATATGGCTCACCGAGGATGACGAATTTCGTCGGTGAGCGATGGTTGTTCCGAAAGTCATACTTTGAGCCGAATCATGAAATTCGTTCTATTCGAACGAGGATTGGGTGGGATCCAGCCTTGGAAAGGTGGAACCGGTCTCTACGTGTTGGTTCTTGGCTTCAACCCTAGCGGAGGGGTGGCGGAGTGGCACGTTTGAGTCCGGCGGCCAACCATGGCGGGTAGCGGTGGTGCAACGGAGGAGGAAGGCGGGGCAGCTTGGAAAATAAGGCAGAGGGTGTGAGGGAAGTGACAATTCTACAGATGCGGGCTTCCAAGTCTCGGCTTGCTCGCGCGCTTGTCACTACGAGTCCACGACATCTGGGTGGCACGCATGGAAGAAAGCGTGTGGCCAAGATTGAAGAAATAGAGGAAGAGGATGACAGGTGGGGCCCATGTTCTATAATTTCCCTGAATTTATCCTGCCCCCTTCTTTCTTAATTAAAATAATTACTTAGAGACCTCCTAAACTCATGAAATTTTGCAAAGGCGTCTCTCTACATATGAACTAAACACATGTCAAGTCAAATCCGAATTTATATTTGGAAATTTTGAATTATAATGTTCCCTTTTACTTAATTGATTCAAAATAGGAAAATACATAAATAATTCAGAAAATCATGTATATTTTTGTGATGTGTAAAATTTGACTCCAGTTTTCCTGAAGAACTCATTCTAGGTGATTTGTGCACGAGAGTTTTGAATTAAAACTTGCTTCTAGTGATCTGAGTTGAATTCAAATTTGATTTTTTTAAAAAAGATAGATTTTTCTCACGAGTTCAAAGCTTTGCATTCAAAAACAAGGGTGTTACATATCACGTTGGGACATCCTGGTACTTTATGGATTCGTTCTACAAAATGGACAGTGGTTTTCAAAATTCATTGTGTGATGAAGAGAATACTTTGTCAAATTTAATTATATTTTTTTGCACTTAGATTTTTTGTGGCGGGTCTTATTTGTGGTAACATAATTCAGGTAAAGATGTACTGAATCAAAATGTCGGGGTTCATCGATCGTGCATGTATAGAGTGGGCGGCTATGCTACAACGCAAACTAGCGGTGGCAGATAGGGTTAGGACGCGACACGGCTGCGTTGGAGGGTGCGCAAGTGGGCAGGAAAGAGGGAGTTGAGATGCGGGGTAGCCGTTGGGCCAAGAAAACCGACAGGGTGTGGAGCGGCTAGGTTGTTGGGCCCATGATGGGGAGAGAGGAGAAGTGTGTCGGGGAGGGAATTGGCCCAAGAGGGTGAGTGAGGTTTTTCATTTTATTTTATTTTCTAAATCTAAACCAATGAAGGTGATTAATTTGTAATAAAATAATAGAAACCTCAATTTTATTGATTTGAACAAACTATTTAGGAAATAAATTGGAACAACTGAAATACCATTTTAATAGTTTTATAAATCAAACCAAACTGTTTTAAACATACTTGAAACTAAAATATCACTTTAAATATTATAAAAATATTTGTCTTAAATAAAACAATTAATTTTTGTAAGTCTCGAGTTTAATAGAATACTAAAATTTTACAATCCAAACTAAAATTTTGTTTTAAATCTAATTTAAACAAGAGTCAATAATTCTTTCGTGAAAAGGCCCCTTCTATGATGAAAATAAAATTTTTAAATCATATCTATTAAAACAAAATTATTTAATTTGATTTGAAAAGTAAATATAAGCTTTTAAAATTTAAGAAATTTGGTGTTTGTTATTAAAAATGGTTCAATTTTCAAAGTTGAAATTTTAGGATATGACACGAACTACTAAAGTAGCAAATTTATATCACAATATCATATTGAATTATTGAGGAAGACATGGTCCTCAAGACAACTGAGGCAGCGGCACATATGTGGTGGTGATGGTGGACATTTCAGATAAAAAAAAGATCTATGTTCCCTTTTTCTTCAGATAAAAATAGGTACCACTACAAACAAAACCATTATACCCTAACCCCCAATTATGAGCCATAAATGAACAGCAAGACATCCTAGTCTGGCTACCACCAATGTTGTACTACCCCTCCTACTCAATCTCTCGCAGGCCCTCACTCATTGACTAATGCTGAAACCCAAAGCATCGTTAGCTGTCCTTTTTAAGTAGACAAAAGGAAACAAATCAAGCCAGTATAAGAAATTAGGGCATTGGAATCCGTGCACGATTTGGTATGGCAGCTCAATTCGCGCCGCAGCATGTGTGCGTGCGCCTTTGTTTTCTCTGCTCGATGGAGTAGTTCCCTGTGAGTGGTGCCTGATCCAAGAGCTCACGCAGGTTTATTCATTTCAGAGAGCCTGCAAGACCTGCCTGCAAGCAAGCTGCTAGTACTGAATATGTGTTGGCTTCCACGTACATGTAGTGATGCATGTTTCTCGATGAGCGCCAAAATCAAAGCTGTCGACATGCATATTACTTACAAATGAAATCAAAACTAACATTTGAGAAGAAGAAAAAAGAATTTGTATGTACCCTGAAGATTCCTGCCGAAATCTTACAGCTTTTATGGCCCTGGATTAAAATTCAGAAAACTCTACTCCACCAGAGTCTGTATAGCCTTGGCAAGTATGCAAGTTCATTTTAGTAACTCACTGTGTCGTGAGGAGTTCTCATTTTGTTGAACAGTCAATTCAAGTTGAGAACAGCACTACGTAATTTAAGGTACCGAGGCTTTTCATATCTTATCCACAGACTAGAGTAAGTATTTCCGAAGCAGGGCAAGGAAGACTTCCAGTTTTCTGATTCTGTAACCAAAATTTGATTATTGATGATTCGTATCAGAAGATTACACTACCGTGACAATTTAACCACTGGTGTTGTCTTTTCTGAAATCAGTATTGCTTTTGCATTGGCCAATGAGCATACATTTCTGAGTTTTGTTCTGTCCTCACCTCTTTTAGGAATCAATACCTATTTTCCAGTCTGTGTAATTAATATTTTTATTTTCAACAACGTCGAATATATGCTTGCACAAGTCAATTATTTGATAAATATTAGAAATCTTTCGAATGCAATTGACATCAAAAGTGCAGAATTCTCCAGTAGAGATTAATCAAATCCTTGCTTGATAAGACACATGATGCTATTGTTGAACCCTCTCAATATGCGTATACAAATTAAAACAGTTTATTTGGGGGAACAACATAAGGGCCAACCTAACTGAACAGAGTACAGTATTCTCAGAGGCTGATATTTCTGTATGGAGAGGAAAACAGTGACCACCACTAGTGCTCAACATTAATAACACGTTACCATATCAAAAAAGGGTATATTCATCTCTATATTCCCTTCTTTTCTTTATCATCTCTTGTTCAAACCTATATTGCATTTTTTTCTCCTTTGAGGGGTATCAGTGAAATGCATCTTGCGGTAGCTTCATTCAGTAGTAGTAGTAGTACGGGAGCTGAATCCTTCAATGTGGGCATCATATACAATGTTAGAATAAACTATACGCCCTGTTAGCTGGCTTTGCTTGAAAACGTTGCTTGCTAGGTTGTCTTTTTGTCAACCCCCTTATACAATTTAACAAAAGCAACCACTAATCATTCTCGGTCTAATGATGAGTGTCTTCCACTATTAGTTCTTCCGGTCCAAATGATGTTCAGAAACCAAGGCACGTATCATGGAAACTAAACTAAAGACGATAATGATTAAAACTTCATTTCTACTCTACTAACATCATCCTTCTTTTGATACCGAATAAAGCCTCCTTTGATGTATTACGTCCATCAAAACATACAATGAGATTAGCCTTAAGCAGCGTGCAATCCAGATTCAAGAACAGCTTGCCGTTACTACAACATAATTTCATTTTATTAAATTTTGGTGGAAGATATATGCGGCCATCTGTTGAAATATCTATCTGTAAGTTATTGTAGTTCATGTCTATCGATCTCTTGCGTAACTTGTGTCGGCCTCCATTGGTGGCACAGCACTTGAGCCAAGTTTTACACCACTGCACAAGCCATGGAACTTCCTGGAAAGCAGGAAAAAGAAAGAAATTGACAACAATGGCACACCATTCATATGTGTAGGAAGGGGAAAACATTTCATGGATGTACACTTAATCCGAAAAGAAAGGCATGAACCAGAGCAGAACACCATGCTGGTGGCATGCACATCAACGGCCCCCTTGATTTCAGAAAAAAGAAAAAGAAGAAAAAATGGATCCGACAGCTAGCTAGCTACTCAAGCGTTCTCAACAATGCACTCGAGGTGTGGCTTCCACACGGCGGTCCGGTTACCGGCGCTCGTGCGCCGCCGGTGCGACGAGGGCTTCTTTCGCGACGACGACAGCGCATGGCCCGAGTCACCGGCGCTCTTGGGACGGCCAGTCTTGCCGTCGTCGCAGCTCGCCACCGTCGTCGTCGGCTTGGGCGCCGACCGGTCGCCGTGAGACTCCTGTTGCTGGGTCTTGGCGCTCTTCTTCTTCTCCGGCGGCACCGACGCCGCCGGGATGAGGAAGTATATCTCGCCGCGCTCCAGCTCGGAGTCCGGGGACACGATGAGGATCCTCCGCACCACGCCCTGCGAGGAGCACGGCCTGCTGAGCACGTGGTTCGGGTTGGCCGCGAGGATCTCGCCGGCGGCCACCGGCCGGCCGTACTCCTCGACGCGGCCGTTCAGGTGGACGATCCTGATCAGGTCCAGCGCGCCGCAGGGAAGGACGCAGGCCAGGCAGCACCGGAGGCTGTTACCCATTCTGCTATGCGGTAGCTATACGTGGATCGGATCTTTCCCTTGGGCTTGATCTCGGTGCCACCTTTCTCTAGCTCGTTAGGTCTTCCTCACTCTAGCTGCGCCTCTGCTTCCCGTCCATCTCCCCCCTTCATATTGTGGGGAGACCACTGGTTATATAGTGGCGTGGACACCCAGCGTCGCATCATGTTCAAGGTAAGCAGCTGCCATGGGCGAGACCGAGAGGGCTAGCTAGCTGATTGTCTTTGCACTGCTTGGAGGGCAAATGAGACCAAAGTAAATGAAATACAATCTGCATAGTTTGGTGTAGAATTTACAAGCGGATTAGGCTTAATAAAGGTTATTAAAACATGGCCTCGTGTGCCCCATTCATAACATTATCTCGAGTACTCGTCTTCGTCTAGCTGACGACAAGGGCAGTACGTACAGTACAGCACTGCAACTGCAACCCATGTTCGCTAGGTACCGCTATACAAGGATATTTTTATGTGTGGGGACAGCTTCCCTTTTATTTGTCAGCTCCTTATCGATCTGTCCATGTATCGTCTAGCTCAGCCTCAATCATACACACACACACACACTAATGCACATACTCATGGCCACGCTGCTTTGCTGTACCTTGGTTGTGCACAGCGAAATGCAAACATGTGTGTACGTACGTAGACCGCTCCGTGTGATTTTGGATGTGGATTTGCCACGTAGGTGCAATGCAAGAAATAAAATTGTATATATATATATATATATATATATATATATATATATATATATATATATATATATAAACTCTGAATGACTTGTTCATCAGGAACACGTATGCCAAGAAACAATCAACATTCACACCATTGTTCGCCGAAGAAATGTGCTCGAATTACTCGAGATTGTGAAAGGACACCCGTGCATTGTCCGTGGCTGAAGGGGCTATAGCCCAGCATGGCCCTGGATCTGCGAGGAATCAAAGGTGACTTCCATAGAACTTCGTGCTGTCTCGATCGCGTGAAAAGGAGAATGCAACCGCCGTTACCCAGGAAAGAAGCCCTAGTACAGTAGTACTTGGCACGATGCGTCGTACCCCAAGTGCTGAAGAAAGAAGAGCTAGTGCAGTGTGCAGGGAGTAAATATTTAACATCCTCAAAGTTAGGATATGGCAGAAGATCGCTCTGCCCCAGCATGGCATGCCATATGCCAAAGTGAAGTGCTAGCTTCTGTTACCTATGGGCGGCTAAGGTAGAATCAGCATAAAAAGAAGAGCGTTAGATCATACAGTACTGTACTAGTAGTAGTAGTACACTGGTGATCGATCTGAGCACTGATAAAACTTGAAACGAAGCTCATGTCCGTCCATGCATGATTAGCAACGGTATTGTTCAGTAGCCCGAAAAAAACTCGTAAAAAGGATCCTCGTTTAAAAGATATAATATAACTGCATGCAGCCATTCAAGGCCTTATAATATATAACAATACAAATATATATCTCGTGTTTTCTCTTTATAATATACAAAAGCTTTTTTTCTGTTATTATTAAAAGGATATATTGAAGGCTTTCCTTGTGCCTACGTCGACGCACTCGACAACAGCACTGCTCCTCCATAAAAGCGTGTGTTTCTTGTATATATTGCCACAACCACGAACTATATATATCTTCTTACATTCAATCAGCAGCAAGGACTGTTCATCATTGTTCGACCTTGAATGAAAAGCTATTTAATTTCCAAAAATGGTCGAAACGATAAACAATGTACACGTAAATCATCACGTTTCTTTCTCTCGAATCATAACAATGATAAAAAAGGAAGAAAGAGTTGAATGGATCAGAGCATGGGGCGTTTGTTGTTTCTGCCAACGACACGCAGCAACTAGCTGCTGCTGCTGCTGCCATATGCATGATTGAACTACGTACCAGCATGTAGCTTGAAGCAATAGTCGATTAGATCTCAATTATGGCCGTAAGCCTACAGAAAAATTAATTAATTATACAGAGCCGTAAAAAACAAAATTAATTATACAGAGCCGTAAAAAAACAAGTCTGATTGACTAGTTGTTGGCGCCACCGTGCGCTAGCTGTACTGCGCGTGTGGTCGTCGTTGCCGATAGCCCGATACTAATCTTCTGGACGTACGAGCTGCAGGCCAAGTTGTGATCGTAGCAAACTAGCTAGCTAGTGTCGTTTGCGATTTTGGTCAATGGTAGCTTATTAGGCGTGCCTGTGCTTAGGTGCATGACAGCTACCGTACGTTGTACGTACGTGATGAACACGGATATTTTGCGTATGTTACAAGATACGTGTGTGCGCGTACGTGCGTGCACATGATCTTTGTGAATTGAATAATTGTAGCTGCCAATAGCTCATATTCGCTTAGTTTCGAATTATTTGATGCTGTTTAGTTTAAAATTAAACTAACTGACGTGAAATAATTCAAAATAAAGGGAGTAAGTCCGTAAGCCCAGCTCGTTAATAAGCAGTTGTCTTGCTCCTGCAAATTTTATCATGTTCTGTTTGAGAATGTTTTGGTAATAAACTGAAGTAGGTAGCTATGGTGATATTATAGTTTCTACTCCACTCGTCACATGTTACTCTCTGCGTTTTGAAATAAATGACATTTAAGACAAAATCTAGTTTAATTTAAACTAAATTAGTTATCCTAAAAGTCATTTATTTCAGAACAGATGAAGTATTGCCATCCTAGTCTTCTCTAACTTTTTCAAATTATTTGTTAGAGATAAAGCTTGTAACACACTAGAGTTGGATAGCTAGAGTTGAATCAGGTATCGATCTCGTACAACATAGATAGAGTTGTTGTTATAAACTAATTGTAGTTAAACAAGTTTGACTCCAACCAACTCTGGTGTGACTCCGTCATATGCCATGATGAAGGTTGTTTATATCCCTATTAATTGACGTACACAGCCTCCTACCGGAGGTGAAAACACTTTCATAATTTTATGATTGTTTATAATTTTTTGAAAAGGGATGATTGTTTATAGTTATCATTCTCACTTTTCAATACATCTATATCTTTCTAATACATCTCTGTATGTCTCTTGTATCATTGTTTAATATGCACGACACATTTTTCCATCCGTATTAAATTCCCGTGCCCAGAGCTAAAACACGGAGTAAATTAGAATGGAGATAATAAAAATCTTTTGGCTCTCCATTCTCCCATGACGATGATCTAAAGGCCGATTCAGAACGTGGAAATGTACCCGACCCGCTGAGCTGACGGTATGTTTTTCTTTTCTTCAGTTGATCTTCTTGAATTCCAGAGCGTACTCTGCCTGCTAGGATGGGGAAATGATTGGGCGATAGCTCGCACAGTGAGAGGTCCATCTGCCTGCGAAAGCAGCTGCATCGATCGAGACAAGATGAGTACATGACATTCAGCGCCGAATCCGGAACCGATTCCGGCCGTTGGTCTCGACCGTGCTGCAGATATGCTGCAGGTACAGCTAATGCTACCGTGAATGTGAATCGTCGCGGATCCGTCGTCAGTTTTTACCTGTTCATCCATCCGATCCTGGCGTGATCCTCCTCGTGATATCGATATACGGGCCTCGAGTGGTGGTTACCTAGAGCTTAGGACTTAGGAGCGTGTTGAGTGGCAGTAGGCGTCAGTAATCTGCGTAACTGTCAGTGAGCATCAGTGGCAACAGCTGCTGGTACTGGCAAAGTATACGGACGTCTTGTGTTTTTTGTGTGTGCGAAGAATCAGAGTACGCGTACGTAACGTACGTTCGCACGTGCAGATTAAAGTGGCCAGGGCCCCCGTACCCTCGAGCCCCGGTGCGCGAGGGGACGGCTCGTATCGCCGTGCGGCGCTCGCACGTGCTCGCCGCGCCTCGAGATCCGCACGCGTCCCGGCGACCAGCAGTCGCGGCCGGGCGTACGTAGTCGCACATGTCTGTTGGTCGAGCCTAGTACGTCGTAAGGATCTGGACCTGTAGAGACCGGAGCGATTGATACGTATTTTACCAGCCTGATGAAAATTATACCCTGCTTTCATCAGCTCTGCCGCGCTGACCGAGACACGGCGGTGTTTTGATCAGCGCCGGGTCCGGATTGAAAAGCCGGGCTGATTTACCTCGATGCATGCAAGCTGCAGAGCCGGAGCATAATACAGTACTACAAACTCTGCATGCAGCTTTGCAGCTGGACTAGTTGAATGGACGAATGAATACTGTCTTGGTCATCCCGGTACTGTGGATCTGTCATTAATTTACGGGTTAATCTGCCATCGCAGGATCTTTCTCGTGATATCGGTGCACGTACTTCGAGGGATGATTAGCTACTGATTAGTAGCTACATGGGTAGTATACTATTCTAGCTGATGTGGCATGGCGGCTGCATGGGTAAGTCTGGAGGATTAGCTAGGCGCCTAGGACTCACATGTGGACCAGGCCGAGCCGGAAAAAATCGAGGTCTTGCACAAATTTCTAAATTAGGACCTGTTACACTAGTAATAAAATAAATTTATAGCTGACTCCTCATATTGAGTTCAATTCTCTATTATTTGTTTTTTATGTTTTCAAAAGCTAGAATCATATTTTCTATATCGTGTTTTGTTAAAGATGGTTTTTTATCATGGATGTTGGTTCACGTTATTTCAATATTGAAACACTAGACCTAAATAAAGAAGAACAAAGTTAATAATTCAACTATTATATATAGTTCATAATCACGTTCATAATCCATAAGTAGAATTAAAGTTGAAAATATAATCTTCACCACTTACGGCTTGGCTGTCCTCCGTGTTAATGAATTGGCGGCACAACCTCGGTGCTGGTGCCATGCAGGCCTTGCACTGGCTTCTGCAAGCCAACAATATGAATTAGAGAGACAATGCATTAGAATTCGAGATAGATAGTGACACAATATGCAATCAGAATATTAGAAATCAAAGGTTGGACTGTTCGCCTTCGGTTGATCAAGCTAATTATCTGTATGGTTTGCCTTCAGTTGAATTAGTTATTTAGAACTAGATTTGACTGGAGTGCTTAGTAACAAGAGTCAAACTAACTAAAATGCTTAAAGACTGGGGGCCCCTGCAAATTAGGGGCTCTGTTCGGTTGCACGGTCTGCACATGCCCCTGGCGCGGGCCTGATGTGGACTGAGGAGAGTTGCAAAAGAAGTGCCCGTTTGTTACTGGCTGGGCAGGGCAAAAGAAGAGATAGAGGGAGGTTCGATGCCGGAGGAAGAAGAAAGTACGGGGACGGTCCGATCAGGATCCAACGGGCATCCCACCTGAAAAACGTTTTGTTTTCAGTCGTTCAGAAACACATGTATATTCTACCTGCACGAAATCAATGTCAGGTCCATATGATCCGGACAGCATCTGTTCGTCGATCGTGCTCGTCGCCTCTTGATCTGTGTTCATGTTCATCACCTGGTTCCTAGCTCGCTCACGATATAAAAACCGTGAGCTTGTAATACACTCTGTTGTACTTCAACTTTCCTAGATTGAATTTTACAACGCGTGCATGGTTTCCCGAAGGAAATTTTGCCAGTAAGAACTCGAGCTATATTTAAGTCTCAACACCGTTTTTTCAGCACAGAGCGGAGGCACAGTTTGAGCCCGGCCCATTTAGCCCACGACAAATGGGCTCAGCTAACCATGACCCCTAGGCCCTAGTAGTACGATTTTTTATTTTAGCACTATCTATTAATTATGTAATATTAATAGCCTCCCATTTTTATACTAAAGTAGCCACTCTGTCGTCCACGTGGACAACAAATTGTCCACCCCATGGACAAGTGGCCACGTCAGCCAGTCATCCACGCGGTGGACGACTGAATCCAAAATTGATAGTAGGACTTTGACTCCAATTTAAAAATATTTAGAGACATATTTAGAAAGTGTTTTTAAAAAAGTAAACGTATTATACTTTGTTATGATTTTATGTAATGAGAAAATTAAAGTTTTTGTTTAAGAGACAAATTATTATGTAATTTTGAAATATGCATTATGATCACAAGTTTGAATATTCAAATTTGTTAGTTTGAATTCATTTTTGAATTTTTTTCATAATACTTAGAGACATATTCACATGATTTTGTTATGGAAGTAAATATAGCACAATAGCACAATCACTTGATTAAAAAACTCGGCATTGAATACATTATAATGTTTATTTAATGACAAATGTAGATTCTACTAAGGCCCTGTTTGGCACAGCTTCTGAACTAGCTTTTTTATAAAAATAAGCTGCGGGTGTACCAAACAGTCAGCTTCTCCAGCAGCTTATTAGTTCAGCTGCTTCTCAGAATGAACTAAAAGCAGGATATAAGTTTAACCTGCTGTTCACCAGCTTTTCAAACAAGCTGCTTTTTTAACAAGTTTAAGCCGTGCCAAACAGGGCTTAAGTGCAACGGGGGTATTTCCCTTACGCAGTGCAACCGGACCGGTATCCCTTGCGCGACGTGCTCTCTCACGTAAGCGCTCCCGTTAGTCCTCTGTAGTTTGATGAGTAATATGTTCCTCCTCCTGAACTTGACGACGGTACATTTCCTCGATTACTTGGAGTTCTTCCTAACACTTGCGTCGACACTCCTCCTGTTTAGCTCTCTCCTTCCTCTCCTGCTCAACCCGCTTTCCGCACTCCTCGTAGTGGAACTTACTCCAAGCAGCTCTATGCATCACGCTCGTGGCGGTGGGGACTGCATGATTCATGATGTGTTGTTATGAACATTTAAGATGAAATGCACATGCGGAATTGATATATCCATGAAGTATATATGTTACCTGACGTCTACCATTTAGAAAAATGATGTCGTCCTATGAGGGGGATCATATTCATAGTTGTTGCACATCCATAGTCTCAAACCATAGGAAACCCCCAATCTAAGATCTTTTATGAACCGACAATCAGTGCCACATAGACACATTGGCGGCTCTAATCCCTCTGGAATACGAACTCTCTCTTTTTGGTTTGGTGGTGAGTAAGTTGAGTCCATTCTAGCAAGAGGTGAATTTGTGAAGTGCGCTTGTGGCGAATGTACGAGGTGCTCTTAAATAGACGATCGAAACATGTTGTCATCCATTAGGTGTACGAGTCATCGAGTAGAACTTTTGTATCTTTTTGACACTCAAGTTAAAAGTCGCTTGTGATTGTTCCTAAATTGATAATTTTTATTTGAAATCATCGATAACGGTTGATTTTCCTTTAATGTGGACGTCATAGAACACCGCCCTTCATTAAAAACTGTAGGAGACTAGCAGTTTCTTTCCTCCATGTTTATTAAAATTCAAGGTTGTTGCACATGTTGTTGCACAATAGTCAAAACTAGTTTTAACTAGTAGTGTTTGGATTGTGGTGAGGATATTCACAATACATGTTGTTGCACACGGGCCTAGCATCTATGTACTCGAATAGTTATGACTCCATTTCCACAAGTTCAATATTTCTCGGTTTTGATTTCGTAAATATTTAATGTAATATTTAGTTGGCTTGATTTGTGGTGGGTCAACCCAATGTGTGTATCCGCAGTTATCATCATCGAAATAGCACTAGTGAAACAACAATGAAGGTCAAAATATGACAATATGTCAACTCAAAAGCACTATGTAATTTCAACTTACTCCACCGTTAGGACAACGAAAGAATCAACGACCGCTGCCCTCCCTTCCATCCATCATTTGCACAACACATTCAAGGCCACAACGATATTTAGGCCACTCTTCGTTGGTATTGTCATATGGACGAAGAGGATCGAACAAACCAAAATACGTCTTGCTTAGAACCAGGAACTTGTCTACTCGTGGTTCATACCACTGAGGACCATCCACCAAATAGTCCGGATGCACCGATCTGATGTTTCTACTCCTATCCTACCACGACCTCTGCTCGCCATTATTTGAGTACTCTCTTCTATCACTCTCAGTTGGTACTGGTGACTCTCGTGGCACTGCGATCTTTATAGGTCGACTGTCGTCCACCCCGTGGACGACTCGTTCACCACGTGGACGACTCGTCCATCTCATGGATGATTTTGAATCCGTCATTAGGAACAGAAGTTGATTTGTGGGGTAGGAAGAAAGTTGTGTCTTGTTGACGCTATAATGTAAGTTCCTGTTTACACAACCATGTATATGTTGTCGATACTTCTAGTATCTATAGTAAGCCTCAAATGCTAAGACTCGTCCAAGTCCTGGAGGATTTTGAATCCGTTATTTGCTGCTTGGTATTTTGGTTTTGATGCAGTTAATATTAAGGCGACAAGAGTATCGCGCAACAAGTAGACATAAAAATTAATTATCATCCAAAATATCATACATATAGTTAAACAAAATACACATGATAGAGTACATCAACGCCTAGTGCACTTGCCACGTCCCCCCTAGCAACCCTACGCGCCGCTCGTACGTGGTCTCCATCGTACGTTAGAGTCAGGCGGGTTCCTAGGCGGAGGTGCTCCTATCGGTGTCGCATCCTGCGTCGGCTCCGAAGCTCCTTGCGTCTAAGGAAATGTGTCCGCCATAGCATCGGCGACATACGCTACCCAGTCGAAGGAGACTCCCAAATCTTGTTGCGTCGCATCGGAACCGTAAGATAGGTCCTTGAAACCTACAGAAATTATTGTTTGTCAGTTTTATAAGTAACTAATAATGTTAATAATATTTAAGACACTTACACTTACCACTGCACCAGTTGGATGTCTCAACAATGTCATCCGAACGCGTAGGATAAACGTAAGACGTTGACGGCACTGTACAGAAAATAGTTTACATTAGTACGTTCAACTTTTTAGTAAAAATTAAAAGCCTTCGTATATCGTACCTGGTGTCTCAACGGATGCTAGCGGTGGAATTGTCGTCGTTGTAGCGAAGAACGGCTGTTGTACGGAGGACTCTTGACGACAACACTCCATGCAAGATATAGTCATGTTCTTCAAGGTGTCCGTGATATATTTCTCGATCTTCTTCCAAGCCGACGTATTCTCATGTGCGAGCATGTGCAACCCTAGCTCCGTCTTTTGGGTCATTGCCCTCGCATCGATCTGCACACTCCAAAGCATCTCAAACTGCAAACGAATAAAATTGAAATCATATGTGTTATAAGAAAACTTACATAACTCGAAAAAGAGTAATACCAAACTTACCGCAACTAAAGTGTTACGATCCCAGTATCTAGGGTACGTGTCGGTAGTCGACGCGACATGTACCCCCGGCTTTGCTGGGGCGTACGTGACTCTCTTACGTGTACGAGTTGCGTACCATCCTAGGTACTCCACGTAGGACTCCGTATTGAACGGATACACATCCGCGATTATGTCCAGAGGTGCCTCTGCCCACTGTTGTACCCAAGTCTCCATGCGAGGCTAGAACACGGCTGTAGAGAAACCCTTACATGTGTGCCTGCGAGCAAAATATAACGTTATTGAGCGATTTAAAGTTATATACGTTAGATCTAGAAATATAGAAAACTACTTAGGTGTGTGTAGTAAGCGGAACCGTGAGGACCCTAGAAACTGGGAAGACCCGCTGCCGCCCGAATTGTCGCATAACTTGGTGAGGGGAGTACGCCTCCACACAGATGTCGTGTATGAGAGCCTTTCGTGTCCACCACACGTCTGCATCTCTCGTGCACAACGACGACAATCCAGCGAGTGCGCGACGCTCCACAGCCTCGTACGAATACGGAGTCCATATGACGTCGCTGTCCGCCTGTAGGCAGTCGAACCACATCGTATACTCTGGGTAACCCAGTGCACCGTGTCGTCAGCCCAGGTACACTGCAAAACAAAAGTAATTGTAACGAAGCAAATATCTTGTTTAAGAATGAACAAATATGAAATAGAACTTCACTTACCTGCATCAAGTCCACAATGTGCCCATCGTTGGCCTGCCCTCCTCGGTGTTACCATACAAGGCGTTGCCGTAGGGGTGACGTTCACTATAGGCCGACGTACCGGGAACCGCTCGTACGCCCAGCGGATCAGCAACAACGAACATCCAGTCAATATCCCATCCGCCGTGACCTATCAACAAAAGAAATATTTAAACAATTTATTGTTAGTAAATTACCTTTGTGTAGGCCGTACAAAGACCTTCATATGTAGCCGCTAGCATAGCTGAACCCCACCTATATTGCGGAACTGCGTGAGGGGGACTATTCGCTATCTCTCTCGCGAAGTATATAAGTATTTGTCGACCGTGTCCCCGTGTGAATCTGTGAACATGATCCACCCGAAAAGCCACAGAAGATACGACACAAAGTGTTTGGAGATAGTATACTCATCTGCGTCCGTGTGGATGTTCTCGGATTGAAATGAACAACAAAAAAAATATATGTATTATTACAATTATTACTCATGAATGCATAATGTATGAAAATTCAACTAAACTTACCTCGTACTACTGCAACCAAGTCTTTGACGGACCGTGCTTTTGTCTCTTTTGGGTCGGTATTAACGGACCATTCCTCTCAGTGTACCTCGGGTGAGGTACGACGCTAGAGAAACGAGCCTCAAGATCCTCACGCTAGCAGTCCGTGAATGCTGGCCTACAGACTGCCTGCCCTGCCTGTCCTCGAGCATGACAGTCATCTCCTCACAAGGCATGTGGAAAGTGTGTGTCTCCGGTCTTCATAGGTCCACCAACGCAGTAAGCACCGAACAGTCGTAGGTTAGTTGCATGGACTTTTGTTTACACTGTTCCATTATCTGGGGCTCTAACATCCTACATGGTGGTAGGAGCCCCGTTTCACTCAATCTGCATTATACATTATCAAATTATAATACGAAACCACCTAACATTATTTGAACTATTTAATTGAAAAACATTCGTACCTGTCAATCCATCTATCATCCAGGTGCAACATCGTCTTCGGCAACCTCAGTCGCAACGTTCTAAGTTCGACTCCTCAAACACTGCTCAAGTACGGGCGGTGTGGAGCGTCGAAATGAGCGTCCAAGAGCTCGTAAGTGTCACTATCACCTACAGCCATGAGTGCAGGTTTACAATATATTAACTTGTTAGTTATTGAAACGATCGGTTGCTAGCAAATGAAACAACAAAATTTGTATCTACAAAAAAATAAAAAACTTATATAGCTTCTTAACTTAAGATAGTGTTCGTTACAACATTCGTAATACATGATGATGGTACATTGAAAGATTACAGGAAATGGATTTGACTTAAAAACAAATCATTGTTGATCCCGCCGTGAGCGACGACCACGATGACATCTCCCGTCATACGGATTTTCTAAAGGTCCCGCTTTAGCTGCTCCCGTAATATTACGCTGAACGCAATTCTTATAACTATGGTCAACTACATTAGAGTTGATACATCTAATTTGTTGCAGCGATAGCACTCATCCATATCATTTCTTATACATCTCATTTTACACCGACCACGACTCTGCTTCAACCTCAAATAATCATGACCTCTTTCAAATTCTGGTCCATGATCATTGGTGAATGTACCAAAAATTTGGTAACCAAATATCTCTGCGTGCCAAATTGTGTGCAAAGTCTCTTTCAAGAAGTATTGTGAGACATATATGGTTGGAGATAATTGACTCCGACTGCAGGCAACAAAGATATGAGAACAAGGCCTATGGAGGACCTTTGGCTTCATACAAGTACATATGGCCGAGTTCTCACGAAGAACACACTAATGCACACTCCGTTCATTCGTGACACAACGGCTGCCCCTGTCTCTGCATGTGATCTCGAATCTGTTCTGCAAAGTCCTCGTTTGTTTGACACTATGTAAATTAGCCTTCTTAATCTTCTCGTATATTTAGTCACAAATTTTTTTTGAGTAAACTAAATTAGGATCAGCCATCAGTAGTGAAGCTTTTCCAAAACGCTCACGAAAGTACTTCATTATTTCATTCAAGATTCCTTCAACAATACCAACTAGTGGTAGAACTCTTGACCCACGTAGGAAGAAGTTGTACACTACAGGAAACTAGTAAATTAACGAGTGAGAAAATTATTTACGACGGTGCCGTCGTTAATAAATATATTAACGACGGTGAAAAAACACCGTCGTTAATAAGCTCCTTATTTACGACGGTTAATGGTCATCGTCGTTAATAATTGCCTTATTAATGACGGTTGACCTAACCATCATAAATAAGGAGCTTACTTACGACGGTATCGGGAACCGTCGTAAATAAGTACATAAATATACGGCTACGCGCGTGAGAGGGGAGCGGTCCGCGCGCGCGACCGTCGCCGCTGCCCCGGACGCCGCGCCGCCGCCTAAGCCGCCCACCGCCGCCCCCGCCGGCCCCGGCCGCCACCAGCCGCCCCCGGCCGCCCCCTGCTGCTCCCGGCCGCAGCCCCGACCCGACGTGGCTCGGCCCCTGCCTATTAAGGTTTGTTTGTAATTAGTTTTTTAGTTGAATTAGTTATTTAGTTTTGTTTGTAAAAAGTTTAAATTAAATAGTTTAGTCTAGTTTGTAATTGTTTAATTAGATTATAATTAGATTGTAATTAGTTTGTTTAATTAGATAAGATTTTTTTAAATAGTTTGTAATTGTTTACTTTAGATTGTAATTGTTTAATTAAACTGTAAATTAATTAGATTATTTAATTAGTTTAAACTGTTTAATTAGTTATTTAGTTTAGTTTGTAATTAGTCTATTTAACTATTATATAATTGTTTAATTATTTTTTATTGTTTAATTAGTCTTGCAAGTTTATTAGTTTGAAGTATTTAATTGTTTGATTAGTTTTGAAATGTTTAATTAGTTTTGAGTTAGTTAATTAATCGATTGTGAGTGTTTACTCATTGTACGTATATTAATGGGTTTCGAACCGACCCGGTACGGCTCGACCCGGCACAGCCTAACCCGGCACGGCACGGCCCGACGCGTCACGGCCAATTCGGCACGGCCGAATCCGGTAGCACGACACGGCCTCACCCGGCACACGGCCCAACCCCTAGCATGACACGACCCGACGCGTCACGGTCCGACCCTGCACGGCCTGACCAGGCACGACACGGCCCAACCCAACCTTGCACGGCCCGACCCGGCATGGCCCAATCCGGCAGCATGGCACAACCCGACCCGACACACGGCCCAACCCCTAGCACGACATGGCCCGACGACCCAGCACGACTCGACCCTGCACGACCCATTCCATCACGGCATGACACGCTCCGACCCGGCACGGCCCGAACCTGCACGGCCCGACCCAGCAAGACCCGGCCTGACCCGACACGACACGGCATAGTCCGACTCGGCACAGGTGTCGACTATAGGAGCTCAGGTAAAAACGAACCTCTCATGAGTTTATTTAGACATACTTGGTCAATTATAACGAAACTTGATCAAATATAACTAAACTTAGTTAACATTGTGTCACACCCGGTTTTCCGAAGAACAACCAAGTGAATATCACATGTATGCCAGGATCATTTTCTCATACATGTGACGACAAATAGTGAAGCATCATTTATTACAAGCCAGGTGTCGAATATAAATAAGTCTTACATCGCAAATATCTCGAGGGACAATAATAAGTTCATCACAAGTAAATAAACTAGCAGCGGAAAATTATTCTTGAGGGCTCCATCACAGGCGTTGCCCGGGGGTCTCCATGAACCTAGAAACCATCTTCGGGTCCAAAGTCTTGGTCATTATACACCACCTCATTATCTTGACCTGAGCAGCAATATAAACCAACAAAATATGTAAGGTTGAGTACCAATGGTACTCAGCAAGTGTGGGAAAATTATATCATGCATGGCTAGAACAAGGAGAGGTTGAACTCATGGTTAAAGCACTACGCAATTAATACCTATCACCTTAGCTTATTAAGCACCTACATTACTACACAGGTGAAATGGTCCAAATCTCCCATCCCATCATCATAATCCAATAACCATACATCATTTCTAATGTTAAGCTCCCCGCTTAACATTCACAACTTCCAAAACCATCACTCCTCTAATCATGAATAAGTCCAAGCCGCTCTTGACCGTGAGCACGGCTGTCATGACAGTTTTGACTCTGCAGAGTTTGTACCACTGTACCCACATGTAGTGATTTCATCCCCCGTTGCCGGGTGGACTAAAAGAACCTCCATTATGCCAGTGGCTACGAACCACATTCACACTTCCTAGGTGTGTAGCCAGGAGATCACTAAGTAGCCTTTACAAAGGGATTCCCGACGAGCGTGGGCCCACTGAGGTTTCACCCCTAACAGCATACAAGAGGCTCCAACCCCGCTGCAGTGGCCCCCTCTTGAGCCTTGCGGTTCATATGGTAGTCCAGCTTACACCTATTCCCCGCACCATCCAACACACCCATACTACGCCGGGGATACACCTAATTAATTGGCCAAGCTGCCCCATCTCAGCATGTGGTTGGCACTGTAAAGCCAGGTTACATGCTCCATGAACCGGTCCTTAGGATCCAGGCAAGTACTAAACACAAACCCGAGTCTCGTGCACCCAGCACACAACCAAAACATCCAACTTGCCTTGATCCCTACCTCTACATAACTCACAATATCTCATTCAAGAGTATGGTAAAATAAACTGATGATCTCATATCCCAAATATCCCATTCTAAGCATGGCTAAGCATATGCATAATAATAAATGACATGATAAAATAAATCCCAACCCAAGCTACAAGGAAACAAGGTAATGCAATTCTAGGGAAACTTACTATCATGGGTTTCATATTTCATTTGACAATGCAAATAATTCTATCTACACATTCCTAGCATAGGATCAAAGTGGTCAAGGACACTTGCCTCCTTCCTGCTGCTCTTGGAATAGGTAGTCCTGATCTTGGAAAGGAATAACTTGCTCTTGAGCAGGTTCTACATCATACCATCACACATAGCAAAAGAAAAACAACAATCCATAAGACATAGTTCACACTTCCACTTCATACAAACCACACATTCACATTTATGAAAGTCATTCACAATTATATGTGTTGTGGTTACTCTATGTGTGTTGATTTGTGGCTTGCATGCACTTTTAATCATATGTATATGATTCTTACTTTTGTGTTCACATTTATACTTACATACCATATATATGAGTTTCCAATTTAAATAAATTCCTTATATTCAATTACTACACCTTTTAGCTACCAAGTATACATGAAATGTATTTTCCTTCTCCATATGTGCCTTCAGAATTTCTACCAACACTAAACTGAATTCTTTGGATTTTAGAAACTTCATTTATTATTTACTAGTTGCTATATTTTCAGATTTATTTCCTATGCCAAATTGTGAACTTTATTATGAAAATAACAAGACACATCATCTAAACAGAATAGGTTCTGATCTAAAATATTTACTAATATATTTTAGACCTTTTCCTCTGATGTAAACTATTTTACAATTATTTTCCCTATTTTCCAGAACTATTCTTTACTTAAAAATGTGTCCCTAAATGTGAATAATAAATTAAACAGATTCAATTCAACCCAAAATATATTTTTATCTCACTCCAAAGTTTCCTAAATACTGAGAAAGTTTTTAATTTAATTATGACAATATGTTTGTCCTACTTTTTAATTTTTAAACACTAGCCACATATTCAATTTCCTAATTTAAATACTAAACAGGGCTAAAAAAGGTAAACTCACCCCACTACAGGGTCTATAATATTATTTTTAGAATTTCTAGGGGTCTAGCTACACTTATCAGAGGTGTTTTTCCTAATTTTTATTAAGTCCAGGGGCTAAAACTGATTTTTAAATGAATTTACATGATTTTCTGGAGTTCCAGAGGCTAGATCAGAAGTTTCCGGGGCTAGCTCTTATTTCCCGAGAACCCCAGGGGGTAGCACGTAAGATTTCCAGTCTTTATAATGCGGGGCTGACGTGGACCGTCCGATTTTAAACCGACGGCTGAGATTATAACGTCGAACCGGTACGCGGGGATTTAAACCCTACCGTGCGATTTAAAATAAACGGCGCACAAGCGGCCACGTCGCTCTGATCGAGCGCGGGCGGCGCTGCCGGCGGCGCACGGCGGCGGGAAGCGGCGATCTCGTCGGAAACTTTCGGATCTTCGGGAATTCTTCCTAGAACTGTGATTTTATGACATAGATCGGTAGAGGGGAGGTCGGGGATCTCACCTCGGGGGTTTTCTTGAGCTCGGAGGTCCTGGAAGGTGATCGGCGACGAGGTCCGAGGCAAAACCACGGCGAAGCTCGTCGGCGCTGTGTTTACACCGCAAGTCACCGAGTTTTCTGCACCTGCAAGGTTCCCCGGAGGCGGTGGATCAAGACCAGCGAGTTAGATCGAAAATTCCGAGCTTAGATCGGTCAGAATTCGCCGGAGAAGTCTCGGTTCTCACCGGAGTAAAAATCGGCGATCGCGTGGGAAAAATAGAACGAGGCCGGGGTTTTTATAGACGGGGAAAGGCGGCGGGGTGGTTTAGATCGAGTTTGCGTCGCCCCCGAACGGAATTCGGCTGGGATACGCGAGAATTCCCGATCGGTTTCGATTCGGGTGAGAGAGAGTCCGGCGCGGCGCGAGGTAGAAGACGATCTGGTAGGTCCCGCCTGTCAGTGGGGGAAAGCGGCGCGCGCGGCTGCGGGCTGGCGCGGGCTGGGCCGGCTGGTGGGTTTCAGCCCACTGGCCGGTTTTTTTCTGTTTTCTCTTTTTCTTTTTCTATTTCTTTTCTGATTTGAGTTTAATTTGAATTCTAGTTTGAATTTGAATTTTTGCAAAACATGCAACACGTCCAAAAATTTTTAAATCCCCCTCTTAACGTGATTTAGAGTTTTGAATCCAAATTTTGGGGTGTTACACATTGATGTATTATAGACAAATATAGTTGAACTTTCTCAAATATAACCAAAAGACTTTGGACTTGCTCAAATATAGCCTTATATAGTTAAACTTGTTGAAATGAAGTCAAAACTAGTTCAACTTGCTTAATTCTAGTAATATATGCTTGAACATGACAGACATCAGAAACGAAGGCTCGCACTCAATCGCCGCACGTGCCAGGAGTGGGTAGACGGCTCGAGGATGATTTTGCGGGCTCCGGAGGTTGCGGTCGTGGTAGTAATGTGTAGCTTGTGATGGACTTGTGATATATGACTGCCTGTGATTGTGATCGTGTATTGTGGCACTTTCTATGATTGTGATCGTGTATGACTGCCTGTGTGCTGGCCATCGAGCCAGTGGACTAGGCATAGAGCCAACGGTCAATATTTTCTATTTTTTAATAAAAACCTTATTTACGATGGTTATTTATACAGTACCGTCATAAATAAGCGCCTGTTATTTACGACGGGGTGGCTCTACCATCGTAAATAGTGCTTCTATTATTTACGACGGGTGGCTCTACTGTCACAAATAGTGCTTCCGTTATTTACGACAGCCTACACCCCGTCGTAAATACGTTTCCCGCCGTACCACATGGACCATGATCTTATTTACGACAACTGAATTCAGCCGTCGTAAATAACTTTATTCACGACGGTTACCGACGTAAATAATGTTATTTACGTCGACTTATTTTGGACAGCCACAAACGTCGTAAATAAGTATATACCATCGCAAATAGCTTAATTACGAGGGTAATGTTATTATTTATGACGGTTTTTCACCCTCGTTAATTGCGATGTTTCCTTTAGTGATAGACCTATAGGACACTTGCATTAATTCGTAGTACTAGTAACTTTATAGATAACTAAAAATAGC
This sequence comes from Neostapfia colusana, assembly GCA_030760725.1. Lineage (NCBI taxonomy): Eukaryota > Viridiplantae > Streptophyta > Magnoliopsida > Poales > Poaceae > Neostapfia > Neostapfia colusana. The sequence goes on along the minus strand of JASWHV010000005.1, from coordinate 1,728,832 downwards.
ACAAACGGTTACATACCTCAGCTAAATTAGTTGTTATAATTCCATACCTAGAACCCTGCGTGTCATATAACAACGACCATTTCTATTTTGACTCATTATGAGTCTAACGCGAGAAACATCTGATAGATGATCCTTCCCTACGGGAAATTGTATGTTTGGTTGATGAAAAAGTAGAGAGTGATACAGAAGTACATTCAATACTATCCCATCCAAATACCTCCTCGTTTTGTTTCTTTGTGAGCTCATCAAGTCGACGCCACAAAGCATTAAACTTCTTCTCTTGATTCAGACTACACAGACGCTTAAACATGTTCATCATTTGTATGTTCTTGAAGTGACCATAACAATTTGCACCCAAGTACCCCATACACCATCTTAATTCTATATCCGGTCAAACTGGTGGGAGACAACACTCAACGCAACCTTATTTGATATCCGTTATTATCTTCAACAAACCAGCATGACGATCGTGTATTACACATATTTTCTTAGCCTTGCACTACATCAACTCTAACTCGTTTGAGAAACCAGTACCACTGTCAGCATTTTCACTCTCTACAAATGCAAAGTCCACGGGTAAAATTTGATTGTCGGCATCAACTCCAATAGTTGTAAGAATTTGACCTTTGTACTTTCCGGTTAGGAACGTAACATCCATTCACATAATGGGCCTACTATCGAAATGTGCTTATGCATTGACCTAGTGAAAACATTGCACGATGAAGAATAAGCTTCCGAGGAAGTCGGGGTTTGCAACATCCACGATATCAACAACCTCGTTGACAACAATATGTGTCACTTCATTATCATTTTCTTCTTCCGCATCACCACCATCATTATCTTCTTCATCATCAACTTCTTCCTGCATCTCGGCGACTACTTCTTTTGCTTAAACCCTAACAAGAAGTATTAAAGGCCACCCATATTGTAAAGTCTTTGCAACATAAGTACGCCAAATATTTGTTCCCTTTAGCGGCAGTAGTTACCAAAAGTGTTCCTCCCTTGCACGGTTGATAACTCCGTTTATCTTAAACTCATATTCAAACTAACCTAAACAATGGCGTCCGAAACTAAACTAAAACCTAATTTAAACTAAACTAAACCCTAAATTCAAACTAAGCTAAATCTTAAAAACATACTAAAAAGTAACATTAAACTAAATTTAAACTAACCTAAACATAAATTGAAACTAAAATAAACCCTAACCCTAAATTCAAACTAATCTAAACCCTAAACCCTAAATTCAAAATAACCTAAACATAAACGTCTGAAACTGAACTAAACCCTAAATTCAAACTAAACTAAATCATAAATTCAAACTAACCTAAATCTTCAAAACATACTAAAAAGTAACAATAAAGTAAATTTAAACTAACCTAAACATAAAATTAAACTAAACTAAACCCTAACCAGAACCCTAAATTCAATGTAAACTAAACTCTAAACCCTAAATTCAAACTAACCTAAACATAAAAGTCCAAAACTAAATCTTATAATATATTCAAACTAAGCTAAATCTTAAAAATACACTAAAAATAACAAAACTAAATATAAACTAACCTAAACATAAATTAAAACTAAACTAAACCCTAATCGTAACTTGTCGGTACGCTGTGGCGGGCCGTAGCGTAGCCACTACCCTTGACGCGGCGACAAGACGACATCTTCATCATCACTTGACACGCGGTCAGAGGCGCTCAGAGCTTCGGGCGGAGGGACTTAACTCCTTCGTTGACCAACTCTACTCAGAGGACGAACCACGTAAATCTCTGTGTCCATCCGCTCCCTCGAGCTCAGGTCACGTAGGGCGCCAAGCTCCCTCCGGAAAAAAAGAACCTCACGGGCTGCTTCCGAGCAGGCTGGGAGGAGTGTCGCAGCTTTCACACTTAGACATTTGGCGCGCCAGGTAGGGGGGCTTTCCGCGCTCTCAACGTGATCATGGTGAACATCACCTCCCAAGGCAAGCCTACTCGCTCAGCTCGCCGCCGTCTTCATACGGGAGACGACGAGGCTACCTCCCATTCCAGGGCGAGCAGGTCTGGCCAGACCGGTAGTCAGACGATCGGCGTGCTAGTGGCGCCGCCGGCACCCAGGTCCATGTGGTGCCCACGACACCTAGGTCGAGACGTGCCGATGACCGCAAGGATGGTACACCGCCAGCGCTGGCGCCGCTAGAGGCTGCTTCCTCTCGGCCGCCCTCTACTCCAACGTTGGCAACAGCTCCGCCGTGGCCGATTCGAGAGAGCGTGCTGGCTATAGCACGCGCTCTGCTCCACAACCCTCCGGGTGAGGGTGCCACTCCCGAGGCGAAAGAACAGTGGCGACACGATGTCGATCATCTCGTCGCTGCTCCATGAACTCTCCTACCTACAGGAGATAGAAATCTCAACCCTCGTTGGCCCAATCACGTACCCCGATGGTGATCCGTGAAGCGATAGCCCCGCGCTCAGCGGCCACAGCTGACCTCAGGGTCGAGCTGAATCGCCGCCTCTCAAGTGAAGACAGTCGTACCACCATCGAGCGACGCGGCGAGAGGCGTCGCAACCTCGAAGGAGAGTACCACTCTCCAAGCATCATACCAGCGGGCCGCGCTCCGCCTACCCCTGCCTCTCCGAGGGTAGTGGGGGATGCATGGCGCTCGGCCCGCACCTTCATATGGTCGTCTGGCCACCCATGTTGCGGCCCCACTTGCCAGAAAAATATGATAGGACAGTCAATCCCACCGAGTTCCTGCAGATCTATTCCACCTCCATTCTAGCTGCACGAGGGGATGAGGCTGTCATGGCCAACTACTTCCCCGTCGCCCTGACCGGCATGGCACGGTCATGGCTCATGAACCTTTCCCCAGGCTCCATCACGTCCTAGGAAGAGTTGTGCTGGAGGTTTACATCCAATTTGGGAGTTCATACACGCGCCCCGACACAGAGCTTAACCTCCACGCCGTGCGCCAGCGTGATGGGGAGTCGATGCTATCCTTCATCCAGCGGTTCTCCTAGGTTAGGAACACCATCCCTCGCATCTCCAATGCCTCCGTCGTCATCGTCTTCCGGCAAGGCGTCCGCCACAAGAAGATGCTCGAGAAGTTGGCCACGCACGATGTGCAAGACGTCTGTGAGCTCTTCAGTCTGGCCGATAAATGTGCCAGGGCGGCAGAAGGCCGAGACTGGCATTCATGACATTCCACCGCAGCAGGGAGTGCCGGAGAGGCTGCTGCACCGTGCAGCAGCAATTAGAACAAGATCGGAGGCATGAACAAGCCTTGGGCCGGGCCATCCACTTATGCTCTAGCAGCGGCCGGTGGAGGCCGAGCCCCACGCTCTGACAAGCATCCACGACCGTCATCTACCAGCGACGACGGCCAGTGGTGCCCGGTTCACAACACCGACTGTCACGGCGCTAGCGAGTTCCGTGAGATCAAGAAGCTTGCGGAACGCTTCCGCGAGGTGCAACAACAGTGGGCGTTGAAAGCCGTCGACGGACGCTCCGACTTCGACTCCACCGTCAACAGCGAGCGACGTAAGACACACCACGCCTAACCAGGCGCCCCCTGTCTTGTGACAAGGGAAACACCCTCTTACACTGGTGTAGGGGGTCGAGTCCACCCTCCCCCGAAACACACAAAGGGCTCATACCACGTCCAGACATACGACGAAGCCACGTAGAACCAGCTTCTATGTGAAGAAATTGACCTCGTCGACGAGGTAACGTGGCTAGAGGTTGCTTGAAATGCGCTACACTGCTAGGTGCTCCAGCGATATCAGCAACAGTACGCACAGAGTAGACAACCCAAGGCAAGGCCACATAGTGCCTGAATGTAGCCTATAGGGGGGTGAATAGGCTTTTCGATTTTTTGTTAATCCCTGAAACACTTAATAGATTTATTAAATACAGGGAAATTGGACTAGTCCGGTAGAGCGCGGACTAGTCCATTTTCTACTCAGAGACAAATCGGGCTAGTCCGGTACTGTGCGGACTAGTCCGGTATGCGTGAACTAGAAAGATTAAGGTTGATCAATATTTTCACTTCTAGTACCCTATGCAGCAGAAATTAATTGGGAACTTAGATGTATTATAACAGTGAAACAATGAATGACAGAGATCAACTTTGGTTTCAATGCTTCAACATAAATTACACAAGATTAAGTAAACCCCAGAATATGATGAACAATAAATGGACAAGAGCAAGAGACAAGGTTTTATCCTGAGGTTCGATTCCATGAAGGAAATCTACGTCCCCGTTGAGGAGTCCACGAAGGACCGGATCTTCACCAACCCTACTAAAATTGCCAAGAGGGGGGTGAATAGGCTAAAATACCTGAAATGACTTAATTAAATGAGATTATAACACAGGGGCTGGACTAGTCTGGCTCAGGGGCGGACTAGTCCGGTAAGACTGCTGAAAAGCCTAAACTTGTTTTTTATGGGGTTTTCTTCAAATTTTAGTTTAACGAAAAGCAGATAAACTATCTAGCAATCTAATATAACAAATATGTCAAAGTATTGAGATGGACTGCAAGATTGTAACCTGAAATTTTATAAGAGCGAAATGATCGAACGAACCCTAAGCAATTCTAACGATCAATGTAATGTAAGTGCAAAATGACACGAAGATTTTTACCCGAGGTTTGATTCCACTCAAGAATCTACGTCCCCGTTGAGGAGTCCACAAAGGACCGAGTTTAACAACCCTTTTCTCACCAAGTCGCCACTAAGGCTAACCCGGTTCTTCACCATCTCAAGAGTGAACTTACAAAGTGTTGGGGCTGCTCACAATCTGAGGCTTCCACTTGATCACGTCCGCAAAACTCCATGGATCTCACAAGCCACAGGTCACAAAGACTCACACCAAGTGCACAAGATCACTCCGAGAGCCAAAAACATGAAGTTCTTCCTTCTCCTCTCCTCACACACCCAAATCCACTCAGGAATTGGTTCTAGAGGGTGAGTAGGCAAGAGAGAAGGCTTAGGGGGCTCTGGGATGATTGTGGCGGTGCTAGGGTTCCAGAGTTATATAAAAGAAATCAAGGCATCTCCTTTTATAGAAGTCCCGAAGCCAACCGTTGCCACCTACCGAAAGTCCGAACTAGTCCGCCTCACACCGAACTAGTCCGATCTCACAGAGGAACTATTTGTCCGGGTGAGAATGGACAAGTCTGGAGGACTCGGACTAGTCCGACCACTAAGGCGGACAAGTCCGGTCCACGAAGACTTAGCCGTGGGAGCTCTCATCTCACACCCATACGGACTAGTCCGCCTTAGAACGGACTAGCCCAAACTCACACAGGAACTCTTAGTCCGTGTGAAAACGGACAAGTCTGGCTAGCCCGGATTAGTCCGGCCACTGAGACGGATAAGTCCGGCCTACCAGGACTTAGCCCCAAAAACACTCTCACCAAGAGAGAAACGGACTAGTCCGTCCCAAAACGGACAAGTCCGATCTCAGTCAGGAACTCTTAGTCCACCCCAAAACGGGCTAAGCCGTAGGACTTCCGGACTAGTCCGACCTCTTCCCCGGACAAGTCCGGCCTGCCCAACTTTACCTCTCTACCTCTCTCCACTAAGGATTTGACACTTCTAACGCTTTGATCTCTCTTCTATGATCTCAATGCACTTGACACACACACACTTTCTTTTACACGGCTAGCCTACTAAAGACTCAAGTGAAACCCTAATTTCTACTCTTCAAGTCTTCGACACCGTTCTTCATCTTTTTCCTTTTTGAGAGTTTAGATGTCCGCCTTGGAAATGTCCTATGCATATGATCATCTCAGCTCATTAGTCTCTTAATTTGTCATCATCAATCATCCAAAACCCTCGGGGATGCCAAGATGCACTTACAATCTCCCCCTTTTTGGTGATTGATGACAACACATTAAGTTTCAACATAAGAGGTAAAGATTTTTTTTATAACAAGTGTACGTATGCAAAACTCCCGGTTAATGTATGCAAGAGTAAAATAGGGGAGTTGGCATACATTCACATGTTATGGTGTGGTGCCTACGTGTTGTGCTCAAAAAATGTGATAAGACAATAAGCATAAAACAACTATAAAATCCAACACGTAGTGTTACACAAAAGATAGTCATGCATAAAATATAAAACATAGATAGCCATGTCCAAAAGATCTATTACGAAACTAGAAGATGATAGGACATCCTTTTTCACATTTCTCCCCCTTTGGCATCAATGCACCAAAAAGGAAAGGAGGGAGGAAGATACGCCTGTCTACTCGTCATCTTATTCTTCTTCATCGCTCTCCGTAGCCTCCGTATCCTCTTCTTCTTCGTCGACGTTGGTGGATGGAGGCACAGCCTTGGAAGAGCTTCCATCTTCCCTGAACTGGGCGAGCTCATCAGCGTTGAACTCTGGATATGGAGTGAGTTCCCCATCACTCTCCTCAGGGGGAAACATGGGTACCTCAAGCTTGTCACACACAGCCTTGAGGTACTTCTCCTGAGGCCTCTCCATGCGTCGAGTTCGGACCTCCACACGCTGATAGGAGGCGAAAAGTGCGTTGAAGCACTTGAAGAATTCGCTCATGGACTGCGGAGGAGGAGATGATGGAGGAGCCGCTGAGCTAGAAGGGGCCACTGAGCTGGACGAAGGTTGAGCATTTTTCCTCCTTGATGGTTCTGGCACAATGGGGGGTAGTTGAGGATGGAGAGGTCGATGAGTGACATCCTTGACAAAGACTATCCCCGACACCTTCTCAATTAGGCACATGATGTACGGTGCATAACCACATGAGCGGTTGGGAGTGTGAGAGATGTTGAAGATGTCATCATAAATGTGCTCAACAAGATTGAACTTATCTTCACCATCTTTCAAGAGGAGGAGATGCCTTAAGTTTCCTTGAATTACCCCTGCATCTCCATCCTTAGGGGCAATGGTCCTCCTCAGAATCTGGTTGAGGATGCTATAGAACGGCTTGATGTTCCTAGCAAGCCCGACCTATAGGGAACATGACTAGGATACATATAGTCAAGCTGATCCTTGTCCACTGCCTTGAGATTGGAAATGATAATCTCATGATCCAAGTGCTCCTCAAGGCCAAGTATCTGTGCAAACCTCTCATAGGTGACTGAGTATTGCTCTCCATGAGTCATCCAGGTGATTTTCCGGTCACCGTAGGTGGAGAAGTACACAGTGGTGTAGAACTGCACAATTACCTCAATGTTCCAGTCATACTTGAAGCTCATGATTTCCTTGATTCCATGGCGCTCTGCGGCTTCACTCACTGCATCAAAAGCTTTGTGCTCCCTTTTGGCCATGTAGTCCCAATCTACCCATTGAGATTGAGTGACTGGGGTCTTCATTTTTAGGTACACCAAGCGGTAGTTATCGCAGTGAAAGTCACACCAAAACCTAGGGTCGACTGTGTGCTTCTCATAGTCATATACTTTGTCCATCCTTAGCCTTCTCGCTTTTTCAGCCCCCTTTCCTTTGGATACAAATGCCGGATTGTTGGGCTGCCGGTTTGGGTCTCTAGCAGGGGCAGCCATCTTTAAGGGTTCGATGGGCTTTGGTTGCCCTTTCTTTCTGATTATTATCCCTCCTGCTTTGTTTGTCGGTGCTTTGGCTGTTGCCTTATTGTTCTTGGGCTCCTCAGGAAGTGGAGCCTTACCCTTCTTTGGATCACGAGGAACCCTACCCTCGGATTCCTTTTCCTTCTCCTTTTCCCACTCTTTATCTCCCAAGGTGACCAGCCTCTTTCTCTTGGGCTCTGAGGCACTAGCAGCTTGGGAGCTCTGGGCTTCACGTTCAGCCCTTTTCTTTCTCCGTTGATCCTTCAAGGATTCTTCAACGGCTTGGGCAATTTGTGCCTTCTCGTCGAGATCATGCTTCTTGTAAAAGCCCAAGAAAAGGGACTTGCAAAAACTTTTCATCACCTCACAACACCACAGTTTTTGTTGTGGATAGCTTGTGAAAAATTGTGAAGAGCAAGTAACCTTCATCAAAAGAGGGATTAGAGGAGAAAGCCCTAACTTTCACAAAGTAGGATCTCTACACATGAACATGATAGGTTGAGCTCACCCCTAGGACTTAAAAAGTCTTGGGGAGGTTCAAGCCAAGTTTCATGCAAACCCAACACTTTTTGAGGCAATTTTGGAGGCATTTGAAAAAGAGGCAATTTGAATGTAAATTCAAATTGCAGCAACTTTTATCACTTACATTCAAAAGTTAGCTTCATATTCAAACTCAGCACATTTTTCTGAGTTAGCCCACCAATTTTCATCCCCATTGGAGTTCATCTTGTCGGGAGCTAAATTTGCAATAATTCAAAACTGAATTTGAATTTCAGTTTAAACATGAAGCAAATTTAGCGAAACAAAGTTTAGATTTGAGAACTCAAATTCAAACCAAGACTTGGGGGCTAAGTCTCTCATTCAATGGAGGGTAGCTGGGATATTTACAGGAGAATTTGGAAAAGGAGATTAGGGGGAGAGTTGGGCCCACAGGTCAGTGGGAGGGCTGTGCAACAACCGAGCAATACTCTGTCTCGCGCTGAAGCGATCGCCGCAGCCCGACAGCGAGCTGGTTCCCGGATGCCACCTCCCGAGCGCCAGCCCACAGCGTGCATCGACGAGGCGGTCGCCCAGGGATATTTCCCCTCCGGAACCGACTCCCATCGCTGTCTTGACCGCTCCCGAGTCCCACGACGCAGAAACACCGCCGCACACCCGAGAACTTTCGGTGCTCCGGCGTCCTCCCGTCTCAGCAGCTAGCAAGCGAGTCTGAGCTCACCCCGTGCTTCGCCGAGGCTTCCTCGACGTGATAGACACGATACCCCGGCGCCCCATCCACGGTAAACTGCCCCCGAGCTCTCTGTTTCCATTCCACACCGGCTAGCGCCGCCGCGACCAAAAACTCCCAGCCCGGCCGCTAGGCTTGATCCCCCGTCAAGTTGAGCGGGCCAGGAGGTTCGCCTGGGAGTGTGCTCCCTGTCCAACAACACCGGCCGCATGCCATGGGGTGTGCTGGCCGGAATTTCAGTTCTGGCCGAGAGCATGCGATATAGCCCGGTTCGGGTAAATCGGCAAATTCGCCTCACACACTGAACCACTCCTCACCAGACCTAGAAACCCAGTTGTAGACATCTGTGCGGGCATGTGGGATCAAGAACTAGGGAGAACCGTTGAGGAAACCCTCAGTTCTTTGAGTTAGGACCCTACCAAGCCACCATAAAAATTCCAGAACCAAAGGGGAGGGTTAGCTAGAGTTATTAGTAATTACATATTCAAGTTTACACATTTCATTTAAATTGACATGTAGTATCTCATTAACGTGTAGTCGCTGAAGGCAAGGAGACTCTGGAAGTACTTGACTTCCTCCTTCCGGACGAAGACCTAACCCCTTACAAGCAGCAACAAGGCAAGCTCCGGTTTGCATTAAGCCTTTTATAAAGTCTTACTTTGTTTACATACGTAGTGTGAAGTGTGTATGTGCATTAGGTGTAGGATGGATGAATACCAACTGCATAACCAGAATTTTCCCCAAGAGTAAGGGTAGTGTCTAGGGCCTCGATTGGACATGCTATGCTTAATAATTCATAGGACTTCGGTACAATTCGAGTAGTTGGAATCTACTCGCGAGTTAGGTTTGGGACACACGGGTTTAGTTCGAGTGATGTGAGATCACTTTAGTAATGAAAATGAGACTAGGCAGGGGCTAGGGCGCAGCAAGAGGAAGTCTTGTGTGCGCAGCCCTGTCCGTGTTGATTGAGAACCGATCCGTGTGCGGCCCTGCTGAACAAGTATTGAACGTACCGAAGGCATGTCGGATATATGGGCCCCGATAAACCGATGTAACCTAAACCTCTGGGCGTCAAGGCATAACGCACCGATTTATAGGTGTAGGCTGAGGGCAGCAAGGTGGAAATCTGCTAACGGTTATAGAGAGATGCTCCGTGTAGGGAACCTCCTATCCGTTTCGGTGCGACCGGTTCGACGTTTGGGCTGTTGGGTGAAAGGTAGTCCCGTACGACATCGAGTGAGCGTGCTGTGCAGCTCCACGGGTGGACGTACGTGACGTGCTCTTTGGGTTTCCCTGCAGGTGTATATCGAGTCGATTCGCCGTCCCTCGCGGTGACGAGTACCGCTTGTTCACTGCGTCGTAACGTAGATAATTTATGGAATGTTATGCTTCAATATTGTTGTTATGGTATAATTGTATTGTTACATGTGTGCCACCAAATATTGCTTACTAAATTTCAGATTCCCGAACTGTTAACTTGTTGCTAAAAAGATTAATTAAGGATGAACTGGTAGGCGTGTCCATTTGCTACAATGTTACTATCCGAGGTCCATTGTACACCTCATGTAGAGTTTCATGCCTAGGTGAGTCGGTTAAGTCTTGTTGAGCCATCATGCTCACGGTTGCTGCTTAAGTGTTTTTCAGGTGAGGAGCCACCCACGGACTCGGGTTACGAGTCCACCGGCGAGGGTTACCCTCCGTCGGGGAGCACGGCTGAGTGGGAGCCATACACGCCGCGCTGAGCTGAAGAGTGCAGCTAGTGTGGGTTGCCCTAGGGCTGGGCAACCTACTTTTGCTAGATAGGCAGCCGTGAGTTGTATAAAAGAAACTTCCGCTGTGTAATATAAGCAATAGTTGTAACTGAAGTTTGTACCGGCCGGTTTGTACATTCAGTTTGTTTTTCCCATGTAATGTAATGTGTCCTTATGACGTGTGTTGTCGGGTGTCGCATCGTGCGGCACCACCCTCTGCGATCCTGGATGAGCGGATCCCGGTCCGCCACAGCCTGGTATCAGAGCTGCATTGGGGATAGCACAGTACTTAAGGACTGTATTACGGGAAAACTTAGGTTTACGGTGAGGATTCGGGTGTTACCCAAGTAAGGACTATATTAGAATAGTTACTTAAAGTGGCAAAGACTAACCTATGTGTTATAATTCTGAATTTTAATTATGTAACGACGCACCTACGCTCTGGTAAGATTGGTAAGGAACACCGCCGAAAGCGGGTCAATTTCGGTTAGCTCCCCTGATTAGGAACATGGTTCAGGGATAGGTATCACAGCTTGGTGTGAGACTTCAATATGAAACTCTTGGACTCTTCATGTTCCTGAGTTCATATGAAATGCTGATCCCTAGCGTGCATTAGGCAAGTAAGTGGAGACCCCATCGCGTGGTCAGTAACGCGAGTGTGTTTGTCTGGAAATAGCCCAGGAGGACATACGCAGCGCTTGCCATCGGCGTGCCCTGCAGGGCAGTAGGTGGTATCTGTTGGGTTGATAACATTCTAAACCGTGACGACCCGTTCATGATCTACTCGGGTTTCCTGTCGTGTGGTGTTGAAACACGATCACGTACCTTGAGACGTGACTTAACTCAAGGACGGCCGTATGGCAATGATACGGGCGTTTGTATTTACTTTTAAATATGGTTCTTCCTGAAATGAACAACCATTGAGTGCATCAACATTGTGTGGTCTTCTGCAGGTACTAACCACGTATGTATCCGTGTAGTAAATGTGTGCGAGAGACCGTTTAGTGCCACACTTGAGACGTATATGCCGGTATCATCCGGTTAGGATTTTCTTTTTGTGAGGAACGTAGTACCGAGATATTATAGGCATATGCATGAAAAATAATGATAACAGGGGATAAAAATCACTAAGTGTCAACATTTAGGACCCTGGTTGGGTAGAAAAATTGGAGGATGATGAGTGTAGTTCCAAAATACTGAAAAACAGAGTGCTCTGTCTCGGGCAGCAAGTTTGCTGATCTTCAATAGGGCATAACTCACAGGTATTTTAGCCCAGGGAGGTGTGGTATATAGTTATGGAAATGTATTTGAGTACTCTACAACTTTGTTGTAGACTTCCAGATCTGAAACACACCTTAAGATGGCTTAAATCCCAGAGGAATGTAAACTGTCCAGAATCAGGACAGAGTTAAACACTCTCTGGACTGTTCTGTTTTTCAAACATAACTCCCAGTAGAAAAATCTAAAATTGTCATATGATACATATTTAGAAATGGTAGAAGATGTTTTACATCTTTGCAATTCAAAGTTTCTGAAATTTCAGCACAGAATTCAGTGGAAATTAGAGTTGAAAACAGCAACTTCCCAAAGGAGGTGCTGTTGAAATTCTCCCAGAAATTCTGTTGACTTTGAATTACCATAACTTTTTAACCAGAGCTGATCTGAGGGCAAATAAACACTCGTTGAAAAGATACTGAAGTTAAATTTAACTTTGGTATTCAGCTTGAGTCATGAAAATGCCCAGAACCAGATCAAAATCTTGGATATGTAGAAACTGGTCATTCTGACAGAGGAATGACAGTTGAACTCATGTGAGAGATTATGGTACCCTAGAGGGGCTTTGAATACTTCCAATGGGGTAGAACATGCTCATGAGAGGTTATCTTCAACTAGTGAAATATCTGAGTATAGGTCTTACTCAAGTTTCTTTTACTAGAGACCATGTTTGTGTCGTATTGAAGGTAAAAGGGTGGTATACGTGATGACAACGCGATAGTAATGTCTCGTAGTGACCAAACCTAGTTAGGTTGAGCTTCCAAAGAGGAGGTTCATCAAGTTGGATTAAACTAGCTTGTATTTGGTCTGGTAATGGTGTAGCTTGTGCAAAGTTATTACATTATCTACATACGAGATGTATCGCATGATTTTATTGTCATTATGTTTTTACGCCTATTTCATTTGACTGCATGAAACATGTTGCGGGACTGATGTTTATTGTCGTATGGTTGCAGATGGTTCACACTAGGACCACGCACGAGGTTGGTGGCTCTAGCAAACAGGGAGGCGATGACTCCCAGCCACCGGCCTACGACAGCACCCCGCAGCAGCAACCACCACCGCCGCCTCCGCTTACTCTAGCGGATGTGATAGCGGCATTGGTGGGAGGTCGTGAGGAGCAGACCGACCTGCTCCACACGATCGTGCAGAATACATCCCACGCGGGGGGACGTCAAGAGAGGGGGCCCCGTGAGCCCCGTGAAGTGCCGTACTCGGACTTCATGAGTACGCACCCTCCAGTGTTCACAGAAGCTGAAGAAGCACTGGAGGCCAACAACTGGCTGCGGACCATTGAGTCCAAGTTCGGGCTGCTCCAATGCACGGAGTGGCAAAAGACTTTGTTCGCAGCGCAGCAACTTCACGGTGCCGCTGGTGTATGGTGGGCGAACTATGTCACCTCACGTCCGGCTGGCCATACCGTGGAGTGGGAAGAGTTCCGGGAGGCGTTCCGCGCCTATCATATTCCTCCCGGAATAATGAAGAGGAAGTTCCAAGAATTCTTGGAGCTGAAGCAGGGCGGGAGGAGTGCCCATGACTACTCCCGTGCCTTCAACCATCTGGCGCAATATGCATCAGACTACATCTCCACCGAGGAGAAAAAGCGGGAGCACTTCTATCGGGGGTTACACCCCGAAATGAAGACACATCTCGTTTAGTGGAATCGCGGCACCTTCAACGACCTCGTCATTGCCGCGATTATGCAAGAGAACGCTCAGTGGGAGTTGGCAGCTGAGCAGCGGAAGCACAGCGCTCCACCCAGCAGTGGGAGTGACGCTCCCCAGAAGTACCGCATGGTGTATCGAACACCATCCGGGCAGCAGTGGCGTCCACCGGCGTGACCTCAACAGTTCAGGGGACGTTCTTTCCATGCACCCCCGTTCCGACCGCCGACGCCACCACTGAGACAGCCGCAGCAGCAGCAGACGGCACCCCGGGCGTTTCCACCGCCACAACGCACCCCGGGTTTCCGTCCACCGATCAGCGGGGGACCGTCCCGTTTCACTTGCTTCACGTGTGGCCAGGCGGGCCACATCGCGAAGGACTGTTCCCAGAGGCAGCAAAGCAGAGGGCAAGCCCAGTTCCAGGGCGGTGCTCGAGGCCGACCTCCGGTCAAGAAGGTTGGTCAGCGGACTAGGGGCGTTCACCACCTCGACAATGAGGATGCCCCAGAGGGAGACAATGTAACACCCCAAAATCTGCTAAAGAGGGGAATTTAAAATTTTTTGGACGTATTGCATGTGGTGCAGAAATTTAAATTCAAACTGGAATTCAAATTCAAATCAAAACAAAAAAGAAAAGGAATAAGAAAAAGAAAAAGAAAACCCCAGCTGGCCAGTGGGCCGAAACCCGCCAGCCGGCCCAATCTCCTCGCGCCAGCCCCAAACCCGCGCCCCTCTCTCTCACTCTCACTGACACGCGGGGCCCGCATGTCATCTTTTTCCCCGCGCGCCCCCAACGGCCCAGACTTTTCCCTCCACGTCGATCACACCCGACGCTCCCGGATTCTTCGCGCTCGACCCGACACCGAATTCCTCGCGCCGGCCAGCTCGATTGCAAAAAACCCCCGTGTCCCTGGCCCTGATAAAAACAGATGAACCCACCGCCCTCCCCTCGCACGAGCAGTTTTCTCCCGGTGAGCGCCGCCGCCGTTGAGCTCGGAATTCCCCAAGAGCGTCGCCGTCTCCCTCTGTCAAACCGATCTCGTGACCCCGCAGCACCACGCACAAGCTGTAGACACCGACCCCGGAGGGAAACGCCGCCGGAAACGACCATCTCGACGCTCGCCGGTGTGTACCGCCGCCGCTCGCCGGTGAAACTTCCGAATTACACGGTTCCGATCCATCCTAATCATCGGTGTGCCATCTCTAGACCCCAGTGAAGCGTCATGACCCTAGAACTCGAAGGGATCACAGCCCCAACGGCCACTTTGACGAGCACCGCAAGCCGCCGCCGCCTGTCCTCGTCGCCGACCAGGTTCCGAGTCTTTCAGGCCTAAGAAATTAGCCTAGGTGAGCTCCCCTACCTCCCCTCTGTCCTTTGCTATCAAAAAGGGCGGGTGTTAGCGTCTGTAGATGAAGATCCGTGACCTCGCCGGCGAGATCGCGCCTCTGCCGCCGTGCGCCGTCGCGCGCGCGGCCGAACTCCGGCCAGGAGCTACGTGGCCTCTTGTGCGCCGTCTATTTTAAATCGCACGGTAGAGATAGAACCCACACGTACCGGTTCAGCGATCTAATTTGAGCCGTCTATTTTAAATCAGACGGTCCACGTCAGCCCCGCGTTATAAAGGTCGGGATTCTTACGCGCTACCCCCCGGGGATCTCAGAAAACACGAGCTAGCCCCGGAAACTTCTGATCTAGCCCCTGGAACTTCAGAAATTTGTGTAAATTCATTTAAAAATCAGTTTTAGCCCCTGGACTTAATAAAAATTAGCAAAACTCCTCTGTTATGTGTAGTTAGACAACTGGAAATTTGTAAAATAATAAATTAGACCCTGTAGTAGGGTGGATTTACCTTTTTGACCCTATATGATATTAAATTCAGAAATTTGGATATGTGACTAGGATTTAAATTTAAAGGGTAAAGCAAACACATGTGCAAATTCAAATTTAAACTCTCCTAGCACTTGGAAAACTTTAGAATGAGTTAAAAATAGATTTTAGGCTGAAATAAAATCTGCCTAAGTGTTGCTCATTTTTATTTTCTCTAGAGACACATTTTAGTCTAGGAAATAATTCTAAAAACTAGTAAAATAAATTTAAATTGTTTCACATCAGAGAGGAAGTTCAAAAATATATTATTGAACATTTTAGATCAGAACCTATTCTGTTTAGATGATATGTCTTACTATTTTAATAGTAAAGTTCACTTTTAGGCATAGAAAATAAATCTGTAAATATAGGAAAATAGGTATGTATAATTAGAAAATGATAAATGAGGTCTCCAAACTCAAAAACTTCAACTTAGGATTTTGTAGAGGATCTGAAAACTTATTTGGAGTAGGGAAATACCTTTTATACAAACTTTGTGGCTAAGAAGAGTAATAATTAAATATAAAGAATTTGTTCAAATTGGAACTTCATATATAGTGTGCAAATAGAAATCTGAATACAGAAGTTAGAAATCATATACATATGTTTAAAAGTGCATGAAGGCCAAAAATCAACACATGTAGAGTAACCACAACACTTAGAAATGAGAATGACTTTCATAGGTATGTATGTGTGGTTTGTATGAAGTGAAAGTGTGAACTATGTCTTATGGATTGTTGTTTTCTTTTGCTATGTGTATGGCATGAGTAGAACCTGCCCCAGAGCAAGTTCTCCCCTTCCAAGACCAAGACTTTCCATTCTCAGAGCAGCAGGAAGAAGGCAAGTGTCCTTGACCATTTTGATGCTATACTAGGATGTAGATAGAATTTATTGCATTGCCAATTGAAATATGAAACCCATGCTAGGAAGTTTCCCTAGAATTGCATTACCTTGTTTCCTTGTAGCTTGGGTTGGGATTTATTTTATCATATCATTTACTTATATGCTTATGCTTAGCCATGCTTAGAATGACATAATTGGGATATGAGATCATCAATTTATTTACCTTACTCTTGAATGAGATATTATGAGTTATGTAGAGGTAGGGATCGAGGCAAGTTGGATGATTTGGTTGGTGCTGGGTGCACGAGACTCGGGTTTGTGTTTAGTACTTGCCTAGATCCTAAGGACCGGTTCATGGAGCATGTAACCTGGCTTTACCGTGCCAACCACGTGCTGAGATGGGGCAGCTTGGCCAATTAATTAGGTGTATCCCCGGCGTAGTATGGGTGTGTTGGATGGTGCGGGGAATAGGTGTCAGCTGGACTACCATATGAAACGCAAGGCTCAAGAGGGGGCCAATGCAGCGGGGTTGGAGCCTCTTGTATGCTGTTAGGGGTGAAACCTCAGTGGGCCCACGCTCGTCGGGAATCTCTTTGTAAAGGCTTCGTAGTGATCTCCTGGCTACACACCTGGGAAGTGTGAATGTGGTTCGTGGCCACTGGCATAATGGAGGTTCTTTTAGTCCACCTGGCAACGGGGGATGAAATCACTACATGTGGGTACAGTGGTGCAAACTCTGCAGAGTCAAAACTGTCATGACAGTCGTGCTCACGGTCAAGAGCGGCTTGGACTTATTCATGATTAGAGTATGATGAACTTGGAAGTTGAGGATGTTGAGCGGGGAGCTTGACATTGGATATGATGTTATGGTTACTTGATTTTGACGATGGGTTGGGAGATTGGGACCATTTCACCCGTGTAGTAATGTAGGTTCTTAATAAGCTAAGGTGATAGGTATTAATTGCGTAGTGCTTTAACCATGAGTCAACCTCCCCTTGCTCTGACCATGCATGACATAGCTTTCCCACACTTGCTGAGTACCCACGGTACTCAAACTTGCTTTTCTGTTGGTTTATATTGCTGCTCAGGTCAAGAGAATGATGTGGTGTTTAATGACCAAGACTTTGGCCCTGAGGAAGGATTCTAGGTTCACGGAGTGCCCCGGGCAACGCCTGTGACGGAGCCCACAAGAATAATATTCCGCTGCTATTTTATTTACATGTTATGAACTTATTATAGTCCATCGAGACGTATGCGTTGTAAGACATGTTTATATTCGACACCTGGCTTGTAATAAATGATGCTTCACTATTTGTCATCACATGTATGAGAAAATGATCCTGGCATACATGTGATATTCACTCAGTTGTTCTTCGGAGAAACCAGGTGTGACAGACAACGTGTTGGCGGTACGTTTACTCTCAACGACCAAGCCATCATCATATTGTTTGATTCTGGTGCAACTCACAACTTCATAAGTGCATCATATGTGGTTAAGCATCAGCTGGAGCCTTTCCAACTGAGTGTTCTTATATGATCTGCTCACCGGGAGGAAAGATTTCAGCAACTATGATGGTTCCGAAAGCACCACTGTGCTTAGGTGGGAAGATATATCCCACCACTTTGATTATTCTTGAGGGCAGAAGATTGATGCAATCTTAGGAATGTCATGGCTAAGCTACCATGGCGCTGTCCTGGAAACTTTAACACGGACGATTCACCTCAAATCCCCACTACACCGTCCGCAGTCCCTCTTATTAGATAATCCAGTCCGGGAGGTTTCAGCGATCAATAATACTGAAGCTCTCAAGTTAGAGGACATCCCCGTAGTCCGGAAGTACCCTAACGTGTTTCCGGATGATCTTCCGGGCATGCCACCTGAGCGGGACGTCGAGTTCAAGATCGAGCTTACACCCGGGACTACTCCTATATCACGGAGACCATATAAAATGGCTCCGAACGAGCTGGCTGAACCCAAAGAACAGCTCAATGATCTGTTGAGAAAGGGTTTCATTAGGCCGAGTTCCTCGCCTTGGGGATGCTCGGCGCTATTCGTGAAGAAGAAGGATGAAACCTTGAGGCTGTGTGTGGACTACCGGCCGCTCAACGCCGTCACCATCAAGAATATGTACCCACTGCCCCACATCGACATATTGTTTGATCAACTTGTGGGTGCAAGTGTGTTATCCAAGATGGACCTTCGCTCTGGATATCATCAGATAAAGATCCAGGCGGAGGATATCCCGAATACGGCCTTCTCGACGAGATATGGATTATATGAATATCTCGTCATGTCTTTTGGTCTCACAAATGCTCCAGCCCATTTCATGTATCTCATGAACTCGGTGTTCATGCCGGAGCTGGACAAGTTTGTGGTAGTGTTCATCAATGATATCTTGGTTTACTCCAAGACAGAAGCCGAACATGCCGAACACTTGAGGATTGTTCTTCAACGCCTAAGAGACCACAAGCTCTACGCCAAGTTCAGTAAATGCGAGTTTTGGATCAGCCAAGTGCCATTCTTGGGACATATCATCTCAGCTGAGGGCATTGTGGTTGACCCAAGCAAAATAGAGCAAGTGCTGAAATGGAAAGCTCCCACTTCATTTCAGGAAGTCAGAAGCTTCCTCGGGTTAGAGGGATACTATCGGAGATTCATTCCAAGCTTCTCCAAGCTCACTAAACCGATGACAGAATTGCTGAAGAAGGGAACGAAATATGTTTGGAACACGGCGTGTGAAGGAGCGTTCCAGGCATTAGTGAAGCATCTCACAACAGCCCCGGTCTTAGCTCAGCCGGATACAACAAAGCCCTTCGACGTGTATTGTGACGCGTCCGGTATTGGGCTCGGCTGCGTGTTGATGCAGGAAGGACATGTGGTCGCATATGGCTCACGCCAACTTCGGAGCCGTGAGCAGCACTATCCGACTCATGATCTTGAGCTTGCTGCAGTGGTTTTGGCGCTGAAAATGTGGAGGCACAATCTCCTGGGGAATTTGGTGCACCTCTACACCGACCACAAGAGCTTGAAATACATTTTCACCCAGAAGGAGCTGAACATGAGGCAAAGGAGGTGGTTAGAACTGATCAAAGATTATGAGATTGAGATTCATTACCACCCCGGAAAGGCGAATGTGGTTGCCGACACACTGAATCGGAAGTCACATGTCCATAACCTCACCATTATCCCGGTGGGGGAGGAAGAGCCGAGTTTATACTTGGTTCCTTATGGGTCGCTTTACAACATTGCCCTCATCCCTACTATTAGGGAGGACATCATTGCAGCTCAGAAGACTGATAAAGGCATGGCACATCTCCGGAGACGGATAGACAATGGGGAGATCAAATGTTTCCAGAAGGATGATGAGGGGACGCTATGGTTCAATGACCGCATAGTCGTACCCCAGGACATGGAACTGAGGAAAAAGATCCTCGATGAAGCTCACTTGTCCAAATACTCCATTCATCCGGGCAGCAACAAAATGTACCAAGATTTGAAAAAGAAATTTTGGTGGACACGGATGAAGCGGGAGGTAGCGAAGTACGTATCTGAGTGCGATACGTGTAGACGAGTGAAAGTTGATCATATGAAGAAATCAGGGCTGCTGCAACCCCTGAAGATCCCGGCATGGAAATGGGAAGATGTGAGCATGGATTTCATTGTGGGATTGCAACTAACTTCCAACAAACACGATTCCATTTGGGTAATCGTTGATCGGTTA
Organism: Neostapfia colusana; assembly: GCA_030760725.1. Classification (NCBI taxonomy): domain Eukaryota; kingdom Viridiplantae; phylum Streptophyta; class Magnoliopsida; order Poales; family Poaceae; genus Neostapfia; species Neostapfia colusana. The sequence goes on along the minus strand of JASWHV010000005.1, from coordinate 1,708,956 downwards.
ACCAAGACGACTCACTTCATCCCGGTGAATACACGTTACAATGCCAGCAAATATGCGGAGCTGTACATAGTGAAGATTCTATGCTTATATGGGGTACCCAAGACCATCGTCTCGGATTGAGGTGCATTATTTGTATCTCGCTTTTGGGAGCAGCTACACGCTGCATTGGGTACCAAGCTGATTAAGAGCTCCGCCTATCACCCTCAGACAGATGGCCAAACAGAGAGGGTGAATCAAGTTCAGGAAGACATGTTGAGAGCATGTGCCATCCACCACGGTAGGAACTAGGATGATCACCTACTGTTGGCGGAATTCTCGTACAACAACGACTATCAGGCGAGTATCAAGATGGCACCCTACGAAGCTCTCTACGGTCGAAAATGCCGCACCCCATTAAACTGGTGCGAGTCCGATGAAAGGGTCACATTCAGGGTTGATGTGGTGAATGACGCCGAAGAGCGCGTTTGGACAATTCATGCTAATTTGAAGGCCGCTCAATTCCGGTAGAAGAGCTACGCTGATAAGAGGCGTAGACCGTTGCACTTTGACGTTGGTGAACACGTGTACCTCCGCGTGTCTCCGATCAAAGGCGTGCACCGGTTCGGCGTGAAGGGGAAGCTCGCTCCCCGTTTCATTGGGCCCTATGCTATCACCGAGAAGTATGGACCAGCGGCGTATAGACTGAAGCTACCGGCATCTCTTGCTGGGGTCCATGACGTTTTCCATGTCTCACAACTGAGAAAATGTCTAAAGCATACCGTTGCTGTTCCCACCGAAGACATCGGCGAGCTGCAACCGGATTTAACATATGATGAATATCCGGTGGCAATAATTGATGAGAAATCTCGGACAATGCGTAGCCGAATGTTGTGGTTCTACAAAATACTCTGGAGCAACCACACCGCCGAAGAAGCGACGTGGGAGAGCGAGGAATTCCTTTGCTCAAATTACCCGGAGTTCATGGCGTCTAAACACGGGTAAGTTCCTATTACATCGCTGTCTCTTCTTTTGTAATCTCGGGACGAGATTCTTTTAAGGGGGGAGGGATGTAAAAGCCCAAGAAAAGGGTCTTGCAAAAACTTTTCATCACCTCACAACACCACAGTTTTTGTTGTGGATAGCTTCTGAAATATTGTGAAGAGCAAGTAACCTCCATCAAAAGAGGGATTAGAGGAGAAAGCCCTAACTTTCACAAAGTAGGATCTCTACACATGAACATGAGAGGTTGAGATCACCCCTAGGACTTAAAAAGTCTTGGGGAGGTTCAAGCCAAGTTTCATGCAAACCCAACACTTTTTGAGGCAATTTTGGAGGCATTTGAAAAAGAGCCCAATTTGAATGTAAATTCAAATTGCAGCAACTTTTATCACTTACATTCAAAAGTTAGCTTCATATTCAAACTCAGCACATTTTTCTGAGTTAGCCCACCAATTTTCATCCCCATTGGAGTTCATCTTGTCGGGAGCTAAAATTGCAATAATTCAAAACTGAATTTGAATTTCAGTTAAAACATGAAGCAAATTTAGCCAAACAAAGTTTAGATTTGAGAACTCAAATTCAAACCAAGACTTGGGGGCTAAGTCTCTCATTCAATGGAGGGTAGCTGGGATATTTACAGGAGAATTTGGAAAAGGAGATTAGGGGGAGAGTTGGGCCCACAGGTCAGTGGGAGGGCGGTGCAACAACCGAGCAATACTCTGTCTCGCGCTGAAGCGATCGCCGCAGCCCGACAGTGAGCTGGTTCCCGGACGCCACCTTCCGAGCGCCATCCCACAGTGTGCGTCGACGAGGCGGTCGCCCAGGGATATTTCCCCTCCGGAACTGTCGAAGTGTGTGGTCGACACTTCCCCCGGACCTGCACTGGGCAGCCCGCGGAGGTTCTTTTTCGGAGGGGCTAGTCACTTGCGGAGAGCTTGAGCGTATGGACGAGTTAGGAAGAGCTTGACATGGCGGGTTTTACGTGGTTCGGGCCGCCAGAGTGTAAAACCCTACGCCCACGGTGAGCTGAGGTGCTCGCTGTATTGCTCGTTGCTCAGAACCGGAGTCCTGAGCTTGGGGATGACTGATGTCTACCGTATGAGTTGCTGGAGTGCGAACCCTTGCTAACGTTGACTACCCGAGCCTTTTATAGTCCAAGGCTCGGGTGGCTTACAAGGGGGGCCCGGGACCCGGCAGGTGGTCCCGGGGAGATTGCCTGCAGACTATCGTATCCGCAGTTATGTCGGTAATTGTCTCTGGCGAAGGCTTCTGAGTCTTCGTCTTGCTGCCCTGCCCATGCCGCATGCTAGCCGTAGTGGTTGATGACGGCGGGGGCGGCATGGGATGTCTTGTCGCTGCGTTTATTGGCTGGCAGGCTCTGACACCGCGTGCCAGTCTGTGATATGACTGGGCGCAACGGCACCTGACAGAGGCGTGCTCCGCGTCTCCGCGTCTTGGGAAGGTGCGGGCCTTGAATACCTTGTACGGGCAAGATATGGGGCGTCTTTACGCCCGCTGCCTACCGCTCGGGGGCAGGCAGCGCTGTTCTACTGGCCACGTGGCGGGCCCGGAGCCCTCCTCAGAGGAGAGGGGGGTCCGGCCCTGCAGGACACGGGGAGCCTTCGGACCTCTCCCCGCGGAGGGGGAGGTCCGGCTTCTGTTGGCCACGTGGCAAGCCCGGAGCTCTCCTCTGAGAAGAGGGAGGTCCGGCCCCGCTGTACTCGTGGCGCCTTCGGACCTCTCCCCGTGGAGGGGGAGGTCCGACTTCTGTCGGCCACGTGGCAAGCCCGGAGCTCTCCTCTGAGAAGAGGGAGGTCCGGCCCCGCTGGACACGTGGCGCCTTCGGACCTCTCCCCCGCGGAGGGGGGAGGTCCGGCTTCTGCAGGCCACGTGGCGAGCCCGGAGCTCTCCTCTGAGGAGAGGGAGGTCCGGCCCCGCCGGACGCGTGGCGCCTTTGGAGCTCTCCCTGCGGAGAAGGGCGAGTTCCTTAGGCGTTTTCCCCTGTGCGCGGGGGTACCCCATATCGCGGGTACCGACAGTGGCCCCCGGGCCCATCTTGGAGGAGATAGCGAGCCCGAGGTGGGACCTCCGTCTCTTCTGTTCCACGCACTTTCTCTAAGTCCCGCATTGACTGCTGCCGGAGCATGAACAGTCGCGGGATCGTGGGAGCGTGCGCCCACTTGATAGTTGCTTTTACTGCGGCGGTTCCCAAGACTGCCACTTCTGCACGTTGAGGCGCTTTCTTCGGGAACCGCCGGAGTGCCTTGCCGACTCGTCTTCTTGGGAGACTGACTCCTTGACCCACCGCCTCAGCTGGGCGGCTTGGGTCCACTTGCCATCGGCACTCTGTCCCGGAGCCGAAGCGGTTGCCGATGCGGCGTATTTGAAGAGTTTCGAATCGCTTGGAATTGCACCTGGGAAGTTTTAAGAAGGGATCTCACCCGCATTGCGGCTTCCCTTCGCACTTTCCACCACTTTTCCTTGGACTCTTGTGCCTTTGCCCCCTTGTCTTTGAGTCCTCCCTCGCCATGGCTGCCAACCCGCCCTCCGAGAAGAAACACGCTTGATCTCCTCCGGTGGCGGCATATGCGCCAAGTCAGGGACCCAGGGTGCCCACACCTCTTGCTTCTGGAGATGGCACCCCTTCTGGCGGCGACTCAAAGCGGTCCCGGGCTGATGCGTCCGGGGGAGCTTCTGGAGCGTCCCCTGCTCCGCCAGTCCAGGCGACTGCGGAGCGACCGTCAGTGACGACGGCGGGCTCTGGGAGTCCTACCCCGGCTCGGAAGTCGTGGTTCAGAGCCCGCTGGAGTGTTTGCGCTTCCCGGCCGTCCCCGACTGGCGGGGAGTCTGCGCCGTTGCGCTTGGAAATCGAGACGGCGGCCGCGACCCCCAAGCCAGCGCGAGTTTCTCCTGTTCCGGCGTGCCCGGATTCCGCGGCAGCGTCATCTCTTCCTGCCGAGACGGCCGCCGCGGCCCCCAGGCCAGCGCAGGTCGACCCTGCACCAGGCGGCCCGGCTTCTATTTCGGCGTCGACTTCCCCCGCTCGTCCCTCTCCACAGGTCAAGAAACCAGAAGCTAGAGAGAGTCCGGCGGGTTCGGCTGCCGGAGTCCCGGCGCCAGCCTCTCCTGACCAGCGTCTCATCCCGGTCGCTGGTGCATCGACCTCTCTTGAGGATGATGTGATGGAGGAGGTCGGGGGTGCTGCTCCAGACTCTGCCGCCCCACAGCCCCTGGCGGATGCTTTCGCGCTCGCCGAAGCGAGCGTCCGGCAGGTCTTGGCCGCACTTGGTCGCGAGCGGGAGGAGCATACGGTTGAAAGGAATTGCCTCCTCACCTGGGGGAACCTTTTGCGGGAGCGGACCGCGAAGGTCAAGAGCGAGCTCGACTCCAGGCAGGAGTTGCTTGACTTCAGAGAAGTGCTCCTCGACCGGCTGAAGCGGTCTATCGACCGCCTGGACGCCGAAACGCGGCGGATCAACAGGGAGGCCCTTGAGGCACACGCGCAGGCCGAGGAGAGCCTCTCTGCCGTTGAGGATATACGGCAGCTGTTGGAGCGCCGTAAACTCGCCGTTGAGGACCGGGAGCGTTCCACGGCAGCCGAGGAGGAGAGGGTCGCTGCGCAGCTGGCGACGGGCGAGGATGACCTGCGAGCTCGGACCAGGGAGCTAGAGGCTCAGAAGGCAGACCTCGTCATGAGGGAGGAACAGGTCTCCCGCGAACGCCAGGCGATCATGGATCGGGAGTTGGCTACCGACTTCAGGGCTTCTGAGTTGGAGCGGCTCGCCAAGACTCTCCGCCTTCGAGAAAGCTCCCTGGCGGCCAAGGAGAAAGAATTCTCTGAGAGAAACCAAGAGGCCCTGCAGGAAGCCCGCCGCGAGGTGGAGGAGCTCTCAGCCTTGCGGTCCTCCGAGGCGCATGCGGTCTCAAGCTTCGTTAATCGGGCGGGGTCCGCCCTGATCCCTCTTGGCTTCAGTCCGGTGAGGGCAGCAGCTCCTGCGTTGAAGGTGGCGGAGGTGATCCCCGCGTTGGAGTCAATCAGCACCAAGATGGACAGGCTAGACTCGGTGGTCGCCAGCGAGCTTGAGGCCGAGGGGCGAGGTCTGGCCCTAGAGGTTGCCACACATGTGCTGACATGCTTCAGGAGCCGGGACCCTTCTTTCTCCCTGGAGCCAGCGAGAGAGGGCCCTGCCGCGGAGCGGGAGGAGACTGCCAGGGCTGAAGTCGGGGACGTGGCCGCCCTTGTAGCTGCTAGGTTCCGGCGTGAACCGGGAGGACCCTAGGACTTGCTTCTCCCTTCTTATCGAGTCTGTAGTCCAGCTCATGGAGCCTCGAATAAATAGACTCTCTTGAATGTTTGTGTCCGTGATGCCTTTTCTCTCCTTCTTGGTTTTGCCTCACCGAGTCCTTAGCTCCGCAAGGTACTCAGAGGCCTTCACCAATCTTGGAGCTCTGCACAGACACCTTCCCCGGGTCCTAACTGTATTGGGGGCCCCCGAGGGTCTCCGGATCTCGCCCCATGGGGAGGTCCAGATCTGCCGGCCACGTGGCGGGTCCGGAGCCCCTCCTGAGGAGGCGGGAGCTCTTGCCCCGCTGGACACGTGGGGCTTTCGGAGCCCCCCGCCCCCAGAGGGGGAGGTCCGGTTTCCGCCTGCCACATGGCGAGTCCGGAGCCCCCCTCTGGGGAGGCGGGAGCTCCGGGCCCGCTGGACACGTGGGGCCTTCGGGCCTCGCCCCTACTGAAGGGGCGGGACCCGGTCCTTCCAGTCCTATGTCGGAGTAGTTGGTAGCTCCTTTCCCCCCGCTTCGTGCAGTCTCCGTTGTTGTAACCTGGAGGTCCTGCACACAGGCAGAGGAAACGTAATTCTCCTCGGGGGGTCCTCCCCTCCCGTCTCCTAGTCTTATTCGGCTTATGATCCTGATCCGTTACACTGGGCTTGGGCAATTCTGTGCGCGAGGCGCCGGAGCTCCGGCTCCCTCTGAGGTCCGGGTACGACCGTCCGATCCCTTGTACCGGGCCGTGCGCCGGGGAAGCAGAGTGCACAGGTTTGGGTTCATGACCAGGAAAAGCGGCTGTACTCCCCTGGACCTCCGGAGGGCAGGATGCGCACGCTTTGGGCACGGAGCCGGCTAAGCGAGATACACACCCTAGACCCCCCATGCACAACGCAGGCCTTTCCTGGAGGTGACCAACTAGCACCGCAACACCTGACTGGGGGAGGCCCGAGAGACTCACTTGGCCATCGACAGGTGCCTCAAGCGCAGCCGCCCTCGGTAGGATAGCAAATGCTGACTATGGATGAGCGTGGGAGAGAGGGAGCTAGATGTACGATGAACATACATAGAGAGTGTGATCATAAAAATTAATGCATAATTTAAATGAGCACATGAGAGAGAGCGAAGTAGAACAAGTTTCTGTGTTAATGCCCATAGGTGGAAGCCAGGTTGTACATGGAGGCAATGACCCGCCTCGTCTACAAGGGAAGCAAGACTCTACGTGCTTAGGGTCGGAACCAGGCTAAGCTGGACGTAGTCCTGGACCGTCCCTTGAGACTTAGCTGCCCCAAGCGCTGTTCCTAGACTCTATGGGATTTATTATAGAAGGGAATGACCCTGTTCTACTAATGCTCGGGGGGTAGGACTTACAGTGTTGTTCCATGCCAAGGGTTTTGGGAACGGATCCCACACTCGGTTGAAAGGCATGTGTGCCTGGGACGGCAACTTTCGTGACTCGGAAGGGACCTTCCCGGCTAGGGGAGAGTTTATAGGTCCTTCTCGGGAAAGTGCGTGCTGCGGCACCAGGTTGCCTTTCTGCAGGTCCCTGACGCGTTTGGTTCTTTGGCGGTAGTGCTAGAGCACCAGCCGAGACCGTGCGTTGTGGGGTGTTACCTGCAGTCGGGCCTCGTTGACGAGGTTGTCATCTTCACGCTGGAACAGGTCCTGCGCGGCTTCTCCAGGGCGCCCCGGGGAGCTCTCCCCTTCCGGCTAAGGCCTTCAAGGGGTAGGTGGACCCGGACCCTTCTTGGGAGACCCAAGGTGTCTTTCCCCTTCTGGCAAGGCGTTCAAGGGGTTGACAGACCCTGGGCGGCCCCCAGAAGGTACGACCGAGGCACGGAGGCGTGCACTCGGGTGGAGCTGGCCCGGTTCTGCACCATCGGGGCTGGTGCTTGGGCTGCTGCGACTACTTGGAGCTCCTTCGAGGTTGATATCGCAGCAGTGCAGTCTCCACTGAGGTTGTCTTCTTCACGCTGGATCAGGTCCTGCGCGGCTTCTCCTGGGCGCCCTCGGGGAGTTCTCCCCTTCTGGCTAAGGCCTTCAAGGGGTAGGTGGACCCGGGCTCTTCTTGGGAGACCCAAGGGGTCTTCCCCTTCTGGCAAGGCCTTCAAGGGGTTGACAGACCTTGGGCGGCCCCCAAGAGGTACGACCAAGGCACGAAGGCATGCTCTCGGGTGGGGCTGGCCCGATCTTGCACCGTTGTGATTGGTGCTTGGGCTGCTGCGACTACTTGGAGCTTCTCCAAGGTTGACGCCGCAGCAGTGCAGCCTCCACTGACCTTTCGGGGTATCCACAGCCGGCTACGCCCCGGCCCGTCACCATCGGAGCTGGAGTCCTCACCGTTATGCACTGTCTTCATGACACGCTGAGGCTCCTGAAACCCCACCTGATGACCGGCGCTGACTGAAGCGTCGACTTTCTGCTTGCCCTCCCTCTGAGGGAGGGGCGGTGCCTCAGCTCTCTGCTGCCTCCCTTTGCGGAAGCGCTCTGCGAGCCTCTGGATATCCCAGCACTCGGCAGCAGTATGGTTGCCGGCGCCATGCACAGGGCATAGCCCGCCCTGGTCACTATCTGGGGCTGGCGACTGCCGCTGCCTTTTGTCGGGGCGTGGCCCCCGAGCTCCACTAGCTGTCGCTGATGCGGCGACGGGAGCCGCGGACGATGACTTCATCTTGCCACTCCCCTGGTTCTTGGCCTTCTTGCCACCTCCATAGGAAGCAGCGCCGGACCCGGGCTGCCCTCCTGACTCGGAGGCCGGCAGAGAGTGTCAGTTCCGCCCTTCAGCTGCTCTGGCGCACTTGTCCGCCAGGCTGAAGAGCACAGAGACGTCGCGGACCTCTCTGGTCGCGAGCTTCTCAAGCATTTTCTCGTCCTGGACACCCTGCCGGAGCGCCACCACCACAGAAGCACTTTGAATATGCGGGATGGTGTTGCGTACCTGGGAGAACCGCTGGATGAAGGAGCGCAGTGACTCCCCAGGTTGTTGCTTGATGGCGTGGAGGTCAAGCTCCGTGCCGGGACGGGTGTAGGAGCTGCCGAAGTTGGCGATGAACTGCCGGCAGAGCTCTCCCCAGGAAGTTATGGAACCCTGAGGGAGGTTCAATAGCCAAGACCTGGCTGGGCTGGTCAAGGCGACGGGGAAGTAGTTGGCCATGACGGCCTCGTCCCCTCCTGCGGCAAGTACGGCGGTGGAGTAGATCTGGAGGAACTCCGCCGGGTTGACGCTGCCGTCGTACTTCTCGGGCAGGTGCGGCCGAAACTTGCGCGGCCACCTCGCGAAGCGAAGGTGGGGTGCAAGGGCCGCACATCCTGCTCCTGTTGCCGCAGGTATTGGTGCCGCGAACGCTTGATTCGCACCTGGCACAGTGTACCCCGGTATGGGCAAGGCTGCTCCATAGACCGGGGACGCCGTTTGCAGGGCATATGGTTGTGGCATATGCTGCGTGGTGTACGCCTAGGGCAGAGCTCGCGTGGCAAAGATCTGCTCTTCAGGCTGGGTCGAGGCCGACGTCATGCTGTCGCCAGCCTCTTGGATGCGACGCCTTTCTCGACGTCACTTGAGGAACACTCGGGCATCTTGGCCCAAGTGGCATCGCTCCAGCTCTGCCCTCAGGTCCGTCGACGGAAGCCTGGTGGAGCTGGAGTCCGCCGTCTGCCCATCAACCGTCCGCGTGCGCGTCAGCGACACAGCCGGTTGACCGGAGTGTCGTCCCCGCCGAAGTCGAGGGTTTGCGGCGGCGACGACGAGGTGGTCTACCTCGCGTATCCACTGCTGGGTTGCTGAATGAGGTGCGTCCCCAGCAGGTGGATTGCGCAGTAGCGCTCTTGCTGCAGCTAGCGCACCCCTGTGGGGTACGCTTATCGCTGGAGAAGATCTCACGCTGGTCGGAGCCTGCATTACCGGAGTCGGCGTTGCCGAAGTCGGCTGCTGGCTACCAGCTCGTGCCAACACACTCCGCCGTGAGTGTGTCGACATGTACTCCCCGCTGGTCACGGTTCACCGTGAACGCGGGGGAGGGGAGCTTGCCGCTGAAGGAAGCTTCGTCATCTTCGTTGGCAAAAGCTCGTCACGCAAGGGAAAAGCCCCCTTCCTGGCGCGCCAAATGTCGAAGTGTGTGGTCGACACTTCCCCCGGACCTGCACTGGGCAGCCCGCGGAGGTTCTTTTTCGGAGGGGCTAGTCACTTGCGGAGAGCTTGAGCGTATGGACGAGTTAGGAAGAGCTTGACACGGCGGGTTTTACGTGGTTCGGGCCGCCGGAGCGTAAAACCCTACGTCCACGGTGAGCTGAGGTGCTCGCTGTATTGCTTGTTGCTCAGAACCGGAGTCCTGAGCTTGGGGATGACTGATGTCTACCGTATGAGTTGCTGGAGTGCGAACCCTTGCTAACGTTGCCTACCCGAGCCTTTTATAGTCCAAGGCTCGGGTGGCTTACAAGGGGGGCCCGGGACCCGACAGGTGGTCCCGGGGAGATTGCCTGCAGACTATCGTATCCGCAGTTATGTCGGTAGTTGTCTCTAGCGAAGGCTTCTGAGTCTTCGTCTTGCTGCCCTGCCCATGTCGCATGCTAGCCGTAGTGGTTGATGACGGCGGGGGCGGCATGGGATGTCTTGTCGCTGCGTTTATTGGCTCGCAGGCTCTGACACCGCGCGCCAGTCTGTGATGTGACTGGGCGCAACGGCACCTGACAGAGGCGTGCTCCGCGTCTTGGGAAGGCACGGGCCTTGAATACCTTGTACGGGCAAGATATGGGGCGTCTTTACGCCCGCTGCCTACCGCTCGGGGGCAAGCAGCGCTGTTCTGCTGGCCATGTGGCGGGCTCGGAGCCCTCCTCAGAGGAGAGGGGGGTCCGGCCCCGCAGGACACGGGGAGCCTTCGGACCTCTCCCCGCGGAGGGGGAGGTCCAGCTTCTGTCGGCCACGTGGCAAGCCCGGAGCTCTCCTCTGAGAAGAGGGAGGTCCGGCCCCGCTGGACACGTGGCGCCTTCGGACCTCTCCCCGCGGAGGGGGAGGTCCGGCTTCTGTCGGCCACGTGGCAAGCCCGGAGCTTTCCTCTGAGAAGAGGGAGGTCCGGCCCCGCTGGACACGTGGCGCCTTCGGACCTCTCCCCCGCGGAGGGGGGAGGTCCGGCTTCTGCAGGCCACGTGGCGAGCCCGGAGCTCTCCTCTCAGGAGAGGGAGGTCCGGCCCAGCCGGACGCGTGGCGCCTTCGGAGCTCTCCCTGTGGAGAAGGGCGAGTTCCTTAGGCGTTTTCCCCTGTGCGCGGGGGTACCCCATATCGCGGGTACCGACAGGAACCGACTCCCGTCGCTGTCTTGACCGCTCCCGAGTCCCTCAACGCAGAAACACCGCCGTACACCCGAGAACTTTCGGTGCTCCCGCGTCCTCCCGTCTCAGCAGCTAGAAAGCGAGTTTGAGCTCACCCCGAGCTTCGCCGAGGCTTCCTCGACGTGATAGACACAATACCCCGGCGCCCCATCCACGGTAAACTGCCCCCGAGCTCTCTGTTTCCATTCCACACCGGGTAGCGCCGCCGTGACCAGAAACTCCCAGCCCGGCCGCTAGGCTTGATCCCCCGTCAAGTTGAGCGGGCCAGGAGGTTCGCCTGGGAGTGTGCTCCCTGTCCAACAACACCGGCCGCATGCCATGGGGTGTGCTGGCCGGAATTTCAGTTCTGGCCGAGAGCATGCGATATAGCCCGGTTCGGGTAAATCGGCAAATTCGCCTCACACACCGAACCACTCCTCACCAGACCTAGAAACCCAGTTGTAGACATCCGTGCGGGCACGTGGGATCAAGAACTAGGGAGAACCGTTGATGAAACCCTCAGTTCTTCGAGTTTTTCCAGTTTTCCCCAAAATCGCCCTAGGTCGCACGGTGAGCCCCTAGTTGCCGACGTTTCTCGAGAGATCAGAGTCCTGGACGTTGCTCCCTAAGTCGTGGCGATGCTGTAGGAGCTAACCGGAGCAAGGTTGGGGTAGTACAGTGCCCTAGCGACGTCGCCGAAGTTACCGCAGTGACTGTCACCGTCGCGCCTAGGTTTCCGGCCATCCTCGATCCGAGGTAAGGCCGGCAACGTGTTCCTCACGCAAAAATGTGCAGTGGCGGCGAGAATCAGCAAGTTCCGAGTGTCGGAACCCCTTCCCGGCGAGAGCTCCGGCGAGCTCGGCGGCGAGGTCACGCGGGGGGCTGGAGGAAGACGAAGGGGGTAGGCCCCACTCGTCAGCGGCTGGAAGTAAACGTGCAGGATTTTCTGTGGTACAGGATCCAGTGTGGCTGCGCGGGAAAGGATATGTGGCCCCGTGTGGCTCGGCTCCAGCAGTCGACACGTGTGCCATGGACCCACCTGCAGGATTTAAACATTTTGAGGATTTCCAGTTTTAGTTCAAACTTCAAATGCATAGAACTTCTGCTAGGAAACTCCAAATTCAGTGAACCAAATTTTGATGAACTCAGAATTCTGAGTACTTTACAGCAATATCAATTTCAGCTCATGAAACCTAATAGTTTTCCAGAATTAATTCCCTAAATTTTAAACTGTTGGGAATTTTATCTGGAGAATTACTTTATGAAAAATGCTGACATTTGGCTGAGAGGGTCATTGGAAAATCCTCGAGTCACAGAAAATTTTTCAGACTCATCCAATTTCATTTAGTCCCCCTAATGGGGAGATTAAGAGAACTGCACTGGGAAAATAGAAAAATGTACAGAAACATTTTTCAGATTTTCTCAAAACTTAATTAGGGCATAACTTTCAGTAGAATTCTTCAAATGACATGAAACCAATTCCATTAGAATCTTCTTAAATTCTAGTTTCCAGAAAGTAATGGTGGGAGCCATGAAAACCTCGGGAATTACTTAGAGGCTCAAATATTGACCAAATGGGCTTTTATTTGTACAAGGCTCAAATGAACTTTGTTTCAAATGAAACTTGGTCAAGACTCTGGTTAGGACCCTACCAAGACACCATAAAAATTCCAGAACCAAAGGGGAGGGTTAGCTAGAGTTATTAGTAATTACATATTCAAGTTTACACATTTCATTTAAATTGACATGTAGTATCTCATTAACGTGTAGTCGCTGAAGGCGAGGATACTCCGGAAGTACTTGACTTCCTCCTTCCGGACGAAGACCTAACCCCTGAGCAGCAGCAACAAGGCAAGCCCCGGTTTGCATTAAGCCTTTTATAAAGTCTTACTTTGTTTACATACGTAGTGTGAAGTGTGTATGTGCATTAGGTGTAGGATGGATGAATACCAGCTGCATAACCAGAATTTTCCCCAAGAGTAAGGGTAGTGTCTAGGGCCTCGATTAGACAGGCTATACTTAATGATTCATAGGACTTCGGTACAAGTCGAGTAGTTGGAATCTACTCGCGAGTTAGGTGTGGGACACACGGGTTTGGTTCGAGTGATGTGAGATCACTTTAGTAATGAAAATGAGACTAGGCAGGGGCTAGGGCGCAGCAAGAGGAAGTCTTGTGTGCGCAGCCCTGTCCGTGTCGATTGAGGACCAATCCGTGTGCGGCCCTGCTGAACAAGTATTGAACGTACCGAAGGCATGTCGGATATATTGGCCCCGATAAACCGATGTAACCTAAACCTCCGGGCGTCGAGGTATAACGCACCGATTCATAGGTGTAGGCTGAGGGCATCAAGGTGGAAATCTGCTAACGGGCATAGAGAGATGCTCCGTGTAGGGAACCTCCTGTCCGTTTCAGTGCGACCGGTTCGACGTTTGAGCAGTTGGGTGAAAGGTAGTCCCGTACGACATCGAGTGAGCATGTTGTGCAGCTCCACGGGTGGGCGTACGTGACGTGCTCTTTGGGTTTCCCTGCAGGTGTATATCGAGTCGATTCGTCGTCCCTCGTGGTGATGAGTACCGCTTGTTCACTGCGTCGTAACGTAGATAATTTATGGAATGTTATGCTTCAATATTGCTGTTATGATATAATTGTATTGCTATGTGTGCCACCAAATATTGCTTACTAAATTTCAGATTCCCGAACTGTTAACTTGTTGCTAAAAAGATGAATTAAGGATGAACTGGTAGGCGTTTCCATTTGCTGCAATGTTACTATCCGAGGTCCATTGTACACCTCATGTAGAGTTTCATGCCTAGGTGAGTCTGTTAAGTCTTGTTGAGCCATCGTGCTCACAGTTGCTTCTTAAGTGTTTTTCAGGTGAGGAGTCACCCACGGACTCGGGTTACGAGTCCACCGGCGAGGGTTACCCTCCGCCGGGGACCACGGATGAGTGGGAGCCATACACGCCGCGCTGAGCTGAAGAGTGCAGCTAGTGTGGGTTGCCCTAGGGCTGGGCAACCGACTTTTGCTAGATAGGCGGCCGTGAGTTGTATAAAAGAAACTTCCGCTGTGTAATATAAGCAATAGTTGTAACTGAAGTTTGTACCGGTTTGTACATTCACTTTGTTTTTCCCATGTAATATAATGTGTCCTTATGACGTGTGCTGTCGGGTGTCGCATCGTGCGGCAGCACCCTCTGCGATCCTGGATGAGCGGATCCCGGTCCGCCACAGCCTGGTATCAGAGCTGCATTGGGAATAACACAGTACTTAAGGACTGTATTACGGGAAAACTTAGGTTTACGGTGAGTATTCGGTAGTTGCCCAAGTAAGGACTATATTAGAATAGTTACTTAAAGTGGCAAAGACTAACCTATGTGTTATAATTCTGAATTTTAATTATGTAACGACACACCTACACTCTGGTAAGATTAGTATGGAACGCCGCCGAAAGCGGGTCAATTTCGGTTAGCTCCCCTGACGAGGAACGTGGTTCAGGGATAGGTCTCACAGCTTGGTGTGAGATGTCAATATGAAACTCTTGGACTCTTCATGTTCCTGAGTTCATATGAAACGTTGATCCCTAGCGTGCATTAGGCAAGTAAGTGGAGACCCCATCGCGTGGTCAGTAACACGAGAGTGTGTTCGTCTGGAAATAGCCCAGGAGGACATACGCAGTGCTTGCCATCGGCGTGCCCTGCAGGGCAGTAGGTGGTATCTGTTGGGTTGATGACATTCCCAACCGTGACGACCCGTTCATGATCTACTCGGGTTCCCCGTCGTGTGGTGTTGAAACACGATCACGTACCTTGAGACATGACTTAACTCAAGGACGGCCGTATGGCAATGATACGGGCGTTTGTATTTACTTTTAAATATGGTCCTGCCTGAAATGAACAACCATTGAGTGCATCAACATTGTGTGGTCTTCTGCAGGTACTAACCACGTACGTATCCATGTAGTAAACGTGTGCGAGAGACCGTTTAGTGCCACACTTGAGACGTATATGCCGGTATCACCCGGTTAGATTTTCTTTTTGTGAGGAACGTAGTACCGAGATATTATAGGCATATGCATGAAAAATAATGATAAAAAGGGATAAAAATCACTAAGTTTCAACATTTAGGACCCTGGTTGGGTAGAAAAATTGGAGGGTGATGAGTGTAGTTCCAAAAACTGAAAAACAGAGTGCTCTGTTTTGGGCAGCAAGTTTGCTGATCTTCAACAGGGCATAACTCACAGGTCTTTTAGCCCAGGGAGGTGTGGTATGTAGTTCTGGAAAGTTATTTGAGTACTATACAACTTTGTTGTAGACTTCCAGAGCTGAAACAAACCTTAAGATGGCTTAAATCCCAGAGGAATGTAAACTGTCCAGAATCAGGACAGAGTTAAACACTCTCTGGACTGTTCTGTTTTTCAAACATAACTCCCAGTAGAAAAATCTAAAATTGTCATATGATAAATCTTTAGAAAGGGTAGAAGATTTTTTACATCTTTGCAATTCAAAGTTTCTGAAATTTCAGCACAGAACTCAGTGGAAATTAGAGTTGAAAACAGCAACTTCCCAAAGGAGGTGCTGTTGAAATTCTCCCAGAAATTCTGTTGACTTTGAATTACCATAACTTTTTAACAAGAGCTGATATGAGGGCGAATAAATACTCGTTGGAAATATACTGAAGTTAACTTTAACTTTGGTATTCAGATTGAGTCATGAAAATGCCCAAAACCAGATCAAAATCTTGGATATGTAGAAACTGGTCATTCTGACAGAGGAATGACAGTTGAACTCATGTGAGAGATTGTGGTACCCTAGAGGGGGTTTGAATACTTCCAATGGGGTAGAACATGCTCATGAGAGGTTATCTTCAACTAGTGAAAGATCTGAGTATAGGTCTTACTCAAGTTTCTTTTACTAGAGACCATGTTTGTGTTGTATTGAAGGTAAAAGGGTGGTATACGTGATGACAACGCGATAGTAATGTGTTGTAGTGACCAAACCTAGTTAGGGTGAGCTTCCAAAGAGGAGGTTCATCAAGTTGGATTAAACTAGCTTGTATTTGGTCTGGTAATGGTGTAGCTTGTGCAAAGTTATTACATTATCTACATACGAGATGTATCACATGATATTATTGTCATTATGTTTTTACGTCTATTTCATTTGACTGCATGAAACATGTTGCGGGACTGATGTTTATTGTCGTATGGTTGCAGATGGTTCGCACTAGGACCACGCACGAGGTTGGTGGCTCTAGCAAACAGGGAGGCGATGACTCCCGGCAACCGGCCTACGACAGCACCCCGCAGCAGCAACCACCACCGCCGCCTCCGCTTACTCTAGTGGATGTGATAGCGGCATTGGTGGGAGGTCGTGAGGAGCAGACCGACCTGCTCCGCATGATCGTGCAGAATACGTCCTAGGCGGGGGGCGTCAAGAGAGGGGGCCCCATGAGCCCCGTGAAGTGTCGTACTCGGACTTCATGAGTACGCACCCTCCAGTGTTCACAGAAGCTGAAGAACCACTGGAGGCCGACAACTGGCTGCGGACCATCGAGTCCAAGTTCGGGCTGCTCCAATGCACGTACTGGACCTCATCCCTTCCACAGGAGTGAGCTCCGGTGGCGACACGTGTCCCTCATGACTGGACCTCATCCCTTCCGCAGGGGTGAGCTCCGAAGTCGACACGTGTCTGGTGGGGCCGGACTAGTCCGGCTTGGTGTCAGGACAAGTCCTGTTAGCGGACCAGAGCCGGACTTCTCTGGGGCCGGACTTGTCCGGCCTCCCAGGTGGACTAGTCCGACTACATGCCGAAATTCATATAATTTGAATTTTAGCTCAAGAATATGATCCTTTTGGACAAGTTTTTGCAAATATCTTTGGCAAACATGGTCAGTAACTATACATCAAACAAACAATGACCATATTTGACAAAGAGTCCTTTTGAACATAGTTTTCATAGAGTAAGAAAGATTAGGGTAGTATGTTGAAACATGCGATTTTTGAAGTTTATAAACAAGCAACAAACAGATGTGCACACTTCAAGCAACGTTTCGAGAATCTAGTATATTCAATTCACTCCTTAGATCACAAAAGCGTTTCTCATCAAGGGGTTTTGTGAAGATGTCCGCCAATTGCTTCTCACTCCTAACATGAGAAATAACGATATCTCCCTTGATAGAGTGATCTCTCAGGAAATGGTGACGGATATCAATATGTTTGGTTCTAGAATGCTCCACGTGAGCAATCTTGATGGCACTCTCATTGTCACATAGGAGTGGAATATGGCTCAAAGTGTAACCATAGTCCCTAAGAGTTTGTCGCATCCATAGGAGTTGTGCACAATAACTCCCGGCTGCGACGTACTCCGCTTTGGCTGTGGATAAGGCAATGGAGTTTTGTTTCTTTGAAGACCACGAAACCGAGGACCTACCAAAAATTGACAAGTCCCTAACGTGCTCTTTCTATCTACCTTACAATCGGCATAATCGGCATCGGAGTATCCAATGAGATTGAACTTGGATCCCTTGGTATACCAAAGTCCTAGGTTAGGAATGTGAACCAAATATCTAAGAATCCGCTTAACGGACGTCAAGTGGCACTTCTTAGGAGCGGCTTGGAACCGTGCACACATACACACACTAAGCATTATGTCGGGCCTAGATGCACAAAGGTAAAGCAAAGAGCCTATCATGGAACAAAATACCTTTGGGTCCACACTTGGACCATCTTCATTAAGGTCAAGATGTTCGTTGGTTCCTATGGGAGTCTTGATGGGTTTGGCTTTGTCCATGTCAAACCTCTTAAGTATGTCTTGAGTATACTTGGTTTGACTTATGAACGTTCCTTGAGTTGTTTGACTTGGAATCCTAGGAAGAACTTCAATTCCCCCATCATTGACATCTCGAACCTTTCAGTCATTATCTTTGAAAACTCATCACAAAAAGCTTTGCTAGTAGAACCAAATATAATATCACCGACATATATTTGGCACACGAATAAATCATCGTTAAAATTCTTAGTGAAGAGTGTATAGTCTGCTTTTCCTATCCTAAAACCATTTTTAATTATAAAATCTCTAAGACACTCATACCAAGCTCTAGGAGCTTGTTTGAGGCCATAGAGGGCTTTCTGAAGTTTAAAGACATGGTTAGGATACTTATCGTCCTCAAATCTAGGTGGTTGCTCCACGTACACTTCCTCCTTGATTGGACCGTTGAGGAAAGCGCTTTTCACATCCATTTGGTATAACTTCAAATCATGATGAGCAAAAGCAAGCAAGATACGAATTGATTCAAGCCTAGCTACGGGAGCAAAATTTTCATCATAATCCAAACCTTCTACTTGTGCATATCCCTTTGCAACAAGTCTTGCCTTGTTTCTTGTTACAACCCCATACTCGTCTTGCTTGTTGCGGAATACCCACTTGGTTCCCACAACATTTACATTGAGTCGCTTCACAAGTTCCCACACTTGATTTCTTTCAAAATTATCGAGTTCCTCTTGCATGGCCACTACCCAATCCGGATCTTGTAGTGCTTCTTCTACCTTGCGGGGCTCCAAAGAGGAAACAAAAGAGTAATGTTCACAAAAATTAATCATTCGAGAGTGAGTGGTCACCCCTTTGGAGATATCTCCTAGTATGTTGTCGACGGGATGATCCCGTTGAACACTTTGGTGCACTCTTGGATGAGGTGGTTGAACTCTTTGATCTTCATCTTCATTGTCACTCTTTTCTTCGTCTCCCCCTTGATCCAATCCTCTATCTTGACTTTGATCGTTTTGATCTTGTTGAGGTTGGCATTGCTCATCTTGAGCTTGATCATGGGAGGGAGACATATTTTTGTTTGTTGGATGATCATTTGAGTCTTAAGGATGTTGTTGAGAAAAATTTCTCCAAGTGCCATCCTTTTAAGTGCTTCTTGTGAAGCCTCTTCTTTATCTAGCACACTTTCATCAACTTGCTCCACTTGGGATCCATTGGTCTCATTAAACACTACGTCTCTCGCTATTTCAACAATTCCGGAAGTTTTGTTGAAAACACGATAGGCGTAGGTGTTTGAGTCATCACCAAGCAAGAAACCTTCATCGGACTTTGAAGCAAACTTCGAAGTCCTATGCTTCTTGTTGAGAATATAACACTTGCTCCCAAAGACACAAAAATAAGAGATGTTTGGTTTGTTACCGGTTAGAAGTTCGTAAGACGTCTTCTTCAAAAGTCGATGAAGATACAACCGGTTTATGGCATGGCAAGCGGTGTTAACCGCTTCTGCCCAAAACCGGTCCGACGTCTTGTACTCATCAAGCATGGTTCTTGCCATCTCAATGAGAGTTCTATTCTTCCTCTCAGCAACTCCATTTTGTTGAGGGGAGTAGGGGGCTGAAAACTCATGCTTGATGCCTTCTTCATCCAAGTATTCTTCCACTTGAGTGTTCTTGAAGTCGGTGCCGTTATCGCTCCTTATGTTCTTAATTCTTAAGGAGAACTCGTTTTGAGCTCTTCTCAAGAATTTCTTGAGCACACCTTGAGTTTCTTCTTTGTCATGCAAAAAGAACACCCAATTGAAACGAGGATAATCATTTACAACAACAAGACCATATTTGTTACCGCCAATGCTTATGTAGGCGATTGGACCGAAGAGGTCCATGTGAAGTAGCTCCAAAGGTATTGTAGTTGTCATGACATTTTTGGATGGATGTTGAACTCCAACTTGTTTTCCGGCTTGACAAGCACTACATGGCATGTTCTTATCACAAACAACATTTTTCAAGCCTAGAATGTGTTCTCCGTTGAGAAGTTTTTGCAAGTTCATCATCCCAACATGGGCTAGCCTTCTATGCCAAAGCCATCCCATGTTAGTCTTAGCCATTAAGCACATGTCAAGTTGAGCTTTATCCGTGGTGAAATCCACAAGGTAAAGCTTTCCCTTGAGAACGCCCTTAAAGGCGATTGAGTCATTGCTTCTTCTCAAGACAGTCACACCCTCGTTAGTGAAAATACAATTATAACCTTTATCACATAGTTGGGATATGGATAGAAGGTTATAATCAAGGGAGTCAACATGCAAAACATTTGAAAGAGTGTGATGGGGAGAGATAGCAATTTTACCGGTGCCAAGGATTTTCCCTTGGCTATTGTCCCCAAAATATATTCCTTCACTTGGATCTTCATTTTCCTCATATTCAACAAACATCCTTCTCTCTCAGGTCATATGGTTTGTGCATCCATTGTCGAGCACCCATTTTGATCCACCAGAGGAGTATGCCTACAAAATAGAGTTATGCCTTACCTTTTGGTACCCAAGCGGAGTTGGGTCCTTTCATGTTAGTCAAGAGGCACTTGGGCACCCACACACAAGGTTTTGGACTCTTGCGGAGTGGCCCAACATACCTAGCATAGATCTTTCCAAATTTGTTTCTCAATAAAACATACGAGGCATCAAAATCATGAAACAAAGGATGAGGTTTATTTTTAGGCATGTTAGATGTGTTTGCAATGTTCTTTACATTTTCTTTGTTGGATGAACCTTCCTTGACAAAAACAATCAAGTCTTTTCTCTTCTTGGGAGTTTTAGCATGTTGCCTCCACTCCCGAGAATAGCCAAGACCATCTTTGACATGTGGAGGTCTTACATTGGTATATGCACTTCGTGCATATGCCACTTTTTCCTTGTCAAATATACCACCTTTCGGTGACTGCTTGTTTTGTGCCAACTTGAGTTCATCTTTGAGTTTTAGGATTAAATTTGAGCGCTTGCAAGTTTGAGTTGCTTCGGGAGATTTCTTTGAGGAGGGTGAAATCATAGAGGAAGAAGGTGCATTGATCTTGAGAGACTCAACTTGTGTTTCAAGGATCTTGTTGACTTTGTCAAGTTAACAATTTCATCCTTGAGCACAACAGTTGTTTCTTCAAGATTTGAGCAAGTTTCCTTGCTCAAGGCGAGTTCACGTTCAAGTGCCTTGCTTCTTTCCCTTTCAACCTCAAGGAGCTCTTCAAGCTCATGACATCTCTCCTTTTCAAGGATGAGCATGTCTTCTTGACGGTTGATGAGTTCATCCTTCTCAAATATTTCTTCCGACAACAATCTCATCTTTTTCAAGGTGCTCTTACTTAGATCCTTAAGCATCGATTCATTATCACTACTACTATCAAAGCTATCAAGTCAAGAGATAGAGGAGGATGGTTTAGATTTAACCTTTATTCTTCCCTCCTTAGCCACGAGACATGTAGACTTGATGTCTTCAATATTTGGCAAGAGCTTGCTTATTCCAATGGCAAGTGTTGCCACTTTCTCTTCATCCTCGGAGGATGAGTCTTCGTTTGAGTCCCATTCCTTCCCAAGGTGAGCATGTCCTGATGGCTTCTTCTTCTTGAAGAATTTCTTCTCTTTAGACTTGCCATCTTTCTTCTTCTTACTCTCTTCATATGGACAATCCACAATGAAGTGTCCATATTCACCACAGTTGTAGCATGCTCTTTTCGTCTTGGGCTTGGACCTTTCCTTGTTCTTGTTCTCATAATGGTTGCTCCCCTTCCTTCTTCTCATCATCCTCTTGAATTTGTTGATGAAGAGCGCCTCTTCTTCGTCGGTGTCGAGACCCTCGTCATCACTTGCTTCGAAGTCTTGTGATGAGGATGTTGCTTTGAAAGCAACATCTTTCTTCTTTGAGGAGGCGAGACTTTGGAGGTCACTGTAGAATATGGCTTCCTTCTCCATCATCTCATTGTTGATGATTCTTCCAAGCACTTCCTCCAGGGTCATTTGAGCATATCCCGGGCTCTCACGGATCAAGGAACATAGAGCAATGTTTTGAGGCATGAATGCCCGAAGCATCCTCTTCACCACCTCATGATCTGTCCACCGAGTGCATCCATAAGATCGGATCTTATTGACGAGGACCTTGATACGGTTGTACATGTCTTGAGGGGGTTCACCATCCATGATGGTGAACCTCCTAAGCTCTCCTTCAATCATCTCGATCTTGGCCTCCCTAATGACTCAGTTTCCTTCATGCGCTGTCTTGAGTGTGTCCCATATGTCTTTGGCCACCTCCAATCCATCGACTCGGTTGAACTCTTCTCGAGTGAAGGATGAGGTTATCACCCCAACTGCTTGAGCATTGCGATGAAGTAGAATGGCTTGCTCCGGGATAACGTCTTCTTCATTTCTTGGAAGATGGACACCTGTTAAGATAATTTGCCACAAGCTAGGGTTTAAGGATATTAGATGCATCTTCATATTATGCTTCCACATTGAGTAATCATTTCCATCGAATTAAGAAGGTTTGCCAAGAGGAATAGATAAGTAGTGATTGTTGGAAGTTAATCGTTCATAGTTGAAAGGATATTGGGAGTAGTTCGGTTGACCACTCCTTTCTTGATCCTTCGGCTTCTTCTTCTCTTTACTTGAGTGACCTAGTTTCTCGCGGAGTCGTGCCTTGAGCTGGCGAACTTCATCATCGTCACTTGAGTGGTCTTGCAGCACTCGACTGACGTTAACGGAATCTCGTATCCCTCCACTCCGGCCATCTTCTCTCCGAGTGGTTAGACTCCTGATGGAGAGACCTGCTCTGATACCAATTGAAATTGCCTAGAGGGGGGTGAATAGGCTAAAATACCTGAAATGACTTAATTAAACGAGATTAGAACACAGGGGTTGGACTAGTCTGGCTCAGGGGCGGACTAGTCCGGTAAGACTGCTGAAAAGGCTAAACTTGATTTTTATGGGTTTTTCTTCAGATTTTAGTTTAACGAAAAGCAGATAAACTATCTAGCAATCTAATATAATAAATATGTCAAAGTATTGAGGTGGATTGCAAGATTGTAACTTGAAATTTTATAAGAGCGAAATGATCGAATGAACCCTAAGCAATTCTAATGATCAATGTAATGTAAGTGCAAAATGACACGAAATTTTTTACCCGAGGTTCGATTCCACTCAAGAATCTACGTCCCTGTTGAGGAGTCCACAAAGGACCGGGTTTAACAACCCTTTCCTCACCAAGTCGCCACTAAGGCCAACCCGATTCTTCACCATCTCAAGGGTGAACTTACAAAGTGCTGGGGCTGCTCACAATCTGAGGCTCCCACTTGATGACGTCCACAAAACTCCACGGATCTCACAAGCCACAGGTCACAAAGACTCACACCAAGTGCACGAGATCACTCCGAGAGCCAAAAACATGAAGTTCTTCCTTCTCCTCTCCTCACACACCCAAATCCACTCAGGAATTGATTCTAGCAGGTGAGTAGGCAAGAGAGAAGGCTTAGAGGGGCTCTGGGATGGACGTGGCAGCGCTAGGGTTCCAGAATTATATGAATGAAGTCCGGGCATCTCCTTTTATAGAAGTCCCAAAGCCAACCGTTGCCACCTACCGAAAGTTCGGACCAGTCCGCCTCACACCTGACTAGTCCGATCTCACACAGGAACTATTTGTCTGAGTGAGAACGGACAAGTCTGGAGGACCCGGACTAGTCCGGCCACTAAGGCGGACAAGTCCGGTCCACCAAGACTTAGCCGTGGGAGCTCTCATCTCACACCAATACGGACTAGTCCGCCTTAGAACGGACTAGCCCGAACTCACACAGGAACTCTTAGTCCGTGTGAAAACGGACAAGTCTGGCTAGCCCGGACTAGTCCGGCCACTGAGGCAGATAAGTCCGGTCTACCAGGACTTAGCCCCAAAAACACTCTCACCAAGAGAGAAACGTACTAGTCCGTCCCAAAACGGATAAGTCCGATCTTAGTCAGGAACTCTTAGTCCGCCCCAAAATGGACTAAGCCGTAGGACTTCCGGACTAGTCCGACCTCTTCCCTCGACAAGTCCGGCCTACCCAACTTTACCTCTCTACCTCTCTCCACTAATGATTTGACACTTCTAACGCTTTGAGCTCTCTTCTATAATCTCAATGCACTTGACACACACACTCTTTCTTTTACACGGCTAGCCTACTAAAGACTCAAGTGAAACCCTAATTTCTACTCTTCGAGTCTTCGACGCCGTTCTTCATCTTTTTCCTTTTTGAGAGTTTAGGTGTCCGCCTTGGAAATGTCCTGTGCTTATGATCATCTCAACTCATTAGTCTCTTAATTTGTCATCATCAATCATCCAAAACCCACGGGGATGCCTAGATGCACTTACACCTACCCTCGTCGAATCGCCACAGATGCCGATTCTCTTCCACTAATCACAAAGGGCAAATAAATCGTTCAAGGGCCTTCTCACAAGTTGAGGGCTCCCCAAGAATTACAATGAATGATTACCACCAAACACACTCAAAAGATGAACAATAAATGAACAAGAGTGTGCGAGAGATCAAACCCAAGAGCTCAACATGTGTAGAACAAGTCTTGATAAATTGCTAATCCTCAAAGATTTGATCCTTTTTGAGTTAGAATGTGTGGAGAGATGTGAATTTTGGGTTCTTGGAAGGTGTGACGACGCAGGGGGTCGAGAGTTGGGGTAGTATGGCCGTACACCTCTATTTATACTAGGGTTTCCAAAGGTTACAGGTAGGGTTTGCGATGTCTGGACTAGTCCGTGGTGGACTCCGGACTAGTCCGTTGTGCGGCGTGTGGAAAACCCTAAGTGTTGTGAGATACAATACTAGTCCGTAAGAGTGCGGACTAGTCCGTTGTCTATCGAGAGACAAATCGGACTAGTCCGGTCCATATCGGACTAGTCCGTTTTCTAGTCAGAGAGAAATCGAACTAGTCCGGTTGATATCGGACTAGTCCGCACTTGCTGATTTTTGTGCAGTTAGTGTGATTTCTTTCACTTGAGCTCTTGGGGTATGTTTCTCCAACACACTCCATACTAAGTAATCTAATCTTTCCAACTCCTGAGCTCTTATCAATTTGGATCCTCATTCTCCTTTCTTTTTGCGCTTTCTTCCTAATTTCTTTAAGAACCTGCGCTCATCTCAGCAATTTTGTTAGGGTCTCATTTTTTTGTCATAAATCAACCAAAACCCACAAGGGATGCCTAGATGCACTTTCAATCTCCCCCTTTTTGGTGATTGATGACAACCAATTGAGATCACACAAATATGATAAAAAAATTCAGATTTTCATAAAGTGTGCACATATGAGCCTTGAGAAAAATAGGCAATGTAGACATAAGACATATGTGCACACTTTATGGTGGGGTGCAAAACTATGTGTGTGAGCAATAATTTTGATGTGAATATCATAATGAGCATAATCATAAAATCATCAAGAGTCTCAAGCCTTCATAGCAGTTTTAAACATACACCATTAATCATAAGCATAACATAGTTATCATTTCATAGCACATGTCCAAAAGCATAATGATAGCATAAGTCTTACAAAAGCTCATTTCTTAAACTAGGACACAAAGAGAAGAACCTACGACCTAAGACTCCCCATCAATCTCTCCCCCTTTGGCATCAAGGCACCAAAAAGAAGGAGAGGAGGGATCTACTTGTCGTCGTCGGCTCACTCCTCGCTGTCGGTCCTTTCTTCGTCTTCATCATCAGGCTGAGGAGGAGGAGGAGGAGGAGGAGGAGGAGGAGGAGAACCACTCGTCGTGCCCCGGGAGCCAAAGTAGGCACGCTCTGATGGAGAGAGAGGAGGAAGCTCTATGAAGTCAGATGCAAAGTCCTCTAGGATGACTGGAGATCCAATGGTCTCAATCTCCAGTTTTTGGCATATTGCTTTGGCGTTGACCTTCATGTATATCATTTCTTCTTTTCTTGCCTTGTTCATCTTATGAAGCTTCACCTCAGTTTTGCGGCAAGAACCAAAGATAGTAGCCAAATACTTCATAATCCCACTAGGGGACCCTTTGTGAGGAGGGGCCCTAGTCTTGGATGAAGGCCTTGCATCTTTTTGAGCTCTCTCTAGATGTTCTTCAGGTGAGCCAGGTGAGGGAGCAGCTGGGAGAGAGGCTTGAGGAGGCTTCTGAGGCCTTTTTTAATTCCTGTAACTTTTTCAATCATGAACATCAAGTATGGCGCATAGCCACAGGAACTGTTTGTTGTGCAGGATATGTTCACCATGTCATTCCAAATTTAATCGAAGATATCAAATTTTCTCCTCCTGCTGATTACTTTCATCAAGGTTCTCAAGTAATCTTGGACACTCCCGACATCTCCATCCTTTGGAGCAATGGTCTTTCGGAGCACTCTGTTGAGAATAATGAAGAAGGGCTTCATGTTCTTGGTTGAGAGAGGATTGTATGGGAGTCGAGTATCATAGAGGAATTCCATCTTGTCCTTCTCCACAACACCAAGATTGTGAATCACAATCTCATTACTGCCAGTGTCCTCAAGTTGCAGCAGTCTGGCAAACTCAACATAGGAAACTGTGTACTTGGATCCATGTGTCATCCAAGTCACTTTGTCTTCTCCATCGTGGGCAAAGTGTCAAGTTGCATAGAACTGGGCGATGATCTCATCATTCCAGTTGTATCTGAAGGAGAGCAAGTCCTTGAGTCCGTGTCTCTCTGCAGCCTCTATTACCTCCTCAAAGGCTTCACAACTCTTCCTTTCAAAATATGTTCAGTCGATCCATTGACTGTGGACCACTGGAGTCTTCATTTGGAGGTACACCGAACTGTAGTAGTCCTAGTGAAAGTTGCTCCAAAATCTCTTGTCAGCTGCCTTTTTGCCAGTGCTATAGGCGTCAATCTTCCTCACGTTCCATGCTACATCACTCCCCTTGCCATTGAACTTCTCCTCCGAGGGATCCCTATTCCCCTGTCTTGGAGTTGTCATCTTAAGGGGACCAATCAGACCGGAAGCAAGTCTGTTTCCCTTGCCCTTGGTTTGGCGTTGAGCCGCCGAGCTAGAACCAACCAGATTTGCTTTTGAAACTGGTCTCTTGATTTTTTACGCACACTAGGTGGGATGAGCGAAGGCTCAGCAGCACGCTCTTGTCTCTTGTTGGAGCGAGACTCCGGAATATGAGACATCACATCTTGATCCATCTCGGCTTCAAAGTCGGAGAGATTCTCATTCGATCCCGACATGATTTCTAACAAGGAAGATATAAAGGATATGAATAATCAAGGATTACAAGCGATTGCATTGAATTGATATAAGCTGTAAGGGCCTCAGTTTTGGCAACCATTTGCAGTGTTCATCACCACACCACACACCTCATTTGAGCTAGAATGATGAACACAAATGAAGAGCAAGTAACAATTATCAACATGCTCATAGAGAACAAACTCACATGTTGCAAAAGTGGTATTTCCCACATGTGATATAGATGGGCTGGACATATGAAAACTCCTACACTTTGCTAAGGGTGTCCATGCCAAGTTTCACCCAAATTCAAAACCTTTTTGAGGTCATTTTGGGGATAGATAGGAAGAGGGCAGTTTGAAACCATATTCAAATTCAAACTGTTTTTATTCCATGAATTTAAAAGTGGAAGGCATATTCTTACTCAGCACATTTTTGTGAGCTCACACACCAATTTTCACTCCATTTGGAGTTGATCTTGACATGAGCTAAGGGGGAGAAATTCAAACTTTATTTGAATTTCAAACTGCACTTGTGCTGAAATTCATTCAAACCAAACCTCATTTGAACTTTGATCAATTCAAATGGCTCTTGGGTGAATAATTTGAATTGCCAAGGGTAGAATAGGGTTCACTGTTTACCACAGCTGTTAGGAGTAAATTTCAGAGGTTAAAAGAGGAGTGGGACCCACATGTCAGCCTCTGCCTCAAAGCAAACCGACTGAAACACAGTTCAGTCGGTTCCCGGCTGCTGTGTGCGCGCGCCACCGAAGGGGGGCAGCCGGCGCCAGCTCCTGCTGCGCGCCCCAAGCCGGAGACCAGCCGCCGGGCTATTTATTCCCTCCCCGGCGTGCTTCAGTCGCCATTCCCCGAGCTGCCGACGTGCACGATCCATTTCTCCACTGCCATCACCGCCGCTCGAGTTCCTGCTTGATCAAGCCGATCACAGCTTCTTCCTTCCACTCCAGGGTCCCAGAAAGGTACTAGAGACCTTCCTCCATCCTCCCCATTGCTAGAAATCGATTGAAACCGAGTGATATCGGCTGTGCCGAAAGATCAAACTCGGAACTTGGAACCGCCGCACCTCGGGCTCTCGTGGACAGCCCAAACTGGGCGTTGTCACGCCCGAGCCAAGGCACCCTTGGACGCGCAGGTGACCGGTGCTGCTCATCCCCGAGCCACAGCTTGAGTGATTGCTCACCGGCGACGAATTTCCACTTTTCCCCTTTCTGTGTGCAGAACGACCTTCGGGTACGATTCTGTTTAATTCGTGCTCTAGAAAGGATTAGAGGGCCTCAGGCCACTCCCACACGAGCTAGACACGGTAACGCACAAGTTACCTTCACAACTCTGGGCCGGAGAACCTCTGTGCCCGGCGTAATTCAAGGTCTACTAATGGCGGAACGCACGGGGGGTGTCGGGCGCACGGTGAGGACCTATTTCGGGCCTTCCCCGAGCTGCCTCGATCTCATGTCGACCTTCTCTGAGGTCCACTGATGCTTCCCGACCGATTTCCCAAATAGCTGAGGTACTAGGAGGGTCAGCTGACATGGCCGAAGTCGTTCCGATATGGCGGCTCGTCGCCGACCATGCTCCGGCCGTTGTCATGAGCAGCTGGTCCTCGGGTCAGGTTCCCCAAGTAAAAGTAGGCAGGGGCAGCCAGAATCAAGAAGTTTGGAGCTGTACAGCAGCCAGCGGCGAGCTCTCCGGCGAGGTCCCTCGGCGGCGGGGCGCGGGTGTCGCAAGGTTGAAGAAGGGGGTGGACCCCAGCTGTCAGCGGCCGATATTTTGAATCGGGATCCGGCTGCGGCCGGGATCGGGTGTGCTGGCGCGCAAAAGCCTTGTGGGCCGCGGTGTGCTGTCGCTTCAGCGTGCGACGCGTGTCCCCTGGGCCCACGCGCGAGTTTAAACTTTTCCCCGATTTTCAGATTTCCTTCAAACTTCAAATCCTTATAACTTTGGCTAGAAAGCTCCAAATTGAGTGAACCAAATTTTGCTGGATTCAGCTCTCTGAGTACTTTCCAGAAAATCAAGTTTCACTTCATGAAATTCCTTATTTTCCCAGAATTAATTCCTCAAAGTTTAAACTGTTAGGAATTTTAACTGGAGAATCCTTTGGAGGAAAATCCTGAAATTGTGCTGAGATGTTCACCAAAATATCCTTGAGCTACCATAAAAATTTCAGATCCATTTGAGCTCATTTAGTCCACCTAATGGTGTGATTAGTAAAACTGTTCCAGAGAAAATAGAAAATGTTCAGAAACATTTTCAGAATTCTCTCTGAAATTGTTTAGCTCATGTCTTTAGTTAGAGACTTCCAAATTAAGTGAGACCAACTCCATTAGAACCCTCTGAAAATCTAGTTTTCAGAAAGTCATAGTTTGTCTCATAAAAATTCCTAGAACACCCTAAGAATTCCAATTAAGGTCAAGGACATAATTATTTGTGGAGGGCTCAAATGAGCTTTGCTGCAACTAAAACTTGACCAAGTCTCTGTTTAGGTTGTAACCAAGCCACAGTAAAAGTTTCACAGTCATTAGGTCTGTCTAGCAAAGGTTATAGACTTCACAACTTCAAAGCTAATACAAATGCATTTAAATTGATACATATTGCTCTCATCATGTAGTCGCTAAGGTCGAGGAGGAACCCGAAGTCCTAGACTTCGTTACTCCGGAGGAACAGCTAGCCTACGACCAAGAGCAGCAAGGCAAGCCCCGGTTTGCATTAACCTTTTTACAAATGTTTATTGTTTTGAGCACATCTTTGAATATTGTTCTTTGCATTAGAGTCTTGATTGGAAACCCAACTGCACAGCCAAGAAAACCATGGGTTGGGTTTAGGATTGAAAACCTCGTTAGCCACTGCATTGCTAGGATAGAGTAGGATTCGGTACAAGTCGAGTAGTTGGAACTACTCGCGAGAATAGGCTAGAGGCACATTGCTCGGGTAGAGATAGCACATGATACACATGGCAAGAAAATGAGACCGAGCGGAGAGTAAGGGCAGCAGGACTTTGGGGCCTGTGTGCTGTAGCTCCGCTCGTGTCGATTGAGGACCGAGCCGTGTGCGGGCCTGTTGAACAAGCTAGAACAGTACCGAAGACCTACCGGCTATATGGGAACCGGGAAACTGATGTAACTCGGGTAGCTGGGTATTGAGGCATTGCCCGTCGTTCAGAGGGTAGGTTGAGAGCTCGAGGTGTAAATCGGCTGGCGGCACAGAGATGCGCGTGCAGGGACCTCTTGCTCGGGACGATGGGACCGGTTCAATATTTGGCTAACGGGTGAAAGGTAGTCGCGTACGGCGTCCGTGATGGTTGTTGTAGGCAACATCGAGTACGGGCGTACGTGACGGGTTGTTCGGGTAACCCTGCAGGTGTAAATCGATTATAATCGCCGTCCCTCGCGGTCAGTGAGTACCACTTGTTCACTGTACCGTGACGTAGAAAGAACAGGCTAGTTACATGTTAAAATGTTGCTGATTGAAAGCTGGACATTGATTGTTAATGATATGCTGTAGCTTAGTGCTAACTAAAGTTCTTTTCAACTTTGGGCAAAGTACATGAGAGAAATGCGTTTCTTGTTTGATTGCGGCTCTCTCATGTGCCTTCGCGTAAGGTTCTCCACAACCTGCTGCTAAAACTTGAAAGTAAGGTTCTACTAATTAGGCGAGTCCTTGCAAATGATTTTACCTCATGTAACCCATTACCCTCATGTAGAAGTTCCATGTTTAGGTGAGACGGGTCAGACTTGCTGAGCCTTCGTGCTCACTGCTTGTGTTTGAAGCTTTTGCAGGGTTCTATGAGGAAGGGACTCCCGAAGAGGAGACGGAACCCCAGGAGGGGAACCCCGTCGAGTGGGAGTCGTGCACGCCGCAGAGTTAGTGTGCGTGTGTGCTAGCAAGGACACGTTCAAGGGCTGAACGTGCACTTGATGCTTAGTCTACACCCGCGAGTGTGGACTAAACTTATTTTGATGTAAACATGTTCATAAACTTGTTTATGTAATAAAACTTCCGCTTCCGCTTTGCACCTTTGACGTGTGTTATACGGTGCTGTGCAACGCAGCACCCCTCAGCGTGATCCTGGCTCGACAGGACCAGTGGGGTCGTGTCAGCGTGGTATCAGAGCTCGCTTGAGGTTTAACACAGTACAAAGGTCTTCTTTTTCAAAAATCCAGTGAGGAACGAGTTAGTAGCCCGTATAAGGATGTTATTAGCATATAGAAAGTGGCATATTAACCTATTTGTTATGTCGGAAAATCGTGCATCTCGGGACGTTCATGTCTTGGGGGGTGCACGTAAGCGCTGTCCACCAGTGCGCACAAGCTGAAGGGTGGAGCCCCACGGGTGGCAGGTAACCCGACCCGCTTTAGTATCCTCTACGACTCTTCATGTCGTTTGGGGTATTCGAGCAACGTCTGTCCCTGGCGTGCGTGGTGCAACATGGGAGACCCCGTCACGTGGTCTGAAACGTGAACACGTAACTCAAGGCGTGTTTGGCTTGAGAACATCCGGGCGAGTGATGACGGCCGGGTGTACCAACTGTATGGATTCCGGGCTCGGTGTGCAGCCGAGTCTGATGATTGTTTGAGTTTCTGCAGGTAGCCTTACCACGAAACGGTAGACGTGTAGCATCCGTGTGCGAGTGACGTTTAGTGCCACTGAAATAACGAAGCCGGCTAAGTCCGGTATAGGTTTTCTTTGTGAGGACGTAGTACCGACATAATCTGGTGACGCATCGACGTCACACCCAACTAAATGAACAACTTCATTTAAAAACTTGAAGGTTTTGATCCAAAGTAGTAAAACTTGATGTAACTCCTTCCCTTGAACAGGATATTCAAAGTTAACAAGCTTTCAACTTATAGGATGTTAAGGACAGAGTACTCTGTTTTCAGCTGAATCAAGGCTGAAGTTAATCAGAGGTTAGAGGTTGAGTTCTTTCGAGGTTGGGGTCGTATGATACATTTCTGGAAAGCTTTGGAAGAGCTTTACAACTTTTCTGTTGAGTTCCAGGGGTGTTTCATCCCTTAACCACTCGAAAAATGCAGTAGAGTTGAAACTGTCCAGAAAACAGGACAGGGCAAAGACTCTCTGTAGACTCTCTGTAAAATTAAGCATAACTTCCTGCTTAAAAATCCAAAAATAGGAAATGAGGTAGTTCTGGAAATCTTATGAGATGGGTTACAACTTTGTAACAGAAAGTTTTGTCAGATTAGGAACAGAATTAACTGGGATTCTTGGATCAAATCAGTACCTAAGGCAGGGAGGTGCTGTCCAATTGTTTCCAGAAATTCTGTTAACTTTGACATCTCATAACTTTTGAACCAGGACAGATCTTAGGCCAACCAAATACTTTCTGGGAAGCTATTGAAGTTAACTTTAACTTTGATGTTGAGCTCCAGGACTGGTTTTGCGTTAACCTGGCCTAAATCAGATTGATATGGAAACTGGTCAGGGCTGTCATGGTAACAGCAGATCAGCAGTCAAATTTGTTTAAAAATTTGAACTACGTTTCCAAGTGTTATGGGTTCAATGACATATCTTATGTTATAACTCAAGGGTTTACTGTTCAAATGAATATTTGACATTTCTCAAATATATTTTTACAGATGGCAGCAGATAAACGGTTGGAGAACGGGTGGGTAGTTTCCCACTGTTCTGACCGTAGCGGATACCCGGAAGCATTGTGGCAAATGCTCCAATATTTCGGGTACAACCAGATGCCGCAATACTTCGCCAAGGAAGAAGGCGAAGAGGGGAACAAGACGTGGACGATCCATGTCGAGGTTCCTGCAGGGCCTACGCCACCCGGTTGGGTGCCATTCACCGTCACGGTGAGAGGAAGACAACTGGAAGGGATGTGGCAAGTGGCAGCCCGTGACACTATGTCACGTTTCTGCCAACTACACGTGCAGGCTATGGAGGGTACTCCATACGCACTCGTTCCGGTGGAGGGACGAGCTCGGCATGTGTGGGAAGAAAGGTACCTGGAGGCAACGGACCCGAATTGCCCAAGGTACAACCTCGCGGAGGCAAACCTCAGCCTCCAAATGAGGGCGGGAAACGCTGTGATGGACAGCCAAGCTGTTCATACAGAGCATCTCGCCACCAAGCTCAAGGAGAGCACAAGCCGTGGAGATCATTTCGAGGGTGCTCACAGCGCGCTCCGCAATGTGCTCCTTCCGACGATCAAGCGACTGAATGAACAACACAATCAGTTGCGTCGTCTGAAGAAGGCAAAGAAGAAGGGCCGTGTTGACATCGCGGCGTTGCAAGAGCTGGTGCAGACCCTAACCCAGCAGAATGAGGACCTTGCTCAAGAGCAGGACGACGCTATTGAGGAAGGACAAGGCTGGGAAGAGGACTACAACCAGGCTATGGACGAGGTGCATGCATTGCAGGACCTCGTACCCCCGGTATTGGGCGTACCGGTAGTCTTGGGTCTTCCAGCCATGGGAGAACCCGGAATGGGAGAAGAGGTGGTAAATCCAGAGCCACCGGCCGAGGTACCGGAGGAGGACGACCCACAGGAGGTCGAGTTCTACTCCGAGTAGGGGGTTACGGTTGCCAAGTAGGGCAGCTAGGGTAGCGTAACCCAACTTTTGTAATCGGTGACATGTCGTGTAGATAGTAGCGTATGTATAGGTAGTGACGACATGAGCACGACTTCTCGGAGATCCGAGAATAATGTATCTTGTATAAAGTTTATGCTTTATCAATATATGTGAATGTTGTGCAAGTTAATCATGCGTCGCTTCAATACC
Source organism: Neostapfia colusana (assembly GCA_030760725.1). NCBI lineage: Eukaryota > Viridiplantae > Streptophyta > Magnoliopsida > Poales > Poaceae > Neostapfia > Neostapfia colusana. Next base: position 1,675,653 of record JASWHV010000005.1, on the reverse strand, counting down.
TACTGCTGTTTATGGGATTTTGAGTAAGACATGTGCTAATTGCTGCTGTATGGGATTTCAGAATGACGCGTACTCGTGCCAACCCCGATGTTGGAGGTACTAGCCAAGGGGGAGAGACCTCCCAACCACCTCCCGAGGACTCCTCGGGACAGCAGCAGCAACAACAACAGCAAACACCGCCACCGCCACTGCCGACGGTTACATTGGCCGACATTGTCGCGGCAATGGCGGGTTCACATCAGCAGCATACAGAACTGCTGCAAACATTAATTGCGAATACGTCTCGCCCAGAGAGACGTCAAGATCGTGAGGAGCGCCAACAGAGCTCCTACTCTGACTTTCTGGCAACTCATCCCCCTGTATTCTCAAGGGCGGATGAACCACTTGACGCGGACAACTGGCTCCGCGCCATAGAGATGAAATTCGGGCTGCTCCAAATCAGCGAGCAGCGCAAGACTCAGTTCGCGGTCCAGCAGCTCCAAGGATCCGCGAGCGCGTGGTGGGCCAACTTCTGTGCTTCACAGCCCACCGACCGAGCGATGACCTGGACGGAGTTCCGGACGGCCTTCAGGGCCTATCATATACCGCCCGGTTTGATGAAGAGGAAGACGCAGGAGTTCCTACACCTGCAACAAGGGGGCCGAAACGCGCTGGAATATTCCAGGGCGTTCAACGATCTCGCGCTCTACGCGTCGTATCACGCAGATACGGACGAGAAGCGGCGGGACCACTTTTACCAGGGGCTTAACCCGCTCCTGAAGGACAAATTGGCGATGTTCAATCGCGGCAGCCTCAACGACATCATTGATGCTGCGATTGTTCAGGAAGACTCCGGCAAGGAGTTAGCGGCGGCAGAGCGAAAGTGAAGCGCGCCGCAGAGCAGCGGAGAAGGAGGTGGTCCTTCTCAGAAGTTTCGGATGGTGAATCGCCCACCATCAGGTCCACGCTGGCAGCCACCACAGCGGTCGATGCCGTTCCGCGGTCGGCCGTATTCTTCACCGGCATTCCGGCCGGCACTGCCAGCACCACCGCAACAACAGCAGCAACAGCGGGCGATGCCGCGTGCGTTTGCACCTCCGCAACGCATGCCGGGCTTTCGTCCACCAAGTACTCCGCCAGCAGCGGCCACATGTTACAAGTGTGGTCGTCCAGGACACTTCGCGAGCAGTTGCCCGGAGAGGCAAGGCGGCGGAGTGGCACCACAGTTTCCGGGGAGGAATCAACCCCGGAACCCTACTAATGCGCGGCGGGCAAACCCTAGGCCCGGTACTGTCCACCAGCTTGCCATTGAGGACGTGCCGGAGGGCGAGCCAATCCTTGCGGGTATGTTCCAACTCCACCAGCATCCCGCTATAGTACTATTTGACTCAGGCGCCACGCATAATTTTATTAGCCAAGCTTTCATTGCTAAACACAGCTTGCCAATACTACCCACCGATAATCCATATTTAATTTGTTCACCGGGTGGGAAGATTTCAGCAAGCGTAATGGTCTCCAAAGCACCATTATGCTTAGCGGGTAGAGTGTACCCCACGTCCCTTATTATCTTAGAGGGACAAAAGGTCGATGTCATCCTAGGGATGTCGTGGTTAACCCGCCACGGCGCTGTTTTAGACACCGTCCTTCGAGTCGTGCACTTAAACTCAGAGGTGCACGGTTCTCACTCATTATTTCTGGACAGTCCAGAAATAAAACTTCCAAGTGTCTATCAAGCCACAACCATCAGATTGGAAGACATTCCAGTGGTCCGAGAGTTCCCGGATGTGTTCCCGGACGATTTGCCGGGAATGCCACCCGATAGAGAGGTGGAGTTCAAGATTGAACTTGCACCGGGAACCATGCCAATATCCCGAAGGCCGTACAAGATGGCGCCCAAGGAGTTGGCTGAACTGAAGACTCAGCTCACGGACCTTCTGGAGAAGGGTTTTATTAGGCCGAGCTCCTCCCCATGGGGCTGTTCGGCGTTATTTGTCAAGAAAAAGGATGAAACGTTACGGCTTTGCGTGGACTACCGCCCATTAAATGCCGTAACCATCAAAAACAAGTACCCGTTGCCACGGATCGACATGTTGTTTGATCAGTTGGTCGAAGCAAAGATCTTTTCCAAGATGGATTTAAGATCTGGGTACCATCAGATTAAGATAAGGGCAGAGGACATTCCAAAGACAGCTTTCTCGACAAGGTATGGACTTTATGAGTACCTGGTCATGTCCTTTGGCCTCACCAATGCTCCAGCTCACTTCATGTACTTAATGAACTCGGTGTTCATGCCGGAGCTGGACAAGTTTGTCGTGGTCTTCATCGACGACATCCTAGTATACTCCAAGTCGGAGGAAGATCACAAGAAACATCTGCGTATAGTCTTGCAACGGCTGCGGGATCACAAGTTATACGCAAAGTTCAGCAAATGCGAGTTTTGGATATCGCAAGTGCCTTTCCTCGGGCATATCATCTCAGCGGAGGGTATCGCTGTGGACCCGAGCAAGATCACGCAAGTGCTGAATTGGAAATCCCCGAGAACTGTTCATGAGGTACGGAGTTTCCTCGGACTCGCGGGATATTATCGGAGGTTCATTCCGAACTTCTCGAAGATTGCCAAGCCAATGACAGAGCTGCTGAAGAAGGCTACCAAATATGTTTGGAGTCCAGCATGTGAAGCAGCATTCAAGGCTTTAGTCAAGCACCTGACATCAGCACCGGTTTTGGCGCAGCCAGACACAACAAAACCGTTCGAAGTGTACTGCGATGCATCCGGCATTGGGCTCGGATGTGTGCTGATGCAAGACCGAAGAGTGGTCGCGTATGGATCACGGCAGCTTAGGAACCATGAGCAAAATTATCCAACTCACGATTTGGAGCTCGCTGCCGTGGTACTTGCACTGAAGATGTGGAGGCACTACCTACTCGGTAACCTCGTACATTTATATACCGACCACAAAAGCCTCAAGTACATATTCACTCAGAAGGAGCTGAACATGAGGCAACGAAGATGGTTAGAACTGATAAAGGATTACGAGATAGAGATCCATTATCATCCGGGCAAGGCAAACGTTGTGGCAGATGCGCTGAGCCGCAAGTCACACGTCAATAATCTGACCGTCACACCGTTGGAAGAGAGCGAACCACCACTACATGTGATTCCACACGGAGCTCTCTACAACCTAGCTTTGATCCCCACCATCCGTGAAGAGATAGCGGCAGCCCAGAAGAATGACAAGGGCATGTCACATTTGCGGAGACGTGTAGACAGTGGGGAGTTGAAATGTTTCCGGAAGGACGGAGACGGCGTCCTATGGTTCAAGGACCGGATCGTCGTACCCCGAAACCCGGAGTTACGGAAGAAAATCTTTGATGACGCTCACTTATCAAAGTTTTCTATTCACCCCGGCAGCAACAAAATGTATCAAGAACTCAGAAGAAGGTTTTGGTGGACACGGATGAAGCGAGAGACTGCCAAATACGTGTCCGAGTGCGATACATGTCGAAGGGTGAAGGCAGACCATATGCGGAAACCGGGACTGCTGCAACCACTAGGCATTCCTGCCTGGAAGTGGGAGGACGTGAGCATGGATTTCGTCGTCGGTTTACCCACCACCTTACAGAAACATGATTCTGTGTGGGTAATCGTCGATCGGCTCACCAAAGTTGCCCATTTCATCCCGGTCAACACCAACTACAACGCCAAGAAGTACGCTGAACTGTACATCTCACGGATCCTATGCTTATACGGCGTACCCCGTACCATCATATCGGACCGGGGCACTTTATTTGTGTCCCGTTTTTGGGAGCAGCTACACGCTGCCTTGGGGACGAAGCTGATCCGTAGTTCAGCCTACCACCCGCAGACGGATGGACAAACCGAGCGGGTAAATCAGATTCTAGAAGACATGCTACGAGCTTGCGCTGTCGACCACGGCAAGAATTGGGATGATCACTTGCCGTTAGCCGAGTTCTCGTACAACAATGGGTACCAAACCAGCATCAAGATGGCGCCCTACGAGGCGCTATACGGCAGGAAATGCCGCACACCATTGAACTGGTGTGAGTCTGGCGAAAGGGTTACCTTCGGGATTGACCTTGTCAACAACGCGGAAGAAAAGGTTCGACTAATTCAAGCGAACCAAAAAGCCGCTCAATCCCGACAGAAACAGTATGCGGACCGGAGAAGGCGGCCATTACAATTCGAAGTTGGGGATCACGTATATCTACGGGTATCTCCAATGAAGGGCGTAAACAGATTTGGGGTGAGGGGAAAGTTAGCACCCCGCTTCATCGGTCCATTCCAGGTTACCGAAAGATGTGGATCAGTGGCATACCGGCTGAAATTACCAGAAGCATTTTCCGGTGTGCACGACGTCTTTCACATTTCCCAGCTGAGGAAGTGTCTCAAGCTATCAACTACCGTTCAGCTGGAAGACATTGAAGAACTGCAACCGGATCTCACCTATCGGGAGGAACCGGTGCAGATTATTGATGAAAAGGCCCGAACCACACGCAACCGTACATTGTGGTTCTACAAGGTTCTATGGAGTAATCACTCCATGGACGAAGCGACATGGGAGAGCGAAGCATTCCTTCGCACTAACTACCCCGACTTTTTCACGTCGCATATCCGGTAATTTTCCACCATCCTCTCTCTCATTTTCACCTTATAATCTCGGGACGAGATTCTTTTAAGGGGGGAGGAATGTAAGGGCCTCAGTTTTGGCAACCATTTGCAGTGTTCATCACCACACCACACACCTCATTTGAGCTAGAATGATGAACACAAATGAAGAGCAAGTAACAATTATCAACATGCTCATAGAGAACAAACTCACATGTTGCAAAAGTGGTATTTCCCACATGTGATATAGATGGGCTGGACATATGAAAACTCCTACACTTTGCTAAGGGTGTCCATGCCAAGTTTCACCCAAATTCAAAACCTTTTTGAGGTCATTTTGGGGATAGATAGGAAGAGGGCAGTTTGAAACCATATTCAAATTCAAACTGTTTTTATTCCATGAATTTAAAAGTGGAAGGCATATTCTTACTCAGCACATTTTTGTGAGCTCACACACCAATTTTCACTCCATTTGGAGTTGATCTTGACATGAGCTAAGGGGGAGAAATTCAAACTTTATTTGAATTTCAAACTGCACTTGTGCTGAAATTCATTCAAACCAAACCTCATTTGAACTTTGATCAATTCAAATGGCTCTTGGGTGAATAATTTGAATTGCCAAGGGTAGAATAGGGTTCACTGTTTACCACAGCTGTTAGGAGTAAATTTCAGAGGTTAAAAGAGGAGTGGGACCCACATGTCAGCCTCTGCCTCAAAGCAAACCGACTGAAACACAGTTCAGTCGGTTCCCGGCTGCTGTGTGCGCGCACCACCGAAGGGGGGCAGCCGGCGCCAGCTCCTGCTGCGCGCCCCAAGCCGGAGACCAGCCGCCGGGCTATTTATTCCCTCCCCGGCGTGCTTCAGTCGCCATTCCCCGAGCTGCCGACGTGCACGATCCATTTCTCCACTGCCATCACCGCCGCTCGAGTTCCTGCTTGATCAAGCCGATCACAGCTTCTTCCTTCCACTCCAGGGTCCCAGAAAGGTACTAGAGACCTTCCTCCATCCTCCCCATTGCTAGAAATCGATTGAAACCGAGTGATATCGGCTGTGCCGAAAGATCAAACTCGGAACTTGGAACCGCCGCACCTCGGGCTCTCGTGGACAGCCCAAACTGGGCGTTGTCACGCCCGAGCCAAGGCACCCTTGGACGCGCAGGTGACCGGTGCTGCTCATCCCCGAGCCACAGCTTGAGTGATTGCTCACCGGCGACGAATTTCCACTTTTCCCCTTTCTGTGTGCAGAACGACCTTCGGGTACGATTCTGTTTAATTCGTGCTCTAGAAAGGATTAGAGGGCCTCAGGCCACTCCCACACGAGCTAGACACGGTAACGCACAAGTTACCTTCACAACTCTGGGCCGGAGAACCTCTGTGCCCGGCGTAATTCAAGGTCTACTAATGGCGGAACGCACGGGGGGTGTCGGGCGCACGGTGAGGACCTATTTCGGGCCTTCCCCGAGCTGCCTCGATCTCATGTCGACCTTCTCTGAGGTCCACTGATGCTTCCCGACCGATTTCCCAAATAGCTGAGGTACTAGGAGGGTCAGCCGACATGGCCGAAGTCGTTCCGATATGGCGGCTCGTCGCCGACCATGCTCCGGCCGTTGTCATGAGCAGCTGGTCCTCGGGTCAGGTTCCCCAAGTAAAAGTAGGCAGGGGCGGCCAGAATCAAGAAGTTTGGAGCTGTACAGCAGCCAGCGGCGAGCTCTCCGGCGAGGTCCCTCGGCGGCGGGGCGCGGGTGTCGCAAGGTTGAAGAAGGGGGTGGACCCCAGCTGTCAGCGGCCGATATTTTGAATCGGGATCCGGCTGCGGCCGGGATCGGGTGTGCTGGCGCGCAAAAGCCTTGTGGGCCGCGGTGTGCTGTCGCTTCAGCGTGCGACGCGTGTCCCCTGGGCCCACGCGCGAGTTTAAACTTTTCCCCGATTTTCAGATTTCCTTCAAACTTCAAATCCTTATAACTTTGGCTAGAAAGCTCCAAATTGAGTGAACCAAATTTTGCTGGATTCAGCTCTCTGAGTACTTTCCAGAAAATCAAGTTTCACTTCATGAAATTCCTTATTTTCCCAGAATTAATTCCTCAAAATTTAAACTGTTAGGAATTTTAACTGGAGAATCCTTTGGAGGAAAATCCTGAAATTTTGCTGAGATGTTCACCAAAATATCCTTGAGCTACCATAAAAATTTCAGATCCATTTGAGCTCATTTAGTCCACCTAATGGTGTGATTAGTAAAACTGTTCCAGAGAAAATAGAAAATGTTCAGAAACATTTTCAGAATTCTCTCTGAAATTGTTTAGCTCATGTCTTTAGTTAGAGACTTCCAAATTAAGTGAGACCAACTCCATTAGAACCCTCTGAAAATCTAGTTTTCAGAAAGTCATAGTTTGTCTCATAAAAATTCCTAGAACACCCTAAGAATTCCAATTAAGGTCAAGGACATAATTATTTGTGGAGGGCTCAAATGAGCTTTGCTGCAACTAAAACTTGACCAAGTCTCTGTTTAGGTTGTAACCAAGCCACAGTAAAAGTTTCACAGTCATTAGGTCTGTCTAGCAAAGGTTATAGACTTCAAACTTCAAAGCTAATACAAATGCATTTAAATTGATACATATTGCTCTCATCATGTAGTCGCTAAGGTCGAGGAGGAACCCGAAGTCCTAGACTTCGTTACTCCGGAGGAACAGCTAGCCTACGACCAAGAGCAGCAAGGCAAGCCCCGGTTTGCATTAACCTTTTTACAAATGTTTATTGTTTTGAGCACATCTTTGAATATTGTTCTTTGCATTAGAGTCTTGATTGGAAACCCAACTGCACAGCCAAGAAAACCATGGGTTGGGTTTAGGATTGAAAACCTCGTTAGCCACTGCATTGCTAGGATAGAGTAGGATTCGGTACAAGTCGAGTAGTTGGAACTACTCGCGAGAATAGGCTAGAGGCACATTGCTCGGGTAGAGATAGCACATGATACACATGGCAAGAAAATGAGACCGAGCGGAGAGTAAGGGCAGCAGGACTTTGGGGCCTGTGTGCTGTAGCTCCGCTCGTGTCGATTGAGGACCGAGCCGTGTGCGGGCCTGTTGAACAAGCTAGAACAGTACCGAAGACCTACCGGCTATATGGGAACCGGGAAACTGATGTAACTCGGGTAGCTGGGTATTGAGGCATTGCCCGTCGTTCAGAGGGTAGGTTGAGAGCTCGAGGTGTAAATCGGCTGGCGGCACAGAGATGTGCGTGCAGGGACCTCTTGCTCGGGACGATGGGACCGGTTCAATATTTGGCTAACGGGTGAAAGGTAGTCGCGTACGGCGTCCGTGATGGTTGTTGTAGGCAACATCGAGTACGGGCGTACGTGACGGGTTGTTCGGGTAACCCTGCAGGTGTAAATCGATTATAATCGCCGTCCCTCGCGGTCAGTGAGTACCACTTGTTCACTGTACCGTGACGTAGAAAGAACAGGCTAGTTACATGTTAAAATGTTGCTGATTGAAAGCTGGACATTGATTGTTAATGATATGCTGTAGCTTAGTGCTAACTAAAGTTCTTTTCAACTTTGGGCAAAGTACATGAGAGAAATGCGTTTCTTGTTTGATTGCGGCTCTCTCATGTGCCTTCGCGTAAGGTTCTCCACAACCTGCTGCTAAAACTTGAAAGTAAGGTTCTACTAATTAGGCGAGTCCTTGCAAATGATTTTACCTCATGTAACCCATTACCCTCATGTAGAAGTTCCATGTTTAGGTGAGACGGGTCAGACTTGCTGAGCCTTCGTGCTCACTGCTTGTGTTTGAAGCTTTTGCAGGGTTCTATGAGGAAGGGACTCCCGAAGAGGAGACGGAACCCCAGGAGGGGAACCCCGTCGAGTGGGAGTCGTGCACGCCGCAGAGTTAGTGTGCGTGTGTGCTAGCAAGGACACGTTCAAGGGCTGAACGTGCACTTGATGCTTAGTCTACGCCCGCGAGTGTGGACTAAACTTATTTTGATGTAAACATGTTCATAAACTTGTTTATGTAATAAAACTTCCGCTTCCGCTTTGCACCTTTGACGTGTGTTATACGGTGCTGTGCAACGCAGCACCCCTCAGCGTGATCCTGGCTCGACAGGACCAGTGGGGTCGTGTCATAAGCTAAGGTTTTGATCAGGGCATACCGGACTGTCCGGTGTTCAGGGTCGGACTAGTACGGAGTACCGGACTTGTCCGCCCTAAGAACGGACTAGCGTTATGAGGCTGCTCAAACCCTAACTTGTCAAACTTTGAGGTTATTTAATGCAAATATGATCTAGGGTACATGGAATACATCAATAGAGCATGTATTGACTGGAGGAGCTAAGCTAATTGAGCAAAAACAAGGAAAATCGAAGGTTCTAGGGTTTGGAGAGAAGTTTACCAAATCCTTCGATTTGAGGCGTTGAAGGAGTTCTTGATGCGGACTAGTCCAGGGTCTTCGATCCCCTTGCAGTGGAGATCGATTCCCACATAGATTTGAGTGGATTTGATGGAGAACTCGCAAATCCGCCTTGGGAGCACTTGAGTGAGGAGAGAGAACGTGGGAGGAGTTGTGAGGTTGAAGAAGATTAGGTCTAAGCCGGCCCTAGGGTTATGGAGTCGAAATATCGGACTAGTCCGTGGTCGAACCGGACTAGTCCGGACTAGCGGACCAAGTGCGGACTAGTCCAGGGTGACCACGGGCTAGTCCGTGGTCCCTTGTACAGAAAAGTACAAAACACTTATATATATGTATTCAATGGTTCCTAATAAGTAATAGGGGATAAAGACACACAGATATTCTTGATGAATATGATCAATAAACATACAACAATGAAGCTATGACCATAATTCACCAAGATCAAGTAACTAACATAGTTTTTAGGAGAAAATAGACAGAGATGATTTTTCAACACAATTAACATGATTTTGAGGATGGCATACAGGTATGCAAGTTTTCAAGCCACATTCCGAGCATCAAGGATATTTAGTTCATTTTGGAGCTCAGAAAAGCGTTTTTCATCAAGTGGCTTGGTAAAGATATCGGCTAGTTGTTTTTCAGTGTTGACATCGGAAATGGTTGTCTCCTTTCATTGAGTGATCTCTCAAAAAATGATGCCGGATATCTATGTGTTTGGTTCTAGAGTGCTCAACAGGGTTATGGGCAATTTTAATTGCAATCTCATTGTCACAAAGTAGTGAAATACAGCTCATATTGTAACCGTAATCCCTTAGAGTTTGTCGCATCCAAAGGAGTTGTGCACAACAACTCCCGGCTGCAACATACTCCGCTTCGGAGTATGTTGCAGCTGAATTTTGTTTCTTGGAGGACCAAGAAACTAAGTATCTACCTAGTAATTGGCAAGTACCGGAATTACTTTTCTATCTACCTTGCATCCGGCATAATCTGCATCGGAGTATCCAATGAGATTGAATTTTGAACCTTTGGGATACCAAAGGACTAGGTTGGGTGTATGAACTAAATATCTCAAGATCCTTTTAACGGCTGCCAAATGACATTCCTTAGGATTGGCTTGAAACCTTGCACACAAACATACACTCAACATGATATCAGGCCTAGATGCACATAAATAAAGTAAGGAGTCAATCATGAAACGATGTACCTTTTGATCCACATTTGGTCCGTCTTCATTGAGATCCAAGTGTCCATTAGTCGCCATGGGAGTCTTTATGGGATTTGCTTTGTCCATTCCAAACTTCTTGAGAATGTCTTGAGTGTACTTTGTTTGGCTTATGAACATCCCGTCCTTTTGTTGCTTCACTTGGAATCCCAAAAAGTACCACAACTCTCACATCATGGACATCTCAAATCTATCTGTCATAATCTTACTAAATTCTTGACAAAAGGATTTGTTAGTTGAACCAAATATAATATCTTCAACATAAATTTGGCAAATGAAGAGATCATCATCAAAGTGTTTAGTGAACAAGGTGTAATCAGCTTTTTCAGTCTTGAAGTCATTTTTAAAAGAAATCTCTAAGGCACTTGTACCAAGCTCTAGGAGCTTGTTTGAGGCCATAGAGAGCCTTACGCAGTTTGAACACATAGTCAGGATACTCTTGATCTTCAAAATCGGGTGGTTGCTCCAAACACCTCCTCCTTGATCGGTCCGTTGAGAAATGTGTTTTTCACGTCCATTTGATAAAGCTTGAAATCATGGTGAGTAGCATATGCAAGTAATATACGAATCGATTCAAGCCTAGCTACGGGAGCAAAAGTCTCATCGAAATCCAAACCTTCGACTTGTATGTACCCTTTTGCCACAAGTCGTGCCTTGTTCCTTGTCACCACTCCATGTTCGTCTTTCTTGTTGCGGAAGACCCATTTAGTGCCGACAATGTTGGACTTGGGTCTTTCAACAAGCTCCCACACTTTGTTCCTTTTGAAGTTGTTCAATTCTTCTTGCATCGCCATCACCCAATCTGGATCTTTTAATGCATCCTCAACCCTGTATGGTTTCAAAAAAGATACAAAAGAATAGTGTTCACAAAAATTATCTATGTGAGATCGAGTTATTACTCCCTTTTGGATGTCACCGATTATGTTGTCGACGGGGTCTTTGGATGCTTTGGTGTACTCTTGGATGTGGCACTTGTGGTCTTGAATCTTCATTATCATCTTCTTCTCACCCTGGATAGTTGTCCTCATTGATGTTTTGATCTTCTTCATTTTCTTGAGGTTGATCTTGTATGGAAGCTCCCTCTTGATCATTTTCCTCCACCTATGGTTCATTTTCTTCATTCGCATTTGAAGGTGGCACTTGTGCTCGAACATCGCCCAATGCCATTCTTCTCAATGCTTGACATGGAGCTTCTTCTTGATCTAGCACACATTGATCAACTTGCTCTTCTTGAGAGCCGTTAGTTTTATCGAACACTACGTCACGTGCTACTTCAACAAGTCCGAAGGTTTTGTTGAAGACACGATAAGCGTAGGAGTTCGAATCATATCCAAGTAAAAACCTTCATCGGACTTCAAAGCAAATTTCGAAGCCCTGGGCTTCTTATTTAAAATATAACATTTTGAACCAATACTCAAAAATATGAAATATTCGGCTTGTTACCCGTGAGTATTTTATATGGAGTTTCCTTGAGTAACCGATGAAGATATAGTCGGTTTATGGCGTGACAAGTGGTGTTAACCGCTTCAGCCCAAAACCTGTCTGAAGTCTTGTATTCATCGATCATTGTCCTCGTCATCTCAATGAGAGTTCTGTTCTTTCTTTCGGCTACTCCGTTTTGTTGAGGAGTATATGGTGCTGAAAATTTGTGCTTTATCCCTTCTTCATCTAGATACTCCTCAACTTGGGTGTTCTTGAATTCTGTCCCATTGTCACTTCGTATATTCTTTATCTTCAATGAGAATTCATTTTGGGCACGCTTGATGAACTTCTTGAGGGTTCCTTGAGTTTTTGTCTTATCATGCAAAAAGAAAACCCACGTGAAGCGTGAAAAATCATCAACAATGACTAGACTGTATTTATTACCGCTGATGCTTATGTAAGCAATTGGACCGAATAGATCCATGTGGAGAAGCTCAAGCGGTCTTGCTGTAGTCATGTCATTCTTCGCAGGATGGGCCACTCCTACTTGCTTCCCTGCTTGGCACGTTCTACAAGGCTTGTCTTTCTCAAAAAAACAACATCCTTTAAACCTCGGATGTGATCGCCTTTAAGGAGTTTTTGAAGATACCTCATACCAACATGTGCTAGCCGTCTATGCCACAGCTAACCCATGTTGGTCTTTGCAATCAAGCATGCATCAAGTTCGGCTTTATCTTTGTTGAAGTCAACTAGATAAAGTTTTCCCTTTAACACACCCTTGAATGCAATTGAGTTATCACTCCTTCTAGAGACAGTCACACCATCATTAGTGAATAAACAATTATAAACCTTGTCACATAATTGAGATATGGACAAAAGGTTATAATCCAAGGAGTCAACGTGTAAAACATGAGAGAGAGTATGTTGTGATGAAATTGCAATTTTATCGGTACCAAGCACTCTTCCTTGACTATTATCACCAAAGTAAATGCCTTCGCTTGGATCTTCATTTTCTTCATATTCCACGAATATTCATCTTTCTCCGGTCATGTGATTGGTGCATCCACTATCTAGCACCCATTTTGCTCCACCGGATGAATAAGTCTGCAAAAGACAAATTATGCCTTGGTCTTAGGTACCCAAGCTTGCTTGGGTCCTTTGAGGTTAGTCACAAGTGATTTGGGCATCCAAACATGAGACTTGGCGTTCCCATGGCGTGGCCCAACATATTTAGCATAAACTCTTCCAAGATTACTTTTCATAAGTACATATGAAGCATCAAAAGTTCTAAATAGAAGTTGTTGTTTATATGTTTTCACAGTGTTAAATTTATCAACATTATTAAGTTTTCTAACTTGAGAAGAGTTTCCCTTGACAAAGGCAATGCAACCCTTGTTATTCTTGTGGCTTCTAGCGTTTTGCTTTTCACCATAAGAATATCCAATGCCATATTTGATATTAGGAGGTCTTGTGACCAAGTATGCACTGCATGCATACTTGATCTTCTCCTTGTAAAATATTGCACTTTGAGAAGATTGCTTGTCCTTTGTCGAGTTTGGCTTTTTCTTCAAGTTAGTGTCACTTTTGGCACAATCACAAGTAATACTAGTTTCAGATTTTATATGTTGATAGGGTGAGCTTGAAGTGGATGAAGAACCACTTTGCTTGAGTGACTCAACTTGTACCTCAAGGATCTTGTTAACTTTGGTTAAGTTAGCAAGTTCATCCTTGATGGTGACGTATGAGTCCTTTAACTTCAAGCAAGCTTCCTTGCTTGAAGCTAACTCAAGTTCTAGTGATTTACTTTGCTCATTTTCATGTTCAAGAAGCTTTTCAAACTCAAGATATTCCTCCTTTTGGGAGATGATCATATCTTTCTGACGATTGATTAACTTCTCCATATCAACAAGCCTATCAAATAGAAATTTCATCTTAGCAGTTGTCTTTTTGTCTAAATCCCTAAGCATATATTTATTTTCATCACTGCTATCATCCTCACTAGAATTATCACTATTACTAGTAAAAGAATGTGAGAAGGAAGATTTAGTTGTTACCTTTCTTTTACCTTCCTTTGCCATTAGACAAGTGTTGTCAGTGTCCTTCCATGCGCCCATGGTTGGGAAAAGAGTGGATTTCTTGTTAGTCTTCTTTATGGCTATGGTGGTCATCTCCTCTTCTTCTTCGGATGAGGATTCATCATTGGAGTCCCACTCCTTTCCTAGATGTGCTTGGCCATATTGCTTCTTCTTCTTGAACATTTTCTTTGGTTGAGGCTTGTTGTCTTTAGTCTTCCTCTTATTTTCTTCATATGGACAATCTACTATGAAGTGATCATATTCTCCGCAGTTGTAGCACGCCCGTCTCATCTTGGGTCTTTGTTTGTCCCTTTATCTTCCTTCGTTTGAGCTGCTACCCTTTCTTCTTCTCATCATTTTCTTTTACTTCTTCATGAACAAGATCATGTCTTCTTCATTGATATCACTACTTTCATCATCACTGTCGTCTTCTCCATGAGCTTCTCGAGCTTCTTTTGATACGGATTTACAAGTTGACTTCAAAGCAACTCCTTTCTTCTTTGTCGAGGTGAGATCAGCAATTTCCTTGACATGCTTGGCTTGCTTCTCCATCATTTTAAAGTTGATGATCTTGCCAAGAAGTTTGTCTGGGGTCGATACCCGGGGCTTTCTCTAATCATAGAGAAAAGAGTCACGTTGCGAGACATGAATGCTCTGAGAATTAACTTCACGGCCTCATGATCATTCCACTTTTTGATGCCATACGCTCAGACTTTGTTGATAAGATTCTTCAATCGGTTGTACATATCTTGTGGTGATTCATCTTGTTCTATCGCAAATCTTCCCAATTCAACTTCAATCATTTTTATCTTGGCTTCACGTACATGACGGTCACCTTCATGTGTGATTTGTAGTGTGTCCCATATCTCCTTGGCAATTTCGAGTCCATCCACCTTGGTGAACTCGTGTCGGCTCAGTGATGACGTGATCACAGCTACAGCTTGAGCATTTCGGTGAACGGCTTGTTCTTGGCTTGGAGTCAGCTCTTCATCATAATCCGGGATATCTACTTGGGTTAAGAGATATAAGGTGCATTTTCATGTTTTGTCTCCACATTGAATAGTCATTTCCATCAAAATAAGGTGTTTTCCCTAGAGGAATTGATAAGTAATGACTATTGTTAGAATTCAAAAGTTCATAGTCAAAAGGATAGCGGGAGTAGTCTGTGTGACTACCCCTTTCTTCTTTTGTTCATCATCGATCTTTTTCTTCCCTTTTAGGGAGAGTGCCTTCTTCCGTAGAAGAGCCTTGAGTTGGAGCATCTCCTCATCATCGTCCTCACTGTCTTGAATGATGTCGAGTAGCTTCTTTAGCTTTTGAGTCCTTTCATCATCACCATTTTTATCATCAATCTTCTTATATACATCCTTGATATCCGACATCGTCTCTTCGAGCAGTGAGTCTCTTTTGAAGAGTTTGGCTCTGATACCAATTGAATAGAGCCTATAGGGGGGTGAATAGGCTTTTTGATTTTTTGTTAATACTTGAAACACTTAATAGATTTATCAAATACAGGGAAATCGGACTAGTCTGATAGAGTGCGGACTAGTCTGTACTCAGAGACAAATCGGACTAGTCCGGTACTGTGCGGACTAGTCCAGTATGCGTGGACTAGAAAGATCAAGGTTGATCAATATTTTCACTACTAGTACCCTATGCAGCGGAAATTAATTGGGAACTTAGATGTATTACAACAGTGAAATAATGAATGACAGAGACCAACTTTGGTTTCAATGCTTCAACGTGAATTACACAAGATTAAGTAAACCCTAAAATATGATGAACAATAAATGAACAAGAGCAAGAGACAAGATTTTATCCCGAGGTTCGATTCCACGAAGGAAATCTACGTGCCCGTTGAGGAGTCCACGAAGGATCGGGTCTTCACCAACCCTACCCTCGTCGAATTGCAACGGAGGTCGATTCTCTTCCAGTAATCACAAAGGGCAAATAAATCATTCAAGGGGCCTTCTCACAAGTTGAGGGCTCACCAAGAATTACAATGAATGACTACCACCAAACACACATAAAAGATGAACAATAAATGAACAAGAGTGTGCGAGAGATCAAACCCAAGAGCTCAAGATGTGTAGAACAAGTCTCTCCTTTGATCGATTGCTAATCCTCAAAGATTTGATCCTTTTGAGTTAGAATGTGTGGAGAGATATGAATTTGGGCTCTTGGAAGGTGTGACGGCGCAGGGGGTCGAGAGTTGGTGTAGTATGGCCGTACACCTCTATTTATACTAGGGTTTCCAAAGGTTACCGTTAGGGTTTGCGATGTCCGGACTAGTCCGTGGTGGACTCCGGACTAGTCTGGTGTGCGGCATGTGGAAAACCCTAAGTGTTGTGATACCGGACTAGTCCGTTGTCTATCGAGAGACAAATCGGACTAGTCCGATCCATATCGGACTAGTCTATTTTCTAGTCAGAGAGAAATTGGACTAGTCCAGTTGATATCGGACTAGTCCGCACATGCTGATTTTTGTGCAGTTAGTGTGATTTCTTTCATGTGAGCTCTTGGGGTGTGTTTCTCCAACACACTCCATACTAAGTAATCTAATCTTTTCAACACCTAAGCTCTTATCAATTTGGATCCTCATTCTCCTTTCTTTTTGCACTTTCTTCCTAATTTCTTTAAGAACCTGCGCTCATATCAACAATTTTGTTAGGGTCTCATTTGTTTGTCATAAATCAACCAAAACCCACAAGGGATGCCTAGATGCACTTTTAGTGCCTTGGCTAAACACTTTCTCAAAAGGGATGACAAACCCTCCCCCAGTCGGGAATGTCCCTTCTCAGCAACACAAGTGCGCCGCCCAGGTGCACTCACCTAGCCAGAGGGAATGGGTACCTCTACCCAATTCACATACCATAGAACACCTTCGTAGGTTCTATCCATAGCACAACGGTAGGGTTTCATTTTCTCTGAAAGGGTGTCATAGTGTCTAGGAATAGCGCTTAGGAAATCTAAGCCCCGGAGGAGCCCTGCAACTCTCAACATCCGGGGCGGGTCGCTTCCTTCTCGTACGACCTGTTTCCTCCTATGAGGGGAGCCTGAAGTGAGAAAGTTTTGCTTTGCCCTGTGCATCCTTACTTTACAGTTTGTGCTTACTCAAGCATATCAACTGTAAACGGGCAAGCCACGTGCCCTTGGCCCTAAGGTCAGCCCTGGGGCTGCTACGTGAGCTTGAGTTCCGGAGCCGACGCATGCCCTGGGCTCCGGTCTGAAGCCTCCCCGTTGAGGTGGAACTCGGAGCTGCCACGCCTCATCTGGCACAGAGCCTCCTCCCCGCCGAGGATAGCTCCAGAGCTCGCACGTGTCCTGTGCACTCTCCCTTTACAATTTATGCTTGCTCATACATACCAACTATAAGCGGGCAAGCTATGTGCCCTTGGCCCTAAGATCAGCCCTAGGGCTGCCACGTGAGCTTGAGTTCCGGAGCCGACGCGTGCCTTGGGCTCCGGTCCAAAGCCTCCCCGCTGAGGTGGAACCCAGAGCTGCCACGCCTCACCTGACTTAGAGCCTACTCCCCGCTGAGGATAGCTCCGGAGCTCGCATGTGCCCTGTGCACTCTCTCCTTACAGTTTGTGCTTGACCATGCATATCAACTGTAAACGGGCAAGCCACGTGCCCTTGGCACTAAGGTCAGACCTGGGGCTGCCACGTGAGCTTGAGTTCCGGAACCAACGCGTGCCCTGGGCTCTGGTCCGAAGCCTCCCCGCTGAGGTGGAACTCAGAGTTGTCACGCCTCACCTAGCTCAGAGCCTCCTCCCCGCTGAGGATAACTCCGGAGCTTGCACGTGCCCTGTGCACTCTCCCCTTATAGTTTGTGCTTGCTCATGCATATCAACTGTAAACGGGAAAGCCACGTGCCCTTGGCCCTAAGGTCAACCCTGGGAGTGACACGTGAGCTTGAGTTCCGGAGCCGACGCATGCACTGGGCTCCGGTCCAATTATACACCCTAAACTACAATTATACAATAAAAATTAATCTAAACCTAGTTAAAGTAACTACATTTAAAATTCCTAATTATATTTTAAAGGTTATATCTTATAGTTTTTTCTTTCTTTCTTTTCTTTATTTTTTTTCTTTTCTTCCTCTTTTCTCCCTCTTCCTCTTCTCTTCCTCTTCCTCTTCTCTTTCTCCTCTCTTCCTCTTCTTTTCTCTTCTCTCTTCCCCTCTTGGGTTGGTTGTGGATGGGAGATGTGGGAGAGGGAGGGAGGCCGGGCGCGAGTTATATAAAACGACCTGTCGTCCACCGGGTGGACGACAGAACATGTCGGTCCAACGGTCCCGTGACCGTTGGGCCGACGTGGCTGCCACGTGGGAGAAGTCGTCCGCGCCGTGGACAACTCTACCTGTCGTCCACGTCGTGGACGATTTGTTGTCCACGTGGATAAATCGTCCACCCCGTAGACGACAGGGTGGTTATTTTGATAAAAAAAATTTTGGATGCTATTAATATTAAATAATCAATAAACAGTGCTAAAATAAAAAAAATCCTAGTAGTACTACGCTTTGTGTGGAAGGGACTTTGGCCCAACGGTGTCCAATTTGAGCCCGCCACAAAACACGGCCCGTTCGTGTCCTTGTACTTATTTTTTTTCCTTTTACCCCCGAACATATTTTTCCTTTCCTCAACGTTCGTGCAACACACCGACTTGTATGATGTATCTGGTCTTTCCGTGATGCTACCATATCGGGGACTTATTTTTTCATCCCCGGTCTCGTCTACTGCAGTTTTTTTTTTGTTACTAAACGTGCTACGCGTTTCACGGATTTGTGTCTTTCACATTTAGGGCTCGTTTGGTAACAAGTGGTGTAAACCCAGGGAAAGAAACCCCCACAAGGATATTTCCCTTCCATTATTACTTATTGTCATTTGGAGCTCAAGGGCTAAAAATCCCAGAAGAAAAAACAATAAAAAATGAGAAAAAAATTAAAAAAAACTGAGACGATGGACCAGATGGAAGCAGAGCTCGAGGCGGAGCTCTCGCTTTTGCAGCTGGCCTGGAAAGATGAGAAAAACAAGAGTCCTCGACTAGATCTTCAAGTCGAGATAGCATGCAGAGATGAAGCGGTTTCATGGCAATTTCTTTGATAATAATGGTGTGCTCGATTCACAATTCTGATCGATCAATCGTCGCAGGCGGAGGCCTAGAGGGGTGCTAGTTCGGGGAGCCACTCGATGATCTGCTCTGACTCCCAAATCGATGGGGAGACGGACCAAGACGACGAGCACGACGTTGAGAGGGATGCGACACGAGCTGGAGTGGAAGCTGCTGCAGTCGCGCGGCACAAGGCTAACATCGCGGAGCTGGAGTCCGCGCTTGGGGGGGGGGGGGGGGGGGGGGGAGGCGCCCGGGGTAGGGGGATCGGAGAGCGAGGAGGCGCGCGGCACCCGAGGGGAGGGGGATCGGCGAGCGAGGAGGCGTGCGGCGCCCGAGGGGGTGGGGGAGTGAGGCGCGTAGCGCCCGTGGGGCAGGAGGCGCGATGCTGGGCGCGCGCGTCAGCGGGAGGAGGACGGGGCGAGCGGCGCAGGGGTGGAGGCAGGCGGCGCGAGGGGGAAGCGGAGAGAGCAGCACGAGGGTTTTCTGCCCGGCCTCGCGATGCTGGGGCAGAAAGCCCACTGCATCCCTGGGGATTGGACCGGGAACTGTGAGCGTGAGGGAATTTTTAGCCCGAGGTTTTGTGTATAGTGGATTTGGCTGGGATAACTTAGCCTCGTTTGGCACGTACCGGAGCAGATACCCACATGGCTTCATCTACTAGAGGATTAGGTGGATTCTCCATGTACACCTAATACACGTGGGATTCCTAACACAGGATCATACATATTCGGATAATGCATGTATCCGTGTGAATTGAGTGGCTAAACAAAAATGTAACTGTTGCAGACAGTCTCACAGTGGAATTTATGAAAGTACAACTAAATAATACAAAGTCACATTCAGTCATTGCTAAAACTATTTAAAAATTCAAGAAAATGAAACAAACATTAAAATGATGAATCACGTGGAAAATTTCAGCCTATGAATGGAACTATTAGCAACAGAATAATGATTTGTATCAATTGAATAGTCCACTTCTTATCACAATGGTCTTCCCTTACATTATTCTCATGTCCAAATACATACAATCATTGCTACACCGGAACTCAAACTGTTGCACACTTCCATCAGTGCTGCAAAAACAGAGGTAAAGAATCATATTACTAAAGAGTAAAGACAGTAGTAAAGAAATCAGATAAGATAAAATAAGCACTAGAGCAACTTGCAGAGAAAATAAAAATAATTTTTGGAATGGATAAAAATGCCTACTTTTTCTTTTTTTTTTTACCTATGAAATTTCAACCCTGGCAAGCTTCTACCCTTCAAGAAATAAGCTAGAGACCATGCAGACCATGGATATGACGGAATAAGAACAAGAAATAGGGGCAGCACCTGGAGGTGAGGGTGATGACAATACTTCCCGTTGATGACACTGGTGAATAGGTAGATCATGGGTTTAAGAACCGTTGAACTCACTTGCGAAGGTCTTTCACCATGGATCTAGCACATAAAGAAAGGAATTAACAAGCAAGTTGTTAAGGGGAGAGGGGAGGGGAGGAAGGGTCGCACTTGTATGAGTGCGCTGCCGCCTCCATCCAGCGAAAAGCAGTGAGTCGTCATCGCTGTTTTCTGGTGGAGTGTGTCGCTGTGTCCGGTGGAGAAGAGCGACAGCGAAGAAAATGATCCCGGCCTGTGGTGGAGTTGTTGGATTTCCTCGTCGATCGGCGTGGATCGGATGTGTACCGAGCTAATCCACGGTTGAGCCAAATGCACTTTTTATCCGCGAGTGTAATTTGATCCACAAGTGTTTAAGAATCCACATGTGACGTGGAATGGGCCTGGATCCACGTCGATCCATCGCTTTCCAAACGAAGCCTTAGAGATATTGGGCTTCCAAACAGGCCCTTAGCTTTTATGGTTTCTGCTCTACCTTGTTCAGGTTCTCATGCAGTTGTCAGATAGCAACTCGACACAAGATCGTAGATCTTATTCAGCGATGGGCCGGTAAAACCTGAGGTCCCGTCCGAAATATTAAAATACATCATTTATGATTTTTTAATAAAAAATATGTCCAAAGTCTATTTTTAGTGAATTGTATTCTCCATTGCTTGTTTTTTCTTACCTATGGAAAACTCGGGTCAATTATTTGCTTATTTGTTTTGTTTTATCGCTTTAACTGCGACGCGAGGAGACTTTGCTTGCATCATCAGCTCATCGCGTTCGTACATATGGCTATAGCAGTACGGCGTACGCGGCAGAAGCGCATTGACAATCAAGCCAAGGGCAAACACGATGCCTAATCCAAGCCTGCCGTCAAGGATACGTAAATTTTAATCGCTAATTAACTGCCGAGTTGGCTGGGCGTACTCACGTTTGTTTGTGCTTAGCTGCTTGGACTGTGGTGGTCCGCAGTGGATAGGACTGAAATAACTTCCACCTGCTCTTGCTCGGTCATAGCGTGTTAAGCTGGTTAGGCCATGATGCTAAGATTGGAACGGACCAAAGTCTAGACTGACTTAAAAGCTGTTGAAAGGGCTTGAAGAAGAGAAAAAGGAGCCCCTGAAAAAATGAGGCCCTGTGCAGTCGAACTGGCTGCACGCCCCTGGGCTCGGGCCTGATCTTCTTAAGGGTATCCCATTGCGCAACATCTTAAAGAGTGACAATTGTTTCAACTTTAACCGTTATATTTTAATTAATACATATCTTACATGTATCGCGTTACTAAAGTACTGAAGATGCTGAATTTATTAGTCATATACTCCCTCTTTTTCGAATTATCTGATGTTGGTTAGTTCAAGACTAAACTAGCCAGCGTTAAATATTTTAAAACGGAGAAAATACTTATCATTTGTGATCAAATTTTAGTTAACACTGATAATTATTTGAAACGGGAGGTAAGTGCTTCCTACCCACCCTGAGCACAAGTGCACCACCCTCGCAGCTCGGCCACAGCCACTGCCAAGGTGACCCCACCATTGCCCGCTACTATATAACGCAGGCACAACCACCCCGCGCCTCCGCAGTGATGCTGATGGTGTCCTTGCTCCTCACAAAGCAAAAAAATGATGCTGCGCACACGCAAGTGACGACCGCGTCGAATAGGATCCCACCCACTCGCCACTCCAGAAGGCGGCGAGGAGCCAAGCCCAGACGGCGACGCCTGCCTCCAGCCGCGCTGGGATCGCGGCGATCAGGTGCGCCTCGCTGGAATCCGCGGTTTTGCAGCTCGGGTACGGGTCGCGATTCCCCCTTCGAATTTGGGGGCGAAATTATGGTATTTTCTTGCGAAATTCCCGAGGGCTTGTTGGGGGTCTAGGGTTTGGTTGCTGTGTGGGTGTGCTCGATGAGGCGGAGATGGTGGAGGAAGGAAACGCGATGGGTTTGGAGGGGAGGGTAATTGCGGTTTAGGTGGCGCATTGGGGTTTTGCGTCATTGATCACTAGGGGTTAGGGTTTAAGCGGAGGCCAAAATTTTGGGTGTTGGGGCTGCGGGCTGTAGGGTCTCTAGTTTCCTGCGATCCGCGTGTGCCCGATGACCCAGTAATGGTGTTGGTCTCTGTCGGGGGCCACTGTCGATACCCTCAAGACCAGATACCCTCGCGTGTAAGAGTAAAAAAAGACATACGTCAGCATGTATGCAGAAGACAGGGACCCAGCCTACGGGCTGGACCCAACAGTCAGCTAGCGAGCGCTCATGAGAAGGCGCGTGTCCTAGGCCTCGGGTCCGACCACCTGCTAAGGAGGGCTCTAAGGCTGCCACGTGTCTGCAGGCTCTGAGCCTCACTACCGGCCGAGGATGGCTCCGGAGCCGCCACGTGTCCGATGGTGCCGGGCCCGACCTCCCATCAGGGAGGGCTCCGGCGCTGCCACGTGTCCGGAACCTCCGAGCCACATCTCCCGCCAAGGATAGCTCTGGAGTAGGGATGACAACGGGTAAAAAACCAGCGGATATTACTCTGTATTACCCGTACCCGCTGGATAAAATCTGTACCCGAACCCGTACCTGTTACCCGCAACAACAACAACAACAACAACAAATCCAAGCCTTTATCCCAAGCATGTTGGGGTCGGCTAGACATGAAACTCAATAATTATATATATATATATTATATCAATAAAGTAAAAGATAGGAAGAGATATAAGAATAACAAGGAAAAAAAGAAAAAAAACAAGACTAAGATTCTAGCACATGAATTGCTACTTTTCATGCGGTCCTATCATGAGCTAAGTCTTTGGATACATTCTAATCTCCCAAATCTCGTTTTACCACCTCCTCCCAGGTCAACCTTAGTCGTCCTCTACCCCTCCTAATATTTTCTCTACCTCTTAAATCTCACTGTTAACCGGTGCTTCTGGAGGTCTTCGCTGGATATGTCCAAACAACCTTAGTCGATGTTGGAGTAACTTCTCTTCAATCGGCGCCACCTTACCCTATCACGAATCGCCTCATTCCTTATTCGGTCTCTTCTCGTGTGTCTGCACATCCACCGTAGCATGCACATCTCCGCAACACTCATTTATTGGACATGTTGCCAAGTTGGCTAACATTCCGCCCCATAAAGTATCGCGGGTCTAATCACCGTCCTATAGAACTTCCCTTTTAGCTTTTGTGGGACCTTCCTATCACATAGGATTTCAGAGGTTTGTCGCCATTTCGTCCACCCTACCTTGATCCTGTGGCAAACATCCTCATCAATATCGCCATTGCTTTGTAACATTGATCCTAAGTATCAGAAAGAGTCCCTTCTACGTACTATTTGTCCTTGTAGACTAACATTTCCCTCTTCACGACCAACACCACTAAAGTCACACCTCATATACTCGGTCTTGGTCCTACTAAGTCTAAACCCCTTGGACTCAAAAGGTTTGTCTCCATAACTCTGAATTCTTATCAACACCATCCCTAATTTCATCTACCAGCACTGCATCATCGGCAAAGAGCTTGCACCAAGGGATATCCCCTTGTATGTCCTTCGACACCTCATCCATCACCAAGGAAAAGATGTATGGGCTCAAAGTTGATCCTTGATGTAGTCCTACCGTGATAGGAAATGCATCAGTCTCACTATCACTTACGCGCACACTTGTCCTAACATTATTGTACATATCCTTGATAAGGGTAATGTACTTTGTTAGCACGTTATGTTTTTCTAGTGCCCACCACATGACTGACCTGGGTATCTTGTCGTACGCCTTCTCCAAGTCAATGAACACAATATGCAAGTCCTTCTTCTGCTCCCTATATCTCTCCATAAGCTGATGAAGCAAGAAAATCGCCTCCATTGTAGATCTCCCAGGCATAAAACTAAACTGGTTTTTAGTGACATTAGTCACTTTCCTTAGACGGTGTTCAATCACTCGCTACCAAATCTTCATAGTATGACTCATAAGCTTAATCCTTCGATAATTAGTACAACTTTGAATATCTCCTTTATTTTTAAAGATAGGTACTAATATATTTTTCCTCCATTCTTCAGGCATCTTGTTTGACTGAAAAATATGGTTGAATAGCTTTGTGAGTCATACTATTGCCACGTCCCCAAGGCATTTCCACACCTCAATAGGGCATCAGGGCCAAGCGCCTTTCCTCCTTTCATCCTTTTAAGGCCTCCTTAACCTCAAACTCTTGTATCCTCTGCACGAACCGCCTGTTGGAGTCATCAAAGGAGTCATCCAACTCAACCATAGTGCTCCCATTCCCATCATTGAATAGCCCATTAAAGTAATCCCGCCATCTATTCTTAATCTCTTCATCCTTCACTAGAATGCGGTCAGTCTCATCTTTGATGCATTTAACTTGATTGAAATCCCTCACCTTTCTCTCGCGGATTTTTGCTATCTTGTATATGTCTTTTTCACCTTCTTTTATCTCTAGTCTCTTATATAACTCATCATAGGACTGTGCTCTTGCCTTACTCACAACCCGCCTTGCATTTTTCTTGGCCTCCTTGTACTTAAGCATGTTGCTTGTGCTTCAATCATTATGCCAACTCTTGTAACACTCCTTCTTCTCCTTAATGGCCTTTTGTACATCCTCAATCCACCACCAAGTGTCTTTATCTACAAGTTTCTTTTCTTTTGTCACACCGAACACCTCACTAGCTACCTTCCTAATGCAAGTTACCATTTTCAACCACATAATATCTGCATCTCCATTTTCTGCCCAGGGTCCTTCTGTGATCACCCTATTTTTAAAGGATTCTTGTGATTCTCCTTTCAACTTCCACCACCTTGTTCTTATGATTTTGACACCTTTGTCTCGCAAAGAACATGCATGGAGTCAACTATCACAAGCTTATGTTGTGTCACAACACACTTCCCAGAGATCACCTTACAATCTAGACACTCCCGTCTATCCCTTCTCCTAGTGAGGACAAAATCAATCTGGCTAGAGTGTTGGGCACTACTAAAGGTCACTAGGTGAGATTGCCTCTTTCTAAAGAGGGTGTTAGCTACCAACAGATCATAGGCTACGACAAAGTCTAGGATGTCCTTACCCGCTTGATTTCTATCGCCGCATCCAAAGCCTTCATGTACTCCCTCAAATCCTAGGTTAGTTGCACCCACATGACCATTGAGATCTCCTCCTATGAGGAGTTTCTCGGTTATCGGTACACTACTAACCATATCCTCCAAGTCCTCCCAAAATTGCCTATTAGCACTCATGTTGAGCCAAACTTGTGGAGCATAAGCACTAATGGCGTTCAAGACAATGTCCCCAATTACTATCTTGATTAAGATGATCCTATCTCCTCGTCTTCGAACATCCACTACTCCATCCTTAAGACTTATCTATTAGAACACCTACGCCATTCCTAGTCCCAGCCGATCCAGAATATCAAAGCTTGAAACCGGTATTCTCGACTTCTCTCGCCTTTTGACCCGCCTATCTAGTCTCTTGTACACAAAAGATATTTACTCGTCTCCTAATGGCAACATCTACTAACTCACGTAGCTTCCCCGTCAATGATCCTACATTCCAACTACCCACCCGAAATCTATGTTCCTCGGCTAGCTTCCTTACGCTTTGCACCCGTTGGGTAAGATGCAAAGACCATTGCTCACTTATCACTACATCCGGGCGATGATGTAGCGTGCCACTAAAGTGGTGGCGATCCGGCCCTTGCTCATTTAACACCATATCCGGGTTCCGATATGGCGCGCCGCTAAGGCGGTGGGGACTCGGCCCTTGCCCACTTAACACCATACCCGGGTTCCGATATGGCGCGTCGCTAAGAGGGTTACGCCCCAACGATTTTCTATTGGGTTTCATTTCCATGAGAATGGCTAAGTGTAGTTGTTGGCTCGCCAAGCCTATCACAACCCCTCCTCCTTTACCCGGGCTTGGGACCGGCTATGTCATCACAACATAGGCGGAGTTCCGTACCCATTACCCGTAACGGGTAAAAAAGATTATCCGTATACGTTACCCACGGATATTTTTTATCCGCGGGTATATCCGTTACCTGAAAACCTTTAATAAAAAGGTACATTGCATATACATTTCTGCAACTTTAACACATAACACAAACATAGGCATATAAAAGAACATGTTCAACACATAACACACATAAATTAGCACAATTGACAAACTTCTGACAAACAGAATAATTGCAGCTTAAATAAAATACAAAGCATCGGGAGGACTCGGGATGCGGCGCTATGCAGGGAGCTGGAAAGAAGAGGAGAAAACGCTAGAACTAGATGTATTTATATGATGTTGTATTGGATCCACATGTCAGAGAACGGGTTCAGGTATACGGATATCAGTATGGATTTTTTTTATCCGATAAAAAATATCCATTGGATTCTACCCGTACCCGTGGATCTAAATTTATACCCGAACTCGTACCCATCGAGTCGGATATCCGCGGGTAAACGGGTAATGGGCACCCGTTGCCATCCCTACTTCGGAGGTGCCGCGTGTCCTACGGCTCCGGGCCCGACCTCCAGCATGTGAGGGCTCCGGTGCTGCCACGTGGGCAACAACTCCAGGCGTCCCCTCCCGCCAGGGAGGGCTCTCGCACTGCCACGTGTCCGGAACCTCCGAGCCACGTCTGCCGCCAAGGATAGCTCCGTAGGTGCCGCGTGTCCTACGGCTCCGGGCCCGACCTCCAGCTTCAAAAGGCTCCGGTGCTGTCACGTGGGCAACAACTCTAGGCGTCCCTTCCCACCAAGGAGAGCTTCGGAGGTGCCACGTGACTTACGGCTCCGGGCCCGACCTCCAGCATGGGAGGGCTCCGGTGCTGCCACGTGTCCAACGACTCTGGACCCCTCGCTACTTCACAAGGAAGCTCCGGTGACGACGCGTGTCCCGATGGCAAGCCACCCGGACGCCGTGCCGACAAGCAACAGCTAGATAGCCAAGAAGTAAAGAGGAAGATGCGCTGTCAGGCAGTGCATTCAAGGCTCGCGCCTTCCCTAGAAGCATGGCGCACGGCGCACGCCTCCGTCCTCCGCCTGTTCACCATTACGGTGACAAGACGGGGCGGCGAGGCGTGACAGCGGAACAGTGCCATCCAACGGCACAGCGCCGCTCAGCAGAGCGAGAAGACGTGACGACAAGACAGGGTCTTCATAATCACCGGCTACCCAGTCAGAGGCGCTTGGCACGTCAGACGGCGCACCTTAACTCCTTCGACAGTGACATTACATATAGCTATAAATGCCCTAGCTCAGGTATAGGGTACGGACAGCCGCGGGCCACCTATCGGGCCCTGGGCCACATTGTAACTGCCCCGGCCTTGGGCTATAAAAGGATCGGGGCAGCCTCCGGGCAGAGGGTTCGCAACCCTGCAACCTCACGCACAAGCGCTTACACCCAGGCAACAAAGAACACTAGCACTTCGTAGACGTAGGGTATTACGCTCAGGCAGTCCGAACCACGTAAATCCTCGTGTTCTTCTCGCCATCGTGTTACAACGCTCAAAACCACTAAGCCGCTACTAACAAATAACCTCCGCGGGCTGCTCCAGGGCAGACCGGGGGAAGTGTCACAGAAAACACTTCAACAACGATAATTAGGGGTAATTGTAGGCTAGTATATGGATGCTTTGTGGTGCCGCTTGTTTCGATTGGTAGTTGGTTGCTTTATTTGGCGGTTTATCACAGTAGTTTGCGCGGATTTGGTGGGTCTTATGTTTTTGCCTAAGCCCCGATAGATAAATTTATGGAATTTTGGTCAGCAAATGTACCTTTTGTAGTTGTTATCTGCTTCGTGTTCCCCACTTTCAGGACCTTGAGGTTTGTGGTCTTGGGTGCTGGAAGAATTGGTTGATACAAGATCTTGTGGTGCAATTATGTGTGCCATGTGGGCCTTGAAACACTAGAGTGTCTGATTTCGTTGTTTAGTAATGAGAGGGTACTGCTTCGTTCTTGTGTGCTGATTATTGCTACATGGCGATTGTATGTCTGGTATCCTCGTTCTTACAGTACTGGTGAAACTGAATGTGGCTTCTGTGACTACGTGATGATTACCCCTGTTGGTTTTGAATGTTCACATGCATCACATATAGGTTGTACACATTTATGATGGATGAACTGGACGATTACTGAAACGTTGTATCGTAATTTTGACACCCTTTCAGGACGGAATTGAGTCTTGGTTCTGGCCCTGGTTTGTTAGGTGATGTATTGGTGAGGCATTTGGAATTCTTGGTTAACAGTGAGGGTTATTTAGATGTAACCATGTAGAGGGTTTGTCGTTGAATGATTTCTTGGGAGTGTGTTATCAATTTAACCGATTTGTCATCTCCCATGATTGTTGTCACTTACCAGTTTGATTTATTTATTTTGAGAGATCTTACCAGTTTGATTGATAGTACAGCCATGACAGTATTTACAGTTGTGAACTTTTTTTCTCTTTTTTTTTGTTCTGTATAGAATGCAAACAAATCGTTTTTAGCCTCTACAATTGAAGTAGTTACTTTTAGAAATCATATGGTCACAATGTTTTGAACCCTTTGCATTTCATAATCTATGATAAATGCCATGTCCCCTGATTATGAATTCATAACATGTTATCCCTTTCATATCATGGTATCTTCTGTGCCTTACATACTCTCATTGTGTGAAACAAAGGTTCTGGAAGAAAGGTCGGCATACCATCTTGCGATGCAGATACATCGTTCTAATAGCAAGTCTTGGGATCTTGCCCGCAATCTCCGAGAAAATCAACTTGGAGGAGTGATCTTTGGTTGCAAGCATGATACAATTGAAGAATGCTTCAAAAAACAGCTATTTGGTTCGTGAAATGCACCTTCCACCTCTTGCTGTGACTTTTGTCATTCGTCAAACCATCCCTAGTCTGTTAATAATTTTGTAATTTTATTAAAAAATGTGATGATATATACTTTATATAGTCAATGATTGGTTCATGAAATTTTGACATCTTATTGAATTACTAGTCTTAACTCTTCTTCCTGTGTATATTTTAATAGGTCTTCCTTCAATCCACTATTCATATGTGAGGAATATCAAACCTGGACTGCCTTTATTTCTGTTCAATTGTAGTGATAGAAAGCTATATGGTCTTTTTGAGGCTGCAAGTCCGGGCCAGATGTCTATTGATCCATATGCTTGGAGTAGAGATGGCTCCTTAAGCACCGCCTTCCCTGCACAGGTACCAA
Organism: Neostapfia colusana; assembly: GCA_030760725.1. Classification (NCBI taxonomy): domain Eukaryota; kingdom Viridiplantae; phylum Streptophyta; class Magnoliopsida; order Poales; family Poaceae; genus Neostapfia; species Neostapfia colusana. The sequence goes on along the minus strand of JASWHV010000005.1, from coordinate 1,646,244 downwards.
AATTTGATACTTAAATGAGGGCTTGTTTATTTAGTGGACTTGTTTAAGTAACTATGTCTTTCCTTTCTTTTTTATTTGAAATTGTCTCTTGCTTTTCAGGTTCATATTCGCATGAAGACTCAATACCCGCCACTTCTGGAGACCCAATTCAGAAAAGTGCTTGTTGACAATTATTATAACCATCACCACTTCTATTTTGAGCTGGACCATGCACAGACAACAGCTTTAGTTTCTTTGTTCAAAACACTTGCTCCCACTAGCTTGAACTTAGTTCCAGCCGTTTCAAGCAAAAGGAGTCCTGTTGTACCGCTACCGAAGGTGCCAGTTGTGCTTGAACCACAGAAAGTCAAAACGAATTCAACTGGCGCAACAAATCAATTTAGCATCTTGTCAAATGCAAGTGGTATTGTTTCACGTAAATGGGCTGATCTGGCAGATTCTGATGCTGGCATAAGTGAAATGTCACGTAGCAACATTCATGAGAAGGGATCTGGGGAGTTAGTTTCTGATTCGGATGATGATGATGTCCTTGAAAACCAATTTGATCCTCATCCAAATCCGGATGTGGTCAGTCTCAAGTCCATGGTAAAGACTGTTGACCAAGGAATGAAGCTTGTTGGATGCAACCTTCCAGCTGTCGCAAATGGAGAAAGAGACACTTTTGATGAATCAATGCTTGGGGACTCACATAATGAGCACACAGGTGCTGCAAATGTTGAAATAGAGAGCACAGTTCATGGTAGCCCAGGTGGTGAACAGTTAAATCCTGAAAGACTGACTATCCTGAACAAGCTGAAAGAGTTGTGTTCTCTTCGACAGCAGTCGGCACTATCTTCCCAGGACTGTGTTGATTATACTTCAAATCAATGTGTACCTAAAGAAACAATGGTCAATGCAGACATTTGCTGTGACCCGTTTGATGCTACAATGGAAGATAAAACCTCGTTTCAGGAATGGCATGAGAATTCTGAGGTCAGTGAGATGTATACATTATTCCTTGTTAGCCTTCTTTGTTTTCAGTATTCAGTTTGTTTCATAACCCATCCCCTAACAAGTCCTCTCATGTTACTCTTATTTTATTTTATTTTTGTAGCTGCTACAAATCATCGCTGATTTAGCCAAGAGGACTGAAGCACTGGAGAAGAAGAAAGTTTGTCACTTCTTGAACACTGGAAAAGAGAAGTTGATTGGAGCCTTTCATTTAGTTGTTAAATTGTGAAACAATTAATAATTTTGCTTCAATAAGGAATAAATAATACTTTTATACCAATAGAAAAAAAAAATAAATGACTTGATTCTGCAATTTTATTGATGTAGACTGTATGTTTCTATTCCTTGCGGTTCTCATCATGGCAATAATTGAATAGTTCAGTATGCAGGTTTCTTTCAGTTGGAACACTGTTCTGTTGCATGGGTCATTGAGCTTATGTATACAATACTTTTTCTCAACAACATACAAACTTTATTTTATTTTTTGGGATCTGAATGGAGTAAAATGAATAGCTTTAGTTTAACACATATGTCTGCCCTTTTCTTTTCCTTGCCAAATGTATTCATGATGCAAGCTCTGCTAGCATTATTTTTTTTGTTTATGCCAACAATCTCCACAAGACTCTGATTAAGGTTCCTCTATTTTTCTAGATTGAATCAGATCAACATATACATTCATTGAAGGAAGTAGTTGAAGACTCAGGAATAAAAGTACAGCAACTGGAATACCTTATAGATGAGTTACAATTTAAATTTGACTCTTCGTTGTCTCATCTTGGAAGCATGTGCAATAATCTGGCCAAGCCATCAATATTCCTGATCGGCGGTTATAATGGCGTGACCTGGTTATCATCTCTTGATTCTTTGACTCCTGATAAAGACATACTGGTGGGTCTCACACCGATGGGTAGTGCGCGCTCCTATGCATCTGCAGCTGTATTGGATGATCACATATTTGTTCTTGGCGGTGGAGATGGCATGTCATGGTATAATACAGGTATAACACCTTAATATATGTTTGCCCAACTCATTTTGTAAAGCTTCGACTTTGAGTTCCATATATTCTTTTTTTTTTGTTAGTGGAATGCTACAGTTTAAGGAATAACGAGTGGACAGAATGCCCCTCATTGAATCGTATGAAAGGAAGTCTTGCTGGAATCAGTCTTAATGAGAAAATATACGCTATTGGTGGAGGAGATGGAAACAAAACATTTTCAGAAGTTGAGGTGTTTGATCCATATCTTGGGAAATGGATATGCATTCCGTCTATGCTGTCCTCTGTAAGCTTCGAGCCTCTTAGTCGCTTGCATCATTACCATGCTTGATATCTTTAACATATTTCAGTGTAGTGCTTTACCCTTGAAGAAAATTGATTTTGTATCCAATTTCCCTTGAACTTATACTTCTAGCCTGGATTGTTTGTTTGCTGATAAGCCGAGTGACCTTAATAAGAATGAACTTAAGATATCTTTGGTACTATTATATATTTGGAGCAGCCTATCGTGTTTTCATCTTCTACATGAAGAATCATGCCCGTGACAGTTCATTTTGTTCATTGCATATATGGTTATGTCCCTTGCCTAGATTTTGTTTGTATATACCAGTAGGATAGCTGAATAAGGCTACTGAACTATTCTTGGAACACTACTATAATTAAGAGAGCAATTCATGAAGTGCAATATTCTTGAAACAATTATCTTAGTTTGGTGACAATATGTTTCAGCGATTTGCTCTTGCTGCTGCGGAAATGAATGGCGTCATTTATACAGCTGGCGGATATGATGGAAGCAAGTACTTGGAGTAAGATTTGTTAACCACTTTCCTTCATTATATTACATTGTATACTTCCAAAATTACTTCTGAAACTAACAGCAGCAAACACGTATATACAGAACAGCAGAAAGGTATGATCCAAGGGAGGGCTTCTGGGTTAAGATTCCAAGTATGAATACAAGGAGAGGCTGCCATGCATTAACTGTGCTGGGAGAGGCGCTGTGAGCAACTTCTCTTCTAACTTCTTCCCGAAAAGATGACTGAGCATTGTTGTCTTGAATCTTGGCAATAACTTAGCTGTCGTGTTTACTTGTCAGACACGCTATGGGAGGGTATGATGGGGAAAGTATGTTCTCTAGCGTAGAGATCTATGATCCTCGACTCAACACCTGGAGGATGGGCGATCCCATGCACACACCGAGAGGATACGCCGCTGCAGTTAATCTGGATGATAGCTTGTTCCTACTTGGTGGGATGCAGTCCAATGTGCAGATTCTGGATACTGTAAATAACCACTCACTGAGAAGCTACTTTACCTCCTTTATGAAACGTGTGCTCTGTTCTAAAAGACGACCCCATTCTTTTGCCATAGGTGGAAGTCTACAATGCAAGCTCCAGCTGGTCAGCCCTTAGTTTCAGTTCAATCGGGAAGAGATCCTTTGCATCTGCTGTTGTCATGTAGTTACTACTTTGGAGTCTAGGGTTCATGTCATATTGCTGGCTTGCTGCTGCTACTACAAGTAGTAACTGCTTTGGAGGTTAGGGCTATCTCATCAGGTCTTGGCGTACTTGCTGCTACTATACAAGGACTGTTTAAAGGTAAATTGGGGTTAAACGGCCCTTCTGAAGTGTTCTGGTTATAAACAGCAAGAACGGGCTATGATAGACTGGGTGGTGGTCAGAGTATAACCTTCAAGTCTTCAGATATGGATTAGTAGAAACCAAACATTCACAATTGCGTGTGGATGAACCCTTGTGTCAGATAGGAATGCCCGAACTCGTGGAGTACTAATCCAAAAGAACGTTTTACATTTTGGCCGTTTTTTGCTTCAGCTGTGTTTCTCTGGTAACCACCTACTAGCTTTATATTCGTAACTTTGAAATTGGTGTTTGAGCAGACTTCTCTTTATTTAATTTTTTTTGCAGTGAGGAGAACTTCATTCAACTTAAGGAGCGTCATTGCATTCCTGAACGTTAACACGTTCATGAAGAATAAGATCGTTCATGCACAGCGGCACGCTACAGAAAAAAACACGCGACTCCCCTAAGCGACAAGATAGACGCCCCAGTTCATGCTGCAATAATACTACTTCATTATGTTCTCTTCCAACGTTCGATACACTGATGTATGTAGATGGATTTAACTCTTTATATATATATATATATATATATATATATATATATAATAGAGTTGCATGGTTTCATTATGTGATGTAAAACCCTTCAAGAGTAGTTTAGGTAGTTGCCCATAAACCCTTAGAGAGATAAAAGGATTTATAACACCCTCTCAGACAAACCACGATTTCTAGTAGCCCATGCAACACAAAACCTAGCTCAACAATCGTAGAGACCGCGTGCATTGATTGATTCATGCATGCAGCCACAACCGTATCAAGTTACCTCTAGGAAAAACATTTTTGCCTTTAGTAGTAGACGGACGCACAAGCCCTGTGGTGTATCAAACAACCTTGCAACATGAGATATTCAACGTGGCAGGTTAGGTTAATCAGCAAAACTATTGTACATGCACATCATCAAAACCAGATTAATAAGGCTAATACAGATGTATTATAGACTGATTTAGCAAACCATAGAGGATAAGTGAACTAAAAATGCTGTGAATCATGGTGGGGAGGAGGCCTCCTGCTGCGCCTAGGGCTGTGCATAGGCGGAAGCAGCAGCGAGGAGGATGTCAGGTCGCTGCGTAGAGGGTAGCGTGGGGGCGGGGGAGAGTTGTCACGATGACTAGGGTTAGGGTTCGTAGGCATGGTAACCCAAGAAGAAGAACAACCCAATGGGGGTTATTCTTTTTTTCCTGGATGAATTATAAAGAGGGGTTGTTGCTGTTTATATAGGGGCAGGGAGACCCCTGCGCCCCCTAGCAGTCGCGCGGCCGGGATAGGGTCGGTTGGGACACCCCCAACCGACTCTATCTTTTATTCCTTATCTCTCTATTTTATCCCATCTAAAACAGATCCTATCTCTAATAGATAAATTTGTTATTTTTTATTCCTTGTCTCTCTATTTTATTCCATCAAAAACAGATCATATCTCTAATAGATCAATATGCTATTTTATTCCTTTCTAAGAGGTTCATGTGCCTGGGCTTCATGCGGCTGGGCTGTGGGCGCTATTGGGCCTGCGCCGGCTGTAGTGTCGGCCCACAAAGACGTCCACAACATCCCCCCCTTCCTGATAAAAAGCTCGTCCTCGAGCTTGAAGTGGGGATGCTTTGTCTTGAAGTCTTCCAGATGCTCCCAAGATACATCAGCCTCAGAATGACCTGCCCACTTCACAAGCAACTCCCAAACTCCTCGATTAAGTCGCGCCCATTGCACCTTTTCAGGTGTAGGTACAACTCTTCCATGGAGAAGTGGCGGCAGAGGCGCCACCAAGTGTTGGAGCAGGACCTTCAAACTTCTTCAATAAGGACACATGGAAGACTTCATGTATCCTAGCTTGAGGAGGCAGCTGAAGCTTGTAAGATACAACACCAATGCGTTATAGTATCTGATATGGTCCAAAATATTTCGGACCAATCTTAGATGGAGGCGCCACTATTACTCCCACAGCTGTCCTCTAATGAAGCCGCAGCCAAACCCAATCACCAATCTGAAATTCCACCTCGCGGCGAGATTTATCTTCATAGCTCTTCATGGTGACTTGGGCCTGCACAAGTCTGTCCTTAATTTCAGCCAAGAATTCATCCATGTCCTTCAGTTATTTATCCACTATTGCTACTCTAGAGACACCCTGTTGATAAGCAATAAAAGCTGGAGGGTCCCTGCCATAGACCACTCTGAAGGGCGAGCATTTGAGGGCCATCTTGTAGGAAGTGTTGTAGCAATACTCAGCCCAAGGAAGCCACTGCAGCCAAGTCTTTGGTCAGTCACCTGCCAAGCAACGAAGGTACATAGTGATGACCTTGTTGATGACCTCAGACTGCCCATCAGACTGTGGATGGAAGGCTGAGCTGAGATGGAGGCGGACACTGGCCAACCGGAACAAGTCCGACCAAAAGAGACTGGTGAAGACGGTGTCACGATCGCTGACGATGGAGCAGGGGAAACCATGTAGACGTACGATGTCATTGAAGAACACCCTTTCCACCGATGCAGCACTGTACGGGTGGCTCAGGTGAATGAAGTAGGCGTACTTTGAAAAGTGATTCACCACCGTCAGGATTACCGACTTCCCACCAACCTTCAGAAAGCCTTCAATGAAGTCCATGGAGATGTCACTCTATACTTCCGAAAGGTACAGGAAGTGGTTGTAGCAGGCCGGCTGGATGAAGATGATCCTTCTTGTTGCACTGGCACGTGGCGCAACCACGGACGTACTCACGCACCCGTCGTAGCAGTGACAGGCTGTAGAAGGAGAGGCGTAGTCGGTGCGCCATCTTCTGGACGCCCTCGTGACCCCCATCATGTGCCTCAGCCCGAAGAGAGGGCCAAAAGAAGGACGTGTCAGGGATGAAGAGCTTCCCTTTTGTAGGATCGAAGAGCACGTGAAAAGCTACCATATGGGCGGTGAATGGTAGATTTAAACTTTTTAGCGGAAGCAACAAAAACCCCTTCAGCGGAAAATTGATTTGTTAAAAATACCGTGTATGCGACTGATCTAAACGTGTTCAACCATGATAAAATTGGTATATATTATAGAGAATCAAGTCACGAAGACCCGACAACAAGAATCACAGAAATCCGTAAAAAAAAACTCAAGTAATGATCGAAAGATCAAACGAGGGTCAATCTGTTCTACTCGAGTAAAAACCAGATCTGCAACACTGAAAAGAAACTCGTGTAGATCATAAACTACAAATTCAATGACCATGAATTTTTCATAGATAATAGATAATCAAGTTGTGAAGACAAACCAAAAAGAATCATATCAATTGGATCTGTAAAACTTAAGTTATGATCAAAACACCGAATCACTATCGTGCTGTACAGAAACTCGACGAGAAAGACTTGACAAAAACAAGTCGGACGAACAAGGCATAAAAGCTCCTATAAATTACGAATTTTATTGATCAAAACATAAGTGGAACAGACCAAAGTCGTCTTGCCACGAGCTCTGGCCTCCCTTGCTTATATAACCAGCCCAGAGGCCAACTCAATCCTAACTAGGACTCTAATCCTACTCAGTTTCTAAATCGAAACTTTCTATAACTGCTCAAGACTCTTCTATAGGCAGATAGAAGTAATCTTAAGACTTCCAAACACCTTAGGAATGTATACCACATTCCTAAAATAACTCAACTTCATGTCACACACGAAATCCTATCATAACCAACTCAAATCTTTCTATATTTGAGTCATAACTGACTCAGCTGCAGCCTGAGTCCATAATCCAGCCGGTTGGACCTTTCCTACCAATTCTTTACGTTCACATCTCTTCATCACGCCTTGGAACCATGTTTCCACGTCCATGCACTCATTGCACACGTGCAAACACCTTCCAACGACATCCACGATATCTTCGTATGCATTGTTCTTGATCCAAACATGCCGCACGTCCTCCCGATCAACTCAACCACAATTCCTCCCAAACTTGGTTGTTGAACCTCATCTTCTCCGTAAGACTAGTTCAATGGATCCTGTCACCAGCCATATCTTGAACTCAAGCAACACCTTAACATGAATAAACAACCAATACTTTCAAGCACAGGTATGCGACTTGACTCACGTTAGTTCCGAAAACCACAACACCTTACGTGAACACCTCACATAAGCATGTTGCAAACCATAGCAAAATGTTAACCACCGTAAACAACCATAACACTTCAAAAACTTAGTAAAAGAATACTAAGCAAACTTTCCATAGATGTAAAGCAAGTTTGAAACATTTGAACGGTAAAAACAGAACCATTGCGATTGAGCTCCGGACCTTGCCAAAGCTAACCGGACCTTGAGCCGGAGCTTACCAAAGCTAGCAGAATCTAGCACCGGAACTTACCAAACCTAGTCGAACCTACCGCCGGAGCTAACCAAACACATGTCGGACCTAGCCATAGCAAGTCGGACCTTACGTTGGATCTTGTTGGAGCTCGGACCTAGAGTCGAACCTTGACAAAAAGAGTGTTTTGGTAGAATTCAAAAATTTTATCGTCATAGCCAATGTATTCAGCACACATAGGTCTCACAATCTCCCCCTTGATGAATGCATTGGCAACACCACTTAAAATCCGAACATTAGCTTATTCACATGAAAAGTTTTAAAAAAATGAAATGAGAAAAAAATTTTGAAACAAAAAATTATTCCCCTTTGTACATCAGAAATAAAATGAGAAGAAAAACAAAAATTCTCCCCCTGAGAAGAATCGTGTCAAAACACTTGTGAATCGTGCAACGTGTGATTAATTTCTCCCCCTTTAACAATGTATTCAGTAAGGTTCAAAAGAAAATTTTAATTGTTATGAGTATATTTATAACATATACATATAAAACAAAGCTCATCCAAGTCATACTATCAAGTAACTTACACTATCACATCAATGAGATACATAAAATAGTGTAAGTCATGCTAGAGATCAAGTGTAATTTTCAATTTAAGCAAGTCATGATCTCACAAACTTAACTATGTCAAGATCTAAAAGAATGACACTTGTTGCTGCATTTTAATTATTTTTCAAAGCACAAATTCAGATTATATGACATTTGCAAGAGAATAAATGCTGCATCAGCCTTATTCTAACCAAACGAGCCAAGCCTATGTCATTTGACAATCAGAAGCTTAAGGACATGGTTTTAGTCATACACAACTTCTTCCAAGTTCATATTTAAGTGCAATGATAAGTCATCTTAAAAGAAGAAGTGCGATGCATGCATATTCTCTTGATCTTTAATTTTCTCAATTTTTTATTTGAACATAAAAGCTCAACATGTGAATAGTTGATTGATTATTTTTTATTATTATTAAAAACACTTGTGAGCATGCAACAAGTTTAAAACAACAAGAAAGTTCGATCATGACCAGATTTAGTGTCAACAATTATTCTAATTACTAGTAATGGCAAAAACTACAAAATGTATAACATGAGTAATGTAGTAAGAACTTTCAGCATATAAAAAGAATCACAAAGTCATATATGTATGAAATATTATACTCATATTATTTTAAATTCAGATTCACACATAGGCTTCCCAAGTTTCAAAACTCCCCCTCAATTTAAGCCATGAGGATACATAACCCCTATTTCACTACGAATGAACAAAAACGAGTGAAATCCAAAGGTTTTGTAAAAATGTCAGCCAATTGTTGTTCGTTATCTACATGGTGAAGCACAATGTTTCCTTTTTCAACATTATCACGGAGAAAGTGATACCTAATATCAATGTGCTTTGTTCTTGAATGTTGCACAATGTTTTTAGCAATGCAATGGCACTAGTGTTATCATAAAATAGTGGAACACTATCTAGATCAACCCAATAGTCCTCAAGTGTTTGAATAATCCAAAGAATTTATGAGCAAGCGCTAGCAGCAGCTATATATTCAGATTTGGCTGTGGATTGTGCAACTGAATTTTATTTTCTAGAGAACCAAGCAACAAGTGAATTACCAAGAAAATGACAAGCACCCGAAATACTTTTCCTATCAATTCTATAACCCCAAAATCAGCATCCGAAAAAGGTTTCAAAGTAACGGTTGAGGAAGAAGGAAGAAAAATCCCAAATTCTTGAGTTCCATGTAAGTACCTGAGAATTCTTTTGATGGCTTGACGATGTGAAGCACGTAGGTAAGCTTGAAATCGTGCACAAAGACATACGCTGAATTGTATGTCCGGTCTTGATGCCGTGAGGTACAAAAGATCCAATCATACTTCTATATTCTTTTTGATCCACGGGTTCACCATCTTCATCAAGTTCAAGTGTCGTTGTTGTACCCATTGGTGTCCGAAGAGACTTTCTTTTGTCCATGTTGAAGCTCTTAAGAAGGTCTCTTGTATACTTTGTTTGATGCACAAAAGTACCCTCCTTGGTTTGCTTAATTTGCTGCCCTAAAAAGTATGTGAGTTTTCTCATCATACTCATCTCAAATTTTAAACTCATCATAGCTGAAAACTTGGACACAAGATCATTAGAAGCACAACCAAATATAATATCATCCACATACACTTGAACGAATAATGAGTCATTGCCATGTTTAAGCACAAAAAGAGTTTTATCAACCTTGCCCATGGTAAAACTCTTTTCAAGTAAGAATGTCATTGAACTATCATACCATGCTCTAGGGGCTTGTTTAAGACCATACAAGGCTTTGAACAGTTCATAAATATGATTATAAAAATTTGGATTTTCAAAACCCGGTGGTTGCTTGACATAAACCTCCTCATCTATGTAGCCATTAAGAAGAGCACTTTTAACATCTATTTGATATAACTTGAAACCTTTAGATGCAGCAAATGCTAACAAAATTCTTATGGCTTCTAATGTAGCGACAGGAGCAAAAGTTTCATCAAAATATAGTCTTTCAACTTGTGTGAAACCTTGAGCAACCAACCTAGCTTTATTCCTAACCACAACCCCATCCTCACTTTGTTTATTTTTAAACACCCATTTAGTTCCGTTTAGAGTGTGACCTTGAGGTGGAGGTACAAGTTTCCAAACATTATTTCTTTCAAAATTTTCTAACTCTTCTTCAATGGCAATAATCCAAGATTCATTAGTGAGTGTGTGTGATATATCTTTGGGTTCAAAAGAAGCAACAAATACAGAATGAGCATGAGATTTTGGATCACAAAACCTAGACCGTGTGACTCGTTCGTGCAAGCTTCCAATCATTTGTTATGGAGGATGACTTTTGAGGACCCGTAGGGGAGTAGACAATTCACAAGATTCTTCTTCTTCATGTTCATCACAAATTGAATAACTTGTGACTTGAGAACGATCTGGACCACTAATGTTGGTCGTCGGTGCTGGATGTGAATCAAAATCAGGAGCTGGAATAATGTCATTAGCTCCTGAATTTTTGGGCAGCAGCATCACTTCTTCATCTTCTTCGATGAAAATACTCTCCCCCTGCGGATATGGGTCCGGTCCTGCAATATTAGAGCTAGTACCTGGGCTAGCTTCATCAAAATAAACCACACAAGTCTCCACAATTTTGTTAGTGTCATGTAAAAGCACACGGTAGCCTCTAGTATGAGATGGGTAACTAAGAAAACATGCCATCAACGGATCTAGGTTAAAATTTATCAAGATTACCATGTTTCTTAACAAAGCATTTGGAACCAAAGACCCGAAAGTGTGTGACACTAGACCTATGTCCAAACCAAAGTTCATATGGTGTTTTACCTAGCTTAGCACGCAAGAAAACACGATTTGAGACATAACAATATATTGCAATTGCATCAGCCCAAAATTTTCTAGGGGTTTGATATTCATCAAGCATAGTCCTAGCCATCTCAACTAAGGTTCTGTTCTTTCTCTCTACAACACCATTTTGTTGAGGTACATATGGTGAAGAAAATTGATGATCTATTCCATTTCCAGCATAAAAGTGATCAAACGATTGATTTTTAAATTTGGTTCCGTTATCACTTCTAATTGCTTTTAAAGATCCTGGGTGATCAATTGATAATCTAAGAAATAAGATTCTAAAGTGACTAAAAGTTTCATTCTAAGATGCCATAAAAGAAACTCAAGAGTATCTAGAATAGTCATCAACAATCACAAGAACATGCCATTTAGCTTCAAAGGATTGAACACGTGAAGGTCCTATGGTGTCAAGGTGCAAAAGTTGACCCGTTTCAGTTGTCATGGTCATTGTGAGAGGAGCATATAAACCTGCAACCATCTTAGTATGTCTACAAGAAGAGCACATAATTTCTTTGTCCACTTTAAGCTTAGGCAGCCCGCGTATGCTATCAAGAGCACTAACACGTGTGAGATGATCAAAGCCTACGTGACCAAGTCTACGATTCCAAAAAATATAAGTCTTTTGAATCATTAGCAACTAGACATCTATGCTTAGAGTATGACATATCAAAATCAGCTTTAAAAACTCTTCCAAACCGAGACATATTAAAAATGAGCTCACTATTTGAATCTACAACCTTGCAACAATTTTTAGTGAAAATAATTTTTAGATTTTCATCTAACAATTGTGAAACAGAAAGTAGGTTGTATTTCAAATTTTTAACAAGTGCCATATATTTTAAAGTGTAGTGATTATTTACTCTAGGCGAACCGTTAGCAATTATAGGAGTTGAATAATTATCGGCAAAAGCAACATTTTCTACATGTGATACAAAAGAGAGGGAGGAGAACCATTCTTTGTTACCGGTCATGTGGCGTGAGCATCCTGAATCCACAATCCAAATGTTCTCCTTCCTCAAGCGTGTAATCTACATAGAAGTACATTACGTCGATGACTCAATACTGGGGTTAGTCAAAAGACATTTAGGAATCCAGTAATGAGTCACACAACGTCCAACAGAAGTAACACACAAAGGCTGAGATAAAACAACAGGTTTATGAGCCAAAGTTTGAGGATTTTTGTACCCAACTACTGACCTACGAGGTGTTACATGAGTAGCACTAAAAACAGTAGGTCCGGAAGCAAACTTTGCATGTTTTTGACTCATTACAGTAGGTTGCATATTCCTAACATTCGGTTCAGCACACGCAACAGGTTTTGCACAGTTGTTATGTGATCTAGCAATCATTCTTTCCTTTTTCTGTTGCTTAGCTAGTCTATAACAAATATCTATGATATGACCATCTCTACCACAGTAGGTACAATGAAATTTAACTTTATGTTCATGTCTAGATGAGCAGGCAATACATTTATTTGAAACCGAATGAGATAACATTCCTGCAGATTTAAAAACCACTTCTTTTTGTTTAGAAACTATTTTAATCAAACCACTTTCTAATGACTTTACAATTTTAGGTGGATGTGCTTTAGCATGAGCATGGGAATCAAAACCTAAACAAGTTTTATCATTGCAAGATTTAGAAGAATCCAACAACAAGTTCAAATTCTTATTCCCATTATAAAACCGCTCTAGTGTCCTATTCATGTCATCAAGTTTCTTAGACAAGTCTAGTCAGTTTTGACATGAAGGTTTCCTTTAGTTTGCAATTGGAACAATACTGTCGGTACTCTCAATACCGGGTACCCCAGCGCACAGGAGAAAACCGCCTAAGGACCTCACCCCCTCCTCAGGGGTGAGCTCAGAAGGCGCCACGTGTCCAGCAGGGCCGAGCCTCCCCTCTCCTTAGAGGCGAGCTCCGGGCCTGCCACGTGTCCAGCAGAGCCGGACCTCGCCCCCACCGCAGGGGTGAGCTCCGAAGGCGCTACGTGTCCAGCAGGGCCGGTCCTCCACTCTCCTCAAAGGTGAGCTCCGGGCCTGCCATGTGGCCGGCATAGCCGGACCTCACCCCCTCCGCAGGGGTGAGCTCCGAAGGCGCCGCGTGCCCAGCGAGGCCGGGCCTCCCCTCTCCTCAGAGGTGAGCTCCGGGCCTGCCACGTGGCCAGTAGAGCCGGACCTCGCCCCCTCCGCAGGGGTGAGCTCTGAAGGCGCTATGTGTCCAGCGGGGTCGGGCCTCCCGTCTCCTCAGAGGTGAGCTCCGGGCCTGCCACGTGGCCAGCAGAGTCGGACCTCGCCCCCTCCGTAGGGGTGAGCTCCAAAGGCGCCACGTGTCCAGCGGGGCCGAGCCTCCCCTCTCCTCAGAGGCGAGCCTCGGGCCTGCCACGTGGCGAGCATAGCCGGATCTCGCTCCCTCCGCAGGGGTGAGCTCCGAAGGCGCCACGTGTCCAGCGGGGCCGGGCCTCCCCTCTCCTCAAAGACGAGCCCCGGGCCTGCCACATGGCCAGGAGAGCCGGACCTCGCCCCCTCCGCAGGGGTGAGCTCCGAAGGCACCACGTGTGCAGCAGGATCGGGCCTCCCCTCTCCTCAGAGGCGAGCCCCGGGCCTGCCACATGGTCAGCAGAGTCGGACCTCACCCCCACCGCAGGGGTGAGCTCCGAAGGCGTCGCGTGTCCAGCAGGGCCAGGCCTCCCCTCTCCTCTGAGGTGAGCTCCGGGCCTGCCACGTGGCCGGCAGAGCCGGACCTCACCCCCTCCGCAGGGGTGAGCTCCGAAGGCGTCGCGTGCCCAGCGGGGCCGGGCCTCCCCTCTCCTCAGAGGTGAGCTCCGGGCCTGTCACGTGGCCAGCAGAGCCGGACCTCGCCCCCTCCGTAGGGGTGAGCTCCGAAGGCGCCACGTATCCAGCGGGGCCGGGTCACCACTCTCCTCAGAGGCGAGCCCCGGGCCTGCCACGTGGCCAGCAGTGCCTTGCTGCCCACCCCGGCTCGGTAGGCAGCAGGAGTAAAGGCACGCCATGCCTTGTCCGATCAAGACATTCAAGACCCGCGCCTTCCCAAGAGGTGGAGAACCGGTGCGCGCCACTGTCAGGTAGCACTGTGACCAGTTGCGTCACAGTTAAGACAGACATGCCATGTCAGAAGCTGTTGACCAATAGATACAACGACAAGGCATCCCTTGCCGTCCCTGCCATCATCAACCACTATGCCTAGCTTGCGGCATGGGCAGGACGGCAGAACGACGGCTACGAAGCTATTGCCAGAAGACAACTGCAAGATATGGTAGATGGCAGGAAATCTCCCCAGGGCCACTTGTCGGGCCCCGAGGCCCACCTTGTGCCCGAGCCTTGAAGTATAAAAGACTCGGGTTGGCAACGTTGCAAGGGGTTCGCAAGTTCGCAACCTAGCCAACTCATCCTCATACGCGAGCAAGCAATACACCGAGCAACACAGCTCCCGTGGACTAGGGTATTACGCTCCGGCGGCCTGAACCACGTAAAAATCCTGGTGTCAATCCTCTCACAACCAACGCGACCTTCTGAGAGAACTAGCCCCTCTGAAAAAGAACCTCCGCGGGCTGCCCCTGAAGCAGGCCCGGGGGAAGTGTCGACGGCACACTTCGACATTTGGTGCGCCAGGAAGGGGGCTTTTTTCTCTCAAGACAGGTCTGCGCCAACAAAGATGACCAAGCTCCCTTCACCGGCTGGCTCTTCGCGCCCTCATTCCGGGCGAACGATGACCAGTGAGGGCCATGTCTCGACACGCTCAGGGAGGAGTGTGTCGGGACAGGTTGGGATCCCGCCTCGGACTCCAACAACGCGGACTCCTACAACCTCAAGATCTGCTGCGGCGCAGAGTGCTACTCAAGCAAGTGCACTAGATGTCGCACGAGCGCTCCTGCACAATCCGCCTGCTGTGGACGCTCCCCAGGGAGCTGCCCAGCAGTGGATCCGCAACGTCAACCACCTCGTCGCTGCTGCCGTCAACCCTCCACTACGACGGAGACGGCACCCCGGTCAACCAAATGTGTTGCTGTCGCGCACACCAACGGTTTACATGCAGACGGCAGACTCCCGCTCTACCAGGCTCTCAATGGTAGACCTGAGGGTAGAGCTCGAGCGAAGCCGCTTGGGGGAAGATGGTCGCGTGACCATCGAGCGACAGCGGGAATGGCGTCGCAACCACGAGGCCGACTACAGCATGTCGACTGCCTCGACTCAGCCTGGGCCTCAGACGTTCACCATGCGACCTCTGTCCCGTGCGTACGCCACGCAGCATATTCAGCAGCCATATGCCTTGCAGTCGGCGCCCCCGGTATATAGTGCACCATTGCCCATGTCGGGGTACACCGTGCTAGTAGCAGACCAATGGTTCGCGGCACCAGGATCTACAGCAGCAGGGACAGGGTGTGCGGCTCTGGCACCACACCTCCGTTTCGCAGTGTGGCCGCACAAGTTCTGGCCACACCTGCCGGAGAAGTATGACGGAAGCGTCAACCCTGCACAGTTCCTGCAGATCTATTCTACTGCCATCCTCGCGGCAGGAGGGCATGTGGCCATCATGGTCAACTACTTCCCCGTCGCCTTGACCAGCCCGGCACGGTCATGGCTCATGAACCTGCCCCAGGGTTCCATAACTTCCTGGGGGGAGCTATGCCGACAGTTCACAGCGAATTTTGGCAGCTCCTACACGCGTCCCAGCATGGAGGTGTACCTCCATGCCGTGCGACAGCAACCTGAGAATCACTGCGCTCCTTCATCCAGCGATTCTCCCAGCTACGGAACACCATCCCCCACATCGAGAATGCATCTGTGGTGGTTGCATTTCGACAAGGGGGTTAGGGACAAGAAGATGCTCGAGAAGTTGGCCACCACGGAGGTGCGAGACGTCTCGGAGCTCTTCAGTCTGGCAGACAAATGCGCCAGAGCAGCAGAAGGGCGTAACTGGCACTCACAGCCAGCCTCCAAAGCAGGAGGGCAGCCTGGAGCTAGTGCTGCGCACCAAGGGAGCAGCAAGAAAGAACAATAATAAAGGTGGTGGAAAGTCAAGCCGCCGGCTGGAGCTCCCGTTGCTGCAGCTGCAGCACCCAACGGAGCTCGGGGGCCGCGCCCCGACAAGAGACTACGGCAGTCACCCGACGGTGGTGACCGTAGTGAGCCGTGCCCGGTACACAACACCAGGGGCCACACTGCTGGTGAGTGCCGGGAGATCAAGAAGCTCGCGGAGCGCTTCCGCGAGGGAAAGCAACCGTGCACAGATGGTGCTCCCTTCCGCCAGAGGGAGGGAAAGCAGAAGGTCGACCCCCGAGATAATGGCGACCAAGAAATGGAGTACCAGGAGCCTCATCGCACCGTGAAGGCGGTCCACAACCATGGGGACTCCAGCTCCGGTGAAGACGAGCACTGGAAGGCGCTCCATGTCATCTATGGAGGGTCCTCGTACCCCTCGTCCCGGAACGCAGTCAAGACCCTGCGCCGAGCAGTGGCGTCGGTGGCTCCTACCCCAAGTGCAGCGCCACACCTCAAGTGGGTAGAGACCCCCATCAGCTTTGACGCCTCCGACTGCCCCAAGAACATGGCTGGGGCTGGACAACTACCTCTCTTGGTAGCCCCAACCATAGCCAATGTGAAGATGTACCACGTACTGTTGGATGGCGGGGCCGGCCTCAACCTCATCAGCTGTGCAGCTTTCCAGAAGTTGTAGACTCCGATGGCCAAGCTCACCCCGTCGAGCCCGTTCTCAGGGGTAGGGCCGGAACAGGTTGTCCCATATGGGAACATAAGTCTCCCAGTGACCTTGGAGCTCCGGACAACTACCAGACAGAATATGTTCTGTTCGACATCGTGGAGGTCGACCTCCCCTTCAACGCCATCATCGACAGACCAGCCTTGTACCAGTTTATGGCGGTAGCCCACTACGGCTACCTGGTCCTGAAGATGTCTACACCCACGGTGTCCTCAGGATCCGTGGAGACCGCACCGCCGCAGTGTCAGCCTTGGAGAAGCTCCAAGCACTTGCGGCAGCCCGAGCACCAGCCCCTGGCAGTGCAGAACTGGGTCGGGTCCACCCGAGTGCACGCCATCATGCCTCGATCTCTGCACCCCGAGTGCAACCCTCCGACGAAGGCGACGTCCCCCTGAAGGTCGTCCAAGTCACCTCCGAGGCTGCCCAGACCACCCGCATAGCCAGGGGCCTAGACAGCAAGTAGGAATGCGCGCTCATCACCTTCCTCCGGGACAACGTCAACGTGTTTGCATGGAAACCGTCACAGATGCCTGGGATCCCTAGGGAGGTTATTGAGCACCATCTGAAGATCTACCCCGACGCTCGGCCGATCCAGCAGAAGCCCCGGAAGCAGTCCATCGAGCGGCAAAACTTCATCCGTGAAGAGATAAAGAAGTTGAACGTGGTTGGTAAATCCTGTTGTCGTCCCGAAGGCCGGCAGGAAGCTCCAGATGTGCATCGACTACACCAGTCTTAATAAGGCATGCCCTAAGGATCCATTCCCTATCCCTAGAATAGATCAAATTGTAGACTCTACATCAGGTTGTGATTTATTATGCTTCCTAGACGCCTACTCAGGCTTCCGCCAAATACCAATGTCTAGAGAAGATGAGGAACACACTGCTTTCATAATAGTAGATGGCATGTATTGTTATGTCTCCATGCCTTATGGATTGAAAATGCTCTTCCTACCTTTGTACGTGCTATGCATAAAACGTTTGGAGAGCTAATCCGAGACTTAGTAGAGGTGTATGTCGATCACATCGTTGTCAAAGTCAGAAAGAGCACATCCTTGTTAGATAACCTAGATCTAGTCTTTGACAAATTGCGCTCCACGCGCACCAAGCTAAACCCGAACAAATGTGTGTTCAGTGTCTCCTCTAGAAAGCTCCTTGGATTCCTGGTCTCACATCGAGGGATCGAGGCCAACCCAGAGAAGATCAAGGCCATCGAACTGATGCGGCCCCGGCTCGCATCAAGGACATCCAGAAGCTCACGGGATGTCTAGCTGCGCTGAGTCGGTTTATACCTAGGCTAGCTGAGCGGGCTCTTCCCTTCTTCAAGCTCCTGCGCAAAGCCGGTCCATTTGTTTGGACCGAAGAAGCAGAAGAAGCATTCCAGGGGTTGAAGCAACGCCTATCGACACTGCCCATCATGGTTGCCCCTGAGCCCGGTGAGCATCTACTGCTCTACATCGCGGTGATGACAGAAGTGGTGAGCATGGTCCTAGTCGCAGAGCGGCCGGACCCCTCGCCACTACAACCTGCTCCTGCTGTAGAAGTCAAGCACCAAGGCTGTCCGGAACCCATGGGGGCCCCGACAGCCAGTAGATCTCTGAGGCCAAGCCCCCAGAGACCACATTCAACCTCCCAGAGGTCCAAGACGGTCGAGAAGTCCTCGGGTCCCAGTCCCCGGAGGTTGCCCCGGACCTAGAGGACAGGAGGTCCCAGGGTCCGGTGCCAATGGAGGAAGACGTCATGAATCCTCCAGGGAGGGTCCGGACCGTCCAAAGGCCCGTCTACTACATCTGTGAAGTACTCCACGACGCCAAGACTAGGTACCTGGAGGTACATAAACTGTTGTATGCAGTGCTCGTGGCGTCCAGGAAGCTCCGACACTACTTCCAAGCCCACAAGATCTCGGTGGTCACCTCCTATCCGCTGAGGACCATCCTCCACAGCCCTAACTCAACTGGAAACATCGCCAATTGGGCAGCGGAGCTGGCGGAGTTCGAGCTGGACTTCCTACCACGTCATGCAGTCAAGAGCCAAACACTGACTGACTTCATGGCCGAGTGGACGCCATCACCAAGTAACCCAGGGGGCCCTGAAGGTGGAGAACCGGAGCCCCGAGCACGGTCTTCACCGAGCCTCACTGTATGCTCTACTTCGACGGCTCCTCGCGGAAGTAGGGGGCCGGAGCTGGCGTACTGCTCCTCACGCCGATGGGGGAGCAGTTCAAGTACATGGTGTGCCTCAACTTCAAGGCAACCAACAACATGGCCGAGTATGAAGCTCTCATCTTCGGCCTAAAGACGGTGCTGTCTCTCGGTGTTCGCCAATTGTTGGTCAAGGGCGACTCCCAGATAATCATCAAGCAAGTCAAGGGTGAATGCTCCTGCAATGACCCACAATTAGCTGCCTATCTGCTCTACCTGCAGATGCTGGAGAAGGACTTTGAAGCCTTGGACCTGTGCCATGTACAACGCGCCGACAACACCGTGGCCGACGACCTGTCAACGAAGGCCTCCACCGGAGCCCCGGTGCCCGAAGGAGCCTTTGAAAGGACGTTGCTGCGACCCACAACCCGGCCTGCCGAACCGGGCGAAGGGGGCGAGACCAGCACCACAAAGCTGGCGGTCCTGCAGCCATGGTGCCCACCAAGGATCGTATGCGCCACTGGAGACTCCGTGCTACCCAGCGCCCAAGATCTAGAAGCTCAAGCAAGCCCCGATGCATGGATCACGGAGGTACGGGACTACATGAAAGACAGCATCCTTCCTAATGAACATGCATCCGCTGAACAGATTGTGCGGATGGCTAAGAGATACGTGCTAGTAGAAGGGGATCTCTACCGGCGTGGCGCCAACGGCATCCTATTGCAGTGCATAACCCAGGAGGAAGGCTTCGACCTGCTCGCAGAAATCCACGGAGGCGAGTGCGGGAACCACGCATCTGCCCGCACGCTGGTTGGTAAAGCCTTCCGGCATGGCTTCTACTGGTGACAGCCCTCCTGGACGCCATCAAGCTGGTTAAGAGATGCAAGGCATGCTAGTTTCATGCCAAGCTGATCCACACACCGGCGCAGACGCTGCATGAATGTAGCCTAGAGGGGGTGAATAGGCTTTTCGATGCTTTGTTGATCCCTGAAACACTTGGTAGGTTTATCAAATACAGGGAAATTGGACTTGTCCGGTAGAGTGCGGACTAGTCCGTTTTCTACACAGAGAAAAATCGGACTAGTCCGGTACTGTGCGGACTAGTCCGGTATGCGTGGACTAGAGAGATCAAAGTTGATCAATATTTTTACTTCTAATACTTTACGCAGCGGAAATTAACTTGATACTTAGGTATATTGCAAAAGTGAGACAATGTATGACAGAGATCAACTTTGGTTTCAATGCTTCAATGTAAATTTCACAAGATTAATTAAACACTAGAATATGATGAACAATAAGTGAACAAGAGTAGGAGAGGAGACAAGTGTTTATTTCGAGGTTCGATTCCACGAAGGAAATCTACGTCCCCGTTGAGGAGTCCACTAAGGATTGGGTCTTCACCAACCCTACCCTTGTCGAATCGCCACGGAGGCCGATGCTCTTCCACTAATTACAAAGGGTCGTTCAAGGGGCCTTCTCACAAGTTGAGGGCTCCCTAAGAATTACAATGAATGAACACAACCAAACACACTCAAAAGATGAACAATTAACGAACAAGAGTGTGCGAGAGATCAAACCCAAGAGCTCAAGGTGTGTAGAACAAGTCTCTACTTTGATCAATTGCTAATCCCCAAAGAATTGATCCTTTTTGAGTTAGAATGTGTGGACAAATGTGAATTTGGGCTCTTGGGAGGTGTGACGGTGCAAGGGGTCGACGTCGTGTGTTGGTATGGTCGTACACCTCTTTTTATAGTAGGTTTTCCAATGGTTACGTTAGGGTTTGCAATGTCCGGACTAGTCCGTGGTTGACTCTGGACTAGTCCGATGTGCGGTGTGTAGAAAGCCCTAAGTGTTGTGAGATACGGGACTAGTCCGTAATAGTGGGACTAGCCCTTTTTGGTGATTGATGACAACCAATTGAGATCACACAAATATAATAGGAAAAGTGCAGATTTTCATAAAGTGTGCACATATGAGTTTTGAGCAAAATAGTCAATGAAGACATAAGACATATGTGCACTCTTTATGGTGGGGTGCAAAACTACATGTGTGAGCAATAATTTTGATGTGAACATCATAATGAGCATAATCATAAAATCATAGTATGCATCATTAATCAAAATCATAACATAGTCATCATTTCTCATTACATGTCCAAAAGCACAATGATAGCATAATAGCATAAGTCTTACAAAAGCATGATGACAACACATGTCTTACAAAAACTCATTTCTCAAACTAGGACATGAAAGGGAAAAAAAGCCTACGACCTAAGACTCCCCCTCAATCTCTCCCCCTTTGGCATCAAGGCACCAAAAAGAAGGAGAGGAGGGATCTATTTGTCATCGCCGGCTCACTCCTCGATGTCGGTCCTTTCTTCATCTTCATCATCAGGCTGAGGAAGAGGAGGAGAGGAACCACTCGTCGTGCCAAAGTGTGCATGCTCTGATGGAGAAAGGGGAGGAAGCGCTATGAAGTCAGATGCAGAATCCTCTAAGATGACTGAAGATCCAATGGGCTCAATCTCTAGTTTTTGGCATATTTCTTTGACATTGGCCTTCATGTATCTCATTTCTTCTTTTCTTGCCTTGTTCATCTTATGAAGCTTCACCTTAGTTTTGCCGCAAGAACTAAAAATGGCAGCCAAATACTTCATAATTCCACTAGAGGACCCTTTGTGTGGAGAGGCCCTAGTCTTGGATGAAGGCCTTGCATCTTCTTGAGCTCTCTCTGGATGTTCTTCAGGTGATCCAGGTGACGGGGCAGCTGGGAGGGAAGAATGAGGTGGCTTCTGAGGCCTTAGAGCAGTGTGCTCCACATCCTTCACAAATTCAATTCCTGTGACTTTTTCAATCATGAACATCAAGTAAGGTGCATAGCCACAAGAACAGTTTGGTGTGTAGGATATGTTCACCATGTCATTCCAAATGTAATCAAAGATATCAAATCTTCTCCTCCCGCTGATTACTTTCATCAAGGTTCTCAAGTAACCTTGGACACTCCCTTCATCTCCATCCTTTGGAGCAATGGTCTTCCGGAGCACTCTGTTGAGAACAATGAAGAAGGGCTTCATGTTCTTGATTGAGGGAGGATTGAATGGGAGTTGAGTATCATAAAGGAACTCCATCTTGTCCTTCTCCACAACACCGAGATTGTGAATCACAATCACATTACTGCCGGTGTCCTCAAGGTGCAGCAGTCTGGCAAACTCAGTGTAGGAAATTGTGTACTTGGATCCATGTGTCATCCAAGTCACTTTGTCTTCTCCATCATGGGCAAAGTGGCAAGTTGCATAGAACTGGGAAATGATCTTATCATTCCAGTTGTATCTGAAGGAGAGCAAGTCCTTCAGCCTGTGTCTCTCTGCAGCCTCTATTATCTCCTCAAAGGCTTCACAACTCTTCCTTTCAAAGTATGTCCAGTCGATCCATTGACTGCGGACCACTGGAGTCTTCATTTGGTGGTACACCGAACTGTAGTAGTCCGAGTGAAAGTTGCTCCAAAATCTTTTGTCTGCTGCCTTTTTGCCAGAGCTATAGGCATCAACCTTCCTCAAGTTCCATGCCACATCACTCCCCTTGCCATTGAACTTCTGCTCCGAGGGATCCCTATTTCCCTACCTTGGAGCTGTCATCTTGAGGGGACCAATCGGGCCGGAAGCAAGCCCCTTTCCCTTGCCTTTGGTTTGGCGTTGAGTCGCCGAGCTAGAATCAGCAATATTTGCTCTTGAAGCTGGTCTCTTGATTGTAACCTTTCGGCGAACCTTAGGTGGGGTGAGCGAGGGCTCGGCAGCACGATCTTGTCTCCTTTTGGAGCGAGACTCCGGAATATGCAACATCACATCTTGATCTTGATCCATCTCGGCCTCAAAGTCGGAGAGACTGTCATTTGATCCCGACATGATTTCTAACAAGGAAGGTATAAAGGGTATGAATAATCAAGGATGACAAGGGATTGCATTGAATTGACATAAGCTAGGATTCCCTAACAAAATCCCTGAATCAGGGCATACCGGGCTAGTCTTGTGTTTAGGATCGGACTAGTCTGGAGTACTAGACTTGTCCGCCCTAGGAACGGACTAGTCCGTTATGAGGCTACTCAAGCCCTAATTATTCAAATTTGAGGTAATTCAATTCAAATATGATCTAGGGTACATGGAATACATCAATAGAGCATGCATTGACTAGAGGAGTTAAGCTAATTGAGCAAAAGCAAGGAAAATCGAAGGTTCTAGGGTTTGGAGTGAAGTTTACCAAATCCTTCAATTCGAGGCGTTGAAGGAGTTCTTGATCCGGACTAGTCCGGGGTTTTTGATCCCTTTGCAGTGGGGATCGATTCGCACGGAAATTTGGGTGGTTTTGATGGAGAACATGCAAATCCGCCTTGGGAGCACTTGAGTGAGGAGAGAGAGAGTGGGGAGGGTTGTGAAGATGAAGAAGATTAGGTTTGAGTCGGCCTTAGGGTTATGGAGTCAAAATATCGGACTAGTCCGGACCATATCGGACTAGTCCGTTTTCTGGTCAGGGAGAAAATTGGACTAGTCCGTGGTTGTCCGGACTAATGGACCTAGTGCAGACTAGTCTTCAAGTGCGGACTAGTCCGGGGTGACCACGGACTAGTCCGTGGTCCCTTGTACAGAAGTGTACAAAACACACACACACACACACACACACACACACACACACACATATATATATATATAGGTATTCAAAGGTTCCTATTAAGGAATAAGGGACAAAGGCACTGTCGGTACCCTCGATAAGGGGTACCCCCGCGCACAGGGGAAAATGCTTAAGGACCTCGCCCTTCTCCGCAGGGAGAGCTCTGAAGGCGCCACGTGCTCAGCGGGGCCGGACCTCCCTCTCCTCAGAGGAGAGCTCCGGACCCGCCACATGGCCAACTGAGCCGGACCTCCCCCCTCCGTGGGGAGAGCTCTGAAGGCTCCACGTGTCCCGCGGGGCTGGACCTCCCTCTCCTCAGAAGAGAGCTCCGGGCCCGCCATGTGGCCAGCAGAAGCCGGACCTCCCCCCTCCGCGGGGAGAGCTCCGAGGGCTCCACGTGTCTCGCGGGGCCGGACCTCTCTCTCCTCAGAGGAGAGCACCGAGCCCGCCACGTGGCCAGCAGAGCAACGCTGCCTGCCCCCGCGCGGTAGGCAGCAGGCGTAAAGACGCGCCATACCTTGCCTGTACAAGGTATTCAAGGCCCGCGCCTTCCCAAGGCGCGGAGACGCGAAGCACGCCTCTGTCAGGTGCCGTTGCGCCCAGTCGCATCACAGGCTGGCGCGCCGTGTTAGAGCCTGCCCGCCAATAAACACAGCGACAAGACATCCCCTGCCGCCCCTGCCATCATCAACCACTACGACTAGCATGCAGCATGGGTAGGGCGTTAGAACGAAGACTCGGAAGCCTTCGCCAGAGACAAATATCGGCATAACTGCAGATACGGTAGATGGAAGGCAATCTCCCCGGGACTACCTGTTGGGTCCCAGGCCCACCTTGTAAGCCGCTCGAGCCTTGGACTATAAAAGGCTCGGGTAGGCAACATTAACAAGGGTTCGAACTCTGTTGACTCGCACTCTAGCCATCTCACACCCTCAAGCTCAAGACTCCGGTTCTGAGCAGCAAGCAATACAGCGAGCACCTCTGCTCACCGTGGACGTAGGCGTTTATGCTCCGGCGGCCTGAACCACGTAAAAATCCCCGTGTCAAACTTCTCCCTCAATCGTCGCCAACGCTGAAGCTCTCCGTGAGTGACTAGCCCCTCCGAAAAAGAACCTCCGTGGGCTGCCCAGAGCAGGTCCGGGGGAAGTGTCGCTACACACTTCAAAATTTGGCGCACCAGGTAGGGGGCTTTGCCCTTGCGCGACGAGCTTCTTCCGGCGAAGATGACGAAGCTTCCTTCAGCGGCAAGCTCTCCTCCCCCGCGTTCATGACGGACAGTGACTAGCGGGGACTACGTCTCGACACACTCTGGACGGAGTGTATCGGCGCAAGCTGGAAGCCAGCAGCCGACTCCGGCAGCGCCGACACCGGCAACGCAGGCTCCAGCGAGCGTGAGATCCTTTGCAGCGTTGAGCGTCCCCCATGGGGGCGCGCTAGCTGCAGCAAGAGTGCTACTGCGCAATCCACCTGCTGGGGATGCGCCTCAATCAGCAACCTAGCAGTGGATTCGCGAGGTAGACCGTCTCGTCGTCACCGCCGCAAACCCTCGGCTTCGGCGGGGACGACGCCCCGGCCAACCAGCTTTGTCGCTAACGCGCACGCCAACGGTTGACGGGCAGACGGTAGATTCCCGCTCCACCAGGCTCCCATCGACAGACCTGAGGATGGAGTTGGAACGATGCCACTTGGGCAAAGATGCCCGAGTGTTCATCGAGCGACGACGAGAAAGACGTCGCAACCAGGAGGTTGGCGACAGCATGTCGACTGCCTCAACCCTGCCTGAGGCGCAGACGTTTGCCATGCGATCTCTGCCCCAGGCATACGCCACGCAGCATATGCCCCGGCCATATGCCCTGCAAACGGCGCCCCCGGTCTATGGTGCAGCCTTGCCCATACCGGGATACACAGTGCCAGCAGCGAACCAAGCGTTCGCGGCACACACGCCTGCAGCAACAGGAGCAGGATGTGCGGCCCTGACGCCACACCTTCGCTTCGCGAGGTGGCCGCTCAAGTTTCGGTCGCACCTGCCCGAGAAGTACGACGGCAGTGTCAACCCAGCGGAGTTCCTCCAGATCTACTCCACCGCCGTCCTTGCTGCAGGAGGGGACGAGACCGTCATGGCCAACTACTTCCCCGTCGCCTTGACCGGCCCAGCCCGGTCTCGGCTCATGAACCTCCCCCAGGGTTCCATAACCTCTTGGGGAGAGCTCTGCCGGCAGTTTACTGCTAACTTCGGCAGATCCTACACCCGGCCTGGCACGGAGCTCGACCTCCACGCCGTCCAGCAACAACCTAGAGAGACGTTGCGCTCCTTCATCCAGTGGTTCTCCCAGGTACGGAACACCATCCCGCATATCCAAAATGCTTCTGTGGTGGTGGCATTCCGGCACGGTGTCTGGGACAAGAAGATGCTTGAGAAGCTCGCGACCAGAGAGGTTCGCGATGTCTGAGAGCTCTTCAACCTGGCGGACAAGTGCGCCAGAGCAGCAGAAGGGCGGAACTGGCTCTCTCTGCCAGCCTCCGAATCAGGAGGACAGCCCGGATCTGGCGCTGCTTCCTATGGAAGCGGCAAGAAGATCAATAACCGGGGCGGCGGCAAGATGAAGCCACCGGTCGCGGCTCCCGTTGCTGCAGCAGCAGCACCCAATGGAGCTCGGGGGCCACGCCCTGACAAAAGGCAGCGACAATCACCAGCTCCAGATGGTGACCAAGGCGAGCTATGCCCTGTGCACGGCACCAGTTACCATACTGCTGCCGAGTGCCGGGAGAATCAAAAGCTCGCGGAGCGCTTCCGCAAAGGGAAGCAGCTACGAACTGATGCCCCATCCTTCCGTCAATGGGAGGGCAAGCAGAAGGTCGACGCCCCAGACAACGCCGACCATCAAGTGGAGTTCCGGGAGCCTCAGCGTGCCGTGAAGGCGGTGCGCAACCATGAGGACTCTAGCTCCAGCGATAACGAGCGCCGGAAGATGCTCTACGTCATCTACGGCGGGTCCGCTGACCCCTCGTCCCGAAGCGCGGTTAAAACTCTGCGCCGAGCTATAGTGTCGGTGGCTCCCCTCCCAAGTGTCGCGCCGCACCTCAAGTGGATGGGAACCCCCATCAGCTTCGATGCCACCGACTACCCCAGGAACATGGCTGGGATCGACCAACTACCGCTCTTGGTAGCGCCCACCATCGCCAACGTGAGGATGTACCACGTTCTGGTAGATGGCGGGGCTAGGCTGAACCTCATCAGCCGCGCAGCTTTCCAGAAGCTGCAGATCCCGATGGCCAAGCTCACCCCATCGAGCCCGTTCTCAGGGGTAGGGTCAGGACAAGTCGTTCCCTACGGCAACATCAGCCTTCCGGTGACCTTTGGGGCACCGGACAGCTATCGGACAGAGTACATTCTGTTCGACGTGGCGGGCATGCCCTGTACCGAGTTATGGCAGTAGCCCACTACGGCTACCTCGTCTTGAATATGCCTACACCAACAGGCGTCCTCAGGATTCGTGGAGACCGCACTGCTGCAGTGTCAGCCTTGGAAAAGCTCAAGGCACTTGCGGCAGCTCGAACACCAGCCCCTGGCAGTGCAGAATCGGACCGGCTCCACCCGAGTGCACGGCACCGTGCCTCTACCGCAGCACCCCGTGTGCAACCCCTCGACGAGGGCGACGTCCCCCTGAAGGTCGTCCAAGTCGGCGCCGATGCTGCCCAGACCACCCGGGTAGCCGGGGGCCTGGATAGCAAATAGGAAGGCGCGCTCGTCACCTTCCTCTGACACAACGTCGACGTGTTTGCATGGCAGCCGTCATAGATGCCGGGGATCCCTAGGGAGGTGATCGAGCACCACTTGAAGGTCTTCCCCGACGCCCAGCCAGCCCAATAGAAGCCTCGCAAGAAGTCCATCGAGCGACAAAACTTCATCCGAGAAGAAATCAAGAAGCTGTTGGACGCTGGCTTCATACGGGAAGTCCACCACCCCCGGTGGTTGGCGAACATCGTCGTTGTCCCGAAGGCCGGCGGGAAGCTCCGGATGTGCATCGACTACACCAGTCTCAATAAGGCATGTCCCAAAGATCCATTCCCTCTCTCTAGAATAGATCAAATAGTATACTCGACATCAGGCTGTGATATGCTGTGCTTCCTAGACGCCTACTCGGGTTCTATCAGATCCCTATGTCTAGAGAAGATGAGGAGCACACCTCCTTCATCACAGTAGACGGCCTGTATTGTTATGTCTCTATGCCTTATGGCCTAAAGAATGCTCTTCCCACCTTTGTACGTGCAATGCACAAAACTTTTGGAGAGTTAATAAGAGACTTAGTCGAGGTGTATGTCGATGACATCGTTGTCAAGGTCAGGCAGAGTTCATCCTTGTTAGACAACCTGACCTAAGTTTTTGACAAACTGCGCTCCACGCGCACCAAGCTAAACCCCGACAAGTGTGTGTTCGGCGTATCCTCTGGAAAGCTCTTAGGATTCCTGGTATCACACCGAGGAATTGAGGCCAACCCAGAGAAGATCAAGGCCATCGACCTGATGCGGCCCCCCGCCCGCATCAAGGAAGTCCAGAGACTCACGGGATGCCTAGCCGCGCTGAGTTGGTTTATACTGAGGCTAGCAGAGCGAGCGCTCCCCTTCTTTAAGCTCCTGCGCAAATCCGATCCATCTGTTTGGACCGATGAAGCAGAAGAAGCTTTCCAGGAGTTGAAGCAACTCCTGACGACCCTACCCATCATGGTAGCCCCCGAGCCCGAAGAGCATTTGTTGCTCTACATCGCGGCAACAACCGAAGTGGTGAGCATGGTCCTCGTCGCAGAGCGGCCGGACCTCTCACCACCACAGCCTGCTCCGATAGCAGAAGACAAGCACCAGGAGACTCCGGAGGTCCAAGACGGCCTCTCGGACCTCCAAGACAACCTCCCGGGGGTCCAAGACGGCCTCCTGGACCTCCATGACAACCTCCCGGAGGTCCAACGGGACCTCCCGGAGCTCCCGGAAAACCAGCGGGATCTCTTGGAGGTCCAAGGCGGCCTAGGAGCTTTCGAGTCCCAGCTCCTGGAAGCTTCCTTGGACCCACCTACCTCCGGTTGGCCAGAGCCAATGGATGAAGACATCTCTGGCCCGGGAGGGAGGGTCCAGACCATCCAGAGACATGTCTACTACATCAGCGAAGTCCTCCACGATGCAAAGACAAGGTACTTGGAGGTCCACAAGCTGCTGTATGCAGTGCTCGTGGCATCCAGGAAGCTTCGCCACTACTTTCAAGCCCACCGGATCTCGGTGGCCACCTCCTATCCACTGAAGGCGATCCTTCACAGCCCTCACGCGACCGGCAATGTCGCTAAATGGGCAGCGGAACTGGCGGAGTTCGAGTTGGACTTCCTTCCTCGCCATGTAGTCAAGAGCCAAGCGCTGGCTGACTTCATGGTTGAGTGGACGCCAACGAAGGCTGACCCAGGGGGCCACGAAGACGGTGAACTGAAGCACCAAGCTCCGGTCCTCACCGGGCCTCACTGGACGCTCTTCTTTGACGGCTCCTCGCGAAAGCAGGGGGCCGGTGCCGGAGTACTGCTTCTCATGCCATCGGGGGAGCAGTTTGGGTACATGGTGCGTCTCAATTTCAAGGCAACCAACAACATGGCAGAGTATGAGGCACTCATCTTTGGCCTAAAGACAGCCCTGTCTCTGGGTGCTCGCCAGTTGTTGGCACAGGGCGACTCCCAGCTAGTCATCAAGCAAGTTAAGGGTGAATGCTCCTGCAATGACCCACAGCTAGCTGCTTATCTGCTCCACGTGCAGATGTTGGAGAAAGACTTCCTTGCCTTGGACCTGCGCCATGTACCTCACGCTAGCAATGCCGCAGCTGACGACCTCTCAACGAAGGCCTCCACTGGAGCCCCTGTGCCCGAAGGAGTCTTCGAGAGGACGTTGCTATGGCCCACAGCCCGGCCTGCCGAGCCGGGCAAAGGGAGCTGGACCAGCACCTCGAAGCTAGCGGTCCCGGCGGCCCTGCAGCCATGGACGCCGCCAAGGATCGTAAGCGTCACTGGGGACTCCGTGCAATCCAATGCTCAAGATCTAGAAGCTCAAGTCAGACCCGATGCATGGATCACGGAGATCCGGGACTACTTGAAAGACAACATCCTCCCTGATGAACGTGTATCTGCTGAACGGATCGTGTGCATGGCTAAGAGGTACACGCTGGTAGAAGGGGATCTCTACCGGCGTGGCGCCAACCACGTCCTATTGCGGTGCATAACCCAGGGAGAAGGCTGCGACTTGCTCGCTGAGATCCATGGAGGCGAATGTGGGAGTCACTCTTCCTCACGCACGCTTGTTGGTAAAGCCTTCCGGCATGGCTTCTACTGGCCGACAGCAGTCCAGGATGCCGTCAAGCTAGTCGAGAGCTGCAAGGCGTGCCAGTTCCATGCCAAGCAGATCCATACACAGGCTCAGGCGGTTCAAATGATCCCGCCCCCATGGCCATTCGCCATATGGGGGTTGGACATCCTGGGACCATTCCCTAGAGCCGTCGGGGGATTCCGGTACCTCTACGTTGCCATCGACAAGTTCACCAAGTGGCCGGAAGCCACACCCGTCGTCACCATCAACAAGCAATCCACAATAAAGTTCATCAAGTCGATCGTCTACCGGTTTGGGGTCCCGAACAGAATCATCACTGACAACGGGACCCAGTTCACCAGCGCAGCGTTCCAAGAATACTGCGAAGACCTCGGCATCCAGGTGTGCTATGCCTCCGTTGCTCACCCAAAGAGAAATGGACAAGTTGAGAGGGCCAACGCCGAGATTCTTCGGGGCCTCGAGACTCGCACCTATGCCGGCTTGAAGAAACATAACGCCAAGTCGGTGGATGAGCTTCCGAGCACACTATGGGCTAACCGGACATCCCAGAGCTGGGCCACTGGAGAGACACCCTTCTTCATGGTATACGGGGACGAGGTTGTGCTTCCCCCAGAGATCACCATGGGGTCCCTCCTTGTTCAAGCTTACGACGAAGCCGCGCAGGACAACCTCTGGTGTGAAGACATCGACCTTGTCGACGACGCTCGATTACATGCAGCACCCCGCAATGCACGGTACCGACAAGCGCTCCGGCGTTACCACCAAAGGTCTGTGCGTGTCCGGGAGCTGCAGGAAGGCGACCTAGTATTACGGCGCATACTTTCTCATGAAGGGACCGACAAGCTCTCCCCCAGCTGGGAAGGTCCCTTCCGTGTCACAAAAGTGTGCCGCCTCGGGTGCGTACGCCTTTCCACCGAGGATGGGGATCCACTCCCGAACCCTTGGAACATAGAACACCTCCATAAGTTCTACCCCCTAGAGCAATAGTAGGACAATCTCTTATTTTTGTAATAGATTCCATAGAGTCCAGGAAACAGTGCTCGGAGCAGCTAAGTCTCAGGGGACGGTCCAGGACTACGTTAAGCTTGGCCTGGTTCCGACCCTAAGCGCGTAGAGTCTTGCTTCCCTTCTTAATGGGGCAAGTCGTTGCCTCCATGTTTGGCCTGCCTTCCTCCTATGGAAATTTATATTGAAAGAAACCTGTCCTACTTTGCTCTTACCTTGTGCTCATTTAAATTACGTATTATTTTTTATGACAGCACTTCCTGTTTATGCTCACCATGCACTCAGCTTCCTTTTCCCATTCTCACCTCTAGTCGGCATTTGCTATCCTACCGAAGGCGGTCGCGTTTGAGGAACATACCGATGGCCAGGGGGCCTTGAGCTCCCGACGTTTCGCGCACTGAAGTTTCCAAGCACCATACACCGGATCAGGATCGTAAGCCAAATAAGACTATGAGATAGGGAAGGGGGAGCCCCAAGGAGAATTACGTTTTCCTTGCTTGTGTGCAGGACCTCCCGGCCTTAGATCCCCGCAGGAGTATGATAGGAGCGCCCAAACAATTAGCCACACCTACCAGGGGGCCACTACGGGACCGCACAAGACGGAGCTCCAATGCAAGACCGAAGGATCCAGACCTCGCCCCCTCCGCAGGGGCGGGCTCCGGAGGCCCCACGTGTTCGGCGGGCTCGAAGCCCCCCTCTCCTCAGCAGGTAGCTCCGGGCCCGCCACGTGGCCGGCAGAGCCGGGCCTCGCCCCCTCCGCAGGGGTGAGCTCCGAAGGCCCCACGTGTCCCGCAGGGTCGGACCTCTGACTTCTCAGTAGAGAGATCCGGGCCCGCCATGTGGTCGGCAGATCCGGACCTCCCCGTTCCCACGGGGCAAGTTCCGGAGACCTCCGGGGCCCTTAACACAATAAGGACCCGGGGAAGGTGTCTGTGCAGGGCTTCAAGACTGGTGGAGGCCTCTGAGTGCCTTGCGGAGCTAAGGGCTCGGTCAGGCCAAGCCATGAAGAAGACGAAAGCACACAGACGTAGAAAATAACAAGAGTCTATTCATTCAAGGCTCCATGAGCTGGACTACAGACTCAACAAAAGTAGAGAGAAAAGGGAAAGAGATACAGGGCCTTCTGGCCACAAGGGCGGCTGCCTAAGAGTCCCTGGACTCCCGCTGGAACCTAGAAGCCACGAGCGCGGCCATGTCCCCGACCTCGGCCCTGGCAGCTTCTTCCCGCTCGACGGCCGACCCTAGTCGGACTGGCTCCAGAGAGAAGGAAGGGTCTTGGCTCCGGAAGCACGCCAGCACATGCGTGGCGACCTCCTTCGCCAGGCCTCTCCCCTCCGCCTCAAGCTTGTCGGCGATCACCGCTTCGAGCCGGCCCAGCTTGGCGCCGATGGACTCAAGCGCCAGGATTGCCCCAGACACCTCCTGCGCTGGAGCCTCCGTCCGCACCGGGCTGAAACCAAGAGGAACCAAGGCGGATCCCGCCTCAGTAACGAAGCTCCAGACCGCCCGGGCCTCGACAGACCGTGAAGCCTGGAGCTTCTCTACCTCTTGGCGGGCCGCCAGCTCGCGATCCAGCGTCGCCTGGCGCACCCGGGAGGATTGCTCCTCCCTTGCGGCAGCAGCCGACTTGCGGAGCTCCAGCTCCTCGGCTTGAGCTCTCAGCTCGCCCTCTCTGGCCTCCAGCTGTGCGGCGACCTTCTCCTCCTTGGCCGCCACGGCACGCACCCGCTCGGTGACGACGCACTCTCGACGAACTACCTGCAGCCACAACTCCTCCACGGCAGTAGAGCACGCTTCGGCCTTGGCCTGAGCTTCGCAGAAGGTAGCGCGAAGCCGCCGGATCTCTGAGTCCAGGCGGCCAACGGCTTTCTTCTGAGCATCGAGCAGAGCAACCATGGCATCAAGCCTCGACTGTCTCGAGTCAAACTATACCTTAGCCTCTTGGGTCTGCTGCTGCAAGAGATGCTCCCAGCTAAGGAGGCGCTCCCTCTCTCCAGCCAGCACCCCCTGCTCCCGCTCAAAGGCGGCCTGGATCTGTCGGGCGCCAGCATGAGCACGCCCCACGGCATCCCATATGGGAAACCGGGCGGCGGGCGCAGGAGTTGCGCCCCTGACCTCCCCCGTCGCGTCCGCGACCGGAGGAGGTGCTGGTGCCTCGGCAACTGAGGCAAGATGCTGGTGGAGACAGGGAGCTAGCATTTGTGCCTACAACAGCCCCTCCAGCCTCAGCACCGGACTTCTAGGCTGGCGAAGGGGGACGAGCAGGTACTGCCACAGCCACCGCAGAAGGCGAACCCGCCGGCACAGAAGAAGCCCCCGCCGACTTGGGGGCAGTCGGAACCACCGCAGTTCCCGGATGCAGCGGCGCAGAGCCTCCGCCAACTGGAGATGGCCGGGGAATAGGCTCGCCCCCGGCAGCCGGTGAGTCCCTGCAGGCAGAAGAAGCTCTCAGGCTAAGAGAAGAGAAGGGAATGGTACTTCTACAAGCCAGAAAGAGCAACACTTACTGGGCGGCGTGAGCGCTCCAACGGGCTTGGAGCCCCGGCCTCTGGGCCGGGGCAGAACCGCCAGGATCAGCAGCCGAAATGCACGCTGGCTGTGGCGTCTGAGCCCCCGGCGCACTCCCATGCATCGACCCACTGGCGTCCTTCCTGGAAGCCCCTCCGCGTGAGGAAGAGTGGTGCGACGCTTGGGGTTCCTCGGACCGCTGCTGTCCGAGAAGAGACCCGTTGGAGTGGGATACCCGGGGTCTCATTGGGTCGCCGCTCGACGAACCAGCGCCTCCGGGAGATGGGTGCAAGGGTGCCCCGGCCCCCTGGCTCGGCGCAAGAGACGCCCTCAGAGGAGACCGGACACGTTTCTTCTCTGGCTGCCCGGGGGCCGACTCCTTCCCCTTCCCCTTGTCGGCGGCCTGAGTTCCGTCGGCCCTCGGTGCGGGTTGGACAGCGACAAACGCCTCGGACTCTGATCCAGAGCGCTCAGTCCCAGGGATCGAGATGCCCCGGAAGGAATCCCCAACCTGACGAACGGCGATCCCAATGTCGTCGAGATTCGGCATCTTCCGCAGCAGCTCCG
This sequence comes from Neostapfia colusana, assembly GCA_030760725.1. NCBI lineage: Eukaryota > Viridiplantae > Streptophyta > Magnoliopsida > Poales > Poaceae > Neostapfia > Neostapfia colusana. The sequence goes on along the minus strand of JASWHV010000005.1, from coordinate 1,611,976 downwards.
TCCTCCTCTGCGGCTCCAAGAAGAGGGAAGTCCCAGAGGCCAGGAAGGCGAGGTCGCCGCCGGTGACGTAGTCGCTGCTCACCTTGGCCACCATCTCGTATAGCTCGTCATCGGAAGGATCAGAGCCAAGACCCCTCTCCAACCTGGTGCAGTCGAGCTCGCCGGTGTAGTACCATGCCGGGCGGTTGCACTTCTGCAAGGGCGCAATACGGCGCGACAAGAAATCCACTAGCACCATCAGGGACGTCAGCCCCTCGTTGGCCAGGAACCTGATCCGCTCCAAGACCGGTGCGTACTCCTGCTCCAGGTCCAGGACCGGCTCCCAGAAGCGACGCTCGGTGGTTGGGCCGGCGGTTGGGAGCTGCAGGCGATCGTGCTCGTCGGTCTACACGATCACCCAGTTCTCCCTCCAGTTTTCCCACCTCGACGCACCGAAAGGTAGAAGGTACCTAGAAGCCTTCGGATCCTTGCAGCGATGCTGGAAGTAGTACGCGCCCAGCTGAGTCTTCGAGCTCCGCCCGGTCGTCCGCAACACGAAGAAGTAGCGGAAGAGCGTCGCTGAAGCGTGCACCCCCACAAACATCTCGTAGAAATAGACGAAGACGGCAGCCATCACGAAGCAGTTGGGGCAAAGGTGGTGGAGTTGGAGACCGTACGTCTCTAGCAGCGTGACGAAGAAGGAAGAAATTGGCGGGACGAACCCCGCCATGGCGTAAGCAGTGAAGAAGACAATCTCCCCCTTCTCCAGGAGCAGGGGGAGAGATCCCTGGCGGAGCCGACGTTTCTGCTCCTCCGTATGCCAGCCCAGCAGCCTGCGCACTGGTCCGAGCTCGGCCGACCGAGCGAGACGCGACAGAAGCAGGTTGGAGGCCATGGCAGGAGAGAGCTCAAGAACAGGGAAGACAAAGGCGCAAGAACTCAAGGAAGGTGCAAGTGCTGGGAAGTCCGAAGGGAAGCTGCGATGCGGGTAAGATCCCCTTTTAAAATTTCCCAGGTGCGATTCAAAGCGATTCGAAACTCTTCAAATACGCCGCTTGGGCAACCGCTTTGGCTCCAAGACCAAGCGTTGTTGACAAGTGGACCCAAGTCGTCCAGCTGGAGCGGTGGGCTAAGAAGTCAGTCTCCCAAGGAGATGAGCCGGCAAGGCGCTTCGGCGGTTCCCGAAAAAAGCGCCGCAACGTGCAGAAGTGGCAGCCTTGGGAACCGCCGTAGTAAAAGCAACCATCATGTGGGCGCACGCACCCACGATCCCGCGACTGTTCGTGCTCTAGCAGCGGTCAATGCGGGACTTGGAGAAAGTGCACGGAATGGAAAAACGGAGGCCCCACCTCAGGCTCGCTATCTCCCCCGAGATGGGTCCGGGGGCCACTGTCGGTACCCTCGATAAGGGGTACCCCTGTGCACAGGGGGAAATGCCTAAGGACCTCGCCCTTCTCCGCAGGGAGAGCTCCGAAGGCGCCACGTGTTCAGCGGGGCCGTACCTCCCTCTCCTTAGAGGAGAGCTCCGGACCCGCCACGTGGCCAACTGAGCCGGACCTCCCCCCTCCGTGGGGAGAGCTCCGAAGGCTCCACGTGTCCCGCGGGGCCAGACCTCCCTCTCCTCAGAAGAGAGCTCCGGGCCCGCCACGTGGCCAGCAGAAGCCGGACCTCCCCCCTCCGCGGGGAGAGCTCCGAGGGCTCCACGTGTCTCGCGGGGCCGGACCTATCTCTCCTCAGAGGAGAGCTACGGGCCCGCCACGTGGCCAGCAGAGCAACGATGTCTGCCCCCGCGCGGTAGGCGTAAAGACACGCCATACCTTACTCGTACAAGATATTCAAGGCCCGCACCTTCCCAAGGCGCGGAGACGCGGAGCACGCCTCTGTCAGGTGCCATTGCGCCCAGTCGCATCACAGATTGGCGCGCCGTGTCAGAGCCTGCCCGCCAATAAACACAACGACAAGACATCCCCTGCCGCCCCTGCCATCATCAACCACTACGACTAGCATGCAGCATGGCAGGGCGGCAGAACAAAGACTCAGAAGCCTTCGCCAAAGACAACTACCGGCATAACTGCAGATACGGTAGATGGCAGGCCATCTCCCGGGACCACCTGTCGGGTCCCGGGCCCACCTTGTAAGCCGCTCGAGCCTTTGACTATAAAAGGCTCGGGTAGGCAACGTTAGCAAGGGTTCGAACTCTATTTACTCGCACTCTAGCCATCTCACACACTCAAGCTCAGGACTCCGGTTCTGAACAGCAAGCAATACAGTAAGCACCTCTGCTAACCGTGGACGTAGGGTTTTACGCTCCGGCGGCCTAAACCATGTAAAAATCCATGTGATTAAGCTTCTCCCTCAATCGTCCCCAACGCTGAAGCTCTCCACGAGTGACTAGCCCCTCCAAAAAAGAACCTCCGCGGGCTGCCCAGAGCAGGTCCGGGGGAACTGTCGGCTACACACTTCGACAGGCACACATATATTCTTGATGAATATGATCAGTAAACATACAACAATCAAGCTATGACAATCATTCACCAAGATCAAGTGACTAACATAGTTTTTAGGAGAAAAAATAGAGAGATGATTTTTCAACATAATTAACATGATTTTGAGGATGGCATACAGGTATGCAAGTTTCCAAGCCACGTTTCGAGCATCAAGAATATTTAGTTCATTTCAGAGCTCACAAAAGCATTTTTCATCAAGTGGCTTGGTAAAGATATCGGCTAGTTGTTTTTCAGTGTTGATATGGGAAATGTCTATGTCTCCTTCCATTGAGTGATCTCTCAAAAAATGATGTCGGATATCTATGTGTTTGGTTCTAGAGTGCTCAACAGGGTTATGGGCAATTTTAATTGCACTCTCATTGTCACAAAGGAGTGGAATACGGCTCATATTGTAACCATAATCCCTTAGAGTTTGTCGCATCCAAAGGAGTTGTGCACAGCAACTCCCGGCTGCAACATACTCCGCTTCGGCCGTGGATAAGGCAATTGAATTTTGTTTCTTGGAGGACCAAGAAACTAAGGATCTACCTAGAAATTGGCAAGTGCCAGAAGTACTTTTTCTATCTAGCTTGCATCCGGCATAATCTGCATCGGAGTATCCAATGAGATTGAATTTTGAACCTTTGGGATACCAAAGGCCTAGGTTGGGTGTATGAACTAAATATCTCAAGATCTTTTTAACGGCTGTCAAATGACATTCCTTAGGATTGGCTTGAAACCTTGCACACAAACATACACTCAACATGATATCGGGCCTAGATGCACATAAATAAAGTAAGGAGCCAATCATGGAATGATATACCTTTTGATCCACATTTGCTCTGTCTTCATTGAGATCCAAGTGTCCATTTGTCGCCATGGGAGTCTTTATGGGCTTTGCTTTGTCCATTACAAACTTCATGAGAATGTCTTGAGTGTACTTTGTTTGGCTTATAAACGTCCCATCCTTTTGTTGCTTCACTTGGAATCCCAAAAAGTACCTCAACTCTCCCATCATGGACATATCGAATCTATCTGTCGTAATCTTACTAAATTCTTAACAAAGGGATTTGTTAGTTGAACCAAATATAATATCGTCAACATAGATTTGGCAAATGAAGAGATCATCATCAAAGTGTTTAATGAACAAGGTGTAATCAGCTTTTCAAATTTTGAAGTCATTTTCAATCAAAAAATCTCTAAGGCACTCATACCAAGCTCTAGGATCTTGTTTGAGGCCATAGATAGCCTTACGCAGTTTGAACACATAGTTAGGGTGCTCTTGATCTTCAAAACCGGGTGGTTGATCCACGTACACCTCCTCCTTGATCCGTCCGTTGAGAAAGGCGCTTTTTACGTCCATTTGATAAAGCTTGAAATCATGGTGAGTAGCATATGCAAGTAATATACGAATCGATTCAAGCCTAGCTACGGGAGCAAAAGTCTCGTCGAAATCCAAACCTTCGACTTGTGAGTACCCTTTTGCAACAAGTCGTGCCTTGTTCCTTGTCACCACTCCATGTTCGTCTTGCTTGTTGCGGAAGACCCATTTAGTGCCGACGACGTTGGACTTAGGTCTTTCAACAAGCTCCCACACTTCGTTCCTTTTGAAGTTGTTCAATTCTTCTTGCACCGCCATCATCCAATCCGGATCTTTTAATGCATCTTCAACCCTGTATGGTTCCAAATAAGATACAAAATAATAGTGTTCATAAAAATTAGCTATGCGAGATCGAGTTATTACTCCTTTTCGGATGTCACCGATTATGTTGTCAACGGGGTGATCTCTTTGAATGCTTTGGTGTACTCTTGGATGTGGCACTTGTGGTCTTGAGTCTTCATTATCATCTTCTTCTCTCTCTGGATAGTTGTCCTCATTGATGTTTTCATCTTCATAATTTTCTTGAGGTTGATCTTGTATGGAAGCTCCCCCTTGATCAGTTTCCTCCACCTGTGGTTCATTTTCTTCACTCACATTTGAAGGTGGCACTTGTGGTCGAACATCGCCCAATGCCATCCTTCTCAATGCTTGACATGGAGCTTCTTCTTGATCTAGCACACACTGATCAACTTGCTCTTCTTGAGAGCCATTAGTTTCATCGAACACTACGTCACGTGCTACTTCAACAAGTCCGGAGGTTTTGTTGAAGACACGATAAGCATAGGAGTTCGAATCATACCCAAGTAAGAAACCTTCCATCGGACTTCGAAGCCCTTGGCTTCTTGTTTAAAATATAACATTTTGAACCAAAAACTCAAAAATATGAAATATTTGGCTTGTTACCTGTGAGTAGTTCATATGAGGTTTTCTTGAGCAACTGAAGTCGGTTTATGGCGTGACAAGCGGTGTTAACCGCTTCAGCCCAAAATCTGTCCGAAGTCTTGTATTCATCGAGCATTGTCCTCGACATCTCAATGAGAGTTCTGTTCTTCCTTTCGGCTACTCCGTTTTGTTGAGGAGTATATGGTGTTGAAAATTCGTGCTTTGTTCCTTCTTCATCTAGATACTCCTCAACTTGGGTGTTCTTGAATTCTGTCCCATTGTCACTTCGTATGTTCTGGATCTTCAATGAGAATTCATTTTGGGCACGCTTGATGAACTTCTTGAGAGTTCCTTGAGTTTCTGTCTTATCATGCAAAAAGAAAATCCACGTGAAGCATGAAAAATCATCAACAATGACTAGACCGTATTTGTTACCGCAGATGCTTATGTAAGCAATTGGACCAAATAGATCCATTTGGAGGAGCTCAAGCGGTCTTGTTGTAGTCATGACATTCTTCGCGGGATGGGGTGTTCCTACTTGCTTCCCTGCTTGGCACGCTCTACACGGCCTGTGTTTCTCAAAAACAACATCCTTTAAACCTCGGATGTGATCGCCTTTGAGGAGCTTCTGAAGATTCCTCATACCAACATGTGCTAGCCGTCTATGCCACAGCCAACCCATGTTGGTCTTTGCAATCAAGCATATGTCAAGTTCGACTTTATCTTTGTTGAAGTCAACTAGATAAAGTTTTCCCTTCAACACACCCTTGAATGCAATTGAGATATCACTCCTTCTAAAGACAGTCACACCCTCATTAGTGAATAAGAAATTATAAACCTTGTCACATAATTGAGATATGGACAAAAGTTTATAATCCAAGGAGTCAACGTGTAAAACATGAGAGAGAGTATGTTGTGATGAATATGCAATTTTACCGGTACCAAGCACTCTTCCTTGACTATTATTACCAAAGTAAATGTCTTCGCTTGGATCTTCATTTTCATCATATTCCACGAACATTCTTCTTTCTCTGGTCATGTGATTGGTGCATCCACTATCTAGCACCCATTTTGCTCCACCGAAAGAGTAAGTCTGCAAAAACAATTTATGCCTTGGTCTTAGGTACCCAAGCTTACTTGGGTCCTTTGAGGTTAGTCACAAGTGATTTGGGCACCCACACATGAGACTTGGTGTTCCCATGGCGTGACCCAACATATTTATCATAACTCTTCCAAGATTACTTTTCATAAATACATATAAAGCATCAAAAGTTCTAAATAGAAGTTGTTGTCCATATGTGTTCACAGTATTAGATTTATCAACATTATTAAGTTGTCCAACTTGAGAAGGGTTTCCCTTGACAAAGGCATTGCACTCCTTGTTATTCTTGTGGCTTCTAGCATTTTGCTTTTCACCATTAGAATACCCAATGCCATATTTGACATTAGGAGGTCTTGTGACCAAGTATGCACTACGTGCATACTTGATCTTCTCCTTGTCAAATATGCCACTTTGAGAAGATTGCTTGTCCTTTGTCAAGTTTGGCTTTTTCTTCAAGTTAGTGTCACTTTTGGCACAAGCACAAGTAACACTAGTTTTAGATTTTATATGTTGAGAAGGTGAGCTTGAAGTGGATGAAGAACCATTTTGCTTGAGTGACTCAACTTGTACCTCAAGGATCTTGTTAACTTTGGTTAAGTTAGCAAGTTCATCCTTGATGATGGTGTTTGAGTCTTTTAACTCCAAGCAAGCTTCCTTGCTTGAAGCTAACTCAAGATCTAGTGATTTATTTTGTTCCTTTTCAAATTCAAGAAGCTTTTCAATCTCAAGATATTCCTCTTTTTGGGAGATGATCATATCGTCCTGACGATTGACTAATTTCTCCATATCAACAAGCTTATCAAGTAGAAATTTCATTTTAGCACTGTCTTTTTGTCTAAACCCCTAAGCATATAATCATTTTCGTCACTGCTATCATCCTCACTAGAATTATCACTATCACTAGTAAAATAATGCGAGAAGGAAGATTTAGTTGGTACCTTTTGGTTTACCTTCCTTTGCCATTAAAAAAGTGTTGTCGGTGTCCTTCCATGCGCCCATGGTTGGGAAGAGAGTGGATTTCTTGGTAGTCTTCTTTATGGCTATGGTGGCCATCTCCTCTTCTTCTTCGCCTGAGGATTCATCATTGGAGTCCCACTCCTTCTCTAGACGCGCTTGGCCATATTGCTTCTTCTTCTTGAACATTTTCTTTGGTTGAGGCTTGTTGTCTTTAGTCTTATTCTTGTCTTCTTCATATGGACAATCTACTATGAAGTGATCGTATTCTCCGCAGTTATAGCACGCCTGTCTCATCTTGGGTCTTTGTTTGTCTCTTTGTCTTCCTTTGTTTGAGCTGCTACCCTTTCTTCTTCTCATCATTTTTTGAACTTCTTCATGAACAAGATCATGTCTTCTTCATCGATATCACTACTTTCATCATCACTATCATCTTCTCCGTGAGCTTCTCGGGTTTCCTTTGATACGGGTTTACAGGTTGACTTCAAAGCAACTCCTTTCTTCTTTGCCGAGGTGAGATCGGCAATATCCTTGACATGCTTGGCTTGCTTCTCCATCATCTCAAAGTTGATGATCTTACCAAGAAGTTTGTCTGGGGTCATTTTCCGGTACCCGGGGCTTTCTCTAATCATAGAGCAAAGAGTCACATTGCGAGCCATAAATGCTCTGAGAATCAACTTCACGACCTCATGATCATTCCACTTCTTGCTGCCATAAGCTCGGACTTTGTTGATAAGATTCTTCGGTCTATTGTACATATCTTGTGGTGATTCATCTTCTTCTATCGCGAATCTTCCCAGTTCACCTTCAATCATTTCTATCTTGGCTTCGCGTACATGACGGTCACCTTCATATGCGGTTTGTAGTGTGTCCCATATCTCCTTGGCAATTTCGAGTCCATCCACCTTGGTGAAATCGTCTCAGCTCAGTAATGATGTGATCACAGCTACAGCTTGAGCATTCCGATGAACGGCTTGTTCATGACTTGGGGTCAACTCTTCATCATCATCCGGGATATCTATCCCTGTACACACTATATGCCACAAGCTTGGGTTAAGAGATATAAGGTGCATTTTCATGTTTTGTCTTCATATTGAATAGTCATTGCCATCAAAGTAAGGTGCTTTCCCTAGGGGAATTAACAAGTAATGGTTATTGTTAGAATTCAAACGCTCATAATCAAAAGGATATCGGGAGTAGTCTGTGTGACTACCCCCTTTCTTCTTCTTTTCATCATCGGTATTCTTCTTCCCTTTTGGGGAGATTGCCTTCTTCTGTAGAAGATCCTTGAGTTGGAGCACCTCCTCATCATAGTCCTCACTGTCTTGAAAGGCGTCGAGTAGCTTCTTTAGCTTTTGAGTTCTTTCATCATCACCCTTTTCATCGTCAATCTTCTTGTGTACATCTTTGATGTCCGACATCGTCTCTTCGAGCGGTGAGTCTCTTTTGAAGAGTTTGGCTCTAATACCAATTGAATGTAGCCTAGAGGGGGGGTGAATAGGCTTTTCGATGCTTTGTTAATCCCTGAAACATTTGGTAGGTTTATCAAATACAGGGAAATCGTACTAGTCTGGTAGAGTGCGGACTAGTCCATTTTCTACACAGAGAAAAATTAGACTAGTCCGGTACTGTACACACTAGTCCGGTATGCGTGGACTAAAGAGATCAAAGTTGATCAATATTTTCACTTCTAGTACTTTATGCAGCAGAAATTACTTAGATGTATTGCAAAAGTGAGACAATGTATGACAGAGATCAACTTTGGTTTCAATGCTTCAATGTAAATTTCACAAGATTAATTAAACACTAGAATATGATGAACAATAAGTGAACAAGAGTAGGAGAGGAGACAAGTGTTTATTTCGAGGTTCGATTCCACGAAGGAAATCTACGTCCCCGTTGAGGAGTCCACTAAGGACTGGGTCTTCACCAACCCTACCCTTGTCGAATCGCCACGGAGGCCGATTCTCTTCCACTAATTACAAAGGGTCGTTCAAGGGGCCGTCTCACAAGTTGAGGGCTCCCCAAGAATTACAATGAATGAACACAACCAAACACACTCAAAAGATGAATAATTAACAAACAAGAGTGTGCGAGAGATCAAACCCAAGAGCTGAAGGTGTGTAGAACAAGTCTCTCCTTTGATCAATTGCTAATCCCCAAAGAATTGATCATTTTTGGGTTAGAATGTGTGGAGAGATGTGAATTTTGGGCTCTTGGGAGGTGTGACGGCGCAGGGGGTCGAAGTTGTGTGTTGGTATGGTCGTACACCTCTTTTTATAGTAGGGTTTCCAGTGGTTACGTTAGGGTTTGCGATGTCCAGACTAGTCCGTGGTTGACTCCGAACTAGTCTGGTGTGCGGTGTGTAGAAAGCCCTAAGTGTTGTGAGATACCGGACTAGTCCGTAATAGTGCGGGCTAGTCCGTTGTCTATCTAGAGACAAAATCGGACTAGTCCGGCTGATATCGGACTAGTCTGTTTTCTAGTCAGAAAGAAAATCGGACTAGTCCGGTTTATATTGGACTAGTCCGCACATGCTGAATTTTTGCAGTTAGTGTGATTTCTTCCACTTGAGCTCTTGGGGTTTGTTTCTCCAACACACTCTATACTAAGTGATCTAATCTTTTCAGCTCTTCAGCTCTTATCAATTTGGATCCTCCTTCTCCTTTCTTTTTGCGCTTTCTTCCTAATTTCTTTGAGAACATGCGCTCATCTCAACAATTTTGTTACGGTCTCATTTGTTTGTCATAAATCAACCAAAACCCACAAGGGATGCCTAGATGCACTTTCAGTGCAGATTATCCTACCCTTATGGCCGTTCGCGGTATGGGGGTTGGACATCCTGGGGGCCCTTCCCCAGAGCCGTCGGGGGATACCGGTTCCTCTATGTCACCATCGACAAGTTCACCAAGTGGACGGAAGCTGCACCAGTCATCACCATCAACAAGCAATCCGCAGTCAAGTTCATCAAGTCAATCGTCTGCAGGTTTGGGGTCCCGAATAGGATCATCACCGACAACGGGACCCAGTTCACAAGTGCAGCATTCCAAGACTACTGCGAAGACCTTGGCATCCAGGTGTGCTATGCATCCGTTGCTCATCCAAAGAGCAACAGGCCAGTCGAGAGAGCCAACGCCGAGATCCTTTGGGGCCTCAAGACTTGCACCTATGCCAGCTTGGAGAAGCATGGTGCCAAGTGGGTGGACAAGCTTCCGTGCGCACTGTGGGCCAGCCGGACATCCCAGAGCCGGGCCACAGGGGAAACACCCTTCTTCATGGTATACGGGGCCGAAGCCGTGCTTCCCCCGGAGGTCACCATGGGGTACCCCCGTGTCCGAGCTTACGACGAAGCCACGCAGGACCAGCTCCGGCGTGAGGACATCGACCTCGTCGACGAGGCAAGATGGCAAGCAACGCTCCGAAATGCACGGTACCGGCAGGCGCTCCGGCGCTACCACCAGAGGTCCGTGCATGCTCGGGAGCTCAAGCAAGGCGACCTGGTGCTGTGGCGCATACTTTCTCGAGAAGGGGCCAACAAACTCTCCCCCAGCTGGGAAGGTTCCTTTCGAGTCACGAAAGTTTGTTCCGCCCCGGGTGCGTGCGCGTTGCTACGGAGGACGTGGACCCGCTCCCCAACCCTTGGAACATAGAACACCTCCGTAAGTTCTACCCCTAGAGCAGTGGTAGGACATGTTTTTTCTTTTTTCTGTAATAGATCCCATAGAGCCCAAGAGCAGCGCTCGGAGCAACTAAGCCCCAGGAGGTGGTCCAGGACAACGTCCGGCTTAGCCTGGTCCTGTACCCTAAGCGCGTAGGACCTGCCCCCCTTTACAATGTGGTGGGTCGTTGCCTCCATGTACAGGCTATTTTCCTCCTATGGACGTATATGAATGAAAAGAACCTTGTCTTACCACGCTTACTTATGTGTTCATTTAAATTACGCTTTAATTTTTATGATCACCTCCCCATGCTCATAACAATGTAAGTTCATCGTACACTCGACTCCCCTTTCCCACTCTCATGCCTAGTCGACATTTGCCATCTTGTCGAAGGCGGTCATGCTTGAGGTACCTGCCAAAGGTCCGGGGGCCTCTCGGACCTCCCCCTACTATGACGCCAGTTGGTCTCCTCCAGGAAATATCTACGCCAGAACGGGAGGTCCAGGGTGTGCAGCCTGCTTTGCCTGGTCCTGTACCCAAAGCGTGCACACTCTACACTCTGCCTCCCAAGAGGTCCAGGGTGTGCAGCCTGCTTTGCCTGGTCCTACACCCAAAGCGTGCGCACTCTGCCTCCCCAGCGCTATGGTTAAGTACTAGGGGCCGGACGGTTGCATCCCGACCAAGGAGGGAGCCGGACCTCCAGTACCGAGTGCACTGAATTACCCAAGCCCTGTATACTGGCCCAGGACTGTAAGCCAAATAAGACTAAGAGACAAGGAAGGGAGAACCTCCGAGCAGAGTTACCGTTTCCCTACTCGTGTGCAGAACCTCCTGGGAGACCTCCCGGACCTTCGGCACCGCAGCTCCAACACCGGCGTGCTCCGGATGGTCAGGGGGCCCTGGTTTTGGCTCCCCCGCAAGAATGTGGTAGGTGTGCCCGATGCATTGGCCACACCTACCAGGGGCCACTATGGGGACTACACAAGGGAAGGTTGGAGCACCCGGTTGTATTGAAGTCCCAAGACTTCTCAAGACCAGAGCTCTAGACTTTGACTCAAGACCCCTTGGGTCCTTATGAGAACAAGGGCCCAAGTGAGGTGTCGGTGCTAGAAAATCTTCGGCATCGGTGGAAACCTCCCAGGGCCCTTATGGAGCTAAGGGCTCGGGTAGGGCAAGCCAAGAAAAGGAAGCAAAAAGCACAAGCATATAAAGCAGACAGTTTATTCATTGAAGAGCTCCATGAGCTGGTCTACAGACCGAGGACAAAAGAAAAAAAATACAAAAGCCCTCCAGCTACAAGGGCAAGTGCCTAGGAGTCCCCGGCCTCCCGTTGGAACCGAGACGCGATGAGGGCGGCAACATCTCCGACTTCGGCCCTAGCGACCTCCTCCTGCTTGGTGACGGGGCCCCGCACCACCGGCTCTAGAGAGATGGAGGAGTCCCACCTCCGGAAGCACGTAAGCACGTGCGTGGCCACCTCCTTCGCCAAGCCCCTTCCCTCGACCTCGAGCTCGTCGCCGATCACAACTTCCAGCCTCTCCAGCTGGGCGCCGATGGACTCCAGTGCCGGGAGCGCCTGGGCCATCTCTTGCGTCGGTACCCCGGTCCTCAAGGGGCTGAAGGCGAGAGGCACTAGAGCGGACTCCGCCCGGCCAACTAAGTCCTAGACTCCCTGGGCCTCGACGGTGCGCGAAGCTCAGAGCTGCTCCACCTCCTGACAAGCCGCCAACAGGGCGCTAGGTCCTTCCTCGGCGAACCTCCTCTCCTTAGCCGCCATGTCATTCTCCCGGAGCCGGAAGTCCCGGGTAAGGCTCTCCAAATCGGACACCACTAGCGGTTCCTGGCGACCTGCTCCTCCCTTTCGGCCAAGGTTGCCTCCCGCAGTTCTAGCTCCCCGACCCTGGCCTTCAGGTCGCCTTCTCCCGCCTTTAGCTGCTCGGCGACCTCCTTCTCCTTGTACGCCACGGTGCGCTCCCACTCCACGACGGCACACTCGCGCCGTGCCAGCTGCAATTGGACCTCCTCGTTGGCGGCGGTGCGGACCCGAACACCGTCATAGGCCTCGGGGGCCTTCTGCATGATCCTCCGGGTCTCGATGTCCAAGCGGTCGACGGCGCTCTTCTGCGCAATGAGGAGTTCCTCCTCAGCGTTGAGCCTCGTCCTCTTGGCATCGAGCTCCTCCTCGACCTTCCTGGTCTGCAGCTTCAAGAACCGCTCCCAGCCGCGGAGGCGGTCCCTCTCGTCCGCCAAGTCCTCCCGCTCGCGCTCGAGCGCAGCCTGAACCTGTCGGACACTGGATTGGGCAAGTTCCATGGCGTCCGACAGGGACAGAGGAGCAGCAGAGGCCGAAGCTGCGCCGCGAACCTCCTCCATGGTGTCATCATCCGACGGAGGAGACGCCGGCGCCACAAAACCCGGGGGAGCCACGACGATGCGCCGATCAGGAGAAGACGGCACTAAGGCGGGGCTAGTCCAGATGCGCTCCTATTTTCTGCCCACCTAGGGACCCGCGTCAGCACCCGAAGGCTGGTCGCCACCAGCCTGCTCCGTTGACTCTTCACTAGCAGCCAGCTCCCGAGCTGGCGAAGGAGGAGGAACAGGTGCCACCGTCGCCAAAGAGGTCGGCCCTGCTAGGCCAGAAGGAGAAGAGGCCTGGACTTGCATGGGGACTCATGAATCTGTCGTGGCATCCGGACGCTGCGGCACTGGGCTGCTACCAGCCAAAGTTGGCTGAGGGACAGACGTGTCACCGCCAGCCCACGAGACCCTACAAGCACAGAGAACACTCAAGACAAGAATAAAAGAAGAACTAGAGTACGCAAGTGCTAAGAATAGATAAGTACAACTTACCGAGAGGCACAGACATTCCAGCGGGCATGAAGCCCTGGCTTGCGAGGCGGGGTAGGGCCGCTAGAGCTCGCCGTCGCCACCGGGACCTGCGCCGAAGGCACCTGGACTAGCGGAACAGGGGGCGCACCCGGAGCCCCCCTAGGAGCTGGAGCAGTAGATTTCCCGCCGGCAGCACCGCTGGCGCCAAGCACCGTGCCAGTCCTTGGAGCATCTGAAGGCCGGGGCGCCTGCGCCCCCGGCTGAGTCCCGGTTGCGTTCCCTCCAGCACCGCCGCTTGTCGGGCCTGCAGCGGTGACACTCAACGAGCGGGGCACCTGAGCCCCTGGCTGAGCCCCAGACACCGCGACACTGGCGTCCCTCCTCGGAGCTCCACCTGTGGAAGGAGTGTTGGACGCCCGGGGCTCCTCTAACCGCCGCTGACCGAGGGGAGTTCCGTCGGCTCGGAAGACCAGAGGTCTCTTTGGGTCGCTGCTTGACGGACCGGTGCCTCCTGATGAAGAGCGTGAGGACACTCCGGTCCCCTGACTCGGCGCGAACGATGCCCTAGGTGGAGACCGAGAGCACTTCCTCGTCGGCGGGCTGGGAGCCGGCACCTTGCTCTTCCTCGGCGGGCTGGGGGCCGGCACCTTGCCCTTCCCCTTATCGAAAGACGGCGCCCTGTCGCTCCTCGGCATGGGTTGGGCGTCGGGCGACGCCTCACGCCTGGAGCTATCAACCTCAGTGATCGAGATCCCCCAGGAAGCATCACCGACCTGGCACACGGCGACACTGATATCGTCCAAGGTTGGCATCTCCCGGAGCAGTCTCGACCTCCACGTCGGCTCCATGAAGAGGGGGAGACAGGAAGCAGGAATTGACAGAGAGCGGTTGTCGAGGATGTCACTGCTTACCCTCATCACCATCTCCTTCAGCATCTTGACGGACGGGTTGGAGTCTATGCCCGTATCGAACCTGGTGCAGTCATGCATGCCGGTGTAGTACCATGTCGGGCGGCCGCGCTGCTGGAGAGGCGCAAGGCGGCTCGACACAAAGTCTGCCAACACCATCAAGGATGTCAGCCCCTGCTCCGCCAGTAACTGGATCCGCTCCAGGACTGGCATGTACTCCGGCTCCAGCTCCGGGCACTCCTCCTAGAAGCAGCGCCCGATGGATGGGGCCTCGGTCGGTAGCTGAAGACGATCGTGCTCATTAGTCTTCACAATCACCCAGTCATCCCTACAGCTCTCCCACCTCGAGGCACTGAAGGGTTGAAGGTACTTAGAGACCTTCGGATATTTGTTGCGGTGCTGGAAGTAATATGCTCCCAGCTGGTTCTTCGAGCCACGCCCAGTTACCCGCAGCAAGAAGAAGTGACAAAAGAGCGCCACTGAGGCACGGACCCCCACGAACATCTCGTAGAGGTGCACGAAGACAACAGCCAAAGCAAAAGAGTTCGGGGAAGGTGATGGAGCTGGAGACCATAAGTCTCCAGGAGAGTCACGAAGAAGGAAGAAATCGGGGGGACAAACGCGGCCAAGGCATAGGCGACAAAGAGGACAATCTCTCCTCTCCCCAGACGTAGGGGAAGAGACCCCCGCCGAAGGCAAAGCTTCTGCTCCTTGGAGTGCCATCCAAGGAGCCTGCGCACCGGCCCAATGTACTTAGTCCGGGCGATGCGCGGCGAGGGCAGGTTGAAAGCCATCGGAGGCGAAAGGGTAGGAACTCAAAAGAACAAGGAAGGCTCAGGCGTAAGGAGATGTGAGAAGGGAAGCCTACGATGCAGAAAGGGTTCCCTTTAAACCTCCTAGAGGCAATTCAAACCTCCCAGAGGCAATTTGAAACGCCTCGCATGCTCCGCTCGGGGCGGACGCCCCAGGTCCAAGCCCCGGCGACAATGACAAGAGGGCCCAAGCCGACCTACCGAAGCAGTGGACCAAGAGGTCAGTCCCTCAAGCGGACAACCCGGAGGTTCCTGACAAGGTGCTGTGACGTGCAGTAGTGGCAGCGTTGGGAACCGCCGCAGTTAAAGCAACTTTCAAGCAGGGGTCACGTGGCCACGCGCCAGGGGGTGTTGTGGGCCCACGTGGTTGGGTCGTGCTGCTCTTGCAACGGCCTAAAGGAGTTTCCAAGAAAGTTCGTGGAGTAGAAAAGGTGAAGGCCCCACCCCGGGATCGTTATCTCCCCCGAGGTGGGCCCGGGGGGCCACTGTCGGTACTCTCAATATCGGGTACCCCCGCGCACAGGAGAAAACCGCCTAAGGACCTCGCCCCCTCTGCAGGGGTGAGCTCCGAAGGCGCCACATGTCCAGCAGGGCCGGCCCTCCCCTCTCCTCAGAGGCGAGCTCCGGGCCTGCCACGTGGCCAGAAGAGCCGGACCTCGTCCCCACCGCAGGGGTGAGCTTCGAAGGCGCCACATGTCCAGCAAGGTCGGGCCTCCCCTCTCCTCAGAGGTGAGCTCCGGGCCTGCCACGTGGCCAGCAGAGCCAGACCTCACCACCTCCGCAGGGGTGAGCTCCGAAGGCGCCACGTGTCCAGCAGGGCCAGGCCTCCCCTCTCCTCACAGGTGAGCTTCGGGCATGCCACGTGGACAGCAAAGCCGGACCTCACCCCCTCCGCAGGGGTGAGCTCCGAAGGCGCCGCGCGTCCAGATGGGTCGAGCCTCCCCTCTCCTCAGATGTGAGCTCCGGACCTGCCACGTGGCCAACAGAGTCGGACCTCGCCCCCTCCGCAGGGGTGAGCTCGGAAGGTGCCACATGTCCAGCGGGGCCAGGCCACCCATCTCCTCAGAGGCGAGCCCCGGGCCTGCCACGTGGCCAGCAGTGCCTTGCTGCCCACCCTGGCTCGGTAGGCAGCATGAGTAAAGGCACGCCATGCCTTGTCCGATCAATATATTCAAGACCCACGCCTTCAAAAGACGCGGAGAAGCGTCGCACACCCCTGTCAGGTGGCACTGTGACCAGTCGCGTCACAGTTAAGACAAGCACGCCATGTCAGAAGTTGTTGACCAATAGATACACTGACAAGACATCCCCTGCCGTCCCTGCCATCATCAACCACTACGCCTAGCTTGCAGCACGGGCAGGACGACAGGACGACGGCTACGAAGCCATTGCCAAAAGACAACTGCAAGATATGGTAGATGGCAAGAAATCTCCCCAGGGCCACCTGTCGGGCCCTAGGGCCCACCTTGTAAGCCGCCGGAGCATTGAAGTATAAAAGACTCGGGTTGGCAACGTTGCAAGGGGTTCATAAGTTCGCAACCCAGCCAACTCATCCTCATACGCGAGCAAGCAATACACCGAGCAACATAACTCTCGTGGACGTAGGGTATTACGCTCCGACGGCCCGAACCACGTAAAAATCCTGGTGTCAATCCTCTCACAACCAATGCGACCTTCCGAGAGAACTAGCCGCTCCGAAAAAGAACCTCCGCGGGCTACCCCTGAAGCAGGCCCGGGGGAAGTGTCGACGGCACACTTCGACAAATACTTAACTTCATGAGAACTTAAAACATTATTCAATATAGAAATTTTAGTCATAGCATCTTGTAGTTTCTTATTAATATCATCACAAGTAGAACAATGCAAATCAATTGTAGAACAACAAGCATCTTTCAAGTTTTTATCATTAAGTGCAGCAAGCTCTCTTTTCTTTTCAATCTCTAACTTAAGTTTATCAAGTGTGGAGGTATGTGCACTTCTTAGAGAGGATAATTGTTCATATATTAAATCACATGAGGAACAAGAATCATCACTAGAAATCAAAGAATTCAAACGACTAATTTCAGATTGTAGTGACTCAATTTTAACAGCATTTTCCCTAAGCTTTTTTTCTTTTTCTTAACTATAACAGGGGCACGAGAAATAGCATCACACATTTCTTCGCAAGTAGGATATACCTCTTCGTTGTTATTGTTGTTGTGTTCTGCCTCCTCCATACTTGAACTTGACCTGCCCGCCATGAAGCATAAGTTTACCAAATCATCTTCATGTTCGTCACTTTTGATGTCCACGTCGCTCGAGCCAAGTTCTTGAAGTGCGGAGATAAAACTATTTACCAATTGACGTCCTATAAAACCCTTCTTATTTTTCTTATCGTTTGCAGAGGAGTGCTTCGTCCTAGTTTGCTTTTCATCACGGGAAGTAGGATCTAAAAGGTTAGGGCAATCCGTACGAAAATGTCCTGTCTTACCACATTCAAAGCATCGTTGAGGTCCTGCACTTCCTCTCCTTCTAGTTCTCACATTTTGCAATGCTTTTGAGAACCGAGTAGAGATGCAATCCTTGTATGATCAAGTTCTGTGCTTTGTTGTCGTTGTCGACATCTCTCATGTTCGTAGCCGTGACTTGATCGTTTGGCGGCACGTCATAAGGCTTGTACACCCTTTCCCATATTGCAAAGCCTTGCGCCTAGATGAAAGCCTCCATACGTGCCTTCCAAACCTGAAAATCAATGCCACTGAACACACAAGATTTTGCGGAGTATTTCTCCATGATGATTAGCCAAAATACGTGCAAATCACAAAGATTAGAGCACCGTGGCTCTGATACCAATTGTAGGATCGAATAGCATGTGAAAATCTACAAGAGGGGGTAGAATGGTAGATTTAAACTTTTTAGCGGAAGCAACAAAAACCCCTTCGGCAGAAAATTGATCTGTTAAAGAAATCGTGTATGCAACTGATTTAAACGTGCTCAACCATGACAAAAATGGTATATATTATAGAGAATCAAGTCACGAAGACACGACAACAAGAATAACGGAAATCCATCAAAAAGAACTCAAGTTATGATGGAAATATCAAACGAGAGTCAATCTGTTCTACTCGAGTAAAAAACCAGATCTGCAACACTGCAAAGAAACTTGTGTAGATCAGAAACTACAAATCCAATGACCGTGAAATTTTCGCAGATGATAGTAATCAAGTTGTGAAGACAACCCAAAAAGAATCGCATCAATTGGATCTGTAAAACTTGATTTATGATCAAAATACCCAAGCACTATCGTGCTGTCCAGAAACTCGACGAGAAAGACTTGACAAAAACAAGTCGGACGAACAAGGCACAAAAGCTCCTCTAAGTTACAAATTTTATTGATAAAAAATAAGAAGAACAGACTAAAGTCGTCTTGCCACGAGCTCTGGCCTCCCTTGCTTATATAACCAGCCCGGAGGCCAACCCAGTCCTAACTAGGACTCTAATCCTACTCAGTTTCTGAATCAAAACTTTCCATAACTGCTCAAGACTCTTCTATAGACAGATAGAAGTAACCTTAAGACTTCCAAACACCTTAGGAACGTATCCCACATTTCTAAAACAACTCAACTTCGTGTCACACACGAAATCCTATCATAACCAACTCAAATCTTTCTATATTTGAGCCATATCCGACTCAGCCGCAACCTGAGTCCATAATTCAGTCGGTTGAACCTTTCCTACCAATTATTTACATCCAAATCTCTTCATCACGCCTTGGAACCATGTTTCTATGTCCATGCACTCCTTGCACACGTGCAAACACCTTCCAACGACGTCCACGATATCTTCGTATGCATTGTTCTTGATCCAAACATGTTGCGCGACCTTCCGATCAACTCAACCACAATTCCTCCTGAACTTGGTTGTTGAACCTCATCTTCTCCCTAAGACTAGTTCAATGTATCCCGTCACCAGCAATATTTTGAACTCAAGCAACACCTGCACATGAATAAACAACCAATACTTTCGAGCACAGGTCCGTGACTTAACTCACGTTAGTTCCGAAAACCACAACACCTTACGTGAACATCTCACATAAGCATGTTGCAAACCATAGCAAAATATTAACCACCGTAAACAGCCATAACACTTCAAAAACTTAGTAAAATAATACTAAGCAAACTTTTCATAGATGTAAAGCAAGTTTGAAACATTTGCATCGTAAAAAAAGAACTATTGTGATTTAGCTCCGGACCTTACCAAAGCTAACCGCACCTTGAGCCGGAGCTTACCAAAGCTAGCAGAACCTAGCACCAGAACTTACCAAAGCTAGTCGGACCTACCGCCGGAGCTAACCAAACACATGTCGGACCTAGCCATATCAAGTCGGACCTTACGTCAGATCTTGTCGGAGCTCGGACCTAGAGTCGGACCTTGATAAAAAGAGTGTTTTGGCAGAATTCAAAAACTTTTATCGTCATAGCTAATGTACTCAACACTCATAGGTCTCACACCTTTGTAGAGGAGGAGGCCGTCACGCTCGGCCCAGTCGGCAGGCGCGGCTCCCTCCTTGAGCTGGGTGTGTAGCTGCTACGCCTGGTAGTCTGTGGTGGTCTCCGCGCGTAGCGAGTCGAAGAGGTGGAAAAAAGACGCTGATATGGCGTGAACAGCCATGTCCTCCTTGTCGCGATGGGACAGTGCATCGGCTGCCCCGTTGAGACCTCCCGACATGTACTCGACCTGCAAATCATAGCCGAAGAGCTTGCTCACCCAGGCATGCTCGGGAATTGTAGTTAGGCGCTGATCCAAGATATATTTCAGACTGAAGTGGTCAGTCCGAACAGTGAAGGAGCAACCCCAGAGATAGGGTCGCCAGTGGCGCACTGCCTTCACCAGGCCGATAAACTCTTGCTCATACGCCGGTAGCTTCTGGTGGTGAGAAGCTACGACGCGGCTGAAGAAGGCGATGGCACCGTCGCCCTGGTGCAGTACCGTTCCAAAGCCGGCGCCCGACACGTCGCAGTCGATGATAAAGCACTTGTCAAAGTCCGGCATCTGAAGAAGAGGCGCTGCCATCAACGCCTGTTTGAGCTGAGAGAAGGCGTCCTCGCGTCATCGGTCCAGCGGAACACCTCTCGCTTGAGGAGGGCCGTGAGGGGCGCGGCCACTGCGCCATACCCCGCAATGAACTTTCGGTAGTAGCCGGTGAGCCTGAGGAAGCCCCGCAAGGCTTGTAGTGACCGAGGTGTAGGCAAACGCTCCACGGCCTCCACCTTAGTCGGGTCCATCGCCACGCCCTGAGAGGGGATGATGTGTCCTAGGTAGGATACAAACTTGTGGCCGAAGAAGCACTTGGACTTCTTCAGGAACAACTTATGCGCTCGGAGTGACAGAAACACCTGTTTGACGTGCTGGAGGTGTTCGGCCCAGGACTTCCTATACAACAAGATGTCATCAAAGACGCGAGCCACACCTTCTCTTCAGGCATTGTACGTGTCCCGCGGAAATATGTCGTGCACTTGGTGAGCCACGGTAATGGATCGATTTCCCCGTCGAATTCGGGAAAACTGATCTTGTGACGACGCAACCCGCCGTCGTCGAAGGTCGGGCGCCCCGGGGGGGCGCTTGGGACCGTAGTGGTTGTCGTCGCCGCCACTGCCGCCGCCCCCTGCCGCTACTGCCGCTGCGGCGAAGGTTGCTACCCTGCGGTGTGTGTTGTTGCAGGTCCTCGTCACCGGAGAGCTCCCGCTCCGGTGCCTTCTTAACGCGCGCAAGGCGCATATCGTGGGGGTCCAAGCGCTTGTTGATGGTGTCGATCTGCCCCATCATCTTGTTCATCATGTTGTCGAGATCTTGGAGGGTGAAAGTCCCAAAATCATCCACGGGGTCGGACATGGTCGCTGCCCCGGAGTCTCTGGATACCAAATGCTATTAATCATGGTGGGGAGGAGGCCTCGTGCTGCGCCTAGGGCTGCGCAGAGGCGGAAGCAGCAACGAGGAGGATGTCAGGTCGCTTCGTAGAGAGTAGCGTGGGGGCGTGGTATAGTTGTCACGGCGACTAGGGTTAGCGTTCGTAGCCAAGGTAACCCAAAGAGAAGAACAACCCAATGGGGGTAATTCTTATTTTCCTAGATGAATTACAAAGGGGGTCTACGACTGTTTATATAGGGGCAGAGAGACCCTGCGTCCCCTAGCAGCTGCGCGGCCAAGATAGGGTCGGTTGGGACACCCCAACCGACTCTATCTTTTGTTCCTTATCTCTCTATTTTATTCCATCTAAAACAGATACTATCTCATATAGATCAACTTGTTATCTTTTATTTCTCATCTCTCTATTTTATTCCATCTAAAACAGATCCTATGTCTAATAGATCAATCTGCTATTTAATTTCTTTCTAAGAGGTTCCTAGGCTTGGGCTTCATGCGGCTAGGCTGTGGGCGCTATTGGGCCTGCGGCGGCTGTAGTGTCGGCCCACAAAGACGTCCACAACAAAAAAATTTGTTTATAGGGTTACGTGGACACAATGCATAATTTGAGAGTATATTGGATTTTCCCGGTTTGACAATTGTGTTTCTGTTTGTTAGAGCTTCTTGCCAAAATCATGCCAATTGCTTTTAACGTGGTTTTAGGTTGACTCCAACAATGTAGTAATACATTTTGAAGAAGGTAAAACTAAAGAGAAAAAATAAATAGATAAGACAAGTATTCAATATCTCCAACAGAGTACTTTTGAACTACTCCCTCTCCTTATATGCAAAAAATGGCTATCTTATTTACATTTTTTGTTGGAGTTGATTTTTAGAATGCATAATATTCCTGTGTTTGTCTCCGAAAAAAGCATACGTGTGTGTTGTGTAGTTGCAAGTGTCCAACCACTACCACCACTACGTGGGTTGAGCAGCGGAGACTGCGCGGCGACCCCACCACAGGCTCCCACCACCGCGGGGCCCGTTTCCTCTCCGTACGCTGCTGCGCATACACGCGGCAACGCCGCAACGGTGAGGTCAGGTGAGCGGGCGCGGCCGAGGAAAAAGGGAGCAAAAAACAGCGAGTAGGGAGGGAGGGAACCCGACGCCAAAACCAAAACCAAACACCGCGACGCCGACGCGTGCTTCTCCTCGCTTCCTGTCCCCTTTGTCGAAGCTCGGGGGAGCGGACGCCGCACGCGACCCGGTGAGCGGCCGCTTCCTGCGATCCCCCTCCCGCTCCCGTTCATATCCGGTCGGCCGCGGGGGCCTCGTTCCTCGGGGGATTTCTGGAGTTTCCTCGTGTGTGTGTGTACGTGTGCGTGTGTGTGTTTGTTCGGGCGGCACTTGTGGGTGTGGGTGCGCGCGCGCGCGTGTTCGAGGTGGTGGGACGGGAATGTGGGGAATGGTGGTTGGTTAGTTGGCGGTGGGATGGGCTGGGGCTGGGAGGGCGTGGTGGCGGTTGCACCTTAATTCGGTGGCGAGGTGGGGTTTACTGTTGTTGATCAATTAGGATTAGGGTTTAAGCAGGACCGAGGTTTTGGGTACTGGGGTTGCCGATTACTGGGATCGCTACACTGTTGCGTTGGTTAGCTGTTTGCCGCGGTCAATCGCGGTGGTTCGGTGGCCTTTTTTTGGTTGAGTGCCTGAGCGCCATTTTTTTGGCTCGCTTTTTTGGTTGGCACGTGTGCCTGCGTGCTGCTTATATACTTTACTGTTTCGTCGCTTCACCATGTGGTAATGGTTCAACTGTACAAGGTTTGATTGGTATAAGGTATTGCGGAGGTGAGATACGCGAGTGTCACATGTGGAGCACTTATACGGTATAATCATTTTTTGCTGAGGTGGTTACGGTTTTACTCCTGCCTATTGGACGATTAATTGTGTTTGATGATTCCATCATTGTATGGGGTGGCAATGTGTTGTAGGCTAGTAGTTGTTTGATTTTGGTTCAGTGCAGCTTCTGTCACTGAGCGCCGATTACATCTGTTGATTTCATATGCTTGTGAGCATTGATTTATTCCACACCTTTTCGTGCGAGCACAATCCCCAAAGGCTTGTAATATAATTTGGTCTGCTCAGGGAATGGATTAGAGCTTTGGTTCTGCCCCGAGAAAGAAGTCTAGTTAATTTGGCGGTGCATTGGGTTTAGCCAGATAGCACACTGTAATACTTTATTCAGAGTTGTTGGGTTTGCCTTTTGCATCTGCACATGCCTCGTTTTCAAGTGTCGGTAATACTTGATTGATTGTTATGGTTGTGATGCCATTTTATCTTGGAATTTTGTTTCAGTTCAACCTTTCGGCGCTGTTTGACTGTTGTGCTGCATAATGATTTTGTGATATTAAATTTTAATTTATTCAACTACAGTCCAGTAGTGATTGCTGGTATAAAATGGGTGATCTGTACATCCTTCAGGAATGTACCTGGGTCGTTTGTTACTTTCTCAAAACGGAGACTGCACTGTGCCAACTTGTACATTTCATATTATTTGCAATTGGAAAATCATATGTTGCCATTTGCCAATGTTTGGAACATTGAGTTTCCAAAACTCTGATAGTTGTATCCTCTTTTTCCCCTGATTATGTACTCATACCCAGTTTTAAATATTTTATTCTTCAGATTTATTTAATTTGTGTGTTTTACGTACTTAGAATCTGTGAAGCAGGGGTGCTGGAAGAAGGGACCTACAATCTTGAAATGCAGACACGTCACCATCCAAATGGCCAGCCTGGGGTCCAAATTCGTAATCTCCGAGAAAACCAGCTTGGAGCGGTTATCTTTGGTTGCAAACACGAAACAATTGAAGAATGCTTTGCAAAACAACTTTTCGGTATGTGAAGCGCACCTTTCACCTCATAATGTAACTTTTATCATTTGTAACACCATCACTGAGCTCTTACGATATCCTGCTAGCTTGTAGCACCGCTACTGGACTTTGCTTATGATATAATTGATCATTCTATATTTCAGTTTAACTTTTTTGTTGAATTTTCCGCCTCATTTACATTGTTTTCTGTTGTAGATTCCTTCTTTGGTAAACGATACAGCAGGAAGAATAAGGAAATCACAGCCGAAAGTAGCTAGGAGTACAAGGGCTGGACTCTTAATTAGGTTATTTACTATAAATAGAATTGTCTTCAGAGTAGAGACTGAGGTCGGATCAGCACCTCCTAATCCTAGTAGATCAGGAGTCCTGATCCTAGTAGATTTGTAACTAGGGGAGGTCCAGCTATATAAGGCTGAGCCCATTGAGAAATAAAACAAGCAGAGAATTCCCCTTTAATCTCAGAGCCTCCGGTGGAGGGCGAGCTAGGGTTTCTGCTCCCGCCGCAGCCATAACATTTTCCTGCCCGTCATAGTTGTTAAGGCATCGCTTAAGCGTCGCTTAAGCGGTAAGGCGCCTGGGGATCGTAAGGCGTCCCGTCGCCTTAGATCCCGGCGTAAGGCGGGTGAAGACGGCGGTGGCGCCCGCGCACAGGAGGCGGCGGCGGCCGGGCGCAGAGGAGGTGGTGGCGGCCGGGCGCGGAGGAGGAGGAGGCGGCGGCGCCCGCACTCCGCGCACAGGAGGGGGCGGCCGGTCGCAGAGAAGGCGGCGGCGGCCAGGCACGGAGGAGGAGGCGGCGACGGCCGGGCGCGGGCGCAGAGGAGGAGGAGGAAGCGGCGGCCGGGCGTAGAGGAGGAGGAGGCGGCGGCCTGTCGCAGAGAAGCGGAGGAGGCGGCGGCCTGGAAGCGGAGGAGGCGGCGGAGCAGACACTCGCGCTGTGAAAGTGGGGGCGGTGGGGTGACTAGGGTTAGGGTAAATATGTGTTGTTGGGCTGGTAGTGGGCTTGGGCTGGTAGTGGGCTGGATGGGCCAAGCACATGTAGTTTTTTTTCTTTTTTTCTTTTTAATTGACAAACTTTTCTAGTAAATGCTACTATATTTGAGATTTTATTCTTATTAGTAAGGCGTCGCCTCGCCTTACGCCTTACCGCTTAAAAGATGAAAAGGGGGCATGTCGCCTTATGTCGCCTTACTGCCTTAATAACTATGCTGCCCGTGTTTTGCAGGTCTTCCTCGGATGCATTATTCATATGTAAAGAATGTTAAAACTGGCATGCCTTTGTTTCTGTTCAATTATAGTGACAGAAAGCTCCATGGTATCTACGAGGCTGCAAGTCCTGGCCGATTGTCTATTGATCCATACGCTTGGAGCGACGATGGCTCTTTAAGGACACCTTTTCCTTCTCAGGTATTGATAAGTAAACTGCACAATTTCTTAGGAGAAATGTCCCTAAGTTATTAAATTTGTCCCTTTTCATTTATATCTGAAATGGCTACTTGTGTTTTAAGGTTCGTATTTGCACAAGGACTAAGTATCCACCATTATGGGAGAACCAATACAAGACAGTGCTTAGTGAAAACTACTATACCCAGCACTACTTCTATTTTGAGCTGGACCATGCACAGACAAAAGCGTTGATTTCTTTGTTCAAATCAGTTGCACCTGGTAATCTCAAACAAGTTCCAGCTGCTAATCTCAAACAGATTCCAGCTGTTTCAACCAAAAAGAGTCTCATAACAGCCTTGCCATCAACTAAAAGGAAGGCATCAGCTTCTCCTGATCCAGAAAAGGTCAAAGCAAATTCAAAAGATACCAATCCATTTAGCATTTTGTCAGATGCAAATAGCATCGTCCCAGATAGTTGGGCTGATTCTGATAAAGACAGTTCTAATAACACTGATGAGAAGGAATCCGGGGAGCTGGTTTCTGATTGGGAAGATTTGGATGATAATGTTCTTCAAGCCCAATTTGGTCCTCATCCAAATCCAGATGAGGACCTCCAAGATTCCTCATACAATACAATTGACCAAAGAATGGATCTTGTTGAATGCAATCATCCAGCTGTGAATCCTGTGAATGGAGAAAGAGACACTCATAATGAATCCATGCTTGTGAACTTAAGTAATGAGCAAACAGGTCATGTATATGTTGATGTGATAGAGAGCAAATTTGATAGTACCCCAAGTGGTGTAGGGCCACAGCCTGAAGAACTGACTATCCTGAACAAGCTGAAAGAGTTGTCTTATGTACGGCAGCAGGCAGCACTATTTTCCCAGGATTGTGTTGATTCTAATTCAGATCAATGTGCACCTGAAAACACACAGGTCGTTGCAAACCTTTCTTGTGACTCATTTGGTGCATCAATGGATGATAAAATCTCCCTTCAGGAATTTCATGGAATTGCCGAGGTGTAGTTTCTTTTCTTTCTTTTCAGTTATTCAACTCTGTTTCTTGATCCATTATCTAACAAAATGGATGTAGTCCTCTCATGTAATTATTCTATGCTTTCCTTTATAGCTGCTACAAATCATTGCTGATTTAACCAAGAGGACTGAAGCATTAGAGAAGAAGCAGGTTTGTGAAAGAAAAAACTGATTGATGCCTTTTCATTTTGTTTCTTAGATAGTAAAAAAACTAAGTAAACGATTTTATATGTCATTCAGTTATTTAAGTTTTTGTGTACAGCAAATTTCTAATTATGGAGATAGTCGATGTGGGTAGTTCAGTATATATGTTCTTTTCCGTGTGAACACTATGTTATGTTGTATAAACCCTTTTAGCTCATGTATACTGATAGAAAAATAATGACTTAATTAACCCCATAGGGGAGAGTACACATATATAGATACAAGAATGGGCTGCTGGGCCTAGCCCAAAGTACTAATAAAGTCCAACACCCCCCTGCAGTCCCAACATCTTGCCACAACAGATGTTGAGACTGGACCGGAACTCTAAAAACAGCGTTGACGGGAGGCCCTTCGTGAAGATGTCGGCGAACTGTGACGTCGTCGGGACGTGGAGAACCCGGACCTCGCCACGTGCAACCCGCTCACGAATAAAATGGAGATCAATCTCCACATGCTTCATGCGCTGATGCTGGATGGGGTTGGTGGAGAGGTAGACGGCGCTGACATTATCACAGTAGACCAACGTGCTCCGGGCGACGGGGGAGTGAAGCTCCTGAAGTAGCTGCTGAAGCCAAGAAGCCTCAGCCACGCCGTTAGACACAGCGCGATACTCCGCCTCAACACTCGAGCGCGAGACCACGGGCTGCCGCTTCGAGGACCAGGAGACGAGGTCCCCCCCCCCCCCCCCCCCCAGGAAGATGGCGTAACCAGAGGTGGAACGGCGAGTGTCTGGGCATCCCGCCCAGTCAGCGTCGGTGTAGACAACCAACTCGGAGGGCGAGTCACGTCGAAGTAGAAGGTCGTAGTCGAGGGAGCCGCGTAGGTACCGAAGAATCCGCTTCACAGCGGTGAGGTGCGGCTCCCGCGGGTCATGCATGTGTAGGCACACCTGCTGAACCGCGTAGGAGATGTCCGACTTGGTGAAGGTGAGATACTGGAGCGCACCTGCAAGACTCCTGTAGGCAGTCGGGTCACTGACAGGTGCCCCGTCGGCAGAGGAGACCTTTGCCTGGGTATCCACCGGCGTGGAGCACGGCTTACACTCGGCCATGCCCGCACGCTCGAGGATGTCCAGACAATATTGCCGCTGGTGAAGAAACAAGCCACCTGGTCTGTCCTCGACTGTAATCACCAGGAAGTGGTGAAGCCGACCCAAGTCTTTCATAGCGAACTCATGCTGGAGGGCAGAGATAGTACGCTGAAGGAGAGCCGGACTGGACGCCGTCAGCACAATGTCATCGACGTACAGAAGGAGGTAAGCAGTGTCACCCTCCCGTCGATAGACAAACAGTGACGTGTCCGACTTAGCTTCAACGAAGCCCAAGGAGACCAGGAAGGAGGCGAACCTGCTGTACCAGGCTCGAGGTGCCTGCTTCAAACCATACAAGGACTTGTTCAGCTTGCATACCATGGCTGGTCGAGCTAAATCAACAAATCCTGTCGGTTGACAGCAGTACACCGTCTCCGTCAGAGTACCGTGGAGGAAGACATTCTTGACGTCCAGTTGGTGGACTGGCCAAGAACGCGAGAGAGCCAACGACAGAACGGTACGAACCGTCGCTGGCTTAACCACCGGGCTGAATGTCTCGTCGTAGTCCACTCCAGGGCGCTGAGTGAAGCCCCGAAGTACCCATCGAGCCTTATATCTCTCCAGGGATCCATCGGCCTTCCTCTTATGCGTGAAGACCCACTTGCCGGTGACAACGTTGCCACGAGGTGGACGAGGAAAAAGGTCCCAAGTCCGGTTGGCAAGTAGGGCCGCATACTCTTCCTCCATAGCGCGGCGCCAGTGAGGATCGACGAGGGTGCTACGGACGGAAGTCGGTATAGGTGATACCGAAGAGGAAGCAGAAGGTGGAGGCGTCGTCAAAGAGAGGGCGACCCCGGAGAAGCGCTGTGCAGGCCGAAGGACCCCAGCTGCACGTCTAGTTACCATCGGGTGAACGTGCCCTGGGTCCCGGTGGAGCAAAGCCGGGTGGTACACCGGGGGGCTCGAGGCGAGCAGGAGTGGAGTCACCAACTCGCTCTCGTCGCTGGTAGACAAGAGCCGGGTCGGCAAACCGTGGGATCGTGGCCGCACGTGGCATAGTGCGTGACGTCGGAGAGGTCGGAGACGCCGGGGCCGCGCGTGGCGCGGTGGTCGGGGTCGGAGACGTCGGGGCCGTGCGTGCCGCGGTGGTCGGGGTCGAAGACGCCGGGGCCGCGCGTGGCGCGGTGGTCGAGGTTGGAGACACTGGGGCCGCGGGTGCGCGGTGGTCGAGGTCGGAGACACCGGGGCCGCGTGTGGCGCGGGAGTCGAGGTCGGAGACGTCGGGGCCGCGTGTGGCGCAGTGGTCGAGGTCAGAGACGCCGGGGCCGCGTGTGACGCGGCTGGAGGAGTCAAAGACGCCAGGGCCGCGCATGGCGCGACAGTCGAGGTCGGAGACGCCGGGGTCACACGTGGCGCAGCAGAGAGCCCCAGGGACGGCGGAGCCCCAGGAGTCTGGGCACCAACCCGCGCTCGTCGCTGGTAGACGAGAGCAGGATCAGTGAACCGCAAAGTCGGGGCTGTGCGAGGCACAACCTGAGTCGCCTGAGGTACCGGTACTGCGTGAGGCGCAACAATCGACGTCGTGGGTACCGGGGTCACACGTGACCTAGCGGGTGGTGTACCTGCAAAAAAAGGCCAAGACAACTGTGGTGGAGCAGTCTCGGTGTCAGTAGGAAACAGAGAGTCCAACTCTGTAGTTGAAGCAGAGGAGGAGGGAGAGAAAGGAAAGGAGGACTCGTTGAAGACGACATGTCGAGAGATCAAGATACGGTGTGTAGTGAGATCAAGACACCGGCACCCCTTATGATCAAGAGAGTACCAAAAAAAAACACACCGAGTAGAGCGGGGCGCAAGCTTATGTGGAGCTATGGCGGAAAGATTAGGGTAGCAAGCGCACCCGAAAACTCGAAGGTGGTCGTAGAGAGGAGTAGTGCCATACAGGGCAAAGTACGGGGTAGGTGCCTGAATCGCCTTGGTGGGAAGACGATTAATGAGAAAGCAGTGTTATCCTAAACGGTAAACGGTAAACAGTCGGTGGAGCTCTGTTTACCGTTTAGAAGGTTTGGACGGCGTTTAAATGGTGTTTAAACGGATAAAACGGTGTGTACTGTAGCAGCAAGAAAAAAATATTTTTTACTATTCTGCTCTATGGTAGATGTTCAAATCAAGTTCAAATTCATGTTAGGAAATAGGAATAAATTTAACTTCGACATTATATAAAAATTAAAGAGACAATCACAATATTAGACCACCAAATAATAATATTGAGACTAAAAAATTGTGCATGTAGTAAACTAAACAAATATTTTAACCTTCAGCTGCTAATGTTGTTTTTATTATATTTTTTGAAACACAAGTAATATAACTTCTAATGTGTTTAAGTGAAGCTTAGAAAATATTTTGATTTTAATCAATTTTGTGATATTAATTTGAAATCTGAATCTGACTTAGAATTGTAAGTTCACTTTACCTAAACGGTTCTAAACACGTTTAAAATCCGTTTCGTTTAAGCCGTTTAGCCCGTTTAAACGGGCGTTGACCCGTTTAAACGGGTCAACCGTTTAATCTAACGTTTAGGGGCTAAACTATGCAGTTGCCCTCTGTTTAGCGTTTAAAAACGTTTAAACAGGCCGTTTAGGATAACACTGTGAGAAAGGTGGAAGTGTGGAGTGCCTCTACCCAATACCGAGCAGGGAGAGAGGCCTGAAACATTAAAGAACGCATGACATCATTCGTGGTGCGAAGCATACGCTCTGCCTTGCCATTCTGAGGGGAAGTATATGGACAAGACATGCGCAGTTGGATGCCATGTGTGAGTAAAAAATTACGGAGCATCGAGTTATCAAACTCACGTCCGTTATCACACTGGAGGGCACGGACAGTGCGACCAAACTGAGTGGAAACCCAAGCGAAGAAGTGAGAGAGGGTGACATATGTCTCAGACTTCAAACGTAAGGGAAAAGTCCAAGAGAAATGCGAGAAATCATCAATGACCTCCAGATAATACTTAAACCCAGAAACACTGGTAATGAGAGATGCCCACAAATTACAGTGAATAAGATCAAAATGTCACTGATGTAGGAAACGGAAGCCTAACATGGCGACCAAGCTGACAAGCATGACATAAAGACTCATGTATGCCCCTAGTACACGAGATAACTGAACTACTAGACAGCTTAGACATAGCATCAACACCAGGATGACCAAGCCGGCGGTGCCAAGTAGTGGACGAAGCCGTCGTAGCCAGAGCAAAAGTCGGAGATGCAGCGGAAGCAGGAAGTCGAAGTGTGTACAGGGGCCCCGGGCTATCACATCTAAGAAGAAGACGCCGGGTGAAAAGATCCTTCACAGATAAACCAAGAGGATCAAATTCAACAGAAACACGATTATCAGTGGTAAAACGACGAATAGAAAGCAAATTCTGAATAATATCTGGGGCGACAAGGATATTGTTAAGCTGAAAAGAACCCGGAGATCTTGAGTCACCTACTGAGGTGACTGGAAGAACAGACCCATTCCCAACAACGATAGATGAAGGAAAAGAGGGATGTGGGGGGTGGGTAGAAGAAAGAATACCAGCACTGGGAGTAGTATGGTACGAAGCTCCGGAGTCAGCCACCCAGTCTGCAGTAGGTGGTGTGAGGTGCATAGTGCTGAACGAGGGCGCCAGCGACTGGTGATCCCACCCCAGGGGCGGCTCCTGGCGTGGTGCAGACGGCTCCGAGTACCTAGCAGGGTAGTCTGTGGCCTGAGTCGATGTAGTAGCAGGGTAGGCGAACCCGCCATAGCCCGGATGGGCCACGTACGCCGGCTGAGGATGTGGCTGGCGTGGAGAAGGAAGGCCAGGGGGCGGCCCAAGTAGACCCGGAGACGGCCCAGGCCACATGAAGATCTGGCCAGTCCACGGGTTGTAGGGTGTGGGCCAGGGCGCACCTCCCCGGCCGGTGCCACCACTACTGCCTCCAGGAGCAAAAGTAGTCACAGAAGTGTTGTCAGCACCTTGTCCTGTGCGCTTTCCACCGCGGCTCGACGATTACCACCCCTGAGCCTGT
Source organism: Neostapfia colusana (assembly GCA_030760725.1). Lineage (NCBI taxonomy): Eukaryota > Viridiplantae > Streptophyta > Magnoliopsida > Poales > Poaceae > Neostapfia > Neostapfia colusana. The sequence continues at coordinate 1,580,505 of JASWHV010000005.1, read as the reverse complement.
AGAGGCACCTGGTGCGGTAGACGGAGGAGGTGGTCCTCCAGAAGTCGGTGGTCGCGAGGGCTGCCCAGAGCCATAGAAAGCTGTGGCAAGCCCCGAGCTAGTAGGACCACCAGTCGTGATCTCCTTAAGCTCAAGATCCGACCAGACCTTTTCAACGGTCGGTGGTGGCTCCACACGAAGAAGCCAAGAACGGAGGTGGCTGTAGCGCTCGTTCAAGCCCTGAAGGACCCGAAGAACAAGAGTGCTGTCGGTGACCGGCTCACCAAGGTCACGCATGGCGTCAGCCATGCTCTTCATTTCCCCACAGTAGGCAGAAATGGAGCGGTCACCTTGAACTGTGGTATGGAACCGTGCGTTGATGTTGAGTGCCCGAGTTGCACGGTTCACTAGGAAGTGCTGCTCAAGCACTAGCCACGCCCGGCGTGCAGTGCCACCGCCGCGCTGCCCAACAAGGTCGTGTAGCTCGTCGGTGAGGGACCCAAGGATCCAGGAGAGGATCAAGCTGTCCATGGTGGTCCAAGAGTCGTCCCACGTGGAGCCCTCCCGCTGGACGTGGTCCTCAAGCTGGTACCGCCTCAACGTAAGAAGGAACACGTTACGCCAGCGGGCGTAGGCAGTGGAGTTAGAGCTAAGGACAACCGGCACAAGGGTCCGGATGTTCTGAACTCCAGCATCCTGGGCGTGTAGAGCGGCGGCGAGAGATGCCGAGTACGCAGGGTGCGCACTAGCATCCGAGGGAGGCTCGTGTGTAGTGTTCAGTGGTCGGTGAGCACTCTCCTGGATCTGGTGAGAGATAGCAGCTGTCGAGGCACGCTCTTGCTCCAGGGCGAGAGCAAGTGTCCGCTCATGTTCGCGGGAGGCAGCTAGGGCTGCGAACATGCTGGATGTATCCGCAGTCGCTGGAGTGGTGCTGTCAACACCGTAGAGGGGGGGAGTGGCCGTGTTATGAGCAGCAGCGGCGCCGCCCGTAGATCCGTCCGATCTGGAGCCCGTCATGAAAGCAACAGCAGTGGGGCCGGCAAGAGGGCCGCCCGCTGCCGGACCGGTCGTGGCGCTGTACGTGCGTCGAGTCACAGCCGCAGGGGGTGCGCTGGCCAGAGGGGCGCCAGCCAGGGGCGCGCCGGCCAGGGGTGCGCTGGCCAGGGGCGCACCGGCCAGAGGAGCGTCGGCCAGGGGCGCGCGGGGCGCGCTGGCTAGATGGGCGCTGCCCAGGGGCGCCGCGCCGGGCGCGCCGGCCAGATGGGCGTCGGCCAGGGGAGGGGCGCCGGCCAGGGAGAGGGAGGCAGCGGGCGGCGGCCTGGTTGGAGGCGCCATAGGTCACCGCCTTCGGTCGCGCGAGCTTGCGGTGGGGGCCGGCGATAGCGCGACGTTGCGGTTGGATCCGGCGGCGGTGACCGTCGGGAAGAGCAACCGATACGGGGATCCTGCGGGTGCGGAGGAGGCTGAGGCGGGATCCAGCGGGAGGAGCCAAACCGGCGGCAGCGGACAGCAGATGGCGGCGGGAGCGGGAGGAGCAGCGGCGGCGCCAGCGCCCGAAGGACCCGAGGGTTAGGTTAGGGAAGAGATTACTGGCTAACCATGATAGAAAATAATGACTTAATTAACCCCATAGGGGAGAGTACACATATATAGATACAAGAGTGGGCTGCTGGGCCTAGCCCAAAGTACTAATAAAGTCCAACATATACAATTTTCTTATTTTTGGAGTCTTCATGGAATAATCTGGATACTTGAAGATTTTCATATTTACCTGCTGTAGTGTTCCTGCCAGCTGTATTTCCTAATACAAGATTTCCTGGCCATTATTTCTTGTTTATGCAAACACCGTCTCCATAGGATTATCTGATTATTGTTCTGTTCTTTTCTAGATTGGGTCAGATCAATATCTACTTTCACTGACAGAAGAAGTCAAGAACTCTGGAAGAAAAGTACAGCAACTGGAGTACCTTGTAGATGAATTACAATTCAAATTTGACTCTTCGTGGTCCCATCTTGGAAGCATGTGCAATAACCTAGCCAAACCAGCAATATTCCTAATTGGTGGTTATAACGGTGTGACTTGGTTATCATCTCTTGATTCTATGACTCCTGATAAAGACGCACTAGTGGGTCTCACACCAATGGGCTCTGCCCGCTCATATGCATCTGCTGCTGCATTGGATGGTCACATATTTGCTTTTGGTGGTGGAGATGGCATTTCATGGTATAACACAGGTATACTGTTGTACTATTTATGACAGGTTTTCCGTTTTATGTTTTAACATTTTTGCACACGCTTTGGGTTCGAGTTACTGTTATTTACTTATCTTATTTATTGGTAGTGGAATGCTACAGTTCAAGGAATAATGAGTGGACTGAATGCCCCTTGTTGAACCGTAAGAAAGGAAGTCTTGCTGGTATCAGTCTTAATGACAAAATATATGCTATTGGCGGTGGAGATGGAAATGAAAATTTTTCAGATGTTGAAATGTTTGATCCATATCTTGGGAAGTGGATATGTAGTCCGTCTATGCTGCTCTCTGTATGCTTTCATCCTCTTTGCAGCTTGAAATAATCACTTTGTTTTTAACTTCCATGCAATCTATTTCAAATGACTTAGTAGTTGAATTTCCAGGCTGCAATTGTGTTCTGATAAGCTCAACCCTAATAACTTAGAGCAATTAAGAGACAAAAAGCTTATGTTTGTAGATTGATCCTTCCCCTGTGGGCCCAGGCCCAGGCCAACAGCCCAGGCCCAGCCCAGCTTGCACAGGAGGATTAGTATAAAGTTTGTTGGTTCTGTTCAGATTAGAACGATAAGTTTAGATAGTCTGTTTGATATTAGATATGTTTCTATCTCTAGTTTAAATCAGTTAGGAGTCTATCTGTAAAAGGCTAAAAATAGCCAAATATTCTCAAGTAATAAATCATCTCTCCCTCATTATTCCTGTGCCCAGAAGCCTAGCCGTCTCCCCCCTCTCTCTCTCTATTCTGCGCAGATCCAATCTGCCCAGAACACAAGAACAGCATTCTCCCTGTTCTTCCATGTTCTCCTCTGTTCTGCGCACCAGATCAGATCAGGGGTGGCTGGTCTCCTGCTCTTACTCACATCTGTCCTGTTCCCCTGAATAGAACTGCTGATTATCCAATTCCCCTACTGTTCTCTGCTGTATACCAGTTTCTGGTCTGACTTCTAGAAAGACAGACTGATCTGCTAGTGCAGATCGGGTTATACAGCAGGATCAGACGCAATTTCAGCAAGAACGGAAATGGAATTGCAACAATCGTGGTATCAGACCTGAGTTTGACCCTGAGTTGAATTCAACAAGATGTCGTGAGGAGAACCCAGGACGGGTTCCCCGTGCTCACTAAGACCAACTATGCGGAGTGGGCTCATGATGAATATTAAGCTGAAGGCGTGGTTGCTTTGGAAGGCCGTGGAGGAGGGCAACGTGAGCGAGCAAGAAGACATAATGGCACTTGACATCCTAGTCAACGCTGTCCCGCCGGTGATGATCACGATGATCGGAAAGAAGAAGACGGCTAAGGAGGCATGGGACACGATCGTAATCATGCGGGTCGGGGACCACGTGAAGAAGACGACGACACGACAACCCCGTCGGGAGTTCGACACCGCTGCCTTCAAGGATGGCGAGAGCGTGGAGGACTTCTCCCTCCGCCTGCGCGGCATGCTATCACGGCTTGCGTCGCTAGGGGAGGTGGTAGAAGAGGAGGTGGCCGTGGAGAAGCTCCTGTGAAGCGTTACAGAACGCTTCCAACAGATCGTGGTCGCGATCACGACACTGCTGGACGTGTTGACCGTCACCTTGTCGGAGGTGACGGGGCTTCTCAGGGCGGCAGAGAACGCCTTCGACACGACGCAATGGAGGGGAGGAGTGCACGATGGCCAGTTGTACCTAACTCTGGAGGAGTGGGAGGCACAGCAGAAGGAGCGGGTTGCTCTGTCCGCGGGTTCTTCGAAGAGGGGCGGCCGAAATGGCCTGCCCAAGAAGAACGGTGGCAAGAAGGGAGGTTCCGGGAAGGATATTCCGCGAGACCAGGGTAAGAAATGTGGAAAGAAGGGCCATTGGGCCAAGGAGTGTCTGTCGAAGCCCAAGCGCAGGAGCCGCAACAGTAGGCTTTCGTGGCGAAGGGGGAGTAGGAGGGCGCCTTGTTCATGACAAGGGTGGCCACGATACAGGAGGAGCCTGTACATGAGTGTCCTATGCGCCCACTGGAGATAGTGGAGGGACGTGTCTTCGCTCACTGCGGCAACGGCGACGACTTCGATGACATCAATTAGTACCTCGACACGGGCGCGACCAACCACATGACGGGTTCGCGCGCCGTCTTCTGCGAGCTCGACGAAAACGTCGTCGAAACTATCAAGTTCGGTGACAACTCCGTCGTGCGGATCCAGGGGAGGGGTACGGGTCTTGTTTGCCGCCAAGACGGGTGAGCACAGGTGCACCGGCGTCTACCTCATCCCGCGCCTCACCACCAACCTCATCAGCGTCGGCCAGCTGGATGAGGATGGCTACATCATCACAGTACATGGAGTGATGCACATACGGGATGAGCAACATCGTCTTCTCACACGAGTTCAGCTCGACGGCGGTAAGTTGTACTCCATCAAGCTTAACATCACACGTCCGATTTGCCTAACCGCGCGGCGTGATGATGTTGCGTGGCGTTGGCACGAATGCTACGGACATGTCGGCTTCCAGGCGCTTTAGAAGCTGGCACGAGCGGAGATGGTGCTCGGGCTTCCGCAAATTGATCATCTTGATCAATTGTGCGATGCTTGCTTGGCCAGGAAGCAGAGGTGCTCCAGCTTCACCAAGCAAGCTCGACGGCGCGCGGAGGGCGTGCTCGACCTCGTCCGCGGCGACATCTGTGGGCCTATCACGCCGACGACTCCAGGCGGCAAGAAGATGTTCTTGTTGCTCGTGTACGACATGAGCCGCTACATGTGGCTCTATTTTCTAGCAACCAAGGACCAGGTACCCAACTTAATTCAGCAGTCCAGGCGACGAGTGAATTAGAGTCCGGGAGGAGGCTGAAGCTACTCCGTACCGATCGTGGAGGAGAGTTCACCTCACGGGAGTTCGACGAGTACTGCGCTTAGCACGGAGTATAGCTTAACCTTACAACCCCGTATACGCCACAGCAAAACGGGGTTGTGGAGCAGCGCAACCAGACAATGGTTGACATGGTGAGGAGCATGTTGAAGGCGAAGGGTATGCCCGAGATCTTTTGGGGTGAGACAATTATCACAACTGTCTACATATTAAATCGATCCCCCACCCACGACCTTGACGGAAAGACGTCATATGAATCTTGGCATGGGGAGCAACCGGCCGTCAACTAGTTCCGAACTTTTGTATGCATAGGGCATGTCAAGAACACGTGCCCCCACCTGAAAAATTTGGAAGACCGGAGTGCGCCGATGATTTTTCTTGGCTATGTTGCAGGGACGAAGGGCTACTGGATGTATAACCCGGTCGATGGGCGCACACACATATTACGAGACATGATATTCGACGAAGCGGCCAAGTGGGACTGGGGAAGGAGTTGGAGAAAAGGACTACACCGCCTTCTACGTCGACTCCTTGGGTCTAGCACCTGCTGGACCTGCTCTTCAAGCATCTGTTGAGGTGTTGCAGAGTCCGGAGGGGCTGAACAGCACCCCTGCAGTGCCCAGGAGGGGCACATGAGGGTTTATCCAGACCACAGGAGCTCCTACGCCAGCCTCCATACCTGTTCGAGAGGGTCCAGCACCCGCGGCGTCACCCCCAAAAGGCTCCTGCAGAGATTGTCCAACACCGAACAGGGCTGGGACAGTCCTGCACAGCGGTCAGCAGCGGGGGTTCCGGACTTGAAGATTCCAACACCTTCGTCACGCCCCGGAATCCTCCATAGCCCATCTGCTTTGCGACGCCGCTGTCGGATCCTGGCAGCAACGTCGTCAATGCCTACTACGATGACGATACAACTCTACGGTTCCGCACGATGCGCAACGTGCTGGGGTCCCTCACCCCTCCAGGTTGAGCTGAGCGCCCACCAAGCTTAGAGGAGCGGGAGCTCATGTTCATCACCGCGTAGGAGCGCTTTCGTGAAGAGGTACACCACATGGGAGGTACACCACATGGACGTGAAGAGCGCTTTCGTGAACGACGACTTAATGGAGGAGGTGTACGTCTCTCAGCCCGTTGGCTTCATCGACGGAGCCGAACACAGGGTGTATCGGATCAAGAAGGCATTGTATGGATTTCGTCAGGCGCCCAGGGCCTGGAATGCCAAGCTCAACGATAGCTTGCTATCGCTTGTGTCGAAGTGTAGCTACGACACTTACCCCGATCTGCTACGGGAGCAACCTGCGGAGCTTCTTTGATTGGAGGGGCTTGACGGCTCTAAGGCGATCCAACTTGAGCGAGCGGGTGAACACCGAGATTTACGTGGTTCGGGCCGTCGGAGCGTAATACCCTACGCTACGGTGGTGTTTGTTGTATTGCTTGCGCGTATGCGTGTGTGGGTTGCGAATGGATGCCAACCAACCCTTTCTCGGGTGGACACCCCAGTCCTCTTACAGTTCAAGGCCGGGGTGGTTACAATAGGGCTTGGGGCATGACAGGTGGCCCCTAAGCTGTCTGAACCCTATACATGATCTAGGGTTTTTACATCCCTAGGTAGAGTGATTGGCAGGGGAGTTAAAGCGCCGCCTAGTGCGCTGAGCGCCTCTGACCACGCTGTAGGTGATGATAAAGACACCGTCTTGTTGCCGCGTCTTCTCACTCTACAGGGTGGCATTGTGCTGTTGGGCGGCACTGTGCCGCTGGCCTCGCCGCCCTGTCTTGTCACCGTAATGGCGAACAGGCGGAGGAAGGAGGCGTGCGCCGTGCGCCATGCTTCTGGGGAAAGCGCGAGTTTTGAATGCACAACTTGATAGTGCACTTCCTTCTTGACTTCTTCAACCCATGGCCCACGACGGATCGTGGGACACGTGGTGGCTCCGGAGCCCTCCTCAGTTGGGAGGATGTTCAGAGCCCACATACACGTGGCAGCCCCGGACCTCACCTCAGCAGGGAAGCTCGGTCCGAGGCCAAGGGCACGTGTTGGCTCCAGAGCCCTCCTCAGCGGCGAGGAGGTTCAGAGCCCGAATACACGTGGCAGCTCCAGACCTCGCCTCAGCAGGGAGGCTTAGTCCGCGGCCAAGGGCACGTGTCGGCTCCGGAGCCCTCTTCAGCAGCGAGGAGGTTCGGAGCCCAGGTGCACGTGGCAGCTCCAGACCTCACCTCTACGGGGAGGCTCGGTCCGGGACCAAGGACACGTGTTCGCTCTAGAGCCTTCTTCAACAGGGAGGAGGTTTGGAGCCTGGGTACACGTGGCAGCTCCGGACGTCACCTCAGCGGGGAGGCTCGGTCTAGGGCCAAGGACACGTCTCGGCTTCGGAGCCCTCCTCAGCAGGGAAGAGGTTTGGAGCCCGGGTACACGTGGCAGCTCCGGACCTCACCTCAGCGGGGAGGCTCGGCCCAGAGCCAAGGACACGTGTCGGCTCCGGAGCCCTCCTCAGCAGGGCGGAGGTTCGGAGCCCGGGTACACGTGGCAGCTCTGGACCTCACCTCAGCAGGGAGGCCTGGTCTGGGGCCAAGGACACGTGTACGGTCCGAAGCCCTCCTCAGCAAGGAGGAGGTTCAGAACCCACATACACGTGACAGCTCCGGACCTCACCTCAGCAGGGAGGTTTGTTCCGGAGCCAAGGGTACGTGTTGGCTCCAGAGCCTAGGCACACGTGGCAGCTCCGGGGTCGACCATAGGGCCGAGGACACGTGGCCATGCTAGTACCCGCCTCAGCAGGGAGGCGGGGTCTAGGCTGTCTTCAACCGTCCACGCGGGGGTACCCGTTCTGTAGGGTACCGACAGCTTGGTTTCCATAAGAGTACGAGCGAGCACGGGATCTATTTCCGTGGAGCTAGAGAGGAGAAGCTCATCGTCGGCATGTACGTCGATGATCTCGTGATCATAGGAGGGGGCGACCTCAAGAAGTTCAAGGAGGAAATGATGAAGCCTCCAGATGAGCAACTTGGGTGTCTTGTCATATTATCTTGGCCTGGAGGTGCGGCAATATGAAGCGGAGATAAGCATTGGGCAGCCGACCTACGCTTCCAAACTTTTCTTTAAAGTTGTCCTGGAGAAGTGCAACCCTTGTGCATTCCCCATGGAGCAAGGCCTGAAGCTTTACAAGACAAGTGACAGTTCGTTAGTGCACGCAACAGACTATAGGCGTTTGGTTAGAGGGTTGTGATATTTGGTGAACACACGTCCCGATCTCGCCTACTCGGTTGGGTATGTGAGTTTGTTTCTGGCGGAGACCAAGGAGGATCACTTTGCTGCAGTCAAACACATTGTAAGCTATATAGCGGCTATAATCAGTTATAGTCTCTTCTATGCAAGAGGAGACATGGAGCTTGTTAGACATTGTGATTATGAGTGTGTCACAGGGGCATATTAGTCATTAGTGAGGGATTAGGGTTAGGGGTAGTTTAGTCCTTTTTCCCCTCCTAATCCCTCTATATAATCAGACCTGTACCTCAACATTATCATCCATCTAATACAGCCACCATTAGCCCTCTAATATGGTATCAGCTAGGAACTAATTAGGATTAGGGCCTAACCCTAACCCTAATTACCCAGGCCCACCCGCCACCGCTGCAGTGGCCCTACGCCGCCGCCGCCCCGCGTGCCTGCGCTGCAGGCCTCGCCGGCGCGCCGGCCGCCGGAGCCGCCGCCGCTGAGGCAACGCGCGCCTGCGCCGCCGCCGCCCCGCGTGCCTGCGCTGCCGTTGGCCTCGCCGGCGTGCCGGCCGCCGGAGCCGCCGCCGCTGAGGCAACGCGGGCCTGCGCTGCCGCGCCGCCTGCTGCTGTTGCTGCCGCTGGTGCGCAGCCCGGCCACGCCGCCGCACCACCTAATGGGGCCGCCGCCTCTGCCGCAGGCGCACCCCCAGCCCGCGCCGCTGTGCCCTGGGGCGCCGCCGCCGGATCCGCGCCCGGGCTGCCCGATCTCGGGCAGAGCCGGCGCGCGCCCGGATTCGGGTTCGCTGGGGTTGCTGGTGTGCACCCCAGCCACGCCGCTGCGCCGTCTGATGGGGCCGCCGCCTCTGCTGCCATCGCCGCGCCGCCACCCTAGGCCGCCGCCGCGCTGCCACCCTGGGCCGCCGTCGGCGCCGCGCCATTGCCCGGGGCCGTCCCGCTACCACCATGCGCCGTCGGCGCTCCTGCAGCCCCCAGTGCTGCCACCCCTCGAGTCGCTGCTGCCTGGCCCGTCGTCGTCACCTCTGCAGCGCCCCACGATGGAGCCGCTACCTGGCCCGCAGCAGCTGCAGCCGCCCAGTGGGCCGCTGTTGCCTCTGCAGTGCCCCACGACGGTGCCGCTGCCTTGCCCGTAGCAGCTGCAGCCGCCCCTTGGGCTGCCGGTCCTGCAGTCCCCCACGACGGCGCCGCCTGGCCTGCTGCTGCCCTGGGAGGTGCCTCTCGGCCACCATCGGCTGATGTACCTGGATCGACTGTTGCCTACTCTGTTGGAACCACTGTCGAGGGTCCGAGCGCGTTGTCTTCCTTTCCGGCGCCGCCACCGCCGGGGCATGTCGTGACCCGCTCTACACCGTCGATCTACCGGCAGGGTCTCACGCCGTGTGGCCCTGACTGGGTGGTGGACTCCGGTGCCTCGTACCACACCACCCCTGACGTCGGTATCCTCTCCTCTACCCGCCCTTCCCGTTCCTCTGATCCTTCATCTATCGTTGTTGGAAATGGGTCGACTCTTCCAGTCACCTCAGTAGGTGACTCGGGTTTGCCGGATTCGTTTCAGCTACGTGATGTTCTTGTTGCTCCTAACATCATTCAGCATCTTCTTTCCATTCGTTATTTTACTACTGACAACCATGTTTCTCTTGAGTTTGATCCTTATGGTGTAACTGTGAAGGATCTTACTACTCGACGCTTTCTCTTTCGCTGTGATAGTACGGGTCCCCTGTACACGATGCGTCTTCCTGCTTCCGCTCCACCTCTTGCCCTGACTACGACAGCCTCTTCAACCATTTGGCATCGTCGGCTTGGCCACCCCGGTGTTGATGCTATGTCGAAGTTGTCTGGTAGTTCAGCGATTTCGTGTACTCGGGGTACTCATGAGTCTCTTTGCCATGCTTGTCAGTTGGGTCGCCATGTTTGACTTCCTTTTCCGCACTCTGTCACTCGTGTCGAGCACACATTTGATTTGATTCACTGTGATCTTTGGACTTCACCTGTTCTTAGTGTCTTTGGATGCAAGTATTACTTGGTGGTCGTGGATGATTTTTCGCACTATTCGTGGACTTTTCCTTGCGACAGAAGTCTGATACTTTCGGTACTCTTTCTCACTTCTTCGCTTGGGTGTCCACCCAGTTTGGGCGCACGATTCGTGCGGTCTAGTGCGACAACGGGCGCGAGTTTGACAACTCTACGTTTCGTGACTTTCTGCTTTCTCGCGGTGTTCAGTTGCGCATGTCATGTCCTTACACTTCCCCTCAGAACGGCAAGGCTGAGCGCATGATTCGGACCACCAACGATGTCATGCGCTCCCTGATGTTTCAGGCTTCTACCCCTGCTCGCTACTGGGCGGAGGCGCTTCACACTGCCACCTACCTCATTAATCGCCTTCCTACTAAGGCGATTAGTGCTCCCACACCTCACTTCGCTTTGTTCGGCACCCATCCTCTTTACGGCCATCTTCGGGTCTTCGGGTGCACTTGCTACCCGAACCTCTTTGCCACAGCTCCCCATAAGCTTGCGCCTCGCTCGACTCAGTGTGTTTTCCTTGGGTACTCCCCTGACCATAAGGGGTACAGGTGCCTTGACCCCACCACCCGTCATATCTTGATCTCCCGACACGTCGTCTTCGGCGAGTCTTCCTTTCCCTTTTCCACCCCGTCCTCTGACTTCGTCGCTGAGTTGGATTCCCTCTTCTCTACTGACCCCGAGGCCGCTCCTGTACAGCGACCTTGTCAGTTACCTCTTGCAGGTTACCCACCCGCTACGCCACGCACGATTTCGGCGTCTTCCACGCCACCTGTTGTGCCTTACGTGGCCCCGGCGTCCCTGATGCCACTTGCTGCGCCACGCGCGGCACCGGCGTCCCTGACGCCACCGGCTGCGCCACGCGCGGCCTCGGCGCCCCCGACGTCACCCACTGCACCACGCGCGGCCCCGGTGTCCCCGACGACGCCTGCTGCGCCAAGCGCGACCTCTGCGTCCCCGACATCGACTACTGCGCCACGCACGGCCTCAGCTTCCCCGACATCACCTGCAGCAAGCCCGACGTCACCAGGCGCACCAGGAGCAACACCGACGACGACTTCTCGCTTCGCCGACCCCGTACTTGCCTACCAGCGACGAGCACGGGGGGCGGCCCTACTCCTGCTGCACCACGCGTGGCCCCGAGACGAGAGAAGGTTGTTGTACCCGAGCGCCCGGTGTACAACCCTCCTCTTCTCCACAGGGATCCTGGTCACGTCCACCCGATGGTGACTCGACGTGCATCTGGGAGTCTTCGGCCAGTTGAGCGCTTCACCGGAGCTGCCTTCTTGTCGACGATTTCTCCACCGACCGACTCTTCTTCGATCTCACCCATACCTACTTCCGTGCGTAGCGCCCTCGCCGACCCTCACTGGCGCTGCGCTATGGAGGAAGAGTATGAGGCTCTGCTTGCCAACCGGACCTGAGACCTGGTTCCCCGTTCTGGTCGTGGCAATGTTGTCACGGGCAAGTGGGTGTTCACGCACAAGAAGAAGGCGGACGGTACCTTGGAGAGGTACAAGGCTCGGTGGGTACTCCGGGGTTTCACTCAGCGCTTTGGAGTCGACTACGACGACACCTTCAGCCCGGTAGTAAAGCCGGCAACGGTACCGTTGTGTCGCTGGCTCTCTCGCGTTCTTGGTCTGTCCACCAGTTGGACGTCAAGAATGCCTTCCTCCACGGTACACTGATCGAGACTGTGTACTGCAGTCAGCCGGCAGGGTTTGTTGATTCAGCTCACCCAGACATGGTCTGTAAGCTGAACAAATCCCTATACGGACTGAAGCAGGCACTGCGAGCCTGGTATAGCCGGTTCGCCTCCTTCTTGGTCTCACAGGGGTTCGTCGAAGCTAAGTCGGACACTTCGTTGTTTGTCCATCGACGTGGCAGTGACACTGCTTACCTCCTACTGTACGTCGATGACATCGTACTAACAGCGTCTAGTCCGGCTCTCCTTTAGCGCACCATTTCTGCTTTACAGCAGGAGTTCGCTATGAAGGACCTGGGCCGTCTTCACCACTTCCTGGGCATTGCGGTCGAGGACCGACCAGGCGGCTTATTCCTTCACCAGCGACAGTACTGCCTGGATATCCTCCAGCGAGCGGGCATGACTGAGTGCAAGTCTTGCTCCACTCCAATGGATACTCAGGCGAAGCTCTCCGCTATCGACGGGACACCCGTCTCTGACCCCACTACTTACAGGAGTCTTGCAGGTGCTCTTCAGTACCTCACCTTCACCAGGCCGGATATCTCGTATGCAGTTCAGCAGGTGTGCCTCCACATGCATGACCCGAGGGAGCCGCACCTCACCGCTGTGAAGCGGATTCTTCGGTACCTACGAGGTACTCTCGACTACGGCCTCCTCCTTCGACGTGACACGGCCTCCGAGCTGGTCGTGTACACCGATGCTGACTGGGCAGGCTGCCCAGACACACGACATTCTACTTCTGGGTACGCCGTCTTCCTGGGCGGTAACCTCGTCTCCTGGTCCTCGACGCGACAACCCGTGGTGTCGCGTTCGAGTGCTGAGGCGGAGTATCGCGCCGTGGCTAACTGCGTAGCTAAGGCCTCCTGGCTCCAGCAGCTGCTTCAGGAGCTCCACACTCCCGTCACCAGGAGCACCCTCATCTACTGCGACAACGTCAGCGCCGTGTACCTCTCCACCAACCCGGTCCAGCATCAGCGCACGAAACATGTGGAGATTGACCTCCACTTTGTTCGTGAGCGGGTTGCACGCGGCGAGGTTCGGGTACACCATGTCCCGACGACGACGCAGTTCGCCGACATCTTCACGAAGGGCCTCCCGTCGTCGTTGTTCTCCGAGTTTCGGTCCAGTCTCAACATCTGCAGTGGCTAGATGTTGTGATTGCGGGGGGTGTTAGACATTGTGATTATGTGTGTGTCACAGGGGCATATTAGTCATTAGTTAGAGATTAGGGTTAGGGGTAGTTTAGTCCTTTTTTCCCTCCTAATCCCTCTATATAATCAGACCTGTACCTCAACATTATCATCCATCTAATACAGCCACCATTAGCCCTCTAATAGAGCTGATTGGGTACTCGGATAGTGACTTTGCTGGAGACGTGGAGGACCGGAAGAGTAGGAGCGGGGTGCTGTTTTATCTTGGAAAAAGCCCCGTTTCATGGCGGTCCTGCAAGCAGAAGGTGGTGGCCTTGTCCTCGTGTGAAGCAGAGTATATTACAACAGCTCAAGGGGCATGTCAAGGTGTATGGATGACATGGCTGATGGAGGACTTGGCTGAAAAGGTGAAGGCGCCGGTGTTGCGGGTTGATAACTAGTTGGCTATAGACTTGAGAAGCAAACACATCGATGTCAAGTACCACTACATATAGGAGTGTGTAGACAGTGGTACTATTGTGCTTGAGTAAATCTCCACCCAAGACCAGATGGCAGACATCTTTACCAAGGCACTTGGAAGATAGAAGTTCGTGGAGATGAGAAGAATGATTGGGAATCTAGACGTGCGTAGGCATAAGGATCAGGAGGAGAATGTAGATTGATCCTTTTCCTGGTGAGCTCAGGCTCGGCCAACCAGCCTAGGCCCAGCCCAGCTCACACAGGATTAGCATAAAGATTGTTGGTTCTGTTCAGATTAGAACAAATAAGTTTAGATAGAGTCTGATTGAGATTAGATCTGTTTCTATCTCTAGTTTAAATCAATTAGGAGTCTATCTGTAAAAGGATATAAATAGCCAAGTATTCTCAAGAAATAAATCATCCCCCTCATTATTCCTGTGCCCAGAAACCTAGCCGTCTCCCCTCTCTCTCTATTCTGCGCAGATCCAATCTGCCCAGAACACAAACAGAATTCTCCTTCCCTGTTCTCCTCTGTTCTGCGCATCAGATCAGATCAGGGGCGGCTGCTCTCCTTCTCTTCCTCACATCTGTTCTGTTCCCCTTAACAGAACTGCTGATTATTCAATTCCCCTACTGTTCTATGCTGAATCAGTATTTGTATTAGAAGATAAATGAATGCTTAATTAATCTCAGGGGGGTAGGGTACATATATATAATTACATAGGTGGGCTGGTACATGGGCCAAGCCCAACACACAACTCTACACAGTCCAACACCCCCCCCCCCCCGCAGTCCCAACATCTAGCCACAACAGATGTTGAGACTGGACCGAAACTCAGAAAACAGCGACGACGGGAGTCCCTTCGTGAAGATGTCGGCGAACTGTGACGTCGTCGGCACGTGGAGAACTCGAACCTCGTCGCGTGCAACCCGCTCACGAACAAAATGGAGATCAATCTCCACATGTTTCGTGCGCTGGTGCTGGACGGGGTTGGTGGAGAGGTAGACAGCGCTGACATTGTCACAATTGACCAACGTGCTCCGGGCGACAGGGGAGTGGAGCTCCTGAAGTAGCTGCTGGAGCCAAGACGCCTCTGCCACGCCGTTAGACACGGCGCGGTACTCCGCCTCAGCACTGGAGCGAGAAAGCACGGGTTGCCGCTTCGAGGACCAGGAGACAAGATCCCCCCCCCCCCCCAGGAAGACGGCGTAGCCAGAGGTGGAGCGGCGGGTATCTGGGCATCCGGCCCAGTCGGTGTAGACCACCAACTCAGAGGACGAGTCACGTCGAAGTAGAAGACCGTAGTCGATGGAGCCGCGCAGGTACCGAAGAATCCGCTTCACAGCAGTGAGGTGCGGCTCCCGCGGGTCGTGCATGTGCAAGCACACCTGCTGAACTGCGTAGGAGATGTCTGGCCTGGTGAAGGTGAGATACTGTAGTGTACCTGCAAGACTCCTGTAGGCAGTCGGGTCGCTGACAGAAGTCCCATCAGCAGAAGAGATCTTTGCCTGGGTATCCACCGGTGTGGAGCATGGCTTACACTCAGCCATACCCGCACGCTCGAGGATGTCCAGACAATACTGCCGTTGGTGAAGAAACAGGCTGCCTGGTCTGTCCTCGACTGCAATCCCCAGGAAGTGGTGAAGCAAGCCCAAGTCCTTCATAGCGAACTCCTGCTGGAGAGCAGAGATAATCCGCTGAAGGAGTGTAGTGCTGGACGCCGTCAGCACAATGTCGTCGACGTAGAGAAGGAGGTAGGCAGTGTCATCCTCCCGTCGATAAACAAAGAGTGATGTGTCCGACTTGGCTTCAACGAAGCCCAAGGAGACCAGGAAGGAGGCGAACCTGCTATACCAGGCTCGAGGTGCCTGCTTCAAACCGTACAAGGACTTGTTCAGCTTGCAGACCATGGCTGGGCGAGCTGAATCAACGAACCCTGTCGGCTGAGAGCAATACACCGTCTCCGTCAGAGTACCGTGAAGAAAGGCATTCTTGACGTCCAGCTGGTGGACTGGCCAAGAACGCGAGAGAGCCAACGACAGAACAGTCCGCACTGTTGCTGGCTTAACCACCGGAATGAAGGTCTCGTCGTAGTCCACTCCAGGGCGCTGAGTGAAGCCCCGAAGTACCCAACGGGCCTTATATCTCTCCAGTGAGCCATCCGCCTTCCTCTTATGCGTGAAGACCCACTTGCCTGTGACAACATTGCCACGAGGAGGACGAAGAACAAGGTCCCAAGTCCGGTTGGCAAGTAGGGCCGCATACTCTTCCTCCATAGTGCGGCGCTAGTGAGGGTCGGCGAGGGCGCTACGGACGGAAGTCGGTATAGGTGATACCGAAGAGGAAATGGACGGTGTCGGCGTGGTCGAAGAGAGGACCACTCCGGAAAAACGCTCAGTAGGCCGGAGAACCCCAGCGGCATGTCTAGTCACCATCGGGTGAACGTGTCCGGGATGAACGTGTCCGGGGTCCTGGTGGAGCAACGGTGGGTGGTACATCGAGGGCTCGGGACGAGCAGGCGTAGAGTCACCAACCCGCACTCGTCGTTGGTAGACAAGAGCAGGATCGGCAAACCGCGGAACCGGGGCCGCGCGTGGCGCAGCGCGTGACGTCGGGGAAGCCGGGGCCGCGCATGGCGCAGGAGGAGTCGGAGACGCCGGGGCCGCGCGTGGCGCAGGAGTCGAGGTCGGAGACGTCGGGGCTGCGTGAGGTGCAGTAGTCGAGGCCGGAGACGACGGGGCCACGCGTGGCGCAGTAGTAGGAGACGCCGGGGCCGCGTGTGGCGCGGGAGTCAAGGCCGGAGACGCCGGGGCTGCACGTGGGGCAGCAGGAGGAGACGCCGGGCCCGCGCGTGGCGCAGCAGGAGGAGACGCCGGTGCCGCGCGTGGCGCGGCAGTCGTCCCCAGGGTCGACGGAACCTGGGCACCCACCCGCGCTCGTCGCTGGTAGACGAGAGCAGGGTCAGTGGACCGCCGTGTCGTGGCTGTAGTAGGCACAACCAGAGTCGCCATAGGTGCCGGCGCTGCGTAAGGTGCAGCAGTCGACGCCGTGGGAGCCGGGACCACCCGTGACCCGGTGGGTAACGTACCTGCAGAAAAAGGCCAAGGCAGCTGTGGTGGAACAGCCTCGGTGTCAGTAGTAAAAAGAGAGTCCAGCTCTGCAGCTGAAGCGGAGGTGGAGGAAGAAAAGGGAAAAGAGTACTCGTCGAAGACGACGTGCCGAGAGATCAAAATACGGTGGGTAGTGAGGTCAAGGCACCGATACCCCTTATGATCAAGGGAGTACCCAAGAAAGACACACCTAGTAGAGCGGGGCGCAAGCTTATGTGGAGCTGTGGCGGAAAGATTAGGGTAGCAGGCGCACCCGAAGACGCGAAGGTGGGCGTAGAGAGGGGTAGTGCCATACAGGGCAAAAAATGAGGTAGGTGCCTGAATTGCCTTGGTGGGAAGGCGATTAAGGAGAAAGGTGGAAGTGTGGAGTGCCTCTACCCAGTACCGAGCAGGGATAGAGGCTTGAAACATCAAGGAGCGCATGACATCATTAGTGGTGCGAAGCATGCGCTCAGCCTTGCCATTCTGAGGAGATGTGTATGGACAAGACATGCGCAACTGGATGCCACTTGCAAGGAGGAAGTCACGGAGCCTCGAGTTATCAAACTCGCGTCCGTTGTCACACTGGAGAGCACGGACAGTGCGTCCAAACTGGGTGGAAACCCAAGCAAAGAAGTGAGAGAGAATTCCAAATGTCTCAGATTTTAAACGTAAGGGAAAAGTCCAAGAGAAATGTGAGAAATCATCGAGCACCACCAAATAATATTTAAAGCTAGAGACATTGATAACGGGAGATGTCCACAAGTCGCAGTGAATAAGATCAAAAATGTGTTCCACATGAGTCACAAAAGTAGGGAAACATTGATAACGGGAGATGTCCACAAGTCACAGTGAATAAGATCAAAAATGTGTTCCACATGAGTCACAGAAGTAGGAAATGGAAGCCGAACATGGCGACCAAGCTGACAAGCGTGACATAACGACTCATGTGTGCCCCTAGTACATGAGATAACTGAACTACTAGACAGCTTGGACATAGCATCAACGCCAGGGTGACCAAGCCGACGGTGCCAAGTAGTAGACGAAGCTGTCGTAGCCAGGGCAAAGGACGGAGATGCAACGGAAGTAGGAAGTCGAAGAGTGTACAGGGGCCCCGGACTGTCACATCTAAGAAGAAGGCGCCGGGTGGAAAGATCCTTCACAGACAAACCAAAAGGACCAAACTCAACAGAAGCATTGTTATCAGTGGTAAAGCGACGAATGGAAAGCAAATTCTGAATAATGTCTGGAGCGACAAGAACATTGTTAAGATGGAATGAACCCGGGGAACCCGAGTCACCTACTGAGGTGATTGGAAGAACAGATCCATTTCCAACAACGATCGATGAAGGAAACGAGGGATGAGGTGGGTGGGTAGAAGAGAGAATACCAGCGTCTGGAGTGGTGTGGTAGGAGGCGCCAGAATCAGCCACCCAATCAGTAGCCGGTGGTGTAAGGTGCATGGTGCTGAACGACGATGCCAGTGACTGGTGGTCCCATCCCAGGGGTGGCTCCTGGTAAGGTGCTGGTGGTGCTGGTGGCTCTGAGTACCCAGCAGGGTAATCAGTACCGCCGTAGAGCGAAGTCGGCAATCCAGCCGCTGGGCGACCGAGTCCGCCATAACCCGGGTGGGCTACGTACGCCGGCTGAGGACGTGGCTGGCGAGGAGCAGAAGAAGTCGGGGGCGCTCCAAGAATACCCAGAGACGGTCCAGGCCACATAGTGATCTGGCCAGTCCACGGGTTGTAAGGTGTGGGCCAGGGCACACCTCCCCGGCCGGTACCACCAATACCACCACCAGTAGGAGTAGTGGACACAGAAGTGCCGCCATCACCTCGTCCTGTGCGCCTCCCGCTGCGACGTCGACGATTACCACTCCCAGAGCCAGCAGAGGCACTCGAGGCGGTAAACGGTGTAGGTGGTCGCGGTGGTGGTCCTCCAGAAGTCAGTGGACGTGAGGGCTGCCCAGAGCAATAGAAGGCTGTGGCAGGCCCAGAGGTAGCAGGTCCACCAGTCGTGATCTCCTCGAGCTCGAGATCGGACCAGACCTTCTCAAAGGTCGGTGGCGGCTCCACACGTAGAAGCCAGGTGCAGAGGTGGCTGTAGCGCTCATTCAGGCCCTGAAGGACCCGAAGTACAAGTGTGCTGTCGGCGACCGGCTCGCCAAGGTCACGCAACGAGTCAACCATGCTCTTCATCTCCCCACAGTAGGCAGAGATGGAGCGGTCACCCTGGACTGTAGTCTGGAACCGTGCGTTGATGTGAAGAGCCCTAGTTGCACGATTCCCCAAGAAGTGGTGCTCCAGTATCTGCCAGGCCCGGCGCGCGGTGCCACCGCCGCGTTGTCCGACTAGGTCGTGTAGCTCGTCGGAGAGAGACCCAAGGATCCAGGATAGGTCCAAGCTGTCCATGCTGATCCAAGAGTCGTCCCACGGGGTGACATCCCTCTGGACGTGGTCCTCAAGCTGGTATCGCCTCAATGTGAGAAGAAACACGTTACGCCAGCGGGCGTAGGTGGTGGAGTTAGAACTCAGGACGATCGACACCAGTGTCCGAATGTTCTGAACTCCAGCCGCCTGGGCGTGTAGAGCGGTGACGAGAGACGCCGAGTATGTGGAGTGTGCACTGGTGTCCGAGGTAGGCTCGTGTGTAGCGCTCAGCGGTCGGTGAACGCTCTCCTGGACCTGGTGAGAGAGAGCAGCTGTCGAAGCGCGCTCTTGCTCCAGGGCAAGAGCAAGTGCCCGCTCGCGTTCGCGAGAGGCAGCGAGGGCTGCGAAGATGCCGGAGATGTCCGCAGCCGTCGAGGCGGTACTGTCGACGCCGTAGGGTGGAGCAGTGGCCGCCCTGTGAGCAGCGACGACAGTAACAGCGGGACCATCTAGTCTGGAGGCTGTCATGAAGGCAACGGCAGTAGGGCCGGCAAGCGAGGAACCGTCTGCCGGACCAGGCGCTGAGTCGTACGTGCGTCAAGGTAGAGCAGCGAGTGGACCGCCTGCCGTCGGACCGGTGGCAGGCTGCGCGCCCGACAGTGGCACGCCGGCTAGGAAGGAGCCGGCGGCGTAGGTGGCGCAGGCAGCGCAGACGCGCCGGACAGAAAGGGCGCGCTGGCCAACTGCTGCAGTGGCGCAGCAGCGCCGGGCCAGGGCGGTGCAGCCGCGCCGGCCAGTGGCCCGCCGACCAGGGGGTCGGCGGCGGCTGAGGAGGCCGCGCCATAGGGAGGGTAGGGGGCAGCTGCTGCGGAAGAGAGGCGTCGGCCAGGGGTCCGGTGGCCGGCGGCGGCTGGGGAGGCCGCACCATAGGGTTAGGTGGCGGCGGCAGATGGGGGATTAGGTGGCGGCGGCTAGGTTGATGGGATTAGGGTTAGGATCAAGGCTGATACCATATTAGAAGATAAATGAATGTTTAATTAATCTCAGGGGGGTAGGGTACATATATATAATTACATAGGTGGGCTGGTACATGGGCCAAGCCCAACACACAACTCTACACAGTCCAACAATTTGTTATCTGCTGTATACCAGTTTCAGGTCTGACTTTTCGAAAGAGACTGATCGATCGGGTTATACAGTAGGATCAGACGCAGTTTTAGCAAGAACATGACCGGAATTGCAACAATGTTATGCATGAATAGTTATGTTTCATTCATGACAATCCATTTTGTTTATTGCATCATTGTATACATAGTGTCTAGATTTTTATTGGTATGTAGTAGTAGGATGATTTGTTTTTGTAATATTAGTCCCTTGGTGCCTAAGAGAGTATTTGTAGAGTCGATAAATCTCGAAACCAATATCTGACTTGTATTACAAATATTTTCAGCGATTTGCTCTTGCTGCAGCAGAATTGCATGGTGTTATCTATGCAGCTGGTGGATATAGTGGGAGCTCATACTCACAGTAAGATCTCTCACCACTTCTCATCATGTTATTACATGTTCTATGTTTGTTTCCTCTATAAATATATACAATAATGTTAAGATAAGTGTGCGCGTAAGTGATAGTGAGACTGATGCATTTCCTATCACAGTAGGACTACATCAAGGATCAGCTTTGAGCCCATACATTTTTTTCTTGGTGATGGATGAGGTGTCGAAGGATATACAAGGGGATTTTCCCTTGGTGTATGCTACTTGCCAATGATGTAGTGCTGGTAGATGAAACTAGGGATGGTGTTGATAAGAAATTAGAGTTGTGGAGACAAAACTCTAAGTGGTTTAG
Source organism: Neostapfia colusana (assembly GCA_030760725.1). NCBI lineage: Eukaryota > Viridiplantae > Streptophyta > Magnoliopsida > Poales > Poaceae > Neostapfia > Neostapfia colusana. Next base: position 1,559,573 of record JASWHV010000005.1, on the reverse strand, counting down.
ACTTAGTAGGACCAAGACCGAGTATATGAGGTGTGACTTTAGTGGTGTTGGTCGTGAAGAGGGAAATGTTAGTCTATAAGGACAAATAGTAACTAGAAGAGACTCTTTCCGATACTTAGGATCAATGTTACAAAGCAATGGCGATATTGATGAGGATGTTTGCCACAGGATCAAGGTAGGGTGGATGAAATGGCGACAAGTCTCTGGAATCCTATGTAATAGGAAGATCCCACAAAAGCTAAAAGGGAAGTTCTATAGTACGGTGATCAGACCCGCCATGCTATATGAGGCGGAATGTTGGCCAATTAAACGGCAACATGTCCAACAAATGAGCGTCGCAGAGATGCGCATGCTACGGTAGATGTGCGGACACACGAAAAGAGACCGAATAAGGAATGAGGCGATTCGTGATAGGGTAGGGGTGGCGCCGATTGAAGAGAAGTTAGTCCAATATCGACTAAGGTGGTTTGGACATATCCAGCGGAGACATCCAGAAGCACCGGTTAATAGTGGGATTTTAAGAGGTACAGAAAATATTAGGAGGGGTAGAGGACGACCAAGGTTGACCTGGGAGGAGGCGGTAAAACGAGATTTGAGAGATTGGAATGTATCCAGATACTTAGCTCATGATAGGACCGCATGGAAAATAGCAATTCATTTGCCAGAATCTTAGTTTTCTTTCTTTTTTTCTTGGTACTCTTATATCTCTTCCTCTCTTTTACTTCATTGAAAAATATATATATATATATATATATATATATATATATATAATTATTGGGTTTTTCATGTCTAGCCGACCCCAACATGCTTGAGATAAAGGCTTGGTTGTTGCTGTTGTTGTTGTTGTGATAAATATGTTGCACACCTCATCCGGGTCTTTCTAAAAAAATGTTTCATGTTTCCTTCTTAAGCACGCTAGAAAGTAACGTTGACAATTACTCTGTGTACAGATCTGCAGAAAGGTATGATCCAAGAGAGGGCTTATGGGGCTGGCTTCCAAGTATGAATACAAGGAGAGGGTGCCACGCTTTGACTGTCTTGGGAGAAGAACTGTCAATAACTTCCTCTGAATCTTAGCAGCATTGTCTCAAACTTTGTCAGGATACTTAGGTGGCTGGTTGACTCCTGTTTCAGGTATGCTATGGGAGGGTTTGATGGGAAAAAGATGGTTTCTAGCGTAGAAATCTACGATCCCCGTCTCAATGCCTGGAGGATGGGTGACCCAATGACTGCTCCAAGAGGATACGCCGCAGCGGTTAACGTGGACAATAGCCTGTTCCTAATTGGTGGCTTGCGGTCCAATGTGCAGATTCTGGATACTGTGAGTAACCCACTCAGTTGCATCCATGCATATAACTCTTACCTTGTAAAATCTCTGATCTTAAGATTGTTCCTCTTTTTTCGTCACAGGTGGAAGTTTACAGCGTGAGCTCCGGCTGGTCAGTCCTTGGTTTCGATTCGATCGGGAAGAGGTGTTTTGCATCTGCTGTTGTCATGTGACTAAAGCTAATCTGGAGTTGAGGGTTCATCTTATCAAGCCTATAACACAGTGATGCCATGCGTCCGACGGGAAGTTTTTGAGGATGTGTATATAATGGGACAGACTGCTCTTCCTCCCATTAGTTCCAGTGCATGACGTTTGAACAGCGAACACCGGTATGGGAGAGGCCGGGGCCGGGTGGTCCAAAGTTAACCATGGAACTCATATTGACAGCCTAGGAGCCGTACATGTATCCACCGTGGCGTGTGGTTGAGCTGATTAGCTGTCTGGGTGTCAAACCCAAACTAGTGGAGTTCAGTATAACTAAGTTCAGCGTTTTATCCTATTCCATGGGTACTGGGTTACATGCAGCTGTGTATTGCGTAATGCGTTTTAAGCAAACAGTTGGGCAAAACCGGCAACCATCCTCCGCCGAGTAAAGTCTGCCTACGTATCCGATTTCCACTTGATCGTCTTCCCATTTTCTGCGCTTCGTTTTTTTACGCCACTTCTTGTACTAGAAAATCGGGCCAAATTTTGGCGAGGCTAGAAAAGATAAGTAAAGCGAGCAAAAAATTGGAAAGAAACCGACCTAGGCTCATCCATGCTCGGGATCCACTCCGCCTTCGTGGGCCATGTATGGGCCGCCGAGCTGCATATAGGCAGCCCTCTCCCCCGCTAAAACCCTAACGCCGCGCCGCCCCCTTCCGTTGCCAGGCTCCTTCCTCCTCCTCCGCTCCGTCCCCTCACAACAGCAAGCGGCTGCAGCAAGACAAGAGAAGGGAGGATGGTGAAGAAGAGCAAGAAGAGTAAGAGCAAGCGGGTGACGCTGCGGCAGAAGCACAAGGTGCTCCGCAAGGTGAAGGAGCACCACCGCAAGAAGCGCAAGGAGGCCAGGAAGGCGGGCGGGGCGGGCGGCCGGAAGAAGGTCGAGAAGGACCCCGGCATCCCCAACGAGTGGCCCTTCAGGGAGCAGGAGCTCAAGGCGCTCGAGGTGCGACGCGCGCAGGCGCTGCAGGAGCTCGAGGCCAAGAAGGAAGCGCGTAAGGAGAGGGTGAGCCCACGTCTCTCAGTTCTCTGGTCATCGGTAGCGCTGTGCTGTTAGTGCACGGAGTCCAACGGCTTAATCCGGTCATTGTTTGTTTAATTCCATTGCCCAAATTACTCTTCACTTCCACCATGTCAATTGTCAAATGTCACCACATATGGAGATGGTAGGCAGACGGACTATCCCTTCCCTGGTAGGGTGGTGGTAATTGGGTGGGATTAGGATGGTTAGTAAAAGAAGATTGCATTCCCACAGCTCATTCTGACTTAGGCCTGAACTCCCTACACATAAACCGATGAAACAAACAGTGGAGTAAATTCACCAATGAACTCCATCTGTCGAACTCCCATGACAAACCAATAGAGGCATTGGGACTACAAAGTCCAACTCCCACCTTCAATTCTCTTTAACTACCATTCCGCTTTCCACCATTTGCCATGCACACCAAACCTCAAATCTAGTCCTGAACCAACTCTTGGTTGGACATCTGATTGAAAACAATCAAGTTGACACTCCACAATTTAGGTGCTCTTGATTCCTATTGAAAGGTGGTGCTGTTTGTCCCTGACTTGGAATCATGGGCCTTGTAATAATCAAATGGCAGCAAGCATCCATGAAGGCAATCAAACTCCAGAGTAGCAGAACTACTTAATTGATACGGCTTCTTTGTCCAGGCTCGGAAGAGGAAGCTTGGATTGCTTGAAGATGAGGACATTGCGAATCTGGCGTCTGCAGCTTCTGCACAGGGCACCCAGTTTGCAGAGAAAGATGCAACAAAGAAGGATGCTCCTTTAGTAGTGGCAAAGATCCATGGTAAATATCTCTTTTCTTGATGATTTAACTGCCCCACTGAATGCAGCTCCTTTACTAAGCAAGTATACTGAATGTGTGTAGATCATTCAGAGAGGTCGTTCTACAAGGAGCTTGTTAAAGTAATTGAAGCTTCTGATGTGATTCTTGAGGTTCTTGATGCAAGGGACCCACTGGGCACTCGTTGCATTGACATGGAGAGGATGGTTACAAAGGCTGATCCAAGTAAACGGATCGTCCTACTTCTCAACAAAATAGGTATAGTGCTATTTTATTTTGAGAGTTACCTTTTATGATGTTGTCTTTCTAAGTCCCAGTTTCAATTTGTAAATTCTAGATCTTGTTCACATGGTAAGCTATCAGTTTTGCCCAACCATTTCTTACAGTTGTATTCTCTGTTCCTTTTGTTTATGCTTTCCTTTTCTGTCTTGTCTTGCTAGTTTTTGCGGATTCCATCTTTAGCTGACTTCGACATTCATGGGACTAAAAAGCTTTGTTGTTGTTGTCGTAGATCTTGTTCCCAAAGAGGCAGTAGAAAAGTGGCTTACTTATCTGAGGGAAGAAATGCCGACTGTTGCATTTAAATGCAATACCCAAGAGCAGAGGACCAAGCTGGGGTGGAAGTCATCAAAACTTGATAAAACAAGCAATATCCCACAAAGCAGTGACTGTCTTGGTGCTGAGAACCTGATCAAACTTCTCAAGAACTATTCGAGAAGCCATGAGGTAGTTGATCCTAATGCTAAGTCACCTGTCGCACTAGTTGGTTTTTGTTGGGGGTATATTCATTAAAGTGGTGTATCCTTATTGTTGGATTATGTGATTATTATATTACCATTTATGTAAAAGATTTGTAGAATCCTTTTTATTTTTATAGGATGTGTTTTCTACATTTTCTATATGGATCTAGTGACTATGTATGTTGTTATTTTACTTGTACATTATCATGGCAGTATTTTACCTTTTTTCTGTCTTCAGTTCCTAGTTTGTAATGTGTTCCATTTTGTAATGTTTTTGCAGCTATCTACTTTAACATATGCAGTTTTGTTTTCTATCTTGCCTTGTGGGGCCTGATATATAAGTTAAATTTTGTTTTTGTTGCGCTTGCAGCTCAAACTGGCAATTACAGTTGGTATTGTTGGTCTTCCAAATGTTGGCAAGAGCAGTCTGATCAATAGCTTGAAGAGGTCTCGAGTGGTTAATGTTGGTTCCACTCCAGGGGTTACTAGATCTATGCAAGAAGTTCATTTGGACAAGAAGGTGAAGTTGTTGGATTGTCCTGGTGTTGTTATGCTCAGATCTTCTGGCAGTGGTGTGTCTGTTGCCCTTCGTAACTGCAAAAGAGTTGAGAAAATGGATGATCCAATCAGTCCTGGTAAGCAATACTTAAACAATTTTTTCCTTTGTCGCTTCTATTAGCCCTGTTGAGACTTTTTGTTCATTTAGTACACAAGTGTGACTAGAAGTATAACGTGACATGTTCCACTTTTTCTTCTCTCTTAATGCTAATAGTTAAGGAGATCCTAAGTCTTTGTCCGTATGAGAAGTTGCTGTCTCTGTACAAGGTGCCAAGTTTTAGTTCGGTTGATGATTTCCTCCAGAAGGTTGCCACTCTCCGGGGGAAATTGAAAAAGGGTGGTATAGTAGATGTTGAAGCTGCTGCAAGAATTGTGCTTCATGATTGGAATGAAGGTAGGATCGATCATTTCCATTGTGAACTTGACAAGTAGTTTCAGTGACTTGACCCTCCTGTTTGTAGGTAAAATACCGTATTATACAATACCACCTAAAAGGGATGCTGGTGAGGAGTCAGATGCAGTAATTATTTCAGAAGCTGGAAAGGAATTTAATATTGATGAAATCTACAAAGCTGAATCTTCATATATTGGTGGTCTAAAGTCTATTGAAGACTTCCATCATATTGAGATTCTTCCTAATGCCCCATTGAGTATCGATGAAGAGATGATAGAGGTAATAGTTCTCAGTTTCCTCTGAATTCAGATGATAATTTTAACTATGCTTATTACTCTAGATTTGTGTCATTTTTCAACTTCCTATTAAATTTACAGTTTTGTTCCATGTAATTGTAATGGCCACTTCATTGGTTGGTGTTTGTATGGCCACTAGCATGGTCTCAACTCTGTACACATGTTAGGATGTTTCATGCACATTTTTTAAAGTAGTCTATTACCTTCCTCTTGATTTGATGGATGATCCTTATAAGATCATAAACTCTTAGTATGTCAAAGTATTCCTTCAAAGAATTTATTCTAATACATATTTCACATGCATATATTCCATATGGCATGCTTTGTTTTTTAAATAAACATTTTACTTGCATCAGGTTCACTGTGCTTTCCCTTGTTATATAATTGTTTGTCTTGCATTGATCAGGATGGCAAGAAGCTAAGCGAACCTGTTGAGGAAAGCCATCAGGAGTCAATGTCTGTCGTAAATGATCATGAAGGAAGCAAGGCAATCAGTGCTAGCACACAAAATGACAAGCTGTACACTGCTGAGGGTATACTTGATCCCCGCAAGAGAAAAGCAGAGAAGAAGCGACGCAAAGGGAACAAGTTTAGTGTGCTGAATGACATGGATGAAGACTACGATTTCAAGGTTGATTATCAGATGAAGGACGCCCCAGCCGATGATGAAGACGAGAACAATGATTTACAAGCCGGCAACAAAGATGGGAGCAGCGCTGGAGATGCACCTGAGGATAATGATCCTATGACTGGTGTCGATGATGCATGAAGTACTCACTTTATGACTGCAAAAAAGCAGCCCACGACAAAGTAGGTGAGAGACTTCAATGGGAATTCTTGTGAAGTTTATTTATCTGTATAATGCTTGGTGATATAGACTTGTTTTCGTCTTTATTGACAGATATACATTTGGCTTGTCACGGGACAATGTCAGTCTGCTCAAACTGTTGGATACGTGCCTCTAAATTCAGGAAACCCACACAAGAGAAAAGTATAACTTCACAGAAGAAGCAAGTGGCTGCTGTTCAATGTAAATTAACAGTAGCTGTCAGTTGGGATGTATCCTGTTGCATTCTTTAGTGATTGGATGAAGCCGGGGTTGTTTCAGCTCCTTAGTTATTGGTCTTGCAATTGGTCATGGCATGAAAACACTTTTGCTTGTTCCACCCCACATCATCAAAAGCTATATGCATGTCTAGTGCGGTTGTAATTCAAGGTGGTGGATGGTTGTTTCGCTTGTTGCAAATTGCTGAGTTAATTTTGACAAACCTTTTTCAAAATGTTCCTTTTGCCCATGCCAAGTCTGCTTGTTAGTCCGGGTATGCTTGTGTACAGATTTAGTGCTATTGTAAACAAAGAAGCAAATACCAAACCGGTGACTAGACATATACACCATCTGTTCCAATTTATTGAAGTAATAAGTCTTGTACTCTTGGTCTGTGTGTCCCCTAGTTAGGACAGCATTTCAGTCCTTAGTAGGACAACATATTAGTTCTTTAGTATGACAACAGCTTAGTTATTTGCTAGGACAACGTCTTAGACCAAGAGGGTAGGACGACATCTTAGATCAAGAGTACAGTATATTAGTCTTTTATTAGGACAGCATCTTAGACTAGCATCTAGGTATATATTTGGGTGTCTTAGCTATAAATATGTAACCCCAACCCCTATGTTGGTCATGACATTGTGTGTGGAATGAAATAAGAAAAATTTCCCAATTCTTAGTGTCATCCTCTCGATGAGAGTAATACTTCAGATATTAACAAGTGGTAGCAGAGCCGTTGTATCCTGTAGCCTAGACATGTCCAGCTCATCTCCTTCCCATGCCTCTCTTCGTCTTCAGCCGGCAACAATAACACTAGTTGTTTCAACTCATTCCTCCTCTTCTGCACAGACAAGCAACAGCTTGTCTGAGACAACCTCTTCCCCACACAACACACTCCCATTAGCGCGCCATGTCTGAAGGACAGCCTCACCACTCGGTCGCTTCGAGCGCGCGGCATCGGCAAGAGGCCGAGGTCGCCGCGGCAGAAGAACGCGAGCGAGCAGCGGCAGAGGTTGCAGCGAGGGCGGCGAGGCTGGCGGCGGCGGAACTGGCAGCGGCGAAGGCGGAAGTAGAAGCAGCAGCGGCTGCGGATGCAGCGCGTGCGGTTGCAACAGAGCTTGAGGCTTCGCGTAGTCGGTAGCGACAGAGGCTCTGATTCTACCGACGGCAGCACCAACGAAGACCTCAGGCTGGCGAGAAAGGTAGCTCGACCACAGACGCCACAGTGGGTAGACGCGCACCCCCATGAGCGCGGCGGTTGCAGCCCAGACGTGCGCGGACGCGCTGGCGACGCTCCCGGCAGGGGTGGTTGGGTCGACGGAGATCGAGGCATTTACAGCCGGCGTGACTCTCCCTCCCCGAACAGATACCATGGTCACCACGGGATCCAAGCCATTGTCAGGGACGTTGGTCCCGGCGATGGGTGGCCTATCCTCACCAAGACAAACTACGTTGAGTGGGCCGTGGTGATGAGGATACGGCTCCAAGTGCGTCACATGTGGGAAGCAGTCCGGTACGACGACGTTGACTACTACAAGGATCGATGGGCGTTGGATGCTCTCATTGTTGCAGTATCGTCCGAGATGCAGTTCTCGCTTTCCAATAAGCGGACTGCCAAGGAGGCCTGGGACGCCATCGCTGCGGCACGCATCGGCAGCGAACGCGCCCGCAAGACCACACTGCAGGCACTCTGTAAGGAGTGGGAGAACCTGACCTTCAAACCAGGTGAGGATGTTGATGACTTTGCTCTCCGTCTCAACACACTACTGCAGAAGATGGTGCATTTCGGCGACGACACCTACAACGAGGAGAAAGCCGTCGAGAAGCTCTTCCATTGCATCCCCGAGAAGTACAAGTAGATCGCTCGGTCGAGTCTCTGATGGACCTCTCCACGATGTCGATCGAAGAGGCGATAGGCCGCCTCAAGGTCATCGACAGCGATGAATCTCAGCCTCTCTCGGGGCCTATCACCATCGGCGGGAAGCTACATCTCACTCGGGAGCAGTGGGAGGCCTGCCAAGGTGACGGGAAGAAGGGGGAGCCCTCCTCCTCAAAAGGCGGCGGCAAGCGCGATCCAAGCAAGGGGCACGTTGGTGCCCAAGCTGGGGCGTAGAGACGTGCCGAGGGGGCGCCCATAGATGCACCCAAAGTGGCGCCGCCGGCAACCGGAAGCCAGCATGAGACGACACCTGCCACAACTGTGGCAAGCTTGGTCATCGGGTCACGGAGTGTCGGCAGCAACGACGTGGCCAGGCCCACGTCGCACAGGTTGAGGAGGAGGAGCCGGCTCTGCTCCTGGCGAACGCAAGCATCGAGCCACCTCCAGTGGCATCGGCCGCAGCAGCTCTCCTCCACATCGATGAGCCGAGAGCACACGCCTTTCTTGGTGACGGCTCCAGCAACGACAAGAATGACGGGTGGTGCCTCGACACCGGCGCCACCCATCACATGACTGGTCGACGGGAGTTCTTCACTGAGTTCGACCCCAATGTTTGAGGCTCCGTCAAGTTTGGAGACGCCTCTCGTGTGGAGATCAAGGGCATCGGCTCCGTCATCCTCACCGCCGAGTCTGGTGAGCACAGGCTGCTCGTCGGAGTCTACTACATCCCCGCGTTGAGGAACTCTATCATCAGCCTGGGCCAGCTAGATGAGAACGGTTCGCGTGTGGAGATCAAGGACGGAGTCATGAGGATTTGGGATCGCCATCGTCGCCTTCTTGCCAAGGTAACCAGAGGCACCAATCGACTCTACCTCTTTAACGTGCAGGTAGCACAACCTCTCTGCCTTGCTACTCGCCAGGATGACGAGGCGTGGCTGTGGCATGAGCGCTTTGGGCACCTTCACTTCAAGACCCTGAAGCGGCTCAGTGCCAAGGAGATGGTACGGGGCCTGTCGTGCCTTGACCATGTGGAGCAGTTCTACGATGTTTGCATAGTGACAAAGCAGAGGCAGCTCCCCTTTCCCCAGCATTCGAGCTTCCAAGCCAAAGAGCGGCTCGACCTCGTGCATGGGGACTTGTGTGGCCCGGTGACACCGACTACACCGGGAGGACGACGTTACTTCCTGCTGCTTGTCGATGACCTCTCCCGCTACATGTGGGTGATGGTCCTCGGCAGCAAGGGAGAGGCTGTGAACGCCATCAGGCGCGCGCAAGCCATTGCGGAGGCGGAGTGCGGCCGCAAGCTGCGTGTGCTGTGCACCGACAACGGCGGCGAATTCACGGCGGCTGAATTCGCGTCGTACTGCGCGGATGAGGGTGTTCAGCGCCACTGCTCCGCGCCGTACAGCCCGCAGCGGAACGGCTTCGTCGAGCGACGCAACCAGACGGTTGTGGGGATGGCTCGGGCCCTCCTGAAATAGAGGGGAATGCCGACTATCTTCTTGGGAGAGGCGGTGGTGACGACGGTCTACATCCTCAACCGCTCGCCCACCAAGGCTCTCAACGGCAGGACGTTGTACGAGGCTTGGCATGGGTGCAAGCCGACAGTCTCTCACCTACGGGTCTTCGGCTGCCTAGCGTTCGCCAAGGAGCTTGGCCACATCAGCAAGCTCTACGACAGGAGCACTCCAGGGGTGTTCATCGGCTACGCGGTGGGCTCGAAGGCCTACCGCATTCTCGACCCAGGAACACAGCGCGTGCGCACGGCACGTGATGTAGTGTTCAATGAAGGGCGAGGATGGGCTTGGGACAAGGCGGTAGATGACGGACATACGACAACTTCATCGTTGAGTATGTCTACTTCAAGGGAACTGGGGGAGTAGGTAGCTCTTCTCCACCAACTTCAGCGCCACACTCCCTAGTCACAACCTCGACTGCGATGACCTCTCCACCACCACATCCGACGACCCCACGCACTCTAGCACCGACTGCCATCCCTCCGGTACGTCCACTCCGACACCAGCTCGTGTCGAGCACAAACCGGTAGAGTTCGTTACTCTGCTCTCCCACAAAGAGGAGCGCATCGACGCGTACCACGACGGCGAGCCGTTGCGGTATCGTACGACGGAAGATCTTCTCGGTGACCAGTCGGTGCCGGAACTGGTCCCTCGCGATCTGGAGGCGCAGTTGCATCTTGCGTGTGACGACGGCGAGCCTCGGTCTTTCGCAGAGGTTGAGAGACACGCGGCATGGCCTGCCGCGATGCAGTCGGAGATGGACGCGGTCGAGAACAACCGCACCTGCGAGCTTGCTGACCTCTCTCATGGTCACCGTGCGATCACCCTTAAGTTGGTGTTCAAGCTGAAGAGGGATGAAGCCGGCGCCATCGTCAAGCACAAGGCTCGCTTGGTGGCACGCGGTTTCATGCAACAGGAGGGGATCGACTTCAACGATGCCTTCGCGCCCGTGGCGCGGATGGAATCTGTGCGACTCCTCCTTGCGCTGGCTGCTCAGGGAGGCTGGCCGGTTCAGCACATGGATGTCAAGTCGGCGTTTCTTAACGGCGATTTAAAGGAGGAGGTCTATGTGCACCAGCCGTCGGGGTTTACGATTCCTCGCAAGGAGGGCAAGGTATTGCGCCTGCGCAAGGCCCTCTATGGCCCGCGGCAGGCACCAAGGGCGTGGAATGCCAAGTTGGACTCCACGCTCAAGGGGATGGGCTTCGAGCAAAGCCCGCACGAGGCGGCCATCTACCGGCGGGGCAATGGAGGAAATGCCCTACTGGTGGGTGTCTACGTCGACGACTTGGTGATCACCGGCACCAAGGATGCGGAGGTGGCAGCATTCAAGGAAGCGATGAAAGCCACCTTCGAGATGAGTGACCTGGGATCTCTCTCCTTCTACCTGGGGATCGAGGTGCACCAGGCCGACTCCGGGATCATGCTTCGACAGACTGCCTACGCCACGTGCATTGTTCAGATGGCTCGGCTCGCAGACTGCAACCCAGCTCTCACTCCCATGGAGGAGAGACTGAAGCTGAGTCGCAACAACACGACAGAGGAGGTGGACACCACGCAGTATCGGCGTCTTGTGGGGAGCCTTCGCTACCTTGCCCACACACGGCCGGACTTGGCATTCTCTGTCGGCTACGTCAGTCGGTTCATGCAGCGACCGACGACGGAGCACCAGCAGGCTGTGAAGAGGACCATCCGTTACGTTGCGGGCACTTTTGACCACAACCTCTACTACCCGAGGTGCCCTGGGGAGGCACACCTTGTCGGGTACAGCGACAGCGACCACGCCGGCGACATCGACACTAGCAAGAGCACGAGCGGGATCTCTTCTTCCTCGGCAAGTGCCTTGTTAGCTGGCAGTCGGTCAAGCAGCAGGTGGTGGCCCTGTCCAGCTGCGAGGCCGAGTACATAGCTGCCTCTACTGCTTCGACTCAGGCGCTCTGGCTATTTCGACTGCTTGGTGATCTCCTCGGCAAAGACACCGGAGCGGTGGAACTAAGGGTGGACAACAAGTCCGCTTTGGCTCTAGCAAAGAACCCCGTCTTTCATGAACGGAGCAAGCACATCCGGGTGAGGTACCACTTCCTCCGAGGCTGCTTGGAGGAAGGGAGCATCAAGGCGTGCTACATCAACACTAAGGATCGGCTTGCAGACCTGCTCACCAAGCCCCTTGGGAGGATCACGTTCCTTGAGCTTTGCTCCAGGATCGGGATGGTCCAACTCTCCCACAAGACAACGCACAAGACTTAGGGGGAGAATGAAGTAATGAGTCTTGTACTCTTGGTCTGTGTGGCCCCTAATGAAGGAATAAGTCTTGTACTCTTGGTATGTGTGGCCCCTAGTTAGGACAGCATCTCAGTCCTTAGTAGGACATCATATTAGTCCTTTGATAGGACAACATCTTAGTCATTTGGTAGGGCAACATCTTAGACCAAGAGGACAACATATTAGTCCTTTGGTAGGACAACATCTTAGTCCTTTGGTAGGACAACATTTTAGACCAAGAGGACAACATATTAGTCCTTTGGTAGGATAGCATCTTAGACTAGTATCTAGATATATGCTTGGCTGGCTTAGCTATAAATATGTAACCCCAACACCTAGGTTGGACATGACATTGTGTGTGGAATGAAACAGGAAAAAATTCCCAACTCTTAGTGTCATCCTCTTCATGAGAGTAATACTTCAGATACTAACAGTAGAATTGGTTAAATTGGTAGATTTGTTTATGCCAAACCTGCCCCAGGTTCAGCACAACTACATGCAGCGTATGCTTCTTTTCTTTCAGGTACTCAATGAAATACATGAAATAATCTTATGTCTCTGTGAAGGCAGTGCCTTGGCATCTCCTGGTTGACTAGTGTTACCATGCCATCTTGATGACTATTGACAAACGTTTGGCTACAAATGAACTGGTAGGATTTCTAACTTCAGATTCCCATCGATTCAGCATCTCAGGTCAATTCTGTGCAGAGTCTGCCTCCAGTAATCTTTGTTCCTGATTAAACAAGAAGGCAAATCACCCCTCGATTACATTCGGTATCCGTCCATATCTCTTGTTGAACGAAAGTAGAGGCACGGTGCCAACACAACCAGTGCGCGGCCGCTTGTCACGGAACGAGATGCCCGCGGTGGCCCGAGCCCAGCCGGCTTCCTCACGAAGCGTAGGGCCTCACCCAGCAGCTTGTTGGCTCGTCGGTACAACGGCGACGGCGCTCGGGGCTCGAGGCCCAGCAGCTTGTTGGCTCGTCGGTACAACGGCGACGGCGCTCGGGGCTCGACTGCGGATTCACGGGAAAGAACTACAACTCAGCCACTCATCAAGTCATCGTGCACGCGATTTGATAAGGAAACAAGTATTTATTTGACGCCGGTTACATTTAACACCGGTTACTTCAATGGGCAGCCCGGTGCATGTAGCTCCCGCTTGCGCAGGGTCCAGGGAAGGGTCCGACCCACTTGGGTCTTTTGTACGCAGCCTTTCCCTGCATTTCTGCAAGAGGCTGTTTCCAGGACTCGAACCCGTGACCTCATGGTCACAAGGCAACAGCTTTACCGCTGCGCCAAGGCCCCCCTTCAACACCGGTTACTTCAATATCAAATAAAAAAGAATGGAGAGAGTCAGCACTTTTATAATACAATTATAACCAGGGGTAGTATTGCACTTATTTTCAGATGATATTCTGTTTATCTATTTTCAGATCTTCACATGTGTTTGTAATCCACTTTTTACGTAATCACAAATGATAAAAGACAATGATGTACTCTGTTTCACGACACATTTCTTTGCAACTAGAACAATATAAATGCTATTATGTGCTAATGTTCCATTTTGGTTCTTCCACTCTTATCCCTCGCATCATCTGAACAGGCTAGGTGGACGCACGTCTACTTTGTTGATTGCATAGAGAAGTCACAGGCGTGATTTCGCTAACGCAGCAGGTTTGAAGCTCGCAATCCCGGTGATCTCTCTGCCAGTCACCAGGCTGTTAATGTCGTAGGTTCCCTCGTACGAGAAAATCGGCTCCAGATCACAGAATGCCTGCCACGAAAAGGATTATTATTATAGACACGCTTTTCTGACAAAATTGTGATTGAATCACATGGTTTACATGGCGTCATGACTCATGAGCCTAGGAGACAAACAAGCGGCCACTATAAAATCTTGAAAAATAACCACTGAATTTTCTAGCTATTTTTCATGTTATCAGAAGGTTAGAAGGGTAAGTGTTGGGCCTTACCTTTGCTACCAGAAAGTCGGCCAATATGCCATTGCCGCCCAATAGCTCTCGGCCAAGAGAAACTACCTCCCTGGCCTTCCTAGACGTCCATGCCTGCATTCAATTGTTATCAGTAAACTGCAAGAAACTACTTTGAGATGAAAATATCGTGGGACACACGAAAAGGAAGCTGTTGCTAGCTACGTTATAGTTCACAAACCTTGCCTAAACTAGCTTGGCCTGGTGTCATTTTGCCTGACTCATACAGTTTGCACAGTCGCCAGCCAACAAGAAGCATGGCCTGAATGTTGCCAAGCATTCGAACAAGCTTTTCTTGGTTGAGCTGAAAAGCCGCCAGTGGGGCTCCAAACTGTTTTCTTTCTTTCAAATACCTATCCAAGGGCGTACATTAGGAGTCAGATATGTGCCAAGCGGAATAAACAAGAAACAGATGCAGTAAGGTGCTTCGCACCGATGACACATGTCAAAAACTCCCATTGATATGCCAATTGGCTGCCATGCCACCATAACGCGAGAAATGGCGAGTACCTGTTTCAGTAGATAAAGGTTGTGAAATCAAAAACAGATTACCCCACAATGCACAGAGGAGTGGAGGTAGAAAAAGATGTATCTAGTACCTTGCTTATATCCTGAAACGAATTGATGCCTGTCAATCTGTCTTCCTCGGGCACAAATACTTTATTTAGAATTATATCTCCATTTTGAACCATTCTGAGTCCAATTTTGTTTTCAATTTTTGTGGCTTTGAGACCAGGAGCTCCTTTCTTCACAATAAACCTAGAGAGATGTATCAGATTAAGTACCAGTGAGCAGGGTAATCTTTACATTGATTGGTTGACATATGGAAACAATAAAAACATCGATAGCAACACCAGTTGCACAAAAAGAGGATTACCCATTAAGCTGGTTCGTATCTGCATTCCTAGCTAAAATAATGAGCACATCCGCAAAAGTGCTGTTACCTATCCAGCGCTTTTGCCCATCCAAATGCCAACCACCAGGTACCTTCCAAAACAAAAAAAACCATGGTAAGATAGCGAGGGGAGGATATTGAATTATCCATCAACACTGACACTTATAATATGAAGCTTCCAAACAATTAAACCTTTGTTGCTGAAGTCCTTAAGGAGCTTGCATCACTGCCATAATCTGGTTCTGTCAGTGCCTGCACAAAGCGGACAATCCACGAATGAGAAATATCATAGTGTATCCTCAATAGAGAAGTGATTTGACGCGTGAATACAAAGGATTAGAATATAAATCAGGCAATATAACTCACCCAGCAACCAATAGTTTTCAACTGAGCAAGTGATGGTAAATACTTCTGTTTTTGAGCCTCAGATCCACAAAGGGCTACTCTTCACAAATATCCAGACGTAAAGAGGTAGGGTCAGAGGTAAAACATCTTGGCCAAATCCAAAGAGACAAAGTATTAAATGTTAGATTTACCGATTGTGGACATCGCCAAAGACGAGTGCACTAGAATAAACGTTGAGCAGCTCGCATCAACCCGTGCAACTTCTGCTATTGAAATAGCACTACCTGTCAGCGAGAGCCCTGGGCACCCATAGCTCTGTAATTTTGAAATACAAATTTGAGAATAAAAAACTATCAAATTTCAATGGATGGAACTCATGGGGGTGAAATCTGAAATTCCAAAGTTGATCTCAAATACAACTTCTGGTATGTACCTTTATGGTACCTCCAGCTAAGCCAAGAGTAGCAAGTTTGGGAATCGCATGAAACGGGAATTCTGCTTTTTCCCAGTACTGCAGAAGCAAAATGACACGGTGTAAGCCTATGAAAAGATGAGGCAGTATTATAGATTTATAATGCACCAATACGCCAGTTCAAGGGTGAGTAATAACACAACAAAAATGTTATAATACATGCCTCCCTGTGCTGTAAAGCTACTTCACATATAGGTTTTGAGAAAAAAAATAAGAAGGGTTGGGGACTTTAGGAAGGACGTACTTCAGTCATAATGGGAGCGATTTCTTTTTCCATAATACCACGGACCTTCTTCCTTAGTGCCTTCTCTTCATCAGTTAGCAGATCATCAAACTGGTAGTAGTCCGACACTGCAACCAATAATGTTTCAGTGCACATGTAGATAAACTGTTACGTGCAGGCAGTTCGTAGTTCACATGCAAAAGATAAGGATGGTGCAAACCACGCTTGTGAGCAACAATACACAATTTCAGTTAACCTAGCTCCACCAGAAATTAATTTACATAGTCAATATGGAGACAGGGAGATGTTGCAAAATAAGAATCAAATACGTTCTGGCAACAACTTTAAAATATAAATCTAAATCAGTTGTGACATAATACCAAAGATGTGCCCGCAAACCACCCAATATTACTCAGTTGGAAGTACTCATTGTCTCATTGTCGCAAAGAAAATGAGAACAAAGCAAGTTACTTGTGATAAATGAAAGCGAACCGCCCGACAAATCATCAGTTCAACATGTCATTTCAAATGCACACAAGAGAATAGAAGACTGCTCTTAAGTCCTCAAAGGACAATACCACTAAAAGACCATATATTTTCCAACACCTTTTCGTATTTGGTTCAGTCTGAACCCGACCAAATTCTACTAACTAGTGGCGTACTGCAAACTGCGCACAGACTGCCCTGTTGGAAATCCGGGATTAATTTCCTCTCTAATCTGTTCTCTTTTTCTGTTGATTTATTCTCAATAGGGGGGGCTGTATATATAGCCCCAGATTACAGAGTCCTAATCTAATACTATCTAGACTTCTACTCTTATTTGACTTGGACTCTATCTCTAACACTAATTATTCTAGAAAAACGGGATTATATCTAACAATCACCCTCTAATCTCGTTTTTCTAGATCACACTCATACTAATTAGGATGGAGACACACTTCCATCCTAAACACACTTTCGGGGTGGACACAACTGCACCCCTAGGATGGTCACATCTACACCCCGCACAACTCAATTTTGGGATGGGCACGTCTTCATCCCCAGGATGGTCGCATCTTCATCCTACACACAAATTTGGGTTGGTCACATCTTCAACCCCAGGATGGGCTCATCTTCATCCTGCACTCGATCTCGGAATGGGCGCATCCTCATTCCGATCACATACTCGAGATGGTCGAGCACACCTCGCATTGGCCTGCTCTTCCTCACGCGACAGAGCACCCAATATTCTTCTTCTTCACCTTCATCATCGTGACGATAGCACCTTGGGTCAGTGATCTTGTACTCCTCTAAGATCCATCCCGTGCTACGCCGCTTTCCGAGTTCTCCACACATGTAGAAATAAAACTTGACCAAACCCCACTGCACCACAATTCCCATGTTGGAAATTGACCGTGCACACTTGGTCGCGCTATACTTCCAGATGTCGCCGCCACCGGACCGATGTACTCGAGGCTTGCTCCGCCTGCGTAACGTGAATAAGTATCCCAAGTCGCGCAAGCCGTAGTTCGCCAAAAGGTCCCACGGCATCACATCATAGAAGTCTTCTTCTATCACAACGCCCGCCTCACGTGGTGGAAAACCACGCAGCTATGGTCGGAGGAAATGAAGCACCAGCTCGTCCTTCGTTGGTTTGAAAGTTGAATCATGTGCCATGTTATGCAGACACCTCCTTGGTCGTAGGCTAGCAATTGACTTCCTCTATTCCACTTTGGGTGGCTTTAGCAAATAACACTTCTTTAGCCTGTGGCCAGGAGGCCCAACCCAACCAGCCCTCTTCACTGAAACCCTAGCACCTAACAGCAGCCGCCGCCTTTCTCGAGCCCTAGCGCCTTCACTCTCCCAGAACAGCCGCCGCCGCCTCCTTTGGGTCCGGCTCAACCGCCGCATGGGCCCGATCCTACCGCGCTCGTGCCACCCTTGCTGTGCACGCCGCTCGCGCCCTGGCCGCGGTCCTCGCGCGCCCGCCCGCTGACCGCGCTCGCGCCGCGCGCGCCCTAGCCGTGCTCCTCGCATTGCTGGACAGCCCCGCGGCGACCAAACCTTGCCGCCACCGTCGCCGGGCTGTCAAGCACGCCACCACACCATCAGGAACCGACGATTCCCGCCGATTCACGCCCGTTTCTTCGTCAGATTCGACCTGATCTGCTCTCGATCGCCTTGATATACGCTGGTTTCGTCAAGATTTGCGTCGAGCTGCTTCCCCGACCACTGGGTTTGCCTCGAGAGCCCCCCTTCCACCTTGCGCAGGAGCTGGCCTCGACCCCTCTGTCCCCGAGCTCGCTCACCCGTGAACCGCTTCGGGCCAGTTTGGCCGCACCGCCCCCGAGAATTCGTCCTCCCGGGGGCAACACAAGGTTGGATCTTGAACCCTAGCTCTAATGCCAAATGATGGAAATCCGGGGTTAATTTTCTCTCTAATCTGTTCTCTATTTCTGTTGATTTATTCTCAATAGGGGGGCTGTATATATAGCCCCAAATTACAGAGTCCTAATCTAATACTACTTAGACTCCTACTATTATTTGACTTGGACTCTATCTCTAACACTAATTATTCTAGAAAAACAGGATTATATCTAACATGCCCAATTATTACTGTCCAATCAGAAACACACTTATCACAAGACAAAACAGATCAATTGTAATTACTGAAAGCAACTCATGCAATGGTCCATGAATTGATGGTATCGTTCTTGATGCAAATCATCAAAGACTCCAATTGTATATTCTCTGTTTTTAAAAAGGCATACCCAGTGCCGAAGGCTTCCACACATGTGAGGTCTGGAGAAGGGTTATTTTCTAGACACCCTTACCCCTGCTTTTACAGAGAGACTAGTTCGAACCAAGACCTCGGGACCTAAGTGGAGACACACTATCACTGCACCAGGTCCGCTCTTCATAAGCACAAAGTTCAACCATGATGGAAAATCATAAACATTACAATCCAAGTATCCAACTCCAAAAAAACTTAAAAAGATTCAAAATTCCAACACAACTCTAGCGTCTCGAAACCTATGACATTCATGGTCCAACAGCTGTAGAGACACTGCAGCATCGCCAACTTGCGCCCGATGAAGCAACTGACGGATAAAGATTATTGGCGGAAGAAAAAAAGGATGTAATAGAGCGGTACCCCCCCCCCACCCCCCAAGTGCAAAACTGACGAACATAACACTCCAACCAATTCCTTCCTCTAACAGGAAAAGACAAGTGTTTTTGCAGCTAAAACAGCCGCAAAACAAAAGAAGCAAACCCGCTGTCCTTTCCTGTTCCAACGAAAGGGATTACTATAACTGTAGTACGACGAGGGAGGGAGAGCCAGCGCAGGGGGTCTCACCGGCGGGCGGGAAGAGGGAGGCCGGCGTGGCCTGCGGGAACGCGAGCGCTACCTCCAGCGCCGGCAGCCCGACCTTGGCGCCACCGCCGCCGCCGCCTGCAACAGCGTAAGGAACCAACGAATCAGCGACCTTGAAACCGAGCGATCGAACCCGTGAGATCGATCGACGCGACGCCCACCTTCCGCGCCTCCCATTGCCGCGCTCCGACGGGGATCCGGCGACGTCGCCGCGCGGTCGAGGACGAAGCGGACGAGGACGAAGAAAACAGGAAACGAAACGAGGAGGAGGAAGGGGAGACGTGCCGGCTCGAAACGGCAGCGGGGCCGCTGCGTTTACGTATGGGTTAGATTCTAGGTAGCGCAGTTTGTCGGTCCGGGCCCACCCGTCATGCGCCGCTGCTGAGCTGGAGGTGACGTACCGCTAAAACGATTCCACGCGCCCCATCTTCTGGGGGGACGTGGGTTGGGTGGAGACGTTACGCTCTTTTGGTGGGCGACGGGTCGCTCTCGCTGCCCGGTGGGGACGCCACCTCCCCCGACGCAGGCCTGGACCCGCCCGTCGGTGGGATCGCCTCTCAGTTGGTGGGTGGGCCCCACGTGGCAGCGGGATGGGGAAGCGGCCACGTCGGCTGGCTGGTTGCGTGGCGTGTCGGACCGGGGGCAAAGGAGCCGCGAGCGTGACGATGGCACGAGGAGCGTGGGGTTCTTATCCGATACCGACGCCACGCCACGGCAGGTTTTTCTCTCTCTTGGATTGCTCTACTCTACATCCACGTGCGGGAAAAGCATAAGGACCTGCAACGGCCGGCGCGCCGCAAAGTGTTACTATTTCAGCAGCAATGCTTTGTTTTTTTTCCTTCCAACATCTACATCAGTGAGGTTACGCAGAGAGACCCACTTTCATAATTTATTTAATTTATTTGAGCTCTTATTAATTGTTAAGTTAAAAATAAATATAAATTTAATCTAATCTTAATCATCCGCCTTATAACTATAAGATAAAATTATTGTCTTATGACGGGTTCGAGTCATAGAAAAAAGCTAGTTTGCCACTTGCTTCTGTCTCAGTCCCAGTGCTCTCCAACCAATGTCACGCCTCGCGAACACTTCAAGGCCAATCCACAGCATCTACAGCGTCGTATGCCCTTGCCCTTGCCCTTGCTTCTTTGATGTCCCTGCCCTTAGCAGTGACACCAAGAACTCGCCCTCCGACAGCTACAAGGTTGCCACCTCCATCCAATGCTGTCCCGGCATGGAACATCTTAACAGCCGGAGTCGGAGAAACCTGCTCAGCCTTGTCCACATTTCTTATCATGGTTCCCTTCTTATAAGAGCCAGGGTATCCTTGGCTCGCCATCACAACCACCATTGCCATCTTAGGTGACCAGGTCAGTGAAACCTTTCCTCTGCACGTACCAAAGTATAAATCAAAATATTGACAAAACTAGTAAAACAGATAACACCGTATTTTTGACTGGAAACTTAGAAAAGCACCACTCTGATGTACTATATGAGCACAGTGAAGATCATATTGAAGAGTTTTAAATCATGCTATCAAATAAAATACTAATAAAAGATGCAGTAATGTGTTAGATATCAAGAGGTAAAGAAGAGTGTTCTTTTGGCAACTGGCTATTCATATTTTTAGCTACGCACTGTCTTTTAAATCAATTTGTTATGCTTATATGATTTATGAATTCCATAAAATGTAAGAAAATATTACTGCTGATATGCCGACACATTAAAAAACACTTTTGCAGTTCATATATATGTCATTAAAATTTTGCATGCTACCTGAATAAATAACAGTGACAGAATAATATAGTATCGTCAAGGGCAATCATTGCTATTCCTCATTGTGCTGCGGTATGTTGTTTTCCCTGCACGTCATCTATCTTGATGACCCAGGCTAACACTAGTATGTTCTTAAGAAAGATGGCAGAAGGGGTCCCGAGTATTCAGTGTACCTTTTATTTGGCTTGTTTTTAGTGTTTAAAAAACGGTAGAAAAAAGCGAGCGAAGGAGCTCCGCCTACCGCTTAGGCGCTTCGTAAAAAGCATAGTTAAATTATATAATATATTATATGTGTGTGTAGATTTTTGAATTTAAAAATATTCAATCAATCAATAAAATGAGATGAGATAGAGTGTGACACTATCTTGTGTAGGCAGCCAGACACTAAGACAGAGCACTACCATCTTGCCAACAGCAACCGCCACCGATAGCGACGTGAAAAAAAAAATTAGAGTTAGTTATTCCTTTTATATGGACACGAAAAGCGGCGGAAAGCAGAATTAAACGGAAGAAAGCAGACCGAAACGGAAAAAACGAACCAACCACTTAATGTCGCCACCCAGGGAAAAGCGAAGTGGTCTGGTGGCGCTCAGCGGCTAGGCAGCGCTTAAGCGGCCGCCTAGAACGTTTTTTTAAACAGAGCTTGTTTTGCAAATGGCATTTCTTATTTATTGTTACCTTCTACAGTTTCAAGGCACTGCTGGGTTCTTGCTGTAGGCAGCCCCAGAGACCATCGCACTATAACTTAGGTGGCACGAACATTTTGTTTTGGTCTCGGTATAATTGGTAGGCATGTTTGTTGATTGTTAGTCTGGGAAAATGAATCCTAGAAAGTTCGGAAATATAGATACAGGACAACTTACCTGGCATTCTGGGTCACCAAATCGTACATTGTATTCGATAAGCTTAGGAAGTCCAGATTTCTTCTCGATCATAAGCCCAGCATACAATACGCCAACAAACTTGCAACCTTCGGCTGCCATACCTTTGACTGGGAACAAATATACTTTCCATTACTATGCCCTTAAGTTCTTGGTGCAGGCGAGTATGCACCCATACCCCCAGTATTTGGGCCAACATCACCATCACCATCACCAACTCTTTTGTGATCTTGTGCTGATTCAAGCGGCAACGCATTTTCACCATCTACTAATGCAAAGAAAGAAGCCTCTTCACCCTCTAAAAATAATTCAATGATAACCCGTGAACCAGCAGAACCGAATTAGCCTTGAACTAACATTGAGTCTATGGCTTCAAAGGCCTCATCCAAAGTCATCGCAGCAACCACACCCTTACCAGCAGCCAGTCCATCAGCTTTAACAACAATAGGGGCTCCTTGCTGTTTGACATATTGTTTAGCTTCCCCATCATCCATGAATGTGCAGTACTGCAAGAAAAATCAAGTACTCATGTTACCATCATCAGCAGGGCAGGAATATCTAAAATTATAGATAGTTTGAAAAGGATTTCTCTCCTGTGTTTTTGAGGAAAAAACAGTTTGAAAAGGATTTAATAGTATTTTGTTTCTGTTTCTTTTCGGTACACTGATTTAAATTGTCCCCTTCAATTTTGCTAAAGCACCATTTTGCATCATAATCCCTTTTTGCACCAACATGGCGGATTAATCTAAGTACTCTATCTGAAGGGATACTTTGAGAATTGAAAATCAATTAAATGTTGCCAGCAGGAAAGCTGCAGATACAACACTGCACCATGGAAACTTGCAGATGGTTTCTTATAGCGTGATAGTTTCTGAAACTATTAAAGGTGACAATTGCTAGCGAACTCATGTCAAATGAAGAAAATGTATTAATCTAATGCCTGAAATGGTTCTTCTCTTAAATCATGGATATCGAAAATTATACGCAAGCATCTTAACTAAACAAAATCCCATAGTCTTAGGAAGGTTAAAGGGCTGATAGTCAAGATGAATGTACAAGAATGTACCTTAGCTGTCAGAATATTGTATTTATCACACTACTTCTTCACAAAACCCCACAGTCTTAGGAAGGTTAAGGAGGTCTTAAAAATGATGAAAGGAGGAAAGGCCCTTGGCCCTGATGATGTCCCTATTGAGGTGTGGAGATGTCTTGGGGACGTGGCAATAGTATGGCTCACAAAGCTATTCAACCATATTTTTCAGTCAAACAAGATGCTTGAAGAATGGAGGAAAAATATATTAGTACCTATCTTAAAAAATAAAGGAGATATTCAAAGTTGTACTAATTATCGAGGGATTAAGCTTATGAGTCATACTATGAAGCTTTGGGAGAGAGTGATTGAACACCATATGAGGAAAGTGACCAATGTCACTAAAAACCAGTTTGGTTTTATGCCTGGGAGGTCTACAATGGAAGCGATTTTCTTGCTTCGTCAGCTTATGGAGAGATATAGTGAGCAGAAAAAGGACTTGCATATGGTGTTCATTGACTTGGAGAAGGCGTACGACAAGATACCAAGATCAGTCATGTGGTGGGCACTAGAGAAACATAAAGTGCCAACAAAGTACATTACCCTTATCAAGGATATGTAGGACAAATGTGCGCGTAAGTGATAGTGAGACTGATGCATTCCCTATCACGGTAGGACTACATCAAGGATCAGCTTTGAGCTCATACATCTTTTCCTTGGTGATGGATGATGTGTCGAAGGATATACAATGGGATACCCCTTGGTGCATGCTCTTTGCCGATGATATAGTGCTAGTAGATGAAACTAGAGATGGTGTTGATAAGAAATTAGAGTTATGGAGACAAACCTTAGAGTCCAAGGGGTTTAGACCTAGTAGGACCAAGACCGAGTGTATGAGGTATGACTTTAGTGGTGTTGGTTGTGAAGAGGGAAATGTTAGTCTACAAGGACAAATAGTATCTAGAAGAAACTCTTTCCGATACTTAGGATCAATGTTACAAAGCAATGACGATATTGATGAGGATGTTTGCCACAAGATCAAGGTAGGGTGGATGAAATAACGACAAACCTCTGGAATCCTATGTGATAGGAATGTCGCACAAAAGCTAAAAGAGAAGCTCTATAGGACGGTGATCAGACCCGCGATGCTTTATAGAGCGAAATGTTGGCCAACTAAATGACAACATGTCCAACAAATGAGTGTTGCAGAGATGCGCATGCTACGGTGGATGTGCGGGCACACGAGAAGAGACCGAATAAGGAATGAGGCGATTCGTGATAAGGTAGGGGTGGCGCCGATTGAAGAGAAGTTAGTCCAACATCGACTAAGGTGGTTATCCAGCGAAGACTTCTAGAAGCACCGGTTAACAGTGAGATTTTAAGAGTTAGAGAAAATATTAGGAGGGGTAGAGGACGACCAAGGTTGACCTGGGAGGAGGCGGTAAAACGCAATTTGAGAGGTTGGAATGTATCGAGAGACTTAGCTCATGATAGGACCGCATGGAAAGTAGCAATTCATGTGTCAGAATCTTAGTCTTGTTTTTCCTTTTTTCCTTGTTATTCTTATATCTCTTCCTCTCTTTTACTTCATTGATAATATAATTATATATATATATATATATAATTATTGAGTTTCATGTCTAATCGACCCCAACATACTTTGAATAAAGCCTTGGATGTTGTTGTTGTTACACAACTTCTTCATGAAGTCTTTTGACCCTTCTAATGCTGCAGCTTCGGAAGAAGGACCAAAGGTTGGTATCCCAGTTTTGACAAGGTCATCTGAAAGACCAGCGACAAGGGGCGCTTCAGGACCCACAACAACCATTCCCACTCTCCTCTCGCGGCAGAACGATATGACAACATTGTTATCCGAGACGTCCAATGTGAAATACAGGTTGCATCCCCGGACTGGGAAATACCGGCATTACCAGGGGCACATAAGACTGAACTGCAAGATGGTGAGCGGTTCAGGGGCACGTAACAAAGAGTGTGCTCCCTTCCTCCGCCACCAATGACCAGTACAGTTATCTCTCATCTGAAACATGGCAAAAGAACGAGAGCTAAACCAGCTTGCTCGTGAATTTGCTTTTATGTACAACATTGAGCTCAACGCGCCGATTTCCGTCCTCAAAATAAAGAGAGCGAACCGGACGATCCGTAGAGCAATTTATCAGAAACAATGCAGGCATCGGTTGGCGAAGCTTTCAAGCTCCGGTGCTGCCTTGCTGAAGCCGCTGGGCAACAGGACGCGACATGCCGAGTTGCAACGGAGACAAAATTTTACTACCGTCAAGATTAGGCTTCGCCAAAATACCACTCCTAACATGTGACACTCTAAAATACTATTATAATTCTTCTCAGTTTGTTCGTTTACCACTGTGATAGTATTTTAGTACTAACTGATCTTTTTAATACTAAAACAATTCTAAATTGATAGAAATGTCCTTATGTGTTTTAAAAATATAAAAAAATAACAAAAAAATACAAAAAATATAAATAAGCTATAATATTTCAAAAAAACTAAAAATTTGGAAAAAATACAGGAAATACAAATCATAAAAATTACACGGAAAAATAGATATAAATTTATCTCTACTTTTCTGTGTAAATTTTCTGTTTTTTATTTCCTGTATTTTTCCAATTTTTGTTTTTCGAAATATTTTAGCTTATTTATAATTTTTTTGTTATTTTTTTATATTTTTAAAACACATAAGGACATTCTATCAACTTAGAATTATTTTCGTGTTAAAAAGGTCAGTTAATACTAAATTACGATCACAGTGGTAAACAAACAAATTGAGGAAAATTATAACAATATTTTAGAGTGTCGCATGTTGGGAGTGGTGTTTTGGCGAAACCCAATCTTAGAAGTAGTAAAATTTTAATTGTCTCGTTACAACGTGAGAGCGATCCCTGTTCCGCCCCTGAGAAAATGCCGCACGAGCAGTTATCGGTTCTGCGCATCGCGGCAGGCTTGAGAGGGCGGCTAGTAGTGTAAGCGACGCACGCCATGGCATGGGGTGGCTACGCTGAGACAATTGAAATTTTACCATCCTCAACAGTGGGCTTCGCTAAAATATCACTCTCAACATGTGACACTCTATAATACCATTATAATTCTTCACACTTTGCTCGTTTGGCACTGTGATATTATTTTAACACTAACTGATCTTTTTAACACTTAAACAAAATTAACTGGACTACCCTTGTGTGTTTTTAAAATATAAAAAATTAACAGAAAATACAAAAAATATAAATATATGTTTTTAAAATATAATAAATTAACAGAAAATACAAAAATATAAATAGGCTAAAATAATTCAACAAATGGGAAAATAAAGGAAATAAAAATTGGAAAAAATACAGTAACTAAAAAACACAGAAAAAATACACGGAAAATAGAGATAAATTTAAATAAATTACAAAAATAAGGATAACTATTTCAAAAATATATTTCATAATAGAAAAAATATATCTCGTACATGATTTTTAAAAAAAATAGGAAAAAATAGTGAACACATACACAATAAAATGTAACACAACTTTAACATATACCAATAATTTTTACATGTCACATCAATCAATAAAATAAGGGTCACATATCATAAGTCATACAAATATATTTCGTATATGAAAAAAATTTAAAAAATAGGAAAAAATAGTGAACATATACACAATAAAATGTAACACAACTTTAACATATATCAATAATTTTTACATGTCACATCAATCAATATAATAAGGGTCACATATCATAAGTCATACAAAATATAATTCACATATCACGAAGATATACAAAATAAAGTTCACATATCACAAGTCATACACAAAATACTTCATATCTCTCATATCTCAAGTTACACTCTCTCTTTCTTAAGTGGTGTTGTTGGGCGATGATGGAAACCAAGATTTGGTAGTATTCTTTCTTGCCTTTCTCTTCCTACAAAGTGAAAAGAAACACAATTATATGAAGAATTGAAGGTAAATGTATGAAAAATATCACACAAGCAAATAAATAATGAAACATAACTTTTCTTTGTTCCATTGAGAGGACATTTAGGGCTGTTTTTTCTATGTCCCAGTTCTCCATAATTTGGACATTTGAACTTGCCTCTAATTAGTTTCTTCTCTTTCTCAGTCTCCTTTCCATTTGGATTCTAAGCACTACCACCTTCAAGACAACCTTTGATCCTCAATTTTCTTTGTCGCCCTACACCTCTCTTTCCAATCGGTGCATGTATGTTACTAGCTATGTCCACTTTTGGCCATTGTGACTTGTCGGTAAGTGGCTCTACTATCCTCTTATATGCATTTCTGAACTTCTCAACGGAGTAAAATTCATCAACAAAGTCCTCCATTCTCACATCTCTAATTTGTTGGGCTGTTATTAGAGCGAGTGCATGTTGACATGGTTTACCTGTGTGTTGCCATTCTTCACATGAACACATACGCATGTAAGCCTTGACAACATGCCTAGCAAGACAATTATTATTGTCTCGCACCTCTGCAGCATAGTAGTCACTTGTATGATCATTGAAAAATGAACCTCTCTTTAATATTGTATCCATGAACATAACAAAATAAACAACATAAATAGTAGTTACCTTTCACAACCGTCAAGTGACCTAGTCCCCAAGTTCTTGCCTTTAAGACTTATATGACAGCAGGGTAATATTCTCTCATTGAGTTTATGTCCAATCCTCCTCCTCCTATGAAATAAAGTCATGATCATCTCTCTAATCTTGTCAGCAAGCTCACACACGGGTAAGTCTTTAATGTCTTTTATCTATAAGAACTGATAATAACAAAATAACATACATTGCATCACCACCAAAACCTTCCTCGTTCTCCATGCTAACATTCTCATATTGCATGCTCATCATGTCAAGAGAAGTTTGCTAAAAAACACAAATTCATCATAAAGATGATTATGAGATGGAAACACATACATCAAATATAAGTAGAAATTTAAATAAATATATAAAAAATACCGAAATTGGAGGCGGAAGATCGGCAAGCGGAGGCAGAGGCGTGGTCGTGGCTTCTGGTCGCACTGGAGGCCTGCTCACGTCCGAAGGAGACAGCATGGGGGCCGGGGCATCGAGCAGCACATAAGGCATCACCACATCGGGCGGCGCCGGGGGCATAACCACGTCTGATGGTGAATGCGACCGCGCCACGTCGGTTGGCGAAGGCGACATTGACCTGCGACGTGTATCAGTCGTGCAGGGCCCCTGGAGGCGTCGGCGGGCCGCTGCAGGCGTCGAGCGCGGGGGCACGATCGGCACTGCCTGGAGGCGTCGGGGGCTGCTGCAGCATCGAGCGCGGGGGCCTCGGCACGATCGTCGCTGCCTGCGCTGCTTGGAGGCGTCGGCGGCGGCTGCAGGCGTCGAGCGCGGGGGCCTCGGCACGATCGGTGCTGCCTGCGCTGCCTGCGTTGGCCTCGAGCGCTGCCGGCAATAATCAGCGCTGCCGGCGCTGCCTGCTGCCTGCGTTGGCCTCGAGCGCTGCCGGCGCTGCCTGCTACAATCAGCGTTGCCGGCGCTGTTCAGCGGTGGTGGTGGAGCCGTGTAGCTGGAGAGGCGGCGCCGCGCTCTAGAGGAGGTGGGAGAAGAACCGCCGGAGGTAACAATAAATAATTAGGATAAGCAAAACAGAAAATAAGATTAAGAGTATTTTGTACAGTTAATTTTGTTTAAGTGTTAAAAAGATCAGTTAGTGTTAAAATAATATTACAGTGGCAAACGAGCAAAGTATGAAGAATTATAATGGTATTTTAGAGTGTCACATGTTAGAAGTGGTATTTTAGCGAAGTCCACCCACCGCGCGTAGGTTGAGCACCGAGAACCCTCGGCGAAAACGGAAGAACGAAGTGGAGAGAATGATTTGGACTTAATCGAGGACAGAACCTCGAGTCTTTGCAATAAGGGAATCCATCTAAGCACGCTGCTCACCAACCAATGCACGCCCGTATCGGCTGAATCCGAGGACGCTCCGGCGACAGGCGAGGGAGGCGGGCAGCGGCGGGGAGGCCTACGTGAGGCTGGAGACGGCGACAGCCGGCGGCTGGAGTGAAGTGAGAACGCTTCATCCAGGCCAGGCTGCGCCTTGGAGGCCGGCGGGCCAGGATTCTCCATCGCTGGGCCGTACGTTCTGCTGAAGGCCCAACAAGTTCTCTCACGTTTTCCGGCCCGGCCGTGCAGGTAATCAGTATTTTCCATCATGTCGTTTTATTGGATTCTTTTTTCAAATAATAGTTTTTTTCTCGAGATTTATGCCCCCTCTGTTTCGAACTATTTATACCGTAAAAATATTTTTTTAATATAGTAATTTATAGTACGATGAGGACGGATAGTTTTAAAAGAAGATAATAAGCTGGAAAAAGAAGAGAGCGAGAAGAAGAATAGAGATGGTCGTGAGACCACAAATGTCTCGTAGCGCTTCGTGGAGCGTTCCTAATCTTTTGTTCGTACTATAGCTCGGTCAAAAATAAAAAACTTCTTGTACCTTTGTCTACCCAGGCCCGGCCCGACGGCACCTCATCGGCCCGCGCCACGGCCCGTCCCCGCTGGATGTCCTGCGCAGCATCCCCGCTGCCAGTCGTGCTAAATTAGTGCTAACCATCTTGCTGTAGTAACAAGAAAACAAAAACCCAAGCTGGCAATACTACTAGCTAAGGAAACGGTTCAATAAGCTATCACCATCAAACAAGAACCGGCATGAACAGCCACAAGCATCGATTCCTGAAGTCAACTTTTGGGCCTTCAATATTAAAAACATTCTTTTGTAAATGTTACTTCCTTTTCGGAATCTACTCCTATAATTCTTTTAAAAAGTTACATTCAATTTTTCTTTTTCAAAAAAGTTATTCTTCTATCGAGATCTAGTGTAAAGTCACACGGAATTGTAAAAAAAACAAAGTATATATCTCTGTCTGTAACAATAGAACATCATATGAATTATAGGAAACTGATTATTACACCAATCAATATAACGTTACACCTGAGAAGATGTAAATCCTAGGAAAAAAGTTACAACTCCATATCTAGGCTTACGGACCAAGCCTCGAGTTGAGGATTTATTAGCACTAGTAAAAAAAAAGAATCAGAAGAAGACTAGTCAGCACATGTAATCACCCTGTGCCCCTGTCTCAAGATGGCATGTTAGAAATGGCAAATTCAATCATATCGCCACTGCTAACATTCTTAGCTGCACCTTGAAGCTACCGGTCAACGCTAGCGTACAGAAAACTCGAACGCAGACAAAGTTTGACAAGTGCACTGGCCAGACAGAGCGATCGATTATAGGAGTGGCAAGCAAATCGGCTAACCCTGCTAATCCTCAGTCACAGAAAAATCCAGTTGCCACAAGTAGTATATCGTAAAGTTATGAATTGATCCAAGAACGTCGCTCGGTGCCGACGCGGCGGATCCGCCGCCGCACCAACGCCGAGGCCGTCGCCGACAGGCGGGGTCCTTCACTTATCCTCCCGGTGGGGCCCGCCCGCTTGGCTGTCCGAACTCATCGGCGTCCGGCGAGCTCCAGCCTCCGGAGCACCACTCCCATCGCCCTCTCGCGGTCCCTTGCGCCCGATTCGCGCCAATCCAAACGGCTTCCCTCCATTAAAACCAGAACCTCCTCCGCGGCTCCACCACCACCGCCTCCCACCCCCACAACTCCACACGCACGCGCGCTCGTGCTGCTAGCCAGCTAGCCATGGGGAACAGCGTCACCGGCACCGGGGCCGGCGGCGTCGCTGCGGGGGACGCGGGGGCCGGCGGCGGCGGGGACGGAGCCGCGGGGGAGGCGGCGGCGTGGCACGGCGGCGCGCAGCTGTACGTGTCGCTCAAGATGGATAACGCGCGCATCAGCGGCGACCTCGTCCCGCACGTCTGTGGCTCCGAGCCCATCATCGGCTCCTGGGACCCCCACCGTGCCGTACGCCCGCTCGCCCACCGCCTTCTGCTCTTCCGCTCTGTTTCTCGTTCACGTCGCGGCTTTGTGAATGGGAGTACTTTTCTTTTTGTGTATGTGTTCATCCGTTTGGCCTTGCAGCTCGCGATGGAGAGGGAGCTGGCGTCCATGTGGGAGCTCAGCTTCGTAGTGCCGCCGGATCATGGTGCGTTGCCGCGACGCTGTTCCGTGTCACTATGCCAGTATTGAATTTTTTATGGCCTCTATTGGGTGTGTGCTTGTTCCTTAGCATCGTGCCTCGTGCGACCTTTCCTTTTTATTTGATCCTCTGTTGTTAGTACTTCTTTCAGCTTACCAACGTGTCAAATTCCACTAGTTCGTCCAATGGAGTACAGTTTTGTTTGATTCAATCACAAGTTTGCACTGTCCAGGATATTTCGGCCTGAACATGTGGTCTTTGCTGCAGAAACACTGGACTTCAAGTTCTTGCTCAAGCCCAAAGAAGCAGCAACCCCGTGCATCATCGAGGAAGGACCGACACGGCACCTGACAGGAGGCATGCTTGAGGGTGATGTGAGGATTGCTCTGTTCAAGCTCAATGGGGACGACGAGGTGCTTGAGTTCAGGGTGTTCAACAAAGCCGACACTGTGTCCCCGCTAGACCTTGCCGCAAGCTGGAGGGTATACAAGGAGAATTTTCAGCCATCCAAAGTCCGAGGAATCCCTGATATCAGTATCAATGTTGCACCCACTCACGCGACCGAGGTGGGAAACCGTGTTCGATTCTTTTACGTTTCATGGTGGTGGATGCAGTTGGCAGCAGATTTATGTGTGGTATTTCTATAACGCGCATACTGTTTTTATTAATTTCTTGTATAAGTCCTGTGTGGCATAAATAAACAAGCTCACAAAGGTGGGTGGAACATGTTATAAAGGTGGAAGTGATCATATCACATATCTTTTCACATTATATGGCAATGGCATTCAAGCGCTTGCATTTTTTCTTAATTGCATTCTGATAGCCTAGCTAGTTGGTGTTCTGGTTTCTCACAGGTTTCTGTTTCCTTTTTTCCTACAGGATGGACCTGCGGCTAGTTTGGAACTTGATTTAGAGCATTATGTTGTTCCATCACCAACTGCACGACCAGTTGAATATGCAGCAAACTTTGCTGCGACCCCAGCATCCTTAATTCAAACTGGAGCAATGTGGACAAATGATATGCTTCTTGGTGATGGAATTCAGAGTCCAAGAAGTGTTTCTGCAGATCTCGAAGATCATAATACCCACAAGAAGGTAAGCTGTGATCAGAAACTGTACTGTAAAGTATTGCTTCCACTAATATTTTTTATAACAACAACAACACAACATTTATCTCAAGCACATTGAGGTAGGCTAGATTTCATATCAATAGGAATGGCTGGTTTTGATGCTGGCTCGTCAAGCCTATCACAACCCTCCTCCTTTACCCGGGCTTGGGACCGGCTATACCTAGATAGGCATAGCCGGAGTTTTTCACTAATATTTTTTATATATAAAATAATATATTTCAGTCTGATACATCAATTCTGTGGGTCATACATTTTCCTTGTAATTCTCTTCTTTTTGCCAGTTATCATGTTCTATGCCTGAAACATCCACCTACCAACAGGGAACTAGCCTAATTTTAGTTGGATATAATTTCATACAATCAATCAGAATTTGTCTGACTGTTTTATAAATCATGTTGTTGAATCGAATACACATTTTCCTAAAGAAATCAATTATAGACTGCATCCTGAAATCAAAGTATTTAAAACTAATTTGCTTTTTGTAGAATGCTGAGGCCTTAGTATCTAACAAAGTACAAGCTTCTGGACTCATAGAGTCAAAATCAGTTGGTACCTTTACACCCCTACAAAAGCAAGATGGTCAAAAGGGATTTTTCATTGACAGGGGTGTTGGGTCACTCAAACTTCCGAAATCAGCTAGTTTTGGATCAGAAAAGGTCAGATCTATTTCTCTCCTTAACTAGGAATAGGTTAAAAAGGATAGAAGATATATATATCATTTTCATGTGCTTGATATTATTGAACTCTGATTGAACGAACTAAATGACTGTTGATGCAGTTTGAGAATTGTTTAAGTTTTTCTTCTTCACCACTATTAATATTTATGTAGACAATGCCAGAAGCAGCGGGTGCTGTTGCTGCTGCAGCTATAGCTGATCGACTGCATGGGTCGAAGGAGGACCGGAAACTGGCTATTGTTTTGGTAAACAATTGGATTTGATGATACTTTTACATGCTCTTAGTCTTTTATGTGACTTGCAGTGTTTAAATCTGTGATCTTCTGGTGGATAAGACAAAACTGACTTTTGATTGTAGCAATGTTGGCACCCTCCATGTTTCTTTTAGTGTCTATTAGATGAATTAAAGCATAGGGGGTTATCTATGGAAACTAAAACTGCACAAAATCTTGAGCGGTATTGTTAGCAGTTTAGTAGTGGCATAGTGGGTGTAGCGTCAAGGGCGGGCCTGTTGCAGTGGTAAAATCTCTCCACTTGTGTCCAAGATGTCTTGAGTTCAAATCAGCCTCCTTGCAAGAAGCAAGGGAAAGGCTGCTTAGAAATTCCCTTTTCCAGACCTCATAATGTGTGTGAACTTTCAGCATTGGCTACACCCTTATAGTTCGTGTAGCCGTGTAGGGCAGGTTTTGAGTGCAGGCACGTGCAAGCTCCATGCAGCTCTGACCCATTCCGTTTTTTACTGTTAACTAGAGGAGTGGTCGCCATTTCAAACTTATAGGTGAATGCATAACTAGGTATTAGAGTAGTAATTGTGGCTGTATTAGATGGATCATAATGCTGAGGTACAGGTCTGATTTGTTAGACACTGTAATTAGGGGTGTGACACATGGGTATATTAGTCATTAGAGAGGGATTAGGGTTAGGGGTAGTTTAGTCTTTTCTCCCCTTCTAATCCCTCTATATAATCACACCCGTACCTCAGCTTTTCAATCATCTCAATACAATCATCATTAGCCCTCTTTCATGGTATCATTAGCTAGGAATAATCAGGATTAGGGCTAACCCTAATCCTAATGGGCCAGCCGCCGCCGCAGCCATGGGCGCACGCCGCCGCCACCCCACCCTGGGCCAGAACCGCCGCCGCCCCTGAGCAGCCGCCCGCCGCCGCCCCTGGTGCGCCGCCCGCCGCCGCCAGGGCGCCGCCAGCCGCCGGATCTGGGCTGCGCACGCAGGGGGGGGGGGGGCGCCGCCTCCTCTGGAGGACAGCGCGCGGAGGCCGGAGCCGCCGCCACCCCACCCTGGGCGCGGGGAGGGGCCGCCGCAGCCGCCACCTCCGGATCCGGGGCCGCCGCGCCCTGGATAGGGGCGGCCCCGCCCGGATTCGGGCCGCCCCCACCCGGATTGGGGCCGTGCGCGCACGGGGGGGGGGGGGGGGGGGGGGCTCACCGCCCCTGTCTGGGCCACCACCGCCCCTGGGTGCTCCGCCCCTGGGGGGTCCGCCGGCCCCCCTGGAGGGAGCGCCGCCCCCTGGGTTGCCTGGGCCGCCGCCGCCCCTGGGGGCTCCGCATCCGCCCCTGGGCGGTCCGCCAGCCCCACTGGAGGGGGCGCCACCCTCTGGACTGCAGAAACTAGAGGAACAGCAGCCTCTGGAGGGGGCGCCGCCTTCCTAGGAGGAGCCACAGCCCCCAGGCCCCTCGCTGTTGGTTCTGCAGCCGCCCCCTCCTTCTCGAGAACCGGTCCAGCCGCCGGTGAACCCCTCGTCGGTACCTCCAGAAACCCCGCCACTGCTGTTACCTTCATGGCAGGTACCTCCGCGCTACGGGACGCCACTGGCCTCGACATCGACGGGAGCACCACGGCGATCCCGCCGATTCCGTTCCCAGCCGCCGGTACTACTGTGGAGAACACAACTTCTTCCTACGGCACCGACACTGCGGAGACATCTGACATCGCCGCAGCACTGGCCGCCTCTCGCGAGCGCGAGCGGGCACTCGCCCTTGCCCTAGAGCAAGAGCGTGCCTCCGTGGCATCACTATCCCACCAACTTGAGGAGAGTGCTCGCCGATTAACGAGTGCTGTCCATGAGCCTCCCTCGGACGCTGGTACGTACTCGACTTCGCTTGTGGCCGCTCTTCATGCACAAGCCGTGGGGATTCAGAACATCCGGACGCTCGTACCGGTTATTCTCAGTTCCGAGTCCACCTCATATGCCCGGTGGCGTGATATGGTGCTCCTCACGCTGAGGCGCTACTGCCTCGATGACCACGTCCTCCAGGACGAGTCTTCAGTACAGGTGTCCTGGATCAGCATGGACAGCCTGGTACTATCCTGGATCCTTGGCTCCCTGACAGAGGAGCTACAGGACATCGTCAGGCAGCGCGGTGGCGGTACTGCTCGACAGGCCTGACTAGTACTCGAGCAACGGTTTCTAGGGAACCGTGCGACTCGAGCCCTCCACATAAGCACTCGGTTCCAGAACACCGTCCAGGGGGATCGTTCCATCTCCACCTATTGTCGGGAGATGAAGGGCATGGCGGATGCCCTACGTGACCTTGGTGAGCCGGTCACCGACAGCGCTCTTGTCCTTCGGGTCCTTCAGGGCCTGAACGAGCGCTATTGTCACCTACGGACATGGCTACTTCGACTGGAGCCACTACCTACCTTCGAGAAGGTATGGTCTGATCTTGAACTTGAAGAGATCACTGCAGGAGGCTCTACTGGCTCTGGATCTGCCACAGCTTTCTATGGCTCCGGGCAGTCCCAGTGTCCACCCTTACGAGCAGCTGGTGGACCGCCGTCACGTCCACCTTCTACTCCTACCAGTACAGGAGGTGGAAACCGTCGTCGCCGAGGAAAGAACGGCGGCCGTGGTGGCAGCAGTGCAGGCAACACCCCCACGGCTTCGACTACTGGAAGTAGTGGTGGTACCGGCCAGGGAGGTGCACCCTGGCCCACACCCTACAACCCGTGGACTGGCCAGATCTACATGTGGCCTGGACCGTCCCCAGGTTCTCAGCCTCCACGACCACCGCGTCCTCAGCCGGCGTTCACGGCTACCCCCGGCTACAGTGGACCAGCCCACAGTGCTGGTAGGCCGACAGCTCAGGCCTATAGTGGGCCTGGATACTCTTCAGGCGGGCAGTCAGCCCCGACCTACGGAGGCACTGACTACCCTGTTGGGAACTTGGAGCCATCGGCACCCCTTCAGGAGCCACCGTCGACGTGGGATCGACAGTCGCTTGCTTCCTCCTTCAGCACCATGCACCTTACACCACCTGGTGCCGACTGGGTAGTTGATTCCGGAGCATCATACCATACCACTCCTAATTCCGGTATACTCTCTTCCACCCATCCTCCCAATCCCTCTTTTCCTTCATCTATCGTTGTTGGAAATGGGTCCGTTCTTCCGGTCACCTCAGTAGGTGATTCCGGTCTTCCGGGTACTTTCCAGCTTAAAAACATTCTTGTTGCTCCGGATATCATTCAGAACATACTTTCTGTTCGCCGTTTTACCACTGACAACAATGTTTCCATTGAATTTGATCCTTTTGGTTTGTCTGTGAAGGATCTTTCCACCCGACGACCTCTTTTCCGATGTGATAGCTCGGGGCCCCTATACACACTTCGACTTCCTACTTCCGCTGCATCACCGCCATTTGCTTTGACTACGACAACTTCATCTACCATCTGGCATCGCCGGCTTGGCCACCCTGGTGCAGATGCTATGTCGAAGCTGTCCAGTAGCTCAGTTATCTCGTGTTCTAGGAGTACACATGACTTTCTATGTCATGCCTGTCAACTTGGTCGCCATATTCGCCTCCCTTTTCCCACATCTGTGACTCATGTTGAGCACTCATTCGATCTTATACATTGTGATTTGTGGACTTCTCCCATATCCAGTATATCGGGCTTTAATTACTATTTGGTGATAATTGATGATTTTTCTCACTTCTCCTGGACTTTTCCATTACGATTGAAGTCTGAAACTTTCGTCACTCTTTCTCACTTCTTCGTTTGGATTTCTACTCAATTCGGGCGTACCATTCGAGCTGTCCAGTGCGATAACGGACGAGAGTTTGATAACTCTGCGTTTCGTAATTTTCTCTCCGCACATGGGGTACAGCTACGCATGTCTTGTCCGTATACCTCTCCTCAAAACGGCAAGGCAGAGCGCATGATTCGCACCATTAATGATGTCATACGCTCCCTGATGTTCCAGGCATCTATTCCAGCCCGATACTGGGTGGAGGCTCTTCATACCGCCACACTTCTAATCAATCGTCTTCCCACCAAAGCGATTCGTGCCTCCACCCCCTACTTTGCTCTATATGGCACTAATCCTCTTTATGATCACCTTCGAGTTTTCGGATGCGCTTGCTACCCTAATCTTTCCGCCACCGCCCCACATAAGCTTGCGCCCCGCTCGACACGGTGTGTTTTTCTCGGGTATTCCCTTGATCATAAGGGTTACCGATGCTTAGATCTCACTACCCACCGTCTTTTGATCTCTCGGCACGTCGTCTTCGACGAGTCATCTTTTCCTTTTTCCACCACCTCTTCTGATTCCACCACAGAGCTGGACTCCCTTTTTCCTAATGACCCCGAGGCTGCCTCCCAGTTGCCTTGGCCTATTTCTTCTGCAGAATCGACACGAGCTACGTCTCAGACGCCCTCGACACCGATTGCTGCACCTCGTGTGGCATCGATGTCTCAGGCGTCACCCGCTGCACCCCGTGTGGCATCGACGCCTCCGACGTCACCTGCTGCGCCACGCGCGGCCTCGGCTTCCCCGACACCATCTACTGTACCCCAGGTGCCCTCGGCGTCTCCAGCTGTACCACGTACGGCACCAGCGGCATCACCAGCTACCTCCCCGACGTCACCTACAGCGAGTACGACGCCACCAGCCGCGCCACGCGCGGCACCAACGACGTCTTCTCGTTTTGCTGACCCCGCACTTGTCTACCAACGACGAGCGCGGGGAGAGGCTCCTGCTCCGACGACGCCACGCGCGGCATAGAGACCCACTCTCGTCTATCCACGACGAGAGAAGATGGTTGTACCCGACCGACCGGTGTACAACCCCCCTCTACTTCACAGGGATCCTGGTCACGTCCACCCGATGGTGACTCGACGTGCGTCTGGGAGTCTTCGACCAGTGGAGCGGTTCGATAGTACCGCTTTCTCGTCGATGACAACTCCACCGACCGAGCCTTCTTCGATCTCGCCCATACCTACTTCCGTGCGTAGCGCCCTCGCCGACCCTAACTGGTGTCGCGCTATGGAGGAAGAGTATGAGGCCTTGCTTGCCAACCGGACCTGGGACCTGATTCCCCGTCCGGGTCGTGGCAATGTTGTCACAGACAAGTGGATATTCACGCATAAGAAGAAGGCGGATGACACCTTGGAGAGATACAAGGCTCGTTGGGTACTCCGGGGTTTCACTCAGCGCCCTAGAGTTGACTACGACGAGACTTTCAGCCTGGTGGTGAAGCCGGCGACAGTTCGTACCGTACTGTCGCTAGCTCTCTCACGTTCTTGGCCTGTCCACCAGTTGGACGTCAAGAACGCCTTCCTCCACGGTACACTGACCGAGACGGTGTACTGCAGTCAGCCGGCATGATTTGTAGATTCAGCTCACCCAGACATGGTCTGTAAGCTGAACAAATCTCTGTACAGACTGAAGCAGGCACCGCGAGCCTGGTACAGCCGGTTCGCCTCTTTCTTGGTCTCACTAGGGTTTGTTGAAGCTAAGTCGGACACTTCGCTGTTTGTCTATCGACGGGGCAGTGACACAACTTACCTCTTACTGTACGTCGATGACATTGTACTAACAGCATCCAGTCCGACTCTGCTTCAGCGAACCATTTCTGCCTTACAACAGGAGTTCGCTATGAAGGAGCTGGGCCGTCTCCACCACTTCCTGGGTATTACGGTCGAGGACCGACCAGGCGGCCTATTCCTTCACCATCGACAGTACTGTCTGGATATCCTTCAGCGGGCGAGCATGGCTGATTGCAAGCCGTGCTCCACTCCAGTGGATACTCAGGCGAAGCTCTCCGCCACCGACGGGACACCCGTCTCTAACCCCACTTCTTACAGGAGTCTTGCAGGTGCTCTCCAGTACCTAACCTTCACCAGGCCGGATATCTCATATGCGGTTCAGCAGGTATGCCTCCACATGCATGACCCGAGGGAACCGCATCTCACCGCTGTCAAGCGAATTCTTCGGTACCTACGAGGCACCCTCGACTACGACCTCCTTCTTCGGCGTGACACGGCTTCCGAGCTGGTCGTGTACACAGACGCTGACTGGGCAGGCTGCCCGGACACACGACACTCTACTTCTGGGTACGCCGTTTTCCTGGGCGGCAACCTTGTCTCCTGGTCCTCGAAGCGACAACCCGTAGTGTCGCGCTCGAGTGCAGAGGCGGAGTATCGCGCCGTGGCTAACGGCGTAGCTGAGGCCTCCTGGCTTCAGCAGCTACTTCAGGAGCTCCACACTCCCGTCATCAAAAGCACACTCATCTACTGCGACAACGTCAGCGCCATGTACCTCTCCACCAACCCGGTCCAGTATCAGCGCACGAAGCATGTGGAGATTGACCTTCATTTTGTTCGTAAGCGGGTAGCACGGGGCGAGGTTCGGGTACACCATGTCCCGACGACGACGCAGTTCGCCGACATCTTCACAAAGGGCCTCCCGTCGTCGCTGTTCTCCGAGTTTCGGTCCAGTCTCAACATTTGCAGCGGCTAGATGTTGTGACTGCGGGGGGTGTTAGACACTGTAATTAGGGGTGTGACACAGGGGTATATTAGTCATTAGAGAGGGATTAGGGTTAGGGGTAGTTTAGTCTTTTCTCCCCTCCTAATCCTTCTATATAATCACACCTGTACCTCAGCTTTTCAATCATCTCAATACAATCATCATTAGCCCTCTTTCATGATTATAGAGGGATTAGGAGGGGAAAAGGACTAAACTACCCCTAACCCTAATCCCTCTCTAATGACTAATATGCCCCTGTGACACACACTTAATTACAGTGTCTAACCCCCCCCCCCCCCCCCCCCCCCCGCAGTCACAACATCTAGCCACTGCAGATGTTGATGTTGCAATTCCAGTCCCAAAACTGTCTCTGAGTTCCTGTTCCAGCCGCCTAAACTGATCTGAAAATCAGTACAACACGCCTTCTCTGAACAGAGAAGATCAAAGATGATTTGGGAGAAGAACAGAGGAGATTTGTGATGTTCTGTGTTTCTGATCCTGTGCAGGACAGATCAGATCACAGGGAAAAGCTGCCACGCCAGGTGCTGATCAGGATGATCTGAACAGGGGAGAAACTAGATGAGCCGCCTGCTCTGTTCTTGATCTGAGGCGCAGAGCAGGGAGATCAGGGAGGGGCGGCAGCTAGGGTTTTGCCTCCTGGTGGTGGCGGCTAGAGAGAGGGAGGCGCCGACCTGGGAGAGATGAGAGGGGGCGGCGGCTGCAGCAGGGGAGAGAGGCGGCTAGGGCAGAAAAGTGGACGAAATTTTCTTTATTTCAACTCTCTCTCAATTTGGGGTGTTTTGGCTTGTATATATAGCCCCCCTTACAAGAGTCCTAATCTATTACAAAAGGGTCTTTTAGTCTATCTCTAAGAAGATTAAACTCAGATTCCTTCTAGAAAGGGGGCCCGGCCTGGGCCAGGGGTGACCAGCCCACTTGGCCCAGTTCTGGCCGCCCTGGGCCAGGGGCAGATCAGCCCACATTCTCCTCCTGATCCTGACACTGGCCCATGTCTAGGATCCCA
Organism: Neostapfia colusana; assembly: GCA_030760725.1. Taxonomy (NCBI): domain Eukaryota; kingdom Viridiplantae; phylum Streptophyta; class Magnoliopsida; order Poales; family Poaceae; genus Neostapfia; species Neostapfia colusana. Next base: position 1,518,860 of record JASWHV010000005.1, on the reverse strand, counting down.
ATCCTTCTCCTCATCTCCACGAACTTCTGTCTTCCAAGAGCCTTGGTCAAGATGTCCGCCATCTGGACTTGAGTGGAGATTTGCTCAAGCACAATAGTACCGCTGTCCACACACTCCCGTATGTAGTGGTACTTGACGTCGATGTGCTTGCTCCTGTCATGGTGTACCGGGTTCTTGCTCAAGTCTATAGCTGACTTGTTATCAACCCGCAGCACCGGCGCCTTTGATTTTTCAGCTAAGTCCTCCATCAGCCGTGCCATCCATACACCTTGACATGCCCCTTGAGCTGCTGCGATATACTCTGCTTCACATGAGGACAAGGCCACCACCTTCTGCTTGCAGGACTGCTATGAAACGGGGCTGTTTCCAAGACAAAACAGCACCCTGCTTGTACTCTTGCGGTCCTCCACGTCTCCCGCATAGTCACTATCCGAGTACCCAATAAGCTCCATGTCTCCTCCTTTTGCATAGAAGACTCCGAAGTGCATCGTACCCGCTATATAGCGTACGATACGTTTGACTGCAGCAAAATGATCCTCCTTGGGCTCCTCCAGAAACCGACTCATGTACCCGACTGAGTAGGCAAGATCAGAACGTGTGTTCACCAAGTATCGCAACCCTCCAACCAAGCTCCTATAGTCCGTTGCATGCACCAACGGGCTATCACTTGTTTTGCAAAGCTTGAGGCCTTGCTCCATGGGGAATGCACAGGGATTGCATCCTTCCAGGCCAGCTTTAGAGACAAGTTTGGAAGCATAGGCCACCTGCCCAACGCTTATCCCTGCATCAGTTTGCCGCACCTCCAGGCCAAGATAATATGACAAGAGATCCAAGTCGCTCATCTTGAACCTCTTCATCATCTCCCCTTTGAACTTCTTGAGATCGCCTCCTCCTGTGATCACAAGATCGTCGACGTACACGCCGACGATGAGCTTCTCATCTTCAGCCCCACGGAAATAAATCCCGTGCTCGCTCGTACTCTTTTGGAAACCAAGCGATAGCAAGCTATCGTTGAGCTTGGCATTCCAGGCTCTGGGCGCCTGACGAAGTCCATATAAAGCTTTCTTGAGCCGATACACCTTGTGTTCGGCTCCGTCGATGATGAAGCCAGCGGGTTGGGAGACATACACCTCCTCCATCAAGTCGCCGTTCAGGAAGGCGCTCTTCACGTCCATGCGGTGTACCTCCCACCCCTTGTGTGCAGCAACTGCAAGGAGCAAGCGAATAGATTCGAGACGAGCTACAGGAGCAAATACCCCGTCAAAATCTATTCCTTGCCGTTGGACATAGCCTTTTGCCACCAGTCGAGCCTTGTGCTTCACCACCTCACCATGCTCGTCCTTCTTCACCTTAAACACCCATTTGAGGCCAATGGGCTTGTGTCCTGCAGGAAGATCAACAAGTTTCCAAGTCTTGTTTTCTTCTATGGACTCCATCTCCTCGAGCATGACCCGTTTCCAGCACGGGTGTTCCTCAGCATCGGCGAAGGACGTGGGCTCCGCCGCGGTGGTGAACATAAGCTCCCCCTCCTCCAATCTTGGTGGGTGCTCAGTCCGACCAGGAGGGGTGAGGGTTCCGAGTATGTTGCGCATCGTGCGGAACCGTAGTTTCGCGCCGTTGTCGTAGTAGGCGTCGACAACATTGCTGCCGGGGTCCGACAGCGGTGAGGCGAAGCAGATGGGCCGTGGAGGATTCCGGGGTGTGACGAAGGTGCTGGAATCTTCAAGTCCGGAACCCCCCACTGCTGCTGACCCCCGTGCAGGACTGTCCCAGCCCTGATTTGCGCTGGACAGCCCCTGCAGGGGCCCTTGGGGCGACGCTGCAGGTGCTGGACTCTCTCCAGCAGGTCTGGAGGCTGGCGCAGGTACTCCTAGGGTCTGTACAGACCCTTCTGTGCCCCTCCTGGGCACTGCAGGGGTGTTGTTCGGCCCCTCCGGACCCTGCAACACCTCTCCAGGTGCTGAAACAGCATGTCCAGCACCTGCTGGACCTAAGGAGTCGACGTGGAAGGTGGTGTAGTCCTCTTCTCCTGCTCCTTCTCCCCAGTCCCACTTGGCCGCCTCGTCGAATATCACGTCACGTGATATGTGTGTGCGCCCATCGGCCGGATTATACATCCGATAACCCTTCGTCCCTGCAGCATAGCCAAGAAAAATCATCGGAGTACTCCGGTCTTCCAACTTTTTCAGGTGGGGGCGCGTGTTCTTGACATGCCCCACGCACCCAAAAGTTCGGAAATAATTGACGGCTGGTCGCTCTCCATGCCAAGCTTCATATGGCGTCTTCCCGTCGAGGCCGCGGGTAGGGAATTGATTCAGGATATAGACAGCCGTGATAACTACCTCACCCCAAAATATCCCGGGCATACCCTTCGCCTTCAACATGCTCCTCGCCATGCCGACCACCGTCTGGTTGCGCCGCTCCACAACCCCGTTTTGTTGCGGCGTATACGGGGCTGTGAGCTGATGTTGTACTCCGTGCTGAGCGCAGTACTCGCCGAACTCCTGTGAGGTGAACTCCCCTCCGCGATCAGTACGGAGTAGCTTCAGCCTCCTCCCGGACTCTAATTCAGCTGTCGCCTTGAATTGCTGAATTAAGTCTGGCGCCTTGTCCTTGGTTGCTAGAAGATAGAGCCATATATAGCGGCTCATGTCATCCACAAGCAACAAGAACATCTTCTTGCCACCTGGAGTCGTCGGCGTGATAGGCCCGCAGATGTCGCCGTGGAAAAGGTCGAGCGCGCCCTCCGCGCGCCGTCGAGCTTGCTTGGGGAAGCTGGAGCGCCTCTGCTTCCCGACCAAGCAAGCTTTGCACAATTGAACGACATGATCAATTTGCGGAAGCCCGAGCACCATCTCCTCTCGTGCCAACTTCCAAAGCGCCTGGAAGCCGACGTGTCCGTAGCGTTCGTGCCAACGCCACACAACATCATCACGCCTCGCGGTTAGGCAAACCGGACGTGTGATGTTGAGCCTGATGGAGTACAGCTTGTTGTCGTCGCGCTGAACTCGTGTGAGGAGATGCTGCTGCTCATCCCGTATGTGCATCACTCCTCCTTGCACCGTGATGCTGTAGCCATCCTCATCCAGTTGGCCGACGCTGATGAGGTTGGTGGTGAGGCGTGGGATGAGGTAGACGCCGGTGAGCCTCCTGTGCTCACCCGTCTTGGCGGCGAATAGGACCGTACCCTTCCCCTGGATACGCACGACGGAATTATCGCCGAACTTGATGGTTCCGACGACGTTTTCTTCAACCTCGGAGAAGACGGCGCGCGAACCAGTCATGTGGTTGGTCGCGCCCGTGTCGAGGTACCAACGAGTGTCGTCAAAGTCATCGTCGTTGCTGCGGTGAGCGAAGACACATCCCTCCACTATCTCCAGTGGGCGCATAGGACGATCCTGTACAGGCTCCTCCTGTACTGAGGCCACCCTTGTCATAAACAAGGCGCCCTCCTCCTCCGCCTTTGCCACGAAAGCCTGCTGCTGCGGCTCCTCCTTAGGCTTCGACCGACACTCCCTGGCCTAGTGGCCCTTCTTCCCGCACTTCCTGCACTGGTCCCGCGGAATATCCTTTCCGGAACCTCCCTTCTTGCCTCCGTTCTTCTTGGGCGGGCCCTTTCGGCCGCCCCTCTTAGAAGAACCCGCAGACTGGGTAGACCGCTCCTCCTTCCGCTGTGCCTCCCACTCCTCCCGAGTGAGGTACAGCTGGCAGTTGTGTACTCCTCCCTTCCGCTGCGTCGAGTCGAAAGCGTTCTCAGCCGCCCTGAGACGCCCCGTCACCTTCGACAAGGTGAGGGTCGACACGTCCAGCAGTGTCGTGATCGCCACCACGATCTGTTGGAAGCGTTCTGGAACGCTTCGCAGGAGCTTCTCCACGACCCTCTCTTCTCCTATCTCCTCCCCTAGCGACGCAAGCCGTGATAGCATGCCGCTCAGGCGGAGGGAGAAGTCCTCCACGCTTTCGCCATCCTTGAAGACAGCGTCTTCGAACTCCTTCCGGAGTTGCTGTGCTGTTGTCTTCCTCACGTGGTCAGCCCCGACCCGCATGATGGCGATCGTGTCCCATGCCTCCTTCGCCGTCCTCTTTTCTCCGATCGTCGTAATCATCTCCGGCGGGACAGCGCTGACCAAGATGTCAAGCGCCATCATGTCTTCCTGCTCGCTCACGTTTCCCTCCTCCACGGCCTTCCAAAGCAGTCGTGCCTTCAGCTTGATCTTCATCATGACAGCCGTCCTCGTAGTTGGTCTTGGTGAGCACGGGGAACCCCGTCCCGGTGTTCACCTCACGAGCTGCCGGTGAGGGTGTCCCATGGCTGATGGCGCTGCCGCTGCTTGTAGGCGTAGACGACATCTTGTAGAATTCAGCCTAGGGTTGAAACTGGCTCTGATACCACGAATGTTGCAATTCTAGTCCCAAAACTGTCTCTGAGTTCCTGTTCCAGCCGCCTAAACTGATCTGAAAATCAGTACAGCACGCCTTCTCTGAACAGAGAAGATCAGAGATGATTTGGGAGAAGAACAGAGGAGATTTGTGATGTTCTGTGTTTCTGATCCTGTGCAGGACAGATCAGATCACAGGGAGAAGCAGCCACGCCAGGTGCTGATCAGGATGATCTGAACAGGGGAGAAACTAGATGAGCCACCTGCTCTGTTCTTGATCTGAGGCGCAGAGCAGAGCAGGGAGATCAGGGAGGGGCGGCAGCTAGGGTTTGGCCTCCTGGTGGTGGCGGCTAGAGAGAGGGAGGCGCCGACCTGGGAGAGATGAGAGGGGGCGGCGGCTGCAGCAGGGGAGAGAGGCGGCTAGGGCAGAAAGAGGAAATTTTCTTTATTTCAACTCTCTCAATTTGGGGTGTTTTTGGCTTGTATATATAGCCCCCCCTTACAAGAGTCCTAATCTGTTACAAAAGGGTCTTTTAGTCTATCTCTAAGAAGATTAAACTCAGATTCCTTCTAGAAAGGGGGCCCGGCCTGGGCCAGGGCTGACCAGCCCACTTGGCCCAGTTCTGGCCGCCCTGGGCCAGGGGCAGATCAGCCCACAGTTGAGACTGGACCGAAACTCGGAGAACAGCGACGACGGGAGGCCCTTCGTGAAGATGTCAGCGAACTGCATCATCATCGGGACATGGTGTACCCGAACCTCGCCGCGTGCAACCCGCTCACGAACAAAGTGGAGGTCGATCTCCACATGCTTCGCGCGCTGATGCTGGACCGGGTTGGTGGAGAGGTACACGGCGCTGACGTTGTCGCAGTAGATGAGAGTGCTCCTGGCGACGGGAGTGTGGAGCTCCTGAAGCAGCTGCTGGAGCCAGGAGGCCTCAGCCACGCCGTTAGCCACAGCGCGATACTCCGCCTCAGCACTCGAGCGCGACACCACGGGCTGTCGCTTCGAGGACCAGGAGACGAGGTTACCGCACAGGAAGACGGCGTACCCAGAAGTAGAACGTCGTGTGTCCGCGCAGCCTGCTCAGTCAGCATCGGTGTATACGACCAGCTCGGAGGCCGTGTCACGTCGAAGGAGGAGGCCGTAGTCGAGGGTACCTCGTAGGTACCGAAGAATCCGCTTCACAGCGGTGAGGTGCGGCTCCCTCGGGTCATGCATGTGGAGGCACACCTGCTGAACTGCATATGAGATATCCGGCCTGGTGAAGGTGAGGTACTGAAGAGCACCTACAAGACTCCTGTAAGTAGTGGGGTCAGAGACGGGTGTCCCGTCCGTAGCGGAGAGCTTCGCCTGAGTATCCACTGGAGTAGAGCACGGCTTGCACTTAGCCATGCTCGCTCGCTGGAGGATATCCATGCAGTACTGTCGCTGGTGAAGGAATAAGCCGCCTGGTCAGTCCTCGACCGCAATGCCCAGGAAGTGGTGGAGACGACCCAGGTCCTTCATAGCGAACTCCTGTTGTAAAGCAGAAATGGTGCGCCGAAGCAGAGCCGGACTAGACGCTGTTAGTACAATGTCATCGACGTACAGTAGGAGGTAAGCAGTGTCACTGCCACGTCGATAGACAAACAGCGAAGTGTCCGACTTAGCTTCGATGAACCCCTGTGAGACCAAGAAGGAGGCGAACCGGCTATACCAGGCTCGCGGTGTCTGCTTCAGTCCGTACAGGGATTTGTTCAGCTTACAGACCATGTCTGGGTGAGCTGAATCAGCAAATCCTGCCGGCTGACTGCGGTACACCGTATCGGTCAGTGTACCGTGGAGGAAGGCATTCTTGACGTCCAACTGGTGGACATGCCAAGAACACGAGAGAGCCAGCGACAGAACGGTACGAACCGTCGCCGACTTTACCACCGGGTTGAAGGTCTCGTCGTAGTCAACTCCAGGGCGCTGAGTGAAACCCCGGAGTACCCACCGAGCCTTGTACCTCTCTAAGGTACCGTCCGCCTTCTTCTTGTGCGTGAACTCCCACTTGCCCGTGACAACATTGCCACGACCAGGACGGGGAACCAGGTCCCAGGTCCGGTTGGCAAGCAGAGCCTCATACTCTTCCTCCATAGCGCGGCGCCAGTGAGGGTCGGCGAGGGTGCTACGCACGGAAGTAGGTATGGGTGAGATCGAAGAAGAGTCGGTCGGTGGAGAAGTCGTCGATGAGAAGGCAGCTCCGGCGAAGCGCTCAACTGGCCGAAGACTCCTGGACGCACGTCGAGTCACCATCGGGTGGACGTGACCAGGATCCCTGTGGAGAAGAGGAGGGTTGTACACCGGTCCCTCGGGTACAACAACCTTCTCTCGTCTCGGGACCACGCGTGGTGCAGCTGGAGTAGGGCCGCCCCCCCATGCTCGTCGCTGGTAGGCAAGTACGGGGTCGGCGAAGCGAGAGTCGTCGTCGGTGCTGCTCCTGGTGTGTCTGGTGACACCGGGCTTGCTGCAGGTGACGTCGGGGAAGCTGAGGTCGCGCGTGGCGCAGTAGTCGACGTCGGGGACGCCGAGGCCGCGCTTGGCGCAGCAGGTGTCGTCGGGGACCCCGGGCCGCGCGTGGTGCAGTGGGTGACGTCGGGGGTGCCGAGGCCGCGCGTGGCGTAGCTGGTGGCATCAGGGACGCCGGTGCCGCACGTGGCGCAGCAAGTGGCGTCAGGGACGCCGGGGCCACGTAGGGCACAACAGGTGGCGTGGAAGACGCCGAAGTCGTGCGTGACGTAGCGGGTGGGTAACCTGCAAGAGGTAACCGACAAGGTCGCTGTACAGGAGCGGCCTCGGGATCCGTAGAGAAGAGGGAATCCAACTCAGAAAAGGGAAAGGAAGACTCGTGGAAAACATGGAGAATTGAAATATAAGTGAATATGTCCCTGTGACACACTTAATTACAGTGTCTAACACTAGGAAATATTACTTGGTGGAGAATTGAATCTTATTGATTAACATTAACTGAGTATTTACAGAAGTATAAGAATCTAAATCTCATTCGATTGCAATCCACAAACACCATCTCCTGGACCTCATAAAAAAGTTTATTTGTCTTGCTGCTTAGCATTATTGTTACTTTTGTGTAAAAATCCACTTTGATGCTCGAAATTTTTTATTCAATGCTTGTTTAGAAAGGTTGATGTCATTCTGAATACATCCCAACTAATTAGGTTGGCCTACCGGCTCGTGGTAAAACCTTCACTGCGGTTAAGCTTACAAGGTACCTTCGTTGGTTAGGTCATGAGACCAGACATTTCAATGTTGGGAAGGTAATTAAACTCATACTTCAGTTAACTTTCTTCTTGTAGGGAATATATATTCTTGTGTTCTGTGAAAAATTAACTCACTTTTTCTTTGCCATATATGCAGTATCGCCGTCTAAAACATGGAGCAAATCTGGTACTAAGAACTACATTTTGTTGTAACGGGATCTTGTTTGTTAAGTATTATCATGGCAGAAAATTCCATTCCAAGTTTCCTGTATTCGTTATTTTAGCTACATTACTAGATATTTTTCTGTGCATATAAAGACTGATCATAGAAATTCCCTTCCCCAGACCCCACAACGTGTGGGAGCTTTCAGCACTGGGTATGCCCTTTAAAGACTGATCATAGAAGGGCAGGCCTGGCGCAGTGGTAGAGTCTCTCCACTTGTGTCCTAGAGGTCCTGGGTTCGAATCAGCCTCCTTGCAAAATAAGCAAGGGGAAGGCTGCCTAGAAATTCCCTTCCCCAGACCCCACAACGTGTGGGAGCTTTCAGCACTGGGTATGCCCATATAAAGACTGATCATATCGGGGTTTGTTATGTACACAGTATTTTAAGATTCACAACATGCCTGGCACTGATTCTAAAGGAGTAAACTTAGCACAACTTCAGTATGAGTATTACATGTCTGTAAGGTGGCGGTTGCCATGTAATAGTAACCATCACCATTACCAATGTTGTTTTCATACTAACTGACCCAGTTGATGCATATGCTTTCCATTTTCTGGAATTTTTAGGGCATGCAACAACCCTAAGCTGACTTTAAGGACATGCCGCTCCTATGTCGTATTGACATGTGGTTCCATATTGCTTGCATGGGTGGATTATCTGTCAATCTTTTTCTTGTTATACAGTGTTTTTCCTGTACAGTGCCTTTTTGGTCTCCTGTTTTATATAATACATTACCACACTAGGGGTCTCATGGCATTCACACATGTAATGACATATCCTGACACTTGATTTAGGCTATTGGCAATTCGTCAAAGTTCTTTATTTTATCAGTACTTCTTTCTACAATCATCATTGTATATTTGGTTACATCTCTGGCTCTGATTCTTGTCGTCCTGATTTCTGATAAGGTTAATTTGCATACATGTATAGTACTTGTACATCTTGTTGAATTTTGATGCAGTTATCTGATCCTATGTCAATAAAACTACTCTTTGTTAGTGGATCTAACAGTTTTGTAGTTTATTGGCTCAGTCTTCAGACTTTTTCCGTGATGATAACACTGAAGGTATTGAGGCACGTAATGAGGTTAGAATGATTTATTGACTTTGTAAATTTCTTACCAAGCATTTCTAGATCCTGAGCTCACGGTTCAAAATATATGTCATCATAATCTTCTGCTTCATCAATATCTGCTGTTCTACATTTTTAACAAAGCGAAAGGGGTCTTAGCCTAGTAGTTAGGACTTAGTAGCACTCCCAGGGTTCTAGTTCAATTCTCTGTGAGAGCGAATATTTGGACTGGGGTGAAAAAAGTCACTCACTATTTTCCTTGGTCGTGGTTGTGCACACGAGTTGGACTGACCTGTGGGGAGCGGATCCTTGTGTATGGGCTGGGCTCAAAGCACGGGTAAAGATCTGATCCACAGGGGGCAGATCCTCACTTTGTAGGGGAGGCTAGCTTTCGTAATCTTTCTTGGCTGAGCTCCGGTTGAGCTCTCTACCAATACAATACCGTGGGAGGCGGTCTATCCCCTGTCAGCCGAGTCTTTTTTTTTACGTTCTCAACAAAATGTTGCCCAATCATTTTACTTCCCTCTTGAATAGCAAGCAATTGATCACCATAAGTGCCAACTTATGAAATAAGGACCTATTTGTTTGTTTTTTTCCTGCAAACGTGCTTGAGCACTTGTTTCAATAAGAGGAAGCAAGTCTTATTTGGAACAATGGAGTTTTTCAGATTCCTGCTAGACTTGCACTGTTTCTTGTGAAATTCCTCTGAAGCTTCTATGTTCTAGACCGGATCTTAATTAGCTTTATTATTGTAGTTTGGAATACAGCTTAATACTTATGTCATCCTTTTGCCAATGAAGAATTTTATTTTAAAATATGTTATTAAAACCTCTTTTTACATACTCAGTGTAAGATATTCCTGATTCAACAAAGTCACATCTTGCAGTTAGCCAAGTTAGTATGGGTTTCTTCCTACATTTTTCTTTTGTAAGTTCCATTGAGAACATCAGAATATCATAGCATCCTACATTTTCAGAAGTCAAATGTTATGTGACAATCAATGCTTGTGGGGCTTATATCAAAATTTAAGCATTACCTTTATTTCAGTATATTACTAATAATTCGCTACATTATCCTTCTGATGTGCATGTTTCTAGGTGGCTGCTTTAGCAATGGAGGACATGATAGATTGGATGCATGGCGGAGGTCAGGTGAGCTGGTTCTTGGTAGCATGTTTGAAATGTAATATTTCTTCTGATCGTATCCACTTGTGTCTAGGTTGGTATTTTTGATGCCACGAACAGCACAAGGAAACGAAGACATATGCTAATGAAGTTGGCAGAAGGTAACTGTAAGGTAATTGACAATATTAGTATTTAAATTGGCCATTGTTTTCTAATCTTTGCTTACTTAAGCATCTCAAGCTAAAGTTGCTCAACATTTATGCAAGTCAGCAAATAACACTCTTGTACTGAAAAAGTCCATTGATCAATGGAATTCATGTGTTTTGGAGATCTTGGTACATTCCTATCCTGCATCTGCAGACTTGAATTCTCTTATTGTATTAAATTTGGGCAGATTATATTCTTGGAGACCATATGCAATGATCCGAACATAATTGAAAGAAATGTACGACTGAAGATACAACAAAGTCCTGACTATGCTGACCAGTGAGAATTCTCCAAAATTTTACCTTTAAGAGATGGAGCAGAAATAAATTTACAGCCTGAATCATCTGAAAATTTTGCAGTCCTGATTTTGAAGCTGCACTACGGGACTTCACGGAACGGTTGAAGAATTATGAAAAGGTTTCAATTATTTTTTAGTTAAAGTGATGTGTTCTAAGTAATGTTCCTTTTTGTTTTACGAGTTATTTATTCCTGAATCAAGCAGCATTCCCTTGTAGGTCTACGAGCCAGTTGGGGAAGGTTCTTACATCAAAATGATTGACATGGTAAAAGGGCAGGGTGGTCAGTTACAGGTAATTTCTTATTTTCTTCCATACTTGTGCACTCCACTGTATATGATTCTACCCTAGTAAGGTTGACATGGTTATCTGCCAGAATAATCTACGTTACGGGTACTGTTCCGTGCAATTCAATACGTACGAAAAATACTTGGAACATGCATTAAGTGTTCTATGAAATGTACACATAGTGGTATCAGTTAAGGAACTTGAATTTTGTCATTGCATGGTTTTATTCTTTGAAACCTGATGTGTTATGTCTTGATTAATGCTTCTTGTTCTTGATTTGTTTGCTCTTTTTTTATCTTTTAACCAGGTAAATAATATCAGTGGTTATCTCCCTGGACGGATTGTCTTTTTCTTGGTATGTATCTTTAGGCCTGCACCAATAATAGTATTGCACTTTCTAAGTAAGCGTAGCGTACACATGTTGAAGAAATGAGTATGCTTCTTGTTTGCTTTAAACTATATTTATGATAGTGCATTCCCAATCAATAGTTCACACATGATCTCGCATCATGCGCAGGTGAACTCTCATCTTGCACCGCGGCCTATTTTGCTTACCAGACATGGTGAGAGTTTACATAATGTTAGAGGAAGAGTTGGTGGTGATACGGTCCTAAGGTTGGCTTTCTCTAAGTTTCAATCTGATCCCTTTTGATCCATGCATGTATTGTTATAGCACTCGAGCTAAACAAGTAGATAAGGGACCCTCCTGGACGGCTGGGAGGCCAAGTCCCGAATGGGTTGAATGGGAAGGTAGAAGGTTGAAAGGAAGAGGGGAATGTGGTAACTTGTGGACAGATATGGTATGAATCTTAATGAACCCCAGATGTGTTCAAGACAGTAGGCGGGTATTTAGAGAGCTATATACACCTACCACTGCTACACTTTTCTCCTCTTACTCTTAGGGTTTAACTGTTCCTGAGGGTAAATAGGTTATATCAGGTACAAACCCCCAGAACCTAAGCGTATTCCCTAGCAGTGGACCTTCATAGGACTAAAGTTTAGCTCCATGGTTGCGGTCCCTTCCGGCCCGCACCCTTCCTGGGCCGACTTCTGGCTGGGCTAACCTCTAGACGCGGTTCTGGTCTTCGTGCTACGCCGTCATGGGCTTTCCCCAACATGTATTTCCAATATTTACGAAAAATATACCATGTTGATATTGCCATTTTGAGTCCTTCATGTATTTTCCTGTATTTATAGAATTGGTGTTGATCTTATTGGAATATCATGATGTATTGAACTAATAGCTTCCTGTTAAACTGCCTGATAATGGTGAACAGTGAAAATGGAGAGCTTTATGCAAAGAAACTAGCTACTTTTGTTGAAAAGCGGCTTAAAAATGAGAAAACTGCAACTGTAAGTAATTGCCTCTAATTGAAAATTTTAATCATCAGAAAGTAGCTGGCAGAGTAAGAGGTTTGTCTTGTGATTTATCCAATTATTTAGATATGGACCAGCACTCTTCAGAGAACAATTTTGACAGCAAGCCCGATTGTTGGATTTCCAAAGGTGATTGCTTGCTGTTTAGGAGTTTCTTTCACGCCTCTTGCAAGGTAGTTACAATGACATTGCTCAACTCATGTTGTTTGTAGATACAATGGCGTGCTCTTGATGAGATCAATTCTGGTGTTTGTGATGGGATGACGTACGAAGAGATAAAGAAAATTATGCCTGAGGAATACGAGTATGTACAATAATTTTTTCATTGACCACGGTAACTATGGTGTCGGTTTATTAGTTTCTGTCGTGTATAAATTAAGCCTGATAAAAAACAGTATTTTTTATATTCACGAGTCACAAATTTGTAGTATTGCACAGTATACCTGTAAAAGTCACGGATACTCCATTGTTGTTTGCACTTATAATTTGGCTGGCCCTATTTGCTAAATATTTGCATCTGAGAACACCACTGTGATGCTTTCCTAATGCTTGCTGAAACCAGGTCACGCAAGAAGGACAAGCTTAGATATCGCTATCCGCGTGGAGAATCTTACCTCGATGTGATTCAGAGGTACTTTTAAAAAAATAGTGCATAATCATCCAGATGAAATACGTATTGGTTTACTAGGCGAACTGTGACAAATTTTCAGTTCTATCATCACTAACTATAGAATAACTGCAATGTAATAATAACCCTCAGGTTGGAACCTGTCATCATAGAGTTAGAACGCCAGCGTGCACCAGTGGTCGTCATATCCCACCAGGTAAATCGCCACGGTTGATGAATTGTTGATGTGTAGGGAAGCTGATCCTGAACTATTTGTCCTACTGATAGGCCGTGTTGCGAGCTCTGTATGCATATTTTGCCGACAGGCCTTTGCGGGAAGTTCCAGACATAGAGGTGACACGTTTAATCTCCCTCCTGTTCCTCAGTGATGCATTATAAATTTGCACAATTTTGCCAAGTCAAGCCGATAACATTTTTTCTTATGTAGATGCCACTGCATACCATAATTGAGATTCAAATGGGCGTCACAGGTGTTGAAGAGAAGAGATACAAGCTCATGGACTGAGATGCATGTAAGGCAGGCTCAGTTAGCAGCTTGGCTGTTCTGGACAGCGAGTACAGATATTCACAGATACTACCTTACCATTTTCATCTTTTTCCAGCGGATGTAATTGAACCCAACACCTCCAGGCTCCGGTGTAAATTTCTACCGAAAGTACGTATTGATCATTGTAAAGCAGTACATACTGCTGACAAGGAACTGTAAAAAGGAACATGCTTACTGTTCCTAGTAATGAATGGAACAATACCTTCAAGTTAAAGTAACAGCTCCAAGGCTTGTTCTGGACCGTTTTTTACACGACGAGCCGGGTCAGTTGCTCCCCTGTTCTGTTGGCCAATGTCAAATGACCTACACATTTTAGACTTTTACATGACCTGCTCAAGCTCCGAACTGTCGTGTCGTTGTCGTCCTGTGCCCGTGTAACAACGAGTATCCAATAGTCCATATACTTATGCCTTTTGGAGTCAATATGAAGACCTGCTCGACGAATCTTAGTGGGGGAAACAAAAGCATGGGTTTCACACGGCAGACACAACAAAATGTCTCTGCATCTAAACCGCACAAAAGTCTCATCTTTTATGACTGCCTGCTGTCTGTTGAAACGTTCCCGTTCTTCACAACGTGACATTTGCAAAAAGCTACTCCCTCCGGTGCACAAAAAATTGTCGTTCTACACAAAAGCCATGAGTGCACAAAAAATTAACGTTGAAGCAAAACCGAGGAGTTTGTCTCGTGAAAAAACATAATAAACGCGTGGTAAAGTGTGTGGCTAGGAATTGAACCTGCATAAGAGGCCTAGGTATGCGAGACTACGATTAAAGAGACTACGATAGTAATGAAAAGAAAGTTTATTTAATATTTCCTTGATATGCGAGAACATGTCCAAAACAACAATTTTTTGTGCACCGGAGGGAGTACGTGTTATTCTTGCCTACAGGCTACAGCTGGTGATGGTGGTTATGGTCTTGATGGTCTCAGCATCCTTGGTTCTTTGACAGTAACAGTCCTCCCTACCTTGTTTCTGAATGCAACCACTAGCTTACCATCTTAAGGCGACACTTCGATCGCGTAACCCAACTGATCAGTTCAGAGATGGGCATGCATTTGGTGGAGAGCATGGACGCGGATCAGGTTTCGTGTGCGCTTCCCGTGGGAAACGAGATTTCCCCCCTGACCCAGGTAGATCCAAAATATATCGCAGCATGGACCTATGTATTGGTAATTGGTGGCCAAAGAATTTATAAAAGCCTTTATGCCCGTGCAACTTGCCAAAATTTGCAGCGCAGACATGTAGCATCAGTACCTGGTTTTGAGGAATTTTAAGCCTTTTAGTCCACTTTCTGGTAATGCTGTTTGTACATGAGAATAGACCGGGTCGCAGTTTCTTATGCTCCCTAAATCGATTAAGCGTCTATTTGGTACAGTTCCAGATTCTCTGAGAATCAGAAACGTTTTAGTTTCAACGCAGAAATGTTTCTTAATTGAAACATAATCACTTTAGAAATCGTTTGACTAGTTTTCTGATTCCAGTTTCAGTAGAGGGAGGAGCAGGATTGAAATGAGCTATCTATCTTTGATGGACTATATTATTTTTGTCATAGTATAATATATATTAAATTCTTATGATAAACATTATTTATAAGTGTCATTGTAAAATATATATCATCCACATGTACGGATAAAGCTTTGTTGCGTCGCAACAACGACGACGAGTTGATAATAAGGGTGGACGATGACAAATTACTGTAAATAATTAGGAAACTGAAGGGTAGATATAATAATTTAAAGTGATTCAGGATGTGGAATATCTTTTCAGCTGATTCAGATTCGTAATAAAAAAGTGAATCGTTTTTTATAGATTCAATGCTGAAACGTTTCAATTTTTTACTGTTTGGTACTGTTTCAAGTGATTCAACCTAAAATTTAAAACATTTCTTGTTACCCAAACGATCAGAGTCCTCGTCAGCAAAACTGGATTAAAAAAAACTATCGAAGATGAACAGTGCTCCTTTAGTTTCCAAACCTCGGGAGTTAAGTGGACTAGAAAATGACGCAGAAGGTTAGCCACACGATGGCCACAGCACACAAATGGACTTTTTTGTAAAAGATGTGAGCGAAGGCGTAAACAGGAGAGGAAGACACGTGATCCAGCCCGGGGGAACCGAACGGCGCCGTGTCCGGTGCGGCTTCCACTGGCCGGCCGTCTATCCAACTGCAAGCGGGACGCATCGGCAGCACACCGACACGTGGGCCCGACACCCCGCAAGCAGGGCCCACTTAGACCGCCGCACCCCACGATTCCACCCTACAAATAGCCCCGCCCGCCTCCTCGGCCCCGTTTCCCACCCGAAACACGCCACGGCGACGACGCGACCAGAAAACAATTCCGTCGCAGCTCCTCCCTCCGCAGAGCGCGGTCGCGTGCTCGGGCGAAAAGGAGACGACGGCGCCCGCCCGCCTCGCCGACGGTCTCTGCCGGCGGATCGGCCGCCTGACCAGGTAGACCCCGCCGATTCGGCCCCGGTTCCCGTGTGACGCGTCCGATTTCGCCGTGGAGCTTGTTTGAATTTTCTGGTCGGGGCGTTTCTGGGAGGGCGTCGATCGGTAGCTTTGGAGGTAGAATCGTGGTGGTTGGATGGACGGTGACGGATCGGTTCCAGATGGATTGGAGGCTCGCGGTCAAATCGATGGGGGATTTCGGGGGCGGTGTTGGTCGTGGTCGTCTGTAATCAGTGCGATTCTGAGCGGAATAGTTTGTTGATTCTGCTCAGAGATCGGGTTGAGCTGTAGAGGAGTGCGTGGTTTCGCGTGCCGACAACACGGTAAAGGGCATACCCGGCGCCCAAGTCTCCACGCTCTGAGGTGTGGGGAATTCTAGACTTAGTCATGTTTTTGTAGAGAGAATGGTTAGAACTTAAGGTCTCAACACAAGTGGAGGCACACTACCACTCAGGTCTACCCTGGCAACAATATGGTCTGCTTACTAAATTTGACGTGCCCCTAATCTCACAATCCAATCTGTGGTAACCTGTGTCCGTTTGCTCATGTCATTCTGCACACGTGGCTTCATGCTTCACCGTGGGAGGTGGTTGCAGCAAGCAGCGAACTGCAGTCATATCTGATTGTTTGATGCCTTTTTGCCATTCACTCATCTATCAGTTCCCCCTCCCCTGGTGAAATGATTGTTATCGAACTATCTGAGACCATATCCCATATCAGTTCTTCAGCATTCAGCTTGAGTATAGGTAATCAATGCAATTTTCTAGTGATATGGCTGGTTGGGAAAAATGAACTAATGAACTAATGATTCATTTATGAAAACGGGTATTCATGGCCATGGCTGCCACATTCCTTGACCAAGCTCCTAAGGTCTTGTGATTTAGGCGAGGCACAAACTCTGGTAATGTGAAATGTCCCTAAGTTGTGCCGATACTGATTCTTGATTTCCTAGTGATAGACAAATTATGCTAGAATTAGATGATTGTATTGCATGAATATGAGTTACATATATATATGAATTACATATATAGGAGTGCAGGGCATAGTAGCCACAGCTCATGGAGAGTCTGACTAGGACTCTTACATATCCCGACTAGAGCTCTATTACCCCTTCGCAATTGAAACTCTATCCATTGCAGATGTTGAAACTGAAACAGAATTGATTGACTCATGATAATTGTGATAGCATGAAGGAGGCCCTGGTGTAGCGGTAAAGTTGTTGCCTTGTGACTATGAGGTCACGGGTTAAAGTTCTGGAAACAACCTCCTGCAGAAATGTAGGGAAAGACTGCGTACAAAAGACCTAAGTGGGTCGGACCTTTCCCTAAACCCTGCGCAAGCGAGAGCTACATGCACCGGGCTGCCCTTTCCCTTTCTTTATGATAATGATGATAGCCCTTTTGTGCTGAAGTAGCCAAGAACGAGACGTTAAGGCCATAGACGTGCAAGAGGACACTGTTCTAAACTTGTCAAGGCGAGCAACTGATGAACTCATGGGGCGACGGGCCAATAGGTGATGGCGAGAGTGACATGGCGCTAGGACATGTCAACAAGTGTGGCCTATTTCAGCCCATCTATAATATTTGCGGTGGTGACGCCTAGAGGTAGTGGCGGACAATGCTGATTTAGACCATTAGCCGTGTGACAAGGATTAGACATGGTTGGCTACTGCCTTGGTAGGCAGCCACACCGATGATGGCACGACTACAATTGTCTATTCTTGGTGGTGGCCAACGCATCATGCTCATGTACTGTGTTGCTTGGCAATGATGACTAGCGCAATGACGACATGTTGATGATGTGCTTGGAAGGCCATAGAGGGAGACTATGTCTACAAGCGCATAGCATCATGCCACGGGTCGTCAAAGCCGAGGAGGTGAAGTCTGGCGGTCATCAACATCAATGATCAGGCATGGTGATACAAATCGATCTATGATCAAAAAAGAAAAGAGAGGAAACCCGATATGAAGATGACCAGGAAAACTCTAATAGCTGATAGTGGTTGACGACTTGAGTCACTTGACTGAACTATGAGTTGCTGCCCCTGGAGGGAACATCTCTAGGGACACGCGTTGTGCAAGCTATGTAGGTGGGAGCTTAGAAATGGTGTGCCGCCAGCGTCATCCACACGATGGGCGCTGCTGCAAATTGCTGTGGGCGCAGTGTAGGACAGGCAACGCTACATCTGCGTGGATGCACGACTGCCGTGGCCAGGACGGGTTGCAGCCAACTGCTGTGAGCATTGTGCGGGATGGGCGCCGTCGTCCGCACAGGAGTCGCAACCTACAAGCTCGCTGCCCCCGATGGAGATCAAGGTCTCCTCGGGGGCGACATGATGAGGGCAGCGGAAGTGCTACTTCTTTAACCAAAACTCGTGATACCATGATAGATAGATTATGTCGGAATTAGATGATTTTATTGCATGAATATAAAAGGCGGCCCGATGCACTAAGCTCCTTGCATAGGGTTCAGGGAAGGGTCAACGGACTTTAGGTCTTTTGTATGCAACTTCTCGTTGCATTTCTACAAGTGGCTGTTTCTAGAACTCGAATCCGTGACCTCATGGCCACAAAGAAATAGCTTCACCCCTGTTTTCAGATTGTATTGCATGATATGAGTTACATATATAAGGGCGCAGGGCATAGGAGTCCTCCCCATGGAGAATCTGACTAGAACTCTATAGTCCTACTAGGACTTTAACACCTAGCAGTCCATAGACATATTTCATTCCAGTCGTCTCCTTGTTTTCATCCATTCCAACCATTGCAGCTTATAACCAAGTTGGCCATTCTCAATGCAGAACCAATATGCTTCCACCTCTAATATAAGTTTGTTTAATTCGGGAACCAATATTTCCTATTCCAGTTTACCCTTATTCTTTACTTCAGGAATGCATGCATATTTGACATAACATTGAAAGAAATTGAATAACTTCGTTTTACCTCCATTCCATCTCCTTTGTTATGTAAGTCATCTTTGGTTGCAACTCACAAAGAATGTGTCTCAAATCGTTAATCTGAGTTACTTATGGTTCTACCGTTTTGATCGTTCTCTTGTGTGTAAAAGAAAGGGCAGCCCGGTGCATGTAGATTCCGCTTCTGCAGGGTCCGACCCAATTGGGTCTTTTGTACGCAGCTTTTCACTGCATTTCTGCAAGAGGCTGTTTCTAGGACGTGACCTCATGGTTACAAGCTAACAGCTTCACCGCTATGCCAACCCCCACCCCCCCTATTATATTTATGCTACCTTTACATCTATGTGATTGCAATACAAAAAACATATGATATGCATGACTCGTGCCATGTCTCAGACTTCAACTGTACTGTCTTCTTCCAGCACTGCTACCACCATAGGTACCCGCTGCTTTGGTCTTGGTCCTTTATATTTTCTATTGGACAAAGCACGCATAAGCTCTACAGTCTTGGTCTTTTGCTTAGAAGCAGAAGTGTTCAATATATTGAAGGTACAATATCGTTGTCCTTCAATTCAGTGGTAATGCTTGAAATCCAAAGTTACTTGCATGGATATGTGATGTCTTCTGCGTCTTCAGGTATTCTTTGTATATATTTATAGAACCTATATCTATAGTACTCTATTTGTTAGAAATGGCACAGAAACCAATTTGTTTTATGGGAATGCAGGTTAGTGGGATCCGTCTTCCACAATAGCCCACTTTCTTGTAAGAAGTCATCTAAGACTTATTAGACTTGGAGTTCAGTCTTTGGGGACACGATTCAGTTCTGTTGTTTGTCTGACTTCAAATTGGGGCAAATGCGGGCATTAGGTTGAGTGAGAAGTTGCCAATTATCTGATGGTCAGGTACTCTTTTTAGTGAATAGTACCTGATGTTTATTCTGGTAAGTTGGAAGCTACCACTTAATGGTGAGAATCTTAACTCTTTGATCACCGTTCTCACCCATTTTATTAGGGGAAAGACCACAAACTTATATTGTTCTTCCTTGCCTTGAGGTTCCATGGCCTAATGTGGGCATTATTTTTTTCGTTTCTCTAGCCCCTCCAGTTCGTTTTTCTTCCAGGGTCCAACTAAATTCTTGAAACAAGGATAATTTATTCCTCCTGGAGAAATATCAAGTTTTCGGTCCTTTCAGATATCTGTAGTGTATTTATACTTCGATAATTTAAACTGTGTTCCTGATGACATTGCAGGTACTAGTTGATTGATCAGTGCAGTGTAAAGACAATTTAATTTCTTGTTTGACATCTTGATTTGCCAAAATCAGGGTCACATTATAGTCAAACAAATGGGCAAATTTGGGCTACTCGATTCATTTTTTCAGTGTTTAAGTGATGAATGCGGCAGTGGCATATGGAGGAGTTAATCCAATTAATCTATGCCTCCTGAGGACACACTTTGTCCTCAGTAAGAGCATGTGCTCAAACATCACTGTTGAGTGGTGTTGCCCTTAGTGAGGGATAGTGACTCTCTTGCAAAGATTACAACAGCTTCTAAACTGTACAAGAGAGGCCCACTAAATGTGATTTTGAAGAGCTAGTTGCTGTTAACTTCTTTTTGTGTTATCCGGAAAAGGTTCAGTTACTGCTGCCACGGTGCCACACTTAGCAACTGCCACCTAGTACATTGACAAAGTTCAAAAGGCGACAAGCGTAGTCTCAGGGCTCACTCTTAACCTGTAGAGAGATAATAAGATCCATGGAAGAATTGACTGGAGCAGCATGATCACCCACTAATACAAGACATATCAAATCAAGTAGTCTTGGTTTGGACCATTCTGATTGATCGGTGTAAGATGCAGAAAAAGAAACTTAAGGCCTTATGCTTCCTGCCAAATTAATTAATCTGAAGGTCTTTTCCAAGTAAAAAGATCAGCTTTAACTTGTAGAACTGGCTGTGAGGAGGGGAGCTGGGCCCTTTGAAGTTACAATCCCGTCTGGTTACATGGAAAATGCCATTGGCACATAGCTATTTGATGCCACTGAAAGGAAAGAGAGACTAGTTGATACTAGGTGAATCGATGATGGTGGAAGAAATAAGGTGCATTTATCCAAAAGCAGAACAAAAGGATAGAACAAGTTCACGGAGGAGCCTTTTTGATGTTGTGCTCATGGTATTTACATACATGGGCATGTTTCTTCCAACCATGCTAACTTCATGCAGTTGTATTACCTGAGACTTCTGGAGCTGATTGCTAGCACTGTAGTTTTGGCCTTAGATATCTATTTTTTCCTTTTAGTATTTTGTACATTTCCTCCCCTGTGACAGCTTTCAATGGGCTTTTGATCCCATGTGATTAAAGATATTTTTATACTGACTAGAATGTAAATAATAACTGTACTGTTGGAGAAGTGCTATAAGTTGTAGACTGCTTCAACTTTCTTGACTAATGCTGTAGCATGGTTGGAACAGTTACATAGTAGGTTTTGTCATTTAGGATGCGTTTGGTAAGAAGGAACATTTCAGATTCTAGGTTGAATCAGTTGCAATGGTACCAAACAACAAAAAAGTGAAACGTTTCAGCAGTGAATCCATTAGAAACGATTCATGTTTTCTACCTACGAACCTGAAACACCTATAAAGGTGTTCCACAGGTGTTCCACACCTAAATCATTTCATATCATTGTACCTCTCCTTCAGTTTTGTAATTATTTAGAGCGATTTGACATCGTCTACCTTTATTCTCAACTCGTCGCCGCTGTTGTGGCACAACAAACATTTATCCGTGCATGTGGATGATGACATTTATTTTGTAATGACACTTGTAAATAACATATATTATAAAAATTTATTATATCTTATATCATGACAAAAACAATATAGTTCATCTAAGGATAAATAGGTCATTTCAATCCCGCTCCTCTTTATGCTGAAACTGAAATCAGAAAACGGGACAAACTGTTTCTAAAGTGATTTTGTTTCAGTTGAGAAACATTTCTGCGTTGAAAGTGAAACATTTTTGATTCTCGGAGAATCTGGAATTGTATCAAACGGGGCCTTAATATTGATCATTTCACTAGGTGTTCTTCAGAGATCCTGTATTGCTTAGCTAAACAAATACTAAGGCTAGTTTCTCATAGACTAGGGTTTAAGGTTTTCACAGTTCACATAGCTATTGCAATTTCATTTATAATATTATCCTAATGAAAAATACATCATAAAACTATTGATAACATTCATTACTTGGAGAATCTTGATGTATTGCTTGTACGTACCAGTTCACCGTACAACTATCAGTCTCTTGATCCTTTTTATCCCACAATAAAAATATCTTCAAACAGCCATACTTTTATAAAAATAAATCTCACAAATTACCATAATAGCAACAAAATTTTAAGTCATTATTTCACTATTGTGCATCATTTTTGTCTGTCATCAATTCTTCTAGGGAGGTTTAATCATCAATTATTTGAATGCAAACAAATTTATAAAATGTAATATTTATAGTTAGAGCTTCAGCCGAGGTATACATTTTATAATGTATTTTGTTAGAGTTTGTGTATTGTGTGTGTCGAAGTGTATTCCTGCGACACTTCCCCCGGTCCGCCTGAGCAGCCCGCGGAGGTTCTTTTTTCGGTGGGGCTAGTGGATCTCGAAGGTCAGGATGCAATGGCGAGAGGAACACGAGGATTTACGTGGTTCGGGCCGCCGGAGCGTAATACCCTACGTCCACGGATGTGTATGCTGTATTGCTCGCACATATGAGTATGTGAGTTGGCTGGGTCATGGACCCCCTGCCCGGAGGTTGCCCCGGTCCTTTTATAGCCCAAGGCCAGGACAGTTATAAGGTGGCCCGGGGCCCGACAGGTGGCCCCGCGGCTATCTGCGTCCTATACACGAGCTATATGCATTTACAGTTGTATGTTTTGTCACTGTCGGTGGAGTTAAGGTGTGTCGCCTGTCACGCCGTGCACCTCTGTTCGGGCGACCGATGATGATGAAGTTTTCGTCTTGTCGCCGCGTCTCCTCGCTCTGCTGGACGGCTTTGTGCCGTTGGGCGGTACTTTCGTGCCGTCACGCATCGCCGCCCTGTCTTTCACTGTAATGGTGCGCAGACGGGGAATAGAGGCGTGCGCCGTGCGTCATGCTTCTGGGGAAGGCGCGAGCCTTGAATGTTCGGCTTGACGGCATACCTTTCTCTTTACTTCTTGGCCATCTGCTCGTTGCTCGTCGGTGTGACGCCTGAGCGGCTGGCCCCCGAGACACGCGTCCCCGCTGGAGCTACCTTGCGGAGTAGCGGGTGGTCCGGAGTTGTTGGGCACGTGGCAGCTCCGGAGTCCTCCCATACTGGAGGTCGGGTCCGGGCCGCAGGTCACGTGGCACATTCGGGGCCTTCCTCGTGGGGGAAGGTATTCTCGGAGCCGTCGCCCGTGTGGCCGCTCCAAGGCCCTCCCATGCTGGGGGTCGGACCTGGAGCCGTAGGACACGTGGCACCTCCGGAGCCCTCTCTGGCGGAGGGTGCGTCTCAGAGGCTTCGGACATGTGGTAGCGCCGGAACCCTTCTTGACGGAAGATGGGGTCCGGCACCACCTGATACGTGGTGGTTCGTGAGCCACCCTCGGCCGGTCTTCAGGCTCTTTTCCTGAAGACACGTGGCAATCCCGGGTCTGCCCATTGGACCCAGGGCACGTGGCTTACGCTGGGGCCTGCCTAAGCCGGGAAGGCGGGGCCCAGGTGCTTTCTATCCACTATGCGGGGGTACCCGGTTCGCAGGGTTCCGACAGTGGCCCCCGGGCCCATCTCTTCCGCGTGGTGGTTTTGGACTTGCAATTTTTGGAAATCGAAGTGGTGGCGAGATTTTCGCGTAGTGGGCGAGTGGCCGTACTTGGGAGATGAAGAGGTTGCTTACCCTCGGTCAAAGAGACTTCTTTGCTGCACAGACAGGCGCCTCTTCATTGTCGGAGGGTCATGGGGGCGCACGTTTTGTGCAACTGCTGCATTACTCGTGTCGGTTCCCCGCACGACCCCCGCTTCTCCTCTTGTCAGGCTTTATCGGGGAACCACTCTTTCCCACCTTAACCGCGGTGCCCGTTGCCCACATTGATTGCCGAGTGGGCCCTGAACTTCCGCCCTTGACGGCTCGGCCGATGCGGGCGCAATTATTTTGGTCACGTCGCGATTGGCAGTTCTTGAAGGGTTTGGGGCAAATAAGGAGACCCCCTGTTGCTGGCAGGAGTTCTCTCTGTCATTTGCTCCCCTACGCTTCATCTTCTCGCTCGCTCTCCCTGCTCCAATGGCGTCGAACCTCCGAGAGTCTCGTCTCAAAAGTGCTAGCGACGTGAGGCGCCTGATTGGCTGGCAAGCGCCTCAGTATGATGGAAGGGTTCGCTGCGGATCCCTCCCGCTCGTAGATCTTAAACCCAGCGAAGTCGTCGTCTTCCTCGGGTACATACTGGTGGGGCTCGCGTTCCCCGCTTCCTCTTTCTTGCTGACCCTGCTGGAGCCTTACGGGCTCCAACTTCAGCACTTGACGCCACACTCCCTCGTGTTGGTGTTGATTTTCGTCTACCTTTGCGAGATGTTCGTGGGGGTGCGGCCGTCGGTGCGGCTGTTCCGAGCGTTCTTCGTCCTCTGGTCGTCGGGGAGGAGCATGAGCTTCCTAGGTGCCTACTACTTCCAGCAGCGCACCAGGTCCGTGGCAACGTACATCTCTCTCTTCTCTTCCAGCAAGTGGGAGAACTGGAGGGAAGACTAGGTCATCGTGAAGACCGACGTCTACGACCGGCTGGATCCGTCCACTTCTCCTTCTTCGACCACGCGAACTGACTGGGAGAAGACACCGCACCTTGAGAGCGTCTACTCCCCTGTGCTGGCGGGATTAAGTTCCTGGAGGACCAGGGGTTGTCCTCGCTGATGGTGTTGGCCGACTTCCTGGGCCGGCGCATCACTCCCCTCCAGAGTCGTTGTCGCACGGCCTGGATGTACACCGGTGATAACGACTCCACTCGTTTGGAGCGTGGTCTCGGGACCAACCTGAAGATGGAGCTCCTGGATGCTTTGTTGGGGACGATATGCGCTGATGTTGGAGCCGGCCTAGTCTTCGATGACCTCATCATCCCTCCAATGCCGTGCCAACCCATCTTCATGAACCAGGAGCTGAGATCGCAAATCCTGAGGACGATGTCAACACTGGACGACATCGACATCGCTTCTCGGTAGGTCGGCGATGCTTCCCGAGGGATAATGATCCCCGGGGTGACTGGAGCGAGCGATGGGGGGGGCTGCCCCCTCTGATCCGACCTCGGCTGCTTCAAGTATTGCCACGTCAAGTTCCGCAGCTCCGACTCCCTCAGCCCCAAACCTGGACAAGAGAAAGGGGAAGGCACTGGTGGCCCCCCAGTCTAGCTCTTCTGGGAAGAAGCGGAGGCTGACTCGCACAGTCGGGAGCTTTGTCTCTGCACCTAGCCCTGTGATGCCCCGCGGCGGCCCCAAGTGCGTTCGAAGTTGGATTGGGGGGCGCGGCCAGAAGCGGCGTGGCCGGTCCTGCATCCACGCCCGCAGGGGGTACTCCTGTAGCTCCAGCGCCTCCTCTGTCGGCGAAGAGGCCGGTTGCAGTCAGAGGTTCCGGTGGCTCTGGCGGCTCGAGCAAGCGTCTCCGAGCTGCTTCATGGGATTTCGCCGGCCCTAGGTAGGTCATCCGAAGCCACCCTTTTCTGCTTATCCTCTTTTTCTATGCTTTGAGGTTGTCCGCTGACCTCTGTCCTCTACGCAGGACTCCGTCCGCGGGACCTCTTGAGAGCGCTCCGGTGCCCGTGGTGCCTAGCGATCCGCCGGCAGCTTCCGGGGCTACTCCAGGTCAGGATGCGGACCCTCCCGCGCCAACGACGTCCACACTGCCTACTTCTTTTGCAGATGTCTCTCCGGCGGCCCCTGATGCAGGGGATTCCAGCCAGGACCCTCCGTCAGCCCAGGCTCCGGTGCCAGATTCTGAGCCGGCCGTAGCTGATGGGGCTCCACCAGCTTACGGCGACGAGCCCGCTCTCGCCGGTGACGAGGGTGCGTCGGATGCCGCAGCTCCTGCCCCGGAGGATAGTGTCCCCCAGCCAGGAGCTCACTTGCCCTCTTCCGAGGGACAAGGCGAAACTTCCTTGGGGCCCTGCGTCCCGGTGCCTACTCCGGCGGGCGCTAACATCTCGAAGGACGATGTCCAGGAGGCCCCGACATGCGTCGAGCGTGTCCCTTTGTCTGAGGCTGTGGCTTTGGCTCATGCAAGTTTCTGTCGGGTTTTAGCTGTCGCTGGACCAGGAGCAGGGAGCCGTCCAACAGGAGGAGCGCCTCATTGGCTGGGAAAGGCTGCTCAAGCTTCGGACCCGGGAGACATGGAGGAGGTTGGAGACGAAGGAGTCTCGTTTGCGAGAGGAGCAAGAACTGACCAACCGGCAGCGGGACCTGGTCGATCGGCTGGACGAGCAGTCCAAGAAGCTCTGGGCAGAAGCCAAGGAGGCCCACCAGACAGCCAACAGTTGTCTCGCCTCCCTGGAGGAGCTACGGCTAGTGCTGACTCGTCACTAGGCCGCCATAGGCGGGCGTGAGCGCGAGCTAGCGGCGAAGGAGGAGGAGGAGGCTTTATCTCGCTTGCAGCGGGAGCAGGCCGAGCTGAAGTCTCAGACTGACGACTTGGACCGCCAGCAGGCCTCTCTGAATAAGGAGCGGGAGAGGCAGGTGAAGGAGCGCCAGGACCTCCGGCCTGCGGAGTTCGACGTCTCGTTCTGTGAGGAGGGACTGCAGCACCGTGCCCACGAGCTTGATGCTTGGGTGGCGACGTTGGCTGCTAAGGAGAGAAGACTCTCTGAGTGCGACGTAGCAGCCCTGGCAGCGACACGGCGCGAGCTTCAGGAGCTCTGGGCCTCACGTACGGCAGAGGTCCAGCAAGTCTGGGACTTCCTGGGCCGTGCTGAGTCAGCTCTGGTGCCCTTCGGCCCGAGCCCGATGCGTGTCAGCGAGCCGTCGCAGGAGATGAGCCAAGTGCTCCCTGCGCTCGACTCTGCAGGCTCGAAGATGGCGGCGTTGGAAGACGTTGTCGTCGACCTGCTGGAGACGGAGGGAAAAGCCCTGGCTAAGCAGGTGGTGACACATGTGTTGACCTGCTTCCGAAGCTGGGACCCCAGTGTCTCATTGGAGCCAGTCATCCAAGGCCCCGTCACTGCAAAGGAGGCGGCAGCCCGGTCTGCGGTCAAGAACCTAAGAGCTCTCGTCGCCGGGCGGTTTAGGCGTAACACGGGCGTGTCCTAGGCGGGCCCCGACTTTTGTATCTTTTCTTTTATCTTTTGCGTCTTGTTTTGTATCCTTGTGCTAATGAATGGAAGACTCTTTGCTGGCCTCTCATCCTTCAGCCACTCGGGGCAGGGTTCGGAAGGCAGAACCACTTTTGGCTTCCACGGGGCTTCTCGATCCTTGATGCTGCAAGAACCAGGGGCTCTCTGATTCGCCAAAATGGTTGATGCTTCCTTGTTGCTTGCTTTATATGTGTACCCTCTTCCTTCTTGCGCGTCGTAGGGGTCCAGGCATCTTTGCTGGCCTGACCGGTTGTGATGGCCCCCTGGCAGGTGTGCCCAAGTGATTGGGGACACCAGCTTTGGACCCTTCGGGAGACTCCGGTCTTGGGGGTCCGTGAGTGGCCCCCTTGGAAAGATGAGGTTTTAGCCTTACGGTTTGGAGTCCTGTGCCGTACAGTTGCATTTTATTTGCCCGATGGCCTCATTACGACTTATGACCCTTAACTTGAGCTACGCAACCTGGTTGATTTGGTGCGGAAGTGCTCGGGCCTTGTTTATTATGCTCTCTGAGGCGGTGTTGTTAGACTATGTAATTGTGTGTGAGGCACAGGGGTATATTAGTCATTAGTGAGGGATTAGGGTTAGGGGTAGTTTAGTCTTTATTCCTCACCTAATCACTCTATATAATCATCCCTGTACCCTCATTATTTTCATCATCTAATACAACCACTATTACCCCTCTAATTTGGTATCAGATTGTTTTTATTCCTGGGCTTCTCCCTCTTCTCTCTGGTTGTGCCCAGCCGCCGCCGCCAGGCTCCGGACGCCGGCTGCCGCCACGCAGCTGGCCACCGCCGGCCGCCGCCGTGCCGCGCGCCGCCTCCTCGCCCCTCCTCGGCTCACGCGGCTGCGCTCCTCTCTTGTCGTCTCTCGTCGACCGTGCCGCCTCCTCGCTGTGCGTCGTGCCGCCCGGCCTCCGCACCGCCTCCTCGCCGCGCGCCGCAGCCGCGCCACCTGGCCGCCGCGCCGCGCGCCATCTCCTCTCTCCTCATGGAGCCGTTGCCGTCGGGTCCCTGCGCTCCGCCGCCGCTGCAGCGGCGCCCCTGCTTACCGCCGCCGTGATGCGCGCCGTCGTCGGCCGTCTGGGCCGCGCCGCCACTGTCCGCTTGGGCCGCGCCACCGCCGTCCGCCTGGGCCGCGTGGGCTGCGCCGCCACCGCTGCCTAGGGCCCAGATCTGGCCGCCGCGGGGCGCCGCCTCCATCGCGCAGCCGCCCGCCACCTTGTCCGCCCCGCCGCCGTCTGCCAGGGCCGTGCCGCTGCCGGACGCGTGGGTCGGGCCGCCGCCCTCGGCCGCCGTCATTGTGCCACCCTTGGCCACAGCCGCCGCGCCGCCCTCGCCTGCCGCCGCCTCGCCCCTGTGGCCGCCGCTGTCAGCCGCCGCCGTCGTACCGCCATCGGTCGCCGCTGGCTCGGCAACGTCCCTATGGGCCGCCGCGGTCTCCCCTCGTGACGTGCGGCCGTCGTTTCCTGTTCAGATCCGGTCATCGCCGTAGGGTACTCGGCCGCCATCGGCTGGTGTACCTGGATCGGCTGTTGCCTACTCTGTTGGCACAACCGTCGAGGGTCCGAGCGTGTTGTCTTCCTTCCCGGCGCCGTCACCGCCGGGGCATGTTGCGACCCATTCTACACCGTCGTTCTACCTACGGGGTCTCACGCCGTCTGGCCCTGACTGGGTGGTGGACTCCGGTGCCTCGTACCACACCACCCCTGACGTCGGTATCCTCTCTTCTACTCGCCCTTCCCGTCCCTCTGATCCTTCATCTACCATTGTTGGGAATGGGTCAGCTCTTCCAGTCACCTTAGTAGGTGACTCGGGTTCACCGGATTCGTTTCAGCTACGTGATGTTCTTGTTGCTCCTGACATCATTCAACACCTTCTTTCCGTTCATCGTTTTACTACTGACAACCATGTTTCCCTTGAGTTCGATCCTTATGGTGTAACTGTGAAGGATCTTACTACTCGACGCATTCTCTTTCACTGTGAGAGTACAGGTACCCTATACACGATGCGTCTTCCTGCTTCCGCTCCGCCTCTTGCCCTGACTACGACAACCTCTTCGACCATTTGGCATTGTCGGCTTAGCCACCCCGGGATTGATGCTATGTCAAAGCTGTCTGGTAGTTCAGTGATTTCGTGTACTTGGGGCACTCATGAATCTCTTTGCCATGCTTGTCAGTTGGGCCACCACGTTCGACTTCCTTTTCCGCATTCTGTCACTCGTGTCGAGCATATCTTTGATTTGATTCACTGTGATCTTTGGACTTCACCTGTTCTTAGTGTTTCTGGATATAAGTATTACTTGGTGGTCGTTGATGATTTTTTGCACTATTCGTGGACTTTTCCCTTGCGACAGATGTCTGATACGTTCGACACTCTTTCTCACTTCTTCGCTTGGGTGTCCACCCAGTTTGGGCGCACGATCCGTGCGGTCCAGTGCGACAACGGGCGCGAGTTTGACAACTCTGCGTTCCGTGACTTTTTGCTTTCTTGCGGTGTTCAGTTGCGCATGTCTTGCCCGTACACCCCCCCCTAGAACGGCAAGGCCGAGCGCATGATTCGGACCACCAACGATGTCATGCGCTCCCTGATGTTTCAGGCTTCTACCCCTGCTCGCTACTAGGCGGAGGTGCTTCACACCACCACCTACCTCATTAATCGCCTTCCTACTAAGGCGATTAGTGCTCCCACATCCACTTCGCTTTGTTCGACACCCCTCCTCTTTACGACCATCTTCGAGTTTTCGGGTGCGCTTGCTACCCTAACCTCTCCGCCACTGCTCCCCATAAGCTTGCGCCTCGCTCGACTCGGTGTGTTTTCCTTGGGTACTCCCCTGACCATAAGGGGTACAGGTGCCTTGACCCTACCACCCATCGTATCTTGATCTCCCGACACGTCATCTTCGACGAGTCTTCCTTTCCCTTTTCCACCCCGTCCTCTGAATCCGTCGCTGAGTTGGATTCCCTCTTCTCTACTGACCCCGAGGCCGCTCCTGTACAGCGACCTTGCCTTTTACCTCTTGCAGGATACCCACCCGCTACGCCACGCACGACTCGGCGTCTTCGACGCCACCTGCTGTGCCTTGCGTGGCACCGGCGTCCCTGACGCCACTTGCTGCGCCACGCGCGGCCCCGGCGTCCCTGACGCCACTTGCTGCGCCACGCGCGGCACCGACGTCCCTGATGCCACTAGCTGCGCCACACGCGGCCTCGGCGCCCCCTACGTAGCCCGTTGCGCCACGCGCGGCCCCGGTGCCCCCGGCGACGCCTGCTGCGCCGAGCGCGGCCTCGGCGTCCCCGATGCCAGCAGTCGCTCCGTGCGCGGCCTCGGCGTCCCCGACGTCGACTACTGCACCACGCGTGGCTCCTGTGCCGCGGTACGCCGACCCCGCTCTTGTCTATCAGCGACGAGTGCGGGTTGTTGCACCAGCCACTTCCCGCCCCAAGCCTCCGGTGTACCACCCTCCACTGCTCCACCGGGACCCCCGTCATGTTCACCCGATGGTGACCCGACGGGCCGCTGGGGTTCTCCGGTCGGTGGAGCGTTTCTCCGGGGTCGTCCTCTCGTCGTCGACCTCCCCACCGCCTGCCTCGTCACCCATCTCGCCTATTCCCTCTTCTGTCCGTAGCGCCCTCGCCGATCCTCACTGGCGGCGGGCTATGAAAGAAGAGTATGCGGCCCTGCTTGCCAACCGGACCTAGGTCCTGGTTCCCCGCCCCGGTCGTGGCAATGTTGTCACGGGCAAGTGGGTGTTCACACATAAGAAGAAGGTTGACAGTACCTTGGAGAGGTACAAGGCTCGGTGGGTATTTCGGGGTTTCACTCAGCGCCCTGGAGTCGACTACGACGAGACCTTCAGCACGGTGGTAAAGTCGGTGACGGTTCGTACCGTTCTGTCGCTAGCTCTCTCGCGTTCTTGGCCTGTCCACCAGTTGGACGTCAAGAATGTCTTCCTCCACGGTACATTGACCGAGACGGTGTACTGCAGTCAGCCGGCAGGATTTGTTGATTCAGCTCACCCAGACATGGTCTGTAAGCTGAACAAATCTTTGTACGGACTGAAGCAGGCACCGCGAGCCTGGTATAGCCGGTTCACCTCCTTGGTCTCACAGGGGTTCGTCGAAGCTAAGTCGGATACTTCGCTGTTTGTCTATCGACGTGGCAGTGACACTGCTTACCTTCTACTATACGTCAATGACATTGTACTGACAGCGTCTAGTCCGGCTCCG
Organism: Neostapfia colusana; assembly: GCA_030760725.1. Classification (NCBI taxonomy): domain Eukaryota; kingdom Viridiplantae; phylum Streptophyta; class Magnoliopsida; order Poales; family Poaceae; genus Neostapfia; species Neostapfia colusana. The sequence continues at coordinate 1,487,547 of JASWHV010000005.1, read as the reverse complement.
CATCGGCGCACCATTTCTGCTCTACAGAAGGAGTTCGCTATGAAGGACCTGGGCCGCCTCCACCACTTCCTGGGTACTGCGGTCGAGGACCGACCAGGCGGCTTGTTCCTTCACCGGCGACAGTACTGCCTGGATATCCTCCAACGAGCCGGCATGGCTGAGTGTAAGCCATGCTCCACTCCAGTTGATACTCAGGCGAAGCTCTCCGCTACCGACGGGACACCAGTCTCTGACCCCACTGCTTACAAGAGTCTTGCAGGTGCTCTTCAGTACCTCACTTTCACCAGGCCGGATATCTCGTATGCGGTTCAGCAAGTGTGCCTCCACATGCATGACCCGAGGGAGCCCGCGCCTCATCGCTGTGAAGCGGATTCTTCGGTACCTACGAGGTACCCTCGACTACGGCCTCCTCATTCGATGTGACGCGGCCACCGAGCTGGTCGTGTACACTGACGCTGACTGGGCAGCCTGCCCGGACACATGACACTCTACTTCTTAGTACGCCGTCTTCCTGGGCGGTAACCTCGTCTCCTGGACCTCGAAGCGACAGCCCGTGGTGTCGCGCTCGAGTGCTGAGGCGCAGTATCGCGCCGTGGCTAACGGCGTGGCTGAGGCCTCCAAGCTTCAGCCAGCTCCACACTCCCGTCGCCAGGAGCACCCTGATCTACTGCGACAACGTCAGCGCCGTGTATCTCTCCACCAACCTGGTCCAGCATCAGTGCACAAAGCATGCGGAGATCGACCTCCACTTTGTTCGTGAGCGGGTTGCACGTGGCGAGGTACAGAGTACACCATGTCTCGACGACGACGCAGTTCGCCGACATCTTCATGAAGGGCCTCCCGTCGTCGCTGTTCTTCGAGTTTTGGTCCAGTCTCAACATCTGCAGTGGCTAGATGTTGTGACTGCGGGGGGTGTTAGACTCTGTAATTGTGTGTGAGGCAGAGGTAGATTAGTCATTAGTGAGGGATTAGGGTTAGGGGTAGTTTAGTCTTTTTTCCTCACCTAATCCCTCTATATAATCATCCTTGTACCCTCATTATTTTCATCATCTAATACAGCCACTATTGCCCCTCTAATTGGTGTGTCGGCCGGGCCCCCAGCCTGGGAGCTGCGCTAAAAGGCCAGAGTATGCATGCTCAGGGCACAAGGCAGGCTAGGCTACACACCCCGAGCCCCCCGTGGCCTGACACTCAGGAGGGGGGGGTGGTTGTGTTGGCCAGTGTTCTAAAAGGCGAGCGCTAGGCGGGCGGTGACCCACCGCCTAGAGCCTAGGCGTTCCTAGGCGATGCCTAGGCATTATGTACTGTAGCAGTACTGTATTTAAAAAATTTACAAATACAGAAATATATGTATATTTCTCCAGTGATTCCTAATTTTTCACTGCTCTCTTTAGCTCTCTTTTTTTTCCTCTCTCCCACACAGAACCAGCAACTCCATGGCTCTGTCATTCAAGCCCAGCCAGCCCCGTAGCCCACCCAACCCCTCCCTGCGCTGCTCCTCCTCTCTCCCCCGACTGCTCCCTCCCCGCCGCCAGTTACCTCAGCGCACCCCCGCTGCGCTGCTCCTCCTGTGCTTCCTCCACGGGCGCGACCTCCCCGCGCCTGCTTCCTCCCCACCGCTCCGTCGCACGCCCCTGCTCCCCCTGGATCTGTGCCTCCCCCGCGTTGGCTCCTCCGCACTCCGCAGCCGATCTCCTACTCCTGCGGCGCTGACGCTGGCTCCTCCTTCCGCAGGCAGCCACCTAGATTTGCGACCCCCCCCCCCCCCCCCCGGTGCCTTGTGAGCGCCCAACCCCTAAGGCAAGGCGGGCGGTCAGCACGGAGCACTAAAGCGCGCCTAGGCGCTCGCCTCACAGTGCCTTTTGGAACACTGGTGTTGGCACCACCGGACCCGACCAGGAAGATACCAAGGGGGTCCGGAGACAATTACAGGTGCTTTCGACACTTCCGCCTTGTCACACAACTTTGGCCAAGGGCGAGGCCGAGAAACACAAATATGTACACGTTGAGGTATACGGAAAAATATACGCAAGCTCGAAAAGAAGGCTACAGTTTATAATGGTGGTACATAGGAAGGGTCAAGCTGTTCAAGTGTCCGAACGACTTACCCCTGAGTGGCAAGGGTAGCTGGGTCCTAGTCTCTATGGCCCTTTTACAGAGGAAAACCGCCTTACTCTAAGCTACGGGTAAAACTTGTGGAGGTGCTCGATGTTCCAAGGATTTGGGATTGGGTCGCCATCCTCCGTCGCCAGGTGAACGCATCCTGGTCCCCATACTTGCGTCACCCGGAAGGGATCTTCCCAATGGAGGGAAAGCTTGCTAGACCCCTCCCGGGTAAGTATTCGTCGGAGCACGAGGTCGCCAACCTGCAGCTCTCTGCTCCGCATGGACCGCTGGTGGTAGCACCGGAGCGCCTGGCGATATCGCGCATTCCGACTTGCAGCCTGCCATCTGTGCTCGTCGACGAGCTCGAGATCTTCACGCCGGGCCTGGTCCTGCGTGGCTTCGTTGTATGCCTTGACATGAGGGGTACCCAAGGTGATCTCCGTAGGGAGGACAACCTCAGCTCCGTAGACCAGGAAGAAGGGAGTCTCCCCTGTGGCTCGGCTAGGTGATGTCCGACTAGCCCATAGTGTGCACAGAAGCTCATCAATCCAGTTGGCGCCATGCTTTTCCAGGCCAGCGTAGGTACGCGTCCTGAGGCCCATGAGTATCTCAGCATTGGCTCTCTCGACCTGGCCGTTACTCTCTGGGTGAGCACTCTCTGGGTGAGCAACAGAAGCATAGAAGACTTAGATACCAAGGTCCTCACAGTATTCTTGGAATGTTGCACTGTTAAACTGGGTCCCGTTATCGATGATGATCCTGTTCGGGACCTCGAACCTGCAGATGATTGACTTGATGAATTTTACTGCGGACTGCTTGCTGATGGTGACTACAGGGGTTGCTTTCGGCCACTTGGTGAACTTGTCTACGGCGACGTAGAGGTACCGATACCCTTCGACGGCTCTGGGAAATGGCCCCAGGATGTCCATCCCCCATACTGCAAATGGCCATGAGGGCGGGATCATCTGCAGCGTCTGTGCCGGTGTGTGGATCTGCTTGGCGTGGAACTGGCACGCCTTGCATCTCTTGACCAGCTCGACGGCATCCAGGAGAGTTGTCGGCCAGTAGAAGCCATGCTGGAAGGCTTTACCTGATGTGGACATCACTCCTGCAGATATACACAACACTCACATGTTAGACATGCAAGGTCCAATTACTAGAGCTCGAGCACGACAATTGAATTTAGAGGTGAGCTCGTTCCTGAACAATTCTTTATATGTGAATTTTGAGAGCATGTTGCTACCTAATGGATTAATTATGATTAGAAACCATGGAGAGGACATGGAGATACATGGAGAGGGGTTTGGAGGCATGGAGGACCAGAAAATGCGCCAACAAGAAGTTAGAGACCGAGCCCAACTCAAACTCGAGTCCAACTCGGGCCCAGGAGCAGTCCACCTTAAAATGGATGAACAAGAGGCATACGGACTCCGTTTTTGACGTTCTACATATGTATGGAAAGCTGAGAGGATAAACTTTCCAATGGAACTGGCCCCACGTCAAAATTCCCTCGGAGTCGACGGGAAACTTTGAAACAATATAAAGTTTAGAGTCTGTCAGGGTGTTGCATCACCTAGTTGGGCCATTGGGCCTTGTATCGAGTCCAAGTCCATTATGTACGTGTCTTAGGGTTAGGTCACGACCCCAACACCCCCCTGGTCGTCTTCCACCTCCTTTATACCCCCTAGCCGCTGTCACAAACAGCTGGGTTTTGTTTAGATTATTCTGTCAAGAACAGTTTCGCCGTTCATCGGTTTGTGAGACCCCAACTTGAGTGCTTCATATCTATCAGCAATTTGGTTGCATTCTTTCTTATTCTTGCTTGTGTTCTTCGATTCGCAGGCAAGGATTAGCCTTCTTGGCGAGGTCAACCGCGCAATATCGGTTGATAACCTGAGGAGACGTGGTGCTGCGATTGCAGGGTTCAGAACGTGTTGTTCGGAAGCCGGATCGATTTGTGTCAAATCTCCATCAAATCGAGAGTTATCAGAACCTTTCAGAAGATCGGGACCCCTGTACACATCAAGTGGTATCAAAGCTTTAGGTGCACCGTCAGGTTCGCCTTCCCCTAGTTTTGTTTATCTTGAACTCGTCCTATCGTTCACTAAAAAGCCAAAAAAAATTATAGTCATAGGTTTACCCATCCCAGATCAGGTTTAGCCTTTTGCACAATTCTGTTTTGGAGTCTGTAGTGTTGAATTTATGTCCTAGTTCGTGTTTTGTTGCTGGTTTAATCGTGTTTTGTTCCTACTTTGTTATTTCATCCGCTGCATTCCATCAAAACCCTAACTGCCACAATCGTTATCAAATCGATTACCATAATTATTCATTGTGCTAGGGTTATCCTTGTTATTCAGTTTTCATCACATATTACGTGAGTTTATCCTCCTTGATATACGCACACCATCCCACACGTTGTTACCATCATATCCAATTTTTTTTTCTCACCACCGTTTCCAATTCAGCTCCACCAAAAACATAATTCTGTGGTGTTGTCTTAAAACAGTCATAACCTTGGCATTGGGTTAAATTACATTGCCCAGATTCACTTTGGAAGATTGATTATTTAGCATCTAAAGGCTCAACAATAATCATAAAGAAACATATTGAATTTCTATTGTCCACATCTTCTTTTTTCAAGTGAGCTGAAAATTTGTGCGACGTGTATATTAGTGCTCCTGATTTCACGGCAGATATAAAAAAATCAAAGGAAAAAATATAGAAAAGAAAATTTGTGAAGAGGAGCACAAATATCACACCTGTGTTATTTTGCCTTGTGGTGCAATTGTTCCTGCTCAATTATTGTCCTTATCATTCATACTTCTTGCTGTCTTGTTCATAACATCCGGGATACGATACGAGTAGGCCAGCAACTAGGACAAGTGTTTGGACATAACTCCACATTCATCCTTTCGAACAGCACAAGTTTTTGACCCTTGCAATCACTGAATCACGTCGTCCAGTATCCTTTGCCTTGTTGTGGTAAGAAACTTGTAAGAGGTTGGTAAGACTCGACCCATTGCTTTGTGAGTTCCACCATCATTGCGTAGTAGTTGATAGGGATTGTTAGACACTGTAATTAGGAGTATGGCACAGGGGTATATTAGTCATTAGAGAGGGATTAGGGTTAGGGGTAGTTTAGTCTTTTCTCCCCTCCTAATCCCTCTATATAATCACACCTGTACCTCAGCTTTTCAATCATCTCAATACAATTATCATTAGCCTTCTTTCATGGTATCATTAGCTAGGAATAATCAGGATTAGGGCTAACCCTAATCCTAATGGGCCAGCCGCCGCAGCCCTGCGCGCACGCCGCCGCCACCCCACCCTGGGCCAGAACCACCGCCGCCCCCGAGCAGCCGCCCGCCGCCGCCCCTGAGCAGCCGCCCGCCGCCGCCCCTGGTGCGCCGCCCGCCGCCGCCAGGGCGCCGCCAGCCGCCGGATCTGGGCTGCGCACGCAGGGGGGGGGGCGCCGCCTCCTCTGGAGGACAGCGCGCGGAGGCCGGAGCCGCCGCCACCCCACCCTGGGCGCGGGGAGGGGCCGCCGCCGCCGCCACCTCCGGATCCGGGGCCGCGGCGCCCTGGATCGGGGCGGCCCCGCCCGGATTCGGGCCGCCCCCACCCGGATTGGGGCCGTGCGCGCACGGGGGGGGGGCGTCACCGCCCCTGTCTGGGCCGCCGCCGCCCCTGGGTGCTCCGCCCCTGGGGGGTCCGCCGGCCCCCCTGGAGGGAGCGCCGCCCCCTGGCTTGCCTGGGCTGCCAACGCCCCTGGGGGCTCCGCATCCGCCCCTGGGGGGTCCGCCAGCCCCACTGGAAGGGGCGCCACCCTCTGGACTGCTGAAACTGGAGGAACAGCAGCTTTTGGAGGGGGCGCCGCCTTCCTAGGAGGAGCCACAGCCCCCAGGCCCCTCGCTGCTGGTTCTGCAGCCGCCCACTCCTTCTCGAGAACCGGTCCAGCCGCCGGTGAACCCCTTGTCGGTACCTCCAGAAACCCCGCCACCGCTGTTACCTTCATGGCAGGTACCTCCGCGCTACGGGACGCCACCGGCCTCGACATTGACGGGAGCACCACGGCGATCCCGCCGATTCCGTTCCCAGCTGCCGGTACTACTATGGAGAACACAGCTTCTTCCTACGGCACCGACACTGCGGAGACATCTGACATCGCTGCAGCACTGGCCGCCTCTCGCGAGCGCGAGCGGGCACTCGCCCTTGCCCTAGAGCAGGAGCGTGCCTCCGTGGCATCACTATCCCACCAACTTGAGGAGAGTGCTCGCCGATCAACGAGTGCTATTCATGAGCCTCTCTCGGACGCTGGTACGTACTCGACTTCGCTTGTGGCCGCTCTTCATGCACAGGCCGCAGGGATTCAGAACATCCGGACGCTCGTGCCGGTTATTCTCAGTTCCGAGTCCACCTCATATGCCCGGTGGCGTGATATGGTGCTCCTCACGCTGAGGCGCTACTGCCTCGATGACCACGTCCTCCAGGATGAGTCTTCAGTACAGGTGTCCTGGATCAGCATGGACAGCCTGGTACTATCCTGGATCCTTGGCTCCCTGACAGAGGAGCTACAGGACATCGTCAGGCAGCGCGGTGGCGGTACTGCTCGGCAGGCCTGGCTAGTACTTGAGCAACGGTTTCTAGGGAACCGTGCGACTCGAGCCCTCCACATAAGCACTCGGTTCCAGAACACCGTCCAGGGGGATCGTTCCATCTCCACCTATTGTCGGGAGATGAAGGGCATGGCGGATGCCCTACGTGACCTTGGTGAGCCGGTCACTGACAGCGCTCTTGTCCTTCGGGTCCTTCAGGGCCTGAACGAGCGCTATTGTCACCTACGGACATGGCTACTTCGACTGGAGCCACTACCTACCTTCGAGAAGGTATGGTCTGATCTTGAACTTGAAGAGATCACTGCAGGAGGCTCTACTGGCTCTGGATCTGCCACAGCTTTCTATGGCTCCGGGCAGTCCCCGCGTCCACCCTTACCAGCAGCTGGTGGATCGCCGTCACGTCCACCTTCTACTCCTACCAGTACAGGAGGTGGAAACCGTCGTCGCCGAGGAAAGAACGGCGGCCGTGGTGGCAGCAGTGCAGGCAGCACCCCCACGGCTTCGACTACTGGAAGTAGTGGTGGTACCGGCCAGGGAGGTGCACCCTGGCCCACACCCTACAACCCGTGGACTGGCCAGATCTACATGTGGCCTGGACCGTCCCCAGGTTCTCAGCCTCCACGACCACCGCGTCCTCAGCCGGCGTTTGCGGCTACCCCCGGCTACAGTGGACCAGCCCACAGTGCTGGTAGGCCGACAGCTCAGGCCTATAGTGGGCCTGGCTACTCTTCAGGCGGGCAGTTAGCCCCGACCTACGGAGGCACTGACTACCCTGTTGGGAACTCGCAGCCATCGGCACCCCTTCAGGAGCCACCGCCGACGTGGGATCGACAGTCGCTTGCTTCCTCCTTCAGCACCATGCACCTTACACCACCTGGTGCCGACTGGGTAGTTGATTCCGGAGCATCATACCATACCACTCCTAATTCCGGTATACTCTCTTCCACCCATCCTCCCAATCCCTCTTTTCCTTCATCTATCGTTGTTGGAAATGGGTCCGTTCTTCCGGTCACCTCAGTAGGTGATTCCGGTCTTCCGGGTACTTTCCAACTTAAAAACATTCTTGTTGCTCCGGATATCATTCAGAACTTACTTTCTGTTCGCCGTTTTACCACTGACAACAATGTTTCCATTGAATTTGATCCTTTTGGTTTGTCTGTGAAGGATCTTTCCACCCGGCGACCTCTTTTCCGATGTGATAGCTCGGGGCCCCTATACACACTTCGGCTTCCTACTTCCGCTGCATCACCGCCATTTGCTTTGACTACGACAGCTTCATCTACCATCTGGCATCGCCGGCTTGGCCACCCTGGTGCAGATGCTATGTCGAAGCTGTCCAGTAGCTCAGTTATCTCGTGTTCTAGGGGTACACATGACTCTCTATGTCATGCCTGTCAACTTGGTCGCCATATTCGCCTCCCTTTTCCCACATCTGTGACTCATGTTGAGCACTCATTCGATCTTATACATTGTGATTTGTGGACTTCTCCCATCTCCAGTATATCGGGCTTTAATTACTATTTGGTGATAATTGATGATTTTTCTCACTTCTCCTGGACTTTTCCATTACGATTGAAGTCTGAAACTTTCGTCACTCTTTCTCACTTCTTCGTTTGGATTTCTACTCAATTCGGGCGTACCATTCGAGCTGTCCAGTGCGATAACGGACGAGAGTTTGATAACTCTGCGTTTCGTAATTTTCTCTCCGCACATGGGGTACAACTACGCATGTCTTGTCCGTATACCTCTCCTCAAAACGGCAAGGCAGAGCGCATGATTCGCACCATTAATGATGTCATACGCTCTCTGATGTTCCAGGCATCTATTCCAGCCCGATACTGGGTGGAGGCTCTTCATACCGCCACACTTCTGATAAATCGTCTTCCCACCAAAGCGATTCGTGCCTCCACCCCCTACTTCGCTCTATATGGCACCAATCCTCTTTATGATCACCTTCGAGTTTTCGGATGCGCTTGCTACCCTAATCTTTCCGCCACCGCCCCACATAAGCTTGCGCCCCGCTCGACACGGTGTGTTTTTCTCGGGTATTCCCTTGATCATAAGGGTTACCGATGCTTAGATCTCACTACCCACCGTCTTTTGATCTCTCGGCACGTCGTCTTCGACGAGTCATCTTTTCCTTTTTCCACCACCTCTTCTGATTCCACCACAGAGCTGGACTCTCTTTTTCCTACTGACCCCGAGGCTGCCTCCCAGTTGCCTTGGCCTATTTCTTCTGCAGGATCGACACGAGCTACATCCCAGACGCCCTCGACACCGATTGCTGCACCTCGTGTGGCATCGATGTCTCAGGCGTCACCCGCTGCACCCCGTGTGGCATCGACGCCTCCGACGTCACCTGCTGCGCCACACGCGGCCTCGGCTTCCCCGACACCATCTACTGTACCCCAGGAGCCCTCGGCGTCTCCAGCTGTACCACGTACGGCACCAGCGGCACCACCAGCGAGTACGACGCCACCAGCCGCGCCACGCGCGGCACCAACGACGTCTTCTCGCTTTGCTGACCCCGCACTTGTCTACCAGCGACGAGCGCGGGGAGAGGCTCCTGCTCCGACGACGCCACGCGCGACATCGAGACCCACTCTCGTCTATCCACGACGAGAGAAGATGGTTGTACCCGACCGGCCGGTGTACAACCCCCCTCTACTTCACAGGGATCCTGGTCACGTCCACCCGATGGTGACTCGACGTGCATCCGGGAGTCTTCGACCAGTGGAGCGGTTCGATAGTACCGCTTTCTCGTCGACGACGACTCCACCGACCGAGCCTTCTTCGATCTCGCCCATACCTACTTCCGTGCGTAGCGCCCTCGCCGACCCTAACTGGCGCCGCGCTATGGAGGAAGAGTATGAGGCCTTGCTTGCCAACCGGACCTGGGACCTGGTTCCCCGTCCGGGCCGTGGCAATGTTGTCACAGGCAAGTGGATATTCACGCATAAGAAGAAGGCGGATGGCACCTTGGAGAGATACAAAACTCGTTGGGTACTCCGGGGCTTCACTCAGCGCCCTGGAGTTGACTACGACGAGACTTTCAGCCCGGTGGTGAAGCCGGCGACAGTTCGTACCGTACTGTCGCTAGCTCTCTCACGTTCTTGGCCTGTCCACCAGTTGGACGTCAAGAACGCATTCCTCCACGGTACACTGACCGAGACGGTGTACTGCAGTCAGCCGGCAGGATTTGTAGATTCAGCTCACCCAGACATGGTCTGTAAGCTGAACAAATCCCTGTACGGACTGAAGCAGGCACCGCGAGCCTGGTACAGCCGATTCGCCTCTTTCTTGGTCTCACTGGGGTTTGTTGAAGCTAAGTCGGACACTTCGCTGTTTGTCTATCGACGGGGCAGTGACACAGCTTACCTCTTACTGTACGTCGATGACATTGTACTAACAGCATCCAGTCCGACTCTGCTTCAGCGAACCATTTCTGCCTTACAGCAGGAGTTCGCTATGAAGGACCTGGGCCGTCTCCACCACTTCCTGGGTATTACGGTCGAGGACCGACCAGGCGGCCTATTCCTTCACCAGCGACAGTACTGTCTGGATATCCTTCAGCGGGCAAGCATGGCTGACTGCAAGCCGTGCTCCACTCCAGTGGATACTCAGGCGAAGCTCTCCGCCACCGACGGGACACCCGTCTCTGACCCCACTTCTTACAGGAGTCTTGCAGGTGCTCTCCAGTACCTAACCTTCACCAGGCCGGATATCTCATATGCGGTTCAGCAGGTGTGCCTCCACATGCATGACCCGAGGGAACCGCATCTCACCGCTGTCAAGCGGATTCTTCGGTACCTACGAGGCACCCTCGACTACGGCCTCCTTCTTCGACGTGACACGGCCTCCGAGCTGGTCGTGTACACAGACGCTGACTGGGCAGGCTGCCCGGACACACGACGCTCTACTTCTGGATACGCCGTCTTCCTGGGCGGCAACCTTGTCTCCTGGTCCTCGAAGCGACAGCCCGTAGTGTCGCGCTCGAGTGCAGAGGCGGAGTATCGCGCCGTGGCTAACGGCGTAGCTGAGGCCTCCTGGCTTCAGCAGCTACTTCAGGAGCTCCACACTCCCGTCATCAAAAGCACCCTCATCTACTGCGACAACGTCAGCGCCATGTACCTCTCCACCAACCCGGTCCAGCATCAGCGCACGAAGCATGTGGAGATTGACCTTCATTTTGTTCGTGAGCGGGTAGCACGGGGCGAGGTTCGGGTACACCATGTCCCGACGACGACGCAGTTCGCCGACATCTTCACGAAGGGCCTCCCGTCATCGTTGTTCTCCGAGTTTCGGTCCAGTCTCAACATCTGCAGCGGCTAGATGTTGTGACTGCGGGGGGGTGTTAGACACTGTAATTAGGGGTATGGCACAGGGGTATATTAGTCATTAGAGAGGGATTAGGGTTAGGGGTAGTTTAGTCTTTTCTCCCCTCCTAATCCCTCTATATAATCACACCTGTACCTCAGCTTTTCAATCATCTCAATACAATTATCATTAGCCTTCTTTCAGGGATAATCTTGTTGTTTTCCATATTATTCTTGCTAACAATGTTAGATCATGTTGATCCTACGGAGTGTGTTTTGAAAAGTGAGATGAGGGGTTACATAGAACAAATGATGAAGTCTGTCAAGGAAGCAATCGCACAAGGGGTAAAAGATTATCTTGCTGAACAGGGAATAGCCCACACCCTTGAGAGGTTGGAGAAACGCTTAAGCTCGCTAGTTGGAAGGATTGATGATATGGAGACCCACCTACCATTCAGCCATGATGCTACCCACCACAACAACCTTGAAGAAGAAGAAGACATGTTGTGTGATGTCAATGGAGAGGTGGATACACGTGCTGCGCAGAATGTACATCTACGTCAACCGCGTTGTTGGCGCGCGGGATATAGCACAACTCCAAGGTATAGAACTCCTTCTCTATCTTCTGCACATGGATAAGGTAGACAGCTAGTTGAGTGTCATTACAGGAGCAGTCACGCCTGACTTGCTTGATGACAAGTTGAGAGTCTCCTTTAACTAGCATCTGCCGCACGCCCAGGGACAAGGCGGTACTCATCTCAAATATGAAGGCTTCATATTCTGCCATGTTGTTTGTAGCCTTGAAGTCGAGATGCACCATATATTTGAACTGCTCCCCCACTGGTGAGATGAGCAGGACCCCCGCTTCGGCTCCCTGCTTACGCGAGGAACCGTCGAAGTAGAGTGTCCAGTGGGGTCCGGTAAGCACCGGAGGTCTGGGCTCAAGGTCGCCGTCGTCTTGACCCCCTGGATGGCATGGAGGCGGGGTCCATTCCGCCACGAAGTCCGCCAGTGCCTAGCTCTTGACGGCGTGGCACGGTAAGAAGTCGAGGTCGAACTCCGCCAGCTCAACTGCCCACTTTGCTATGTTCCCCGTTGCGTTGGGGCTGTGGAGCACTGTCTTCAGTTGGTAGGTCGTTACCACCGATACCTTGTGAGCTTGGAAGTAGTGACGGAGTTCCCTTGACGCGATCAACACTGCATAGAGCAACTTATGAACCTCCGAATACCGTGTCTTGGCATCGTGGAGGACTTCGCTGATGTAGTAGACCGGTCGCTGGGTGGTTCGGACCCTCCCAGAGGGATCCGGAACATCTTCCTCCATCAGCAGGAGGTCTACAACTTCTTGGTCTTGGTGTCCGGCCCCCGGAGCTGGGACCAGGGAACACCCTCGGCCGGAGTTACGTCAAGCCCCCCTGCGGGGCCCGGGTTCTGAGACTCGCGACCAGCAGTAGGCTCGTTGCTTGGGGTTGCTCGGGTTCTGGCCGTTCAGCGACCAGGACCATGCTAATAACTTCTTCCTTTGCGGAAGTATAGAACAGCAGATGCTCACCTGGCTCTGGGGCGACCATGATCGGTAGCGAGGTGAGGTACTGCTTTAGCTCTTGGAATGCCTTGTCGGCTTCTTCAGTCAATACAAAAGGTCCGGACTTCCGCAGAAGCTTAAAGAACTTCGCATCATCTCTATAGCCTTTTATCTTGACGGGGTTAGCTTCGATTCCTCGGTGCGAGACCAGGAAACCGAGGAGCTTCCCGACAGGAACTCCGAATACGCACTTATACGGGTTTAACTTGGTCTGAGTTGTGCGTAGCTTGTCAAAGACTAAGGCTAAGTTGTCCAACAGAGATTTATGCGACTTGACCTTTACCACGATGTCATCAACGTAGACCTCCACTAGATCCCTTATCAGATTCCTGAATGTCTTATGCATGGCACGCACAAAGGTGGGCAAGACGTTTTTAAGTCTATAAGGCATAGAGACATAACAATAAAGGTCGTCTACTGTTATAAAAGCAGTGTGCTCCTCATCTTCCTTAGACATGGGTATTTGATGAAAACCGGAATAATCATCCAGGAAACACAGCATATCACAGCCAGAAGTGGAATCTACAATTTGATCTATTCGTGGAAGGGGGAAGGGGTCTTTAGGACATGCCTTGTTTAGACTGGTGTAGTCGATGCACATCCGTAGCTTTCCGCCAGTCTTGGGTACCACGACAGGGTTGGCCATCCATCTTGGGTGGTGGACTTCTCGGATGAAGCCGGCGTCGAGCAACTTCTTGATTTTTTCACGGATGAAGTTCTGCCGCTCAACGGACTGCTTCCGAGGCTTCTGCATGATCGGCTTGGCGTCCGGGTGGATCTTCAGATGTTGCTCGATCACCTCATCCCGAGCATTTGCGATGGCTGCCAAGCAAACACATCGACGTTAGCCCGGAGGAAGGTGATGAACGCGAGTTCCTATTTGCTACCCAAGTTTCTCGCAATGCGGATGGTCTGAACAGTGCCCTCGCCTATCTAAATAACCTTGACCGGGACCTCCTCCGCACCCGAAGGCTGTATGTGGGGCACGGAGGATGAGCCACACTGTCGCGCGCTGGGTGGCTCCTTGCCTGTCCCAACACCGCCGGAGGCTTCCACCTTTGAAGTTGCCAGGGCTTGGAGCTTCTCCAGCGCTGCAACTCCGGCGGTCCGATCTGCTCGGTCTCTAAGGACACCACTCGGGGTTGGCATTTTCAGTGCTAGGTAGCCATAATGAGCTACGGCCATGAACTGGTGCAACGCCGGCCTGCCGAGGATGGTGTTGAAGGGGAGGTTGACCTCCACCACATCGAAGAAAATGCTCTCGGTGCGGTAGTTCTCAGGCGTCCCTAATGTCACCGGGAGGGAGATGCTACCACGTGGGAGGATGGACCCCGGGCCCACTCCAGAGAATGGGCGCGACGGGGCTAGCTTTCCCATGGGGATCTGCAGCTTTTGGAAGACTGCAAGATTGATGAGGTTGAGGCCCGCTCCTCCATCGACCAGCACGTGGTAGAGCTTCACGTTGGCTATGATCGGGGAGACGATGAGCGGTAGCTGCCCGGTCCCCGCCATGTTCTCCGGGCAGTCGGAGGCGGTGAAACTGATCTCCGTCTCCATCCACTTGCGGTAGGGAGCCAGTTTGGGGGTAGGTGATACTGCCATGACCTCTCGCCTGAGGGTCTTGACGTCTCGTCGGGACGTGATGTGCCACGACCCCCCGTACATCACATGAAGCGTCTTTCGACACTCATCCGGGGTGTGGCCAGGGCCAGAGCCCTTCCTCTGGCCATAGACGACCTTCGACGCTCGCTTGGCGTCCTAGTACTCCGTCTCCTGACCATTGCTGACCTCTGGGTCAGCTCTTTGCTTGCCCTCCCGCTGGCGAAAGGGTGCGCCATCTTGGCGCTGCTGTCGAAGTTATCGAAAGTGCTCCGCTAGCTTGTGTATCTCCCGGCACTCACTGGCACTGTGCCGTTTGGAGTTGTGGACCGGGCACCGCCGGTCGCTGCCGTCGCTGTCGGTCTGCTGCCGCAGGCGCTTGGCAGTGCGCGGCCCCTGGCCCCCCGCCACCGCTAGGGAGTTGAGCGCGGCGACCACCAGGTGGTCGACGTCGTTGCGCCACTACTCAGCAGCGAATGGGGAAGCTCCCGCGCGCGGGGGGTTGTGGAGGAGTGCGCGGTCTGCTAGCAGCAAGCTCTCCGGGCTGGCCTCGGTCGGCGCCTACGACACCGTCACAACTGAAGGCTGCCAGGAGGGAACTGGCATCGTCGCCGTAGAGACTGGCGTCAGCGCAGACGGTCCCGTTCTGGGACCACAGGACGCTTCCTGCTCCCCCTGCCGCTCGCGGCGCGAGGGGCGGGAAGGCCTTCCGACAGGTTGGATGTTCACCATTGCGGGTCACGGACAGCTTCAAGAACCAAAGCCCCCTTTTTGGCGCGTCAAATGTCAAAGTGTATTCCTGCGACACTTCCCCCGGTCTGCCTGAGCAGCCCGTGGAGGTTCTTTTTTCGGTGGGGCTAGTTGTTCGAGCCGCCGGAGCGAAATACCCTACGTCCACGGGTGTGTATGTTGTATTGCTCACGCGTATGAGTATGTGAGTTGGCTGGGTCGCGAACTTCCTCCCCGGAGGTTGCCCCGGTCCTTTTATAGCTCAAGGCCGGGGCAGTTACAAGGTGGCCCGGAGCCCGACAGGTGGCCCCGCGGCTATCTGCGTCCCATACACGAGCTATAAACATTTATAGTTGTATGCTTTGTCACTGTCGGTGAAGTTAAGGCGTGCCGCCTGTCACGTCGTGCACCCCTTTTCGGGCGGCCGGTTATGATGAAGTTCCCGTCTTGTCGCCGCGTCTCCTCGCTCTGTTGGGTGGCTCTGTGCCGTTCGGCGGCACTGTCGTGCCGTCACACCTTGTCGCCCTGTCTTTCACTGTAATGGTGCGCAGACGGGGAACAAAGGTGTGCGCCGTGCCCCATGCTTTTACGGAAGGCGCGAGCCTTGAATGTTCGGTCTGACGACATACCTTCCGCTTTACTTTTTGGCCATCTGCCCGTTGCTTGTCGGTGTAACGCTAGGGCGGCTAGCCCCCGGGACACGCGTCCCCGCTGGAGCTACCTTGCGGAGTAGTGGGTGGTCCGGAGTTGTTGGGCACGTGGCAGCTCCGGAGTCCTCTCATACTGGAGGTCGGGTTTGGGCCGCAGGTCACGTGGCACATTCGGGGCCTTCCTCAGGGGGGGAGGTATTCTCGGAGCTGTTGTCCGCGTGGCCGCTCCGGGGCCCTCCCATGCTGGGGGTCGAACCTGGAGCCGCAGGACACGCGACACCCTCGGAGCCCTCTCTAGCGGAAGGTGCGTCTCGGAGTCTTCGGCCGCGTGGCAGTGCCGGAGCCCTTCTTGACGGAAGATGGGGTCCGGCACCAGCTAATACGTGGTGGTTCCTGAGCCACCCTCGGCCCGTCTTCAGGCTCAGGGCCTGAAGACACGCGGCAATCCCGGGTCTGCCCATTGGGTCCAGGGCACGTGGCTTACGCTGGGGCCTGTCTAAGTCGGGAAGGCGGGGCCCAGGTGCTTTCTATCCACTACGCGGGGGTACCCGGTTCGCAGAGTTCCGACGGTGTGTGTCAAGGGTAGTATGGTCTTTAGCTAGGACTCTTGACCCTAGCTTGTACCCTACATATGTAACCATTTGGCATTATCAATGTAGAGTAGAGTTTTATTCCTTCATGGTATCAGTAGACTAGGTTTCCTTGGGCCTCCCTCTCTCAAAGTGCTCTCCCTCTCCTCCTCCCTCTCTCCCACCACCACTAGCCGCTGCCTCCTCCACCCATTTAGCAGGCGCCACCGCCACCCTGCCAGCACGCCGACGCCGGCCGGCGAGCCGGTGGCGGCCCACCCCGCGCCACCACTAGATTCGCCGCCGGCTTCCTCGGCCCCGGCGCAGCCGTATCCGCCGCCGACTTCCCCGGCGCGGGCTTTCCTGAGCAAGGCACGGTTGGATCCGCCACCGCCCCCTCGCCTCCGGCTTCTCCGGGCAAGGCGCGACTAGATCCGCCCTCTCTCTCTCCCTACATCCAGTCGCCGCCAGCACCACCACCCATGGTTGGCGTGTTGTCTACGGCCTCTCCTTTCTGGGTGTCGCGCCCCCTTCCTCCCCCTGCACCGCCGCTCTTGCCGCTCTCGCGCCACACCCGACAACCGTCACCACGCCTCTAAACCCCGCCGCCGTCCCTGGCGCCGCCAGCGCGGGCATCCCGAGCGCCACCGCGGTCAGGAGCAGGGGCGCCACTCCCTTCTGTCTCGTCTCCGGCGTCCCTGTTGTTGGATCCGGTTGCGCCGCCCCTGTCCCCTCAGTTTCAGCGCCACCATAACCGGTTTTGGGGCGCTGCCACCGCTGCACCTGGGATTGGGGGCGCCGCCCCTTTGCCCATCGTCTCCAGTAGCGCCATGGCCGGATTTGGGGGTGCCACCCCCTTCCCCTCACCGCCCGCGTCCCTGCCGTCCCCGCGTTGCCGGCCTCCGCCACGCGCGTCTTTTTCCTCCAACCACGCGCTACTGGCCTTCCACGTGTGTTCGTCCTCTTGCCCCGCACTGTCGGCCTTCTGCGTGCGTCCCTCCTCTTGCTCCGCGCTGTCGGCCTTCCGCGCGCGTCAGTCCTACCTGTGTTGCCAGCCTTCCGCGCGCGTCCCTGCTCTCCTCCCCCTACCCCGCGTTGTCGGTCTCTGCCGTGTGCGTCCCTCTTATCCCGCGTTGCCAGCCTCCCGTGCGCGTCCCTTCCCTCCTACCCCGTGTTGCCGGCCTCCGCCGCGCGCGTCCCTCCTACCCCGCATTGTCGGCCTTCCGCAGGCACCCCTCCCCTCCTACCCCGCGTCGCCGCCATCTACTGCGCGCGTCATGACTCTCCTTCCACGCGTCGCTGGCCTCCGCCGCGTGAACTTGGACCATCTCTGCCGACAGTGGCCCTCGTGGCGAGGTGTTTGCGGCCCACTCTGTCCTCGCCATCGCTCGGGAGCGTGAGTGGGCTCTTCTACGGTGTTCTCCGTGGAAAGATGTTTGTCGAAGTGCTCCCTACGACACTTCCCCGGTACCGCTGTTGGAGCAGTCTGCGGAGCTTCGTTGTTTGAAGGGGCTAACGTCGCTAGATCGATCGAGGCTGATGAACACGGGGTGAACACAGAGATTTACGTGGTTCGGTCCGTCGGGGCGTAAAACCCTACGTCCACGGGAGTGTGTTGTATTGCTTGAGCTTGCGCGTGTGAGTGTTGGGGGATCTGAGATCGAACCAAACCCTTTTCCTGGAGGCTGCCCTGATCCTTTTATAGCTCAAGGACAGGGCAGTTACAATGTGGACCAAGGCTCGGCAGGTGGCCTCGCGGCTGTCCGTACCCTATACACGATCTAGGGTATTTACAGCTACATGTAGTGTCGCTGTCGGAGGAGTTGAGGCGCGTCGCTTGTCACGTCGGGCGCCTCTAACCGAGTAGCTGTTGATCATGGCGGGTGAAGGCCCCGTCTTGTCGCGTCCTTTCGGTTTGCTGGGCAGCACTGTGCCGTTGTCACGCCTTGTTGCCCTGTCCTGTCACTGTAATAATTGGCAGGCGCGCGCCGCACGCCATGCTTCTAGGGAAGGCGCGAGTCTTGAATGCACGACTGAACGGCGCACGTATGCCTTGAGTTCAGAGGCCCACAGCCCATACGGGGGCCACGTGGCAGCTCCGGACCCCACCTCAGCGGTGAGGCTAGGTACGGGACCAAGGACACGTGGCGGCTCTAGAGCCCTCCTCAGGTGGGAGGTCCGGCCTGGAGCCTGGGCACACGTGGCAGCGTTGGACCTCGCCTCACTAGGAAGCCAGGTCTAGGGCCAAGGACATGTGGCGGCTCCGGAGCCCTCCTCAGCGGGGATGTCCGGCTGGAGCCTAGGCACACGTGGCAGCGCCGGACCTCGTCTCAGTGGGGCGGCCAGGTCTGGGGCAAGGACATGTGGCCGCTCCGGAGCCCTCCTCAGCGGGGAGGTCTGACCCGGAGTCTGGGCACACGTGGTAGCGCCGGACCTCGCCTCAGCCGTGAGGCCAGGTCCGGGGCCAAGGACATGGGTCGTGCCAGAGCCCGCCTCAGCAGGGAGGCGGGGTCTAGGGTCTTTTCAAGTCTCCACGCGGGGGTACTCGGTCTGCAGGGTACCGACAATGTTAGAGTGTATTTACTTATGTATGTACGGTCTTTTGGTCCAGTCTCAACATTTGCCACGGCTAGATGTTGTGACTGTGAGTGTGTCTTATTAGAGTGTCTTTGTGTCTACTCATGTATGAAAGGTGTTTTTGTCCAGTCTCAACATATGTCGCAGCCAAAGTTTGGACTGCGGGGGATGTTATAGTGTTTATATTGTGTGTCAAGGGTAGTATGGTCATTAGCTAGGAGGACTCTTGAACCCTAGCTTGTACCCTATATATGTAACTATTTGGCATTATCAATGTATTGAGTAGAGATTTATTCCTTCCTTCATATTTAAAGGCTCAATCGACAATGACATTGTTTATACAGAGTTCCTCAATCTTCATGTACATTATCAGCATCACATAGGTATTGTTTGAATCAGTTCTGGAACTTAGTCATATGCTGTATAATAACGTTAAAAATAAGTAAGCCTGGATATGATGGAATCATTGCCCCTTGGGCATCTCTGATCTGTGTGACTCTAATCTCACATCTTGCTGTTCTAAGGTTTGAGTTACCCTTTGATTTGTTCCAGAAATAAAATCATTTTTAATTATTTATATACTCCTTCCCGGACCCTGCGCAAGCGGGAGCTACATGCACGGGCTGCCCTTTTTTTTACTTTTTCCAAGTTTTATGGGTTTTGTGTTTGCAGTTGCAACTTGTTTTGCTGTAATACTAACTCTGAGCATCTAATTTCCCAGGTCAAACAAAATCTGACTGCACTGTTCATGCGTTATGGCAGGACATCATCATAATAATTCCCAGATGTCCAGGATAGATCATGTGAACCAACTACATAATGAACCTGTGACTTTTGGTAAATATATATGAAGTTCAGCAACATAAAACTTTATATTAATTGTTGTACATATCAATTATTGTGAACTCATACCTTGTTATCTCAGGTCAAAAATTATTTATGCATCCAAGACGTGATGCACCAAATGGAGTTCTATCGTCAGGTTATGGGAGCACAGTAATGCGATCAAATGACCTTCCATCCGCAAGTTATGCTAGACAATCTCATACTCAACAGAATGGAGCCCCTGGAACCTTGCATGGTTCATATGCTACCTATCCTTATGCTGGAAGCTCTAATAGCATCTATACACCACATAATACCCGACATCTGCCTGCTTTGAGCTATCCACATAGACCCAAGAATAATGTTATTCCAAGTTCCAATATGGATGACAGAAGGGTTGCACAGAAGCGGAGAAATCCGATTATTCATCCTATGATTGGAGCCAATGTTGGAAGTTACTATGCTTCCAGTTCTTCCAATTCACAGTTCTCCCAACACGTGCCTCCAAATCCAATTCCAGCTCCAGAATTCCGCCCTCCTCATATTCCCTCAAATTTCAGTTCAAACCCCTGGAGTGAAAATAACTTCAATGATCATGGAGGATCACTGAGGAATGTGAGAGGACGCCATGATCACAGCTCTATCCAGTCGGGACACGGTCCAGCTGTAACTAGCTCATCGAGCAGCACTCATGGGCCACCGCACCATGCTAATGCAAATGTTCCTTCTCTAAGTACATCAGTGCAACAAGATAGAGCTCCTTTTCCTATACCTCCAAGTGTTGGTCCCCCAGGTTAGTTTCAGTCCCTGCTCTTATTTGTAGCTTTCTTTGATCTGGCATGCTTTATTTCGGATAGTTTTTGTTTGTGTTAAGCATCAGTTGGATGGAATAATTCTCAACAAATTGGTAGGTTCAAGCCATTAATCATATGTTAATATTTATATGCCTGTAACTACATCCTAAGTTCATTATATTTTATTGTAATTCCGGGTGGATTTAGCTCTAATTTTACACCTTGATTTATTCTCAAATATGACTGGCAATATATATAGCTTAATTACAAGTAGAATCTTAGTAGAAAACTACCCCCTAGACTACTAATCTAAGTTGAGATAGATTTGTATTCTATCTCTAACTCTATCTTATGTAGAAAAACTAGATTAACTCTAACAATCACTCTTAATCTTATTTTTCTAGATCACATTCTCACTAATTTAGGATGGAGACACACTTTCACCCAACACACACTCTTGGGGTGGACACAACTACACCACCAGTATGAACATATCACCCTGCACATCCATGAGACGAACACATTATCCCGTACACAAACACCTATGAGACGAGCATCATCTCCTAGAACGAACACATCATCCCGAATACAAATTTGGGGTGAACACATCATCTCGAGCACACTTTGATGTGATCTCACATCAAAGTTCCCCTTGTCGCCTAAAATGACTTCTCATCTTTCTTGACTTTGGGACACTCATTGTCAAAGTGTCCACGCTTCTAACAATTGTATCATCGAATCTTTGACTTGTTTAATTTCTTCTTTTGACCATCATCTTTTGTTTCTTGAGCTTTCCACTCTCCCCCTTAATTGAAAAAAAGCTTTTCTCCACCATTTGTCTCTCTTGCTCTTCACTACTCCCTTGTTAAAAGGAGTCTTTTTTCATGCTCTTGGTTGTTGAAGCCATGCACTCGTTCCTCACAGTGTTTTCACTGCGTCGCCTAGGCGCCGCCTAGGCGTCCAGTCAGTGCAGCCATGACGCCTGGACAGGTCGCCTCACCTGTTGCAATTCCGGCGCTGAAACTGCCTCTGTTCTTGCTGAACAAGCTGATCTGCCCTAGCAGATCAATCTGTCTTCCCTGAAGACAGACCAGAAATCTCTTTAGCCAAGAACAGAGGAATAACAGTAGGGAGAAGAACAGTTCTGGTGCAGAAAAACTGTGCAGATTAATTCTGTTCTTGAGAGAACAGAGCAGGGGAGAGATCGGGAGGCAACCGATCTGTTCTGGTGTTGAAGAGACGAAGAACAGAGGTGGCGGCTGGTTCTAGCCCCTGGTGGCGGCTAGGGCAGAGGGAGGCGGCAGCTCCAAGAGAGGGAGAGGTGGCGGCGGCTAGGTTTGAGATGGAGAAGTATTTTCTTTTATTGATCTGAATAAAACTGGGGTGTTTGGCTTCTTTATATAGCCCCTCTTACAAGAGTTCTGATCTATTACAATAGGAGAAAATCTAAATACTTTCTAAACAAGGGCTGCCGCCTAAACTTGGTGCAGCCGCATCATATAGGGGCTGGCAAGCCCCCTGACCTGGGTGCGCACACAAAGGGGGGGGGGTCAGGGTTCGCCCCCCTGTTCTGGCCGCCCAGGCCCAGCTGCAGGCCATCCCACATTCTCCTCCTGATCCTGTCGCTGGCCCACGTCTAGGATCCCGATCCTTCTTCTCATCTCCACGAACTTCTGTCTTCCAAGGGCCTTGGTCAAGATGTCCGCCATCTGGTCTTGAGTGGAGATTTGCTCAAGCACAATAGTACCACTGTCCACACACTATCGTATGTAGTGGTACTTGACATCGATGTGCTTGCTTCTGTTATGGTGTACCGGATTCTTGCTCAAGTCTATAGCTGACTTGTTGTCCACTCGCAGCACCGGCGCCTTTGTTTTTTCATCTAAGTCCTTCATCAGCCGTGCCATCCATACACCTTGACATGCCCCTTGAGCTGCTGCGATATATTCTACTTCACATGAGGACAAGGCCACCACCTTCTGCTTGCAGGACTGCCATGAAACGGGGCTGTTTTCAAGAAAAAAAAACAGCACCCCGCTTGTGCTCTTGCGGTCCTCCACGTCTCTCGCATAGTCACTATCCGAGTACCCAATAACCTCCATGTCTCCTCCTCTTGAATAGAAGATTCCGTAGTTGATTGTACCCGCTATGTAATGTACAATGCGTTTGACTGTAGCAAAGTGCTCCTTCTTGGGCTCCTCCAGAAACCGACTCACGTACCTGACCGAGTAGGCAAGATCGGGACGTGTGTCCACCAAGTATCGCAGTCCTCCCACCAAGCTCCTATAATCCGTTGCATGCAGCAACGGTCTATCACTTGTCTTGTAAAGCTTGAGGCTTTGCTCCATGGGGAATGCACAGGGGTTGCATCCCTCCAGGCCAGCTTTAGAGACAAGTTTTGAAGCGTAGGTCGCCTGCCCAACGCTTATCCCAGCATCCGTTTGCCGCTCCTCCAGGCCAAGATAATATGACAAGAGACCCAAGTCGCTCATCCTGAACCTCTTCATCATCTCCCCTTTGAACCTCTTGAGATCGTCTCCTGATCACAAGATCGTCGACGTACACACCGACGATGAGCTTCTCATCTTCAGCTCCACGGAAATAGATCCCGTGCTCGCTCGTACTCTTCTAGAAACTAAGCGATAGCAAGCTATCGTTGAGATTGGCATTCCAGGCCCTGGGCGCCTGACGAAGTCCATATAAAGCCTTCTTGAGCCGATACATCTTGTGTTCAGCTCCGTCGATGATGAAGCTAGCGGGTTGGGAGACGTACACCTCCTCCATCAAGTCGCCGTTCAGGAAGGCGCTCTTCACGTCCATGTGATGTACCTCCCACCCCTTGTGCGCAGCAACTACAAGGAGCAAACGAACAGATTCGAGACGAGCTACAAGAGCAAATACCTCGTCAAAATCTATTCCTTGCCGTTGGACATAGCCTTTTGCCATCAATCGAGCCTTGTGCTTCACCACCTCCCCACGCTCGTCTCTCTTCACCTTGAACACCCATTTGAGGCCAATGGGCTTGTGTCCTGCAAGAAGATCAACAAGTTGCCAAGTCTTGTTTTCTTCTATGGACTCCATCTCCTCGAGTATGGCCCGTCTCCAGTGTTGAAATATAAGTGAATTGCCCATCCTTCCCCGTCAGCTTAAGCTTTTGGGGTCAACTGGTCGGTGCATAGTAGCTTAACATGGTATCAGAGCCTAACCCTAATGACTCAGCCGCCGCCGCCGCCTTCGTTGGTGCGCCGCCCGCCGGAGCAGCCGCCGGCCTCGCCGGCGCGCTGCCCGCCGGAGCCGCCGCCGGCCTCGCCGGCGCGCTGCCCGCCGGAGCCGCCGCCGCCACCAACGCCCCATTCGCCGCCGCCGCCGCCCCCTGGCCCGCCGGCTCTGGAGGCGCCGCCACCTCTGGAGGGGCCGCCGCCACCTCTGGAAGGGTCGTAGCCCCGTGGCCCCTCGCCGCCGGAGGTTCTACCGCCTCTGGAGGGGCCGCCGCCACCTCTGGAGGGGCCGCAGCCCCCTGGCCCGTCGCCTCTGGAGGGGTCGCCGCCGCCCCTGGACCGCTCGACCACCCGTGTTTTCGGTTCCTAGAGGTGCTGCCGCCCCTTTTTCTCTCCAACAACCGGTCCGGCTGCCGGTGGACCCCTCGTAGGTACCACCGGCAACCCCGCCACCGCTGTCACTTTCATTGCAGGTACTTCCGTACTACGGGACTCGACCAGCCTCGACATCGACGGGAGCACCACGACTGCTGTCCCGCCGATTCCGTTCCCAGTCGCTGCTGAGAATGCAACTTCTTCTTCCTACGGCACCGACATTGCGGATACCTCCGACATCGCCGCAGCACTGCTTCCTCTTGCGAGCGCGAGCGGGCACTCGCTCTTGCCTAGAGCAGGAGTGTGCCTCCGTGGCATCGCTATCCCACCAGCTCGAGGAGAGTGCTCACCGATCGATGAGTGCTGCCCACGAGCTTCCCTCGGACGTTGGTACGTACTCGGCTTCACTTGTGGCCGCTCTTCATGCGCAGGCCGCAGGGATTCAGAACATCCGGACGCTCGTGCCGGTTGTTCTCAGCTTCGAGTCCACCTCATATGCCCGGTGGCATGATATTGTGCTCCTCACGCTGAGGCGTTACTGCCTCGACGACCACGTCCTCCAGGACGATTCTTCAGTACTGGTGTCCTGGATCAGCATGGACAGTCTGGTCCTATCCTGGATCCTTGGCTCCTTGACAGAGGAGCTACAGGACATCGTCAGGCAGCGCGGTGACGGCACTGCTCGACGGGCCTGGTTGGTCCTTGAGCAGCGGTTTCTAGGGAACCGCGTGACTCGAGCCCTCCACGTCAGCACTCGGTTCCAGAACACCGTCTAGGGTGATCGTTCTATCTCCACCTACTGTCGGGAGATGAAGGGCATGGCGGATGCCCTACGTGACCTTGGTGAGCCGGTCACCGATAGCGCTCTTGTTCTTCGGGTCCTTCAGGGACTGAATGAGCGCTATTGTCACCTACGGACGTGGCTACTCCGACTGGAGCCACTACCTACCTTCAAGAAGGTATGGTCTGATCTTGAACTTGAGGAGATCACTGCAGGAGGCTCTACTGGCTCCGGATCTGCCACAACCTTCTATGGCTCTGGGCAGTCCCCTCGTCCACCCCTACCACCGTCACGACCATCTTCCACTCCAGGCACTCCTACCAGTACAGGAGGTGGAAATCGTCGTCGCTGAGGAAAGAACGGCGGCCGTGGTGGTAGCAGTGCAGGCGGCACTCCCACACCCACGGCTTCGTCTACTGGTGGTAGTGGTGGTACCGGTCGGGGAGGCGCACCCTGGCCCACACCCTACAAGCCGTGGATTGGCCAGATCTACATGTGGCCTGGGCCGTCCCCGGGTTCTCAGCTTCCACGACCACCACGTCCCCAACCGGCGTTCGTGGCCACCCCGGGCTACAGTGGACCAGCCCACAGTGCTGGTGGGCCACCAGCTCAGACCTATGGTGGGCCTGGATACTACTCTGGCGGACAGTCAGCCTCGACCTATAGAGGCACTGACTATCCTATTGGGTACTCAGAGCCATCAGCACCTCTCCAGGAGCCACTGTCGACGTGTGATCGACAGTCGCTGGCTTCTTCCTTCAGCACCATGCACCTTACTCCACCAGGTGCCGACTGGGTAGTCGATTCCGGAGCGTCATACCATACCACTCCTAATCCCGGTATACTCTCTTCCACCCATCCTCCCAATCCCTCTTTTCCTTCGTCTACCGTTGTTGGGAATGGGTCCGTTCTTCCAGTCACCTCAGTAGGTGATTCCGGTCTCCCGGGTTCTTTCCAGCTTAAAAACATTCTTGTCGCTCCGGATATTATTCAAAACTTGCTTTCTGTTCGCCGTTTTACCACTGACAACAATGTTTTCATTGAATTTGATCCTTTTGGTTTGTCTATGAAGGATCTTTCCACCCGGCGACCTCTTTTTCGATGTGATAGCTCGGGGCCCCTATACACACTTCGGCTTCCTACTTCCGCTGCATCACCGCCGTTTGCTTTGGCTACGACAGCTTCATCCACCATATGGCATCGCCGGCTTGGCCACCTGGTGCACATGCTATGTCGAAGTTGTTCAGTAGTTCAGTTATCTCGTGTTGTAGGGGCACACATGACTCCTTATGTCATGCATGTCAGCTTGGTCGCCATGTTCGGCTTCCTTTTCCTACTTCTGTGACTCATGTTGAGCATACGTTTGATCTTATACACTGTGATTTGTGGACATCTCCCATTACCAGTGTATCGGGCTTTAATTATTACTTGGTGATCATTGATGATTTTTCTCACTTTTCCTGGACTTTTCCATTACGATTGAAGTTTGAGACTTTCGTCACTCTTTCTCACTTCGTTTGTATTTCTACTCAGTTTAGGCGCACCATCCGAGCTGTCTAGTGCGATAACGGACGCGAGTTTGATAACTCCGCGTTTCGTAACTTCCTCTCCGCACATGGGGTACAGCTACGCATGTCTTATCCGTATACCTCTCCTCAAAACGGCAAGGCAGAGCGCATGATTCGCACCACCAATGATGTCATGCGCTCCCTGATGTTTCAGGCATCTATTCCAGCCGAATACTGGGTGGAGGCTCTTCATACTGCCACGCTTCTGATTAATCGTCTTCCCACCAAGGCGATTCGTGCCTCCACCCCTACTTTGCTCTATATGGCACCGATCCTCTTTACGATCACCTTCGAGTTTTCGGGTGCGCTTGTTATCCTAACCTTTCCGCCACTGCCACACATAAGCTTGCGCCCCGCTCGACACGGTGTGTTTTTCTCGGGTATTCCCTTGATCATAAGGGTTACCGGTGCATAGATATCACTACTCACCGTCTTTTGATCTCTCGGCACGTCGTCTTCGACGAGTCATCCTTTCCTTTCTCCACCACCTCTTCCGATTCCACCACAGAGCTAGACTCCCTTTTTCCTACTGACCCCGAGGCTACCTCCCAGCTGCCTTGGCCTCTTTCTTCTGCAGGACCGACACGATCTACGCCTCAGGTGCCCCCGGCGCCGACTGCTGCACCTCGTGCGGCATCGACGCCTTCGTCGTCACCCGTTGCGCCACACGCGGCCTCGGCTTCCCCGACGTCACCTGTTGTACCTCAGGTGCCCCCGGCGTCACCAGCTGCACCACGTGCGGCATCGACGCCTCTGGCATCACCTGTTGCACCACGTGCGGCATCAGCGCCTGCGGCGTCACCAGCTGCCTCCCCGACGTCACCTGCAGCGAGCATGACGTCACCAGCTGCGCCACGCGCGGCACCGACGACGACTTCTCGCTTTGCTGACCCCGCACTTGTCTACCAGCGACGAGCCGGGGGGGGGGGGGGGGTCTCCTGCTCCAGCTGCGCCACGCGCGGCCTCGAGACCCACTCTCGTCTACCCACGACGAGAGAAGATGGTTGTACCCGAGCCACCGGTGTACAACCCCCCTCTCCTTCACAGGGATCCTGGTCACGTCCACCCAATGGTGACTCGACGTGCGTCCGGGAGCCTTCGGCCAGTTGAGCGGTTCGACGAGGCCGCTTTCTCGTTGACGACATCTCCACCTACCGAGCCTTCTTCGATCTCACCCATACCTACATCCGTGCGTAGCGCCCTCGCCGACCCTCACTGGCGCCGCGCTATGGAGGAAGAGTATAAGGCCCTGCTTGCCAACCGGACCTGGGACCTGGTTCCCCGTCCCAGTCGTGGCAATGTTGTCACAGGCAAGTGGGTATTCACGCATAAGAAGAAGACGGATGGTACCTTGGAGAGGTACAAGGCTCGTTGGGTACTCCGGGGTTTCACTCAGCGCCCTAGAGTCGACTACGACGAGACTTTCAGCCCGGTGGTGAAGCCGGCGACAGTTCATACTGTACTGTCGCTGGCTCTCTCTCGCGTTCTTGGCCTGTCCACCAGTTGGACGTCAAGAACGCCTTCCTCCACGATACACTGACCGAGACGGTGTACTGCAGTTAGCCGACAGGGTTTGTTAATTCAGCTCACCCACACATGGTTTGTAAGCTGAACAAATCCCTGTACGGACTGAAGCAGGCACCGCGAGCCTGGTATAGCCGGTTCGCCTCCTTCTTGGTCTCACAGGGGTCTGTCGAAGCTAAGTCGGACAGTTCGTTGTTTGTCTATCGACGGGGCAGTGGCACTGCTTACCTCCTATTATACGTCGATGACATTGTACTGACAGCGTCTAGTCTGGCTCTGCTTCGGCGAACCATTTCTACTTTGCAGCAGGAGTTCGCTATGAAGGACCTGGGCCGTCTCCACCACTTCCTGGGTATTATGGTCAAGGACCGACCAGACGGTCTATTCCTTCACCAGTGACAGTACTGCCTGGATATCCTCCAGCGAGCGGGCATGGCTGAATGCAAGTCGTGCTCCACTCCAGTGGATATTCAGGCGAAGCTCTCCGCTACCGACAGGACACCCGTCTCTGACCCCACTTCTTACAGGGGTCTTACAGGTGCTCTTCAGTACCTCACCTTCACCAGGCCGGATATCTCATATGTGGTTCAGCAGGTGTGCCTCCACATGCATGACCCGAGGGAACCGCACCTCACCGCTGTGAAGTAGATTCTTCGGTATCTACGAGGCACCCTCGACTAAGGCCTCCTCCTTCGGCGTGACACGGCCTCTGAGCTGGTCGTGTACACTGACGCTGACTGGGCAGGCTGCCGGACACACGACGTTCTACTTCTGGGTACGCCATCTTCCTTGGCGGCAACCTCGTCTCCTGGTTCTCGAAGCGACAGCCTTTGGTGTCACGCTTGAGTGCTGAGGCGGAGTATCGCGCCGTGGCTAACGGCGTGGCTGAGGCGTCCTGGCTTCAGCAACTACTTCAGGAGCTCCACACTCCAAACGCCAGGAGCACCCTCATCTACTGCGACAACGTCAGCGCCGTGTACCTCTCCACCAACCCGGTCTAGCATCAGCGCACGAAGCATGTGGAGATCGACCTCCATTTTGTTCGTGAGCGGGTTGCACGCGGCGAGGTTTGGGTACACCATGTCCCGACGACGACGCAGTTCGCCGACATCTTCACGAAGGGCCTCCTGTCGTCGTTGTTCTCCGAGTTTCGGTCCAGTCTCAACATCTGCAGTGGCTAGATGTTGTGACTGCAGGGGGGGTGTTAGATACTGTAATTAAGTGTGTGTCACAGGGGCATATTAGTCATTAGAGAGGGATTAGGGTTAGAGGTAGTTTAGTCCTTTTCCCCCTCCTAATCCCTCTATATAATCAGACCTGTGCCTCAGCATTATCATCCATCTTATACAGCCACATTTATCACTCTAATATGATATCAGGGTCAGAGGTCTCGAGTTCGAATCCTGGCGGACGCGATTTATTAAATAAATTGCAGCCGACTCCTATTCCATGTTTGTGACCCGAGTCTGCACATGACGGGGAGTGTTGAAATATAAGTGAATTGCCCACCCTTCCCCATCAGCTTAATCTTTTGGGGTCAACTGGTCGGTGCATAGTAGCTTAACATCCATCACGGGTGTTCCTCAGCATCGGCGAAGGACGTGGGCTCCTCCGCGGTGGTGAACATGAGCTCCCCCTCCTCTAAGCTTGGTGGGCGCTCAGCCCGGCCAGGAGGGGTGAGGGTTCCAAGCACGTTGCGCATCGTGCGAAACCGTAGTTTCGCGCCGTCGTCGTAGTAGGCGTCGACGACGTTGCTGCCAGAGTCCGACAGCGGTGTGGCGAAGCGGATGGGCCGTGGAGGATTCCGGGGCTTGACGAAGGTGCTGGAATCTTCAAGGCCGGAACCCCCCGTTGCTGCTGACCCCGTGCAGGACTGTACCAGCCCTGATTTGCAGTGGACAATCCCTGCAGGGGCCTTTGGGGCGACGCTGCAGGTGCTGGACCCTCTCCAGCAGGTCTGGAGGCTGGGGTAGGGACTCCTAGGGTCTGGACAGACCCTTCTGTGCCCCTCCTGGGCACTGCTGAGGTGCTGTTCGGCCCCTCCGGACACTGCAGCACCTCTCCGGGTGCTGGAACAGCAGGTCCAGCAGGTGCTGGACCTAAGGAGTCGACGTGGAAAGTGTTGTAGTCCTCTTCTCCTGCTCCTTCTCCCCAGTTCCACTTGGTCGCCTCGTCGAATATCACGTCACGTGATATGTGTGTGCGCGCATCAGCCGGATTATACATCCGATATCCCTTTGTACCTGCAGCATAGCCAAGAAAAATCATCGGAGTACTTTGCTTTTCCAACTTTTTCAGGTGGGGGCGCATGTTCTTGACATGCCCCACGCTTCCAAAAGTTCGGAAGTTTAGTTGACGGGTGGTCGCTCTCCATGTCAAGCTTCATATGGTGTCTTCCCGTCGAGGCCACGGGTGGGGGATTGATTTAAGATGTAGACAGCTGTTATAACTGCCTCACCCCAAAATATCCTGGGCATACCCTTCGCCTTCAACATACTCCTCGCCATGTCGACCACCGTCTGGTTGCGCCGCTCCACAACCTCGTTTTGCTGCGGCGTATACGGGGTTGTGAGCTGACGTTGTACTCCGTATTGAGCGCAGTACTCGCCGAACTCCTGTGAGGTGAACTCCACTCCGCGATCAGTACGGAGTAGCTTCAGCCTCCTCCTAGACTGTAATTCAGTTGTTGCTTGGAATTGCTGAATTAAGTCCGGCGCCTAGTCCTTGGTTGCTAGGAGATAGAGCCCTATATAGCGGCTCATGTCATCCACTAGCAACAAGAACATCTTCTTGCCGCCTGAAGTCGTCGGCGTGATAGGCCCGCAGATGTCATCGTGGACAAGGTCGAGCGCGCCCTCCGCGCGCCGCCGAGCTTGCTTGGGGAAGCTGGAGCGTCTCTGCTTCCCGACCAAGCAAGCTTCGCACAGTTGATCGGCGTGATCAATTTGTGGAAGCCCGAGCACCATCTCTTCTCGTGCCAACTTTCGAAGCGCCTGGAAGCCGACGTGTCTGTAGCGTTCGTGCCAACGCCACGCAACATCATCACGCCTCACGGTTAGGCAAACCAAACATGTGATGTTGAGCCTGATAGAGTACAACTTGTTGTCGTCGCGCTGAACTCGTGTGAGGAGACGTTGTTGCTCATCCCGTATGTGTATCACTCCTCCATGCACCGTGATGTTGTAGCCATCCTCATCCAGCTGGCTGACGCTGATGAGGTTGGTGGTGAGGCGCGGGATGAGGTAGACGTCGGTGAGCCTCCTGTGCTCACCCATCTTGGCGGCGAACAAGACCGTACCCTTCCCCTGGATACTCCCGACGGAGTTGCCGCCGAACTTGATGGTTCCGACGACATTTCGTCGAGCTCGTAGAAGACGGCGCGCGAACCCGTCATGTGGTTGGTCGCGCCCGTGTCGAGGTACCAACGAGTGTCGTCAAAGTTGTCGTCGTTGCCGCGGTGAGCGAAGACACGTCCCTCAACTATCTCCAGTGGGCGCGTAGGACGTTCCTGTACAGGCTCCTCCTGTACTGAGGCCACCCTTGTCATGAACAAGGCGTCCTCCTCCTCCGCCTTCGGCACGAAAGCCTGCTGTTGTGGCTCCTCCTGCTTAGGCTTCGCCCGACACTCTCTGCCTAGTGGCCCTTCTTCCCGCACTTCCTGCACTAGTCCCGCGGAATATCCTTCCCGGAACCTCCCTTCTTGCCTCCGTTCTTCTTGGGCGGGCCCTTACGCCCGACCCTCTTAGAAGAACCCGCGGACTGGGTAGACCGTTCCTCCTTCCGCTGTGCCTCCCACTCCTCCTGAGTGAGGTACAGCTGGCCGTTGTGTACTCCTCCCTTCCGCTGTGTCGAGTCGAAGGCGATATCCGCCGCCCTGAGACGCCCTGTAATGGGGAGTCCCTCTGACTTCGCAGGAACAGAGATTGTAGGGGTGAGGAGAAGGAGGCCGGCAGCGCTCCCGCCGCGCCCGATGCTTGTCAACGCGCAAGACTGGGAGGTAAGAGATTGGACTCAAAATAGCTTCCTTTTATTGATTTTCGGCTGATATATATAGCCAACTGGTACACCCTTAGGGATAATTCCCTGACTTTAAATCTCCTAACAAACTGAATTTAATCCTAATTTATCATCTCTGGACTCTATCTTAACTAACTGACATAATCTTAAATAAAAATCTATTTTATTCCTGATCCCTATGCTTATTCTTGGATTTGCAGCTATACTTCAATCCAACCATTACATCTCTCCCTCCTCGAGAAAAAGCTCGTCCTCGAGTTTGAACGTTGGATAAGCTTTCTTGAATTCTGCAATGTCCTCCCATGAAGCATCTGAACTAGAGCAGCCTGCCCATTGATCCAAAACCTGCCAGTTGCCCACTGAAATTGGAGTTCCATTATATACTGTTGGTAAGCTTGGAGGAGACTCTAGAGGTGTTCCAAAGAAAGGCTTGAGGAGGCCAACATGAAAAAATGGATGTAGCCGACACTTTGGTGGTAATTCCAGTTTATAAGCGACCTGACCAATTCTCTGAATAATCTTATATGGGCCAAAAAATTAGGCTGATAATTTAGATTTTAGTCCCTGTATGCCTACTACAGAAGCACGGTTATGAATTCTGAGCCAAATTCATTGACCTTTTTTCAAATTCAAGGATGATGCTTGATGTTATAGTAGTAGTTGTCATGCTGTTGAGCTTGATGAAGTCGCTCTCTGACTTCTTGCAAAAATAGATCACGGTCCAGCAGGTTGTGATTCACAGCAAGTACTCTAGCAGCATCAGTGCCTTTAGTATATGAACTAAGACGAAGAGGATCACGGCCATATACAACTTTGAATGGAGTAGATTGGAGAGAGATATGGTACCAATACTCTGCCCAGGGTAACCATTGAACCCAATTACGTGGCCTGTCTCCAGTCATACACCGAAGGTACATAGCAATAACTTTGTTAACAGCCTCAGGCTGTCCATCTGTTTGTGTATGGAATGCAGTGTTTATTAGTAACTGAACTCCTTGTAATTTGAATAATTCTTGCCAAAATTTACTGGTGAAGACCGGATCACGATCTGACACAATTGTCGAAGGCATTCCATGGAGGCGCATAATTTCTGAGAAAAAAGCTTTAGCAATTGTTTCAGCAGTATATGGATGTGAGAGTGGTATAAAGTGTGCATATTTGGAAAATTTATCCACCACAGTTAAAATTACTGATTTGCCAAAGACTTTGGGTAAAGGTTCAATGAAATCCATGGCTATATCCTCTCAAACATGCTGAGGAATTGGGAGGGACTGAAGATGTCCTGCAGGGTGCTGATTCAAGGTCTTATTTTGCTGACAAATGATACAAGCCTTCACCCAATCCTCTACTGCTTTACGGACTCCTTGCCAAGTGAAGTCGTGCCGAACACGGTGCAATATTTTTTCAACTCCTTCATGACGGCTATCATGGGCTGCTTGCAGAATGGACGGTATAGCAGGAGAGGTCGGATGAATATGGATACGTTTCTTATATAAAATTAAACTATCACAGATCGACCAATCAGCACCGGTTATTCCTTCTGTTATTTTCTGCTGTAATGTAATGAGATATGGATGTTCCATTACCTCCTTTCTTATTTCTTGGAGAAAATCAAAATTTGGTCCTGAGACGGCTGAGAGGTTTGCTGGTTCTGAATCTCTCCGGGACAAGGCATCCGCTACCTTATATAGTCTGCCCAGCTTGTATTTGACTGAGAAGTCGAACCCAAAAAGTTTGCTTACCCAATGATGCTGTGGTATCGTAGACAAACGTTGATCAAGCAAAAATTTCAAGCTATAGTGATCGGTACGTACCACGAAAGGTTGCCCCCAAAGATATGGTCTCCAATGCCGCACGGCGTAGACTAGCCCAATAAGCTCTCTCTCTCATATGCAGCCAATTTTGAATGTCATGGCAGTATTGGCTGACTGAAGAAGGCTAGAGGTCCCCCTCCTTGGTGAAGAACTGCACCGAAATCGGATCCCGAAGCATCACATTCTATGATAAAAGTGGCTGAAAAATCTGGTAACTGCAAAACAGGTGCTGATATCAAAGCATGCTTTAAGGATGAGAAGGTTGATTCGGCCTCAGAGGACCAACTGAACCCTTGCTTGGACAACAGCTTTGTTAATGGAGCTGCAATAGAGCCAAAATCTTTTATAAACTTCCGGTAATAACCTGCAAGTCCTAGAAATCTTCTCAATGCCCTGACTGACTTTGGTGGAGGCCAACACTGAACTGCCTCGACCTTGGAGATATCCATAGACTTGCCTGGAGATGACATGACCTAGGTAGGCCACTGATTCTTCCCCAAAAGTACACTTTGATTTTTTTAAGCAGAACTGATGATGACGTAATAAGAGAAAGACCATGCGGATGTGCTGTAAGTGTTCAGACCATGTCCTGTTGTATATTAATATGTCATCGAAAAATACTAACACAAATCTTCTTAAGTATGGCTGTAGAATTGAGTTCATCAAAGCCTAAAGTGTAGCTGGGGCATTTGTTAAGCCAAAAGACATTACCAAGAATTCAAACAGCCCTTCATGAGTTCTAAAAGCGGTCTTTGATATATCATCCTTGAACATGCGCACTTGGTAATATCCTGAGCGTAGATCGAGCTTAGCGAAATAGCAATTTCCATTGAGCTCGTCTAGTAATTCATCCACAACGGGGATCGGGTACATATCTTTTACCGTTTTGTCATTGAGTGCCCGGTAGTCTATGCGTAACCTCCATGAGCCATCATGTTTCTTAACAAAGAGCACAGGTGAGGAATATGCTGAAGTGCTTTTACGAATAAAACACTGCTTTAATAGTTCTGCGCATTGCCTTTCCAATTCAGCCTTTTGTGTTGGTGGGTACCTGTAAGGTCGCACCACAATAGGTGTTGTATCCGACAGCAAATGTATTATGTGGTCACACTCACGTTCAGGGGGCAGTCCTGTTGGAGGTTCAAATAAATCAGCGAATTCTTTCAATAATTTGTGAGCTGGTAATCCTTCCCAAATGGCATTTATCTGATGTTGCCAAAAAGACATTGTCATTGTGTCAAAATCCCACAGAATTGGGCCCACGCAGCTATTGCAGACCTAAGACAACCTCGTGAGCCTCTAGCGGTATAGCAAAAAAAAATCAATCTCAAAGGCAGTGCCTTTGATCTGGGTTGAAACATTGCAGCAGTAGCCAGAACTGTCCACTTTATCGCCATTGGCTACTGTAACTTTCAAACCCTGCTGTGGTGCTAGTCTCAGACCAGCTTTTGTGGCTGCCTCTTCAGATATAAAATTATGTGTGGAACCTGAGTCAATGAGAGCAATAAGCCTCTGTCCACCAATGATAATAGGTATACGCATTGATGTGTATCTATTCTGAATACCTGTAATGGCATAAAGAGAAATTTCTGGTGCTCCTTCTTCATTATCCAGAATATATGGGTCACCTCCTCCATCATAATCCAGTGCAATATGGAAGAGTTTGGGGCAAGTTTTCTTATGTTCCATTGTAAACTTTTCATCACAGTATAGCAAAGACCCTTTGCCCGTCGATCAGCCATCTCCTCTCTATTTAAGAACCTAAAAACTCGACGTGTATTTTCTGAAGATGGGCCGGGGCCTGTGGGCACTGGTGTCTCACCTTTTTCTCTGAGTGCTGATGAAGCTCGGATGTTGGAATAAGTCTTGTAGTCTTTTGGTCTTTGGTCCCCTAGTCCCTTGTACCCTAGTCCTTTAGTTTGTTGCACTTTAGTCCTTGGTCTTTGTTGTACTCTAGTCCTTTGGTATTTGTGGCCCTAATTAGGACAACATCTAAGGACACTAGGACAGCATATTAAGGACACTAGGACAGCATCTTAGTGTCAGCCATGGACAGCATATTAGGACAGCATCTAAGCATCTTAGACTAGCATCTTTGTGGCATATGCTTGGCTGCCATGGCAGCTATAAATATGTAGCCTCAACCCTTTGGGTTGGCATGGCATTGTGTGAGAAATAGACAAGAAGATTGCCCCAACTCCTAGTGTCATCCTCTCTTCCAATGAGAGTAAGAATTCAACTACTAACATAGGAACGGTCGCTGCCTGATCTCAGCAGCAATTAGGTTGCGTTGCTCAAACGCACAAGTTAAACTCATTGCTTCTTCCAATGACAATGGTTTTTGTAATTCCACATCAGAGAGCAGAGGTTGGCGAAGCCCTGCTGTAAACAAGTTCATAGCACTTTTGTCACTCATTTGATCACACCGACATAGGAGTTGCAAGAACTGCTCCTGGTAGTCCGAAACTTGGCCGGTTTGACTTAATTTCGTAAGCTCTCCCAGCGTGTTGAAACTCAACGGGGGGCCAAATCTTTGCTGAACGAATTACACAAAGTCAGGCCTGAGAGAGGGCTAATGATGATTGTATTGAGATGATAGAAAAGCTGGAGTACAGGTGTGATTATATAGAGGGATTAGGAGGGGAGAAAAGACTAAACTACCCCTAACCCTAATCTCTCTCTAATGACTAATATACCCCTGTGTCACACCCCTAATTACAGTGTCTAACACCCCCCGCAGTCACAACATCTAGCCGCTGCAGATGTTGAGACTGGACCGAAACTCGGAGAACAGCGACGACGGGAGGCCCTTCGTGAAGATGTCGGCGAACTGCGTCGTCGTCGGGACATGGTGTATCCGAACCTCGCCCCGTGCTACCCGCTCACGAACAAAATGAAGGTCAATCTCCACATGCTTCATGCGCTGATGCTGGACCGGGTTGGTGGAGAGTGTTAGACTGCATGTATAGGGGGGGTAGGGGTATTTTAGTCTTTTGGTATTAGGGTTGCTTAACCCTTAAGCTGTATCCCCCAATATATGTAACCCATTGACAGTCTGTTAATTGAGATACTTTTCCTAATCTAATTTGGTATCAGATTCTTTTCTCTCTCCTCACCCGCCGCGCCGCACGAGCGCCTCTCCTCTCCTTGCGCCGCCGCGCGCTCCACCCCGCGGCCGCCGCGCGCCCTCCCTCGCGGCCGCCGCGCGCCCCTCCCTCGCGCCGCCGCGAGCTCCCCCTCGCGCCCGCCGCGCCCCCTCCCCTCGCGCTGCGGCGCGAGTCCTCTCTCCCGATGGCATCTACGACCTCCTCCGCCACCGCGGCCACGGGCGCCGCCGCCGCTTCAGCTACCGGCGCCGCCTCCGCCGCGACCTCTGGCGCCTCCACCGCGATCTCTGGCGCGGCTGCCGCGGGTACGCCTGCCCCGCTGCCCCCTCCTCTCTGTCAGATTGCGGCCGCTGCTGGGGTCAGGGCCCCTGACCCCGCTGACCAGGCCGCCCTCTTCCCTGCGCCTGCCGCCACCGGGCCTGGTGCTGCTGGTCGTCCCGCCACCTCCCCTGGGGCTGCCACCACCAGATCAGGGGCTCCCAGCCCTGCGGCTGCTCTTCGTGTCTTCTCCCCCGGGCACACTGCCGCTGGACTCCTCGGGCCTGGTTCTGGTGCGGTCGGCCCGGCAGCAGGTGGGTCCCTCGGCCTTCCCAGCGCTGCCTGGCCGTCGGGTTTCGCTCCTGGTCCCGCTGTGAGCGCCGCTGGGCATACTGTTCCTGCAGGATCCGGGGGACAGTCCTCTTCGCACGACGTCGCTACTGCCTTGGCCATCTCCCGTGAGCGGGAACGAGTGCTCGTCCTCGCCTTGGAGCAGGAACGTGCTGCTGCGGCCTCTCTCACACGTCAGCTTGAGGAGTCTCCGCCCGCACAGTGGAGCGACACACAGGATACTCCAGGAGATGGTGCTGCCTATACTACCTACTCGGCGTCTCTCGTCGCTGCTCTACATGCCCAGGCGGCTGGCATACAGAACATCCGGACTCTTGTCTCGGTTGTTCTCAGCTCAGACTCTACATCCTTCGCTCGTTGGCGCAGCTTGCTTCTCTTGACGCTGCGACGCTTTCGACTGGAAGACCATGTGCTGCGAGATGACTGCCCACTGGACGACTCGTGGATCTGCATGGACAGTCTTGTCCTTGCATGGATCCTCGGCACACTTTCTGAGGAGCTTCAGGATATCGTCGCCCAGAAGGGTGGCGGTACGGCTCGTCAGGCCTGGCAGGTACTCGAGCTTCGCTTCCAGGGGAACCAAGCGACCCGAGCTCTCCATATCCGGGCCCGTTTTGGTTCCACTGTCCAGGGTGATCTCTCCATTACTGCATATTGTCGACAGATGAAGGGTATGGCTGACGCCCTTCGTGACCTTGAAGATCCCATCCCGGACAGTACTCTTGTTCTTCAGGTTCTTCAGGGCCTGAATGAACGCTACACCCACGTTCGCTCGTGGATTCTCCGCGAGAGGCCCTTCCCGACCTTCGAGAAGGTCTGGTCGGATCTCGAGCTTGAGGAGATCACCCAGGGCAGATCTACTGCTTCTTCCCCTGCCGCGGCTTTCTACGGCTCAGGGTCGTCTTCACGCCCTCCTCCACCTCCTGGTTCTGGGGGCCAGCCTCCTCGTCCACCTACCACACCAGGAGTCCCTGCTACCTCCGGTGGTGGTGGGAACCGTCGTCGTGGCCGACGTGGTGGCCGTGGTGGAGGGACTGGTGGAGGTGGTACGACCAGTACTGGTGCTGGTACTACTGGTGGCAGTAGCGGTGGTCGGGGTCAGGGTGGTGTGACCTGGCCCACACCCTACAACCCGTGGACAGGCCAGATCTCGATGTGGCCTGGACCGTCTCCGGGTCTCCCGGCACTTCGCCCACCACGTCCTCAGCCGGCTTACGTGACTACTCCGACTTTCGGCGGGCCGGTCTACGTTGCTGGTGGACATTGGACCCTGCCTCCTGGTGGACCAGGCTACTCTGCTGGGCCCTCTTCTCTAGCCAACTGGGCTTCGGGAAACCCAGTTGGTCGGCCCGAGTCGTCGGCACCACACTCTGACCCTGCTCAGGGCTGGGATCGCCAGTCACTTGCGTCTTCTTTCAGTACGATGAGTCTCACACCACCTAGCCCCGAGTGGGTTGTGGACTCTGGAGCTTCGTACCACACCACCCCCGACGCTGGTATACTCTCTTCTACCCACCCTTCCCACCCTTCTTTTCCTTCTTCTATCGTTGTTGGGAATGGGTCTGTCCTTCCGGTCATCTCAGTAGGTGATTCGGGTTCGTCGGGGTCTTTCCATCTTCGTGATGTTCTTGTTGCTCCGGATATCATCCAGCATCTTCTTTCTGTTCATCGATTTACCACTGACAACCATGTTTCTATCGAGTTTGATCCTCTTGGTTTGTCTGTGAAGGATCTTACTACCCGGCGTCTTCTTCTCCGATGTGAGAGCTCAGGGCCCCTGTACACGATGAGACTTCCTGCTTCCGCTTCGCCCTCGCCTTTTGGCCTGACTACAACAGCTCCGTCGACTACTTGGCATCGTCGACTTGGTCACCCCGGTGCTGAAGTTATGTCGAAGCTGTTTCGTAGTTCAGTGATCTCGTGTACTAGGGATTCTCATGAGTCTTTATGTCATGCTTGTCAGTTGGGTCGCCATGTTCGGCTTCCTTTTCCACATTCTGTAACCCATGTGGAGCACCTTTTTGACCTGATTCATTGTGATCTGTGGACCTCACCTGTTCTCAGTGTTTCTGGCTACAAATATTATCTGGTGATCGTTGATGATTTTTTCCATTATTCGTGGACCTTTCCATTGCGACAGAAGTCCGATACGTTTGCTACTCTCTCTCACTTCTTCGCTTGGGTTTCCACACAGTTTGGGTGTATCATCAGGGCTGTCCAGTGCGACAACGGACGCGAGTTTGATAACTCCGCGTTTCGTCACTTCTTGCTTTCCCGTGGGGTCCAGTTGCGTATGTCTTGCCCTTACACTTCTCCCCAGAATGGCAAGGCAGAGCGTATGATTCGTACCACCAACGATGTTATGCGCTCCCTGATGTTCCAGGCTTCTATTCCTGCTTGTTACTGGGCAGAGGCCCTTCACACTGCTACCTTCCTCATTAATCGCCTTCCTACAAAGGCGATTAATGCTCCCACCCCTCACTTCGCCCTTTTTGGTACCACCCCTCTTTATGAGCACCTTCGAGTCTTCGGGTGTGCGTGCTACCCTAATCTTTCTGCTACCGCCCCTCATAAGCTCTCACCTCGTTCGACCCGATGTGTTTTTCTTGGGTACTCCCCCGATCATAAGGGGTACCGGTGTTTAGACCTCACTACTCGTCGTATCTTAGTCTCCCGACACGTCGTATTCGACGAGTCGTCCTTCCCTTTCGCTGGGTCTTCTCCTGATTCGGTCTCCGAGTTGGATTCTCTCTTTTCCACTGATCCTATGGCCGCTCCTGTCCAGCGACCGTACCCTCTGCAGGTCTTCCTCTAGCTGTGCCAGACACGACCACGGTGTCTCAGACGCCACCTGTCGTGCCTCTCGCGGCTCCGGCGGCCTTGCCGCCACTGGCCGTCCCTCCGACAGTCCCGACGACGTCCGCTGCGCCACGCGCGGCTCCAGCGTCATCGACGACGTCCGTTGTGCCACGTGCGGTCCCTACGTCTCCGACGACGTCCGCTGCGCCACGCGCGGCCCCAGCGTCTCCGACGACGTCCGCTGCGCCACGCGCGGCCCCAGTGTCTCCGACGACGTCCGCTGCGCCACGCGCGGCTCCTGCGTCTCCGAAGACGTCTGCTGCGCCACGCGCAGCCCCAGCGTCTCCGACGTCCACCGTCACGCCTCACGTGTCTCCGACGCCCCCGACGGTGTCTTCGCCGTCGTCAGCCGTACCACCTACAGCCCCCGGACCGCGGTACGCCGATCCCGTTCTCGTCTATCATCGACGAGCGCGGGTTGGTGAACCGTCCTCTTCGCGCCCTGCGGACCAGGTGTACCACCCTCCGCTGCTTCACCGGGACCCTCGTCACGTTCACCCAATGGTGACTCGACGGGCTGCCGGCGTCCTTCGACCTGTGGAGCGCTTCTCCGGGGTTGTTCTCTCGTCCTCGACCACTCCGGAGCCTGCCTCGTCCTCGTCACCCATCTCGCCTATCCCCTCTTCTGTCCGTAGCGCCCTCGCCGATCCTCATTGGCGTCGGGCTATGGAAGAAGAGTATGCAGCCCTACTTGCCAACAGGACCTGGGACCTGGTTCCCCGTCCTGCTCGTGGCAATGTTGTCTCGGGCAAGTGGGTGTTCACGCATAAGCGGAGGGCGGATGGGTCTCTAGAGAGGTACAAGGCACGGTGGGCGCTTCGCGGTTTCACGCAGCGTCCCAGCGTCGACTACGATGAGACCTTCAGCCCGGTGGTGAAGCCGGCGACAGTTCGTACCGTTCTGTCGCTGGCTCTGTCGCGTTCTTGGCCTGTCCACCAGCTGGACGTCAAGAATGCCTTTCTCCACGGGACGCTGACGGAGACGGTGTACTGTAGTCAGCCGACAGGGTTTGTTGATTCAGCTTGTCCAGACATGGTCTGCCGGCTGAACAAGTCCCTGTACGGGCTGAAGCAGGCACCTCGGGCCTGGTACAGCCGGTTCGCCTCCTTCCTGGTCTCGCTCGGGTTTGTCGAGGCCAAGTCGGACACTTCGCTCTTCATCTACAGGCGTGAGGGTGACACCGTCTACCTCCTCCTGTACGTGGACGATATTGTCCTCACGGCGTCCAGCTCGGCTCTTCTTCAGCGCACGATCTCCGCCCTGCAGCGCGAGTTTGCGATGAAGGATCTTGGCCAGCTTCACCACTTCCTGGGCGTTGCGGTTGAGCACCGCCCGGGTGCTCTTTTCCTCCACCAGCGGCAGTACTGCCTGGACATCCTCGAGCGAGCGGGCATGGCTGATTGCAAGTCATGCTCCACTCCCGTGGACACCCAGGCAATGGTGTCTTCGGCCGATGGTGCTCCGGTAGCCGACCCCACCACTTACAGGAGTCTTGCTGGTGCACTGCAGTATATCACCTTCACCAGGCCGGACATCTCCTACGCGGTTCAGCAGGTGTGTCTCCACATGCATGATCCGCGGGAGCCTCATCTCACGGCGGTGAAGCGGATCCTTCGGTACCTGCGTGGCACTCACGACTACGGTCTTCTTCTGCGGCGCGACTCTGCCTCCGAGCTGGTCGTCTACACCGACGCTGACTGGGCGGGCTGCCCGGATACTCGTCGGTCCACCTCCGGCTACGCCGTCTTCCTGGGCGGCAACCTCGTCTCCTGGTCCTCGAAGCGACAGCACGTGGTGTCCCGCTCGAGTGTCGAGGCGGAATACCGCGTCGTGGCCAACGGCGTGGCCGAGTCTTCCTGGCTTCAGCAGCTGCTTCAGGAGCTCTACTCCCCCCTCGCCCGGAGTATGTTGGTCTACTGCGACAACGTCAGCGCCGTCTACCTCTCCACCAACCCGGTGCAGCATCAGCGCACGAAGCACGTAGAGATCGATCTTCACTTTGTTCGTGAGCGGGTGGCTCTCGGGGAGGTGCGAGTCCTGCACGTACCGACGTCGTCGCAGTTCGCCGACATCTTCACCAAGGGACTTCCTTCGACGGTGTTCACCGAATTCCGGTCCAGTCTCAACATCTGCCGTGGCTAGATGTTGGGACTGCGGGGGGGGGTGTTAGACTGCATGTATAGGGGGGTAGGGGTATTTTAGTCTTTTGGTATTAGGGTTGCTTAACCCTTAAGCTGTATCCCCCTATATATGTAACCCATTGACAGTCTGTTAATTGAGATACTTTTCCTAATCTAATTGAGAGGTACATGGCGCTGACGTTGTCGCAGTAGATGAGGGTGCTTTTGATGACGGGAGTGTGGAGCTTCTGAAGTAGTTGCTGAAGCCAGGAGGCCTCAGCTACGCCGTTAGCCACGGCGCGATACTCCGCCTCTGCACTCGAGCGCGACACTACGGGCTGTCGCTTCGAGGGCCAGGAGACAAGGTTGCCGCCCAGGAAGATGGCGTACCCAGAAGTAGAGCGTCGTGTGTCCGGGCAGCCTGCCCAGTCAACGTCTGTGTACACGACCAGCTCGGAGGCCGTGTCACGCCGAAGAAGGAGGCCGTAGTCGAGGGTGCCTCGTAGGTATCGAAGAATGCGCTTGACAGCGGTGAGATGCGGTTCCCTCGGGTCATGCATGTGGAGGCATACCTGCTGAACCGCATATGAGATATCCGGCCTGGTGAAGGTTAGACTGGAGAGCACCTGCAAGACTCCTGTAAGAAGTGGGGTCAGAGACGGGTGTCCCGTCGGTGGCGGAGAGCTTCGCCTGAGTATCCACTGGAGTGGAGCACGGCTTGCAATCAGCCATGCTCGCCCGCTGGAGGATATCCAGACAGTACTGTCGCTGGTGAAGGAATAGGCCGCCTGGTCGGTCCTCGACCGTAATACCCAGGAAGTGGTGGAGACGGTCCACGTCCTTCATAGCGAACTCCTGCTGTAAGGCAGAAATGGTTCGCTGAAGCAGAGTCGGACTAGATGTTGTTAGTACAATGTCATCGACGTACAGTAAGAGGTAAGTTGTGTCACTGCCCCGTCGATAGACAAACAGCGAAGTGTCCGACTTAGATTCAACAAACCCCAGTGAGACCAAGAAAGAGGCGAACCGGCTGTACCAGGCTCGCGGTGCCTGTTTCAGTCCGTACAGGGATTTGTTCAGCTTACAGACCATGTCTGGGTGAGCTGAATCTACAAATCCTGCCGGCTGACTGCAGTACACCGTCTCGGTCAATGTCCGTGGAGGAAGGCGTTCTTGACGTCCAACTGGTGGACAGGCCAAGAACGTGAGAGAGCTAGCGACAGTACGGTACGAACTGTCGCCGGCTTCACCACCGGGCTGAAAGTCTCGTCGTAGTCAACTCCAGGGCGCTGAGTGAAGCCCCGGAGTACCCAACGAGCCTTGTATCTCTCCAAGGTGCCATCCGCCTTCTTCTTATGCGTGAATATCCACTTGCCTGTGACAACATTGCCACGACCAGGACGGGGAACCAGGTCCTAGGTCCGGTTGGCAAGCAAGGCCTCATACTCTTCCTCCATAGCGCGGCGCCAGTTAGGGTCGGCGAGGGCGCTACGCACGGAAGTAGGTATGGGCGAGATCGAAGAAGGATCGGTCGGTAGAGTTGTCGTCGACGAGAAAGCGGTACTATCGAACCGCTCCACTGGTCGAAGACTCCCGGACGCACGTCGAGTCACCATCGGGTGGACGTGACCAGGATCCCTGTGAAGTAGAGGGGGGTTTGTACACCGGCGGGTCGGGTACAACCATATTCTCTTGTCGTGGATAGACGAGAGTGGGTCTCGATGCCGCGCGTGGCGTCGTCGGAGCAGGAGCCTCTCCCCGCGCTCGTCGCTGGTAGACAAGTGCGGGGTCAGCAAAACGAGAAGACTCGTCGGTGCCGCGCGTGGCGCGGCTGGTGGCGTCGTACTCGCTGTAGGTGACGTCGGGGAGGTAGCTGGTGATGCCGCTGGTGCCGTACGTGGTACAGCTGGAGACGCCGAGGGCACCTCGGGTACAGTAGATGGTGTCGGGGAAGCCGAGGCCGCGCGTGGCGCAGCAGGTGACGTCGGAGGCGTCGATGCCACACGAGGTGCAGCGGGTGACGCCTGAGACATCGATGCCACACGAGGTGCAGCAATCGGTGTCGAGGGCGTCTCGGACGTAGCTCGTGTCGATCCTGCAGAAGAAATAGGCCAAGGCAACTGGGAGGCAGCCTCGGGGTCAGTAGGAAAAAGGGAGTCCAGCTCTGTGGTGGAATCAGAAGAGGTGGTGGAAAAAGGAAAGGATGACTCGTCGAAGACGACGTGCCGAGAGATCAAAAGATGGTGGGTAGTGAGATCTAAGCATCGGTAACCCTTATGATCAAGGGAATACCCGAGAAAAACACACCGTGTCGAGCGGGGCGCAAGCTTATGTGGGGCGGTGGTGGAAAGATTAGGGTAGCAAGCGCATCCGAAAACTCGAAGGTGATCATAAAGAGGATTAGTGCCATATAGAGCAAAGTAGGGGGTGGAGGCACGAATCGCTTTGGTGGGAAGACGATTGATCAGAAGTGTGGCGGTATGAAGAGCCTCCACCCAGTATCGGGCTGGAATAGATGCCTGGAACATCAGGGAGCGTATGACATCATTAATGGTGCGAATCATGCGCTCTGTCTTGCCGTTTTGAGGAGAGATATAC
This sequence comes from Neostapfia colusana, assembly GCA_030760725.1. Classification (NCBI taxonomy): domain Eukaryota; kingdom Viridiplantae; phylum Streptophyta; class Magnoliopsida; order Poales; family Poaceae; genus Neostapfia; species Neostapfia colusana. The sequence goes on along the minus strand of JASWHV010000005.1, from coordinate 1,442,591 downwards.
GGACAAGACATGTGTAGCTGTACCCCATGTGCGGAGAGAAAATTACGAAATGCAGAGTTATCAAACTCTCGTCCGTTATCGCACTGGACAGCTCGAATGGTACGCCCGAATTGAGTAGAAATCCAAACGAAGAAGTGAGAAAGAGTGACGAAAGTTTCAGACTTCAATTGTAATGGAAAAGTCCAGGAGAAGTGAGAAAAATCATCAATTATCACCAAATAGTAATTAAAGCCCGATATACTGGAGATGGGAGATGTCCACAAATCACAATGTATAAGATCGAATGAGTGCTCAACATGAGTCACAGATGTGGGAAAAGGGAGGCGAATATGGCGACCAAGTTGACAGGCATGACATAGGGGGTCATGTGTACCCCTAGAACACGAGATAACTGAGCTACTGGACAGCTTCGACATAGCATCTGCACCAGGGTGGCCAAGCCGGCGATGCCAGATGGTAGATGAAGCTGTCGTAGTCAAGGCAAATGGCGGTGATGCAGCGGAAGTAGGAAGCCGAAGTGTGTATAGGGACCCCGAGCTATCACATCGGAAAAGAGGTCGTCGGGTGGAAAGATCCTTCACAGACAAACCAAAAGGATCAAATTCAATGGAAACATTGTTGTCAGTGGTAGAACGGCGAACAGAAAGTAAGTTCTGAATGATATCCGGAGCAACAAGAATGTTTTTAAGCTGGAAAGTACCCGGAAGACCGGAATCACCTACTGAGGTGACCGGAAGAACGGACCCATTTCCAACAACGATAGATGAAGGAAAAGAGGGATTGGGAGGATGGGTGGAAGAGAGTATACCGGAATTATGAGTGGTATGGTATGATGCTCCGGAATCAACTACCCAGTCGGCACCAGGTGGTGTAAGGTGCATGGTGCTGAAAGAGGAAGCAAGCGACTGTCGATCCCACGTCGACGGTGGCTCCTGAAGGGGTGTCGATGGCTCCGAGTTCCCAACAGGGTAGTCAGTGCCTCCGTAGGTCGGGGCTGACTGCCCGCCTGAAGAGTATCCAGGCCCACTATAGGCTTGAGCTGTCGGCCTACCAGCACTGTGGGCTGGTCCACTGTAGCCAGGGGTAGCCGTGAACGCCGGCTGAGGACGCTGTGGTCGTGGAGGCTGAGAACCTGGGGATGGTCCAGGCCACATGTAGATCTGGCCAGTCCACGGGTTGTAGGGTGTGGGCCAGGGTGCACCTCCCTGGCCGGTACCACCACTACTTCCAGTAGTCGAAGCCGTGGGGGTGCTGCCTGCACTGCTGCCACCATGGCCGCCGTTCTTTCCTCGGCGACGATGGTTTCCACCTCCTGTACTGGTAGGAGTAGAAGGTGGACGTGACGGCGGTCCACCAGCTGCTGGTAAGGGTGGACGCGGGGACTGTCCGGAGCCATAGAAAGCTGTGGCAGATCCAGAGCCAGTAGAGCCTCCTGCAGTGATCTCTTCAAGTTCAAGATCAGACCATACCTTCTCGAAGGTAGGTAGTGGCTCCAGTCGAAGTAGCCATGTCCGTAGGTGACAATAGCGCTCGTTCAGGCCCTGAAGGACCCGAAGGACAAGAGCGCTGTCGGTGACCGGCTCACCAAGGTCACGTAGGGCATCCGCCATGCCCTTCATCTCCCGACAATAGGTGGAGATGGAACGATCACCCTGGACGGTGTTCTGGAACCGAGTGCTTATGTGGAGGGCTCGAGTCGCACGGTTCCCTAGAAACCGTTGCTCGAGTACTAGCCAGGCCTGTCGAGCAGTACCGCCACCGCGCTGCCTGACGATGTCCTGTAGCTCCTCTGTCAGGGAGCCAAGGATCCAGGATAGTACTAGGCTGTCCATGCTAATCCAGGACACCTGTACTGAAGACTCGTCCTGGAGGACGTGGTCATCGAGGCAGTAGCGCCTCAGCGTGAGGAGCACCATATCACGCCACCGGGCATATGAGGTAGACTCGAAACAGAGAATAACCGGCACGAGCGTCCGGATATTCTGAATCCCTGCGGCCTGTGCATGAAGAGCGGCCACAAGCGAAGTCGAGTACGTACCAGCGTCCGAGGGAGGCTCATGGACAGCACTCGTTGATCGGCGAGCACTCTCCTCAAGTTGGTGGGATAGTGATGCCACGGAGGCACGCTCCTGCTCTAGGGCAAGGGCGAGTGCCCGCTCGCGCTCGCGAGAGGCGGCCAGTGCTGCGGCGATGTCAGATGTCTCCGCAGTGTCGGTGCCGTAGGAAGAAGTTGTGTTCTCCACAGTAGTACCGGCGGCTGGGAACGAAATCGGTGGGATCGCCGTGGTGCTCCCGTCGATGTCGAGGCCGGTGGCGTCCCGTAGCGCGGAGGTACCTGCCATGAAGGTAACAGCAGTGGCGGGGTTTCTGGAGGTACCGACGAGGGGTTCACCGGCGGCTGGACCGGTTCTCGAGAAGGAGGGGGCGGCTGCAGAACCAGCAGCGAGGTGCCTGGGGGCTGTGGCTCCTCCTAAGAAGGCGACGCCCCCTCTAGAGGCTGTTGTTCCTCCAGTTTCAGCAGTCCAGAGGGTGGCGCCCCCTCCAGTGGGGCTGGCGGACCCCCCAGGGGCGGATGCGGAGCCCCCAGGGGCGGCGGCGGCCCAGGCAGGCCAGGGGGCGGCGCTCCCTCCAGGGGGGCCGGCGGACCCCCCAGGGGCGGTGACGCCCCCCCCCCCCCCCCGTGCGCGCACGGCCCCAATCCGGGTGGGGGCGGCCCGAATCCGGGCGGAGCTGCCTCGATCCAGGGCGCGGCGGCCCCGGATCCGGAGGTGGCGGCGGCGGCGGCCCCTCCCCGCGCCTAGGGTGGGGTGGCGGCGGCTCCGGCCTCCACGCGCTGTCCTCCAGAGGAGCCCCCCCCCCCCCCCCCCCCCCCCCGCGTGCGCAGCCCATATCCGGCGGCTGGCGGCGCCCTGGCGGCGGCGGCGGGCGGCTGCTCAGGGGCGGCGGTGGTTCTGGCCCAGGGTGGGGTGGCGGCGGCGTGCGCCTAGGGCTGCGGCGGCGGCTGGCCCATTAGGATTAGGGTTAGCTCTAATCCTGATTATTCCTAGCTAATGATACCATGAAAGAGGGCTAATGATGATTGTATTGAGATGATAGAAAAGCTGGAGTACATGTGTAATTATATAGAGGGATTAGGAGGGGAGAAAAGACTAAACTACCCCTAACCCTAATCCCTCTCTAATGACTAATATACCCCTGTGTCACACCCCTAATTACAGTGTCTAACAAGGCCAAGTCGGCTCACCATGATCACGTGAGAGCCGAAAATACCACAAATCAGCCGCCCCTTTCAAGTGAAGCGTGGCATACCACACTTTGTCTGCTTCATGAATTCCTTGCCCTTTGAAGAATTGTCGGCACTTGTTCAACCATGGTAATGGGTCAAAGGAGCCACCAAAAATAGGGAACTTGATGCGGTGGAGCTGCTGAGAAAACATGTGGCCATGGCGTTGGTCAGCGCTTTCGTTGTCTTGATGATTCCGCCCCTCGTGACCGATCTGGTTAGGATTCAGATCATCGCCTGGGTCTTCTCCTGGTGCCACGCTAGTTCTGTTATGGCGATCCTGACTTGCTGGTCCGGTATGCCCTCTGTTCTGCGAACTAGGTGACTTCTCCAATCGCACGATGGCAACGTTGTGAGCTGACAACTGTTGTTTGACATCATGAATATTCGCCTTGATCGATGTTACTCCCGCCAGCTGTGTGGCTTGGATCTTTACTTGACCACTGATTTCATTAACAGAGGTGTTCAACCTTGCTAGCTTCTCGCTGATGTCTTTGATCGTCGTGCCCAGAGCTTCGATGGCATCCTTGGTGTTGCCCATTGGATCGTGTTTGGAATCTGATACCAAATTGTGATGGGGGATCCCTCAGACTTTGCAGGAACGGAGATTTTAGGGGTGAGCAGAAGGAGGCCGGCAGCGCTCCCGCCGGCGACATCGTGGTCTTTAGCCTATTCACTTTTCATGTGCTCAGAATGTTCTGCAGAATTAGTACTTTTTTCTTCTATTGGCTGATCTTATGATGAGAACTTTCTCCATTTATGTTTTATTTCCCTTAATTCTAATTGGGGGGTATAAACGAATTCGCCCTCTTCATATACCCATATGGATAGGTATTGTATTAATTTTTAGTGATATACTTCTTATCTTTTTGGTGTGAGATTAAAACAATTTTTCAGTTTTGGACGGATTTGTTGCAGCAATTTTCAATTGGTACCCTTTGAAAATAGTGCCTGAATATTATCCAAAAGGTGTATTTTAAACAAACTATATTGGAGTTTTATCAAGAATTTTATTCTAAAAAGTGGACAGTCGAATAAATTATTGCAAAGATAATAGCCAATTTTTTTGCTAATTTGAATTAGTATGTAGAATTCGTATAATTATGACTGTTGAAGTCTTAAATTCAAGTCTCTTGGCTCTTTTCACGCTTTCTCACAAACAAATTAAGAAATATATTGCACAATTTATTAAAGTTTTGGATAAACTATTGCTTCGTCTGGTGTCTACAATACATATAACTTATATAGTACTAATTTCATTTTTACCAGATCGAATAGTTATTTTGAAAAGGAAAATTTCTAGATCTAATGTCACATTCTGTAAAAATTTATGATACATGTATAGGATGCACTCAATGTGTACGAGCTTGTCAACGCGCAAGACCGGGAGGTAAGAGATTGGACTCGAAATAGCTTCCTTTTATTGATTTTCGGCTGATATATATAGTGGGCTGGTACACCCTAAGGGATAATTCCCTGACTTTAAATATCCTAAAAAACTGAAACTAATCCTAATTTATCTTCTCAGGACTCTATCTTAACTAACTGACATAATCTTAAATAAAAATCTATTTTATTCCCTGCGCCACCATGCTCCCTCAGCTCCCCTCGCCAAGGATGGACAGGAAGCACGACCACGCTTGACTAGGTCTTGATCTGCCGAGGAACATGTTCTTGGCCCTCAAATTTTAACCGGCTCTGATTTTAATTGTTGTAATTTTTGGTGGATTTAACTCTAATTTTATCCCTTGATTTACTCTCAAATGTGTTTGGCTGTCTATATAGCCTAATTACAAGTGAAAAACTACTCACTAGACTTCTAATCTAAATAGGGGTGAAAATGGGACGGGAAATCCCGTCCTATCCCGTATCTTTTACTTTTTTTCCGTTTGTTTTTGAAATATTCGGAATGGGGACGAAAACAGGTCGGATTCTATCGGGATCGAAAACGGCTTTGGGGTTTTCCCGACCGTTTTTGCGGTTCCTGTTTTCAACTTGGGATATTTCCCATTTCATCTCATTTTTCGTATTCGGGATTAAGCCCAAACAGCCCAGTAGTATGCAGAATAAACACATCAGCCCACTAAAAGTTACTAAGATTTCTGCTATGAATCATTGAATCTATAAAAATCAAGTATATATTGGAAATTCGGTGGTAATTACTCTCAAAACTTCTTCTAATTATTCATCTCTTCTCTGTTATTTATTCTCATTGGGAAGGCTGTATATATAGTCCTAATTACAATAGACTCCTAGTCTAATACTACCTAGACTCCTGCTCTAATTTAGAGATAGACTTAGGTTCTAGCTCTAACTCTATCCTAATCTTTAGAAAAATGGGATTATTGCTAACAATCACCTCCTAATCTCGTTTTTCTAGATCACACTCACACTATTTAAGATGGAGACACACTTTCACTCTACACACACTTTTAGGATGGACACAACTGCACCCCCAAGATGGTCACTTGTACACCCTGCTCACGCATGAGATGAACACATCATCTCTGAGACGAACACATTATCTCACACTTGACTTCGTAATGGACGCATCTTCACTCCGAACACTCTTTCGGGATGGTCACATCTTCACCTCGATTACTCAATTTTGGGATGGGTACGTCTTCATCCCTAGGATGGTCGCATCTTCATCCTGCACACAAATTTGGATTGATCACATCTTCAACCCCAGGATGGGCTCATCTTCATCCTGCACTTGATCTCGGTATTAGAGGAGAAATAATGGGATGTATTAGATGATAATAATACTAAGGTACAGGTCTGATTATATAGAGGGATTAGGAGGGGAAAAGGACTAAACTACCCCTAACCCTAATCCCTCACTAATGACTAATATGCCCCTGTGACACACATAATCACAGTGTCTAACACCCCCCCCCCCAGTCACAACATCTAGCCACTGCAGATGTTGAGATTGGACTGAAACTCGGAGAACAGCGACGACCGGAGGCCCTTCGTGAAGATGTCGGCGAACTGCGTCGTCGTCGGGACATGGTGTACCCGAATCTCGCCGCGTGTAACCCGCTCACGAACAGAGTGGAGGTCGATCTCCACATGTTTCGTGCGCTGATGCTGGACCGGGTTGGTGGAGAGGTACACGGCGCTGACGTTGTCGCGGTAGATGAGGGTGCTCGTGGCGACGGAAGTGTGGAGCTCCTGAAGCAACTGCTAGAGCCAGGAGGCCTTAGCTACGCCGTTAGCCACGGCGCGATACTCCGCCTCAACACTCGAACGCGACACCACGGGTTGTCGCTTCGAGGACCAGGAGACGAGGTTACCGCCCAGGAAGACGGCGTACCCAGAAGTAGAACGTCGTGTGTCCGGGCAGCCTGCCCAGTCAGCATCGGTGTACACGACCAGCTCGGAGGCCGTGTCACGTCGAAGGAGGAGGCCGTAGTCGAGAGTACCTCGTAGGTACCGAAGAATCCGCTTCACAGCGGTGAGGTGCGGCTCCCTCGGGTCATGCATGTGGAGGCACACCTGCTGAACTGCATACCAGATATCCGGCCTGGTGAAGGTGAGGTACTGAAGAGCACGTGCAAGACTCCTGTAAATAGTGGGGTCAGAGACGGGTGTCCCGTCGGTAGCGGAGAGCTTCGCCTGAGTATCCACTGGAGTGGAGCAAGGCTTGCACTCAGTCATGCCCGCTCGCTGGAGGATATCCAGGCAGTACTGTCGCTGGTGAAGGAATAAGCCGCCTGGTCGGTCCTCGACCGCAATGCCCAGGAAGTGGTGAAGACGGCCCAGGTCCTTCATAGCGAACTCCTGCTGTAAAGCAGAAATGATGCGCCGAAGCAGAGCCGGACTAGACGCTGTTAGTACAATGTCATCGACGTACACTAGGAGGTAAGCAGTGTCACTGTCACGTCGATAGACAAATAGCGAAGTGTCCGACTTAGCTTCGACGAACCCCTGTGAGACCAAGAAGGAGGCGAACCGGCTATACCAGGCTCGCGGTGCCTGCTTCAGTCCGTATAGGGATTTGTTCAGCTTACAGACCATGTCTGGGTGAGCTGAATCAACGAACCCTGCCGGCTGACTGCAGTACACCGTCGCAGTCTGTGTACCGTGGAGGAAGGCATTCTTGACGTCCAACTGGTGGACAGGCCAAGAATGTGAGAGAGCCAGCGACAGAACGGTACGAACCGTCGCCGGCTTTACCACCGGGCTGAAGGTCTCGTCGTAGTCGACTCTAGGGCGCTGAGTGAAACCCCGGAGTACCCACCGAGCCTTGTACCTCTCCAAGGTACCGTCCGCCTTCTTCTTGTGCGTGAACACCCACTTGCCCGTGACAACATTGCCACGACCAGGACGGGGAACCAGGTCCCAGGTCCGGTTGGCAAGCAGAGCCTCATACTCTTCCTCCATAGCGCGACGCCAGTGAGGGTCGGCGAGGGCGCTACGCACGGAAGTAGGTATGGGTGATATCGAAGAAGAGTCGGTCGGTGGAGAAGTCGTCGACGAGAAGGCAGCTCCGGTCAAGCGCTCAACTGGACAAAGACACCCGGATGCACGTCGAGTCACCATCAGGTGGACGTGACCAGGATCCCTGTGGAGAAGAGGAGGGTTGTACACCGGGCGCTCGGGTACAACGACCTTCTCTCGTCTCGGGGCCACACGTGGTGCAGCTGGAGTAGCCCCCCCCCCCCCCCCCCCCCCCCCCGTGCTCGTCGCTGGTAGGCAAGTACGGGGTCGGCGAAGCGAGAAGTCGTCGTCGGTGCTGCTCCTGGTGCGTCTGGTGACGTCGGGCTTGCTGCAGGTGATGTCGGGGAAGCTGAGGCCGTGCGTGGCGCAGTAGTCGACGTCGGGGACGCAGAGGCCGCGCTTGGCGCAGCAGGCGTCGTCGGGGACACCGGGGCCGCGCGTGCTGCAGTGGGTGACGTCGGGGGCGCCGAGGCCGCGCGTGGCGCAGCCGGTGGCGTTAGGGACGTCGGTGCCGCGCGTGGCGCAGCCGGTGGCGTCAGGGACGCCGGGGCCACGTAAGGCACAGCAGGTGGCGTGGAAGACGCCGAAGTCGTGCGTGGCGTAGCGGGTGGGTAACCTGCAAGAGGTAACCGACAAGGTCGCTGTACAGGAGCGGCCTCGGGGTCAGTAGAGAAGAGGGAATCCAACTCAGTGATGGAGTCAGAGGACGGGGTGGAAAAGGGAAAGGAAGACTCGTCGAAGACGACGTGTCGGGAGATTAAGATACGACGGGTGGTGGGGTCAAGGCACCTGTACCCCTTATGGTCAGGGGAGTACCCAAGGAAAACACACTGAGTCGAACGAGGCGCAAGCTTATGGGGAGCTGTGGCAGAGAGGTTCGGGTAGCAAGCGCACCCGAAGATCCAAAGATGGTCGTAAAGAGGGTGGGTGCCGAACAAAGCGAAGTGAGGGGTGGGAGCACTAATCGCCTTAGTAGGAAGGCGATTAATGAGGTAGGTGGCAGTGTGAAGCGCCTCCGCCCAGTAGCGAGCAGGGGTAGAAGCCTCAAACATCACGGAGCGCATGACATCGTTGGTGGTCCGGATCATGCGCTCAGCCTTGCCGTTCTGGGAGGAAGTGTACGGACATGACATGCGACCGCGAGAAAGCAGAAAGTCACGGAACGTAGAGTTGTCAAACTCGCGCCCATTGTCGCACTGGACCGTACGAATCGTGTGCCCAAACTGGGTGGACACCCAAGCGAAGAAGTGAGAAAGAGTACCGAAAGTATCAGACTTCTGTCGCAAGGAAAAAGTCCACGAATAGTGCGAAAAATCATCCACGACCACCAAGTAATACTTGCATCCAGAGACACTAAGAACAGGTGAAGTCCAAAGATCACAATGAATCAAATCAAATGTGTGCTCGACACGAGTGACAGAGTGCGGAAAAGGAAGTCGAACATGGCGACCCAACTGACAAGCATGGCAAAGAGACTCATGAGTACCCCGAGTACACGAAATCGTTGAACTACCAGACAACTTCGACATAGTATCAACACCGGGGTGGCCAAGCCGACGATGCCAAATGGTCGAAGATGCTGTCGTAGTCAGGGCAAGAGGCGGAGCGGCGGTGGCAGCGCTGCCGGCTTGGGGTTGGGGGTCGGCGGGCTGGGCGGCGGCGCACGAAGGCGTTGGGCGGCCCTGGAGGCGCCGGGCTGGGGTAGGGCTGCGGCGGCGGCTCGCAGAGGAAGGGCTGCGGCGGCGGGGCGCTGTGGAGGGGTTGTGGCGGCGGCGGCGGCGCAGCCATCAGGGGACGAGGATTAGGGTTAAGCCCTAATCCTTGATTACCTAGCTGATACCATATTAGAGGAGAAATAGTGGGATGTATTATATGATAATAATACTGAGGTACAGGTCTGATTATATAGAGGGATTAGGAGGGGAAAAGGACTAAACTACCCCTAACCCTAATCCCTCACTAATGACTAATATGCCCCTGTGACACACACATAATCATAGTGTCTAACACTCGGAATTGGTGCATCTTCATTCCAAGATGGTCACATCTTCATCTCGAGCACACCTCGCATTGGCCCGCTCTTCCTCACGTGACATAGCACCCAATATTCTTCTTCTTCACCTTCATCGTTGTGGCGATAGCACCTTGAGTCAGTGATCTCGTACTCCTCCAAGATCCATCCCGTGCTACGCCGCTTCTCGAGCTCCCCGCACACGTAGAAGCAGAACTCTACCAACCGCCACTGCACCACAACTCTCATGTTGGAAATCGACTGTGCGCACTTTGTCGCGCTATGCTTCCAGATGCAGCCGCCGGACCGCTGTACTCGAGGCTTGCTCCGCCTGCGTGACGTGAAGAAGTATCCTGAGTCACGCAGGTCGTAGTTTGCCAAGAGGTCCTACGGCGTCACATCATAGAAGTTTGCTTCTATCACAATGCTTGCCTTGCGTGGTGGAAAACCACGCAGCTCTGGTCGGAGAAAGTGAAGCGCTAGTTTGTCCTCCGTTGGTCTGTTCCACTCCCTCATGTGTGTAGAAGGGCCCAGCCCATCACGGCTTGTACCACGTTGCTGTTATCCACGAAACAAACCTAGTGACAGGCCCAACTGGTCCACTTAGAAACCCTAACCCTTCAGCCTCTCTCTCCAAACCAGTTGTCCCTTCTTTCTCCTCTCTCTGGCAGCAGCCGCCGACACCAGCCTCCTCCTCGCGCCACAAGCGAGCCTCCACGCTGCCCGGTAGCACGATGCAGAGTTGTCGCCGCGGATTCACACTCGCGCCCGCCTCACCCTCCTTCTGGATCGAGCATCGCCTCCACCCGCAGCGCATCACACCTGTTGGGGTCCGCCTCGTCCTGCCTCCTTGGGCAACGCCGTAGCCGCCATGCTGTCGTCGGCTCGCCGCTCGTCGCACAAGGTCGCCCACCTTTCTCTTCAGCCCGGTCGCTGGCCAGCGCGTCAGATTCGTCCACCGCACATCCATGTCGAGCCTAGCGTCGGACTCGTCCGCCACAACCTGATCTTCGTGCCGCCACCAAACTTTTTGCCCTGGCAACCGTGACTTTCGAAGCTGCACTACTGCCACCTGCCATCGCCTCGAGCGTGCCACCTCTGTTGCTCTATGTGTGTCTTCAGCCCCAATGCGCGGCTCCCTTCCCCGGCAGCTCACGCTTGCCGCGAGCACATGTTGCACGCAAAGATCTGGGTTGCGCCCCGCCTTGACGCCAGTTCTTGTTAGCCGCACCTGAGAGTTCGTCCTCCCGGTGGCAGGATCTAAAAACCCTAGCTCTGATACCAATTGTTGGAAATCTGGTGGTAATTAGTCTCAAAATTTTCTCTAATTATTCTTCCCTTTTCTCTGTTATTTATTCTCATTGGGGGAGGTTGTATATATAGCCCCAATTACAGTAGACTCCTAGTCTTTAGAAATCTAATTTAGAGATAGATTTAGGTTCTATCTCTAACTTTATCCTAATCTTTAGAAAAATGGGATTATTGCTAACAGTATAGACCATATTTGAAAAACAAAAATTCAAGTATAGACCATATTTTAAAAAATCAAGTATAGACTATCTTTGAAAAAAAATCAAGTATAGACCATATAAAAAATCTCACCAAGAATTTTGTTTTGTTTAGAAAAGGGTTGTCCAAAATTTTATGATTAGAAATCTCAATCATTCGTGTGCGTGTTGAGGTCAGATACATCAATTTATCACCCTATTTCTCAAACAAAACATCTAATAAATTTAACTATTTTAACTATTTAAGCATGACTAGCACATTATTAACATCAGTTGTTTTCTCAATAACATATTATTAGCATCACAAACCAACGCACTAGTTTATTATCGTCTTCCCGACATAATTATCATTTTCCAACTGTTATCGATATATTTTCGTTCCGACTTGTTTGTTTTCCAATAACCGATAATACTGATCCTGCATTCCGATCGTGACTTTTTTGTTTTTGTTTTCATACCGCTAAAAAATATGAAAACAAAATCAATATGATTAATTTTCCGACCGTTTTTTACCGTTTACATCCCTAAATTTAAATTGAGATAGATTTGTATTCTATCTCTAACTCTATGTTATTTAGAAAAACTAGATTCACTAACATATTTTTAGTTAATTTTCGCTCCAAATGAAATAATAGGTTGTTGGGCACACAAAAAGAGACCAAATTAGGAACGGGGCGATTCGTGATAGGGTATAGGTAACATCGATTGAAGAGAAGTTAGTTCAACATCAATTAAGGTGGTTTGGACATATCCAGCAGAGACCTCCGGAAGCACCGGTTAACAATGGAATTTTAAGAAGTAGAGAAACTATTAGGAAGAATAGAGGACGATCAAGGTTGACTTGAGAGGAGGCGGTAAAACGATACTTGAGAGATTAGAAAGTATTTAGAGACTTAGCTCCTGATAGGACTGCATAGAAAGTAGCAATTTATGTGCCAGAATCTTAATTTTTTTTGTTGCTCTTATATCACTTCCTCTCTTTTACTTCATTAAAAAATAAAAAATTGTTGGATTTGATGTCTAGCCTACCCAACGTGCTGGGACAAACGCTTTGTCGTTGTTGTTTGTATTATTTATGGCAGCAATCATTCAAGATGCTCCAAACTTTCTATTGTTCTACAGGATCTGGCGGAAACTCTAGCACGGCATTCAGAGAGAGGCCATACTATCCTCCCCCTCAGAGGACCAACATAAGTGCTCCTGTGGCAACACTTCCTAGTTCTTCTGATAACCTACCATTCATGCATGGTGGATATGCCCCTAGATCAGTTCCGCGCAACACCATTCACACTTATCCTGCTCGAGCTTTTGCAACTTCCTCGAATTCAGGTGCAATCTCCTATGAGCCTGCTATCCCCAGCTATCATCCTACTGCCCCTTGTTATCTGCATGTTTCCTCTGCAGCAGCATCAAGTGTCCAGCCATTTCATGCTGAGCCTGCTGCATTTTTGAGGCATCTAGGGCATGCAGCTCTAGGGCCCAGTGGTAGTGTGAGGAGTAGAAGATCCAGGAATTTCTACCATGGCTTTCATACATCAATGATTGAGGAAGATAACTTGGGACGATCGGCGGCTGAGGTAGAATATGTTAATATTTTCCTCTTGTAATCATGCTGACATACATAGATTTTAAACATGTAAACTAATTTGGTTGCATTCTGTGAAGCGATTTATGATGCTGAGACAGTTAGTTATCCATGAATCAAGAGAAGCGAGTGATCCTCACTGGGACATGAGACTGGACATTGATGACATGAGTTACGAGGTAAGAGATGAGCTTCTCGATGCCTCAAAGTAGCATTAGAATGCTTCTGTAACAAAATTAACTTTCTATGTTGTCGTATGCAGGAACTCCTGGTTTTGGAAGAGCGAATAGGCAATGTCAACACTGGCTTGGCAGATGAAGAAATTTCTGGGTGTGTGATGGAGATGGCCTGCTGCGGCTCTGTTCATCCGCAGAATGATAAAGAGAATGCAGGCTGTGTAATTTGCCTGGTAAAGTTTTGTATTTCACTTCCAACTGCTGGCTGGCACCTGTAGGTTCAATCATCCTTGACCTTGTTTCAAAGGAAAAAAATCTTAACTGATGATTCATTCAGGAGGACTACAAACTTAAAGACTCCCTTGGAAGCCTGAAATGTGGCCACGATTTCCATGCCGGCTGCATCAAGAAATGGCTGCAGGTGAAGAACGCCTGTCCAATTTGCAAAGCTGCCGCAGCGGACGATAGGGGAGAGACCAACTGAAAGCTCCCTAGATCCCATTCATCTCAGCTCAGGCCAATTGTGCCTCCTTTACTTATCTGCTCTTGCTGTGTAAATAAGTTGTCTGAAAACGGAATTAATTGTCTGAGAACCTTGTGCCCCGTGTAAATTTTAACCCTCAAACTAGTTACTAATCCATGAAATCATCGAATTGTTGAATGATTCACATGCTGGTACCCTGTCTGGAGATTCTGATGTTGCATCTGCGGTGCTGATCGCGGGGATGGCCGTTGATAGGTTGTTCTCATGCCAGCTTCAGCTTGCTCCACGGATGGTTCGATGTTCAAATCAGTGATAGCACACGCGATCTCTTGCCTCGAACCTTGGTGTTTCTCCCTGCTTTCGATTAACAGTTTGCTCGCTAGCGACGGATGCGCCACCCTCTCTCTGATACAGACGGTTGGGTCCCAAGTTACTAGCAGCTCACGTTTGGACAGTGAGTCTAAACCGAATACCTCTACTTATCCTCTATTTTTTTAACTCTATCTACGCCTTTCTAGATATAGCCGGTTACAAGTCAGAGAAAAAAAGAGAATTGTGATAGGCTTGGCGGGACAGCATTAAAACTAGTTATTCCTATGAATATGAAATCAGTTTAGATTTCATACCTAGCCTACATTGTTAGTAGTTGAATTCTTACTCTCATTAGAAGAGAGGATGACACTAGGAGTTGGGGCAATTTTCTTGTCTATTTCTCACACAATGTCATGCCAACCCAAGGGGTTGAGGCTACATATTTATAGCTGCCATGGCAGCCAACAGCCAAGCATATGCCATAAAGATGCTAGTCTAAGATGCTTAGATGCTGTCATAATATGTTGTCCTTGGCTGACACTAAGATGCTGTCCTAGTGTCCTTAATATGCTGTCCTAGTGTCCTTAGATGCTGTCCTAATTGGGGCCACAAAGACCAAAGGACTAGAGTACAACAAAGACCAAGGACCAAGGACTAAAGTGTAACAAACTACAGGACTAGGGTACAAGGGACTAGGGGACCAAAGACCAAAGGACTACAAGACTTATTCCAACATTCTCCCCCTAAGTCTTGTACGACGTCTTCTGAGAGGGTTGGACCATCCCGATCTTGGTGCAAAGTTCAATGAACTTGAGCCTCCCAAGGGGCTTCGTGAGCAGGTCCACAAGCTGGTCATTGGTGTTGATGTAGTTCGCCTTGATGCTCCCTTCCTCCAAGCATTTTCGGATGAAGTGTTACCTCACCCGGATGTGCTTGCTCCGTTCATGGAAAACGGGATTCTTTGCCAGGGCCAGAGCGGACACGTTGTCTACCCTGAGTTCGACCACTCCAGTATCTCTGCTGAGGAGATCACCAAGCAGTCGACTAAGCCAGAGCGCCTGAGTCGAAGCGGTGGAGGCCGCTATGTACTCGGCCTCGCAGCTGGACAGGGCCACCACCTGCTGCTTGACCGACTGCCAGCTAACGAGGCACTTGCCGAAGAAGAAGAGGATCCCGCTCGTGCTCTTGCTGGTGTCGATGTCGCCGGCGTGGTCGCTATCGCTGTACCCGACAAGGTGTGCCTCCCCAGGACACCTCGGGTAGTGGAGGCCGTGATCGAGAGTCCCCGCAACATAGCGGATGATCCTCTTCACAGCCTGCTGGTGATCCGTTGTCGGTCGTTGCAGGAACCGACTAATGTAGCCGACGGAGAATGCCAAGTCCGGCCGTGTGTGGGTGAGGTAGCGAAGGCTCCCCACAAGATGCCGGTACTGCGTAGCGTCCACCTCCTGCGCCGTGCTGTCGCGGCTCAGCTTCAGCCTCTCCTCCATCGGAGTGAGAGCTGGGTTGCAGTTTGTGAGCCCAGCTAGCTCAACAATGTGCTTGGCGTAGGCGGTCTGTCGAAGTGTGATCCCGGAGTCGGCCTGGTGCACCTCAATCCCAAGGTAGAAGGAGAGAGATCCCAGGTCACTCATCTGGAAGGTGGCTTTCATCTCTTCCTTGAACGCTGCCACCTCCGCATCCTTGGTGCCGGTGATCACCAAGTCGTCGACGTAGACACCCACCAGTAGGGTGTTCCTCCATTGCCCCGCCGGTAGATGGCCGCTGCGTGCGGGCATTGCCCGAAGCCCATCCTCTTAAGCGTGGAATCCAACTTGGCATTCCACGCCCTTGGTGCCTGACGCAAGCCATAGAGGGCCTTGCGCAGGCGCAACACCTTGCCCTCCTTGCCAAGGACCACAAACCCCGGGGGCTGGTGTACGTAGACCTCCTCCTTCAAGTCGCCGTTGAGGAACGCCGACTTGACGTCCATGTGCTGGACACGCCAGCCTTCTTGGGCAGCGAGTGCAAGAAGGAGTCGCACGGATTCCATCCGTGCCACGGGGGCAAAAGCATCGTCGAAGTCGATCCCCTCCTGCTGCACGAAGCCACGTGCCACCAAGCGAGCCTTGTGCTTGACGATGGCGCCGGCTTCATCCCTCTTCAACTTGAACACCCACTTAAGGGTGATCGCACGGTGACCACGAGGGAGATCAGCAAGCTCCCAAGTGCGGTTCGTCTCAACCGCATCCATCTCCGACTGCATCGCGGCACGCCATGCCACGTGTCTCTCAGCCTCCGCGAAAGACCGAGGCTCGCCGTCATCGAACGCAAGGTGCAACTGCGCCTCCAGATCTTGATCATCCAGATTGCGAGGGGCCAGTCCCGGCACCGGCTGGTTGCTGAGAATGTTCTCCATCTTGCGATACCACAACTGCTCGCTGTCGTAGCACCCGTCGAGGCGCTCCTCGTCGTGGGAGAGCGGAGTAACAAACTCCACTGTGTCGTGCTCGACACGAGCTGGGGACGGAGTAGGCGTGCCCAGAGGAGTGGCCGTCGGTGCTAGAGTGTGTGGAGTCGTCGGCTGAGGTAGAGGTGGACGGTCGGGGGCTGGGGTAGACACGCTCGGTGGAGAAGAGTTGCCTACTCCCCCAACTCCCTTGAAGTGGACGTAGTCGACGATGAAGTCGTCGTGCGTCGAGGTCGATCCGGCGTCCACCACGTTGTCCCATGCCCATCCTCGCCCTTCGTTGAACACAACGTCGCGCGTCGTGCGCACACGCTCTGTCTCTGGGTCGAGAATGCGGTAGGCCTTCGAGCCCTCCGCGTAGCCGATAAACACCCCCGGAGTGCTCCTGTCGTTGAGCTTGCTGATGTGGCCAAGCTCCTTGGCAAACGCGGGGCAGCCGAAGACCCGTAGATGAGAGACCGCCGGCTTGCGCCCATACCAAGCCTCGTACGGCGTCCTGCCGTTGAGAGCCTTGGTGGGCGAGCGGTTGAGGATGTAGACAGCCGTCACCACCGCCTCTCCCCAGAAGATAGCCGGCATTCCCCTCTGCTTGAGGAGGCCCGAGCCATCCCCACAACCGCCTGGTTCCGCCGCTCGACGACACCGTTCTGCTGCGGGCTGTAGGGCGCGGAGTAGTGGCGTTGAACACCCTCATCCGCGCAGTACGACGCGAATTCAGCCGCCGTGAATTCGCCGCCGTTGTCGGTGCGTAGCACACGCAGCTTGCGGCTGCACTCCGCCTCTGCAATGGCCTGCGCGCGCCTGATGGCGTTCGTAGCCTCTCCCTTGCTGCCAAGGACCACGACCCACATGTAGCGGGAGAGGTCTTCGACGAGCAGCAGGAAGTAGCGTCGTCCTCCTGGTGTAGCTGGTGTCACCGGGCCACACAAGTCCCCGTGAACGAGCTCGAGCCGTTCCTTAGCTCGAAAGCTCGACTGCTGGGGAAAAGGAAGCCGCCTCTGCTTCATCAACACGCAGACGTCGCAGAGCTGCTCCACGTGGTCAAGGCATGGCATGCCTCGCACCATCTCCTTGGCAGTGAGCTGCTTTAGGGCCTCGAAGTGAAGATGCCCAAAGCGCTCGTGCCACTGCCATGCCTCATCGTCCCGACGAGTGGCAAGGCAGATAGGCTGTGCTACCTGCACGTGAAGGACATAGAGTCGATTGGTGCCTCTAGTTACCTTGGCAAGAAGGCGACGATGGCGATCCCAAATCCTCATGACTCCGTCCTTAATCTCCACGCGCGAACCGTTCTCATCCAGCTGTCCCAAGCTGATGATGGAGTTTCTCAACGCGGGGATGTAGTAGACTCCGACGAGCAGCCTGTGCTCACCAGACTCGGCGGTGAGGATGACGGAGCCGACACCCTTGATCTCCACGCCGGAGGCGTCACCAAACTTGACAGAGCCTCGGACATTGGAGTCAAGCTCAACGAAGAACTCCCGTCGACCGGTCATGTGATGAGTGGCGCCGGTGTCGAGGCACCACCCGTCAGTCTTGTCGTTGTTGGAGCCGTCGCCGAGGAAAGCGTGTGCTTTTGGCTCATCAAGATGAAGGAGAGCCGCTGCGGTCGATGCCACTAGAGGTGGCTTGATGCTTCCGTGTGCCAGAAGCAAAGCTGGCTCCTCCTCTACCCGTGCCACGTGGGCCTCCTTCTCCACTTGTGCCACGTGGGCCTGGCCACGTCGTGGCTGTCGACACTTCCTGGCCCAATGACCAAGCTTGCCACAGTTGTGGCAGGTGTCGTCTCGTGTCGGCTTGTGGTTGCCGACGGTGCCGCCCTGGGTGCCTCCGCGGGCGCCACCCTCGGTACGTCCGCGTGCCCCGGCCTGGGTACCTCCACGCCCCTTGCACGACTTGCCGCGCTTGCGGCCGCCTGTCGAGGAAGAGGACTCCCCATTCTTCCGGTCACCCTGGCCAGCCTCCCACTGCTCGCGAGTGAGATGAAGCTTCCCGCCAATGGTGATAGGCCCCGAGAGAGGTTGTGGTTCGTCGTTGTCGACGACCTTGAGGCGACCTATCGCCTCTTCGATCGACATCGTGGGGAGGTCCAGCAGAGACTCGATCGAGCGAGCGATCTGCTTGTACTGCTCGGGGATGCACCGAAGGAGCTTCTCGACAGCTCTCTCTTCGTTGTAGGTGTCGTCGCCGAACTGCACCAACTTCTGCAACAAAGTGTTGAGACGGAGAGCAAAGTCATCAACGTCCTCACCTGGCTTAAAGGCCAGGTTCTCCCACTCCTTGCGAAGCGCCTGCAGTGTGGACTTGCGGGCGCGGTCGCTGCCGATGCGTGCCGCAGCGATGGCATCCCATGCCTCCTTAGCAGTCCGCTTCTTGGAAAGCGAGAACTGCATCTCGGGCGGGACTGCAGCAATGAGGGCATCCAACGTCCGTCGATCCTCGTAGTAGTCGACGTCGCCGTACTAAACTGCTTCCCACATGTGTCGCACCTGGAGCCGTACCCTCATCACCGCGGCCCACTCGACGTAGTTGGTCTTGGTGAGGGTAGGCCACCCACCGCCGGGACCGACGTCCCTGACAATGGCCTGGACCCCGTGGTGTCCATGGTACCTGTCCGGGGAGGGAGAACCCAGCCACCGCCGCCTGGACCCCGTGGTGTCCATGGCCTCGACCCAGCCACCGCCGCCGGGAGCGCCACCGGCGCGTCCGCGCCCGTCTGGGCTGCGGCCGTCGCGCCCATGGGGGCGCGCGGCTGCTCGCTGCACCTCTTGTGCTCGCGCCGCTTCCCTCACCGGCCTGAGCTCATCGTCGACGCCGCCGTCGACAGAGCTGCTGGAGCTACTGCCGCGCAGAGCCTCCAGCTCCGCTGCCGCCGCACGCGCTACAGTCGCCGCCGCCGCTGCTTCCACTTCCGCCCTCGCTGCTGCCAGTTCCGCCGCCGCCAACCTTGCCGCCATTGCCGCCGTCGCCGCAGTCTCTGCCGCCGCTCGCTCGCGCTCCTCTGCCGCGGCGACCTCCGTCTGCCGCGCGCTCGAGGCGACCGAGCGCTGACACTGTCCGTCGGACATGGCGCACTAGTGGGGAAGGGCTGTTGTGTGTGGAAGACAAGCTGTTGCTCGTCTGTGCAGGAGAGGAATGAGTTGGAACAGCCGGTGTTCCTGCTGCCGGTTGCGGACAGAGAGAGGTGTGGGAAGAGGATGAGCAGGAAATGTTTAAGCTGCAGGATAGAACGGCTCTGATACCAGATGTTAGTAGTTGAATTCTTACTCTCATTGGAAGAGAGGATGACACTAGGAGTTGGGACAATTTTCTTGTCTATTTCTCACACAATGCCATGCCAACCCAAGGGGTTGAGGCTACATACACTACAAGAAATCGACATATTTTCGTGGGCCAAAAACCCACGAAAATATGGCAAAAACCCACGAAAATACATAATTTCGTCGGTTTCGGCATTATTTTCGTCGGCCGGAGGCTCACGAAAATAATTAGTCGAAAATAACGTTAATTTTGTCGGTGGCCCACGAAAATAAAGTTAATTTCGTCGGCCAACAACGGCCCACGAAAATACATATTTTCGTGGGCCAAACTGAAGCACACGAAAATAACGTGCACTTATTTTCGTGGGCCAGAATAAGGCACACGAAAATAGAGTAGGTTATTTTCGTGGGCCATAATGTGGCTCACGAAAATAACATTCACCTTATTTTCGTGGGGCTGACTTTGGCCCACGAAAATAGTGTCATGTTATTTTCATGGGCCACATTTTAGCCCACGAAAATAATGTGGCACTATTTTCGTTGGCCACCTTCCGGCCCACGAAAATAATATGGCACTATTTTCGTGGGCAACCTTCTGGCCCACGAAAATACATAAAATAACAGTCCAAAATAAATGATAATGTTTTGTTCCAAACACAACAAATACAACAAATTCATACATTCGTAAACAGATATATCATAAACACATTACTCTTCACAATAAATGCAATAAACTCAAATTAACATTGTCTCAACAATATAATTTCCATCACACATTCAAATATACAAACATTCATTACATAGTATAAACGATAACATTCAAATATCCATACAAATACATAGATGATCATTGTCAAGTTAAGCACATAGCCACATCGATCTTTCCCCACAAGCTAACAAATTGCTCCAACAAGCTAATCATTCGCCCGTCGTTTTCCTGTTTGAAGCCAAATATAATGCAAATGAGCTCCATTTGGAAATAAGATACGTAATATATGATGCAAATAAAAACTTGAAACTTTGGAGGATTCTTTTATAAATTATGATCATCTTACCTAGTTGTTACCACCGGGAGCAAAGAATTGATCAATAAAGTCGTCCCCTCCACCCTGTCCAGCTGAAGAAGTTGCTTGCAAATTTGTAACAAGAGGACTCTGAAAGTTTTGTGCCCTTGATGATGATCCCTAGATAAACAATGATACATGTTACAAGTATACTAACAGTTTATAAAACCGAAAGAGAACATAACGATAACATATACCTGTGTTCCAACGGGAAGAGGTTGTGGAGCCACCGGTAGCGGTGAAGACATAGGTAGCTGCGGAGGCTGCGGTAGCGGTGGCATAGCGGCAGGAAGTCCAAGTTGAGAAAAATACCCCTAAAATCATTTTTAAATGTTTAGTTTCATTCTACTATAACTTCATCTCTTGGTTAACATAAATAATTGAACTCTTATATTAATGTACCTGCATCGCTTGTTGCCACGTCGCCAGATTCGAGAAGTAGTCATTTTGTGCTTTTATGAACTCGTCATGTCGTTTCATTCGATCTTCTTGCAACCTCAAGTGGTCTCTTAATGCAGCTTGCTCTTCTTCCATTTGTTTTAACCTTGACTCATTAACTGTATGAGTATACCGAGAAGAACTCTGACCGCTCTGTGTTGACCGTGACTGCAAGAGAAGCACATCGGTGTTCATCACACCATTGAACATCGAATACCTGAAATAGTGATACGTCATAATTATAAGATGACGCTTGACATATGTGGATATATAAATATAAGAGGAGTAAGTTCACCTCCCGTGACGCTTTCCTCCACCGGATTCATACAAAGCTACTATGTCGACGTCTTCCTTTCTCCAATTGTAATCATCTCCATGACGTCGAACCATCTCTTCACCATATTTCTCCTACACAAACCAATTAAAAACCTACAATACAACAATTATATTGTTTATTAATTACTTTTAGTTATATAGCATACTAAATTTTGAGTGGCCGTTGGAGTGCACAATTGACTGTCATCTGTGCCTCTATGCCCTCTTATATAAGCATCAATGAAAGAGGGCTCCTCACCACTTTCAGCAGCCTATGTAGACATGTTATAAATATAGTTATGCAAAAACTAATATAATAAGACTAAATTGTAAATATACTAAACTCACCATCCGTTTTGATAGACGTATATGACCATCACCACCGTAACGATGAAGAACTTCTCCACCGGACTCACGGTTGATTCTCTTCGAGTTGGATTTCTCTCGATACTCACTCGATGCCCAATAAGTACATAATGAATAATAAGCATCAGCACATTTAACCATCCAAGGAATCATTACCTGACGGTATTGATCGTCCTCTAGGTAAATTTTTGAAGCTCCCATTTTCTTATTCATCATCTGTCCAAGTTTCTCCTTGTAGTACAAGCAAACAGCAGAGATTCTTGCATTGGACATCATATCATTCACAACTTTACGTGCAGCTTTGTGAAATACTTTGTGTGCTCTAGACTCGAGAGCGGTGTCATGATCATCGGGCAAACGATATCGTTCCTTCAAAAAATATAAAATTTGTATTAAAAAATATAATAAACATAATTATAATGCAGCGTAGTGAATACATACCCAAAAATCATGCCAGACAGCCCCTGCCACATTCTCATGCACAGCATGTGGAGCAATCCTATAGTGCTCCCAATTTATTGCAGGTTTCTCTTCACCTTTAATATTCACAAGACCTGGATAATGATGACGACATATAGCACCCAACACCGCATTAGGCTGCCTACGATGTTGTCGTCCATCCCAATCTAGATCATCCCATTGCCTACAAGCCAATTTAACACCATTTAATATTTATCGAAAACATTGTATATACAATTCAAAACTGAGATTTATATTTACTTACCAGTCACCAACAGGAGTGATCCGTACTCTCTATTGTGGAGGCACAGCCAGCGGGAGAGTGTTTGAAGACCGATACCTGAATGATTGCGGCAACTCTCCCGTGTCGGTATCATCCCCCTCATCCTCCTCGCCCTCGGCTTCCTCCTCGGCTTCCTCCTCGGCTTCCTCATCAATATAGGCTCTTACCCCTTGTTGTTCCTGCCCCGCAGAAAGTCCTCTCCCCTGATCTTCTCGATAATCCTCCTGACCCTCGTCCTGTATCTGTTGCTCCACCTAAAATTTGAAGAATTATCTTTCACAATATGATATATATATATGAAAAATATAATAAAATTATAAAGACATAAACCTGTTCATTAGCTTGTTCCATGCATTTTTTAAATGCCTCACGTCTACTATTATTTGAGACACTTCCTTGAAAAACGGAGTTTTGACTATGTGAAGAGGTAGCAGACCGACTCCCACTCTTACTTGAGGAGCCAAAAAGCCCCTTAGCTATATTCTTAATACCACGCGGCATCCTGTTGAAAAAAATTGGTAAGAATTAATTACTTAATGATACAGAGCGCGGCATCGCCGGGCAGAGCGCGGGCTGCACCGAGAAAATTACACTAACAAATTATAGACTACCTTGGTGTTGTTCGGAGCGGCCAGCCGAAAATGCGGATCGGAGCCCAGCAGCTCGTTAGTCCGGACCCGGGAGATGCGACGGCAGATGAGCGCAGCCCTTCGAAGTGGTGACGACCGCAGCTTGACGCGGGCTAGAGCCGCGGCCGGCAGCAGAGGCGCGTGCGGCGGCAGCTAGGCGCGGGCGGCGGTGGCAGCTGGTCGCGGGCCTGCGGCGGCAGCTAGCCGCGGCCGGCGGCAGAGGCGCGTGCGGCGGCAGCTAGCTGCGGCCGGCGGCAGCTAGGCTTGGCTGGCGGCGGCAGCTGGTCGCGGGCGACGGCGGCAGATGGGCACGGGCAGAGATAGACAATGAAACCGACATGCGCACGTTCCTGTATAAACACTATTTTCGTGAGCCATGCAAAAGCCCACGAAATTAAAACCTTGATTCGTGTGCCTTATTTTCGTGCGCCGCAGACATGGCCGACGAAAATGAGTGTAGTTTCGTGTGCCTCTGGAAAAGCCGACGAAAATTGATCTGTTTTCGTGAGCCCGTCAAAAGCCCACGAAATTAGGACACCCTAGTTTCGTGTGCCCCACTAAAACCCACGACAATAGTAGGGCTTGTTTTCGTGAGCCCTCGAGAAGCCCACGACATTATGACCTTGATTCGTGTGCCTGTACGACATAGATGAAACCGAGGCACAAGTATTTTCGTGCGCCCTTCGCTGGCCGACGAAATTGAGGCTAGTTTCGTGTGCCTCCTGACAAGCCGACGACAATAACCTTGTTTCGTGTGCCTCCCGAAAACCCACGGCATTACTGACCCGTATTTTCGTGCGCCCCGATCTGGCTCACGAAAATAGACCTTTATTTTTGTGTGCCGTACAGAAACCCATGAAAGTATCATTTATTGTCGTGTGCCTGCATAATAACCCACGAAATTAAGTTTAGTTTCGTGTGCTTGTGCTCTAACCCACGAAAATAGCTTCTATTTTCGTGTGCTACGAGCCAGCTCACGAAATTGTTTTTATTTTCGTGAGGGCCCACGAAAATAGTCGTAGCCGACAAAAATATTAGGTTTTCCTGTAGTGATATTTATAGCTGCCATGGCAGCCAACAGCCAAGCATATGCCACAAAGATGCTAGTCTAAGATGCTTAGATGCTGTCCTAATATGCTGTCCTTGGCTGACACTAAGATGCTGTCCTAATGTCCTTAATATGCTGTCCTAGTGTCCTTAGATGCTGTCCTAATTGGGGCCACAAAGACCAAAAGACTAGAGTACAACAAAGAGCAAGGACCAAGGACTAAAGTGTAACAAACTAAAGGACTAGGGTATAAGGGACTAGGGGACCAAAGACCAAAGGACTACAAAACTTATTCCAACATACATCAACATATTTGAGTAAATGCTTTATTGTTGTTGATCCTCTATTTCTTGTGAGTGTCTCACACTCCGGAGTTGCGACCACAGGAAATATACCCATGCAGGTCGCGCCCCAGAATCCTCAAGTCGCCGTCGAGATCATGACATTTCAGCTTAGATCTGAAGCTCCTCCACGCTGTTATCTCCAGCAGATCACCGTTCAAATTCACCCAGGAAAAAAGCACTGTTCAAATTCACCCCAGGAAATATCACTGTTCAAATTCACCCAGTAAAAAAAGTGTTCAAGTTCACCCAGGAAAAGAATACTGTTCAAATTCACCCAGGAAAAAAACACCGTTCGAATCTAGTTAAGCGGTCCTTACATGTCCATCGTTACCTAAATCATGTTCAAATTCACCCAGGAAAAAAACACCGTTCGAATCTAGTTAAGCGGTCCTTACATGTCCATCGTTACCTAAATCATGTTCAAATTCACCCAGGAAAAAAACACCGTTCGAATCTAGTTAAGCGGTCCTTACATGTCCATCGTTACCTAAATCACAACTGCCAGCGTCGATTCCAATCCCTAATAAACCTCACAACGTTTATTCCAAAGCCGGGCAGTTCACCAAGTTCCTCCAGCTGCTGCAGTCGACGGAGGAGGCGGACCAGATCACGAAAAACCAGCTCAAGGGCAAGTCCTCCACCGGCGGGCTCACCGTGTTCGCGCCGCCGGACAGCGCCTTCTCCGCGCTCCCCGCCGGCACGCTCAACTCCCTCTCTCCGACCAGCAGAAGACGTCGCTGGCGCAGTTCCACGTCGTGCCGCAGCTGCTGCTCCCGGCGGCGCAGCTCAACACCGTCTGCAGCAACCCGTTGCGGACGCAGGCCGGTGACACCGGCCGGGGCAAGTACCCGCTCAACGTCACCTCCGACGGCGGGCGGCAGGTCAACGTGTCCACCGGCGCGGTCAACGCCACCGTGGACAGCACGATCTACGCCGGCCGGCGACAGGCTCGTCGTGTACCAGGTGAGCAAGGTGCTGC
This sequence comes from Neostapfia colusana, assembly GCA_030760725.1. Lineage (NCBI taxonomy): Eukaryota > Viridiplantae > Streptophyta > Magnoliopsida > Poales > Poaceae > Neostapfia > Neostapfia colusana. Next base: position 1,417,152 of record JASWHV010000005.1, on the reverse strand, counting down.
TGCCGTGGGCGCTCTACGGCCCACCCGTGCCCGCACCGGTACCGGTGGCGAGCAAGAAGAAGAAGGCCGGGCCGGAGGCGATGGCCGACGCGCCGGTGGCTGACACTGCGGCGGGGACGACGGCGTCGGGGGCCGCGCGGGGAATCCGAGGTGTCCGAGACGGTTTCGGTGTGGCTGCCGTTGTGGCAGCGATATGGTGGGCCATGTGACGACAAGTAGGATGCATGTCAGCACTGGGTGTTACCGTGAGGGATCTCTCCTTTTGTTTTTTTTCCAAGTTTTCAAAATCCAGTTACTGTTTGTATCCGTGAGGGATCTCTCCCTTTGGATTTGACGAAAGAACAAAACCTAGGATTTATTGCCATCTCAGAAATGGGGTGAAAATCCAAAAACATCTTTTCTAAAAAAACTTATGTGCAGGAAGAGATTTCTTATGGCATTATAAAGAACCAGTTGGGGGATCACAGGGATTCTACTAGGTGTTGATCTGGATTTATTTGATATTGGGGCAATTGATGAAGGTGACTTTTATGTCAAATTCCATTTGTGCAATAAATCTGATTGCTTCAAATAGGTTTTAGTGGCTGTCTATGCTCAAAATCAACTTAAAAAGCAGTTTCTTTTGAGTTGGTAATATATGTGAGCAGGAATTCCTTCCAATATTAATTGGAGGTGATTTTAATATTTTGAGACACCCCAAAGAGAAGAATAAGGCTAATTTTAATAACAGATGGCCTTTTATGTTTAACCCAGTGATAGATGGTTTAAATTTGATAGAATTAGAGATATCAGGGCGCAAGTACACATGGTCAAACTCCTTGCAAATCCAATCTATGAAAAGTTAGATAGAATATTAATAACCACTGAATGAGAACAAAAATATCCTTTAACTTCGGTTGTTGCATTGCCCCGGGACACATCGGACCATACACCCCTTTTATTAAATTCAGGAGACACATCTTACAATAACTATAAACCTATGTTCAAATTTGAATTAGAATGGTTTTTGAAGGATGGCTTTGCTGATATGGTCAAAGGGATATGGTTACAAGAAGTTGGAAAATCTAATTCAATAGACAGATGGCAAGCGAAGATAAGAATATTGTGTAAGTACCTTAGAGGCTAGGCAAAAAATATTTTTGGAGCCTATAAAAAAAGAGGTTTTAGACAAACTAGATTGTATTGATAGAAAAGCAGAAACAAATATTCTGACTCCCGAGAAAGTAGAATCAAAACAATGGTTACAAGACTGTATTGCACAAATACTAAGGAAGGAAGAAGTAAAGTGGTACCAACTTACAAAGAGTAAAGACTTACTAGAGGGGGATTCCAATACAAAATATTTTCATCTAATAGCAAATGGCAAACATAGAAAGACTAGGATATCAACTACAGGATGGCAATAGATTAATAAGTGAGGATGTAGATTGAATAAACATATTACAAACTACTATAAAAACCTCTTTGGTCCTCCATTGGTAAATAATATTAAGTTGGATGAGTCTAGGACAGGTGATATTACTCAGGTATCTAACATAGAGAATGAATTATTAACAGAATAATTTACCGAGGAAGAAGTGAGAAAAGCAATTTTTCAGATGAAACATAATAAAGCACTAGGACCTAATGGTTTCCCAGCTGAATTCTATCAGGTGTTCCGGGAGCTAATAAAACATGATTTAATGGCAATGTTCACAGACTTTCATTCGGGAGCTCTACCCCTCTAGAGACTAAATTTTTGTATGATTATTTTAGTACCAAAATGCATGAAAGCTAACACAATACAACAGTACAGACCTATCTATTTACTAAATGTTAGCTTTAAAATATTCACAAAGATAGCCACAAATAGAATAATAACGGTTGCACAGAAGGTCATTATCCCTACTCAAACAACTATTTTACCTGGTAGGAACATAATGGAAGGGGCGATTGTGTTACACAAAACAGTTCATGAGCTACACAAAATGAAACAAAACGGTATTATTTTTAAGATAGACTTTGAGAAGGCATATGATAAAGTAAAAATTGGGATTTTGTGAGACATACTTTGCACATGAAAGGCTTCTCGTCCAAATGGTGTTAGTGGATAGATGCATTTATTCAAGGAGGACATGTAGGAATTAAAATTAATGATCAAGTGAGAAAAAATTACAAACCCATAAAGGTTTGAGACAAAGAGACCCACTATCTCCGATACTATTTAACATAGTGGTAGACATGTTAGTCATACTAATAAACAGAGCAAAACAGGTTGGTCTAATTTCAGGGGTAAAACCTCATTTAGTAGAAAATGGATTGTCAATTTTACAGTATGCGGATGACACCATCATCTTCATTGATCATTGTCTTCAAAAAGAGACAAACTTAAAGATATTGTTATGTGCGTTTGAGCACCTTTCGGGACTGAAAATAAATTTCTACAAAAGTGAAATATTCTGTTTTGGAGAAGCTCGATTATCGGAAAGTCAGTATGTGTAACACCCCAAATTTTGATTCAAAACCCTAAACCATGTTCAGAGGGGAATTTAAAAATTTTTGGACGTGTTGCATGTTTTGCAAAAATTCAAATTCAAACTGGAATTCAAATTAGACTCAAAACAGAAAAGAAATGGAAAAAAGAAAAAAAGAAAACGGGAAAAACCGGCCAGTGGGCCGAAACCCGCCAGCCGGCCCAATTTCCCCCGCGCCAGCCCGCAGCCGCGCGCCCGCGCTATCCCTCACAGATAGGTGGGACCCACCTGTCATCCCTAACCCCGCGACCCCGGACTCTCCCGCGCGCGCGCGATCTTAACCGATCGGAATACCGCGTCCATCAGCCCGAATTCCGGTCCCAGAGGAATCAAACTCGATCACAACTGACCCACCGCCCTTCCCCGGCTATAAAAACCCCAGCCCCGATCGGTTTTTCCCACGCGATCGCCGATTTTTACTCCGGTGAGCACCGAGACTTCGCCGGTGAATTCTGGCCGATCTAAGCTCGGAAACTCTGATCTAACTCGCTGGTTTTGACCCACCGCCTCCGGGGAGCTTTGCAGGTGCAGAAAACTCGGAGAATTACGGTGTAAACACAGCGCCGACGAGCTTCGCCGTGGTTTTGCCTCGGACCTCGCCGCCGATCACTTTCCAGGACCCCCGAGCTCGAGAAAACCCCCGAGGTGAGATCCCTGACCTCCCCTCTACCGATTTATGCCATAAGATCACAGTTCTAGGCAGAATTCTCACGGATCCGAAACTTTCCGGCGAGATCGCCGCTTCCCGCCGCCGTGCGCCGCCGGCAGCGCCGCACGCGCTCGATCAGAGCGACGTGGCCGCTTGTGCGCCGTTTATTTTAAATCGCACGGTAGACTTTAAAACCCCGCGTACCGGTTCGATGTTATAACCTCAGCCGTCGGTTTAAAATCGGACGGTCCACGTCAGCCCCGCATTATAAAGACTGGAATTCTTACGTGCTACCCCCTGGGGTTCTCTGGAAATAAGAGCTAGCCCCGGAAACTTCTGATCTAGCCCCTGGAACTCCAGAAAATCATGTAAAGTCATTTAAAAATCAGTTTTAGCCCCTGGACTTAATAAAAATTAGGTAAAACACCTCTGATAAGTGTAGCTAGACCCCTGGAAATTATGAAAATAATATTATAGATCCTGTAATGGGGAGAGTTCATTATTTTAGCCCTGTTTAGTATTTAATTTAGGAAATTAAATATGTAACTAGTGTTTAAAAATTAAAAAGTGGGACAAACATAATTGTCAAAATTAATTAAAAACTTTCTCAGTACTTAGAAAACCTTGGAGTGAGATAAAACTATATTTTGGGCTGAAATGAATTTGTTTCATTTATTATTCACATTTAATAGTATAGGGACACATTTTTAAGTAAAGAATAGCTATAGAAAAATAGAGAAAATAATTATGAAATAGTATACATCAGAAGCCAAGGTCAAAATATGTTATTAAATTATTTAGTACCAGAACCTAAACTGTTTAGATGATGTGTATTACTAATTTCATGATAAAATACATAATTATGCATAGGAATATAAATCTGAAAATATAGCAACTAGTAAATGATAAATGGAGTTTTTAAAATCCAAAGAGTTCAGTTTAGGGTTGGTAGAAATTATGAAGGCACAAATGGGGAAGAAAAATACTTTTCATACACACTTGGTAGTAAAAAGGTGTAGTAGTTGAATATAAGAAATTTATTGGAAACCCATATAAATAGTATGTAAGTATAAATGTGGACACAAAAGTAGGAATCATATACACATGGTTAAAAGTGCATGCAAGCCGCAACTCAACACACATAAAGTAACCACAACACATATAATGGTAAAGAACTTTTATAAATGTGAATGTGTGGTTTGTATGAAGTAGAAGTGTGAACTATGTCTTATGATTGTTGTTTTTCTTTTGCTATGTGTGATGGTATGAAGTAGAACCTGTTCAAGAGCAAGTTGTCCCTTTCCAAGATCAGGACTACCCATTTCAAGAGCAGCAAGAAGGAGGCAAGTGTCCTTGACCACTTTGATCCTATGCTAGGATGTGTAGATAGAATTATTTGCATTGTCAAATGAAATATGAAACCCATGCTAGGAAGTTTCCCTAGAATTGCATTACCTTGTTTCCTTGTAGCTTGGGTTGGGATTTATTTTGGTCATGTCATTTATTTACATGAATATGCTTAGCCATGCTTAGAATGGGATATTTGGGATATGAGATCATCAGTTTATTTTATCATACTCTTGAATGAGCTATTGTGAGTTATGTAGAGGTAGGGATCAAGGCAAGTTGGATGATTTGGTTGGTGCTGGGTGCACGAGACTTGGGTTGGTGTTTAGTACTTGCCTGGATCCTAAGGACCAGTTCATGGAGCATGTAACCCGGCTTTACAGTGCCAACCACATGCTGAGATGGGGCAGCTTGGCCAATTAATTAGGTGTATCCCCGGCGTAGTATGGGTGTGTTGGATGGTGCGTGGAGTAGGTGTCAGCTGGACTACCATATGAACCGCAAGGATCAAGAGGGGGCCACTGCAGCGGGGTTGGAGCCTCTTGTATGCTGTTAGGGGTGAAACCTCAGTGGGCCCACGCTCGTCGGGAATCCCTTTGTAAAGGCTTCGTAGTGATCTCCTGGCTGCACACCTAGGAAGTGTGAATGTGGATCGTAGCCACTGGCATAATGGAGGTTCTTTTAGTCCACCCGGCAACGGGGGATGAAATCACTACATGTGAGTACAGTGGTACAAACTCTGCAGAGTCAAAACTGTCTTGACAGTCGTGCTCACGGTTAAGAGCGGCCTGGACTTATTCATGATTAGAGGAGTGAAGGTTTTTGGAAGTTGTGGATGTTAAGCGGGGAGCTTAGCATTGGAAATGATGTTATGGTTATTAGATTATGATGATGGGATGGGAGATTGGGACCATTTCACTTGTGTAGTAATGTAGGTGCTTAATAAGCTAAGGTGATAGGTACTAATTGCGTAGTGCTTTAACCATGAGTTCATCTCTCCTTGTTCTAGCCCTGCATGGTATAATTTTCCCACACTTGCTGAGTACCATTGGTACTCAACCTTGCATTTTTGTTGGTTTATATTGCTGCTCAGGTCAAGATAATGAGGTGGTGTATAATGACCAAGACTTTGGACCCGAAGAAGGTTTCTAGGTTCATGGAAGCCCCGGGCAACGCCTGTGATGGAGCCCTAAAAGAATAATATTCCGCTGCTAGTTTATTTACTTGTGATGAACTTATTATTGTCCATCGAGACATTTACTATGTAAGACTTACTTATATTCGACACCTGGCTTGTAATAAATGATGCTTCACTATTTGTCATCACATGTATGAGAAAATGATCCTGGCATACATGTGATATTCACTTGGTTGTTCTTCGGAAAAACCGGGTGTGACAGAGGTGGTATCAGAGCCAAGGTTGCCCGTAGGAACGTGGACCTAGGTAGAAATGGACGTATTTAAGGGCCCTATTTTCTTAAAAACTATTTTCCAAGGTGTGGGTGGAAAAGTGTTATTAAAGGAGTCATTTTCTTCATCTTACCCCAACTTTCATTCAAAATAGGATTTTTGTTTGAGAATTTATCTAACCTAATTTTAAATTCTTTTGTTTTAGATGGTTCGCATGATTTGCACCGCTCGTAAGTCCACAGGAGGGAGAGTTCCCGTAGTTGCCCTTGCCGAAAGAGAGGAGAGTCGTCCAGTGACGTACCTTTCCTACGGATTGGCAGTAGGAGATTTGTTGCGCCGTCTTCGACGTATGCTCGAAGCCGCCGGCAATACGGGCAAGCTAATCATCCACTACAACTCCACCAGGACCATCCGTGAGAAGAGGGAAGAATGGAGTTCGGAGATGAGGATTATACACGAGAATCAGCTGCTTAAGATTCACCACTCTCCAGCTTGTCGAGCAACACAAGTTGACGCGGAGAAAGATGTCACCTGGGAGGCCATCACCTGCCAGAGTCACATCTATCGTCGCCACTTGGACAAAACTGAGTACATGTATGTCCTCCAATGTGAGAGTGGTACCACGGAGTACAAGTACCCACCGGTGCAGCAAGGGACTTCCCATGAGCACATGGACTTGTGCTTGGAGGATGCTGCTATGCTCAGCACTCGACTGCAGGAGTGTCAACAAGAGCTTCAGGATGTCCGAGACACCCTGAAGGAAACGGAGGCGTTGCTGCGAGCTTGCTTAAAGACGAGAGAAAGAGGAGATGGGAATGAACTGTGTGTCACCGTGAATGATACATGGACTCCTGACTCCCCGGATCGCCGAGCGATCAGGCGTCGTCGCACTTCTCCACCAGCAGCCTCCCCACCCAAAGCAGAGTCAGAAGGTAGCCGAAATGAGGAGGAAGATCCCGAGGAGCCAGCTCAAGAGGACGAGTAGTGTAGAGTCTTTCCCCTAGCTAGCAGGAGGTCGAGTAGTCGAGTCGTGACGTAGTTAATGGTGTGATGATGCTTGGTGTGTGACGTGAGTTGTGGAAGCCATGAGCAATTGTCCACAGCCTCGTCTTCAGATTGTTTTACTTTGGTGTGTGAACCCACAGGAAATAATAGTGCATTTATTTGGTGTGAGATATAAACCCTCGTAAAATTTTAACAAAGCCTTAACACCTCAAAGTACCAACAAATGAAAGTAGTGAGATGATACTAAATGGTATCAAATTAACATTTGTTGATTCTGCCAGATGGCCGGAAGAGGAAAAGGACGTGCTGCCAACCCCGCCAACAACAATGATGAGGCATGCAACCCTCATCTTTCTGGAGGCCAGGACCGGGGTGGTCGCCGTGAAGAAGTTGATCCTCTCCACCAAATGCTGGAGAATCAAAATCAGCTCATCCAGAACTTGACTCAAGTGGTGGCTAACTTGCATCAAGTTCCACCTACACAAGCTGCACCACGCCAACCAAGGTTGAGTGAGTTTCTAGGAACTCAACCTCCAAAGTTTGCAAGTGCTGCTGAACCTCTGGAGGCAGATGATTGGCTGAAGACCATTGAAAGTAAGATGAGGATAATACAATGCCAAGGGTATGAGAGGGTGCTGTTTGCCTCTCATCAACTGCATGGACCTGCTGCTGATTGGTGGACCGCCTACGTGGCCGCCCATCATGACCCTGAGAACATCACTTGGGAAGAGTTCAAGCGTAGCTTCCGCAACCATTACATCCCAAGAGGTGAACTCAAAAACAAGAGGAAGGAGTTTTTGGGACTGCAGCAGGGAAACATGACGGTGAGGGAATACCTCACTAAATTTACTCAACTATCCCGTTATGCTCCACGAGACATAGAGACCGATGAGCAGAAACAAGATTGTTTCGTGGAAGGGCTTACCGCAGAAATGCAGTGTGCAATGTCCTCAAATGAGTATGAAAGCTTTCAAAAGATGGTGGACAGAGCATTTGTGATGGAAAGGAAGCTAAAGGCCCTGGAAAATGAGAATAAGAGGAAGGCTGGGTGGTCACATCAAGCCTCAGGGAGCAACACCCGCCCACGTATGATGCAGCAACCTACGGGGCAGACGAGCCGTGCTGCGGTACCCTATTCAGCACCAAGAGGGTACAACCCAAACTACAGGCCTCCCGCAGCACCAGCACAGCCGCAACGTCAGTTTGTGCAGCAGCCTCGCGCCGCATATCCACCTCGACCAGCAGTGCAAGGACCCCCAAACCAACCCCAAGACAACAAGGGCCAAGCATCTAAGATTGGGGTGCAATGTTTCAGCTGTGGTGAAGTGGAGCACTACGCCCATAAATGCCCAAAGAAGAAGCATGCGCCGCCACAACAGCAGAATGTATTGAGAGGACGGGTGAACCATGTCACTATGGAGGAAGCACAAGAGGCACCCGACGTGGTAGTTGGTAAGTTTCCTGCCAATTTACACCTTGCAACTCTGCTGTTTGATTCTGGTGCTACCCACTCGTTCATTGCTCAAGGGTTTGTTAAGAAGCATGACCTAGCAACCACACAAATAAACCATATGCTAGCTGTAAACTCTCCAGGTGGAGAAATAAGGACAAGACAAGTGTGTCCCAAAGTGAGCCTAGACATTAATGGGGTAGTATTTACTGCTAACCTCATAGTGATAGATTCACAAGGGATAGATATTATTTTGGGTATGGATTGGTTGACCAAACATAAAGGAATCATCCATTGTTCGACCAGAACGGTGGAATTAACTCACCCCAGTGGCACCAGAGTAAAGTTCATAACAATACACGAGCCTAGGAGGGACATCAAATTAAATCAAGTGGAGGTGAAAGTTGAGGAAATCAGGACTATCAGGGAATATCCAGATGTTTTTCCGGAGGAGTTGCCAGGTATGCCTCCCGACCGTGATGTGGAATTCGCGATTGAGCTAGTGCCTGGAACAGCCCCGATATACAAAAGACCTTATCGAATGGACTCCAAGCAGCTAGAAGAGCTCAAGGATCATTTGAGAGAATTGACGGAGAAGGGGTATGTTCGCCCTAGTTCCTCACCATGGGGAGCTCCGGTGATATTTGTGTCTAAGAAAGATGGAACTCAAAGGTTATGCGTGGATTACCGTGCCTTGAATGAGGTAACCATCAAGAACAAGTACCCATTACCCCGCATTGAAGACTTGTTTGATCAGTTGAGGGGAGCTTGTGTGTTCTCGAAAATTGATCTCAGGTCGGGATACCACCAACTCAAGATAAGGCAATCTGATATTCCCAACACAGCTTTCGTATCTCGGTACGGACTGTATGAATACACTGTCATGCCTTTCGGGCTAACCAATGCCCCGACATATTTCATGTACCTCATGAACAAGGTATTCATGGAATATTTGGACAAATTTGTGGTGGTTTTCATAGATGATATTCTCGTCTTCTCCAAAGATGAAGAAGAACATGAGAAACATCTAAGGTTGGTGTTACAGAGGCTGAGAGAACACCAACTATATGCCAAGTTGAGCAAGTGTGAGTTTTGGCTGAAGAGAGTTCCCTTTTTAGGATATATAATCTCGGAGGGAGGAATCTCCGTAGATCCCGCCAAAATCGAGGATATCCAGAAGTGGAAGACCCCTGAAAATGTCGGGGAAGTTCGAAGCTTTTTGGGCTTGGCTGGATACTACCGACGGTTTATTGAGGGATTCTCCAAGATCTCGAGACCTCTCACTAAACTGTTGGAGAAGGGAATCACATTCACCTGGACGCCACAGTGCGAGACGAGCTTTCAAGAGCTAAAGAAGAGATTGACAACAGCCCCAGTGTTGGTTATGCCAGATATGCAGAAGAATTTCACAGTGTACTGCGATGCCTCTGGGAATGGGTTGGGATGTGTTCTCATGCAAGAAGGACATGTCGTGGCATATGCATCCCGGCAGCTTCGGAAGCACGAGAAGAACTATCCTACACATGACCTAGAACTAGCTGCAGTGGTACACGCGTTAAAAATTTGGCGGCACTATTTGATGGGGAAGAGGACAGAGATATATACGGATCATAAGAGTTTGAAGTACATATTCACACAGCCAGATCTCAACCTCAAACAAAGGAGATGGTTAGAGCTAATCAATTACTTTGATGTGGGCATCAACTATCATCCCGGGAAAGCAAACGTCGTGGCCGATGCTTTGAGTCGGAAAGTGCAGGTCAATAAGTTGAGCTTGAAGGACATGCCCGCAGAATTGAAGGACGAGGTTATAAGGCTCAATCTATGTCTAGTAAATAGTGGTGAAGCCATCGCCATGGAAGTGGACTCCACACTCGAGCAAGACATACGCGAGGGCCAAAAGAATGATGAGAAGATACAAGAGATCATACAGCTCATCAAGGAAAATAAAGCTCCTGGTTTTAGAGAGGATGAACAAGGAACGATGTGGCACGGGAAAAGGATCTGTGTGCCAGAAGTAAAGGAGATCCTTGAATTAATTTTGAAGGAGGCTCACGATTCTGACTATTCCATTCATCCTGGGAGTACGAAGATGTACCAGGACCTCAAGAGCAGGTATTGGTGGTATGGCATGAAGCGAGATGTCGCGGAACATGTTGCCCTATGTGACACATGTCGGTTGGTGAAAGCAGAACATCAACGACCCGCGGGATTATTGCAACCACTCAAAGTGCCTGAATGGAAGTGGGAAGAAATCAGCATGGATTTTGTCGTGGGATTGCCTAGGACCCAATCCGGGTATGATTCAATATGGGTCATTATTGATCGGCTAACCAAGGTAGCTCATTTCATTCCTGTGAAAGAAAGCTACAGCGGATCCAAATTGGCAGAATTGTACATGTCAAGGATTGTGTGTTACCATGGAGTGCCAAAGAAGATAGTGTCGGACCGAGGGACACAGTTCACCTCGAGGTTTTGGCAAAAGTTACATGAAACCATGGGAACCCATCTGAATTTCAGCTCTGCATATCATCCCCAAACTGACGGGCAGACGGAGAGAACCAATCAGATCCTTGAAGATATGTTAAGGGCATGTGCACTCAAAAACAATAGGAGTTGGGACAAGAACTTACCGTATGCGGAGTTTTCCTATAACAACAGCTATCAAGCTAGTATGAAAATGTCACCGTTTGAAGCTTTGTATGGAAGGAAGTGCAGAACTCCCCTATTTTGGAACCAAACAGGAGAAAGTAAAGTGTTTGGTCCAGAAGTGCTACAAGAAGCCGAGGCAAAGGTGAGGGAGATTCGCAACAATTTGAGGATAGCACAAACACGCCAAAAGAGCTATGCCGATATACGAAGAAGAGAGCTCGTTTTCAACGTGGGAGACTATGTTTATCTCAAGGTGTCCCCTATCAGAGGGCTTCGTCGGTTCAAGGTGAAAGGGAAGTTGTCACCTCGATACATCGGACCCTTTCAAGTTTTGGAAAGAAAAGGCGAGGTGGCGTACCAACTAGAGTTACCGGTTCATCTATCGGATGTACACGACGTATTCCATGTGTCACAACTCACGAAATGTCTGAGGATGCCTGAAGAGGTGTTACCCATGAATGAAGTGGATGTAGCTGAGGATTTGTCTTATGCCGAGCAACCATACAAGATTTTGGAGACAATGGAACGCCTCACCAGAAACAACAGAATCCGAATGTGCAAGGTGCAGTGGAAGCATCACTCAGAAGAGGAAGCCACCTGGGAACGGGAAGATGAGCTCAAGGCACAATTTCCTGAATTGTTTTCTTAGAAACACCAATCTCGAGGACGAGATTTCTTTTAAGGGGGGTAGAGCTGTAACACCCCAAATTTTGATTCAAAACCCTAAACCATGTTCAGAGGGGAATTTAAAAATTTTTGGACGTGTTGCATGTTTTGCGAAAATTCACATTCAAACTGGAATTCAAATTAGACTCAAAACAGAAAAGAAATGGAAAAAAGAAAAAAAAGAAAACGGGAAAAACCGGCCAGTGGGCCGAAACCCGCCAGCCGGCCCAATTTCCCCCGCGCCAGCCCGCAGCCGCGCGCCCGCGCTATCCCTCACAGACAGGTGGGACCCACCTGTCATCCCTAACCCCGCGACCCCGGACTCTCCCGCGCGCGCGCGATCTTAACCGATCGGAATACCGCGTCCCTCAGCCCGAATTCCGGTCCCAGAGGAATCAAACTCGATCACAACTGACCCACCGCCCTTCCCCGGCTATAAAAACCCCAGCCCCGATCGGTTTTTCCCACGCGATCGCCGATTTTTACTCCGGTGAGCACCGAGACTTCGCCGGTGAATTCTGGTCGATCTAAGCTCGGAAACTCTGATCTAACTCGCTGGTTTTGACCCACCGCCTCCGGGGAGCTTTGCAGGTGCAGAAAACTCGGAGAATTACGGTGTAAACACAGCGCCGACGAGCTTCGCCGTGGTTTTGCCTCGGACCTCGCCGCCGATCACTTTCCAGGACCCCCGAGCTCGAGAAAACCTCCGAGGTGAGATCCCTGACCTCCCCTCTACCGATCTATGCCATAAGATCACAGTTCTAGGCAGAATTCTCACGGATCCGAAACTTTCCGGCGAGATCGCCGCTTCCCGCCGCCGTGCGCCGCCGGCAGCGCCGCCCGCGCTCGATCAGAGCGACGTGGCCGCTTGTGCGCCGTTTATTTTAAATCGCACGGTAGACTTTAAAACCCCGCGTACCGGTTCGATGTTATAATCTCAGCCGTCGGTTTAAAATCGGACGGTCCACGTCAGCCCCGCATTATAAAGACTGGAATTCTTACGTGCTACCCCCGGGGTTCTCTGGAAATAAGAGCTAGCCCCGGAAACTTCTGATCTAGCCCCTGGAACTCTAGAAAATCATGTAAAGTCATTTAAAAATCAGTTTTAGCCCCTGGACTTAATAAAAATTAGGTAAAACACCTCTGATAAGTGTAGCTAGACCCCTGGAAATTATGAAAATAATATTATAGATCCTGTAATGGGGAGAGCTCATTATTTTAGCCCTGTTTAGTATTTAATTTAGGAAATTGAATATGTAACTAGTGTTTAAAAATTAAAAAGTGGGACAAACATAATTGTCAGAATTATTTAAAAACTTTCTCAGTACTTAGAAAACCTTGGAGTGAGATAAAACTATATTTTGGGCTGAAATGAATTTGTTTCATTTATTATTCATATTTAATAGTATAGGGACACATTTTTAAGTAAAGAATAGCTATAGAAAAATAGGGAAAATAATTATGAAATAGTATACATCAGAAGCCAAGGTCAAAATATGTTATTAAATTATTTAGGACCAGAACCTAAACTGTTTAGATGATGTGTATTACTAATTTCATGATAAAATACACAATTATGCATAGGAATATAAATCTGAAAATATAGCAACTAGTAAATGATAAATGGAGTTTTTAAAATCCAAAGAGTTCAGTTTAGGGTTGGTAGAAATTATGAAGGCACAAATGGGGAAGAAAAATACTTTTCATACACACTTGATAGTAAAAAGGTGTAGTAGTTGAATATAAGAAATTTATTGGAAACCCATATAAATAGTATGTAAGTATAAATGTGGACACAAAAGTAGGAATCATATACACATGGTTAAAAGTGCATGCAAGCCACAACTCAAGACACATAAAGTAACCACAACACATATAATGGTAAAGAACTTTTATAAATGTGAATGTGTGGTTTGTATGAAGTAGAAGTGTGAACTATGTCTTATGATTGTTGTTTTTCTTTTGCTATGTGTGATGGTATGAAGTAGAACCTATTCAAGAGCAAGTTGTCCCTTTCCAAGATCAGGACTACCCATTTCAAGAGCAGCAAGAAGGAGGCAAGTGTCCTTGACCACTTTGATCCTATGCTAGGATGTGTAGATAGAATTATTTGCATTGTCAAATGAAATATGAAACCCATGCTAGGAAGTTTCCCTAAAATTGTATTACCTTGTTTCCTTGTAGCTTGGGTTGGGATTTATTTTGGTCATGTCATTTATTTACATGAATATGCTTAGCCATGCTTAGAATGGGATATTTGGGATATGAGATCATCAGTTTATTTTACCATACTCTTGAATGAGCTATTGTGAGTTATGTAGAGGTAGGGATCAAGGCAAGTTGGATGATTTGGTTGGTGCTGGGTGCACGAGACTTGGGTTGGTGTTTAGTACTTGCCTGGATCCTAAGGACCGGTCCATGGAGCATGTAACTCGGCTTTACAGTGCCAACCACATGCTGAGATGGGGCAGCTTGGCCAATTAATTAGGTGTATCCCCGGCGTAGTATGGGTGTGTTGGATGGTGCGGGGAGTAGGTGTCAGCTGGACTACCATATGAACCGCAAGGCTCAAGAGGGGGCCACTGCAGCGGGGTTGGAGCCTCTTGTATGCTGTTAGGGGTGAAACCTCAGTGGGCCCACGCTCGTCGGGAATCCCTTTGTAAAGGCTTCGTAGTGATCTCCTGGCTGCACACCTGGGAAGTGTGAATGTGGATCGTAGCCACTGGCATAATGGAGGTTCTTTTAGTCCACCCGGCAACGGGGGTTGAAATCACTACATGTGGGTACAGTGGTACAAACTCTGCAGAGTCAAAACTGTCTTGACAGCCGTGCTCACGGTTAAGAGCGGCCTGGACTTATTCATGATTAGAGGAGTGAAGGTTTTTGGAAGTTGTGGATGTTAAGCGGGGAGCTTAGCATTGGAAATGATGTTATGGTTATTAGATTATGATGATGGGATGGGAGATTGGGACCATTTCACTTGTGTAGTAATGTAGGTGCTTAATAAGCTAAGGTGATAGGTACTAATTGCGTAGTGCTTTAACCATAAGTTCAATCTCTCCTTGTTCTAGCCCTGCATGGTATAATTTTCCCACACTTGCTGAGTACCATTGATACTCAACCTTGCATTTTTGTTGGTTTATATTGCTGCTCAGGTCAAGATAATGAGGTGGTGTATAATGACCAAGACTTTGGACCCGAAGAAGGTTTCTAGGTTCATGGAAGCCCCGGGCAACGCCTGTGATGGAGCCCTAAAAGAATAATATTCCGCTGCTAGTTTATTTACTTGTGATGAACTTATTATTGTCCATCGAGACATTTACTATGTAAGACTTACTTATATTCGACACCTGGCTTGTAATAAATGATGCTTCACTATTTGTCATCACATGTATGAGAAAAGGATCCTGGCATAGATGTGATATTCACTTGGTTGTTCTTCGGAAAAACCGGGTGTGACAGTATGCTCAATTATTTGGATGTAAAGTGGGTACTTATCCTTTTAAATACCTAGGTATCCCTATGCATTTCAGGAAACTAAATAACAGTGATTGGAAAATGATAGAGCAAAAGTTTGAGAAGAAATTGAGTAGGTTGACGGGTAAGCATTTGTCAGTGGGGGAAGATTAGTACTAGTTAATTCGGTTTTAACCAATTTGGTAATGTTTATGCTCTCTTTTTTTAAAGTGTCTAGAGGTGTCCTTGAAAAATTGGACTACGATAGGTCAAGATTTTTTTTGGCAGGCAGATAACCATAAAAAGAAGTATAAATTGGCTAGATAGAGTATTGTATGTCAGCCAAACGACCAAGGAGGGTTAGGCATTAAAAATATTGACATACAAAACAAATTCTTATTAAGCAAATGGTTATTTAAGTTGGTCAATGAGGACGGTATGTGGCAGGAAATATTAAGAAATAAATATCTAAAAAATAAAACTATAAGACAAGTAGAGAAGAGGTCAGGTGACTCTCATTTCTAGTCTAGTCTAATGAAAGTGAAAGCGGTCTCCCTTAATTTTGGAAAGTTTTGTGTACATAATGGGCAAATGATTAGATCCTGGGAAGATAAATGGTTGGGTGACTTAATAATCAAATAAAGATTTCCATCTTTGTACAATATAGTCAGACATAAACATGATACTATTTCTACTGTCTTCAGTTCGATTCCACTAAATATCTCTTTTCGACGGGGATTGGTGGGGGACAATTTGATAAGATGGCATAAACTAGTAGCAAACATTGCACATGTTCGTCTCATTGACAGGAATGATATGTTTGTATGGAGCTTACAACAAAATAGAAGGTTTTCTGTCCATTCTATGTACAACGCTATGATATCTAATGACAATATTAGACAGAACAAATTATTATAGAAATCAAAATTACCACTAAAGATTAAAATCTTTATGTGGTATCTACTACGTGGTGTTGTGCTAACTAAGGATAATTTACTAAAACGCAATTGGAAAGGGGATAAAAATGTGCATTCTGTTTTAAAAATGAAACCATTCAACATTTATTTTTTGACTGTCATTATGCTAGGTTTATATGGAGGTTCGTGCATATAACTTTTGGTATTGAGAGTCCACATAGTACTATTAATATGTTTAATGGTTGGATACAGAAGCACAATATCAAGACCCAAAATTATCTACTTCTAGGTGTGGCTGCAATTTGTTGGGATTCTAGTTAAGTAAGAATGATGTTGTATTTAACAACTGTTACATACAAACTTATATGCAGGTACTCTATAGGGGCACATATTGGTGTCGAACATAGGCGAAGCTACTAAAGAATGAGGACGATACAAACAAAATAAGGGATGCATGACGTTCATTAGAGACTACAGTAATGTCGGTTTTTGTCTATCATGGATGGAGATTTAGTAATAGAATTACTGTATAATAATGTATCCATCTGGACGACTGTGTGGGTATGCATTTATATACCAAGTGTATTGTCTATGTAATGACCTTATTTAGGTCGTGACCTCTCTAGAGAGAAGGTCGGGATTTCCCATTATCTAAGAAAAATGATTTTTGTGGCATGGATGTATTTGGTAGGGTCGTGATCTTGTCACTACGCTTTCAAGCAAGTTGTACATGATAACGAATGCATTGTGTTTTCTTCTCACTGTAACAAATCCCACTACTTTCTACTTAGTTTTCACTAACTTGTGATAAACCAAATGGTTAAATTGCCCATTAATAATTGTTCCTCTCTGGCCAACTTCAAATTAGTTCAATCCAAGAAAATGATTAACTATTATGCCCACCTTACTGTTATTTGTGGCTCATCATATAAAAGGACATATATCAGCTTCAAATGTAAAAACATATTCCCTCTTGTTCTGAAATAAATAACGTTTAGAACAAAAAAATTAGTTTAATTTGAACTAAATTAGCATTAAACTAAATTAGCTCTCTTAAACGTCATTTAATTCAGAACAGAGGGAGTACTACATTTTAAAACTGATGTGTTAGGATAACAAATCTAATTTGAAATTAAACAAAAATTAGTGTCCTAATGATAACAATATAAAGACAGAGGGAGTACATGTGCGCCCTACCACTTGTAGTGACAAGAGGGAGTGGGTGTACAAAACTGCACAAACGTAATTGTTATAGAACAACCATAAAACTAATCGCTGTATTCCTCTTAACTGTAAAGATTGTGGAGCCAATACCTGATATGGATAGTCATGGACTCATGGTAGATCATTTGACAAATGTCTCTTAGTCGTCGAATTTAAAGGCTTCAATTGGAGACAGGTCCACGCTTCAAAACCATGAGCAGGATTCAAACTGACCTACGTTCACATGGAAACTTAGGGTCAGGTGCCTATTTTGAAATATCTTTTTGCAATTTTTGCATCGTCTTCAACGAGGCCACAAGGACTGTAACAAAAATTATCATTTTGTTAGCGACCTACATGCAAAACGGCAAGATCTTACACGTACCTTCCTCTTTTGCCCCGCATCAGCATCACTCATCCATTGTGTCCTCGCCGCTCGGCTTCCGACCGCATCACGATCAGTCCCCTCTTCCTCCGCCTCCGCCTCCGCCTCGCAAAAGATCAGGCGAGGCCACCGCCGCGATGGACGCCTCTTACCACCGTTCGGGCGCCGGGGGCGGGTCCGCGCCCCGCTCCGTCGAAGAAATCTTCAAGGACTTCCGCGCCCGCCGCTCCGCCATCCTCCGAGCCCTCACCCACGGTACGCGCCCGCTTACCGCCGCCCTAAGCTCTGGACCCTAACTGTGGACTCTCTTTCGCCTCGCAGACGTCGAGGAGTTCTATGCGCAGTGCGATCCAGGTGAGTTCCCTCTCTCCTTCCTCTGCGCGATCTCTCCTGTTCTTTTTTTTTCCTTTTGCCTTCGATTCGATCTGGTCACGAGCTGATGCGGTTTTGGTGTTGGGTTCGTGTAGATAAGGAGAACATGTGCCTGTACGGGTACGCGAACGAGGCGTGGGAGGTAGCGCTGCCGGCGGAGGAGGTGCCCACGGAGCTGCCGGAGCCGGCGCTGGGGATCAACTTCGCGCGCGACGGGATGAACCGCCGCGACTGGCTTGCGCTAGTCGCCGTCTACTCGGACTCGTGGCTCATCTCCGTCGCATTCTACTATGCCGCGAGGCTCAACCGCAATGACCGGTACGATCCCGCCCCGTTCGCCTCTGTTCCTTCGGGTCTGATACTTGTGTCACGGTTACTTGTTCCTTGTTAGTCTGCTTCCTTTGCTAATTGACACATAGATGCACTAAGGCACTCAAAGGAGCATTATGTGAATTGAAAAAGTGGATATATGAAGATATGCACGATGTATCGTTTCCTCTATGCATATCGTGGTGTGGGTATGCACAAATATGATTCAAGATCTGCTTTGATAAGTACCGGTTTAGTTTTGGGTCTAATGCAGTGTTTTTCTGAAATAAGCCACGCCATACTTTGATGGAGAAAGCAATTGAATTTGTTCCCATACGTATGGGTTAAGCAACAATGGTTGTTTGCATTAGAATTTTGTTGGGTTTAGTAGTGAAATTTTTTATTTTTTGTTTTGGTCAATGGAAAAAGAAATCAATGATAAAAATTCTTCAGTGATAGTTCGATTGGAAAGTGGATACTTCTATGTAATTGTGATTGTGACAAGAATTGCAATCATAGTATTCACAAGAAGTTCAGTTCTGCCAATGTGAATGTAGCAGTCTAAGGTGTTACTTGTCTGCATACTTTAACTGTCCAGTTGTTTACTAGAGCAATGCAGAGTAAGCTATGATTATGCATAGAAAGTTTCATTTTGGTGGAAAAAGGAGGGATCTGCAAATTATATGTGTTGTAGTTAGAATGATGCAAATTTCTGAAGCTGCATGCGTGAATAGAATTTTTATTCTTCCCTAAGGTGATGTTGCTGTCTTAGTGAAGAGCAGTGTTTTTTATTCATGTGGAAAGCTGAGTGGTGACTCTTTAGTTTCATAGGAACCTCCTTTACTAAAGGTACATAAATCTTCAGATGCTTAAAGCGTGCTCTGAGGATTTAAGTTGATTTTGTTTTCAAAAATTAAATTCATTCATCACTGTGTATATTCTATTTCAGAATAAAGATATGAGCATGCCGCTTGCCCTTACATCCTTTGTGAGAAATTTTCAGTTGATTGGAACTTTACTATGATAGTTATACTTGCAAACTTTTTAGAATTAACAGGCATGCAATTGTGAATTTATAACGTCTTCTGACTTCCATCTTGTCGATTTATTTTCACATCCCAGTCTCATCAGACTTAAGCTCATATCAATAGAAGGTTTTAACTAAAATAGTAGCTAAGTATAGATTTGGTGGATGATTCTTGTTATAGTTGTTTGCTTCAGTACTAAGCTTTAAGAAGGGTTTACTAATCTTGCAGCAAACCTAGTTACTATTGACCATGGCCAGATCTATACTGATGACTAATTAGCTTGATTTGACAAGGTTATTCTATATGGCTTAGAGCTACATGGTCCTGCAATACCTCCCAAACTGTTGTTTTGTGCTTTGGTAGGATCAGTTGTTGTCTTCATCAATGGGGAAAAAAGAAAAGAAAAATTGTGCAAGTGTTTGAAACCTAACTACTGTACACAGTTGCTCATGGTTAGTGGTCACTTCTGCTTGAAGACAGTGTTTTTCTTAAATACTTAAGTGAATCCTCATGGTTATTTCTGGCAGTGATTTACTAAAAAGAATTTCATTTGTTAGATACCTGGCTATGTAGTATGATGTTTCCTGTACTGAACTCATTTGAGCCTGAATCCATACTCTGTTTTGTATAAAGGATTTGTATATAGCATGGAATTTGCTTAGACCTGGTCTAGGATAAAACATCACCATGTACATTGTTGCAAATAAGTTCCATACTTTTTATATCACTATTGTGCGATGAATTTCTGAAATATATGTACATTCTTATGGCAGTTTATTATGTGCAGTTGTTGATTCAAAATGAAACAGTGTGGCATCTATTTGTATAACTCCGCCTATGTTGTAATGACATAGCCGGTCCCAAGCCCGGGTAAAGGAGGAGGGGTTGTGATAGGCTTGGCGAGCCAACAACTACACTTAGCTATTCTCATGGAAATGAAACCCAATAGAAATTTGTTGGGGCGTAACCCTCTTAGCGACGCGCCATATCGGAACCCGGGTATGGTGTTAAGTGGGCAAGGGTCGGGTCGACACTGCCTTAGTGGCGCGCTATATTGGAACCCGGATATAGTGTTAAATGAGCAAGGGCCGGATCGCCACCACCTTAGTGGCGCGCTACATCATCGCCCAGATGTAGTGATAAGTGAGCAAGAGTCTTTGCATCTTACTCGACGGGTGCAAAGAGTAAGGAAGCTAGCCGAGGAACATAGATTTCGGGTGGGTAGTTGGAATATAGGATCCTTGACGGGGAAGCTACGTGAGTTAGTAGATGTTGCCATTAGGAGACGAGTAAATATCCTTTGTGTACAAGAGACTAGATGGGCGGGTCAAAAGGCGAGAGAAGTCGAGAATACCGGTTTCAAGCTTTGGCATTCTGGTTCGGCTGGGACTAGGAATGGCGTAGGTGTTCTAATAGATAAGAGTCTTAAGGGTGGAGTAGTGGATGTTCGAAGACGAGGAGATAGGATCATCTTAATCAAGATAGTAATTGGGGACATTGTCTTGAACGTCATTAGTGCTTATGCCCCACAAGTTGGGCTCAACATGAGTGCTAAGAGGCAATTTTGGGAGGACTTGGAGGATATGGTTAGTAGTGTACCGATAACCGAGAAACTCCTCATAGGGGGAGATCTCAATGGTCACGTGGGTGCAACTAACCTAGGATTTGAGGGAGTACATGGAGGCTTTGGATGCGGCGATAGAAATTAAGAGGGTAAGGACATCCTAGATTTTGCCGTAGCCTATGATCTGTTGGTAGCTAACACCCTCTTTAGGAAGAGGCAATCTCACCTAGTGACCTTTAGTAGTGCCCAACACTCTAGCCAGATTGACTTTGTCCTCACTAGCAGAAAGGATAGACGAGAGTGTCTAGATTGTAAGGTGATCCCCGGGGAGTGTGTTGTGACACAACATAAGCTTGTGGTAGCTGACTTTCGCTTCCATATATGTTCTTTGCGGGACAAAGGTGTCAAAATTACAAGAACAAAGTGGTGGAAGTTGAAAGGAGAATCACAAGAATCCTTTAAAAATAGGGTGATCACAGAAGGACCCTGGGCAGAAAATGGAGATGCAGATAGTATGTGGGTGAAGATGGCAACTTGCATTAGAAAGGTAGCTAGTGAGGTGTTCGGTGTGACAAAAGGAAAGAAACTTGTAGATAAAGACACTTGGTGGTGGAATAAGGATGTACAAAAGGCCATTAAGGAGAAGGAGTGTTACAAGAGTTGGCATAATGATAGAAGCGCAAGCAACATGCTTAAGTACAAAGAGGCTAAGAAGAATGCAAGACGGGCTGTGAGTAAGGCAAGAGGACGGGCCTATGATAAGTTATATGAGAGACTAGAGACAAAAGAAGGTGAAAAGGACATATACAAGGTAGCAAAAATCTGTGAGAGAAAGATGAGGGATTTCAATCAAGTTAAATGCATCAAAGATGAGACTGACCGTATTCTAGTGAAGGATGAAGAGATTAAGAATAGATGGCGTGATTACTTTAATGGGCTATTCAATGATGGGAATGGGAGCACTATGGTTGAGTTGGATGACTCCTTTGATGACTCCAACAGGCGGTTCGTGCGGAGGATACAAGAGTTTGAGGTTAAGGAGGCCTTAAAAAGGATGAAAGGGAGGAAAGGCCCTCGGCCCTGACGATGTCCCTATTGAGGTGTGGAGATGCCTTGGGGACGTGGCAATAGTATGGCTCACAAAGCTATTCAACCATATTTTTCAGTCAAACAAGATGTCTGAAGAATGGAGGGAAAGTATATTAGTACCTATCTTCAAAAATAAAGGAGATATTCAAAGTTGTACTAATTATCGAGGTATTAAGCTTATGAGTCATACTATGAAGCTTTGGGAGAGTGATTGAACACCGCCTGAGGAAAGTGACCAATGTCACTAAAAACCAGTTTGGTTTTATGCCTGGGAGGTCTACAATGGAGGCGATTTTCTTGCTTCGTCAGCTTATGGAGAGATATAGGGAGCAGAAGAAGGACTTGCATATGGTGTTCATCGACTCGAAGAAGGCGTACGACAAGATACCAAGGTCAGTCATGTGGTGTGCACTAGAGAAACATAAAGTGCCAACAAAGTACATTACCCTTATCAAGGTTATGTACAATAATGTTAGGACAAGTGTGCGCGTAAGTGATAATGAGACTGATGCATTTCCTATCACGGTAGGACTACATCAAGGATCAGTTTTGAGCCCATACATCTTTTCCTTGGTGATGGATGAGGTGTCGAAGGATATACAAGGGGATACCCCTTGGTGCATGCTCTTTGTTAATGAAACTAGAGATGGTGTTGATAAGAAATTAGAGTTATGGAGACAAACCTTAGAGTCCAAGGGGTTTAGACTTAGTAGGACCAAAATCGAGTATATGAGGTGTGACTTTAGTGGTGTTGGTCGTGAAGAGGGAAATCTTAGTCTATAAGGACAAATAGTACCTAGAAGGGACTCTTTCCGATACTTAGGATCAATGTTACAAAGCGATGGTGATATTGATGAGGATGTTTGCCACAGGATCAAGGTAGGGTGGATGAAATGGCGACAAGACTCTAGAATTCTATGTGATAGGAAAGTCCCACAAAAGTTAAAAGGAAAGTTCTATAGGACGGTGATCAGACCCGCGATGCTCTATGGGTCGGAATGTTGGCCAACTAAACGGCAACATGTCCAACAAATGAGTGTCGCAGAGATGCGCATGCTACGGTGGATGTGCGGGCACACGAGAAGAGACCGAATAAGTAATGAGGCGATTCGTGATAGGGTAGGGGTGGCGCCGATTGAAGAGAAGTTAGTCCAACATCAACTTAGGTGGTTTGGACATATCCAACGGAGACCTCCAGAAGCACCGGTTAACAGTGAGATTTTAAGAGGTAGAGAAAATATTAGGAGTGGTAGAGGACGACCAAGGTTGACCTGGGAGGAGGCGGTAAAACGAGATTTAAGAGATTGGAATGTATCCAGAGACTTAGCTCATGATAGGACCGCATGGAAAGTAGCAATTCATGTGTCAGAATCGTAGTCTTGTTTTTTTTCCTTTTTTTCTCTTTTTTCCTTTTTTCTTTCTTCTTTTTTTCTTTTTTTTTCTTTTTTTCTTTTTTCCTTGTTCTTATATCTCTTCCTCTCTTTTACTTCGTCGATATTGGGTTTCATGTCTAGCCGACCCCAACATGCTTGGGATAAAGGCTTGGTTGTTGTTGTTGTTGTTGTTGTTGTTGCTGTGGCATCTATTTGTATGGACCTAGTTGCTCATCATTTCAAGTTCTTTGTTCATTGCATTCATTTTTATACGTTTGTTCGTTGTGCTTTGTGAATGAAACCCCGTTATTTTGTTTAACGTTTGGACTTGTATGTGGTGATAACATTTCTTAGATTTGTATAAAGCAATGTTTACGCAAATTTGATAGAGTTAATCATTTCCATCTTCACATGTGAAACCTAGTTTTGAGTTATATAGCTGCCTCATAGGTTTTAGACTTTGTGTGTGCTACCAGAGTACAGCCCTGGTGCAACTTCGCCAAATTAAATTGATGTTTCAGCTAAACTTCAGGACTCTATTTTCAATTTTGAGGGACTAGATATGGATATTTACTGCTCATAATTTTGTTCTTGGACGATACAGGCCTCGTTCGAATAAACTATGTTCTTCATCATGTCTTTTTAGAGAAGCTGGTGACTAATTGAGTTCTTATTTTCTTCATACAATTGTGGATGACGTGTGATTATTACAATTTGCCCATCAAGTAAAACCCTCTAGCCCTAGGTGATAAGCCCCTGAAAACAGCCTCAGTATCTTTCAGGTGCAACAATGCTGTAGTTCTTGTTTTATAACGATAATTGAGCCATTTTCTTTGTAAATATTCCTGCAGTTAATTTTGAATAGTGAGGTAACTCCTAAGCTATCAAGTAGGATGAAATAACGCTTTCCCAGACTCCACAATGTGTGGATCTTCCGGCACTGGGTACAGCCTTTTAAGTATCTCATAAGCTATCAAGTAGGGTTGGCTCGTGCTGCAATTGAAGTTGAACGTTTCATATACCACTGTAGACAAAGCTTTCTTGGTTATAGTATCAACTGTCCAGTAACCCAATATCACTATATAAGTTACTGTAGTATTAATAACAATAACATAGGAAAGAAATACTTGCTTCACTGCATACAACAGTTGCTTTTTGTAGTACTGGTTTTGTATGAAGAGAACCAGTACTATGAACATCAAATGAATCTAAATGTTATTGGTTTTGCTTTGAGATGCAACAGGAAGCGTTTGTTTGGCATGATGAATGATCTGCCAACTGTTTTTGAAGTTGTCTCTGGTGGTGTAAAACAATTTAGGGAGAGGGACAGATCCGCTAGTGACAACAGCAGTAGAAACAGGTTGTCAGCAAAGGTAAGAAGAACTCTTAACTGCTTTTAGTGTTGGAGACATTCTTTCCTTTACCATTTCTTCTGTCATGTTGAGACTGTTCTATTGGGCCAGCACACAAGTGGGAGACACATAGAAAATAATGCCAGGGAGGTGGATGAAGGTTACGACGAAGATGATGGCGACCATAGCGAAACCTTATGCGGGACATGTGGCGGAATATATAGTGCAGATGAGTTCTGGATTGGATGTGATGTGTGTGAGAGATGGTATCACGGGAAGTGCGTGAAGATAACCCCTGCGAAGGCAGAGAGCATAAAGCAGTATAAGTGCCCGAGCTGCAGCTCAAAGAGACCTAGGCTATACTAGCATGGTCCTAACCGTACGGATCAATGGAGGTCAAGTGAATCAGCACTTCAGAGCTTTAAGAGTCCTTGTTCACGGTCCATATCATCTTTCAGGTGTTTACTGTATCTTTCGTTTTAGCTTACATATGGCGTCGATGCTACTAATGTGAGTAAAGATCACACACATATTGAATAGCCTTCACCCTTCAGGTTTCTCCACGCCTTGGAGTTACTGTAGTATGTATGTTTGCCGGTAACTGATAGGGGGCAGTGAGAAATCCCCTGTAATATTGCAAGGTAAACTTAGCAGCTTATTTGACAATAATCCAGGAGGTTTATGTTAATATTTTAGCTGAGACCAGATGCTATCGCGCCCCCAGAAATGTAACGTTAAGAGTTCATTAGTTGGCTCATCTTTGCTCTGCAATGAAATCCGGTAGTTCTGGACCAGTGTACGTGGAGGACGAACCATGTAACGACCTTGAATCCCTGATCTTAAAAAATAAGCCAGCTTGTAGCAAGAAAGTGATTCATAGGCCGGTCAATAAAAACCAATCCTTTTGTTTTAGGACAGGGCGAGACTTTTTACACGCGCCTAAATCAGTACTCCCTATGTTCCTTTTTATTTTTTATTTAACACTGGTTAGTCCGTTTTTAAGCTAGCATGCGTTAAATAAAAAGAACCAGAGGGGGCATTTTACTCCCGCCTCAGTTATTCAACTTCTCTTCTAGAATTGAGATAATGCAAGGCATCAATAGATGTGCTCACACCAGACGAGAAATATCACAAAGCATAATGCAAGGCACCAATAATATCTTTGCAAGCATACTTCGTACAAGATTAAACTTCTCTTTTAGAATTGAGGAGTGGAAAGTCCGTTAGTTGCATCAACTAAGTTACAAGACCAAAACTGTAACCATGATGATGGATGAATACCGGTGTGTACTCGTGTCCCATACAAATCAAACATGGGAGGGGGAATCACAGCTTGTAGACCGGTGTTATCCCCAGCAGCTGGAAGCACTGTCTCATGACAACAGCAGTCGCTTGGCATAGCAGCAGCCGGCTAGTCTCCTCCGGTGACCCGACCACCTGTTGGGTACATTGTAGGTATTATCATATATATATTTTTGTGTGCAGATAAGATATACTTCCTCTGTTCACTTTTATTTGACGGAGGTAACTTCAAGTGTCATCTTTGACCATCCGCCTTATTCAAAAAATTAGTTCAAATATGTAAAATTATAAGTCACACTTCAAATACCTTTATTGATAAAAACAAGTTATAGCAAAATATATGATGTTTACAAAAAAAATTGGATGAGACAGATGGTCAAATGTAACTCCAGAAGTCAACTGTATCAAGTAAAAGTTAACGGAGGGAATATGATCTAATAATTGTCTAACAAATACAACAAAGTATATACCTGACAGTTGGTATAGAATTTTGTGAACATTTCAGATAAATTGTATAAATATTCACACAGGACATTTGGAAGGAGATTGGTGCACGCCTCCTCCACAACCTGCAAAAGATTACACTGATCAATACAGATGAAGTGAAGTTATGTATTTCCCCAATGTATGTATCCTCGATCTCGAAACCTAATTTCTACGGTGCTTCACTAACTTCTTAAACATATTTAGCAATTTGATAATTCTCTAATTTATTGGCTCATTTGATAATTCATGACATTCCTTTAAGTTGGATTGCATGCATCTAAAGGTGAATGGAGAAACATTAACAGCCACATTTGGTTTAGACAAGAAAAAATATAACTAAAGATCAACACACCATTAATGATTAAGTACCTGAGTCCTGACTTCCTGAATTTATGAAATAAAAAATAATATTAGCGGGGCATACCTCTGCAAACCGGATGAGATAAAGTCCCAACACACGTTCATCTGGATGGTCGAGAGAAATGGTCCCACTCTGAGAAAACAACAAGGGGATATTTCAGACAATGACTAATAGCCAAGAGAAAATGATGCTAAACTTCCACCACACCAATGATAACACAGGTAAAACACAAGGCTTACCAATTTCAGCTCTTCCACATCCTTGTTGGATTTACGGATGATAGAGCAAATACGAGCATGAGCATACTGAAGGTACACAGCAGTATTTCCCTATCCACAAAGAGAAAAACATGTAACTAGAAGTAATGTTGGCTTGCACAATAAGACATACATTGAAGTTTGGAAAAAGCATCAAGAAACCAAGACTCCTGCATAGGAGTCTTCTTATACCTTATCACTTAGCATCTGTTCAAAACTAAATGTGTAATTGGTGAGCCGATTGTTCTTCAAATCAGCATACCTGTAGTGAAGTTGAAAAAAAAAGGAAGAGAATAAGATTGGCTGACCATTCAAGACACTTAGACATTCCTATTCATGTTTCAACTAAATATCTGTATTTAGCAAGTTAAAGATTTGGTACATACTTCACTGCACCATACCCAACTGCTTCTGAAGTTTTTTCCAGTTCCTCATCTATCCAATCAACAATTTTACCTGAACAAAATCATGAACATATTTACCTGAAGGTTGTTTAAAGGAGGCAAAATTCCAAGACGGTATGATCTACCATTTTCGGTTAGGCGTTGCAGTAGTTCGGATTTACTCCGAGATTTAGCCTCATCTAGTAGCTCTACCAATCGAACAACTTCAGTACTACGAGTACGGAAACGCTTGCCATCTGACCCAAGAACAAGGCCAAATCCAACATGACTTGTTTTTGGAAACTTCTTTTCTTTTGGATCTGGAAGCCAGCCAGCCATCCTTGCAGCCTGTAATAGAGAAAAAATTCAGTAAAAGCACTGTAAGGGGAATACCTCAGCTTACACACTATGATTACAGTAACATATTTGCTTACACTGAAAAACATGTCAAAATGTTGTTGCTGACCAACATCAGTGACATATATTATCCATTCAGCCTTTTCGACATTGAGCCGATACCTCCATAAAGTCAGGTGAGAAATGTTTTAGAAAATCTATTGCAGAGAAAACTATAGATAATCAATTCAATTTGCTCTTTAGAAAGTAGCTAAATGTTCCATCACTTCATCAGAAAGTGCAATGATATAGTCTAGAAACTACCATAGAGCAGTCAAGTCTGTTGAGGCATAGTTGAAGCCACCATCTCTTTTAACCACTATCAAAGGAATTTGATGACCTTCAATGAATATCACTCGAGCACCTTCACTCTCCTTGATCAAGCCTTTGCTATTTAGTTCCTCCATGACTTGTGGGATATAAGGATTATAGAAACTCTCCCCCTGAAAGGGAGCGGATTGATTAACATGCTTCTAAATCAATGGCTGCATCAGCAGCTCAAGGTGAAGAAAATCCGATTTCATAGAAGGATATGTTTGGTTAAAATGCAAATGGGCACATATGTCGATCATTTCAACAAGAATTTAATGAGAAAAAACATTGCAAACATTTTGAATTCAGAAGGCATGTATAATAAGGGGTGTTGAAGAGAACAATGGAAACTAATATGGTGAGGTGTTCATCTAAAGCCTAACAACCTCATAGATATTTGAAATTGCGACTAGATTCCGTTGAGTAACATTTTTAGATAGTAAAAATATGAAACTGTTACCTTTTCTTCAAGCTCCACATTCAGGCGCTTGTAGACCATGTCAAATTCACTTCTGCTGACCTCACAAATCTTTTTCCATGCATCTCGGTATTTCTGCTCCCCTCCCTATATTTGGTATACTGCTTGATGAGAAGTTGCCACAATCTTCTCAGATTTGGTGTAAGAAAAGATTCACCCTCACCTGTAACCGAACGACTGCTTGTTGAGCCCTCTCTTTGAAGTCTTCATCATTATCAAATTTATGCTTGGATGCTTTATAGAAAATCTGCAGGGTATATAAAGAGAAGGAATATGATTAACCCTTCCAAATCAGAATAAATATGTTGCAAACTGAACACTACTTTGCAGCTTTGGCAGTCATTATCTTAATTTCGAACTTTTCCCATATATGATAATTTACATAGTGGTCAAATTGGCATCATATTTAACCTTGAAAGGTCAACCTTCTTATGCTTGTATGGAAGTATTTTTTTAAGTGCTATAAGAGCTTTACATTGAGCATGTCTTACTTGAAACCATGGTTTTGCATGATTTGTTTATGCCAAAGGGATAGGTCAAGGTGAAATACACTAGCAACCACCACATTACCTGAAGGTCACCGATGGCCTGGCCACCTATCTCCTTCCAGTTTGGAAATTTCTCGAAAAGATATTCTATGAGCATACCAAACTGCATAAATAAACAGAAGCATGGTTTAATTTGATGTATAAATGGCCTTCATGGCTAATATAAGATGAAGAATTATTTTACTTTTTATGTAGAAAGTAAGCAATACAGATTAATTATATTATAAAATACCACAGCATAAAATTATAAAGCATTTTGATAGACAAAGATTTACAGGTATCAAGAGTACAATGTAACAGCTGCAATAATAAACATGCAATAAAAAAGCTCCAGGGATCCACAACAATGTACATGTACAAATTGAATAAATCGGAAAGTGGAAATTAACACAAGCATATCAGGCATGGAGAGCAAACTGAGGCAAATGATAAAAGGAGTCAAAAGGTACATAACTTCTTTAAGTACCAGCACCCAGCAGAACCACATAAAAATTTGGGCGTACAACAAACACTACCAATCAAATTTAGGGTAATCAGGCGTACAATAATTTAAGGCTTATGAAGCAATGATAAGTTATGGAAACAGGGTCAAAAACAGTACCCCCAAAGCCAGAAGAGAAGCGGGAATGTCAATTGCTCAAACTACCTTTGTAAGCACAGAACGAAATTACTTGATTCAAGGAGTGTAGGTTTGTTACAGTGTTTTTCAACAAAGCAAGTAATATGGTAGATAAAATCAAAAGTTCCAACCACATGTACATTATAGTGTTTTCAACAAGAAGCAAATACCTAAGCAGTTAAAATTTACAGTAGTTACCTGAGTACCCCAATCTCCCACATGATTCCGACGAAGAACTTCAACGTTTGAGAACTCAAACATGCGTGCTAAGGTATCTCCAATAATTGTTGACCTTAAATGTCCAACATGCATTTCCTTAGCAATATTGGGCGATGAAAAATCAAGCACTGCCCTCTTTACTGGCAAAATTGGTGCCCAAGTTCTGATGCCATTCACAAGCATTTCTTGTATCCTCTGCAGTGACGTGTTCATTGTAAGCAATAATAAATTGTACCACTGGTAATCCAAGCATAGATTCAATACAGAAGCTCTCAATCAGACCTTTGCAACCCAGCGGTTCGATAAGACAATATTCACAAAACCAGGCCCAGCAACAGAAGTGGACTCAATAATATCAGAGGTTGGCAAGTTCTTGGCAATGGCCTGGAGAAAATGTCAAGAGTCCAATGTGTTGTTGGTGTAAGGGAACTTGCGCAGACATAAGAAAGTCAAGTGAATGAGCAAGTTTCATGGAAGAATTATTCTACTATAATTCTGCAAAGAGCAAACCCATTTTGAAAGAGGAAGGGAAATGAAAAGATGGGATAAACAAACATATACCTGTCCGATTGCATTGGGGTTTTTGAAACTTGTCCCAGATCCTTTAATCTTTGACCATAGTCCCATAGCATTGTTGCTGTCCATGGTTTACAAAGAATCAATACATAAGCACATGGAAGAAGCATAAACAGTAGAGGCAGCAACAGGCTCTCAGATTGTCCATGAAACGCATGCAGCAGGCAATGCTGCAACAACATACCACTGGTAGTCACCAAACTTTGCCGTGCAAACTTCAACCATTGGTTCTACATCCACTTCAGGCACCGTCGTGCGGAGGGATGAAACAACCAACTTGGAGAGCTGTTGCTTGACACTTCCAGCATTCTGCGCACAGTAGCAACATATATGCTCATTCCAAGCACACAAGCAACCACGGAGAGCCTAAAATAAACATGATACGACCATCTCTAGAACCAGACACTCACCTCCACAGGTTCCTGCGGCTGAGCAGGAACTGGGGCCGCAGCTGAGGTCTCATCACCCATGGTGGTCGCGCTGCAGGCACTCCTCAGCAGTCTCGTGGAAGAAGCTGCTCTACAGTGACCTAACTAGGTTGACAACCGCAGAGTGAGCAAACTGGTGCAAATTTAAGCAACCAAATAAGCATTCTGTATTTAATGAAACTGTGGTAATAGCAACCTTACCGCAGGGAGCGCCAATTCAACAGAAATAATCTAAACCTGGCATGTCCCGTTAACCTTAATTATGTATGGCCCCATCCCATCTTTAAAAGGAAAGGACAGTCCGGTGCATGTAGCTCACGCTTGTGCAGGATCCGGGGAAGGGTCTGACCCACTTGGGTCTTTTATACGATTCTTTCCCTGCATTTCTGCGAGAGGTTGTTTCCAGGACTTCAACCCGTGAGCTCATGGTAACAAGGCAACAACTTTGTGGTAGCAACATATATCCCCGTTCCCATCTTTCTTCAACGAAAATTCTAAAGGGAAATTTAACGCCACGCCAAAATCCAGGCAGGTTCGAGCAGACTAACAGGCAACAGCAGGTTCACCCGTAATAATAAGCAAATATGAACATTCATACCCAGAGGCTGTCTGTCTCAGAATCCCCTGCAACCAAATCGATCCAGCCGAAACCACCCTAAACCCCGAACTGCACGTGGTGTACAACCCTAAATCCTCCCATTTATTAACAGACGGCGCGGGGGCATGCGGCATCCAGGGCGACCGGTTCGGGGGCGGGGACGAGGGGGGTGGGAGGAGAACCAGGGGGACGAGCTCACCGGAACGCGGGGCGAGAGGGAGCCGGAGACGGAGGCGCGCGGGGGTAGGCGCCGCCACTGCAGTTGCTGCTGCCGCGAGAGCTCGCATTCTCACCTCGCCCCGCGCCGTCAGTTAAATACCCTCGCGTCTCGCGTCTCACGGGGACGGAGGCAGGTGAGGGTTTTTTTTGCCTTTGCTTTTCCTTATCGGGCCGCCCGGTCACGACGACGGGCGGGTTTGGATTGGGCCAGGCTAAGATCGACCGTTGGTTCAATCAGCAGATGGGTTAGGTAGGTGTGGGTCCGACGCGTCCACGGTTGAGGAGGAACGGAAAATTTCTGACACCACAATTTCCCATTCGATAACTAATTTAGCACTAAAAAATAAGGTAGGGTGTAATTTTCCATCGGCTAAAATCATGGATCATTTTTCACTAAACGTTCAGAGCCCTTAGATCTAACTTGAACTACTACGACTATAATTTTTTATAATTAATACATCAATAGTCAATATATAATCCTATGAAGCGGAATGGAGACTGAAGATTACAAGCGAAAACCAAGACATTGTGTCTCTATTTCGAAAACATGTAATAAGACTATTAGTGTTTCATCTCCTTTCTCGTCTTGACTGGAATCGAGGCGTAATATCAATCTTTTGAGCAACAAAGAGTAATTAATTCTTTTTTAGAACTTAATTGAGTGGCTTCAAATGTACTTTTATATATATTATCATAAGATCATCTAAATACGCTATTAAAGGTTATCATATACTCTTGTACCTTGATTCTGTTAGGTAATTTTTTATATTTATTTACTAGTTTTTTTATTAAAATATTGACTACTCGGAACAATGTCACTAAAAACCAGTTTGGTTTTATGCCTGGGAGGTCTACAATGGAAGCGATTTTCTTGCTTCGTCAGCTTATGGAGAGATATAGGGAGCAGAAGAAGGACCTGCATATGGTGTTCATCGACTTGGAGAAGGCGTACGACAAGATACCAAGGTCAGTCATGTGGTGGGCACTAGAGAAACATAAAGTGCCAACAAAGTACATTACCCTTATCAAGGATATGTACAATAATGTTAGAACAAGTGTGCGCGTAAGTGATAGTGAGACTGATGCATTTCCTGTCATGGTAGGACTACATCAAGGATCAGCTTTGAGCTCATACATCTTTTCCTTGGTCATGGATGAGGTGTCGAAGGATATACAAGGGGATATCCCTTGGTGCATGCCCTTTGTTGATGATGTAGTGCTGGTAGATGAAACTAGAGATGGTGTTGATAAGAAATTAGAGTTATGGAGGACCTTAGAGTCCAAGGGGTTTAGACTTAGTAGGACCAAAACCGAGTATATGAGGTGCGACTTTAGTGGTGTTGGTCGTGAAGAGGGAAATGTTAGTCTACAAGGACAAATAGTACCTAGAAGGGACTCTTTCCGATACTTAGGATCAATGTTACAAAGCAATGGCGATATTGATGAGGATGTTTGCCACAGGATCAAGGTAGGGTGGATGAAATGGCGACAAGCCTCTGGAATCCTATGTGATAGGAAAGTCCCACAAAAGCTAAAAGGGAAGTTCTATAGGACGGTGATCAGACCCGCGATGCTCTATGAGGAGGAATGTTGGCCAACTAAACGGCAACATGTCCAACAAATGAGTGTCGCAGAGATGCGCATGCTACGGTGGATGTGTGGGCACACGAGAAGAGACCGAATAAGGAATGAGACGATTCGTGATAAGGTAGGGGTGGCGCCGATTGAAGATAAGTTAGTCCAACATCGGCTTAGGTGGTTTGGACATATCCAACGGAGACCTCCAGAAGCACCGGTTAACAGTGGGATTTTAAGAGGTAGAGAAAATATTAGGAAGGGTAGAGGACGACCAAGGTTGACCTGGGAGGAGGCGGTAAAACGAGATTTGAGAGATTGGAATGTATCCAGAGACTTAGCTCATGATAGGACCGCATGGAAAGTAGCAATTCATGTGCCAGAATCGTAGTCTTGTTTTTTTCTCTTTTTCTTTTCCTTTTTTCTTATTTCTTTTCTCTTTTTCCTTTTTTTTCCTTTTTTCTTTTTCCTTTTTTTCTCTTTTTTCTTTTTTCCTTGTTCTCATATCTCTTCCTCTGTTTTACTTCATTGATATTGGGTTTCATGTCTAGCCGACCCTAACAGGCTTAGGATAAAGACTCGTTTGTTGTTTGTATTGACTACTCGGAACAAGCTGAGGGTCCAGAAGCCCAAAATTGCGCATCCAGCGCAATTGCGCCTAACCTCGTCCTCGATCAGGCACAAGACACCCCGGAACCGAGAAAACCACGTGAGCTCTGGAGGAATAGAAGCAAGGCAGCGCACGCCAAACTCGTGCGGCGATCGCACGTGCCTAATCCACCACGTTGAGCACGCGCGCTGTGCGCATGTTACCGCCTCGGCTGCCCTGCGTCGGGCACACGTGCCGCAGCTCTCCCGCACGCGACCAACGCGGTTTCGTCCCGCCGCTCGCCGGCTGCACGCTGGTATATATTATGCACAGCAGCTGCGCACTGACAACTCACGAGCAACATCTCCTTTCTCCGTTCCTCGCGCACGCAAGACAGCAGCAGAAGAAGATGATGACGACGGCGGCGGCGAGGAACACCGCGGCGGCGGGGAGGAAGAAGCCCCGGAAGCCGTACGCGATCTCGCGGCCGCGGGAGAAGTGGACCGCCGACGAGCACGACCGGTTCCTCCGCTCCCTGCTCATGTTCGGCCGCGACTGGAAGAGGATCGAGCAGTCCATGGGGACCAAGACGGCCACGCAGATCCGCAGCCACGCGCAGAAGTACTTCCTCAAGGCACACAGGCTGGGCCTCGCCGCCGCGCTGCCGCCGCCCCACCCTCGCCGCGCCGCAGTCCTCCCGCGGCCGCCGATCAGAGACGATGCCGCCGCGACGGGTTTGATGGTGGCCCCACCGCCGCCGTCCCCGACCGCCGGCGCGCGGCGACAGGGCGTGAGCTGGCCCGCGTCGTGCGCAGCCTCGGCTGGAGCTGCTGCTCGCTGGCCCGACCTCGACGAATCGTCCATGGCGACGCCAAACGACAGCAGCGGCTCACCGAGCGAACGAGCCTGGTTCGCCCACTGCTCGTTGCAAGGCGCCACGGTCCAGCTCCCGTTGTCGCCGGATGATCTGCGCTTTGCCGAGGTGTACAGGTTCGTCGGCGACGTCTTCGGCTCCGGCGCGCCGCGGCCAGTGGAGGCGGAGCTGCATAGACTGCACGGCGTGGATCCTGTGGTCGTGGAGACGATCTTGCTAGTGCTAAGGAACCTCCAAGATAACTTCTGCGTATGAACTGGCTGACGATGTGTTGTAATATTGTGCATATGTGACTGAATAACAGATTTTGCGTCTTTTTAAATTTGAACGTGATCTGCACATAGAAACATTTCAAAGTACATTTCTGTTCAGCAGCTGAATTTAAGGCAAGCACGTAAGAATGTTCAACGAATTCCAGAAGGCTCTGTTTCTAGTTGTTTGAAATATGTCTGGCCACAGGAGATCATCAGAACATGAATAAAAGTACTTTATGTTTTTCATGAAAATTTTGGTCATCTCATCAAGGTATTCCACTCTGTGTGTGTGTGTGTATTTTCTTTCTATTCATCAGATATTAGCTATATGCGAGTGATTGAGAATCAATCTGAATCTATTAATAACGCTACGCGCTTTTGATTCTTACTTTGTTGTCAGACTTACTTAATTATCAACTGGTAAACTATTCTCAGCAGCCTTCTCTGATTATTTTGTAACACATTTAAATAGGACTGAAAGCAGTGTTTTTGTTTAAAAAATGTGATTACAATGGCAGCTGCTAGCAAACACCACTAATCTTTCATGCAAGTTTAAATATCACACTCTGCATGCAGCCTCTACTGCCACTTTTTCCCGAATTGCTTGATCATGTGTTCAGCTAATGTCTTTTAGACATTTGGGTCTAAGACTTATTTATTTAAATAATTTAGTTAAGTCAATTCCAAGGCATATGTGAAATATTAGGAGTATATTTTATGAAAAGAAGATTAAACCAATTTATACATTGGAATATAGGCTATCTATTGTGAACATGTGAGAGGGTAAATGTTGTCCGACACACACGCGTATGTCGTATCAAACCATATCACACAGTGTCGCGCTCGTGTGACGCCATGTCTTGACGTTTTTTGAAGATCAATTCAGCCGAATAATGACTAGTAATGGACACTTTAATGACTGTCATAACAGACCGAATAATGACTAGTAACAGACGTGTTAATGGTTGAGTCATGACGGACCAAATAATGACTAGTAACGGACGTGTTAATTGTTGAATCATAATCGTGAATTGGTAAATGTCGTAAATTGGATTGATGGTATTCATTCTCTCTCATTTCTTATCTCCTATATAAGGAGGCCATCGCTTCATGTGATAGACAAAAGAAGAATATCTTCTCTCTTGCTCCTCCACACATTCTCTGTTATGTTGCCTCCAATCAATCCCGACTCTGCTTTCTGCGCGCACAGAAAATAGATTGAGCAACCTCCAAAATCGACGCTCTCTCGAGATCCTGCCGCGGGATAGAGAACGAATACGATTTTTGGTGAATGCACTCGCATGACTGCTCGATCTTCCGTTAGTGTCCTTACACTCGTGTACGACTACTTCGGTTGTTCGTGCACGTGATCTGAACTACAACGTGACTGCACTGCTTCGACGATCTTCCTGCACCAAACGAGATCGACTACATCAAGCAGCCCAACATGTCAACTGTTGGGAACGGCGCCGCCGGTGCCTTCGGCACTGGTCCCACCTATGGGTACTTTTCTAAAACTCATATTTTAGCTTTAGTAATTTTGTGTATTACTATTGCTAAAACTGAGAGCATAACATCGATCATAATCATCATGTTTATGATTTATTTGTAAGTCATGCTTTATCATTTAACATGGATTAAACAAAACCGTAAAATTCCTAATTTCCCAACAACCCAAAAATCATATGTTAGGAATTTTTCGGCTTCTGGCTTTGCTGCTGCACTAAGACCAAACATGTTTGATGGATCAAACTATAAGCGTTGACCTGCAAAGATGATACTTTTGGTTGACACCCATGAACGTTATTCATATCACAGAAGGCAAACCTGCACCTCAAGGGGGGCTCTCAGCTAATGAGGAGAGATCTTTTGAGCGTGCAGACAATTTGTTTAGAGGTGCTATGATTAGCGTTCTAAGCGATCAGTTAGTAGATGTCTACGTGGTTATGTCTAGTGGAAATGAAATATGGGATGCACTTGAGGCTAAATTTGGAGTCTCTGATGCAGGCAGTGAACTGTATGCTATGGAGCAGTTTCAATACTATAGAATGGTCGATGACCGCTCTGTAGTAGAACAAGCTCATGAGATTCAGTCGCTTGCTGAAGAGCTCGAGCACTTTTAATGTTTATTGCCTGACAAGTTTGTGGCAGATTGCATTATTGCTAACCTACCATTTTCTTGGCGGGACTTTGCTACTTTCTTAAAACACAAGAGACAAGAATTCAACGTTGCTGATTTAATTGGGTCTCTAGGTGTTGAAGAGAAGGCAAAAGCAAAGGATATTAGAGGGAAGGGGTTTGAGGAAAACTCTAATGCAAATTTAGTTCAAAATAGGAATTTCCGGTCCAACAAGAAAGCACGAGTAAGTCTGACAACAAGAACAAAGTCAATCAAACATCTAGCTTTAAAAAGAAGAGGAAGAAGAATAAAGTGAAGGGTAATTGCTTTGTTTGTGGCAAATCTGGCCATTGGGCTAAGGATTGCCCAGAGCGCAAGGACAAGTACAAAATATTAGCAAATATTATTATTAGCAACACTGAAGAGGGAACATTCATATATGTTTCAATAACATATGTTCTTTCAGTATGTCACTCGCCAGATTGGTGGGTTGACATTGGGGCCAATATACATGTGTGTTGACATGTCCCTATTTTTATCTTATCAGACCACAAGAAAATCTTCCGTGCTGATGGGGAATGGATCTCAAGTATATGTACGTGGAGTCGATACGGTTGATCCAAAATTTATTTCAGAAAAGATCGTGCGACTGAAGAACGTACAACACGTCCCCGCGATTAAGAAGAACCTTGTCACTAGATCTATATTATGTAGAGATAGTTGTAAGCTAGTGTTGGAGTCTAATAAATGTGTTGTATCCAGACTTGGGTCATTTATTAGAAAAGGCTATGAGTGTGAAGGCTTGTTTTGTTTATCATTGTCAGATATTACTTGTAAAATGGCAAACTATGTATGTGATAATGAATCAAATATTTGGCATTCACAGCTATGTCACATTAATTTTGGGTGCATGACGTGGCTAGCATGAATGAGTTAATCCCTAAATTCACACTATCAAAAGTTCAAGGTGTCAAGTATGTGTTCAGTCAAAACAAACTCGCAAGCCTCATAAGACGGCAGAGGCGAGAAACTTGGCACCATTAGAACTAGTTCACTCAGATTTATGTGAGATGAAAGGTGTGTTGACAAAAGGTGAAAATAAATATTTCATGATTTTGTTAGATGATTCAACTATATTTTCCTATGTGTATTTATTGAAGTCAAAAGATAAGTGTTTCACTATTTTAAGCTATATAAAGCTGAAGTAGAAAACCAACTTGAGAGAAAGATTAAACGGCTTAGGTCCGATCGAGGTGGAGAGTATTTTTCAAATAAGTTTAAATTATTCTGCGAGGAACATGGTATAATTCATGAGAGGACGCCTCCCTACTCACCACAATCAAATGGGATTGAAGAAAGAAAGAATTGCACTCTAATTGAGACGGTTAACATCATGTTAGAAAAAAACTGAACTTTGTGAGCAATGGTGGGGTAAGGCTATATTGATTGCTTGTCATATTCTGAATAAAGTTCCTATAAAGAATAAAGAGATAACTTCAGTTGAAGAATGGGAAAAGAAAATATTAAATCTCTCCTAGCTGAGAATTTGAGGTTGTGTGGCTAAGGTGAGTGTACCAATCCCTAAGAAGCGAAAGCTTGGACCGAACACCGTAGACTGTGTCTTTCTTGGTTATGCTTTTCGCAGCGTTGCATATAGATTTTTAATAGTGAAATCCGATGTTCCCGATATGCATGTGGGTACAATTATAGAATCTAGAGATGCCACATTCTTTGAATATATATTTCCAATGAAAGATACACATAGATCATCTATCGAGAACTCTATCTTCTCTTCTGATCCCATCATTCCAACAATACACACTAAATCTTCACTATAGTAGAGTCCAACAGATGAAGATAATGAAGTAACTTGTAAGAGTAAAAGACAAAGGACTCTAAGGTTTTTTGTTGATGACTTCACCATATATATGGTGGATGATACTCCAAGAATAATTACAGAGGCATTTTCATCTCAGGACGCTGACTTTTGAAAGGAAACAGTCTGAAGTGAGATGAATTCCATCATGTTTAATGAAACTTGGGAGATAGTGGATCGTCCTTACGGATGCAAATCTATAGGATGTAAGTGGGTGTTTAAGAAAAAAGTTAGGCCTAATGGTACTATTGAAAAAACAAGGCAAGACTTGTGGCAAAGGGTTATACCCAGAAAGAAGGCGATGATTTCTTTGACACTTACTTACCACTGGCCAGATTGAATACTATACGAGTACTACTATCATTGGCTGCCTCTCACGGTCTACTTGTCCATCAAATGGACGTTAA
The DNA here is from genome assembly GCA_030760725.1 of Neostapfia colusana. NCBI lineage: Eukaryota > Viridiplantae > Streptophyta > Magnoliopsida > Poales > Poaceae > Neostapfia > Neostapfia colusana. The sequence goes on along the minus strand of JASWHV010000005.1, from coordinate 1,377,536 downwards.
AACGGCTTTTCTTAACGGAGAGCTAGAAGAGGAAATTTATATGGGTCAGCCTGATGGATTCGTAGTAAGTGGCCTTGAAGGAAATGTGTGTAAGCTGGTGAAATCTTCGTACAACCAAAAACAAGCGACTAAGCAATGACATGACAAGTTTGACAAAACACTAAAATCCGCAGGATTTTTTGTTAATGAAGCAGACAAATGTGTGTATTACCGCTATGGTGAGGGATGGAGAGTGATCCTATGCTTGTATGTCGATCACATACTGATTTTTGAGACCAACCTTAATGTGATTAAGGAGGTCAAGGATTTTTAATCTAAAAGTTTCAAAATGAAAGATTTGGGAGAAGCAAATGTCATCTTAAACATTAAATTGTTACGAGAAGATGACGGTAGGATTACACTTGTGCAATTCTATTACATGAAAAAAGTTTTGAGTCGCTTTGGATTTAGTGATTGTAAGCCTGCTTCAACTTTGTACGATTCTAGTGCACTATTAAGAAAGATTATGGTACACCTAGTGATCAATTGAGATATTTCCAAATCATAGACTCGTTGATGTACTTAGCTAGCGCAACAAGGCCAGGTATCTCATTTGTTGTGAGCAAACTAAGCCGGTTTGTTTCAAATCTAGGAGATGATCATTGGCGGGATCTAGAAAGAGTAATGCACTATCTAAAGGGTACATCAAATTATGGAATCCACTATTCTGGATACCCTAGGGTACTAGAGTGTTATTGTGATTTAAACTGAATATGTGATGTTGATAAGATAAAAGCCACAAGTGGATATGTGTTCACTTTGGGAGGTGACGCTTTTTCCTAGAAATCTTGCAAGCAGACCATCTTAACGAGGTCAATAATGGAAGCAGAACTCACAACATTAGACACCGCCACTGTTGAAGCCGATTGGTTGCGAGAACTTGTGATGAACTTACCGGTAGTTGAGAAACCGGTTCTTGCTATTCTTATGAATTGTGACAATCAAATTGTGATCGTCAAGGTCAACAGTTCTAAAGATAACATGAAGTCATCAAGACACGTTAAAAGGCGGTTGAAATCTGTCAGGAAATAAAAAAACTTCGGAGTAATAGTGTTGGACTATGTCCAAACAAATAAAAACCTGGCAGACCCCTTCTCCAAGGGGCTATCACGAAATGTGATAGATGAAACATCGAGGGAGATGGGCTTGAGACCCACATAAAGTCATACCATAGTAGTAACTTACTCTTTGTGATCGGAGATTCCGTAAATTAGAGTGTTGAAACAAACTATTGGTTGGCTGAGAGGAGAGTACATATATACAAAGCCCACTCCGCTGGAGATGCATTACTCTCCTTTTTTGTATATGGTAGGTTGATTAAATCTTAATGTATTCCGAGTGGCTTGTATAAGCAGAGATGTTGACCTACAGAACATCTCATGAGGAATACATCTATATGAGCTCGACTGCTAGTCACAATCTATGAGATTGGGTAATCTCTAGATGCTTATGAAAGGTCAGAGAGTATGACTTATATGCTCCAAACCGAGGGAATGTTTATGACAGTCCAGTATCAGCAATGACTTTGATGAAAGTTGTTCGCACAAAACTATCAATTCAAGGCATAGTCCATTGTTCAGTTGTAAATAGGTGTAATCTCTGTTTTAGATGGATGCTCAATTTAACAGTCTCCATCGAAACGCTGATATATCAAACAACAATAGAACTGAGAGTATTTCTTATATGCCTTGAAATTTCGTAGAGATTGTTAGATATTAGGGTCTAAGACTCATTTATTTAAATAATTTAGTTAAGTTAATTCTAAGTCATATGTGAAATATTAGGAGTATATTTTATGAAGAGAAGATTAAACCAATTTATACATTGGAATATTGGCTATCTATTGTGAAAGTGTGAGAGTGTAAATGTTGTCCGACACACACGCGCGTGTCGTATCAAACCATATCATACAGTGTCGCGCTGGTGTGGCGCCATGTCTTGACGTTTTTTGAAGATCAATCCAGCCGAATAATGACTAGTAACGGACACGTTAATGACTATCATAACGGACCGAATAATGACTAGTAACGGACCCGGTATTGAGTCATGACGGACCAAATAATGACTAGTAACGGACATGTTAATGGCTGAATCATAATTGTTAAATTGATAAACGTCATAACTTGGATTGATGATATTCATTCTCTCTCATTTCTTATCCCCTATATAAGGAGACCATCCTTTCATGTGATAGACACAAGAAAAAAATATTCTCTCTTGCTCCTCCACACGTTCTCTGCTGCGCTGCCTCCAAGCAATCTCGACTCTGCTTTCTGCGTGCACAGAAAATAGAGTGAGCAGACCTCCGAAATCGACGCTCTCTCGAGATCCTGCCGCGGGATAGAGAGCGAATACGATTTTTGGGGAACGCACTCGCGTGACTGCTCAATCTTCCGTTCGTGTCCTTATGCTCGTGTACGACTACTTCGGTTGTTCGTGCACGTGACTGCACTGCAACGTGACTGCACTCCTTTGACGATCTTCCTGCACCAAACGAGATCGACTACTTCAAGCAGCCCAACATGTCAACTGTTGGGAACGACGCCGCCGGTGCCTTCAGCGCTGGTCCCACCTATGGGTACTTTTCTAAAACTCATATTTTAACTTTAGTAATTTTATGTATTACTATTGCTAAAACTGAGAGAATAAGATCGATCATAATCGTCATGTTTATGACTTATTTGCAAGTCATACTTTATCATTTAATATGGATTAAACAAAACCAAAAAATTCCTAATTTTTCAACAGTCTCACACCACATACCTGGTACTACGAAGCCAGTATTCGTGACCAATCCTTTTCTTGTTTGAGAGCTTACCCCTCATTGCTTCTCATAGGCGTAATGTAGTTTTCTCTATTGGTAATTTTGTTGCATGCTTTCTTTTCTAGTTCTCCAAATCAGAATTTTTCCGTTGCTCATACTATTTTATTATGTGTTAGCATGATTGAGGGTAGCGCTGAACCATGAACCTTAAATGAGACGGGGCAGGTCCAGGAGAGGGAAAATGGACGGGGATTATATATCCTTTGTCGGCTTGATTATTTTGATCGAGAACTATGGGTACACATCAGTCGATTACCTCTACAGGAGAACTATGAGACGGATGGATAAAGATGACGCTAGAAATCTCCTGATCGTTGGTGACTACGCTGAGGCCCTGAGAGGCATGGGACTTTGTTCTGTAGGATTTCGATCGTGATTATGAAGAACCTTGTGTGCTCTTTATCAGGCTTTCGTGAACTTATCATAGTTTTTTCTAGAAACTAGTTCACTCTGTTTATACTATAAGTACTACCTCGTTAACTAGCTTCAGTATTTCAGTGAAATTGACGCATCAGAGGCGTCACGCGTGAGGATTTGCGATATAGACTACGATCTTGGCTTTCGTACAATGGTACACTGGAATTTCAGAGATGTGACTGCACAAAAAGAGATTTTCTCTTTCTATTTCCATTAAAAAAACTGCCTGCATCCTCAGAAGCGTATATACATGCACGACAGTGCACTGCATTTCACCCATCAGTCTATGCTGCCAAGTATCTTGCCGAATCACCTCAGTAATTCAGAAGTTGGTTGTTTAAAGAGGTGAAGGCAATTTTGGGCAAAAGCTTTTTCATTCATTCAATAAGCAACAAAGTCCCACAAAAAAACTAACATTTCTTCCAAGAATGCATGTATACAAGAGGTGACAAAAAATTTAATGCCACTAAAAAAACTTTAATGCCATTCAGAATTTGTCACGAGAACACATCCAGTGCTCCTACGCTCTCACGACCGAGTTGCATCATAGACATTATTATATCAGGGCAAAGGCTCTTTCCAAGCGTCCGCAGCGAGCTCCAACATGGTTCAGTGACTCCCTACAGAACGATTCGATCCAGTTCACCTCCCCTCAGCATTGATGAGCTGTGAGAAGGCGTTGCTCGTCGACATGTTGGTGTAATCAACATTCGTGCACCTTTCGTCTGCGGTGCTGATCTCCAGGGAGCTTACTCTCTTGGCGTTTGAAGGTAGTTCAGATATCTGGTTCATGCTATCAATGTTGGAGATGTCTGGGCCTGCCTCCTGCAGCTGCAGCACGAACTCTAAGTTCCATAGTACATCACCCATCGTAGGACGCTCAACGCCATACTCAGCGAGACATTTCTCGACCGTCTCGCCATACTTCCTCAGTGATTCAGGCCTGATTGTCCCAGCAATCCGTTGGTCGACGATCTGCTCAAGCTCTCCTCTCTTTTGCCACTTGATAGCCCATTCTGCAAGGTTAATCATCTCTCTAGGAAGAGTGGGGTCGATAACTGGCCTCGCACAGATCACCTCGAGCAAGACAACACCAAACGAGTATACGTCTGACTTATCAGTCAGCTTCTGTCTCCGGAAGTACTCAGGATCAAGATACCCGAAGCTCCCTTTCACTGCTGTGCTAACATGTGTCTGATCGAATTCAGGCCCGACCTTCGAGAGGCCAAAATCAGAAACCTTGGCCAAGAGATTTTCATCAAGGAGAATGTTTGCTGACTTGACATCCCGGTGGATGATTGATTTTGCAAAGCCTGTGTGAAGATAGTGGAGCCCTCTTGCTGACCCTATGCAGATTTCTAGCCTTTTCTTCCAACTGAGAGGGGGCATATCACCGCCATACAGATGGCTCTTCAGAGTGCCTTTTTCCATGTACTCATACACCAAGATCATCTCGTTGTGTTCATCACAGTAACCAATAAGTGATACAAGATGACGGTGTCGCAGACCAGACAGCAGCTCGATCTCTGTCCTGAATTCTCTCAAACCTTGGTGAGACTTCTGATTGCCCCGCTTTACTGCGACTTTGCTACCATCCTGCATCACTGCCTTGTAGACCTTCCCAAAGCCCCCGACTCCAATGACCATCTGCTCATCAAAGTGATTGGTAGCATCATGCAGCACAACAAAAGGAATCCGGTAGCTCGTGTCACTGGTAGTTCCAGATGTATGAGTGGTCCTGCTGGTGGTTCGGCTACCTGTGGTAAGGAAGCTCAGACCATTGAGGGGTGTCCAAGAATTTGAGGGCCGGCTTGTTGGTGGCTGTGGCTTCTTCTTCTTTCTTCTGCAGAAGATGCAGAGAACGGTAGCAATGAGGATAGCAGCAATACCCCCCAAAACAGAGCCCAATATAACAGCCATATGTCGTTTTGCCGCTGTTGGAGGTGACACAATGTCAACAGACCCTGTACTAATGTTCATTTTCATGATCTCCAGCCCGTTCAGGATTCCATCTGGTGGCACATTATTTAAGCTGGAAGGTCCAATACTGACGCTGAGCCTGCCAGACGGATCACTTGATAACAAGACAATATCCATGAAATATGGAACAGCCAAGGTACCACCAAAACCCTTTGTGGAGAGATCAAGGTCTTTTGCTGCTGACAGGCTATCCACATAAACATCAAAGAGGAGCTGATACGCAGCCTTGCTCACTATGTCACAGAAATGGAACCGGATGAGATAGCTTGAGTGACCGTCGACATCGAATTGCCATGTCATATTGGACACGGAGCTGGTGTTGTTTACCAGCCGCCTTGCAGTGTTGTAGACACTGTCAGGTGCATCCTCCTGGGTTGCTGCACCACTTTGGTAATTCAGCTTTCCTGGAAAACTGACGACTTGAGTGGCAGTGGAATTGAGGAAAAAACTCTGATCAGTGACCCATGTTCGCCAGAGTGTGTCGTTGTCAGCAGTCACCTTCAGGCCCCCCACATTGACCCTGTAGAATGTCTGCATTGGTTGCACTGACAAGCCAAGATACTGGCCGACGGGCTCCAAAGTTTGCGCCGAATCAGTTATTAGATCATCAGGCACCGAGATGACCTCAATAGCATTGACAAAGGGCGTGCTGTTCCCAAGAGGCACGAATGTTAGGATGAGCATGTCCCTGGTGACGTTCAGAGAATACTCCATGACCACCGGGGAAGAAATACTCGGCACAGTGAAATTGTTGAGGAGCACGACATCCTGCGTCGACACCTTGAAGTTTGCCCTGGCAAGATCGTAGCCCTGGTACCTGAAAGGGAAGAAGTGAAGCCGGACAAAGTGCCGGCCCTGTCTCCGGATGCTGAAAGAGTAGGACGACCTCGCTGCAAACACCCTGGCGGTCTGGTACAGCGCACCGTTGTCGAGACCCGAGACTGAGTTCAGCGAGGTGGCTGCCGCGGTGCTCTGGGGGGACGTCAGTACCGTCTCCCCGGAACTGTCAGCCGAGAAAACCCTCCGGCCGACAGTTGCATCCACCGCGGAGCCACAGTTGATGAGGTAGTTGTCTGCAGGGGCGAAGTCGGCATTGCAGGTGCCAAGAACCCAGACGGCCACAGAAAGGCCTAGAAGATGTTTCAGCTGAACGGTTCTAGCATCCATGACCATTTCTGAAACGGAACTGCAGATTGGGGCTAGGAGAACAACGGATAGGACCTGAATTGCTCGAGGAGGAACCGGAATCACAGCAAGACGGGGCGCCTGTAGAAACTTTCCTTATCAGGTAACACCTCAGCGACACCACTCGCAGCCACAGGCGAAACCGTTCACGGAGAACTCGATCTGCGCAACAGCCGGGCACGAGACCTTCGGAATCTCCTCCCGGTAATAATCAGCACACAGGGCCTGAAAATTCAACAGATTAGCCCGGTAATCGGGCCCGGTCCCTCCTCCCCGGCAGAGGTAAGGATGAACCCACCGGCGGAGAACCTGAACGGGGAAGCACCTTTCGCCGGCGAGATTTTCCAGGCCTTCCGTACAAGACCGGGGACCGGAAACGGCCCGGAGAACGGACCCGGCCGGAGGAGCGGAGCGGGCGCCCGGTCAAGTCAGCTGGCTCGTCGCTCTCTCTCTCTCTCTCTCCCTCTCGTGCTACGGAAGCAGGAGAGGAGGGAGGGGGAAGGCGCCAGCTGAGGACACGCAATGACGCAGACGGGTGGGGTGGGGGGAGGAAGCGGACGACGGCAACCGCTCCGCTCTCGCGATATAAAATCGCAAGAAACAGACAAACAAATCCGACGGAGACGGAACGAGGAACTGGCCCCCCGGGCCTGTACTGGCAGGAGAGGAACGAGCCGGTCACGGAAAGGTGGCGGCGTGGTTTGCAGGCTTGCAGCTAAGCTACGTTACAGCGTCACCTCCAGCAAGCAAGCAGGTGTCTCATCTATCCAGCTCACGCAGTTTTTTTTTGTACACCGTCTTGTTTTCTTAAAATGCTTAAGCGACTGGTTTGTGCTCTTGTCTACTGTAGCAGTGGCGGGAGGCCAACCGTCACTCCCGCCATGCCGCCATCTCCCGGCCGCCGCCGGCTGCCGGCCCCACGTGTCAGGGAGAGTACAGATATGAGAACGGAGGAGAATGTTTGGTGGGAAGACGTGTGGAACTGGCGGGAGCCGATGAGCTGAGCTGGGCGCGGGCCATCCCCTACCCCTGGGCTGGAGTCGACGGGTACGCGCAGCACAGCCGGCCAGCCAGCCGGCAGGCACGCAGACGCAGCCGAGCCTGGGCTGTCCGAGAGCGGCTTACGTGAACGGAACCGGTCTCCGCGGCCGCCTCCCGTCCGTTCCGTCTGCGTGCTTTTCCGTTCCGGATGGCCGGCCGGCCGGCCGGTGAAGTGACGCGTGACAGGTAGAGGTGATGGACCGCGGACGCGGGACAGGTGGTAGGGGACGGTGAGGATGGCGGGCATTTATAATCGTGAGTTCAGCTGTGCCGGCCCCATACATTTGATGGTGTGGCTTCTTTTCTTTACCTTCCTTCCTTCCTTTCTTTCTTTCTTTCTGGATGCTGCTTTCTTTTCTGGACGCTGCTGATACTAAAAAAAAAGGAAGCTTCGATTGGGAGTGCGATCTTTTTCTTTTCCGCGTTACTGCCAGGGAAGGAAGAGAGGAGAGCGGCCTCCTGTAGAACGAGTCCACGACCACGACTCGTACTCACCGTCGACCCAACACGGCCTGTGAACGTCAGCATGGGCCTGTTTCGGACGGGACCAAGAAGAGGTAGTACAAGATGTTACGGACGATGGCCGATACAGGCAGGCTCGGCAGTGTGCCTAGCTAACAAGCAACGGCGTGATTTTTGCGGCACCTCGTTCTACGTCCTTCCTAGCCACCGCAGTTGAAATTTTACTATACTTCTTTTTATAGCGATGGCCGTGGCGGCTGTAAAATTTCTGGTGTATTTTTTTAACTAAGCACCGTCATATAGTTCGAAACGGAGTGAGTATATCTTTAGTCGGTCGGTATTTCTATCATCATGATCAAATGTGGTTTCGATCATTTTTTAGTAAAAAAATATAAAGTGGATGGGTGTTTAGTAAATAGCTCTTACACGGAAGTATCGTCAGTTGTTGTTTATTTCATACGGAATTCAGCTTTTCCAAAGTAGCATATGATGACAGCAGTATTAGATCTTTTTTTTGGTAGGAGTGTAAATGTCATGTATTGAATGGGAGGTGCGGTTGTTACACACTTGATGAAGTTCTACCAAGATGTAAGAGTGTTCCTATTGTTGCTGATATGCTCAAGAGTTAATTATAACAATTCAGGTTAAATGTCCGTTGGATATTTGATCCATAAACAATTAGGGCACTAATGGGCCTGTGACCTGGAAGCCTATTAATACGCCTATAAATACAAGGGGTAGGGTTGAGGGATGAGGACCACTCCACCACGTGACAGCCCCTAGCTGCCACCCCTTGCAGGCCTCACGTCGAGACACTTTCCGTGTGCGCGGTGCTAACACACCGGTGCACGGCATTTCTCGCCGTACGTGTGGACTCCGTGGAGGCGCTGCTGCTACTGCTGCGCTGATCGGCCACGACAAACGTGATCGTCTACCCGCCGATGTGATGAGGATGCGGAAGAGACGAACTTGGCAGTCTACTTCCCCTACACCGACAGTTGTCTACGTTCCGCTGTGCTGCGCGTCTAGTGATAAAGATCTATGACCTCTGCACTCGCGTGTTTCTAGGGTGATGCGGTAAAATTGCTAGAGTAGCGGACCGCCGGTTTACAACACCTATAACATCGTGTATAGGTAGTGCATTTTTAGGACCTAAAATGCTACTTATTGCTTATCAGTGATTTGCTTGTGCCTTCTCATCTTCATTGTCGTCACAAATCATTTTTTGTTTTCTGCACAAAGCTACCAACTGTTTGAGTTCCTTCTGTGACTGATCATGAAATCTGACTCGAAACTTTTTTTAGAAAAGAGCCGTATCCACAGAAGTTGCGGCCATCAAAAGTGGTGGTGGGACTTGGGCGAGGCTACATTTGGGCGGGCCGAGGCCCGGTCGAAAAGCACGGACGAGACCCGGTCCGGCACGAAATGGAATTGGGCCGTGCCGGCCCGGCCTGAAGCTTCGGGTCGTGCCGGGCCTAGAAATCGGGCACGACGGGTGGCAAGGCACGGCACGAAGATTCGGGCCGTGCTCGGGCCAGCCCGGCCCGGTTAGCTCGAAAATTTGAAAAATGGCCCGATACAGCCCATCGTCCCAAAAACAATTGGGCAGCCACTAGTGCCTAGGCCCAGCCAGCAACATTGGCCCAAGCGCACCAGGCGCAAGAGTAACGAGGCCCACAACGAGGGCGCAATAGGCTGTGTAGGGCCCAATAGGCGGGGTGGGACCCAATAGGCGGGGATCGGAGTTCACTGCAGTATCCCCGCTCCGCCTTATAAGCACGGCGAGCGCGCCGTAAAGTCCCGATGTGGGACTAAATAGGCGGTGTCCCAATAGGCGCGGCGGCCCAATAGGCGGGGCGGGGCCCAATAGGCGAGGTGAGGCCCAATAGGCGGTGTGCGGCGGCCCAATAGGCGCGGCTGATCCTTTTTTTATTTCTATTTAAATACTCAAACTTGTTTATATTCTGCAAATTAAGTCCAAATTTAATGATTCTTTTTTCTATGTTCTTAAATAAATACTTTCTACCACTTGGAACAATTATTTTCAAACTAATATAATTCTTTTTGTACTTTTTTATAAACAACCAAAACAAATCATATGTACATATTCTTCACTATTTTTTAAATCTCAAAATAATCAGCAAAATGAATTCATTTTTGTTTTGTGTAGGTGTGCACTATATTTATCTGCGCATATGATTTTTTTGTAATTTTTTTGAAACACTTCAAGTTGTGCAAATTCAAATTTGTCCCCTTTTGAGTCAAAGGCTTATAACATATGTGTCATTCTTTAAAAATCAAACACACATTCATTCATTTTAATTTTAAAAAATCCCAAAAAATATCATAGGTGTATACTCTCATATACAACTCCCACAAGAAATCCCACTTCCAAATTCATTTTATTTGAGATATATAAAAAAAGACAAAACACTTTTTTGTTTTTTGTTACACTTTGTATATTGTGAATTTTCGAACAAAATTTTTTGAGAACATGTAATATAACTATATTAAACTACAATTTTTTTAGATTTTTTTTGATTTTTTTACATTGTAGAACTGCAACTTTAGTGATACAATCTATGACTTTTGGGCCCCACCTGTCAAAGTCACAGTGCAACATCTATTTGGACCGTTCTCGGGTCCGGCCCGGCACGAAGGCGGCCCGTCGGGCCACATGCCGTGCTTGGGCCGAAATTTCCAGCAGCCAGCCCCGACAGGGCCGGCACGAACCGGCCCGACGTGCTTTTGGGCTCGGGCCGAAACGGCCCAAAGCACGAACGTGTCGTGCCGGCCCGAGCATAGCCCGAGTCCCACCTCTAATCAAAAGAGCTTGATGGATTCCTTAAAAGGAGAAACGCTGGTGATGGTTCGGACTGCACCACCATTTCGAGCATATGCAAGGAGTATGATCTGGACAAGAGTGACGTTCTGAAGTACAGGGGACCTGCCTGACTGGAAACTTAACATAAACACTCACTATTTGACCTCTCCTAACACACCATGTGATACTTTTTATTCATTTGAAAATTAACTGATAGCAACTGATAAAATAGATAAAGGTTTCTACCCAAGAAACATTTTGAATGTTTGTATTGTTTATTTCAGTCACCTTTCTAGGAGGCTTCTTTTTATTAAAAAATGACAGAAAATGATAATGAAAACAACCAATCCAGCTGAAAAGAGACAAATGACGTGTTCTGCTCTGATTGGTCTAAAAAATTGACTGAATCAAAGTCATAAAAATAGTTGAGTGTTAAATAGTCATTCCATTCTTTTTACAATTCTTTTGTTTTCTGTCCCATATGTTTTGCTAACTTGTTTTTTTAAAAAGGGTGAAATTTACTTGAAATGTCACTTAATACATCCAATTTTGTTTTTATATCATTCAAACTATCTGAAATCAAATCTAGCTCGCCCATTGCTAGCAATGCATACAACTATTGTTGAATCGACAATACGAGTTTCAGTTTGCTTTGATGGATCGGATCCAGAAACTTCTGAAGAAAAATGCATTTGTAAGCTTTGCTTCTCATCGAGCTATACAAGTTTAATCAGAGAACATATTCATTTCCAGTCAAATTGTCTTTCTCATTAGTACTCACTCTACTTCAAAATATTTAATACTGGTTAATTTAAAATAAACTAAACAACGTTAAATATTTCGAAAGTAAGAGAGTAGAGTAGTTACACAAAACAATCCAAGTCATGGAGATATAGTACTGATAATAGGAAAAAGTCTACATACCCCTCCAAACTATGACCTGATGACTACTTAACCTCCTCAACTTTTAAACCAAATATTTAGCACCACAACCTTTATAAAACCGTCTAATTAACCCCTAACCTGGTTTTGCAAGGTAGTATTGCCGAAGTGGCAGCTGATGTGGTATTTTTTACTCACTAACACACTAACATTTTTTTCATCAGTGTTGATGATTGCGTTGCAATCAACAAGCCCGGAAATGTGCAGATTTTCTAGTGACTCATCAGAGGCCCCCATGCTACAACGGGAGATTGAAATCTTCACATCAAAAAAGACGCAACATGATTGATGGCCACGTCCTGCTCGTGCATATGGTAAAAAAACGACGCCAAAATTCTAATATTAAAGTCAAAAGTTGAGTTGATCACGACCTGAATTGGAAATGTCGAGCAATGACTCGCTCTGCTTTTGAATCAATGCACATTATGTTTGGACCGAAAATGCAAGTATAGTGCTAGTGGGTGGGGGGTGGGGGCAACCTCTAAGCTCCGATGAACTGTAACGAGCAGAACTCAGAACTGCCAGATGTTAGGAGGACGGACACGTAAAAAAAACCACCACACATCGCGCACCATGCACCGGCCGTGCGGGTCACGTCATGCGCCATCGATCAAGAAGTACAAGCTTGTAAAGTAAGAAAGACATGCAAAAAAAATGCCACCTAAGCTGCCATCATGGCAAAACCACCAGTAAAACCAGGTTTAGAGGGTTAATTAGACGATTTTATAAAGATTGTGGTGCTAAATAACTGATTTAAAAATTAAAGGGGTTAAGTAGTCACCAGATTATAATTGAGGGGCTATGTAGATTTTTTCTCGATAATACAAAACTCATTAGATAATAAATCTTCAGACCACTTTCAAAGTAACATTTCATAATATCAAAATGTAAAAGTATCTCATACTCTCAAAGTTTAGTATATATAAATTTCACCCACTTAATTAAATATATTTCGTAAAAAGAATAACTGAAGTTTTAAAATAGGTAGCTGGGTGCACTCCACTTACATGGGTCAACCATACCACTTGATAGCTGACACAGTGACACCTTGGTTGGATCAACGGAAAGTGCAACGCCTAGGGCCCTAGACAAGTCGGCGGGGTAAACCCTGGCGGGTCCCACGCAAGAATCCAAACCGAGGAGCACGTCGCCCTACTCCACCTCTGACCTCCCCTCCCTCCCCCCTCGTCGCATTCTCCACTCGGTCTTCGATCGGCTTCCCCCGTGGCCGTGGTCGGCGCCGTCCGAAATCCAAAAACCCCAACCCTAGCCTCCACGCCGCGGAGATGTCGTCGTGGCTGCGCAGCGCGGTGAGCCGGGCGGTGGAGGGCCGGCGGCCGCAGCGGCGTCGCGCGCGCGGTCAAGGGCTACGCCGACGCCGTCGCGCACCACGCCGGCCAGGCCGTCGCGGACATCCTCCCACGACCGCATGGTGAGCTCGCTCCCTTTCCTCTCCTGGTGCTTCCAGCGGGCGTTTCTTTGGGCTAGCACGAATCGGAATGCGGGGCTTCGTCTAAGACTAGGGGCGCGAATCGAACACGATACGCCCCTTTGAAGGGGCGAATTCGCTGTATGCGCACGCGATCGCTATGCGCGTAGTAAATCATCTGCGAACCGAAGCTTTAATCGGCGTCATGCGGCTACTGCAGCACTGCAGCAGCGTCCCTAGCTTGCTTTGCTTCAAGCTGAAGGCTGACCGAATCCGAAATGTCTCTTCCTGTTTACATTGCCGAGGCAAAATGGTCATAGTAGAACGTTCCCAAGGCTGTGCTATCATATAACCGAGCTTCACAAATGGGTGGAAGAACAGGGATACATTTGTAAAGATGAATTAGCAGTTTACGAATGGTTTAATCACATTGATCTCCATTCTGAAAATTGTCCTAGAGTAGTATGGATGGGCTACTATTGCTAAATCCTTTGCTGCTCCTATTGGGTTTCCTAAGTTGGCTTTGTTACTGTGTGCTGTGCAGGGCGCTCAGAACTACAAAAGTTTCAAGAAAACTGTAGCACGCTTGGAAGAGGCAGCAGTTTCATGCCATGGGGGTGAAAGAGTGGAATTATTGAAACGTTGGTTGGGAGCATTGCAAGATGTTGATGCTGAGCGTCGAGGTTCAGATTTGAAGGCTTCCGATGATCACGACCCCTCTAGTGAAACGGACACCTTGAAGGCACCATTGGTGAGTTTTCATGCTTGAAACTTTATTTTTATGGATACTTCTAACTTGGTACTGTTGATTTTAGTTAGTTCTGTTGTACATATCTTAGTTATCTTTTATACTTTAACAAGGAAAAATACCCTTCTTAAACTGAAGTATTGGAAATAGGTTTTATTCTATGACGGTGATATTGAAGGAGCCCCAATGAACTTCCGTGATGTATTCTTGTACAGCCAAGCACTTGAAGGTATCACACTGTCCATGGTGAGTTAGTTGAACCACACTCTTCTTCAACAACAACAACCACACTCTCCTTCACTGTTATATTATGTGCTTACTTCATTTGATGCTAAGGAGTACTTATCTTTTCTGTAACAAAGATTCTTGAAGCCCCTTCTGAGGAGGAAGTTTCACTGCTTTTGGAAATATTCGGGTGAGTGTGGTTATAAACTTACTAACCAATTTGTACTCTAATGTTCATTCTTTCCGCGAAACTGACAAGATTCATAAACTTCTTTGTACAACAGTTCTAACTAAATTTCTGAATAAATATTCATATATTTTTTCTGATTAGCCTAGCAATTGTGTGATTACTGATTGTATCTTTGATGATATATGGGAAGATAAATCTTTAAATTTATCAGTGATAAACCTTTGCTCTGTCTCTGTAAAGATTTGTACTTTTCTGTTCTTATAGGATATAAATTGATGGTTTCTTCTTCACCCCCTCCCGTTCTAAGTTTACAAATGGGTCTGTCATTCTGTTGTGGATGCGTTTGTGGGCCGCCAATATGGTCGGCGTGGGGCCCACAAAGCCCACAACTAGGCCGCCAGGCCCTGCAGCCGCACCAGAAGGAGATCTTCTAGAAATTAGTTAGATAAGGAAAGATTTAAAGAATAAAGGAGTTATAGATTGAGTTTAGTTTAAATAGAAGGTAATAGATTAAATAAGGAGTCTTGATCGGTTTGGGGGGGGGGGGGGGTTGTCCCCAACCGAACAGGAGGCATGCGGCCAGGGGGGCGTGCGGCCAGGGGGGGTCCTGTCCCCCCTATATAAGCAGCCCCCTCCCTCATGTATTAGGCATCCAGGAAAAAAATAAGAATTACCCTTTGGATTGTTCTTCTCCTTGGGTCACCGTGGCTACGAACCCTAACCCTAGCCACCGTGATCATCTCCCTCTTCCTCCACGATACGTGCTGCCCCCACGCCTCCTCGCTGATGGTTTCCCCCCTGCACAGCCCTAGGCGCAGCCGAGGGACCTCCTCCCACCCGGTTTCTCAGCATTTGGTATCCAGAGACAACGGAGCAGCGACTATGTCCGGCTCCGGTGACGATTCTGGGCCCCTGACCCTTGAGTCCATCCATGCCCAAATGCAAGATGGCTTCACCCGGATCCTGGCGCAGCTGGACAACATCACGTCACGGCTGAACAGCCATGACATACGCCTTGCCCGTGTTGAAAAACAGCCTGAGACGGCCTTCCAAGCGCAACAGCAGCCACAACACGAACAACAACCGCAGAACGTCACCACGGGCAACAGTCGGGGACGCGGGTGGCGGCGGCAGCGGTGGCGGCGGCAGCGATGACGGTGACAACTTCAGCCCGCACGGCTACGCCGACGCCCCCAGGGGCGTCCCGTGTTTGACGACGGCGGCCTGCATCACCACAAGGTCAACTTCCCCAAGTTCGACGGGGAAACAAATCCTCTGCCCTGGCTCACCAAGTGTGAGACATACTTCCGAGGGACACGTACGATGCCTGAAGAGAAGGTGTGGCTCGCGTCTCTCCACCTGGAGGGTGTCGCGGCCGAGTTGTGTATGTGCCGCAGAAGGCCATCAGAGGGCAAGTGGGAGTAGGTCCAGCCGAGAGGGCCATAGGAGTGGTCCGGACGCTCCACACCGGTCCTTACCAATGAACATAGTTTTGAACTATCCAGATGGTTGGGCTGCGGCATCGTGTCCTGGGAGCGGTTCGCGGACTTCGTCAACATGCACTTCGGGCCTCCGCTCCGGTCCAACGACTTGGCGGAGATTAAAGATCTCCGTCGTACTGGTACGGTTGAGGAGTACCCGCGTCAGTTCCTGATCCTTCTTTGTCGTTGCGAGGACCTCAGCCAGCGCCAACAGATCAACCTCTTCACAGCTGGCCTCGACGAGCCACTTCGAATGGATGTGGAGCTGCAGTTTCCCACTAATCTGCAGACCACCATGAGTCTGGCCAGAGGCTTTGAACGTCGACTTGCGGCAACAACAGACAGTGGAATACAGAAGGGCGCCGCCTCTCAATGCTCTACGCGCTCTTCTGTTATGTCTCGCGCCACCACCACGGCTTCAAGTGGCGGTTCTGCAGCACCCGCCCCGACATCATCGACAACGGCATCTTCTCGCCCGCGCTTCAAACACCTTACACCCGATGAGAGGCTGCAAAGCGGGCAAGCGGCGAGTGCTATCACTGCCCTGAGCGGTACACACCGGACCATAAGTATGCCGGCAAAGGAATCTTTCTCCTGGAGCTTGACGACGACGACGACGTTGACACGACCGTTGCTGATATGGGCATCTCCCTACACGCCCTGACCGGCATCGACCTCGCCAACACAATGAAGCTCCAGGTCTACGTCCACGGCAACCTGCTGACAGCATTGGTCGACACAGGATCCACTCACACCTTCATCAGGGAGCCACTCATCAAGGAGCTCGGCCTGATGATGTTGCCACGGCCAGGCGTCAGCGTCCGAGTCGCCAACGGCGACTCTATCTCCTGTACAGGCACCTGTCCACGTGTACCCTTGATGATTGCAGGAGATCACTTCTACGTCACATGCTACGCGCTTCCACTTGACGGCTTCGACCTTGTTCTAGGAGTTCAGTGGCTGCGGTTTTTGGGACCCATTCTCTGGAACCTTGAGGATCTCACGATGAAGCTATGGCGCGGGGAACGTGAGGTGATTTGGACGGGGCTGCGAAGTTCCGCACCAGTGTGTGCCTCTCTGGCGCCATCTACTGATATGATGGGCACCCTTCTGGATGGCTTCCAGGACCTCTTTGACGAGCCACACGGTCTTCCTCCTGCACGGCGCCACGACCACCACATCAGGCTCCTGCCGGGCACAGCTCCAGTAGCTGTCCGGCCGTACCGCTACCCCCAGCTTCTCAAAGACGAGATTGAGAAGCAGTGCGCCGAGATGCTTCGCCAGGGCATCATCCGAGAATGCACATCTGCATTCTCCTCGCCAGTACTGTTGGTCCAAAAAGCCGACGACACGTGGCGCTTCTGCATCGACTACCGCGAGCTCAACGCCAGAACTTTGAAAGACAAGTTCCCGATTCCGGTGGTTGACGAGCTACTGGACGAGCTCCGCGGCTCGAGGTTCTTCACCAAGCTTGACCTCCGCAGCGGTTACTTCCAGGTGCGCATGCACCCGGACGACATCGAAAAGACAACATTCCGAACTCATCGAGGCCACTATGAGTTCTTGGTGATGCTGTTCGGCCTCACCAATGTGCCGTCCACGTTCCAGTCATTGATGAACGACGTCCTCGACCCCTACATCAGAAAATTTGTGCTTGTCTTCTTTCAATACATATTGGTGTATAGCAGGTTCTGGGTCGAACACCTTCAGCACGTCAAGCAGGTGTTCCAGACACTACGGGCGCACAAGCTGTTCCTGAAGAAGTCTAAGTGCTTCTTCGGCCAGGAGACCGTGTCCTACTTAGGACACATTATATCTGTCCGTGGCGTGGCAATGGATCCGACCAAGGTGGAGGCCGTGGAACGTTGGCCTACACCTCGGTCCTTACGAGCCTTGTGAGGCTTCCTCGGGCTCACCGGCTACTACCGCAAGTTCATTGCGTGGTATGGTGCGGTGGCCGCCCCCCTCACCGCCCTCCTAAAGCGGGAGGCGTTCCGATGGACTGATGATGCGCAGGACGCCTTCTCTCAGCTCAAGCAGGCGCTGATGACAGTGCCTCTTCTTCAAATGCCGGACTTCGACAAGCGCTTCGTCGTCGACTGCGACGTGTCCGGCGTCGGCTTCGGGGCGGTTCTGCACCAGGGCGACGGCGCCATAGCATTCTTCAGCCGCGCTGTAGCGACTCACCATCATAAGCTACCGGCGTACGAGCGTGAGCTGATCGGCCTTGTGAAGGCCGTACGCCATTGGTGGCCTTACTTGTGGGGCCACCCCTTCACTGTTCGGACTGATCACTTCAGTCTAAAATACATCCTGGATCAGCGACTCACGACGATTACCCAACATGCTTGGGTGAGCAAACTTTTTGGTTATGATCTGCAGGTTGAGTACGGGCCGGGGCGCTTGAATGGGGCAGCTGACGCCCTGTCCCGCCGCGACGAGGAAGACATAGCTATTCACGCCGTATCAGCGCCAGTCTTTCCCCTCTTCAACTCGCTTCGCGCGGAGATCGCCACGGACCAGCAGGCACAACAACTATGTGCCTAACTTCGGGAGGGAGTCGCACCTGCTGACTGGACCGAATGTGATGGTCTTCTACTACACAAGGGAAAGCTCTTCGTTCCCGACAAGTCCTCCTTGTGGCCCTCTCTCCTAGCTGAGGCGCATGATGGGGGCCACGAGGGCATCCAGAAGACAGTGCATCAGCTGCGCCTCTCCTTCTACAATCCGTCCCTGCTACGACGGGTGCATGAGTATGTCCACGGTTGTGCCATGTGCCAGCGCAACAAGACTGATCATCTTCATCCAGCCGACTTGCTACAACCTCTTCCTATACCTTCGGATGTCTGGAGTGACATCTCCATGGACTTCATTGAAGGCTTTCCGAAGATTGGTGGGAAATCGGTGATCCTGACGGTGGTAGATCGCTTCTCCAAGTATGCCCACTTCATTCCCCTGAGCCACCCTTACAGTGCTGCATCAGTGGCACGGGCGTTCTTCGACGATATCGTACGTCTACACGGCTTTCCCTGCTCTATCGTCAGTGATCGCGACACCGTCTTCACCAGCCTCTTCTGGTCAGACTTGTTCCGGCTAGCCGGTGTCCGCCTTCAGCTCAGCTCAGCCTTCCACCCGCAGTCTGACGGCCAGTCTGAGGTCGTCAACAAGATCATCACTGTGTACCTCCGCTACTTGGCTGGTGACCAACCGAAGACTTGGCTGCAGTGGCTTTCTTGGGCTGAGTATTGCTACAACACTTCCTACCAGACGGCCCTCAAATGCTCGCCCTTTAGAGTGGTCTATGGCAGGGACCCTCCAACTCTTGTTGGTTATCAACTGGGCATCTCGAGTAGCATCGGTGGATAAACAGCTAAAGGATAGGGATGAATTCTTAGCTGAAATCAAGAACAGGCTTGTACAAGCACAAATCACCATGAAAAGCTATGAAGATAAGTTCCGCCGAGAGGTGGAATTTCAGATTGGTGATTGGGTTTGGCTGCGGCTTCATCAGAGGACAGCTGTGGGAGTAATGGCGACGCCTTCTTCAAAGATTGGACCAAAATATTTTGTGCCATATCAGATCATTTAACGCATTGGGACTATATCATATAAATTAAAGCTGCCTCCTCGAGCAAAGATACATGATGTCTTCCATGTGTCCTTGTTGAAGAAATTTGAAGGTCCTGCTCCCGTGCAGGTGGTGCCTCTACCAGCGCTTCTCCATGGACGTGTTGTGCCTACACCTGAAAAAGTACAAAGGGCGCGCTTGAACAGAGGTGTCTGGGAGCTACTCGTCAAGTGGGCAAGACATTATGAAGCTGATACATCATGGGAGCAACTAGAAGATTTCAAGATGAAGCAGCCCACCTTCAAGCTCGAGGACGAGCTCTTTGTCGGGAAGGGGAAAAATGTTGTGGATGCGTTTGTGGGCCGCCAATATGGTCGGCGTGAGGCCCACAAAGCCCACAACTAGGCCACCAGGCCCTGCAGCTGCACCAGAAGGAGATCTTCTAGAAGATTTAGTTGGATAAGGAAAGATTTAAAGAATAAAGGAGTTATAGATTGAGTTTAGTTTAAATAGAAGGTAATAGGTTAAATAAGGAGTCCTGATCGGTTTGGGGGGTTGTCTCCAACCGAACAGGAGGCATGCGGCCAGGGGGGGCGGCCAGGGGGGTCCTGTCCCCCCTATATAAGCAGCCCCCTCCCTCATGTATTAGGCATCCAGGAAAAAAAATAAGAATTACCCTTTGGGTTGTTCTTCTCCTTGGGTCACCGTGGCTACGAACCCTAACCCTAGCCGCCGTGATCATCTCCCTCTTCCTCCACGATACGTGCTGCGCAGCTTCCCCCACGCCTCCTCGCTGCTGGTTTCCCCCCTGCGCAGTCCTAGGCGCAGCCGAGGGACCTCCTCCCACCCGGTTTCTCAGCACATTCATATATAAGGTTACAAGCTAGCGCTCTGCTGAACCTACTGTCTTACATTCGCTGAACCTTGTTTATTAAAAATACTGAATCAGTTTTACTATATGTAGTCTTTTGAAGCATATTTTACTACTGTAGTCTTAGATACTTAATGCACCTCACTTCCTTACCTAGCCAGTGACTATTTTGCAACTTATAATACTGAAGATTGCAATGCCGTTGATTCCTGCAGCATATGCCTTACTGGGGGGAAAGAAGTCACTGAGGCAGTCATGAGCAAGGTACAAGAACTGGTCAAGGCATTTGCAGGATACAAAGATGAAGTCCTGGTATGCTTTGTTTGCCTTTAAGCATATTTGTTTCAATTAGTAAACAACTATAACTTTAATTTAGGCTATTTTTTATTGAGTCCTTGAACTAATGTTACCTTATAGTTCTGGAAGTTCTGTTACTTTGTAATCTAACGTGCGTGTAATTGGATATAACCAGTAAATGAGGTGTTCCCCTGAGACCCGAGTGTCTTTGATCTATTGATTTCAACTAAAAGTTATGATCGTTCTGGATATTTCTGTGTATATGTATGATTAATGTTTCTGTAGTTGGGTATAACCAGTAGATGGAGTTTCTTTCGACCTTTTTTAAGTCTCGTGGTGTCAGCTACATTTTAAATATGTACATAATATCTTTTGAAAACCATTTAAGTTTTAGGTGTTTGCTTGCTATTACACCATACGTGGCTATACTCACATGTCCATGAAATTCAAGTCATAAATACTATATGATTTTTGTTAGATATAATCCCATTTTTCTAATAATTGGTGTTAGAGATAGAGTGCTAGTCCAATAAGAGTAGGAGTTAGTATTAGATAAGGACTATGTAATTTGGGGCTATATATACAGCCCCCCCATTGAGAATAAGAGAAGAGAAGAGATTAGAGGAAGTTAATCCCCGGATTTCCAACAATTGGCATCAGAGCTAGGGTTTAGGATCTAACCCTGTGCTGCCCCGGGAGAACATGCTCCCGGGGCGGCCAACCCCTGTGCGCCGGGCGGAGGACCTCGTGCCGGTAACGGGGTCACCCTCGGCGACGAGCAGGTGGACGAGCGGGTGGCACGCAGCGGCGCCGAAGTCAGGCAGGTGGCGACGCGGCATGCCGAGAGGCGCGCGGAGGAGGCGGTGCAGGTGGCCGGGCAGGCGACAACAAGAGGCGGCTCAAGCCAAGGCTGTCGCGCGGGTGTTGTGGTCCGTAGTGTCGTCCACGGGAGGCGCGCTCGCAGGCAAGGCGGCAGTTTTTGGAAGACCGTGTTGATGGTTGAGCCTAAGCGCGATTTGTTTCCTTGAGCCGCGCACGACTGTAGGCCTGACTGAGCTTGGTAGGCAGAGGCAACGTGGCTGTAGACGTAGGGCACCAGCCACGCTGAGAGAGGTGCGAGTTGTCGCAAAGGCTGAGCGACAGGTGCTCTACAAACGTGTCAGCTGTGCAGCACAAAGGTCACAGGTAGCGTGCATTGAAGGATGGACCAGAGCGGTGCTGAGGTGGGGTGCAACCCGAGGCTGGGTGTTTGGGCGTGAGCTGCTCGGGTTGCGTGGGGCAGCGCACCTTGGAGCTGAGCACAGGGCTGAAAAAAAAGTGGTGGCGTGTTGCTATGTGCAGCGAGGAAAAGAAGGTGTCAGACTTGGTAGAGACCACGTGGGTGAGCAGCAGATTCAAAGTAAGTCAGATTTAGAAAAAAGAATACCTGTTGTGCTCACGTGGGGAAGGAGGATGCTCCCGTGAGGAAGGAGAGAGAAAAAATTGAGGATTTGTTAGATGCACACAAGGTGTACATGGAATATGGCAACTGATTCAAAGCTGGTGTTTCACTTTCTTCGACCACAGCTGCGTGCACCGCGTGAGGCGGGTGTTGTGATAGAAGCAGACTTCTATGATATGACGCCGTGGGACCTGTTGGCAAACTACGACCTGCGTGACTTGGGATATTTCTTCACGTTGCGCAGGCGGAGCAAGCCTCGAGTACAGCGGTCCGGCGGCGGCAGCATCTGGAAGCATAATGCGACCAAGTGTGCACAGTCAATTTCCAACATGGGAGTTGTGGTGCAATGGCGTATGGTCAAGTTTTGCTTCTACATGCACGGAGAACTCGGGAAGCGTCGTAGCACGGGATGGATCTTGGAGGAGTACGAGATCACTGACCCAAGGTGCTATCGCCACGACGATGAAGGTGAAGAAGTAGAATATTGGGTGCTCTGTCGCGTGAGGAAGAGCATGCCAATGCGAGGTGTGCCCGAGATGAAGATGTGACCATCTCGAGTATATGGTCGGAATGAAGATGTGTCCATTCCGAGATCAAATGCAGGATGAAGATGAGTTCATCCTGGGGTTGAAGATGTGACCAACCTAAATGCGTGTGCAGGATGAAGATAAGCCCATCCTGGGGTTGAAGACGTGTCCATCCCAAAATTGAGTTGTGCAGAGTGTAGATGTGACCATCCTGGGGTGCAGTTGTGTCCATCCCGAAAGTGTGTTTAGGGTGGAAGTGTGTCTCCATCCTAATTAGTGTGAGTGTGATCTAGAAAAACAAGATTAGGGGGTGATTGTTAGATATAATCCCATTTTTCTAATAATTGGTGTTAGAGATAGAGTCCTAGTCCAATAAGAGTAGGAGTTAGTATTAGATAAGGACTATGTAATTTGGGGCTATATATATACAGCCCCCCCCCCCCATTGAGAATAAGAGAAGAAAAGAGATTAGAGGAAGTTAATCCCCGGATTTCCAACAATTTTGTACAAGTCTAGATCTAGTAACATATCAATTTTGTATTAGTTTTCATTTAGTTCCCTGATCTTGTTGTGTGACGTGTGTAGAGTTGGACCCTTCATATAAGAGCTATATTTGGTCTATGGTGTAGAGATCACATCATCGTATTGAGCCATGCTCTCTATTTAATGTAATTTGAACTGCCCTTGTCCCTTGCCCAATCAGTATAAGTAGGCTTCATACCCCCATGTTGGAACAAGATATTGGGTATTTCAGGCTTTCCTTCTTTTAAAAATTCCTATATGTTAGTATAAAAACCTTATCCATTAAGAGATGGAACTTCAAGAGCAGTTAGGTCTAGAGGGAAGTTGTGAGCATTACGTTCGTGCATTACTTCCATACCAAGATTAGCACGGTTGATGATATCAGCCCAAGTATTAATAACGCGACCTTGACTATCAACTACAGATTGGTTGAAATTGAAACCATTTAGGTTGAATGCCATAGTACTAATACCTAAAGCAGTGAACCAGATCCCTACTACAGGCCAAGCAGCCAAGAACGAGAGTTGTTGAAACTAGCATATTGGAAGATTAATCGACCAAAATAACCGTGAGCAGCCGCAATGTTATAAGTCCCTGACTCGTGGCCTTGTGGGTTCAAACGTGTTGAAGCAGACGTAATTACTAATGACTCTGGTTTCAACCTTCCTGAAAGGGAAAACTTAAGAAACAAAAGACACTGTTTTACAGTAGCAAATCTAATACAACTACATATTGATTAGCTATTATTGTTCAGTTGTTTGTGGAAATTTTGCAAAGATGCACATAACCTAGAGTTATAGGTCAAAAATCTGGTTCTGTAATGTGTCCAATGGCTCACTATACCTGCATGAACAGGTGAAGCGTGAAGAGCTGCTTGAGTATGCTCAAAGTATCATTTCAGGACTTAAGCGAAATGCTGACATTTTGAGGTGATACTTTATTTGCTAATTATCTGTATTGAGTAGTAGTTTTTAGCTGCTTCTCTTGTAGACTATAGTTTAATTACAAATGCCATTTTATACCATGTGTTAATTTCTCAGCGACTAATCACACCTCTGAAACATTTACAAACTAACCAGTAACCACATCTGAAGGCCTCTATCAGACTCTATAATGTCAAATGTCGTCTGTCAATGTTAGCTATGCATGTTAATTTTTGTGTTGTCAAAAGTTCCAAAATACTTTTAAAAGAGATATCTGATCCTTTTGTATATGGTTTCTCGCTTCTTTAGCTTATTATATAGGTTGTATTTTATTTCAGGATAGATGCAGAAACCCTAGAACTACAGAAAAAACTAGATGAGAAGCAGAAATCAAGAGTCCAGTCAACGAATGTTCGAGATAAAGAATCAGAGAAGGTTGCTGTTGCAAATCTTGAGGTATTACCTATTCGGTCTCAGCCTTTGATAAAATATACTTGTCGTTTGTTTTAGACATATATTCTGTCAAGAACTTTGAAATTTTTCACAATCAATATGTTTTCTCATATTTAGTCTGGAAATCTGTGCGTTGATTCATCTTGATATGCACTGCCATTGCATTACAATTCTGTTGGTTTCAATAAAGCATAAATTGGTGACCAATGTTGTGTATTGGAAACTGTATAAATGCACAACATGATGTTAGGGGTAAACACAGCCGAGAGGAAGGCAAGGCAGTGTCAGTTTCTTAGACGGAGACTAGACTCTTCTGGGTGTTTTTTCATTGCTTAATGAAACTAGAATTTCCAGATGTGGTGACTTGAGTCTTGATAATCTACTAATCCCTACAACTAAGGGAACTACTAATCTGTCCCTAACTCTATCCACTGATATAGTAGCCGCACAGCTATAGTAACAGGCCGTGCTACAGTATGCCAGTCCATGTTGAAAGAGGGCTAATGATAGCTGTATTAGATGATAATCAAATGCTGGGTACAGGTCTGATTATATAGAGGGATTAGGAGGGGAGAAAAGACTAAACTACCCCTAACCCTAATCCCTCTCTAATGACTAATATGCCCCTGTGATACACCCTTAATTACAGTGTCTAACACCCCCCGCAGTCACAACATCTAGCCACTGCAGATGTTGAGACTGGACCGAAACTCGGAGAACAGCGACGACGGGAGGCCCTTCGTGAAGATGTCGGCGAACTGCGTCGTCGTCGGGACGTGGTGTACCCGAACCTCGCCCCGTGCAACCCGCTCACGAACAAAATGAAGGTTGATCTCCACATGCTTCGTGCGCTGATGTTGGACCGGGTTGGTGGAGAGGTACATGGCGCTGACGTTGTCGCAGTAGATGAGGGTGCTCTTGATGACGGGAGTGTGGAGCTCCTGAAGTAGCTGTTGAAGCCAGGAGGCCTCAGCCACGCCGTTAGCCACGGCGCGATACTCCGCCTCAGCACTCGAGCGCGACACCACGGGCTGTCGCTTCGAGGACCAGGAGACGAGGTTGCCGCTCAGGAAGACGGCGTACCCAGAAGTAGAGCGTCGTGTGTCCGGGCAGCCTGCCCAGTCGGCGTCAGTGTACACGACCAGCTCGGAGGCCATGTCACGCCGAAGGAGGCCGTAGTCGAGGGTGCCTCGTAGATACCGAAGAATTCGCTTGACAGCAGTGAGGTGCGGTTCCCTCGGGTCATGCATGTGGAGGCACACCTGCTGAACCGCATATGAGATATCCGACCTAGTGAAGGTGAGGTACTGAAGAGCACCTGCAAGACTCCTGTAAGAAGTGGGGTCAGAGACGGGTGTCCCGTCGGTAGCGGAGAGCTTCGCCTGAGTATCCACTGGAGTGGAGCACGACTTGCGATCAGCCATGCCCGCTCGCTGGAGGATATCCAGGCAGTACTGTCGCTGGTGAAGGAATAGGCCGCCTGGTCGGTCCTTGACCGTAATACCCAGGAAGTGGTGGAGACGACCCAGGTCCTTCATAGCGAACTCCTGCTGCAAAGCAGAGATGGTTCGCCGAAGCAGAGCCGGACTAGATGCTGTCAGTACAATGTCATCGACGTACAGTAGGAGGTAAGCTGTGTCACTGCCCCGTCGATAGACAAACAGCGAAGTGTCCGACTTGGCTTCAACAAACCCCTGTGAAACCAAGAAAAAGGCGAACCGGCTATACCAGGCTCGTGGTGCCTGCTTCAGTCCGTACAAGGATTTGTTCAGCTTACAGACCATGTCTGGGTGAGCTGAATCTACAAATCCTGCCGGCTGACTGCAGTACACCGTCTCGGTCAGTATACCGTGGAGGAAGGCGTTCTTGACGTCCAGCTATACGGTACGAACTGTCGTCGACTTCACCACCGGGCTCAAAGTCTCGTCGTAGTCGACTCCATGGCGCTGAGTGAAACCCCGGAGTACCCAACGAGCCTTGTATCTCTCCAATGTGCCATCCGCCTTCTTCTTATGCGTGAATACCCACTTGCCCGTGACAACATTGTCACGACCAGGACGGGGAACCAGGTCCCAGGTCCGGTTGGCAAGCAGGGCCTCATACTCTTCCTCCATAGCGCGACGCCAGTGAGGGTCGGCGAGGGCGGCTACACACGGAAGTGGGTATGGGCGAGATCGAAGAAGGCACGGTCGGTGGAGATGTCGTTGACGAGAAAGCGGCCCCATCGAACCGCTCAACTGGCCGAAGACTCCCGGACGCACGTCGAGTCACCATTGGGTGGACGTGACCAGGATCCCTGTGAAGGAGAGGGGGGTTGTACACCGGCCGCTTGGGTACAACCATCTTCTCTCGTCCGGAGTAGACGAGAGTGGGTCTGCGTGGCGTCGCTGGAGCAGGAGCCTCCCCCCGCGCTCGTCGCTGGTAGACAAGTGCGGGGTCAGCAAAGCGAGAAGTCGTCGTGGGTGCCGCGCGTGGCGTGGCTGGTGGCGTCGTGCTTGCTGCAGGTGACATCGGGGAGGCAGCTGGTGACGCCGCAGGTGCTGATGCCGCACGTGGGTGCAGCAGGTGACGACAGAGGCGTCGATGCCGCACATGGTGCAGCTGGTGACTTCGGAGGCGTCGATGCCACACGGGGTGCAGCGGGTGACGCCGAAGACGTCGATGCTACACGAGGTGCAGCAGTCGGCATCGGGGGCACCTAAGGCGTGGCTCGTGTCGACCCTGCAGAAGAAATAGGCCAAGGCAGCTGGGAGGCAGCCTCGGGGTCAGTAGGAAAAAGGGAGTCCAGCTCTGTGGTGGAATCGGAAGAGGTGGTGGAGAAAGGAAAAGATGACTCGTCGAAGACGACGTGTCGGGAGATCAAGATACGACGGGTGGTGGGGTCAAGGCACCTGTACCTCTTATGGTCAGGGGAGTACCCAAGGAAAACACACTGAGTCGAGCGAGGCGCAAGCTTATGGGGAGCTGTGGCAGAGAGGTTCGGGTAGCAAGCACACCCGAAGACTCGATGATGGTCGTAAAGTGGATGGGTGCCGAACAAAGCGAAGTGAGGGGTGGGAGCACTAATCGCCTTAGTAGGAAGGCGATTAATGAGGTAGGTGGCAGTGTGAAGCGCCTCCGCCCAGTACTGAGCAGGGGTAGAAGCCTGAAACATCAGTGTTGCAATTCCGGCGCTGAAACTGTCTCTGTTCTTGCTGAATAAACCGATCTGACCTAGCAGATCGATCTGTCTTCCCTGAAGACAGACCAGAAAAATTTTCAGCCAACAACAGAGGAATAACAGCAAGGAGAAGAACAGTTCTGGTGCAGAAAACTGAGCAGATTGATCCTGTTCTTGGGAGAACAGATCAGGGGAGAAATCAGGAGATGCCCGATCTGTTCTGGTGTTGAAGAGACGCAGAACAGAGGGGGAAACAGGGGCGGCGGCTGGTTCTAGCCCCTGGTGGCGGCTAGGGCAGAGAGGGAGGCGGCGGCTAGGGCAGAGGCTAGGCGGCGGCTATAGCAAGGGGGAGAGATGCGGCTAGGGTTAGAAAAGTGGAGGAAAATTTTCTGTATTGATCTCTCACAATTTGGGGTGTTTTTGGCTTGTATATATAGCCCCCCCTTACAAGAGTCCTAATCTGTTACAAAGGATCTTTTAATCTATCTCTAAGAAGATTAAACTCAAAAACCTTCTAGAAAGGGGGCCCGGCTTGGGCCAGGGCTGACCAGCCCACTTGGCCGAGTTCTGGCCGCCCTGGGCCAGGGAGGGGCCGGCCTGGGCCAGGGGCAAATCAGCCCACATTCTCCTCCTGATCCTGACACTGGCCCATGTCTAGAATCCCGATCCTTCTTCTCATCTCCACGAACTTCTGTCTTCCAAGAGCCTTGGTCAAGATGTCCGCCATCTGGTCTTGAGTGGAGATTTGCTCAAGCACAATAGTACCGCTGTCCACACACTCCCGTATGTAGTGGTACTTCACGTCGATGTGCTTGCTCCTGTCATGGTGTACCGGATTTTTGCTCAAGTCTATAGCTGACTTGTTATCAACCCGCAGCACCGGCGCCTTCAATTTTTCAGCTAAGTCCTCCATCAGCCGTGCCATCCATACACCTTGACATGCCCCTTGAGCTGCTGCGATGTATTCTGCTTCACACGAGGATAAGGCCACCACCTTCTGCTTGCTGGACTGCCATGAAACGGGGCTGTTTCCAAGACAAAACAGCACCCCGCTTGTGCTCTTGCGGTCCTCCACGTCTCCCGCATAGTCACTATCCGAGTACCCAATAAGCTCCATGTCTCCTCCTCTTGCATAGAAGACTCCATAGTTGATTGTACCCGCTATGTAGCGTACAATGCGTTTGACTGCAGCAAAGTGATCCTCCTTGGGCTCCTCCAGAAACCGACTCACGTACCCGACCGAGTAGGCAAGATCGGGACGTGTGTTCACCAAGTATCGCAGCCCTCCAACCAAACTCCTATAGTCCATTGCATGCACCAACGGGCTATCACTTGTCTTGCAAAGCTTGAGGCCTTGCTCCATGGGAAATGCACAGGGATTGCATCCTTCCAGGCCAGCTTTAGAGACAAGTTTGGAAGCGTAGGCCGCTTGCACAACGCTTATCCCTTCTTCAGTCTGCCGCACCTCCAGGCCAAGATAATACGACAAGAGGCCCAAGTCGCTCATCTTGAACCGCTTCATCATCTCCTCCTTGAACTTCTTGATCGTGCCGCCTCCTGTGATCACGAGGTTGTCGACGTACACACCGACGATGAGCTTCTCCTTCGCAGCTCCACGGAAGTAGATCCCGTGCTCACTCGTACTCTTCTGGAAACCAAGTGATAGCAAGCTATCATTGAGCTTGGCATTCCAGGCCCTGGGCGCCTGACGAAGTCCATATAAAGCTTTCTTGAGCCGATACACCTTGTGTTCGGCTCCGTCGATGATGAAGCCAACGGGTTGGGAGACGTACACCTCCTCCATCAAGTCGCCGTTCAAGAAGGCGCTCTTCACGTCCATGTGGTGTACCTCCCACCCCTTATGTGCTGCAACTGCAAGGAGCAAGCGAACAGATTCGAGACGAGCTACAGGAGCAAATACCCCGTCAAAATCTATTCCTTGCCGTTGGACATAGCCTTTTGTCACTAGTCGAGCCTTGTGCTTCACCACCTCCCCATGCTCGTCCTTCTTCACGTTAAACACCCATTTGAAGCCAATGGGCTTGTGTCCTGCAGGAAGATCAACAAGTTGCCAAGTCTTGTTTTCTTCTATAGACGCCATCTCCTCGAGCATGGCCCGTCTCCAGCACGGGTGTTCCTCAGCATCGGCGAAGGACGTGGGCTCCTCCGCGGTGGTGAACATAAGCTCCCCCTCCTCCAAGCTTGGTGGGCGCTCAGCCCGACCAGGAGGGGTGAGGGTTCCGAGTATGTTGCGCATCGTGCGGAACCGTAGTTTCGCGCCGTCGTCGTAGTAGGCATCGACAACATTGCTGCCGGGGTCCGACAGCGGTGAGGCGAAGCAGATGGGCCGTGGAGGATTCCGGGGCGTGACGAAGGTGCTGGAATCTTCAAGTCCGGAATCCCCCGCTGCTGCTGACCCCCGTGCAAGACTGTCCCAGCCCTGATTTGCGCTGGACAGTCCCTGCAGGGGCCCTTGGGGCGACGCTGCAGGTGCTGGACCCTCTCCAGCAGGTCTGGAGGCTGGCGTGGGAACTTCTAGGGTCTGTACAGACCCTTCTGTGCCCCTCCTGGGCACTGCAGGGGTGCTGTTCGGCCCCTCCGGACCCTGCAGCACCTCTCCGGGTGTTGAAACAGCAGGTCCAGCACCTGCTGGACCTAAGGAGTCGACGTGGAAGGCGGTGTAGTCCTCTTCTCCTGCTCCTTCTCCCCAGTCCCACTTGGCCGCCTCGTCGAATATCACGTCACGTGATATGTGTGTGCGCCCATCAGCCGGATTATACATCCGATATCCCTTCGTCCCTGCAGCATAGCCAAGAAAAATCATCGGAGTACTCCGGTCTTCCAACTTTTTCAGGTTGGGGCGCGTGTTCTTGACATGCCCCACGCACCCAAAAGTTCGGAAATAATTGACGGCTGGTCGCTCTCCATGCCAAGCTTCATATGGCGTCTTCCCGTCGAGGCCGAGGGTAGGGGATCGATTCAGGATATAGACAGCCGTGATAACTGGCTCACCCCAAAATATCCCGGGCATACCCTTCGCCTTCAACATGCTCCTCGCCATGCCGACCACCATCTGGTTGCGCCGCTCCACAACCCCGTTTTGCTGCGGTGTATACGGGGCTGTGAGCTGACGTTGTACTCCGTGCTGAGCGCAGTACTCGCCGAACTCCTGTGAGGTGAACTTCCCTCCGCGATCAGTACGAAGTAGCTTCAGCCTCCTCCCGGACTCTAATTCAGCTGTCGCCTTGAATTGCTGAATTGAGTCGGGCGCCTTGTCCTTGGTTGCTAGAAGATAGAGCCACATATAGCGGCTCATGTCATCCACAAGCAACAAGAACATCTTCTTGCCACCTGGAGTCGTCGGCGTGATAGGCCCGTAGATGTCGTCGTGGACAAGGTCGAGCGCGCCCTCCGCGCGCCGCCGAGCTTGCTTGGGGAAGCTGGAGCGCCTCTGCTTCCCGACCAAGCAAGCTTCGCACAATTGATCGACATGATCAATTTGCGGAAGCCCGAGCACCATCTCCTCTCGTGCCAACTTCCGAAGCGTCTGGAAGCCGACGTGTCCGTAGCGTTCGTGCCAACGTCACGCAACATCATCACGCCTCGCGGTTAGGCAAACCGGACGTGTGATGTTGAGCCTGATGGAGTACAACTTGCTGTCGTCGCGCTGAACTCGTGTGAGGAGACGCTGCTGCTCATCCCGTATGTGCATCACTTCTCCTTGCACCGTGATGCTGTAGCCATCCTCATCCAGCTGGCCGACGCTGATGAGGTTGGTGGTGAGGCGTGGGATGAGGTAGACGCCGGTGAGCCTCCTGTGCTCACCCGTCTTGGCGGCGAATAGGACCGTACCCTTCCCCTGGATACGCACAACGGAATTATCGCCGAACTTGATGGTTCCGACGATGTTTTCGTCGAGCTCGGAGAAGACGGCGCGCGAACCCGTCATGTGGTTGGTCGCGCCCGTGTCGAGGTACCAACGAGTGTCATCAAAGTCAGCGTCGTTGCTGCGGTGAGCGAAGACACGTCCCTCCACTATCTCCAGTGGGCGCATAGGACGTTCCTGTACAGGCTCCTCCTGTACGGAGGCCAGCCTTGTCATAAACAAGGCGCCCTCCTCCTCCGCCTTTGCCACGAAAGCCTGCTGCTGCGGCTCCTCCTTAGGCTTCGACCGACACTCCCTGGCCCAGTGGCCTTCTTCCCGCACTTCCTGCACTGGTCCCGCGGAATATCCTTTCCGGAACCTCCCTTCTTGCCTCCGTTCTTCTTGGGCGGGCCCTTTCGGCCGCCCCTCTTAGAAGAACCCGCGGACTGGGTAGACCGCTCCTCCTTCCGCTGTGCCTCCCACTCCTCCCGAGTGAGGTACAGCTGGCCGTTGTGTACTCCTCCCTCCCGCTGCGTCGAGTCGAAAGCGTTCTCAGCCGCCCTGAGACGCCCCGTCACCTCTGACAAGGTGAGGGTCGACACGTCCAGCAGTGTCGTGATCGCCACCACGATCTGTTGGAAGCGTTCGGAACGCTTCGCAGGAGCTTCTCCACGGCCCTCTCTTTTCCTATCTCCTCCACTAGCGACGCAAGCCGTGATAGCAATGCCGCTCAGGCGGAGGGAGAAGTCCTCCACACTTTCGCCATCCTTGAAGACAACGTCTTCGAACTCCTTTCGGAGTTGCTGTGCTGTTGTCTTCCTCACGCGGTCGGCCCCGACCCGCATGATGGCGATCGTGTCCCATGCCTCCTTCGCCGTCCTCTTTTCTCCGATCGTCGTGATCATCTCCGTCGGGACAGCGCTGACCAAGATGTCAAGTGCCATCATATCTTCCTGCTCGCTCACGTTCCCCTCCTCCACGGCCTTCCAAAGCAACCGTGCCTTCAGCTTGATCTTCATCATGACAACCCACTCCGCGTAGTTGGTCTTGGTGAGCATGGGGAACCCCGTCCCGGTGTTCACCTCACGAGCTGCCGGTGAGGGTGTCCCATGGATGATGGCGCTGCCGCTGCTTGTAGGTGTAGACGACATCTTGCAGAATTCAGCCTAGGGTTGAAACCGGCTCTGATACCACGAATGTTGCAATTCCGGCGCTGAAACTGTCTCTGTTCTTGCTGAATAAACCGATCTGCCCTAGCAGATCGATCTGTCTTCCTTGAAGATAGACCAGAAAATTCTTCAGCCAACACAGAGGAATAACAGCAAGGAGAAGAACAGTTCTGGTGCAGAAAACTGAGCAGATTGATCCTGTTCTTGGGAGAACAGATCAGGGGAGAAATCAGGAGATGCCCGATCTGTTCTGGTGTTGAAGAGACGCAGAACAGAGGGGGAAACAGGGGCGGCGGCTGGTTCTAGCCCCTGGTGGCGGCTAGGGCAGAGGCTAGGCGGCGGCTGCAACAAGGGGGAGAGAGGCGGCTAGGGTTAGAAAAGTGGAGGAAAATTTTCTGTATTGATCTCTCACAATTTGGGGTGTTTTTGGCTTGTATATATAGCCCCCCCCCCTTACAAGAGTCTTAATCTGTTACAAAGGATCTTTTAATCTATCTCTAAGAAGATTAAACTCAAAAACCTTCTAGAAAGGGGGCCCGGCCTGGGCCAGGGCTGACCAGCCCACTTGGCCCAGTTCTGGCCGCCCTAGGCCAGGGAGGGGCCGGCCTGGGCCAGGGGCAGATCAGCCCACAATCAGTGAGCGCATGACATCGTTGGTGGTCCGAATCATGCGCTCGGCCTTGCCGTTCTGGGGGGAAGTGTACGGGCATGACATGCGCAACTGAACACCACGAGAAAGCAAAAAGTCACGGAACGTAGAGTTGTCAAACTCGCGCCCGTTGTCGCACTAGACCGCACGGATCGTGCACCCAAACTGGGTGGACACCCAAGCGAAGAAGTGAGAAAGAGTACCAAAAGTATCAGACTTTTGTCGTAAGGAAAAGGTCCACGAATAGTGCGAAAAATCATCAACGACCACCAAGTAATACTTGCATCTAGAAACACTAAGAACAGGTGAAGTCCAAAGATCACAGTGAATCAAATCAAAGATGTGCTCGACACGGGTGACAGAGTGCGGAAAAGGAAGTCGAACGTGGCGACCCAACTGACAAGCATGGCAAAGAGACTCATGAGTACCCCGAGTACACGAAATCACTGAACTACCAGACAACTTCGACATAACATCAACACCGGGGTGGCCAAGCCGGCGGTGTCAAATGGTCGAAGAAGCTATCGTAGTCAGGGCAAGAGGCGAAGCGGATGCAGGAAGACGCATCATGTACAGGGGACCCGTACTATCACAACGAAAGAGAATGCATCGAGTAGTAAGATCCTTCACAGTTACACCATAAGGATCAAACTCAAGGGAAACATGGTTGTCAAAAGTAAAACGGCGAACGGAAAGAAGGTGTTGAATGATGTCAGGTGCAACAAGAACATCACATAGCTGAAACGAATCCGGCGAACCCAAGTCACCTACTGCGGTGACTGGAAGAGTCGACCCATTCCCAACAACGATAGATGAAGGATCATAGGGACGGGAAGGGCGGGTAGAGGAGAGGATACCGACGTCAGGGGAGGTGTGGTACGAGGCACCGGAGTCCACCATCCAGTCAGGGCCAGACGGCGTGAGACCCCGCAGGTAGACCGACGGTGTAAAACGGGTCGCGACAATGCCCCGGCGGTGGCGGCGCCGGGAAGGAGGACAACACGCTCGGACCCTCGACAGTGGTGCCAACAGAGTAGGCAACAGCCGATCCAGGTACATCAGCCAATGGCGTCCTAGAGGCACCTCCCAGGGCGTCAGCAGGCCAGGCGGCGCCGTCGTGGGGGGCTGCAGGTCCGGCAGCCCAAGGGGCGGCTGCAGCTGCTGTGGGCCAGGCAGCGGCGCCATCGTGGGGCGCTGCAGAGGTGACGACGGCGGGCCAGGCAGCAGCGGCTCGAGGGGTGGCAGCGCTAGGGGCTGCAGGAGCGCTGGCCCCTCCAGCAGCGAGAGGCCAGGGGGCTGCGGCCCTTCCAGAGGTGGCGGCGGCTCCTCCAGAGGCGGCAGCGCCTCCAGAATCGACGGACCAGGGGGCGGCGACCCCCCCAGAGGCGGCGGCGGTCCCCACAGAGGAGCCCCCCCCCCCCCCCCCCCCCCCCCGGTGCGCGCGCGGCCCCCATCCGGGTGGGGGTGGCCCGAATCCGGGCAGAGCCGCCCCGATCCAGGGCGCAGCGGCCCCGGATCCGGATGTGGCGGTGGCGGCGGCGGCCCCTCCCCGCGCGCGCGGTCCTCCAGAGGAGGCGCCCCCCCCCCCCCCTGCGCGCGCGGCTTCGATCCAGCGGCTGGCGGCGGCCCAAGGTGGGGTCGCGTCTGCGGCATGCGCCCAGGGCTGCTGCGGCGGCGGCTGGGCCATTAGGATTAGGTTTAGCCCTAATTCTGGAGGTGCTGCCGCCTCTGGAGGAGCCGCCGCCACCTCTGAAGAGGCCACGGGGCTGCGGCTCCTCCAGAGGCGGCAGCGCCTCCAGAATCGACGGACAAGGGGGCGGCGGCGCCCCCCCCCCCCCCCCGGTGCGTGCACGGCCCCCATCCGAGTGGGGCGGCCCGAATCCAAGCGGAGCCGCCTCGATCCAGGGCGCAGCGGCCCCGGATCCGGATGTGGCGGCGGCC
This sequence comes from Neostapfia colusana, assembly GCA_030760725.1. Taxonomy (NCBI): domain Eukaryota; kingdom Viridiplantae; phylum Streptophyta; class Magnoliopsida; order Poales; family Poaceae; genus Neostapfia; species Neostapfia colusana. The sequence continues at coordinate 1,342,363 of JASWHV010000005.1, read as the reverse complement.
CAAGGTGGGGTGGTGGCGGCCCCTTCCTGCGCGCGCGATCCTCCAGAGGAGGCGGCACACCCCCCCCCCCCCTGCGCGCACGGCCCTGATCCAGCGGCTGGCGGCGGCGGGCGGCGCACCAGGGGCGGTGGCGACGGCCCCTTCCTGCGCACGCGGTCCTCCAGAGGAGGCGGCGCCCCCCCTGCGCGCGCGGCCCCGATCCAGCGGCGCCCTGGCGGCGGCGGGCGGCGCACCGGGGGCGGCGGCGGCGGCCCAAGGTGGGGTGGCGGCGGCGGCGTGCGCCCAGGGCTGCGGCGGCGGCGGCTGGGCCATTAGGATTAGGTTTAGCCCTAATCCTAATTATTCCTAGCTAATGATACCATGAAAGAGGGCTAATGATAGTTGTATTAGATGATAATCAAATGCTGGGTACAGGTCTGATTATATAGAGAGATTAGAAGGGGAGAAAAGACTAAACTACCCCTAACACTAATCCCTCTCTAATGACTAATATGCCGTTGTGATACACCCTTAATTACAGTGTCTAACACATGTTACCTAACCAGCGGCCCTATGCCCATGACACATGACCAGTAGGTGTGATTGGAGGCAGTTCTATCTAGTCGATTATCCTACAAATTCGTTTTTTACTATTTTTTGATTATCTAGCCCAGTGCTCATGACTTGGGAATCATTGTCTGAAAAGACTTTGATTTTACTTATGACCTGGGGATTCATTGTCATTGTTGTCATTGGTGGTTCCATAATTGATACAACAACAACCAAGCCTGTTGGGGTCGGCTAGACATGAAACCCAATATCAATGAAGTAAAACAGAGGAAGAGATATGAGAACAAGGAAAAAAGGAAAAAAAGAGAAAAAAAGGAAAAAGAAAAAAAGGAAAAAAGAAAAAGGAAAAAGAGAAAAGAAGTAAGAAAAAAGGAAAAGAAAAAGAGAAAAGAAAAAAAGAAAAAAACAAGACTACGATTCTGGCACATGAATTGCTACTTTCCATGCGGTCCTATCATGAGCTAAGTCTCTGGATACATTCCAATCTCTCAAATCTCGTTTTACCGCCTCCTCCCAGGTCAACCTTGGTCGTCCTCTACCCCTCCTAATATTTTCTCTACCTCTTAAAATCCCACTGTTAACCGGTGCTTCTGGAGGTCTCCGTTGGATATGTCCAAACCACCTAAGCCGATGTTGGACTAACTTCTCTTCAATCGGCGCCACCCCTACCTTATCACGAATCGTCTCATTCCTTATTCGGTCTCTTCTCGTGTGCCCACACATCCACCGTAGCATGCGCATCTCTGCGACACTCATTTGTTGGACATGTTGCCGTTTAGTTGGCCAACATTCCGCCCCATAGAGCATCGCGGGTCTGATCACCGTCCTATAGAACTTCCCTTTTAGCTTTTGTGGGACTTTCCTATCACATAGGATTCCAGAGGCTTGTCGCCATTTCATCCACCCTACCTTGATCCTGTGGCAAACATCCTCATCAATATCGCCATTGCTTTGTAACATTGATCCTAAGTATCGGAAAGAGTCCCTTCTAGGTACTATTTGTCCTTGTAGACTAACATTTCCCTCTTCACGACCAACACCACTAAAGTCGCACCTCATATACTCGGTTTTGGTCCTACTAAGTCTAAACCCCTTGGACTCTAAGGTTTGTCGCCATAACTCTAATTTCTTATCAACACCATCTCTAGTTTCATCTACCAGCACTACATCATCAGCAAAGAGCATGCACCAAGGGATATCCCCTTGTATATCCTTCGACACCTCATTCATGACCAAGGAAAAGATGTATGGGCTCAAAGCTGATCCTTGATGTAGTCCTACCGTGACAGGAAATGCATCAGTCTCACTATCACTTACGCGCACACTTGTCCTAACATTATTGTACATATCCTTGATAAGGGTAATGTACTTTGTTGGCACTTTATGTTTCTCTAGTGCCCACCACATGACTGACCTTGGTATCTTGTCGTACGCCTTCTCCAAGTCGATGAACACCATATGCAAATCCTTCTTCTGCTCCCTATATCTCTCCATAAGCTGACGAAGCAAGAAAATCGTCTCCATTGTAGACCTCCCAGGCATAAAACCAAACTGGTTTTTAGTGACATTGGTCACTTTCCTCAGGCGATGTTCAATCACTCTCTCCCAAAGCTTCATAGTATGACTCATAAGCTTAATACCTCGATAATTAGTACAACTTTGAATATCTCCTTTATTTTTGAAGATAGGTACTAATATACTTTTCCTCCATTCTTCAGGCATCTTGTTTGACCGAAAAATGTGGTTGAATAGCTTTGTGAGCCATACTATTGCGACGTCCCCAAGACATCTCCACACCTCAATAGGGATATCGTCAGGGCCGAGGGCCTTTCCTCCTTTCGTCCTTTTTAAGGCCTCCTTAACCTCAAACTCTTGTATCCTCCGCACGAACCGCTTGTTGGAGTCATCAAAGGAGTCATCCAATTCAACCATAGTGCTCTCATTCCCATCATTGAATAGCCCATTAAAGTAATCACGCCATCTATTCTTAATCTCTTCATCCTTCACTAGAATGCGGTCAGTCTCATCTTTGATGCATTTAACTTGGTTCCATAATTGATATTTGCAAGTAAATATTCTGCAGAAGTTCATAACTGACTACATTAGGCTTTAGAAAATCAGGCGACTTCCTCTGTTGCAAGATAGATTTCGTTGACACTGCCTTGTTTCCACATGCAACTCAGATTATAATTTTTTTTGCTGGAACAAGTTAGCAAAAAATAAAATATGTTTATGAAATACGTGCGTCCTGGCGTAGTGGTAGAGTTTCTCCACTTGTGTTCTGGGGGTCATGAGTGCGAATCAGCCTCCTTGCAAAATAAGCAAGGGGAAGGCTGCCTAGAAATTTTCTTCTCCGGACCCCACAATGTATGGGAGCTTTCACTGTTGGGTACGCCCTTTATTTATGTTTGCAATAAAAAAAATCTGGTGGTACCCTTTCCTCATGATTGATGTAAATAATTATGATATTCTAGTAGGTACTTGCTACATACATGGTGAACTGATTTGCTGCTTAATAGAGAGGTTCTAGCTGGATGGTAGCAGAAGTAGCTCAACAGCTATGAAATTTAAGTATTGCTTCTTTATGGTGCATGCATATGAAACACCTCTATAGTGTCTAATATCTAGATTAGTAACTAAAGTGTTTATTAATTTGTTTAATTTTCTTCTGCTGTTCTAGTAATTCTTCATTTTTAGAGATAATTGCTTCTGTGCCCCTATTTTGATATCCAATTGCATGTTTAGCCTCATTTTTTCAATTGGCACATTTGCCCCTACGCCTTGAAAAGGAAAGGTAAATTTGCCCCTATAGTTGCATTTTGTTCCCGTTTTCCCTTGAAAAATTGGGGTAAATGTGCAACTCTAGGGGCAAACGTGCCATAACTTTGCAAAAGTCAGGAGCAAACATGCCAAGTTGAATAAACAAGGGCAAACGTGCAATTAGAGATCAAAACTACGGTAACCATGTAACTCACCCTTTTTTAAGGTTTGAAAAGGAGATAACCTAATAACCTTGGTCTCTATTCCAGGCTTTCAAAGAAGCACTTAGTGAAGTCCGTTTGTGCTCTAGAGTTGAAGAACTTCTACTGAAGAAGAAATCAATTACTCCTGGGGACTCTCTGGAGATCCATTCTCAGAAGGCATGTTGTATTTTATCTTTACGAACCTTAATTTTGAGTTTATGATCCCTTTTTATTATTATAGAATTGTAATGTAGGGTGTTAGTCCTGGCAAGCTAGCACGTCTTTGAAACTTCCTTAAGCTCATACTATGTTTGCAATTTAAGACAGTTGTCCATTCAGCCCCGAGACTCTGGATTGTTCATTTACTATGTAGATCATCACTGATCTTCAAAAAATCATTAATCATACTTAAGAATTGTAGACATCAGGCCTCCATACAGAAAAAAAAACACTTTTCATGACATACTTTACATGATAAAAAAATGATCTAAAAGTTCTATTCTGAGTAAGTTTTCTGTAAATAGGGTTTATGTGGCTCAAGATGGTGTCTTGGCATTCTTTTAGTGACTGTTGATCTCTTGTAAGAATTTTAGGAGCAACTGTGCTAGCAATCCCTCACCATACCCTCTGTTAGAAATGCAAATCCATGACCTGCAAGGCTAACAATATTAACAAACCACCAGGTTGATAAACTAAAAGTCCTGGCAGATTCACTTGCAAGTTCATCCTCCAAGGCAGAGCAACGTATTTTGGAGCACAGGTTGGCTTTTGTACATTCTTGTAGAGACAAAAAATATGTCCATTTCTTAGATGTTTGCTCCAGTTGTTGTTTTGTTGAAATTCTTGCTCTCATATCATATAGCACATTCTTGCAATTTCCCATCCTTGTTACAGGTTCTCAGAGTATTCCAGTTAAATTTTTTCTGTTACTCCAACCAACTCTATAGAAAACTACCAAATTCTTATTGTTTTGACATTATGTTATTGGTATGTTAAATTCAGACCTGAATGCTCAGAACTAGCGCTTTTTTTTTGCTGTCATCTGGTGGTATAAAACTACTAACTCTTTGACACTCAATTCTCTCTTTGCCATTTTTATTTCATGATTTGAATATGCTTGTGGTTCCATTCTCTTGCTGATTTATAGACCAACTTTTCTTTATACCAGCATCTTAGCTATATTTTTTCGATGGTACTAGCAACTTATCTATATATTTTTTATTTTGGTTTTGTACCAGGCGTCAGAAGGAGGATGCTCTCAACTTCCGTGTGAAAAAAGAGAATGAAGTCAGTGTGGTTGAGAAGGTAAGGCTGATATAGTTGTGGAAGGCATTTATGATTTTTTAGGGACTTAAAAAATGAGCAGAAGTCAACAGCAATCCCATTTGGAACATCAGATGTGATAGGAATTTTGTAGGAAACAACAGTTACAACACATTCACTGAAAATGGATTTTTTACTTTGCAAACAGGGCCTTGGTTTTCAGGTTGTAGACATATTAGAACACCATGCAATGCATCTGTTCATTTGTTTCTCTAGCTTCTTGTTTTCATGTTCTTACTATCAGTGCCTGTTTACGAATATCCGTAGCTTTTTTTCCTCACATGTATGCTATAGTATAATATGAATGCAGTTAGGCATGCTTATTTTCGGCCTCTTCAGAACGTAGTTCACTTTTGCTCATATCATAAGTTTACTACCTCAACTTCTCCCCATACCCTTTTATATATAGTGCATTGAACGTATGCCTCAAGAAATATGCTTCTGTTTCCCTCCCATCCTGCTTTTAATGTAATCAGATAAGATATCCTTATCTTACTGTCTTTTTTTATGGCCTAATAAAGGGATTGCTTGATGAGATTACTGAGTTGGAGAAACAAAGAGATGAGCTTGAGGCGCAGCTGAAAAAGGTACCTTTTTGTGTCTTAACTTTTTAAGATTGATGGAACATATTTGTTTTTGTTGTCTCATAGTTGGTGGTGACACCAAATTAAGAGCCATTTTTCATCTTCACTCTTCCTTTACCTCGGGGGCCTTGGCGCAGCGGTAAAGCTGTTGCCTTGTGACCATGAGGTCACGGGTTCGAGTCCTGGAAACAGCCTCTTGCAGAAATGCAAGGAAAGGCTGCGTACAAAAGACCCAAATGGGTCGGACCCTTCCCCGGACCCTGCGCAAACGGGAGCTACATGCACCGGGCTGCCCTTTCTTTACTCTTCCTCTACCTCCCTCTCTCTAAAATCTATTCTGTTCTAGTCTGTCCAATAGAGCCATGAAATTTGAAATATAGGTACCCTCATGAGAGCTCATTACTAGTACCCAACATTAAGCATTAGCCTGCTACCCTTTATTACACTTTATGGAGAGGGTGCGAACTGTAACAAGTAATGTTTTGTTTCTCTTTAACATGCTCTTACAGGATTCAGGAAGTTAATGACACGCCACTCTTCGATACTCCTGCTGCATTATGTTCATTGTAAAGTTATTCTTCATGTGCAGGTCAATATATCTCTAAATGCAGCTGCTGGCCGGCTTAAGATGACTAGGGAGGAGAGGGACCAATTCAATGAAGCAAACAATCAAATCATATTTAGTTTGAAGACAAAGGTACTGATGCCTAACTTTTTCTAGTCGATATGAGCTATATTTTTAAGAACTGCCAGTTGCTATATTTTCCCCGTCATACTTTTAATCAACTTGCGGCCTGTTGGTTCTTTCGCATAATGTTTGACTCAAGACTGTGTTTATCTATCTCTGCCCAAATCTTAGGAGGACGACCTCTCGAAATCCGTCGCGTTGTGTAATGTGGAATCCAATGTAGTCAATGTCTGGATCAATTTCCTTGAAGATTCGTGGCAGCTCCAGTCTTCTTGCAATGAACAGAAGGAAAAGAAAACATGGTATGTGCCAATTATTCTGTGCAGTCTTGTGGCTGTATATTATTCTGCATGTCTTTATGTGCTCTCATTACCCTGTAATCTGTTATGATCTTCTCAGTGATGAGCTGGATAAATGTGTGAATAATTTCCTGGAGTTGACAAAACATCACCTTTCAGCATTCAAGGTAAGTGAAACTATATGTTCTCGCCTGCACTCATGCAGTTGGATGTCATCTGAGTGTTTCTGTATATGTCAGGACGACCTAAGCCCATCAATCGAGAGTATCAAAACTTATGTGGATAATTTGGCGGCCTTAAACTCAAGGTACTTCAAGTTTTTATTTGTTTTCGTGTTCTTTGGTGCAATTGGCTTGATAGTTATGGTTTCTATTTGTCCTGTAGGGAAGAGGCAAGAGAACACGGAAATGAAGCTTCAGAGAGGACAAACCCACGCACAACCCTTGAAGAGGAGTATTTGGAAACAGAAAAGAAGGTTTCAAACTCAATCCTCTAGCTTGGGTCTGGTTTTATGGTTTAAGTGCTGCATTTCACTTGCCAGTTGATAGCTTGTGCATGCCACTAGTTTTACATTGCATGATTTAACATACTTGAAGTAGGATCCAAATGTCACCAAAGCCCAAACTGACAAGTGACATGGCATAAACAAAGTATTCAATATTATCCTAGTTTTGCAACCTTCAGCTTTTCCAGAAAGTTAGATCAAACTGGCTGATGACGTTAACTTTATCATCAGATCATTATTGCTTTCAGCATTGTGGATCACATAAAGAAGTTGTTTTATTCTGACCATGGTGCAAATTCAAGGTAGTATCCTGTGTTCTCTCCTTGATGGATTTGTTTTTCAAAGGTTGCATCGACATAATCTTACTCCTTGACACTTCTCATATTTCTTCAGGAGAGATGACCCAGAGGTCAAGAACTTAGTCAACGAGATTGAGAAATTAAGGGAGTCTTTTGAGGCTATAGAACGGCCAACGTTAAGCATAGAATCCCGGAAAGGAAAACCGCTAGAATTGGAGGGATCTGAACTGAGTCCTTCACCCCTTCAGGCACCTGCTACACCCAAAGCTGCACATGTTGACTCACCGAAGTCTCCCATGAAACCCGAGCAGCACTTCGATTCTGACACCGAGCTATCAACCCTGGGAGCAGAGCCTGGGAAAGAGGATAAAGATTACTCGGGTGAGGAAATCAACGGGTGGGAGTTTGACGAGCTCGAAGAGGATATGAAGGGCTGACATCCTCACATCATGCAAGCCGAGACCACTTGACTTTCCTTCACTGACATGTATCTCTTAGTTTTGGTGCATCAGGTGTACCTATTCGATGTGTATATAATGATGTTTGAACGTTTTATCACAATCAGTTTGTCACTGTTTTAGGAGATGCAGACTGGACTGTAACCCGGCAAAGGCATTTGCTATTTGTTTGCTCTTTGCCATAGACATGTTTTATGTTACATGTATACTGAACACTGATGTGAATTTGTACATTGGAAAATGGACATCAATATTTGGCATTGCTTTTCCCTGGAATAATCCTGACGTGTCAAATACCCGTTCGCCGGTAGGTTCGCAATCTACTGATACTGATAGCATCGTATATTCGTATGGGGTATGCAAACTTCGGGGCAATGTGCTACTGTAAAACACATGGCATCCAGTTTTTTAATCTTTGGTATTTTTGGTAGGGGGGAAAGAGTGCTGATACGTGAAAAGACTGGGATAGGAAGGGGTGAGAAAAGTTTCCCTAGAGTGAAAAAGGGAAAGAGGGAAAAGAGGAAGACTAAGTACAGACCGCAGTTATAGGCGGCAGCGACGGGACGGATTCCAACTCGAGTGAAAAGAAAAAGAAAGTGCAAAGCAAAAAAAACGAACAAGCGACCACAGTGGGAGTCGAACCCACGACCTTCTGATCCGAAGTCAGACGCGCTAATCCACTGCGCTATGCGGTCCTGTATGTTTCATGCATTGATTGTTAATTATACAGTTGAAATATTTGTATTTCATTAGTTTTTTTGACGGATGTTGCTTCAACTGATACTGTACGCGCCATAAGTACGCCCAAATCCTTGCTCTCCCTGTAACCACCAGCTTAGGGACACAAGATAGTCGTCATGGCTCTCCTTATCGTAGCTTCTGTGAATGCCGCCATGACAAGCAGTGCATTGCATTGCATCGAATGTCGTCTTTGTGTCTCTGCATGCGTGCACGCTGATCTCTCGTCCTCGTCAATGCCACGGCATCATCTTCATTTTCAATTCTCATCTGTTGGTGGCAGAGGTCTCGCTCCAAGGTCAAGAAATGAGCCCAAGAACACGTGCTAATCACACACCACAACATCGACAAACTTTTTTTTTTGAAAGATGCATCGACAAAGTTTAAACGTAAAGTTCAGAAATGAATCCAACCTTGTCAACCATCTTCAGTCTTTTCAAGATGGTTGTATTGACTCGATACAAATGTCTCTAGATTTAATTAAATCTCTAAAAAGGCATGATTTAAATTTTGATGAAGTGTATTTTAAAATGCAGTTTAAGAAGTGTGTTAGTATTATGCATCAATAACCATAAAATATCAGAGTCTCTCCAACCCAGCTAACTTTCTACACCCCCCGTGCACCAACCTCCCCCGCCCAAGAACAGTAGCTGCAGCAGGTGCAGCGGTATAAGTATAAGCTCGCCCTCGAGCTTAGACATGCATGGCGACGCCGACGCGCTGCTTACGCATGGCCTCGGTCCTCGCGGCTCTTCTTCTTCTTCTTCTGTCGTCGGTCAGCGCCTGCGGCCTCGACGTGGGCTTCTACGACAGGACGTGCCCCTCCGCCGAGGCCGTCGTGCAGGAGACCGTGGCGGCCGCGTTCGGGAACAACTCCGGCGTCGCTCCGGCGATCATCCGCATGCACTTCCACGACTGCTTCGTCAGAGTAAGTTCGGCGATCGACGCGGTGTGTCGCGCGCGCATGCGGTGCGGTGGTGCTGTTATTATCCGAGTGGTGCAGCGAGCGCGCCTCGAATACCGTACCGTACCCCTTGCAGGGCTGCGACGGCTCGGTGCTGATCGACTCGACGGCGAACAACACGGCGGAGAAGGACGCGCCGCCCAACAACCCGAGCCTCCGGTTCTTCGACGTCGTGGACCGCGCCAAGGCGGCCGTCGAGGCGCGGTGCCCCGGCGTGGTCTCCTGCGCCGACATCCTCGCGTTCGCGGCGCGGGACGGCGTCGCGCTCGCCGGCGGCGCCGGCTACGCGGTCCCCGCGGGGCGCCGGGACGGCCGGGTCTCGCTGGAGGCGGACGCGCTCAACGACCTGCCCCCGCCGACGTCCACCGCCGCCGAGCTGGTCGCCAGGTTCGCCGCCAAGAACCTCAGCCTCGAGGACGTGGTCGTCCTCTCCGGCGCGCACTCCATCGGCGTCTCCCACTGCAGCAGCTTCCTCGGACGCCTCTACAACTTCACCAACACGACCGACGGAGTAATAACAATAATTATGCAAACCACATATAGATTAGTAGATGCAAGTTCTATTCTAAATTATATCACCGAAATTGCTGTGGCGACGAAAACGAACAGATCGATCCCACGCTGAGCAAGGCGTACGCGTTCCTGCTCCAGAGCGTGTGCCCGCAGAACACGACCCTCTTCTTCCCCAACACGACGCTGTCCATGGACGTCATCACGCCGACGAGGCTCGACAACAAGTACTACGTCGGCCTGACCAACGGCCTGGGGATGTTCCAGTCGGACGTGGCGCTGCTGACCGACGCGACGACCAAGGCGCTCGTCGGGTCCTTCTTGCGCGGCGGCGGCGAGGAGGCTTGGAAGGGCAGCTTCGCGAGGTCCATGGTCAGGATGGGCCGGATCGACGTGCTGTCCGGGACGCAGGGCGAGATCAGGCGGAACTGCAGGGCCGTCAACCCTGACGTCGACGCCACCGCCGGTGATCACCGTGTTCTTCCCGGACCGTCATCAGCTGCTGCTTCTTCAGGAGTGGCGACAAGCTGATTACACGTGCCTGTACTCTGTTCAGTGTCATGTAGTGTGAACGTGTGATGCGATGAGGAAATTATTAGCTAGTTAATACAGGCGCATGCAGGGAAACATCTCAGTCCAGAAGACTGAAGAAAACGGAGCTCATCAGTTGGTCAATCTTGTAGCCTGTTCTTTAAATAAAATAATCTGAATTATTACCATACCGTTTATCTTAAATGGTTTCTGAAGTTCGTATTAGTTTCCTGCGCTACTGCAACAAACAGCTCTGCCGTGCCCGAGTCCGGTTACCAAGCTCTGCTGTTTTGTACTTCCTCCGTTTATGATAAAAAAATCTAGTTCAATTTTAACTAAATTAGTTATTCTAAAAATATTATTTATTTCAGAAAAGAGAGAATAATAAGTTAGCTACATGATGGAACAGCAAACAAAGGTGGTCTGGTCAGACAAGTGGGTAATGTGTTGATCGAGAGCATGGACCTGGCTTAACCCGGCAGACATCCCAATCTGTTACAACATCAATAGTAGTTAAGTAGCTTCGGACCACTAATTCTTCTTGCCCACAGTCCCAACTGCAGCATACCGACAATGCCTGTCCATTCTGCATGTCGTTCTGAAAGCTAGGAGGTAAACAGTGTCAGTGCCGACAATGCCTGCCCGTGTTGTTGCTACCCGGGAAACGCCTACGTGGATTTGGTGCGTGGCTGTGTTTGAAGGGCAGGAATTTTCACGCGATATCTTGGTACTGAACTTGTGCTCTCATCAGTCGCGCATGGTGGGCTCGGTTGATAAAATTCCATTTCACTGACCAGAGAGACAGAGGGAATGCGAATTGGCACACGAACTCTGAAACCGAACTCAATCCGACATACCATCACAGTCACACTAACCAGAAAGCAATGCCAATGCTAACCTAGCTCAGAACAGACCTGAAAACTCTTCAGAAGCAGACATGGCATGACGCGATAGATAGAACCCAATATAGTTCTGTTCTTTACTGCTATCGAGCAATCATATAGAGAAACAGCCAACAATAATAACAGCATGTATATGAAACCCAAATTAAACTCGCAACAAATCATCTCGGCGACATGGATTCCCAGAAGAAATAGACACTGCTACTCCATTACATAAATAGAGATTCAGTTTCGAGTAACAAACGGACAAGGTTCCGAGACGGTAAGGTGAAGCTAGGCGAAGAGAAACCCCACCCGCTTCACGCCTTCTGGCCGTAGACGTAGGTGAGGCCGCACTTGCCGCAGTAGTGGCGGTCGAAGTGGTTGGCCATGAAGGTGCCGGCGCCGCAGTCGGCGTTGGGGCACTCCTTGCGGAGGCGGGTCACCTTGCCGTCCGAGTCGTCCACCCTGTAGAACTGGAGGACGGCGAGCTTCACCCTCCGGTGCTTGTGCTTCAGCTTCTTGGGCTTGGTGTACGTCTTCTTCTTGCGCTTCTTGGCGCCGCCGCGGAGCCGGAGCACCAGGTGGAGGGTCGACTCCTTCTGGATGTTGTAGTCGGCGAGCGTGCGCCCGTCCTCCAGCTGCTTGCCGGCGAAGATGAGACGCTGCTGGTCCGGCGGGATGCCCTCCTTGTCCTGGATCTTCGCCTTCACGTTGTCGATGGTGTCAGAGGACTCCACCTCCAGCGTGATCGTCTTGCCCGTCAGGGTCTTCACGAAGATCTGCATCTTGGCGGCGGCGTAGGGTTTGGACGGGGTGGAGGTGGAGGCTAGGGTTTCAGTCACCACGGTAGTGTTCGCCTATATAGAGAAGGCGTGGATCGTGGGCCGTTGGATCTAGGGGTTCCGGGATCTTGACGGATGGGTTCGTTCAGAGTCCGTACCCGAACCGGGCCGCCGCCCGCCGGGCTGGCTGTTTCATCTCGCCAGCAGCCCAATAGAATATGAATAGCGGGGGGCAAGTCTGTCCGCCTCTTTGCGCTGGAGGCGATAATACAGTTTACGCTTTCGACGGGCTTCTTTGCTCTTGGGGCGTGCTCAGTTTGGACGGAAAGATGAGATTACGTCAAGGCTTCCCCGTTTTAATGTAAACTCGTCTCAAAAGAAAATGCAAAGCCAGATCGCAACCGAGTTTGTTAAAACTAGTACTCCCTCCGTGTTCAAATTATTTGACGCTGCTTACTTCAATTTTGAACTAGTCAGCGTCAAATAATTCGAAACGGAGGAAGTAACGCACAATCAGTATTACTCCACTTGGGCAGGTGTTCAGCCACAAGAACCAGATTTCAAAGATGCAACAATCAAGCTGCGGCATTGCAGGGTAACTCGGTCCAACTTAGCATGGCGCAGAATGCGCCGATGATCATTCTATGTACAGTCAGACACCAAGACACGCAAATCGGCGCCTTTTTCGCTGTTATTACGAGATGAAAGCCCTGACACAATCTTCAAATTTGCAAACCACTCCTGTCCTGGGGCATGTAATACTGCCATCGTTTTTCTTGGACATCTCTTGAAGAGCCTGTCACAGATGTTCCACGAGCGCTAAGATGGTCAGGACATTAACACTTCATCAATATGAGCTGGGCTGAATGAGTACCTTCTCGCTGTACACATAGCCGTTGGGAAGAGCCAGCGGTGGGTTCTCAGTGTCCATGAGCTCCTTGGTGATGTAGCAGACGAGCTTTGAGTGGTGCTGCTTGGAGAAGGGTAGATGCTCAGCTAGTTTCCGGAAGCCATCCAGGGATAAGGGGTCCTCTTTGGGACAGTTGCCCTCAACGCACAACCTTTAGATGGTCACCAACAAAATACAAGTTGATGTACTCATAATACTACAATTTAGTGGTAAAACAAAGCAAGCACTGATCATGCAGGGCATACGGTGTTTTAAGAGCCGTCAGGCCGGCTTGCAGGTATATGTTCAGCAACGGCTCTAGAGTCATGCCATACAGCTTGTAGAATTCTTGCTTAAACTGATCCACAAGATGGTCCCACCGGTTCTGCTCAAACAAGACCTGCAAGTAAAGCTCAAGACTCAGATAGAAAAATCTTTGTAGAGCCGATCCTATATTCATCATGAACCACTAACAATTCACTAGGACTGACAGTCAAAACCTGGACAATAATTACTTAACGATCCATGTTTAAGGCATGAAACAATATAGCTTGGCCAAGAAGCTGTAGCCAGGATAAGACTGTTTTACCAATTCCAGCTAATGTCAACTGTTGGCCAGAAACCAGGGATGCTATATAGAACTAGGATTCCTGTAAGTCCAGCGGTCACAAGATTTATGATGCAGTGACGTTCGCTAACCTTGTAAGGAGCGCAGTTCGTACTGCTTCGAAAAACCAGTGTTGCTGTAACACGCTGCAATTCTTTCATGTGTGTAGAACCCCAAGGAGCCAGGTATTTTCGAGCATACACAATAGCCTGCATAGAATTTTTAGCCTTGACAAGTTCCACAAACTCTTGAAGCCTCAATAAAAACTCAAGCTTACTCTGCAGGCCATGTAACAAAAGAAAGCATAAGACAGATGTCAACTAACAAAATCAGGCTTAAAAAAAGGAAATATGATTCATCATCAGGCTGTAAGCCTGTAAGTCATTGCACATGTCAGAGCAATGAAAAGTTCGCAAAAATGAAGTATCTCAAGACAAATTAAAATATTTAATGAATAAATAATTATCACAGGTCAAAGATCAACAAAATTGCTGCAACCGGTAGTGTTATATCATATGCACAGATTCATTATCTTAACTATTCTATCAAAGAAATACCTTTGATTTCTTTAACCGAGACTTGTTTTCTGCACACCAAGCTAAAGCAGGGACAATTTCCTTATTCTGAAGAGAACCAATTACTCTTTGTGCATCTATGAAGACATCAATATCAACAAGGTCCTGCATGTCAACAGTACACAGATTAGGTTCGGTGCCCAAGAGTATTCACAAAAACAGAATCTGGCTGCAAAAGAAGTTAGTAGGTGCTAATCAGCTTCATTCCAGCATGACTTGATGTAGCACCACCCTCACTTAGGCACTGGTAAAAAAGTTTCAGCATTACAGAATGCTACACTATTGCCAGATAATAACATAAAGCTAGACAGTACAAAAACGGAAACAATTTAGGCCTTTCTATTTGAGTCATTAAAGTAGAATGAAATTTTAAATGGGCAAAGGGAGAAGTGAACACAAAAGGATGTGAACAATATATATGATAGAATCACAATCAAATCCAAAAAGGGAGCCAAGAGAATAATAGAAATCTATGATGACTAATGATATCGACAACTGATTCAATATACATTGTTTGGCAAGAGGGATGATTACATAATTGTGGTAGACGAAAGCTTAACAGGGAATCAAATCAAGACATTGTTGATTTCTTGCAAGAGCGGAATCCAAACACAACCATAGAAAGATGGTGCCATTGCCTTTAGTAGGATGAGGAGTTATGAATGGAAAGGAGGTGATATGAACTTTGCATCACTCAATTCAGACTTTTCAGAAATTATACAGAGGCCTTTAAACATATATCTTCTTTACATGATTAGCTACATAACTTTAACAATCTTAGAAAGATCATTCTCGTAGGGCACCATACTTCTTGACCCTGTTGAAACATTAAACAATATGCCACCCATATTGATAGTTTCTACCTTGGTTAGGGGCTTCTACTGCTAAGTTAGATTTATGTTCTTGAAAACTAACATCCTCTTGCGTCGCCATAATTAATACTTTAATAGGTTGACATTCTAAAGCCGACTTATTGTTTATTTTTATTTTCTTGCCAAAATCACATTTAAAGAAAAAAAACTTTCTCATCATCAGATTATGTTCACGGAATATCGGAATCACTAATACTTGAGCCTGCATTTTATTTTCTGCTGCTTACAGACTTACAGTCGCTAGCAATAGTATGCATATGCATCATCTCTTTTTCTAAACACGAACACATAAGCGTACTCACTATTGATGTCAGCAGAAACATACTAGTAAAAGATTATACAATGATAATCACATACCTGGATACCAGTAGTCTCGGCAAGCATGGCGGCAGAATCGTAGTATGACATCCGCAGCATGTAGTCAACCAGGGTCCGCTTAAGCCTCATGTCCTCCCACTCGCCGTCGTCGCCGGTGCTGGCGGTCGCCAGCCGGTCCAGGCGCGCCCGGCACCTCTGCACCTGCAGCTCCTCCGTCCGCGCGCCCTCCTCCATCTGAAAGGCATCATGAACCAATATATCACTGAATAAAAAATCAACAAGACACGATCCCTTCTTCAGTAGAATCCATAAACAAGGAATTGATGAACTAAGATCCTTTCCGAAAACTGATTCGGCGAGACAGGAAGGGATGAGGAGGGGGATTGAGGGAAGTGCCTTGCGCTTGAGGCCGTGGAGGCGAGAGACGAGGGAGGTAAGGCGGTCGACGGCAGCGGCGCTGTTCTCAACGGGTGTGGAGGAGGCGGAGGAGAGGACAGCGGCGATCTCCTTCTCGGCTAGGCGGTGGTTGACGCGGACGGTGGACCGGAGAGCCTCCAGGGGCACGCGCACGAGCTGGTGCTCCAGCCGCACAGACTCTACCGCACGATTTTGCCGCACCGTCGCCGCCGATGGCGCCGCCGCCGATGGCGCCGGCGACGGCGTGTCGTTGGCCATCTCCATCTATCTTTGTCCTCTGTTCTGGGTCCGGAGCGAGAGACAGTGAGAGAGAGTTGTGGATAGTTGGAGACGGAAGTGGTTTTCTGATGACACTGGCTTTTTACTGGATTCGGTTGTCTTTTGATACTGGGTGGAGATGTGATCTCGGGATTGATTACAGGTTTTAATTCGTAGAATTATTATGGCACTAGCTAAGAGTTGTTTTCATTATAAAATATACTAAAATTTGATCAAAAAGTGGCAATTCTCATATATGCCAATTGTCAAATACTCCCTTTATTATGAAATAAATAACATTAAAGATAACTAATTTAAATTAAACTAGATTTTTTATCCTAAACATCATTTATTTCATAACGGAGAGAGTAAACGTGTTTTTCATAGAATTATTATGGCACTAGCTAACAGTTTCAAAATAATGCAACTTAAGACATTTGCAGAAGTGTATAACATGACCCGTGGCATTCTTCTCCCAGCTATCAGTAGAAATGAAATTTTATTCTACATATGAATCCACACAAAGTTTCTACAAATTGATCTGACGCAACCGCAGCACTGAAGAAAACTGCAGTTTTCAAAATCTTAGGGGGTAGAGGCAAAAGCAGCAGCAGCAAGAAAACAATATTGTGTGGCAAAGAAGCCAAACCATAGTTTCCGTTGAAAAATGAGACAACGAAAACGAAAAGATGTTTTCAAGACAACATCAATCTAGGATTATTACAAAATCTTTGCAAGTGTTTTGAGCTGAATAACATCTGGAATCAGATATGGATAGCCTTCAGGTAGGTCTGCATGCAAGCTTCCTTCAGGGCCTCGCTCACCGTCGGATGCGCATGACATGTGCGGGCTACATCCTCACTTGACGCTCCATACTGAAGTGCAAGGACGGCCTCATGAATGATTTCACCGGCATTGGGGGCCATGATGTGTACACCAAGGATTCTGTCAGTTTCCTTCTCAGATACTACCTTAACCAGCCCTTCAGCGTCATCAATCGCCTTTGCACGACTGTTTGCCAACAAGGGGAACTTCCCAACCTGGTAGGGCACTCCTGACGCCTTTACCTGTTCCTCAGTCTTGCCAACAGAGGCCACCTCAGGGTGTGTGTACACCACACCAGGCACAGTATCATAATCTACATGGCCTTCCTTCCCGGCGATGAACTCAACACATGCAACCCCATCTTCTTCAGCTTTGTGTGCAAGCATCGGTCCAGGCACCGCATCACCAATTGCATAAACCCCATTAACATTTGTCATAAAGCGCTTGTCAACAAGGATCCTTCCACCCTTGTCTGTCTCAACCCCAATGGTGTCCAATCCAAGCCCAGCGGTGTATGGGGTTCTGCCAGCAGATACAAGAACTATATCGGCTTCGAGCACAGTCTGTTCTCCACCAGCTGCAGGCTCAACAGTTAATTTGACACCACTTCCAGAAGTATCAACTCCAACTACCTTTGTCTTGAGCATGAACTTCATTTTTTGCTTCTCCAACATACGCTGGAATTGCTTCCTAATCTCTCCATCCATTGATGGGACAATGTCAGGAGCAAATTCCACAACGGTGACCTCAGATCCTAGTCTGTTCCAGACTGAACCCATCTCTAAACCTATATATCCAGCTCCAATAACAACCAGTTTCTTTGGTATCTCTGTAAGGGCAAGAGCCCCAGTGGATGACACAACCTTTTTCTCATCTATTTTAATTCCAGGAAGAGATTTCACATCTGAGCCAGTAGCGATGATTATGTTTTTTCCTTTCACAGTAGTGCTCCCACCATCAATCAAGTCCACAGATACTTCTGAAGGCGAGACAAACTTCCCAAATCCTTTCACGTAGTCAACTTTATTCTTCTTGAACAGGCCTTCAATACCTTTTGTAAGACCTGCAACAGCTTTGTCTTTTTGTGCCATCATAGCAGGCAGGTCTATTTCCAGGTTGGAAAACTTCACACCATGATGCGCGAAAGAATTTTTTGCCTCATGGTACATATGTGATGAGTGAAGAAGGGCCTGGGTTATTGAAAACCAAGAGTGTCAGCATTATTAATTAATGCAGCTGTATGGTCTAGACTGCAATTATGCACTATATGTTACCAACTTGTCAGATTACACTAAAACTAAAATTAGCAGGCAGAAGCTCATGTAATGATCAAGAAAGTCGGGTAATCAGAATCGAATGTTATAAGTATCCCAAATGTGCAATGTTTTACATTTACAAGTTTTTACATATGCTACTTCAAACATAAATAGTCAAGCCATTAAACTGGTAGCTACGAAAAGACTGGTGCAACATGTACCACATCTCATAAAAAAAAGCTGGCTTCATAATACATTACCGAATTTCACATAACTAATAGCACTTCTCCTGAATTTTTAAAAAGTAAAACACGGGGCCTAGCATCTATACAAACAAATATATATTGAAAACAAATTTTCTAACTATATGCACGAAGGAGATTGAGCATTGGACATTGGGAAGGATGTCAAAGAAGCAATGTACGTAGTAGCAAAAGTGTATAATAAACTACTCCCTCCGTTCTTAAATTGTTGTCGATAGGACAACAATTTTAGTTCAATTTTGAACTAGATTTGTTGTCCTAATGACATCAATTTGAGAATGGAAGGACGAAGGAGTATGATATAATTGAACTCAAATTCATTCTATAATGCAAGGACGGAGCACCTGCCATCTCATCAGCAGGGCCCCGAGAGCAAAACCTAGTAAGGCGGCGCAGCAAGAAAGCAACTATGACAAACAGACAACCCGACACTCGTATACCTCTTGACTAAACTGACTATTGGGACTCGAATCATAGCATTCAAATGAAAACTTAAATTGCCTCCCGGCGGCTAAGTAAGTCCAGCGAGATCAGCCCGACGTCCTGCAAGCGCAAACCCTAGCTCCCGAGAGTCGCCGCACGAGGACGGACGCACGGATCTACAGGCTCCGCGCCTCACACCACCGAAACGCGTACACCCGACGTTTCCAGACCGCCGATCGCGCGCGCGGAAGGGAAACCCGTGGGTCGAGGCGGGCGGTACCTTGGACGGGATGCAGCCGACGTTGAGGCAGGTGCCTCCGAGGGCGCCCCTCTTCTCGACGCAGGTGGTCTTGAGCCCCATCTGCGCCGCCTTGATGGCGGCCACGTACCCGCCGGGCCCGCCGCCGATGACCACCACGTCGCTCTCCTCCCCGGACGCCGCGTACGCCCTCAGCGCCGCCTGCGGCCGCAGCAGCAGCAGCAGCCGCGCGTCCGCCGCGCGCCTCCTTGCCAGGCTCGCCATCGCCATCTCGCGGGGTCGCGGGCTCCTCCTCCTCTTTTTTTTCTTTTTACTCCTTTTTTTTTTGTTCTCCTTGTGCGCGAGAGAGGAGAGGAGAGGGAACGGTGTTCGCGTAAATAATCTGTATACAAGTAGTAGGAGAATGGTTATGTAAAATTTACACATGCGTCCTCGCATGTCCTTGTTATTTCTGTTAGCATCAAATGTTTACTCTTATTACAGCACATATAAGAAATGGTTACCGAGTTGAGTGTCCGTGGTTTGCTACATGGTAACTTGCAGTGCATGTTGTTCATACACGTATAAGAAATGGTTACCGTCCTTTCTTTTTGAGGAACTATACTTTCACAAAGTGGCAGGCCACTAGGAAGAATCCTATTTCTCTCTAATCTAAGGTTTTGTTTGGATAAAGAAGAATATTTTCATTTAAAGTGGATCGAGAGAGACTAAAACAAAAATTAATTCATTTTCCACTCCATTTCACCCCAATCCACTACTCCTATTTATTTATTGTACCGAAACGAGCCCTTGAAAAAAAAGAGAGAGAAGAATCTAGTTCTCACGATTGTCGTGTGCCGCGTACATCAGCAGCAAGGGATCCTAGCCCGAAGTAAAAATTGAATGGATGCATCTCGTACGTGTTGAGACCAATGAAGATAAAACTCATTGGGACTAGCTAGCAGAGATGTGTGGCAGGCCAGTCGTCTCTCTGGTACTAGCAGTGTAACAGCGTGGAGAGAATTAATTCGAGACTGGCGACAGAGTAGTACTTGTTCACTGACCCCTGCTGCTCTCGCTAGGTCATAAGGTTTTGCTGCTTCACACTGAGCTTGCTATGGAACCCAGGCGGCTCACGGTGAGAACACACGGAGCTATGTAGCCATTCATTGGCTCGACGTGGTCCTGAGTCCTGCCGACTACTATTTGTTTTCAAAAAAAAATGTGGTCCTGACTACGATTTCCGGTTGGTAGACCCAAAACCAAACGGTACGTACGCCACGTTTAAGTAGGTGGGCTCTCTTTTTTTTTTCTCTCCCCCTTCATTTTCTGTTGCTTCTGACTCGATCGGGTGCGTGGTAACCAGCCAGGCCAGGGAGTAAGTAGTAGGTCCGTGTGCGTGCGTGCGTGTGTCGGTGTGTGTGTTAGTAGCAGCTCGAGCTGGCAAGTATACTAGTAGAGAGATCGTCACTGACGTGTGTCCCCGCCGTCACGGATTCTTTCCGTTTGGCGAGGCCCTTGTCTGATCGAACCCCGACCTCCTGCTGCTGCTGGGGCTGTGTTTGCGTTTGTTAGTTGGCGCATCGATCGATCGATCGACCGATCGTTTTCAGATAAGGCGGTGTGCACCTTGGTTCCAGGAGCCCTTGTTGACCGACCGACCGACCGATGCGCCGTTGCCTGCTTTCCTCGCTCGCTCGCTCGCTCGCACGCTCGCAAAGGAAAGGAATGGAATGGAAGACAGCCCACCGAAACCAACGTCCCACCATCATGCATGCAGCGCTCCCGCCCGGCCGGGAGTCGATCAGAATGACGTTGATTTCGGTATGTATACAAAAAAAAAATGGCGTGGTTGTGCCTTTGGGTTTACGCAAAAGATAGACTCCCAATCACGGAGGTTGCGAAAAGGAGATGGATCTTGCGCTTTGAAATTGGCCTCCCTTAGAAAGTGATTTCCAAGGAGGTGAGTACAGTAACAATCTGTCCTGATTCTCAAATAAATCAGAACGGAGGGAGTAGCTACCAACTCCTCCTCCTACCCCTCTCTTTTCCTTTTTTATTTTTATTTTATTTTGAGGGGACACCAACTCCTCCTCCTCTTTAGACACTGTATGGTATGGACTATGGAGCTGTCTGGTTGTGATTTTTGCCCGCGCGAGGACCGAGGAGTGCACGAGCTTCCTCGTCACAGTGGTGGTGGCTTTTAGGTAGGCAGACACGATTACACCAACGGACAGAGAGAAGAGGGGAGAGCGGAGGCCATGGCGAGCGCCGGCGGCGCGAACGGCAACGGGGTGGCGGCGAAGCGGGTGGGCGGCGCGGTGCGGGTGCGGTACTACTGCGTGATGGCGGCGGTGGCCGCGGCCGTGGTGCTGGCCACGCTGCGCTACATGCCGGGCGCCGCGGCCCCCGTGAAAGCCTCCGCCGCAGGCGGCGCGGAGAGCCTCGTCGGCGGCCGCAAGGGGAAGGTGAAGGGGGAGGCCGCCGCCCCGGAGGGCCTCCTCGGCGGCCGGAAGGGGGATGATGAGGAGCGCCCGGTGCTGTTCAACTTCGGCGACTCGAACAGCGACACCGGCGGCGTGGCGGCGGTGATGGGGATCCGCGTCGCGCCGCCGGAGGGGAGGGCCTACTTCCGCCACCCCACGGGCCGGCTCTCCGACGGCCGCGTCGTCCTCGACTTCATCTGTGAGCTTTTCTCTCCCTCTCCTCCGTTCCTCTCCTCCTAGTGGTTCCCGACCCGAGGCCGGCCGGCCGGTAACAGCAGCAGAAGACATCCCCTCTGCTCTGCTTCCCGTGCCATTGTTTCTTCCCGTGCCATTGTTTCTTCTCTTCCTTTTTTTTTTAAAAAAAATAAATGCTGTTAATCTCGACGGCGTTTGCTTCGAGTGGAAAGTTTTGATTCGCTTTAGCGCGAAGCAAGGTGACGAAGCAGATTCATCAAAAAGGGAGTGGGGAGTGGGGAGTGGTTGCCAACCAAAAGCCTGGGACGGACGGAAGGATACATGCGCTGGACCGCACGACGACGCGGACAGCGAGCGGCGCCCCGTCACCGGCCGGCCACCCGCGCGCCCACCACGGTTGGTGAGCCTGTCTCGTCGCCGCCTCGCCTCGCCGTTCGCCTGGCGGCCGCGAGGTGCGCGCGGTGGACGGACGGAATGGAACGGCTACCTACTGCTCCAGCAGCACAGGCGCAGCAGCTACCAGTGTTTTTTTTTTCAGTAGAAAAAAAGGACACGTGCTCTGGTCACCATGTCTTTTTTTTTTCTTTCAGGTGAGAGCCTGGGCACGCACCACCTCAGCCCGTACATGAGGCCGCTGGGCTCCGACTTCAGCAACGGGGCCAACTTCGCCATCGCCGGGTCCACGGCCACGCCCGGGGACACCACCTTCTCGCTGGGCGTGCAGGTGGACCAGTTCCTCTTCTTCAGGGAGAGGTGCCTCGAGTCCATCGACAGAGGTACCACGTCTTGTTTGTTGTTTCCCCTCTCTGGTCTCTTCAGACCTCACTTCTTTTTCTCTCTGGAGTAGTCTGGATTGATCAAGAACGTTGCTTTTTTTTTCTGCGTGAATGTACGTCACGCAGGCGAGAGCGCCCCGGTCGATGAGCAGGGGTTCGCGAGAGCTCTATACGCCATGGATATCGGGCACAATGACATAAACGGGCTTCTCCACTTGCCCTACGATCAAATGCTTGGCAAGCTTCCCGCCGTTGTTGCTGAAATCAGGAAAGCCATTGAGGTATAATTAAAGGTTTACTATACCAGTTCCTATATACGACCTGAAAGAGCAAGATTGCAAGCAGCCTTAATTTTATGCATTCAGTGAGCCAGTTGATGCAATCCATTTGCTGAAAAAAAAAACAACTGCAGACTCTGCATCAGCATGGGGCCAGGAAGTTTCTGATACACGGGACCGGCGCGCTGGGGTGCATGCCTCAGAAGCTTGCTATGCCGAGGGACGACGACGACAGCGGCCTCGATGGGAATGGGTGCATTGCGACCATCAACAACGTTTGCAAAAAGTTCAACGCGTTGCTGAGTGAGGCATGCGATGATTTGCGCTTGCGACTGAAGAAGTCGACCATCATCTTTGTGGACATGTTCGCTATCAAGTACGACCTTGTTGCCAACCACACGAAATACGGTAAGTTCATTAATCTGTCAGTATCCCTTTGCCTTAGGGATTGTACAGTTAACCTAGCAGTAGTAGCTTGCCCACTAGGTAATGTTTGTGTAGTTCTCATGAAAGCACAATTCATCTTTGCTGAAAATTACCGCCGAATGAAAGACAAAAACACAACTACGACTACAATACGATCGAGTAATATTGTTGTTCATCATCTCAGATCAAACTTGTTTCCCACTTTCACGCGGGCGTCCTGATTTGGTTCATCTTCTTGTTATTCCTCAGGGATTGAGAAGCCACTTATGGCATGCTGCGGTCATGGAGGCCCCCCTTACAACTACGACCCCAAGCAAAGCTGCATGACTTCGGACATGGACCTGTGCAAGCTTGGCGAGAAGTTCATAAGCTGGGATGGGGTCCATTTCACCGACGCTGCGAACGGCATTGTAGCTTCTAAAGTGCTCAGTGGTGAATACTCCATTCCCAGGGTCAAGCTGGCCAGCATCGTCATCCCCCCAAAATCTGATGACTAACGATGATTCCAGCATCGTAATCACCACTGCGTTTGGTTCGTCACAAGGATGACGAGGATGGAACTACTAACAAATCTGACACCTTCTGAAATCAAATTAATTGAGGTTCTTACAGCCATTGCTGAAGAAGGTTTTTTTCCTTTTTCCTTTCTTCGGTTTTTGTATTATTGGGGTCTATGTATATCCTATAGGGGTTAATACATGGAGATGTATGTGTCTGCACCATGTATATTTCTTTCTATGGATTTTATATCAATAAATAGAAATGAGTACTTCAAATGTTTTCCTTTTTTTTCATTTGAAGTCCTTACAAGTCAACAAGTGTGACACATCCAAAGGGATAAACAAATGTAATGAAAAAGTAGAGTGTTGACAAAAAATGGTAAAGCAAGGGTGTCACATCCACCCAAAGAGGTTAACCATTTCATGGAGGAAGACAGACAGCCACCATGTGCGCTGGTCACAGATAAAGGCAGAAGCATCCAAGTGTGAGGAACGTGTGGGGTTAGAAGCCGCCACGTTTCCAGTCTTGAGAGCCCTAATGTTCGTGCTCCATACCATAACGCTCCTCACTCTGATCCCAACACAGCAAAAGTGACACCAGGCACTCAACAAATTGCAGATTTCTCAAGGTACAAATGATCACCAGGAAGAGAATCTTGTTCAGCTTTATTTATTACATACTCCGTTTCCTATTATTTACGCTGTTAGTTGCAGAAAGCTAATAATGGTTGGAATCTAGTATTTCAGAATAAGATAAAATAGGAGCATATTTTCTACTCTACTGTCGGTCGCATTGTGTGAATGTTCCGGTGGTACCAAACAGATTGCAGGAGTGTATGGCATCATTGTCCGTGACAGCTACAAGCATGAGAGTGAGTTGTGTAACTCTGAGACAAAACCTTAACAGCTTGTCTCAGATTACACCAATCACTCTCATGCTTGTAGCTGTCACGGACAATGATGCCATACACTCCTGCAAATCTGTTTGGTACACCGGAACATCACACAATGGACCGACAGTAGAGTAGAAAATCGATCTATTTTCTCTTATTTGAATATAGATTCTCCAAATTACTACTCTCTCTGAACTAACCAGCGTCAAATAATTCGAAACGGAGGAAGTAATATAGATAAAAAAAAATTGCTCGCTGTCTGTCCCCTCAGGGAACAATCATGGTCCCCATGGAAACAAATGGAGTGCTCCAAAACATCACTGAAAATTTTGGACTGTCCGGTAAATGGAAACGAAGTTTTAAATTCCCAATTGGGTAAAAAGAAACTGAACTCGCATCAGTCTGTACCTGAACGTGCGACGGGGTTAGCAGCCGGATGACGTGGCCACCCTGTCTCCTCCTCTGAGCAGGTCTGAGAAGCTCCGAGCCATGCCGCCGTCACTGCAGCTTCGTCAACACCATCACCCTCCTCCAGCAATCATGTGAACAGCTCGTCTCCGTCTCTTTTTATTTGACTTAGTTCATTTTTAAACTAATCAACATCAAATAAAAAGTAATTAACACACGATCTCAACTACAATTACCTCACAGCAGAAAGTAAGAAATACCTTGTCGAACAGATTTTTAAATTTCAGAATTTCTCCTAGGGTATTCGACGATACGACTTTTTAAATTTGGAGAACTTCAAAGACCCCTTGAAATATGAGAGCTGAAAATTGTGACTTTCCGAGTGAAATTGAACAAAATTAACTCGTTCAAACATGCTCCAAGTTAGTCACCTTCCTCGCAGTATCTGTTCTAGTAGTACTAGCAAACTCGCATGTCTCCACTCACTAATCACTACCTCCACCAACCAACCTCTAGCATATTACTACTATACCCTTGAAAGATGAGCTTCTCTCCGAGTTCATTCAAAAATTTTAAAAAGAATTCAGCATCTGTGCACGCTATATAAACATATAAGCGTATACTTTTCCACCGTCGTTGAATCTTTGAGACAGAGAGGAGTAGAGAGAGAGAGAGCAATATCCATCAAGAAAGCAAGAGCTCCAAGAGGCCGCCCATGGCAGGCGCCAGCAACGGCGGCAAGGTGATCAGCCTGCCGTTGCAGTACTTCTGCCTACTGGCCGCGGTGGTGGTGGCCGTCATGGTGCTGTCGCTGGCGATCATCTCGCCGGCGGCCATGGTCGGGGTGCGGCAGGACCTCGGCTCCGTGGCCGCCGCCGGGAGCAACACCAGCGGCGCCGGAGAGGGCGGCGCGAGCACGGCGGCTCCCGCGCCACCGGCCGCCGTGAAGGAGCGGCGGCCGCCGGTGGTGCTGTTCAACTTCGGCGACTCGAACTCGGACACCGGCGGCGTGGCGGCGGCCGGCGGTATACGGATCATGCCGCCGGAGGGCCGCACCTACTTCGGCCGCCCCACCGGCCGCCTCTCCGACGGCCGCGTCATCATCGACTTCTTCTGTGAGTTCAATTAAAGCAACTACTACTTCCCTTCCCCCGCTTCATTAATCATGTCGCCGATCTCTTAGTTTTTTTAGGGATAATTGTACTCTTACATTCAACTTTAACTGTGATTTAATCTTACTTTTCAACTTCATGAAATCGTTAAGCACGTTTAATGGAATAGGGGTACAGTTTAGCTTCATTTTTGCAAAAAAAAATAGAGTAAAAATTACAAAGGTGAAAAAGTGAGAACAAAACTGCAATTAGAGTTCAAAGAAAGGGCATTTTTCTAAAAGCAAGTTCAAAGGGGGGGGTGGTGAGAATGAAAATGCCCCTTTTACAATTTACAAATAAGCCGAGGTCTTAATTGCACACGAAAGCAGATAGCAGATTAGTTAATTAGTCCGTAATCATTGATCCGTGTGGAGCTGCAATGTTGTCCTAACATCGGAAGCTGCGTGATAGCATCCTCATTTGGACCACGAGCATTGCCCGCTAATTTACCGTTTCCGGAAAATTCCTCCAAACATGCTCAGTTTGGAATTGCCTAATTAAGAGAAGAAGAACTATACAAGATAGTTTCGTCGATCCAAGCCAAGGATTACCGCCGATGGGGAAGAATGATTTAGAAACTTGACAGTCAAACAATGGCAGTCCCCATGCCAATTGGGAAGGGGGAGAAAAAAAATTGAGAACCAATGGGTTGTAAGCTTGACTTGGTAGTTGCAGCTGGACAGTGCTGTCTCTGGCTGGGCTGCTGTTGTTTGTTTACTTGAGGGTTGAGAGAGAGAGAGAGAGAGAGAGAGAGAGAGAGAGAGAGAGAGAGAGAGACTGTCCTTGCTTGTCTAAGCAAACTTGTCCTTGAGAGGAGACTGGTTCATTGTGCTTTTCCTGCATCTACCTCTATATGTAGATTAGATAAGGGTAAAGAAGGGGCTATGGACCAAAGGACCGGCTTTTGATGTAGTCGTCAGCAAGAAAAGACATTTGGTTTTGGTGAAGAATCAAACATGCATTCGTTTATTTATTTATTATCGCTACAATGAAATATAAGTAGGTTATTAGCTCTGCATCGGAAGAGGCAACCGCACCAGAGGGACAATGCGAGTTGGAGGGGAAACTGCAATCACAGCAATAGATGACACTTGCTACCTGCTTGAATTACCTTATCTTTTTGTCAGATCTGCTAGTTGCTTGGTCAATAGTTAAAACCTAGCATCGATTAACTGCGCCATACGTCATTTGAGCGTCGCATTAGCACTAATAGTTAGGGTTAAACCTACCCGTCACATGATTTGTTGGCCGGTTCATATGTTCAGTAGTGATGTATACGTTGTCATGGGGCAGAGAATCATTCAGTTGCATTTGCCTGGTCAGACTTGGGCTTGTCTAGAACATAAACCGGGATGGATAATTCTACGACCATATCCACCTGCCCCTATCGCATCTGCGTCGTGATTAGGAAAAAGCATTTCGTCAAGCTGTTGTGCGTTACTTTCTCCATTTCGAATTATTTGATGCTTGTTAGTTTAAAATTGAACTAGTCAGCGTCAAATAATTTGAAACGGAGGGAGTATTATTTATTTATTTAAAGAAGTCCTCCGCACACTCAGAAGTCAGAACACACCAAACCCTTGATTGTTTTGTTTCTTCAATTAAAAGTTAAGCAGCTTGCACACCATGATTCAGTTGCATATACATATACGCGCGCCATCATGTGGTAGTTCTGGTTGTCACAACGCACCACGTATATATTACCTGTGTGCACATGCAGACACGCCCAATGCACCTGGTTGTCATTTGGATATGTTAGTAAAAGATTCTTTCTTTTGGAATAAAATGGACAGTGTATGGTTACCTTAGTAAGAGTAAAATGGGAGGAGAAGAAAAGAAAACAAATCCATGGCCCATGGCTGCTTTCATCAGTCTGGCAGCGTTTGTAAATCTGTACTTTCAGTATGTTGTCATGGAAGCTCTGGTCTCAAGTACACAGATCATATTCTGTAGTATGTGGTTGAGATCTGAAGTGCACATGGTGAGGCACTAGCTTGTCCATTATCTGTTCATGATACAACATGTGGCGCCACTCTGCATTCTACGTTGCTATTGGTCCAGAAGGTTCAAATTATTTTCATGTGGCAGGTTTTGATTAATGACAAGTACAGTGATTATTAGTAGCATTCTGAAGTCTGGGCATCAATGTAAAAAAATACCCAGACCATAAATGATACTCTTATCATGTTCTTCAAAAGATCAAATTTGCTAACCGTCTCTTCAATTTTACCCAGGTGAGAGCCTGAACACGCATGAACTGAACCCATATCTCAAGGGAATCGGTTCAGACTACAGCAACGGGGTCAACTTCGCCATGGCTGGCTCGACGGTGACTCACGGCGTCTCCCCCTACTCCCTGAACGTCCAAGTCGACCAGTTCGTCTACTTCAAGCACAGATCTCTAGAGCTCTTGGAACGAGGTCCGTTGCTGCTGGCACAAAAGATCTACGCCATCACATCTGTCGCTGGAGAAGGAAGCAAAATTCTGGATCCTGAATCCAACTGACGGTAAACAATTACGTGCTTGTAGGACTGAAGGGCCCGGTGAGCAAGGAGGGTTTTGAGAACGCGCTGTACATGATGGACATTGGCCACAACGACATGGTTGGTGTAGCACACACACCATCGGATCAGTGGGACAAGAAGATCACGGCGATCGTTGGTGAGATCAGGAAGGCCATGGGGGTAATTAGATTTCATCCATCTGAAATCGTCAGCTAGCTAGCTTTGATGAGTTGCATGCATTGCAGTCAGTATACACTGACAGAGAAGCGTTTCCTGGCGACGTTTCAGATTCTGTATGACAACGGCGCGAGGAAGTTCTGGATTCATGGCACCGGCGCCCTGGGCTGCCTGCCGGCGGTGGCGGTGCGGGAGAAGGGCGAGCACGATGAGCATGGCTGCCTGGTAAGCGTCAACAAGGCTGCACAGGCGTTCAACAAGAAGCTGAGCGACCTCTGCGACGACATGCGGTTCTTCCTGAAGAACGCCACCATCGTTTACACGGACATGTTCGCTATCAAGTACGACTTTGTCGCCAACCGCATCAAATATGGTATGAACAACTCCAACAGCTGCATATCTTCTTCAGTTTCATCCTTCAGAACACAAAGTTCTGTTGATCCAGGCATTTTCAGAGCTGCCATTGATAAGATTCAGTTGAGTCTCGGCGCCGCATATGAATCCGCTTATCTTCTCTTTCTTCTTCAGGAATCGAGTGGCCATTGATGGTATGCTGTGGCAATGGCGGGCCTCCGTACAACATGGATCAGGGGAAACACGGCTGTGGTGATCTGTGCGAGCCGGGGTCGAAGGTGCTGAGCTGGGACGGCGTGCACTTCACCGATTTCGGCAGCGGCCTTGCTGCCAAGCTTGCGATGAGTGGCGAGTACTCCAAGCCCAGGGTGAAGCTGGCAAGCTTGATCAATGGCGGCGCCAAGAACACGTCAGATTCGTGATGCTGTGTTCAGCTACCCATGGCGTTCGGATTCATGGATGGGTCGACTACGGTGAAGATGGAATCATACCATGATGGTGATGGGCTTTTGTGATTTGAGGTGTTTCTTGACAACTCTTTGCACACAGAAGCTAAAGTAGCAGTGGAGATGGTCTTAATTATGCAAAAGAAGTTTCTTTTTTTTGTTAGATTTTTTAACTGAGTATAAAGATTTGAATCTTAATGTCAGTGTATAGACAATGTATGGTAGCTACAAGCTCAGAGTTCCCAAAGGAAGGATTATGTATATTCTCTTTCTTTTTCCTTAAAAAATAGTGAATGCACAAAAGGGGGGGTCACATAAACATTCATTCGAAATGTCTCTTATTTCAGTTCACATTTTAGCATGTTTGGCCTCTCATCACTATACGACACTGTCCCTCGCTTCTATTTGGTTGTACAATGTTCTTTTTGTATTTTGAATTGGCAATATTAGGAATTCACGAGAGGGAAAGCAAGATATTGCGTTACCCAACAAGCTACAGCAACAAAACATCCAACATAAAAAAAATTGAAGTCTGCTCACTGTAGTAATAGTTTTTATCTCCATGGTGAAAAAGATGATGCAGAGAATAGGCTCCAGTGCAGGAGACAATTATATGAAGGCTTCATGGACAAATCATCCAAGAGTACTCACACCAAAATCGACATATTTTTTATATGGGTCAAAAACTCTATGAAAATGGAATAGTGGATATGCTATCTTCACGTTCAGATCAAAGCTACTAACATAGAATGCATACTAATTCTTGAGACAAGTTGTACACTGTTGTGTGTAATATTAGGGCCTTCATGTAGGACTTCAGATAACTCCAAATGCTGATTGCAGTGATGATGTGACGCGGGAAGCAAGCGTATTTTGGGCGAAGGCCTGGATGTTCTTCTTGGCATCTGTGAAACAATAATACAAATGCAGTCCATTAGATTTTGATTGGAACATCACAGGCTCTTCAATGGAATTATGCAAAATTACAGTCATTATCTATATAACTGTTATGTTTTCTTCAGCTGACAACACTGTTCATCTAAAACCATTATCAGTATCTGAGAGGTCAATCAGTACTGAGCAAAATAATTTGGTCAAAGTTTGACTACAAAATGAACTTGCCAATTATGCCATACCTTTGTTGCATTTGGTGAATCCAACAATGTTTGCAATACTTAGAGTCAAGCAAACTCCAACGACAAGAAGGTAATCAGCCTCAAATCTGATGAGTGAAAATATACCAAGAACTATCCATGCAGCAGCCTGAAACATTGAGAGATTTCGTTTATATGTAGTCTAATACTTCAAGTTACTTATCACAGTAGTTGGTAAACATCATAAGGAGATAAGTATTCTAAACGGACAGTGTCGGCACATGTGAGACCCTTGTTTGATATCATTTACATTTATTAAGACTCAAATTTTTTTTTTCAGGGGAACAAACAGACACATAGATTTGTCCACAAAGTAGCAATACAATCAAAGAAACACTAACTTAGCATAGTACAGAAAGAACTAAAGAAGGAGCAATAGGAACATCTAGCGCCAAGGCTGACCAGCTGAGAATCAGCTGTGTTATGGTCCTAACTATGTGGGTGACATGATATTATTGATCGAGTAATAAGCTAGAAGCCTAGAATCCCACTATTGGCATAGTCATTTATTCACGTAGGATGAAACACTAAAAAAAAAGAGTTTCATGATTTTGGCCCATGAAAAATGTGATAAAAATAAAGTGATAGAAGTAAAACTATAAATGTCCGTATCAATTCCTAGTTGAGTATCCTCAGAGGCTCAGACACCACGCTTCTATGTAAATGTAATGCAGATAGTCTACCGCCTAGCAGCTACTTATTGTCATGCTCTATATAACAGATAAAAATACCACTTACAGTCAAGTAAAGAGTCCACCAGAACAGCCAGGAGTCCTTTTTGTTCATCCGAGCGAGAGACTGCACAGAATACTCAAGTCAGCATGCAATAGTCTGCACATCAAAACAGAAGCTGCAATGTAACACAAAACAAAAACAAACCTCCCCATCCAGGCACTCAAACTTCCAGACACTGTTTCCCTCGTCATCAATCTCATTCCACCAGCGCATCCCAACCAAGATCCTACCGCTGACATTCTTCACCACCCAGAAGTCGAGTGCGGCAAGGAGCACGGTAATCACGAAGATGATGACGAAGCTCTTCACGAAGAGCGAGAACAGGATGTAGAAGGCCAATGCCGACGCCTTTGCACAAACGCAAGTATTAACAAGAGTTAAAACACAACCTACCGATTCCACACTAAGATCCATGCAGCAAGAAGAAGTTTACCTTGAAGAGCACATGGAAGAAGCATGTTATAGGATTGGCATAATTCTCGCTAATAACCTGAAACAATATTCATGTCATTATTTGTTTGGAGATGCTGTATCTGTATCAGATCGGAGCTGAGCAGAAGGACGAGCTAAGCAGAATCGATAATACAATTTAGCCCTAGAAACAAAACAAAAAACTGCGCCCAGCAAGGTTCTAGAAACGAAATCTTGATCCGATGCTTCTTATTCGACTAGCTCAGATCTCACGCCACCAATCCCCTTCCGCCGCCAGATTGGGATTCGCACGATATTCATACGGGAAACAGCTGAGTAGATCCGAACCGGAACCTGTGAATTCGGTTCCAAGAACCCACCAGATCCGGAACAAGTACCCGCCCTAGGGAATCCGACAAGGAACGGGACCGGAACGAAGAAGAGGCGGGGAACGGAGCGGCTTACCACCTGGCGCTGATCCATGGATGCCCCGGCGCTCCCCTCCGCCGCTACCGACGCCTTGGGTACTAGGATTGCGAGATCTTTTGGAGGATGGAGGGTGCTCGTGCTCGCAGGTCGCGCCCTGTCTGCGGACTGGTGGCTGTCCCTGTCCGTCCCAAGAGAATGAAGAGATCTCAAAGAGGCAACTGAACTGAAAATGGTCAAAAATGAGGCCAAATAAATATTCTGAAATGCTTTTCAAACTCCTGCCTTTCCTTCGTGAAAAGTCAGTCCCCTAGGAAAATATATCAATGATAAAAGTATTTCGAAAGTAAATAATAGTGATGATATCTACTATGAAAAACAACATATTTTTTGACTACTTTGTGATAAATATTTTAGATATATTATATGTCGAGGTACTGTGAGTTGTAACCCGAGCAATCCCAAAATATCCTCGGATTTTAAAATTTCCTAAAAAAATAATTTCAGGTTTCGGGATTCGGATCTTTTGGTTTTGGTTTCGAGTTTTCTTAGGCTTAGTCTTTGGGTTCAATTTTTATGCCCGGAGCTATAATTTCAACGCTCTTGCAAATTGGTGGAATCTGATTGGATGATGATTTTTGGCTTGCTGCTTGTATAGTAGCCAAGCAAAAGCTTCACCTTCCAAAATCTTTGACAACACATGTGATAGAGTATCACTAGAAATGAATCCATTTCAAAGCACGACCTATCTTCTCGGGGCTAGTCGGCTTGGCACACCAAGAGCTGATAAAGAGTTCAAAAAATAAATTACTATTATGAAATATTGGATCGAATTAGAATCAGATCAAATTTTTATTTATTTTTAAACTAATATTTAATAACGATCAAAATAAATTATGAAAGAGTGTGTGAGCTTCAACCCTTTATACACGCCCGCAGGAATCGGAGATCGTGCGCCCGCTAGGGCTGATCCGCATCCAAAGCTCCTCGTCTCGCCAGGTGCACTGCTCATCCCTTGTCCGGTGCTCACAGGGGGCACGCTTTCCTGAGCACTTTCCCGCGAGATCGTTGCGCCGGCTGGCAACGGTGAGGATGGTGCCCTGGACGGCAGACGACGAGGACGGATATGCACGGGCTCCGTTCGGTTCAACAAGCTGGTACGAATAGAAACTTCAGCAGCACAAGATGCATGGCTAGCATCCAGCTCGCTGACCAGGGGTCAAAATCCTGGTTCTCAACTACTCAGCAATGATCACGTGCCGTCTCGCATTCTTTGGTCTCCGTACTGCAAACATGTGCCGTCATCAGGCTGCTGACTGCTGGATTTAACCCAAACGATTTTGTTTATATACCGAAACGATAAAAATACATATATGTACATGTTCATGGCTCTGACTCCCTCCTGTTATCCACATTCTCTCTCTTCCTTCCAGGGCTTCCAATGGGGGCCGATGGTCGGCGGTGCTTTGGCCCTGGGTGCCTACAAGCTGTTACTATCTAGCAACTATCTACACTGCACAAGATTCAATCCGGAGGCTGATCAACTTAGATCAAAACCAGATTCTGAATTAATCGCATACAACAGTTTGGTCCGCAACTGCTCCTTGCTGTTAAAAGAATCAAAGCACCCGTTAGTCGTGTTAAAATAAATCGATCATCAAGCTGCATGTAAAACAATCCATGGGTCACCAAGATAAAGTAATGTGGTAGAGAACTACTGACGTTCTATAA
Organism: Neostapfia colusana; assembly: GCA_030760725.1. Classification (NCBI taxonomy): domain Eukaryota; kingdom Viridiplantae; phylum Streptophyta; class Magnoliopsida; order Poales; family Poaceae; genus Neostapfia; species Neostapfia colusana. The sequence continues at coordinate 1,308,293 of JASWHV010000005.1, read as the reverse complement.
GGAGGAAGCTTCAGAAGGTTCACGCAGGTAGCGGCCGTGGGCAAGCGGTCTTCGTGCTCCTCCATGCCTGGAACACCAGCTCTGCATCCAAAGGGAAGATAGGGGGTAGTTAGGATAACATTTCACAGCTCCTAAAGGACAACGCGATATGGCAGATATACTGAACCTCTGGATGCAAAATTTTGGTTCAAGGTACTGAAATCCAAGGAGTGGGCCACGAGAACATCCCGTCACAAACCTGCCCGAATGGGACCATATAAGTGAGACTAAAACAGACATTGATTTAAAAATAGAGGGCCTACTATTATAGTTCTATTAGTAAAAGAAAGGACAGCCCGGTGCATGTATCTCCCGCTTGCGCAGGGTCCGGGAAAGAGTCCGACCCACTTGGGTCTATTGTACGCAGTCATTCCCTGCATTTCTACAAGAGACTGTTTTCAGGACTCAACCCGTGACCTCATGGTCACAAGACAACAGCTTTACCGCTGCGCCAAGGCTCTCCTGTAATTCCACTTGTAAAACATTCAAAAAGTTATGATATGTAAGCCATGGTGAATATCTGTGCTACCTTGCATGTTAGAGTTCAAATCCATGCCTGGAGAAAACAGGCACAAGGATGACTAATAGATAGTTACTTTTGAGCTAGTGAGATTACTCTCACAGAGCAAGCAGATAATTCAAACAAGGTAGAAAAGGCACCTACTTAAGAACCTTTTTCTGATCATCCGAGCTAAAGCTCTTTAAAATCTCCCAAAACATCTCAATGAGTTCATGGTCCTGAAAAACAGTCAGAAACAATCCTTAATCTGTCATTTCGAAATTACAAAACAGGTACATATGGCAGATATCAAACATGTCCCTCCATCAGTAACCCATCCTGCTGGTTGGCAATACAGTGTAAATACTACTCTGCACCCTTCAATGTCAAGTAGTTTGAACAAAACTTCGCTGCTTTATCCAGAGACATTTTGCAGGAAGGTGTTATTAAAAATAGCCAGGTTTAGGAAACAAGAATTTTTCTCCTTTTACATTGGAGGGACTGGACAGTGCACAAGGTTAGTGAGAGCTTAGGTCGAACAAATAAGCCAGGTTTCTATACTGCTACTATCCATGACACTCCAGAGCAACAGTACTGCCTCTTGATATAGCATTAGATAAAATATGCAGAGTCCTGTGTCACACTATTTCAATATGATTCTAGGCTGCATCTATAGATTAATGAAAAGATGACCCTTTTTACATCACATAGAAACACATACCGTTCCCTCAGAAAAAAACAAATAAGAGAGAAAAGTAACACATACCGGATGATATCCTCCTGAGTAGTTGGTGTTTAACCGTAAGTCATCGATATCCAAGCTTTCTAAGGAGCCAGATATGAGAACCTGCAGGCCAAAAAAAGTGAGATAAAATAAGTAAAGAAATGCATGCTGGTCTTAGAATAACGTACTATTTATCCAGAAATGTAAAATCAAACCAAGACAATTCAGCAGCTGGAGAAGCAACACATGCCATTCAATATCACAAGAGACAGAAAACTGTATACTACTATGTACCTGAATTTCATGTTCACTGAACATATCTATCCAGTCTTTTGGTATAAGCTCTTGAAAACCTCGCAAGAAGTGTGTGCTTTGTGCACGAATCTGTGATTAAAACCAAATAAAAATATTCAACAACACATTTCAAGGCAAGCAAATGACATAAGTACAGTCTAATACCTGATAGTTTAGCCGATGGTTCGCAACAAGATGGATAAAAGTAATAACATTGTCATTAGTAACACGCATCTCTCTCCCGCCAGGAAGAAGTTCTTCTTCACATTCTTCACCATATTCATTGTTCACGATAACAAAGTACAGTTCCAGTTCTGAGATATCACCATTGTAATGCTGAACTTGGAAAAAGATGAGATCAGAATAAGGCAAAATGGACATCAGTTGAAAGAAAACTTTGTAAATGTGTTCCTTATATTCACAAATCACAAGCTACATATAAAATTTGGAAAAGAATTTATCTTCATAGTACCAAACCTTTAAAAATAGAAGATGTCGATACAATTCTGGATCCAGTGAAGGTAGATCATTCAAAAAATTGTACCTGACAAATGAGTACAATATCAGACACAAACGCTAACATCATATTTGTATAGAAAAAAATCCTTCATACATCCACAAGATTACAAAACAGTCCTGTGTTCGACTATGATCTGGTGAATATGGGAGGGAGGAAGGGAGGGAGGGAGGGGGGGAGGGTACTTCTGTTTCAATTTGCTCAAGAAGAATGTTGCAAATGGTACATCAACAAGTATGCCCTCATACATTGCCTGAAAGAACATGAATCAGAAAGGTCATAGCCCAAATCGTGAAGATAATTAGAAATTACAACAAGATGCATAAGAGTCAAACAATGTCATAGGAGAAATTTGGAACCATTATGAAATTATATTTACAGCTTACACCTTCGAACATCCAACAAAGCTATTAACTAAATTATCAAGCTTTCAATGGCACTAGACACGTATCCAATAAACTAATAGATAGTTGCTCTATTTTAAAATATAAAGCGAGCATGAGGTTGAAGTGTTAAACCGATGTTTTCTATGTGCCTGACCCTAATGCACCATGTAAAAAGAGACACTCAAGTCTCAATTGCATATTTGCCGTTTTCTTTTTCAGATCTACACAATTACACATACATGTTCCAAAATCACATGCATAAAGAGACATCGAGGCATACACACACACTAGGACAATTTAATAATGGCAAGACTGCTAAAGACTGTAAACTAAACAGCTTCAAAGAAACGTCAATAGGATTTGAGGCATACCATTACGAGCTGATATGTTATTTTTTTTATCAGGCATCAATCCTAAAATATTCTACATAACATATTATTTTACATCTTAAACCTAAAATGGGAAAGCCACATGGTTCTAATGTTTGTAATCTAATAATGATTTTCTTTCTTTCTAGCTATATGTGCATGCTACAAAAACAGACCAAGCAACTAAATCCCAGTGATTAAAAGGTGTCGCCTAGGTGTCCAGGCGCTCCAACCTGGACGCCATGGCCAGCCGTCTCGACTGGCTGGCCATTGCCTCTGCCGCCCCCTCCCCCCACCACCTCGCCATCACCTCTTCCCGCTGATGGTGAGGAGAGAGAGGGGGTGGGGAATGATTTAGTGTTAGGGGTAAGGGGTGAGGATAGGATTTTATATGCCCTCGATCTGAAATGACGACCATCGTGCATGGTGTCACAGGGCGATCGAGACATGTCACTAATTTCGTTGATCTGGTCGAGAATCTCCTTGATCACTTGTGCTGCCATGGGTCAGATTGGGAAAGGGGTTTGGTCTAGTGGGATTCGGAGCTTGATGGCAGCGGCGGCGTAGGTGGGTTGGCTATAAATACCAAGATGTTATGACTAAAATTATGAGAGGGATAATTAGCAAGAGATCTACTAATTCATCCTCTCTTAAAGGCTCTAAGTAGTACTTAGAATCTATTCTTGCTTGCTTTCCAGAGTATACAATAACCCTCTTTTTATAGAGGAGGCTATCTAAAATCCAAATCCTAACCGCGCTACAATAGCAGACTGCTACAATACCACTCTGGGCCACAAAGCCCAGCTACTACCCATAACATCAGTAGAGAGCTACTACAGTACCACACCGGCCCACAAAAGCTCATCTATTACCCATAAGAATAGAGAGGTCGTTGGGGCGTGAAGAACTCGAACACCACCGATAACGACTCATTCACGGAGGAAGTGAAGATTAATCTCAACATGCTTTATGCTCTAATGTTGAACCGGGTTGGTCAACAGATAAATGGTGCCAACATTGTCGCAATAGATTAGAGTACTCTGAGTATGAGGACTGTGAAGCTCTTGTTGCAGTTGGTGCAACTAGCAAACCTCTGCAACCAGGCTTGTGAATCACCGCCTGGACGCCCAAGCGCCCGGCCAGGAGGCCGACGGCGACGGCAGGGCAAGGGGAGGAGGAGGCGGCGGCGACGGGGGGGTGAGGGGAGGAGGACCCGGCGGATGCGGCAGCAGGGCGAGGGGAGGAGGAGGCGGCGGTGGGGCGGGGTTGCCCGATGGGAAGGTGGGCGCGAGGAGGGGCGGTGGCGGGCCGGGGGGAATAGGCCCGATACTTATCCAACAGTCCAGATCACAAATATAACACCCCTAACCCTAAAAAAACCACTCGAACCCTTCTCCCCTTCTCCCAACCGGTGGCGGTTGAGGAGGCGCGACCCGGCGGCGGCTGAGGCGGCGCGACCTGACGGCGTCTGAGGCAGCGCGACCCGGCGGCGGCTCGACCCGGCGGCGGCAGCGATGGCGGCAGCGGCGACTGTGGCGGCGGCGGCCAGTCGCCAGCCAGGCAAGTCGCCCAGCCATGGCGTCCGGGCCGGAGCGCCTGTACGCCTAGTCGCCGACTTGAAAACGCTGTCTGCAACACCATTAGTGATAGCATGATATTTTGCTTCAACACTCGAACTATAGATTGCGTTACGCCGCTTCAAGGGCTAGGAAATAAGATTGTCACCAAGGAAAAATTTTGTATCCTGATGAGGAAAGTTGAGTATCGAGGTAGCTTGTCCAATCTGTGTCTAAGTAGACTACTAGCGCAAATGCCAAGGAGCGTCAAGGGAGAAGATCATGATTGAGTGCCTTGTAGAAAACGCAAAATGCGCTTCACCACATTTAGATGAGTCTCCTAAGAATCATGCATATGGAGGCACAATTGTTTTTAATTTTATTATTTACAAATAATCAATCCACTTTTACAAAGAATGCTGCATGGTTAAAATAAAAAGCAATCTGAATTCACAGCCTAATACAATAAAAGGGTGTACCCAGTGCCGAAGGCTCCCACACATGTGGGGTCTGGGGAAGGATTATTTCTAGACAGCCTTACCCCTGCTTTTGCCGAGAGGCTGGTTCGAACCCAAGACCTCAGGACACAAGTGGAGACACACTACCATTGCGCCAAAAAATATTATTTTCAGTGTCAACTGAGCAAAACTTTGGCATGCAACCACAATGAGTTATCCAAGTTCTGTTACATACATTTGTATATCTTGCCCCTTTGGGCCATTGAATAGATTTGAGCTATATTCCTAACAAGTTGTACTGTTGCATCAAAAACCTAAACTATGTTCTAGATTTTGATATCTGCTCAGACATGAGAAAAGGGGGGCATGATGAAGGTACCTTCCCAAGGAGAATTCCAAGAAAATGGAAATATTGTAGATGATTTTCATAAACCAATCCTGATCCAGGGTTTGGGTACAGAAGATGATCAACCGTTTCCTATGAAATAGAGTTCAAATAGAACAAGAGAGACATTAAGGCGTCGCCCAAACTGTATGCCAATAATATACTAAAGTTACAGCTACTCCATTAATTTTTAAGTGGTTGTGTTTGTGGCCTGAAATGATAAATATGCTTAGTACTATCCTCTACCAACTTAATATGTATGAAGTGTTAGCACACAACAATAAATAATGATTATAATTGATACACTAATTCCTGTGCACAAGAAAGATAAAACCCACCAAAAAAACCGATACCTTGAAAAGACAGCACTGTACACCGAAAGCAGCTCTAGTGATGTTTTCCATGAAATCTTTGAACATTCCACCTCCATCTATTCCCGCCTCTTCCTCGCCATGCACATTGATAAATTGCACTCGAATCTGCACTCCAAGAAATTCAGAATGTCCATTGTAAAATTGTAGGTTCATTACACTCATACACTGGTTCATATGATATTGGCACTTCAGTAGAACATGTCAAAACATGAGATGATATATTATTATCATACCGGTCCCTTGAGGTCCTCTTTCGAAAGTAAACTTAGCTCATCAAAAGCATCTTCTAGAAGTCGGTTTCTTCGTATTTTCAACCGATGCCTCGTCGAGTGGTCAGTCGACTGTCTAGAGTTTGCCAATTGAGACTGCCACAGAAAGAGAAAACCTTTATAAGACATTCAACATTGTTTACACGACAATTTAGGAATAACTTACAGTGAATATCTTGACTCTACTAGTAAATGGTGCTAAAAAAGGAGCAAGCTTTATGATCTCTGAAGCTCGACCGTTGCCAAGTATTGCCTGAAAAACCATGTGCATAGTCTTAGAACAATAAACATTTGAATATATATTTAAATTAATCAAACAGCATAGATGTTCACAACCTGGGAGATGAAATTTTCACTTGTTGCTTCTTGAGAATAGAAATCACTTGCAGAAGTGAATGGGAGTCTGTTATTCCAGTCTTGTAACTGCAATTAAGTAGTTGTTCTGGTCAACCCAATGAATTTCATCTGATAAGTAAAGAATAATACTCACTTCATTTCAAAATATTTGTTCACAGCACACGTGCAATAGCCAAAATACTAGTTCTTGTCAAAAAAACGAAATACTAGTTCCAATAGACCGTTAGTGTGAAAAGATCATGCATCCCACAATTACCTATCCTCTTCTGAAGCATTTAGTTAAGGATAGATAGTAAAAAAACATGAAAAACTAACTCTTAGTTTCCTCCACGAACAAATATTTTGAAAAGGATACTAAATCAACTGTACAGTCAATGGACAAAAAAATTGAATGGCGTAATTCATGTAAATCATCTCAGATATAAAAAAGAATCCCTTGTGCTTGGTAAGCAACAATCTAATTCAGATAGTGATAGCATTGTACTAGATGATGATCTTGGTGCTGGGGAAGACTACAAAGCCAAATTCAGTACACACAATCAACTTCATAAGGATCTTCCAACCGTCAACCACATGTTCATTTCCCATGGATATGACAAAAGCTGAAACTACATTGCCATCGGTGTGTTCTCACCACACAGTGTAAGTATTATGGTTTAGAGTAGAAAGGGCAGCCCGGTGCATGTAGCTCCCGCTTGCGCAGGGTCCGGGGAAGGGTCCGACCCACTTGGGTCTTTTGTACGCAGCCTTTCCCTGCATTCTGCAAGAGGATGTTTTCAGTACTCGAACCCGTGACCTCATGGTCACAAGGCAACAGCTTCACTGCTGCACCAGGGCCCCCCTTCCATTATGGTTTAGAGTACAACATTAAAAAGTAACCCACTGTCAAAACTGATATTTCAAAGAAATAAACAAAAAATTATGGCATGATATAACAAGACCGAGTATTGACCTGTGTGAGCAGTTCAGTTAATCCAACCCTAGCTTTGGTCTTGACATTCTCAACTGACAGTTTCTTAAGGCCTGAAGGGTTGGGTAACACTTTCTGAGTCAAAGATGGAGGGATAACCCACAAGAGTTGCCATAAAGCCTGAGGTCCAACAAAACAGAAGAGAAGACAAAACATCATGGAGACAATAGCTTGGATGGAGCCACTCTAACCAACTAATCCAGAACATCACACAGTATTTTTGTCCATATATTCAAAAATTTAGTTAACCAGTGCCAGACATGAATAGTGGGTGAAATCGCTCAGTTAGTGGGGAACATAGTAAGAAAAAATGGTGCAACCATATGAGGTTCCATGCGGCAGAGTAACTTAACCAGCGAAAAAAAGAAGTTTGTATCATCTTACCTGCTTTGAAATGAAAACTAAAGATTTCAAATCCTTGAGGGAAAGAGGTTTCTCCTGTTCATAAAATTCCCCACTATCAATTATCTTCAACATGTGCCTGGTGCAAGGAAACACAACAAAACATCGATAGCCATCTAAAGAAATATGTTGCACTTTCTACATTCCAACAGCTGGACAGTAGAAGCCGAGAGGGAAAACAAAATCCATCTTACCTGTATATGGGACAGAATACTGAGACCGGCAGGATCCAACCAGGAGCATCTGCAGGCAATGAAGACAAAAACTTCGGAAAATGTGGCCATCTTCGATTATCATGGCATCGTTTTATAAAATTCCATAGTGCAGGAACAATGTCAGTGCGGTATGCCAGCACTGTCATAATTCGTTCTAGAGGGAGTGTGCTAAATGTGACATGAAGAAAAGCACAAATAGATCCTACAGCTTCCACTTCCGCATCTGACAGTCCAGCAGGATCAGAATGATTTGTGTTTAATGTACCTCTGAATAGCGCATTCACCTAGACATTATAGAGAATTTTAAACCTATATGGTCAAACAAGAGAAAATAAAATATGGATCTCAATGCATAGAATGGCAAGATCATCAGGATTCATACCAAATGTTGCAGTAGTTTTGAATCAATTGCTGAAGTTATCTGTCTTTCCAAATCAACATCAATACCAATTTTAACATCAATATCCATTGGCATGTTGTCATCATCATCATCTGTCCCTGTGCATATTTAAGAAGAGTGGGACTTGAATTAATCAGCTTAGTCACACTCGTTACCTGGCTTATCGAGCCTGAATTATTTGAACAATAGAGCTGCAGTCAAATGGGCATCTGTACTCTCACTTCTGCCTTTGCTAGTTTATTTGACTTTATTTCTAGAACTAACAGTATTAGGTCCAGGCAATATATGTCTAGACGATTCGTCCAGGCATTAGGTCATTATGTAAACTCAACCGATACTGTGATGAATTTATAGCACTTTTGATAAGTCCATATATATAACAATAAAAAACTTTCATGATAAACAAAAACCTATGTGCCACATAAATAAGTTACATTTGTTGCAATTCCGGCGCTGAAACTACCTCTGTTCTTGCTGAACAAGCTGATCTGCCCTAGCAGATCAATCTGTCTTCCCTGAAGACAGACCAGAAAAATCTTTAGCCAACAACAGAGGAATAACAGCAACTGTTTAGGGAAACAGAACAGCCGCAGGCTTGATTCAGCTTCTGCTCCTGCGCTGGACAGAGCAGAACAGAGAGTCACGCCAGGTTCTGTTCCAGCAGAACAGAATAGGGGAGATCAGGAGCCGCCGGATCTGTTCTGGTGTTGAAGAGACGCAGAATAGAGGGGGAAACAGGGGCGGCGGCTGGTTCTAGCCCCTGGTGGCGGCTAGGGCTGCAGAGGGAGGCGACGGCTAGGGCAGGAGCTGGGCGGCGGCTAGGGCAGAGGCTAGGCCGGTGGCTAGGGCAGGAGGGAGAGAGGCGGCTAGGGTTAGAAAAGTGGAGGAAAATTTTCTGTATTGATCTCTCACACAATTTGGGGTGTTTTTGGCTTGTATATATAGCCCCCCCTTACAAGAGTCCTAATCTGTTACAAAGGATCTTTTAATCTATCTCTAAGAAGATTAAACTCAAAAACCTTCTAGAAAGGGGCCCCGGCCTGGGCCAGGGCTGACCAGCCCACTTGGCCCAGTTCTGGCCGCCCTGGGCCAGTGAGGGGCCGGCCTGGGCCAGGGGCAGATCAGCCCACATTCTCCTCCTGATCCTGACACTGGCCCATGTCTAGAATCCCGATCCTTCTTCTCATCTCCACGAACTTCTGTCTTCCAAGAGCCTTGGTCAAGATGTCCGCCATCTGGTCTTGAGTGGAGATTTGCTCAAGCACAATAGTACCGCTGTCCACACACTCCCGTATATAGTGGTACTTGACGTCGATGTGCTTGCTCCTGTCATGGTGTACCGGATTCTTGCTCAAGTCTATAGCTGACTTGTTATCAACCCGCAGCACCGGCGCCTTCGATTTTCCAGCTAAGTCCTCCATCAGCCGTGCCATCCATACACCTTGACATGCCCCTTGAGCTGCTGCGATATACTCTGCTTCACATGAGGACAAGGCCACCACCTTCTGCTTGCAGGACTGCCATGAAACGGGGCTGTTTCCAAGACAAAACAGCACCCCGCTTGTGCTCTTGCGGTCCTCCACGTCTCCCGCATAGTCACTATCCGAGTACCCAATAAGCTCCATGTCTCCTCCTCTTGCATAGAAGACTCCATAGTTGATTGTACCGGCTATGTAGCGTACAATGCGTTTGACTGCAGCAAAGTGATCTTCCTTGGGCTCCTCCAGAAACCGACTCACGTACCCGACCGAGTAGGCAAGATCGGGACGTGTGTTCACCAAGTATCGTAGCCCTCCAACCAAGCTCCTATAGTCCGTTGCATGCACCAACGGGCTATTACTTGTCTTGCAAAGCTTGAGGCCTTGCTCCATGGGAAATGCACAGGGATTGCATCCTTCCAGGCCAGCTTTAGAGACAAGTTTGGAAGCGTAGGCCGCCTGCCCAACGCTTATCCCTTCTTCGGTCTACCGCACCTCCAGGCCAAGATAATACGACAAGAGACCCAAGTCGCTCATCTTGAACCGCTTCATCATCTCCTCCTTGAACTTCTTGATCGTGCCGCCTCCTGTAATCACGAGGTCGTCGACGTACACACTGACGATGAGCTTCTCCTCTGCAGCTCCACGGAAGTAGATCCCGTGCTCGCTCGTACTCTTCTGGAAACCAAGTGATAGCAAGCTATCGTTGAGCTTGGCATTCCAGGCCCTGGGCGCCTGACGAAGTCCATATAAAGCTTTCTTGAGCCGATACACCTTGTGTTCGGCTCCGTCGATGATGAAGCCAGCGGGTTGGGAGACGTACACCTCCTCCATCAAGTCGCCGTTCAGGAAGGCGCTCTTCACGTCCATGTGGTGTACCTCCCACCCCTTGTGTGCAGCAACTGCAAGGAGCAAACGAATAGATTCGAGACGAGCTACAGAAGCAAATACCTCGTCAAAGTCTATTCCTTGCTGTTGGACATAGCCTTTTGCCACCAGTCGAGCCTTGTGCTTCACCACCTCTCCATGCTCGTCCCTCTTCACCTTGAACACCCATTTGAGGCCAATGGGTTTGTGTCCTGCAGGAAGGTCAACAAGCTGCCACGTCTTGTTTTCTTCAATGGACTCCATCTCCTCGAGCATGGCCCGTTTCCAGCACGGGTGTTCCTCAGCATCGGCGAAGGACGTGGGCTCCTCCGCGGTGGTGAACATAAGCTCCCCCTCCTCCAAGCTTGGTGGGCGCTCAGCCCGACCAGGAGGGGTGAGGGTTCCCAACACGTTGCGCATCGTGCGGAACCGAAGTGCAGCGTTGTCGTCGTGGTAGGCGTCGACGTTGCTGCCGACGTCCGTCGGCGGCGTGGCGAAGCGGATGGGCCGTGGAGGATTCCGGGGCGTGACGAAGGTGCTGGAATCTTCAAGTCCGGAATCCCCCGCTGCTGCTGACCCCCGTGCAGGACTGTCCCAGCCCTGATTTGCGCTGGACAGTCCCTGCAGGGGCCCTTTGGGCGACGCTGCGGGTGCTGGACCCTCTCCAGCAGGTCTGGAGGCTGGCGTAGGAACTCCTAGGGTCTGTACAGACCCTTCTGTGCCCCTCCTGGGCACTGCAGGGGTGCTGTTCGGCCCCTCCGGACCCTGCAGCACCTCTCCGGGTGCTGAAACAGCAGGTCCAGCACCTGCTGGACCTAAGGAGTCGACGTGGAAGGTGGTGTAGTCCTCTTCTCCTGCTCCTTCTCCCCAGTCCCACTTGGCCGCCTCGTCAAATATCACGTCACGTGATATGTGTGTACGCCCATCAGCCGGATTATACATCCGATATCCCTTCGTCCCTGCAGCATAGCCAAGAAAAATCATCGGAGTACTCCGGTCTTCCAACTTTTTCAGGTGGGGGTGCGTGTTCTTGACATGCCCCACGCACCCAAAAGTTCGGAAATAATTGACGGCTGGTCGCTCTCCATGCCAAGCTTCATATGACGTCTTCCCGTCAAGGCCGCGGGTAGGGGATCGATTCAGGATATAGACAGCCGTGATAACTGCCTCACCCCAAAATATCCCGGGCATACCCTTCGCCTTCAACATGCTCCTCGCCATGCCGACCACCGTCTGGTTGCGCCGCTCCACAACCCCGTTTTGCTGCGGCGTATACGGGGCTGTGAGCTGACGTTGTACTCCGTGCTGAGCGCAGTACTCGCCGAACTCCTGTGAGGTGAACTCCCCTCCGCGATCAGTACGGAGTAACTTCAGCCTCCTCCCGGACTCTAATTCAGCTGTTGCCTTGAATTGCTGAATTAAGTCTGGCGCCTTGTCCTTGGTTGCTAGAAGATAAAGTCACATATAGCGGCTCATGTCATCCACAAGCAACAAGAACATCTTCTTGCCACCTGGAGTCGTCGGCGTGATAGGCCCGCAGATGTCGCCGTGGACAAGGTCGAGCGCGCCCTCCGCGCGCCGCCGAGCTTGCTTGGGGAAGCTGGAGCGCCTCTGCTTCCCGACCAAGCAAGCTTCGCACAATTGATCGACATGATCAATTTGCGGAAGCCCGAGCACCATCTCCTCTCGCGCCAACTTCCGAAGCGCCTGGAAGCCGACGTGTCCGTAGCGTTCGTGCCAACGCCACGCAACATCATCACGCCTCGCGGTTAGGCAAACCGGACGTGTGATGTTGAGCCTGATGGAGTACAGCTTGTTGTCGTCGCGCTGAACTCGTGTGAGGAGACGCTGCTGCTCATCCCGTATGTGCATCACTCCTCCTTGCACCGTGATGCTGTAGCCATCCTCATCCAGCTGGCCGACGCTGATGAGGTTGGTGGTGAGGCGTGGGATGAGGTAGACGCCGGTGAGCCTCCTGTGCTCACCCGTCTTGGCGGCGAATAAGACCGTACCCTTCCCCTGGATACGCACGACGGAATTATCGCCGAACTTGATGGTTCCGACGACGTTTTCGTCAAGCTCGGAGAAGACGGCGCGCGAACCCGTCATGTGGTTGGTCGCGCCCGTGTCGAGGTACCAACGAGTGTCATCAAAGTCATCGTCGTTGCTGCGGTGAGCGAAGACACGTCCCTCCACTATCTCCAGTGGGCGCATAGGACGTTCCTGTACAGGCTCCTCCTGTACTGAGGCCACCCTTGTCATAAACAAGGCGCCCTCCTCCTCCGCCTTTGCCACGAAAGCCTGCTGCTGCGGCTCCTCCTTAGGCTTCGACCGACACTCCCTGGCCCAGTGGCCCTTCTTCCCGCACTTCCTGCACTGGTCCCGCGGAATATCCTTCCCGGAACCTCCCTTCTTGCCTCCGTTCTTCTTGGGCGGGCCCTTTCGGCCGCCCCTCTTAGAAGAACCCGCGGACTGGGTAGACCGCTCCTCCTTCCGCTGTGCCTCCCACTCCTCCCGAGTGAGGTACAGCTGGCCATTGTGTACTCCTCCCTTCCGCTGCGTCGAGTCGAAAGCGTTCTCAGCCGCCCTGAGACGCCCCGTCACCTCCGACAAGGTGAGGGTCGACACGTCCAGCAGTGTCGTGATCGCCACCACGATCTGTTGGAAGCGTTCTGGAACGCTTCGCAGGAGCTTCTCCACGGCCCTCTCTTCTCCTATCTCCTCCCCTAGCGACGCAAGCCGTGATAGCATGCCGCTCAGGCGGAGGGAGAAGTCCTCCACGCTTTCGCCATCCTTGAAGACAGCGTCTTCAAACTCCTTCCGGAGTTGCTGCGCCGTCGTCTTCTTCACGCGGTCGGCCCCGACCCGCATGATGGCGATCGTGTCCCATGCCTCCTTCGCCGTCCTCTTTTCTCCGATCGTCGTGATCATCTCCGGCGGGACAGCGCTGACCAAGATGTCAAGCGCCATCATGTCTTCCTGCTCGCTCACGTTCCCCTCCTCCACGGCCTTCCAAAGCAGCCGCGCCTTCAGCTTGATCTTCATCATGACAGCCCACTCCGCGTAGTTGGTCTTGGTGAGCACGGGGAACCCCGTCCCGGTGTTCACCTCACGAGCTGCCGGTGAGGGTGTGCCATGGCTGATGGCGCTGCCGCTGCTTGTAGGTGTAGACGACATCTTGCAGAATTCAGCCTAGGGTTGAAACCGGCTCTGATACCACGAATGTTGCAATTCCGACGCTGAAACTACCTCTGTTCTTGCTGAACAAGCTGATCTGCCCTAGCAGATCAATCTGTCTTCCCTGAAGACAGACCAGAAAAATCTTTAGCCAACAACAGAGGAATAACAGCAACTGTTTAGGGAAACAGAACAGCCGCAGGCTTGATTCAGCTTCTGCTCCTGCGCTGGACAGAGCAGAACAGAGAGTCACGCCAGGTTCTGTTCCAGCAGAACAGAATAGGGGAGATCAGGAGCCGCCGGATCTGTTCTGGTGTTGAAGAGACGCAGAATAGAGGGGGAAACAGGGGCGGCGGCTGGTTCTAGCCCCTGGTGGCGGCTAGGGCTGCAGAGGGAGGCGACGGCTAGGGCAGGAGCTGGGCGGCGGCTAGGGCAGAGGCTAGGCCGGTGGCTAGGGCAGGAGGGAGAGAGGCGGCTAGGGTTAGAAAAGTGGAGGAAAATTTTCTGTATTGATCTCTCTCACAATTTGGGGTGTTTTTGGCTTGTATATATAGCCCCCCCTTACAAGAGTCCTAATCTGTTACAAAGGATCTTTTAATCTATCTCTAAGAAGATTAAACTCAAAAACCTTCTAGAAAGGGGCCCCGGCCTGGGCCAGGGCTGACCAGCCCACTTGGCCCAGTTCTGGCCGCCCTGGGCCAGTGAGGGGCCGGCCTGTTGGATATAATCCCGTTTTTCTAGAATAATTGGTGTTAGAGATAGAGTCCTAGTCCAATAAGAGTAGGAGTTAGTATTAGATAAGGACTCTGTAATTTGGGGCTATATATACAGCCCCCCCTTTGAGAATAGATCAAAAAGAGTAGTTTAGAGAAAATTAATCCCCGGATTTCCAACAATTGGTATCAGAGCTTTAGGTTGAGAAAACAGAGGGGGGGGCGGGATCTCACCGCGCAGGGGTCCTTGGCTGCGTAGGTGGCCGGGCTACAGGGGGCTAAGCCGCCGGCGGGAGGAGCCAAAGGGCCGCTGGCAGGGAGGAGCCAAAGGGCCGTCGCACCTCTTCTCCCACGCGGTGGGCGGCGGATCTGACGTCGCCAGAGGGAAATCGGCACGTGCCCGAGTGGTTCTCGGCAAGGCGCGCCCGTCCCGAGCCTGAAGAAGGTGGAGGTCGAGGACGACATCCTTCAGATCGGCAGTGAAGCCCCTCGTCGCAAGCGCAGAAGCTGGCGCGCCATTAAGGCCGACGGCGGCGGCAAAACCCTAAACCTCGGGCTCACGTAGGGAGGTGACGGGGCTCACGGTGGCTGGGGCGGCGCAGGCGGCGGCGGCTGAGCAGGCAGGCGGCGGCTGGACAGAAGAGAGAAAAGGATAGGCCAACGATTGATTAGGGTTTCAGTGAGAGGACTGGTTGGGCTAGGCCTGCTTGGTGAGGTGGCCATAGGCTAAGGAACTGTTATTTGCTAAAGCCACCCGAAGTGTACCAGAGGTTGTTATTGATTTACTAATCTACACAAAAGGTGTACACAATATGGAGGGTAAATCAATGACACTACATTATCCCTTATTAACGAAGACCAACTATACAGCATGGGCTATAAAGATGAAGGTTTTCTTGAAGGCGCAAGGGGTATGGGAAGCTATTGAGGAGAAGAAAAGCAACGTTGATCCAAAGCAAGATCAGCTGGCTCTTGCGGCCATCTATCATGCTATTGATGAAGACACTCTCATGCGAATTTCTGAGAAGGAGACAGCTAGAGAAGCATGGGAGTTGATCAAGATCAAGTTCTTGGGTGAAGAACACGTGATGGAAGCAAGAATCCAGACTCTTCAAAATGAGTTTGACCTAATGCGCATGAACGAAGGAGACTCCATCGACGACTTTGCCACAAGAGTAATGATCATTGTTACAAAGATCCGTGGTCTTGGAGGAAGAGTTGAAGAAAGCTACATCGTGAAGAAATTATTGCGAGCTCTACCTTTGAAATTCCTTCACATTGCATCCACCATTGAGCAATTTGTGGACTTAAAGGCAATGACTGTGGAAGAACTCGTCGATAGGCTCAAAGCACATGAGGAGCGTGTACTTGGCTTCAACAACCAAGATCATGAAGAAAGACTCCTTTTAACAAGAGAGGAGTGGAGAGCAAGAGAAGCAAAGGGTGGAGAGAAGCTTCTTTTGACAAGAAAAGAGTGGAAGGCTCAGGAGGGTGGTCAAAAGAAGAACAAGAAATTTGACAAATCGAAGATTCGATGCTTCAATTGTCAAAAACTTGGTCACTTTGCCAAAGAATGCTCCAAGAACGAAAAGAAAGATGAGATGGCGCTTCTTGCGTCAGAAGATACTTTATTTTGATCTCACAAGCAAGGTGTGCTCGAGATGAAGATGTGACCATCTCGAGTGTGTGGGTGTGTGATCGGTTTGAAGATGCGACCATTCCAAAATCAAGTGCAGGATGAAGATGAGTCCATCCTGGGGTTGAAGATGTGACCAACCTAAATGCGTGTGCAGGATGAAGATGAGTCCATCCTGGGGTTGAAGATGTGACCAACCCGAATTTGTGTGCAGGATGAAGATGCGGCCATCCTGGGGATGAAGACGTGCCCATCCCAAAATTGAGTTGTGAAGGGTGTAGATGTGACCATCCTGGGGGTGCAGTTGTGTCCATCCCGAAAGTGTGTTTAGGGTGGAAGTGTGTCTCCATCCTAATTAGTGTGAGTGTGATCTAGAAAAACGAGATTAGGGGGTGATTGTTGGATATAATCCCGTTTTTCTAGAATAATTGGTGTTAGAGATAGAGTCCTGTCCAATAAGAGTAGGAGTTAGTATTAGATAAGGACTCTGTAATTTGGGGCTATATATACAGCCCCCCCTTTGAGAATAGATCAAAAAGAGTAGTTTAGAGAAAATTAATCCCCGGATTTCCAACACGGCCTGGGCCAGGGGCAGATCAGCCCACAACATTTGCGTGTTTTCTAACTACCACGTATCACAAGGATCCTGCAATATAACTAAGTGCTAATAAAAAGAATTCTTACATAGACTAAAATATTCCACTAAAAGATTCAAACAACAACAACAAAGTCTTTGTGCCAATCATGTTGGAGTAGGCCACTAAAAGATTCAAAGTTCTTATAGTTTGCTGGCATGTTACTTACTTTCAGTGGGTGATGTGATTGCTGGCAATGCATCCAACAACGACGTAGAAACAGAAATGATGTCAGCCGCCTGGTTTGCAAAATTATTTACAGAAAAATATAAAAAATTAATTACATATAAAAAACAAAAAAAAACACTAGGTGGTTGGCATCACAATAGATTTTTTCCTCCTTACTCAGATTCTACTGAGACAATGTATCTCATATAACCAAGATAGGATATAAAGTCATAAACAAAAAGGTTTATGGACGAAGTACTTAGACTTAGTCCTACTGGGGACTGGGCAAAAGATATAGTTTCCTATTTCTTTTTGCTCTTACAGGACTCATCAACAACAACAACCAAGCCTTTATCCCAAGCATGTTGGACAGGACTCATGTACATATAAAACTAGAAGATCATATTCCAATGTCATTCTTAAAAGCCGAGATGATCTTCATGCCCATAAGTGGCAATGAAAATGTCAAGAAATCATTCCAAAGCTAGTTTACCATATTCTAAGTAACAAAACAACAAGAATAAATAGATAATCTTGGAAAGGTCCGCACACTGAGACATAAGAATAGAATAAACATCACAACAAAAACATAATCATGTAGAATATGGGAAGATGTGAAAGCAGCAGTGACACATACTCCCTCCGTTTCATTTTATTTGGCGTTCGTTAGTTCAAAATTGAACGGAGGGAATAACCTGCTATCGAAATAGATGATTGGTCACTCAGGGACATCATAAACTAAAATAAGTTTAGACCCAAATATTACCTTTCTGAAGAATGGGACCTAAAACGCTCAGTTTTAGAACAGGTGGGGCAAGTTTTCAGACATAAAGCAAATTTTGCTGCAGTCTCTATCAGTTTTGTATGACTGAATGTGCAATGAGATAAACAAGATATTGTAAAACACAAATGATAGTTAAAAACCTACTGTGTCAGAAGTAAACTTTGCATCAGACAAAATCCATGTTGCAGCTTCAAGAACATTTGCAAGGACACATGCATATCCTGGATGATTAGCAGATATATCATTTGGAAGAACGTCAGCAAAACTAGGCAAACAGGAAGCTATTTGATGGATGTAATATTGGCCGAGTCCGTCAACTGAGAAAACCTGAAGTATAAGGAACAGGAGTCAGGTTCATTACCATTGCAATAACCATTTAAAGCATTCAATTCCTCAAAGAAAATAAATTATCTCACAGAGATGTCAGTTCATATAAGAATTTAACTTTATAATATGACTTTATATTCACCAAGGAATACCATATTGAGCAAGGCACAAAGTACAGTGCAGCCATATGAAATGTTCCGGAAAAGGGATGATCAAATGCAAAATTAAGAGAATTGCTGACCTTCTTGAGGTGTGGCAAGCGGTGCCATAGAAAAGGAATGGATAGAAGCTGAGATGAGAAACTCCATCTTGGATCCACTATTGGACAACAGCATGGATGATGGCCCACATGTGAAGCAACTAGCACGAGAACTTGCTCCAGAGCAGATGCACTATAAGCATGCCCCAAATTTCTTGCTTTTTGCTGAATTATGACAATATCCATCAGAGAAAAATCATAAACTCATCATTGAAGTATACTAAGGCTACTACAGTACTCCATGTGTCGTCCACAAGAAGACAAAAGGCGACAGAGTACAGCATATGCTAATCAAAAGAGTGAAAGCTGACAGTTCCACAATTTTATAACCATGACTTTTTTATGTCCCATCTGCCAGAGTTCTTAAAGGAACTGAAATAAATCTAGGCAGACTAGGCTTAGAACATCTGAAGTCAAAGCCTTTGTTATTAATCAGCATCATATTACTAGTATTACTCAAGAATTCAATTGCTCAACTGGACATTTGCGTTATGACGTTGTACAACTATAAACGGGCACATAACAAAACATTTGTCACGATGTGGACTATAATTGTTTTCTTTTCTATGTGGGGAAGCGAGCTATAATTGTTGGGTATGTCTTTCACTCTATTGATGAGCACAGTTTGCATGTAACTGCTGTGGATGCCTTTGTGGGCTGTCAATATGTGTGGTGTAGCCACAAAGGCACCAACAGCAGCGGCCCAGGCGTAGGGCACTTCTAGAAGATTAGTTTAGATTGAATAAATCTGTTAGAGATAATTCCCTAGAAGATTAAATGTAGTCTGTTATAGATAAGGACATTAGAGGGTGGTTGGGCTTCACCCAACCACCTGGCCGCGTGGCACCAGATCAGAGGGGGCGTGGGGGCCCTGGCCCTATATAATGCGCCCCCCTCCCCTATGTAATCTCCATCAAGGAATAAAGAGAATTATCTGCGGGTTGTTTCCTTCCCTTGGTCGCCTTGGCTGCCGAACAGGACAGCCCCCGCGACGCCCCTGTTCCCCCTCGCTATCCTCTCCGCAGCAATTCCCAATCCCATCTATTACTCTCCTCCCCACTGTGCAGCCCTAGGCGCAACAGGGGGTGTTTCCCCACTGCCCACCACAACAGTAACCCATAAATGCATGCTCTGATTGCAACAGAGGAGTTTGTCCTACATCTTATTGGACAACCACTACATGGTACACAGCAGAAAGTATCTACGCTCAGAAGTCTAGTACAAAAGATCATGAATTATGGTGATTTTCATTTCAATACAAACAATATAGGGATGACCTATTCTAGAACTGTCAATAGTACAGTGCTTGTTCATATCTAGGTCCAGTACAGGAAGAATTTTTTGGCCTAGCTTAGGTAAGGGCCAGCTGCAGGCTGTGAAAAGGCCCGTGGGTGAGGCCTTTTATTATACCTGCTGGTATCACAGATGGATTTTTCTAGGGAAGTACAGTAACGAAAACCCATACTGTGTTAGTATATATTTATATAAGGTGAAACTGAAGAAGTAACCCAGTACTGCGAGCAAGCTGGCCTAGAAGCTATATGACAGGGTTGCGGTA
Source organism: Neostapfia colusana (assembly GCA_030760725.1). Lineage (NCBI taxonomy): Eukaryota > Viridiplantae > Streptophyta > Magnoliopsida > Poales > Poaceae > Neostapfia > Neostapfia colusana. The sequence goes on along the minus strand of JASWHV010000005.1, from coordinate 1,288,478 downwards.
GAGAAACTATACAAGGGCCTCCTAAAGAGGAGAACTTAGAACACGCTGTCCAGCCATTCTTGGATTGGACATGATGATTGTCTAACGAGCTCAGTCTATGCATCTGAAGCTTGCTTGTTGACAGGAAGCAATTCTTACAAGATTGAAAGGTGGGTGAGGCCATTCTGAAGATTTTTGCATTCCTTTGCTCCCCTATTTCCCAGGACGCCACTGAGAAGACTTCCCTGAAGAAAGGGGTGTTGCCAGTGCTGCTTTGCTGTACAGATTGTGTTGAAGAATTGCAGATCATGATTCATGACCCCATTGGATTCCAAGGTAGTTCTAACAGGCTGTACCAAATGGGCACTGGAAGAAGAAGCGATACCTATATTTTTTTAGTGTTTAGATCACAGATGGAATGTTTAACACCAGTTTTTCCAAGAGTGTACCAGGAACAGGATTTCCATCAGAAAAGGCATGAGGTTCTCACAGTTTATAGTGGTGTCACATGCCTGAGATTTAACAAAATCACCACATTTCACGTTTCATAAAATGTGTTGCTTGTTAAAAAAAGTTGGACCCAACACTATGAAAATAGAGCCGAGGGATTATAAGTGTATGTCATCAAGTGCAATAATTTATTGTTTCTTAATTACTACAATTTGATCAGCAAAAAAGGGGGTACCCAGTGCTGAAGGCTCCCACGATTTGATCAGAAAGTCAACCAAAAAATTTAAGATGCGATAAAGAACAAATCAAAGACCAGAGTAAAGAGATAGAAACAGAACTTACCGGTACCAAAATAATAATGTCCCGAAATAAGCAATAGACCTTTCGCCGTTGAAGATATCCAACTACTTCACAGTTCCATGGAAGTTTAGGATTTATCAAGCAAGCTACAGTTTTTAGCAACGAGAAAAAAGGCACTGATGCACTTCCAGATGCTGTCAAAAGTTGACTACTCCAAACATGCCTATCAAAAAAGGGGGAAGTAAGTCACATTCGATGTAGTAAATTTCATCAAGGATTATAAGGGTAAAATTCATTTGCAGGACATGAGCTGCATGTGCAAAGCAGGGACTGTAGGAACAGTGCAGGTGCATAATGCAAGATTGAAAAAAAAAATCAACACGGGAATTCTGAAGACAATACAATAACTGGATACTTCATTAACATAGTAGCATATATTCATTTGATTCAACTAGCATCTTTATCAGAAACCACAGAGTATATAGAATGCATTGAAAATGCATTCCAGAGAAACCAACTCTCCATAAAGGATGAATGATGATGCCTCTAATCATTTGACAAAAAATAATAACCACCCAAAGATGAATATTCTAAAACTCTCTTTGCCTTCAGCTTACCTCTTTTCATATAGTGCTTCTGCGCATACGAGGGTAAGCTTTTTAACCCTGTGAGCCACAAGGGGTTGCAGTGAGGAGTCGTTTGCACCAGCGAAGAGTGTTGTTATATCCCCTACAACAAAAAGGAGGGGAAAATACCATTATAGAAAATGCTACAAAAACAGTGCACATGAACTTCAGTCAAATAGCAAATTTAGCATGGACTACATGTCATGTGGGAAAAAAAGAATAAGGAAACAGGAGCTTTCATACCAACAGAAACAAGAAGACACTAATCATCACTGAATGAGTTTGCACATTGATGACAAAGTAATAGAACATATTTTCTGTTACAATATATAGAGAGTGAACCCAGAGCAATGTACAGGAGCAAATTCCTACCACATTACCAAGTTCACATTCAAGTTTTTGTGGCAAGGTGTGGCGCCAGACCCCCCCCCCCCAATAGCGCCTAGGTGTTCATGGTGGACACCTAGGCAACGCCATACAGACTAAGTTATGAACAAGATGTGATTCCTAATTTCAATTTGGCACAAGTTCTAAGAAACAGCAACGGAATATCTGCATACAATGACAAAAAGGAACATACTAAATAGAAATTTGATACTTACCGCCACGCTTAACATATTGTAACAGCAAGTTGCAGATTTGACAAAGTATATGAATATCATTGTCTTCATGTGCATTGAAGAAAAATAACAATTGATGAAGGAAATCATAATTAGTGCCAAAGGTGTTCCTGATTCAGTATCAAGGTAATCAGGGATCTTGACAAAAAAGCAGATATCAGAATATTTAAATATTAAAAGTTTGGGGTCTGGTAATGCATACCAATCTATTCTCTCACAGTGCTCCCCAAAAGTCGAGTAAAAGTTCTCCCGAATTTCTGAACGTGCCAATTCCAAAGCCTTCTTACCTCTGAAGAATTTCTGCAACTTACAATCAGTCAAGTTCCATTTGGTTTCATCAACTCAAATATATGTATGGGAGCTAATACAAAGGGACTATGATGTTCCTTTCGTGGGCAGACAAAGGTAAGGCAGCTGAGTGGTTGTTCTCTAAAAAGTAGTCGATAATGATCAAACAAAAAGTTAAGGTGCCTGCTGTACTATAAATCCATGATGACAAAAAACGACAAGTGTGAACTTTTTTCACCCGATGCTTCGTAACGCCCAGCAAACAAATAACAGGAGTCGTTAAAATTTACAACCATCAACACACATGGACAAAAGCTAACACATGCATGACCGAATAGGAAATAGCTAGTATTTTTCAGGCAAGTAACACAGCCCTAATTCCGCCTGGTTCCGACAAATTTCCTCCATTGAAACTCTTAAAGCTAACCGTAACTCAAGTTGCCATGCCGCGTGGACACATTGAGTCTGTTCCCTGTGGCCACATCATGATAAAAACAGAAATCGAAAACAAGTCCATGAACTGCGTATTCACTAGAATTACTCAAGCTACAGCTCCACCTCGATGAGCAGATTCCTAAAGCTACATTCTAGCACATAACCCCTCTCCGCTAAGACCCCGGCGACAGAAACATCCACCAACATGCAAAAGCTCGCTAGATCTCAGTGGCCATCACACTACAGAGCACAGAGCTCCCTAAACCCCGCCTTGATCGTGCAGGGAGCTTGCCTAGCCTAACTTCCCGCTCCATCCCCCACCACCCCTCAACGTGGCTCGGAGTTGATGGACAGACCTGGATCTTCGTGGCGGAGGAGTTCTGGAGGCGGACGGCCTGGCGCCGGCGCCGCTCCTCGCGCGTCTGATCGAGCAGCACCTTGCGGTCGCGCTCCTTGCTGCTGCGCCCGCCGAGGTCCACCCGCTTCCGCGCCGACGAGTCGCCGGAGAAGAACATCGCCCTCTGCCTGCCTGCACGCACGTCCGCGTCCCACCGACCACCGAAAAAATCAGCAGAAAATCCGCGAGGAAAGAGGAGGGTTATCCGATCGGATCGTACCGTACCGTAATGGGGCTACCGCTCGCCGAACGGGGCGGGGAGGAGCTAGGGTTTGGGGAACTGGGGAGAGTTGCGGAGAGCGCGGGGACCGCAGGGGAGAGCAGCGCGGCGCGGCGACGAGGCGGTGTCGGGAAGGGGAAAGAGGAGTCGAGGCACGAGAGGACCGTGGTGGGGGCCGGCGCGTGACCTTGGGGGGGTGGGGTTACGGGGCTGCTCCGTGGCCTGCGCCCGTCTCCACGGACCGGGCTCTCGGCCAGGTGACGCGTGCCGGGACCGGCAGAAACACCACGACGGCGCCGACGAAAGAGAGCCAGACCGGTGTGCGCAGGGAGATCACCGGAGTGCAGATTCGCAGTCACGGGTGGCGAACTCGGGCTGCTTTTGTAAATTGTAACGCAAGTTTTAACAATCTTGTTAATATATTGTTATTATAAAGTCTTTTCGTGTAAATAGTTTATGATGCGCTTTGATAAAATAGGATTCTCAAAGTTGACGTAATGTTAAAATAGAATTATAGACTAATTAAATCACTTTTATTTTTTCTTATTTTCAAGCTATATAAAATGACTGAATTGCCCTTCTCTCCAAACAATAGGTATTTTTCTTTTTCTGTTTGATTTTTCCCTTTATCTTCTTGGCTGCTCCCGCCACCGCCCTTATTCTCGTCGCCGTCACCGCTGCCATCTCTCATCTCCCCCCATATTCCATCTACCCTGCCGCCTGCTCTCGCCGTCGCTCCTGGCCCCCGCTCGCGGCAACGCCGCTCTTCGCATTGAGTAGATTGGTAAAATAAATTATTAATGCAGCAATTTTAGAGTAACATGATTTGTTTTAGTCTAGCACAAGTTGTTATACTTGTACGTGAATTTTTGAGACAGCTATTTCAGAGTAACATAAGATGTTTTGTTTGCGAAGTGACAATTGGATTGAGAAAAACAGAAAATTCATACATTTATACGGCCTGGAAATAAGAAAAAAAATAAAAATAATATTTTATTAAAACCTATCGTAAGAGTTCTATTTCGTTAAAGCCGCACGATAGCAATTCTATAATAGCAATTTTCTCCCCTACGTCCTCCACTACGGGATTCTCGTCAGCATACGACGGTTGAATATAAGTCCTAAGTTGTCGTATATAATCCATATATGATGGTTGGAGATTATATAAGTCCTAAGTTATCGTATATAATCTATATATGACGACTGGAGATTATATACGACGGTTTGTGGCCGTCGTATATACCTTATCGTGTATAATCTTATATACGACAGCAACGTCGTATATAAGTTTATATATACGACGGTCTCTAAGTTACGACGACCCGTTTCGTATAAAAGGGCCAGTGGGCTGGGCCCTTATATACGACGGTTCTGAGCCCTCACCATCATATATAAGCTTTTATATAAAACGGTCTGGGCCTAGCCGTCGTATATTATTTAGTCTTATATACGACGACATTATACAGACACCGTCGTTATAATTCATACACACCGTCGTAAATAAGTTTTTTCATTAAAAAAACAGAAAATGACTAATCTGACTCGATAACCAGCTATACAGACAATCACAAAACAGATTCACATTAAGAACATCACATCCACAATCACAAAAGTGTAATAGTACATCCACAATCACGAAGTCATCACATCCACAATCAAAAACATATTTACAAAGCTACTCATTACTAGCCCCTCCACTACCTCTAGAGGCGAAGAAGTCATTCTGACGCGGCGAACCTGGCGCCCGTAACTGCGGCGATGGAGTCTGAGCCTCCGTCACTGATCCCTACGAAACACGGTGACATATGTATAAGTTTACAACGGTGTTTTCGTTTTCAATTGTTTAGTTGAACTTAATGTAACTTCCTTTTTGTACCTATACTCCAGGAAATTGCTCCTATGGTGGCATCAGTTGTAGCACGGACGGCGGCGGATGCCACAACAATATCTGGATTTGCTTCCCTTGCTGTCGAGCTAGCGCCTATCATTTCAAACATTACAATTTACAGGAGCAAGCCTACAATTTACGACTCTAAAGAAAATGGCAAACCTACAAAAAAATGAATCAATTCAAGGTAAAATCAAATAATCTTAAATTGAAAACAATGAAAGTAAATAAACTCACCTTTTATGTGCTTTTCCACCTCCGCTTGCATTCGCGGCTTGAGGGTCAATGTTGGGGGAGTTTTCCCAATCGAACCCTTCGCCGTGTATCCTCATAACCTCTCGCCCATACCTAGTCTGAAAAATAATGAAATTATGTAAGTTCAACAATATATATATATAGTGTCAACCAATTTGAGAGGTCATGAAACTTACCACCCGCTCCGCTGCGTACTGACTGCACTGCTCCGACTGAGAAGGGTCAGCGTGACTTCTCCTATAGACCGCAGTAGCGGTCGGTCGCATGCCGGTCTTCTTTTTCTGTGAACATATGTTAGTACGAACAATACTACATTATGAATATAAAAAACAACCAAGAAACTTACCATACGTTTAGCCATCCGCTCGAAACCCTTTTCGCCCATACCGTGCTTCCCCGAGCTCCCTTTGACATTTCGAGTCTTCTTGACTTAGCGATAAACTCATGTTCTGTAATCCTCAGTTCGTCCCTGTAACAAGAGACACAAACCTATATAAATGCGTAGTTCATTAGATGTTAATAGTTTAAAGAATATGTTGTTATACAGCTGGAGAGAACGGGTGCAGTGCTTATGTTTCTCCAGACACCGCCGACGTTTCCCCGTGCGTTTAGTTAATTAAACGGGGTTGTCGTAGAGCTGTAAAGCTAGACAAGGCGCCAGAAGCTCGACGACGACGACGCGGGACTAGCTAGCTCGCAGCTAGCGTCGGCTAGCTAGCTGGCCGCACCCGAGAGCTTCCGGCTCCGGCAGATCGACGCGCGGCCGGCAACGGGAATGTCGGAAAGCTAGGCGCGCGGCTCGCTTGGATTCCCTTCCAGCCAGCTCATGCTTACCTGCCGCGCGATGGAACGGCCGCGGGACGATTCCTTCCTTGCCGCGGGACGATTCCTTCCTTCCAACTCATGCTTCCCGTGTCCATTTAAACCTCCTCGTTTTCCTGCGCCCTGCTCCGCACCTCGCGCGCGCGCCGCCCCGTCGATCGATCGCCTCGCTCTCTGCCGCGCGCCGTCAGCTCCGGTGAGACCCTCACCGTCGCACAAGCCTCCCGAGCTCCGCGGCCCGGCCCCTTGTCCAAGATCGTCGTCAGGCTCATATCTGCAGGTTGATCTTCTCTCTCTCTCCCTCCCTTCTTTTATTTTCACTAGAGAAATCGAAAGTAGAAGAGTTTCCAGAACTCTAGTTAACTTGTATCACTAACTCGTCACCGGTGGTAATTAATAATCTCAGCTCGTGACTTACGTACTAACCGGTCGGTTGATCGATACAGGCCTGTCGTCACCGTGTTAACAACGCTTGCTCCCCCTTCTTCACTGTGCAGCAGCAGGGGCCGCACGCGCGCACGATGCAGCTGACGCTGGTGATCTCCCTGCCGATCGTGGCCCTGGTCCTCATCGTCGCGCTCGTCGTCGTCTACCTCGTGTACCGCCGGCGGCGAGTGGTCTACTAGCGCAACACAGCTAGGCAGCTAGCCCTGTTGTTGGGGCTGAGTCTATGCATGGCCGCGCTCCTTACACGTACGTGCTAGTAAAGTAATAGCACGTGTGGGGCACTGGACCGGACCGCGCGTCGGCGCGTGTGTGGTTAATTTTTCAATATTCCCCGGTGTTTTTTTCTTTCCTTTATATATCTTGACGCATCGAACGGCACATGTCCTTGCTCTTACCGTCGAATATATTTCCTGGGAACTTCTTCCAGTTTAAAGAGAGAGAGAATAAAGGATTCTTTATTCTGTAACGATTACAATATTCGCTGATTTGTGTACTTGGTATCCTTAAATAAAATCTTGGTTTGATTTACTCCTTCAAATTATCCGAGTCGGTGCAATCTACTGTCTTATGTAATTTTGTTTTTTTCTTCATATGCAAATGTGATTTTAGAGTGGTGGTATCTAACACTGTACACTACGTTCGAATAAAAGTATGACACATTTATAATGATGCCAACAGAGGAGAGTGTTGAAGTAAATATGTGAATGGTTCATTTTTTTCTTATCAGCTTATTAATGTTTTAGATACAACTAGTCAGTGCATAGTAGTTTAATATGATATCAGAGTCAGATGTCTCGAGTTTAAATTTTGACGAACATAAGTTATTAAAATAAATTGTAGTCGAGTTTTATACTATTCCACGTTTACAGTTTAAGGAAGACTACACACGAGAATAAATTTCTCATTGAAGTATACATGAATTAATTGTCCACTCTTTCTTATTAAATTAATCTTTTAAATGTAGCTAATCCATACATAATAGATCAGATGTCGAATAGCCCTGCAACCACTGCTGTTTCGGGTCACGGAAGCTAACCAAGCCATCCTGTGGCAGCTGAACACCCAAGCGAGCCGATGCACTGCCAGATGCCGAACAGTTAGCGGCATGTTAATTTTAGTCGCCAAATGGATGCGAATATGTAATTTTAATTGACGCCTTTAGGATTACTTTTTATTTTAAAATAAAGCGGTCATCTCAATTAGTAACTACTCCACCTGTCACCATACAAGTTTATTTCTAGGTTTAGTCAAATCTATCTTTAACTAACGATCTTTATAAATTCAGTCTAGTTTAGCAATGTGAGACTTATTTTTTAGATTCACTGTGAGAAATAGTTTCATAATATGTAATTTACATACTGTAAAAGTACTTATTATTGTATAAAATAATGGTTAAAGATAAGTCTAATTAATACATTTATTTTAGGTAGAGGGGTAGAGAAGAGGAGTATGCCTAAAGTTACTGTGAGCATTTATTTTAAAACAGATGTAGTATATCCTTATTTTCTTATGAGCATTTATTGTTTCTTAGGTTGGGATTGAAGCTATAAATGAAACAGAAGCTTCTATGGAGTTTGCAGCCTGGTAAAATGTCATTTTTAATTGTGACATGCTCGAAATGTGACAAAAGTATGTGACACATATTTCATTTGTAACTAAACTTAAATGTGATCACGGTCATATATATATAAAGAGCAAAATATCCATCATGATGGATCGATGAACTTTAGACTTCTATTAAGTTCTTAACATACCTACAATATTAATGATAGATTAGTTATAGTTAGTTACTTTGAGGAACAGAATTCAAGGAAATAACAAAACCATACTAGCAATAAACAATTTCCTCATCTTCGATGCGTCCACGATTATTCCGTGCAGTTAGTGGATGTGGGTGGACGTAACGCACCAGATGATCGCGGACCGTACACGGCCGATCCGACGGCGTGCGAAGCCGCACAGTTTCCCGTTGGATTCGCTCCGCTGTCCGTCCCCAGAACCAGTCCCCCGTCTCCTCGCCTCGCCTCGCTCGCTCTCCCATTCCTCAATCCGCCTCCGTCTCCTCGCTCCGCCTCGCCGCCGATCGGCCGCGCCGACGCCGGCCGTCGCTCCTCGACCCGCCCCTCTTCCCCGCCCGCCTCGGAATCTACGGGCTCGGGTCGCTTCCGCCTCCGCGGGCGCTGCCCCGTCGTCGACCCACGTCCGTGGCGCGCGCGCGCCGGGCTGCCCTCCGGCTTCCGCCGATCTGGGGTGAGTTCCTGTAGCGAGTCCGTGTTCCCTCTTTCGGAGTGACCGGCTGGATGCCTGTGTAGTCTGCGCCTGCGAGGTGATGGGGGAGACCCGTGAAATCCCCGTGCTTGCAATTTACGCATGTCGGGATTAAAATCTAGGGCGTTGACCGTTTATGGAGTGCATTGGTTAGCTGCATTTAATTTGATGGCTGCTCCCTATAACCCCGTGATTGGCAGCATTTGCCCCTCGCCTGCTTCCTAGTATTACTTTAGGTTAACAAAAGGGGAGCAATGAGAAATTGCTTTTATCTTGCCATTTTCTGCTGGTTTTGTGGTCAGGAGGCTCTGTGGACATGCTGCTTATATATCTCCTTAGTGCAATTGATGCAGCTTGAGATGCTGGTTCGAAGGAATTACTCAGACTCCAATTTTATGCTTATTAGAATCTTAACAGCAGTCATATGTTGTCTTGGGTTAGTAGTAGATGGTGGAATCACATAATGGATCTCTAGATTTTGATTGTTTTGTTACCTGCTGCAATGCTACTCTGGGATACTTGGATGTTTTGCATTTATTCAAACATTAAATTGTTGCATGATTTTTCCTTGCAATTGGAACCCTTTATAACATGTGCATTTCTTGTCTAAGCAAGTAAGGCAGTTAATTAAAAGAGGGTACCCAATGCCGAGGCTCAGGAAGGGTTATTTCTAGACAACCTTACCCCTGTTTTGCAAAGAGGCTGGTTCGAACCCAAGACCTCAAGACACAAGTGGAGACACACTACCGTTGTGCCAACTCCGCTCTTTAGAAAAGGCAATTAATTAGCATAATCTTTTTTCAGATCACTGGTTCGCATGGTTGCTAGAGAGGCTTGACTTTTAGGCTGCAGTCACTAAGAACTTGCTATTTGTGCACAATTTCTGGATTCATAGTTTGATAAAGGCAAATGTACCGGTTCAGTCGCTAAAGGACTCTGCGTCATGTTAGTGTCAATTTCATTATCCGGTCATTAAAATGTATTTTTAGTGCCTGTGTTTTCTTCTACTATTTGATTTGTCTGTCTGTTAATGTGTTATGTGTGGGCCCAGCTAGCCTGGGGTCACCAGATTAGAAATAATTCATTAGCTAGCTGGGAATGTACTGTTCACTCGGTTACTGTACCGTGTAAACAGTAACATGGACTAGTTGGTTCATTAGGAAAGAGATGAGTCAGGAAGATTTGCTAGGGTAATACTTATCCAATTAGAAGGGTTGGCTCTATATAAAGAAACTAGGTGCATCATTTGTAATCTAGTATGAAAATAGATTCTAAATACTACTCAGGGCCTAGGACGACTTAGTAGACCTTCTTGCTAGTTATCCCTCTCATAATCAGAACCATATCATAATGTGCCATTCCACCTCCAGACTGGAAATGTTGATGCCCGGATATTTACATTGAACTAAATTTGCACTAAGTTTTCTGTCCATATGCCAACAAAATAAATATGTAGGGAGTATGCATCAGGTAGCTGCTGCTGCACTGGATGTGGGACGATATATTTCCCACTCATTACTTTGTGACTTGTAGCGTAATAGTTATGCATGACGCTTTAGCATTTTAGCAGAGAGTTGTGCATGATGCCTGCACTTTCAAAAAATTATAGCATAGCATATTTTAATTACTTTGCTAACTTCTCATTCTGTGTTCATGGCTGTTGGCTGCATGGCCTTGTGTTGTATTATTTGTAATTTGAGGATTGGGTGGTCATGAAAGGATCTCAAATGATAGTCTCATCTTAACTTGGTGGTCTGTTTCTGCTTCTGCTATTGTTAGGACTTAACATCTAGCTCGGCCCTGTAAATCCTTGAAGTTAGGATGTTCATATGTTGCCTTATAAGATATTATGCGTAAGAACTGACAATATACAGCATGGACTTAACATCTAGCTCGGCCCTGTAAATCCTTGAAGTTAGGATGTTCATATGTTGCCTTATAAGATATTATGCGTAAGAACTGACAATATACAGCATGGTATACGATGTAAGGGTGAAGAAAGCATGTTAAATTCTAACTGTATCATAATTGCTTTTGATTGATCTTCCAAAATTAGCTCTACTAGTCTGAAAATAGAGATATTAGTTTGCTATCAGTTTCAATAAAGTATACGATTTTTTATGTAAAATCGCAAATTCTAATTTTGGAGGGTAAAATCATAATTGAACTTGCAACCAGGGGTATAAACACAATACAATAAACCTTTTTTCTTCTATAAGCCAAAACTGGCAATCCAAGCTGTTTAATGCATGTTTGAGGTCCATAATGAATTAATGAGCCTATCTGGAATTTAGCCAAGCTAACTGTTCAACTAATATCTTAGGTTCTATATGTAGCCTGTCAATGTTAATACTTAATACCTTGTTATTAACTTATTTTTTGTCATAATATGGCAATGTACACTTTCCTTTCCATATTAAACATAAGTATTTAACATAGTCCTTTATTGCCATTCAACATTGGTCACTTTCTTTCCAAAGCTTGAAGAGTCTGAATTGGAATGCATATTGCGCCAGAACCAGAATAATCTGGAACATAATCTTATCCTAGTTTCCCTGCCTCTTGTCACTTACTGCCATTAAATTGTTGGGATTTTAACGCATCCTGGTCCACTATCTCTTGTGCTCCTTGTTTGTAAATTCTTTTGTATTATTGATGGAGAGGATATTATGCATTGCAGGTTTCATTAACAGTGATTAGTATAATGTAGCAATGTTTGGAAGGAGCCATGCCATCTAGTGACAAGGTTCTGGCATCGTCTGTGGCAAAAGTAGCAACACATCATTTGCCAAATAAAGGTGCAAACCTCGGAAATATGTCTCAAGGCACTTCTGCACTGCCGAAAGATAAAGGCCCTACTCCTACCACAGACCCTGGAAAGGCTGTGGTCACCAAACGGCTGAATAGTGATACTCCTTCAAGTCCTGGATACCATAATGTTTACGTTCGAAGGAGAGTAGAGTCTGAACATAATAAAGTGAACTCTTCTCAAGAGTTGAAGGGTAATGGAAAGGACAAAACAAAAGAGCAGGAGGTGCCTCTGCAAGATGTACAACATGACGAGGTCACTAAGCCCCAAGTGGCATCTCCTGTTGATAAACCTCTAGATGTAGAACTAGAATCTTCCATATCTTCTGAAAAACCGAACGTGGAAACCGTGCCGGAGAAAGTTGAGCCACCAGCTGCTTCTACTGGTACTCAAGATGATGTGGAACAGCTGAGCATTCAATACTGGAGTGAGAGATTTAATCGGTTACAGACTTATTTGGAGAATTGCGACCGGTCAACTCAGGAGGGTTATTTACGAAGTAAGAATTTGGTTGAGACATCTGTAACTTATAGATTCTTTTTTCCCTAGTTGAATACTGATTTCCTCCCATTAATTCCAGAGCTTAGGTCCCTTTCGGCAGCTGGGCGGAGCATGCATGCGATTGAGCTGGAGAAAAGGGCAATACACCTCCTAGTGGAGGAAGGTGATATGTCGCCACCATTCTTGCTTTCCTTCCATATCCTTTAAGGGTTATGGTTGCTTCGCTGATCCATCTTGTCACGCACATGTTTATGATATCTATAGTACTTCATGCATCCCTGACCTATATATGCTTCTATCAGAGTAGACGGCTCACACTGTGCTGCCTAATCTCCTCTCGATCACCTTTTGTCATTGTATGATGATGCATGGGGCACCCTTTATCGTGCTTTTTGCAACTCTGAAGCATACAGTATGTTTAAGCACAAAATGTTGCATTATTATTGTACAGTGCTCTAATGCCTTCTATCTAAATGGTGGTTTGACTGTCTGTGTTGTATCCTGCAACCACAATGCTACTTGTGCCGAGTATGATCCATGTTTACATTTAGGTCATTTAAAAATACTTGTGGTTGTGGCGGCATTCATGCATGTATGTGATGTGCATGCTCTGGTGATTTACTTAACACATCCAGTTATGTTTTTCCTTTGAAGCGTGCATCTGCGCGGCACATAATAATGCTGCTATTTGTAGGGAAAGAGCTTCAGAGGATGAAGGCTTTGAATGTCCTGGGGAAGGTCTCCCCAAATGCTTCATCCAAGCAAACTCCATTGCAGCGACAACTCCAGAAATAATACGTCCAGATAAAAAAAACCTGGAGACCTAAAGTGATCGAGTACGTACGTTGCTGGAAAGATATGTACTACTACTCCTACTCCTACTCCTGATGTAGCTCCATTTTGTCGTGGAGCCTTCTCTGCCAGCCATTTTGTTACGTTTCATTCAACTTCTTTCTCCTTTTGTTTAGCCGACTTGCCCTTGGGTGTCGGTTTTGTTGTTGTAAAACTATGTACATAGTACTGTAAGTCTTACAGACAAATCCTCAATGTTTCGTCCCCAAACCTGACTATTTGTTTATTCCTTTTTTCGTGTGATGGTGATTATGTTAAAATCTCAATGTTTGCTGTAAACACATACATACATACATACATACGCCATAAATCCATGTATATATATACACATAAAAATAAATGAATAAATTAAATCCCTACTTCTTCCACTCGTAAAAGTAAAACAAACTTGTAAAACAAAAAAAGATTCAAGAAGAGATCAAATAAGAAATCGAAGCCCATAAAAAAGTATACACCATGTATGCCTATATATGAACGTACGTATCCGGTGTGTGTGTGATGTTTACACGTCTGTGGAGCCTAATTAAATGGCGAAGACGGAGCAATAACTAATGGTTAGTCCCGCGCGCGCGTATGCTCCAGGACGTCGACCATGAGCTGCATCGCCCGCACCTGCGCCTGCAGCCGCGCGATGTACCGGCCGGCGGCGCGGAGGAGGAGCTCGTCATCGTCGCGGTCGCCGTCGCCGTCGCTCGGGACGAGGCGCCTCAGCGCCTCCATCTTCCTCGTCACCGCCACGTCGTCGTCGCGGCGCCGCCTGGCCGCCCGGACCTTGGTACTCGTCGTCGGCGACGGCGGCGGCGGCGGCCTTCTGCTGGATGCCACGGCTGAGGACGACGGCGGCCTGGCTCTCCTCGTCGTCAACGACGACGAAGCGTTGCAGCAACGGCGGCCGGCGGCGGTGCGAGCACCCATGGTGAGCCTAAACTCTGTTGCAAATTGCAAAAAAGAGAGAGAGAGAGAGAGAGAGAAATGATGGCTTGTATCGTTGTATCAAGTGTTTGCGTGAGAGAGAAAGAGAAAGAGAGAGAGACGAGGGGAGGGGCAAGGGGTTGTGTTTATATAGATGGTACGCGCGTAGGAGCTAGGCTGGAACGAAGGGCCGGGAGATGTGTGTGTGGGAATTAGGTGGCATAACAAAAAAGGCAACTAACGGATCGATGAATCATAACTTTTTCTAGCTAGTGTGAACATCAACAAGCTTGCAGCGTGTAACATGCAGAGCTATAGCTTGATCGATACTTATTAGATCGATCATGGCATCATGCGGATATGCATGATGATACTACGATGCGTATTGAGAGAATGATCGATGGAGAGCATGCATGCATGCATGTTGGCATGCAACATGGGAGGCAAATAAATTGCTTGAAGGTGAGGGGCATGTTCTGCCTAACTCATGGCCACATGCCACCACATGAGTCGTCCTTAAACGACCAACAGCTCTCTCTCTCTCTCTCTCTCTTTCAGTCTCTCTCTCTCTCTCTCTCTGAACGATATCCAAGCAAGCACAGGCACACACACCTCTCTCACACGCATGCAGCACCAACCATGGACTAGCTCTTTCTGCATGCACAGTTGCACACATGTCACCCTTGGCTTTCCCTTTTGATTTCCCCGTCAGGACACCCTGTATCCCCTCTGCCCCTCTCATGCTCTACCTGCTTTGCAACGTGCCGATCGAGCCAGCATGTCCCCGGATAGGGGAGCTAGCTAGCTAGCTAGCAGCTCTGGTGGTCATGCCGCGCGCCTCACCAAGAGGGTACCTAATAATAATGGAAGTGCCGCGCGCGCTGCTGCACATCATATATGCAAATTAATTAATCTCCATGATTCGGGGCCTTGATTTCCAGCCATGCATATGTTCGCCCCCTTGTCCACATGCCATGACATGTGCGTCCTCACTCCTGACAGATCCTCTGCTCGACACGTGTCCCCTGTGCCGGCTGCACCGCGATCTGCGGTACGTAATCAGAGGGTAATTAGGCGCACGCGCAATATTGAGCTAGGCATGTGTCAGTTTGCTATATATTGAGCTAGCTAGGCATGTGATTAGATTAATCAACTGCTACTTTAATTACCAGCTAGCTAATCGGTGAGCTACGTCTCGTACGGGGGGACAAAATTAAGCCTACGCGCTAGAACAGAGGTCAATTAGGTACTGCAGGTAGACATGTAGTACTTATGGGAGTGAAATAATGACATTATTATTGACCTGCAGGAAGTACCCAAGTTGAATTTTAAGTCTTTGGGTTAGCATTTCAAAACGAGGCACGCACATGGACGTACGTCTGGTCCTTGGGCTAATAACACCGTTTGGTTGCTGGGGTTTTCTTTGCGGTTCATTTAAACAAGGCTAGCTAGAGCATGAGATACATCGGTCATGTCGTCTCAACGAAACAACGAGCTAGCTACCGACACCAGGTCAGTTCTAACACGTTCGATCCGGACCCATCCATCCATCCACCCATCCATCTACCGAGCAATATATGTACATCAGAACGGCGTTTAGCCCACTGTGACTGTGGCCAAGGCAAAATAAAGTTCAAAGCGGGCCGAGGAAGTCACCAGCCAGGGAAGCGAGGAGCTGGAACTGGCGGTCAGCCTCCATCCAGCGGAGCCCCATCACCTTGAAGCGCACGGGCGTGCCCCTCTCCATCCTGGACTGCTCGTTCATGAACACCGGGTTCTCCCCCCCGATGAACTTGTAGCCGCTCATCAACCTCTCCGCCAGGAAGATGCTCTCGGATGGCCCCGACCTCAGGAACACCCCGTGCTTCATGACCCTGTCCACACGCCCGACCATGACCTCGCCCTTCATAGGCTTCTGCGTGATGCAGGTGAAGGTGACCGGGAACAGGACGTCTCCGGTGAGCTCGCGCACTTTGCCCTCAGTGATCGCCTTCAGCTGATTGACCGCGACGTAGTAACCGTGCTCCTTGGAGGCCTTTCTGTTCGTCACGTCCTCCAGAAGGCGCACGATGATGGCCTTGCGGAGCAACAGACCCTTGGGGCTCAGCTGGTTAGGCGAGATCAACACGTTCCAAGTCATCTCCGACTCCAGGAAAACCATGGCTAAGAAGCTGCCAAATGTTCAGTTTCAGTATAAGAAAGATATCAGCTTTTAGTCAATAACATCCAGCTGGTCCATAAGACACAAGCTCAATAACAGAGCAAAAGAACATGTAACATGCAGTTACCATCCAATTTTTCAACTGGGTGTAGAACAAGAACAGGGAAAGCAACCCCTAACCAAAACTAACCACACACACGAAGGCCAAACCTCTTAACCTGACTAAGGGAAAAAAAACACCCAAGAATGACAGCCATTTCTCAGGCGCACCCTACTCACTGATCCGTGGCCCAGCCCCCAGGAGGATTGACCTACAAGTGATCATTAACTAGAGAGCAGAGGGCATATTAAACTCGAAAATTTTAGAGAATAAACTGACACACAGCAAGCACATCAGCAACAAACTGAACAGATCAGAGGAACAAAGAGATCCAGATTTTAGAACCGGAACGCAAAGGAACCATGACTGATTACCATCAAAAATCTAATTTATACAAGACATCAACTTCTAGCGACTCAATAACATCCAGATGGACCATAAGACACATGCTCAGGAATAGTGATGAAAACAGTTGGATACAGTCAGGAAAATTGCCAAACCATTTTCATTTTCATATACAAATTTTGGAATCGGAGTCGGAAACGGTAGCATCAGAAATGGTTACGGTAGCAGAGATTTCAGAAATATTAAAATAGGATACATCAGAACAGAAACATGTCCATATCGGACGGACCTGAAAATTTATTTCGGCAATGCTCCAAAGCACTATGCCGTCATTACTTCAAATGGTATAACCAAATCAGAACAATGACTTTCACATTACTAGCCATAACAAATAAACAGTGACATGCAAATCAAGTCTCAACTAAAAGATTGACGATAAAATAGCATTTTTGCTATAACTCATACATCCACATATAATTTATACATCAAGTTTAACTAAAAATATCATTCTTTTATCATTTTCCATCCAGGTCCAGCACAAGCATCAGTACTAAACATGTCACACACACAATCGATTCTTTTAATCTATATCATTAGAAAATTAGTAGCACATTAATTCAGATGCTTTATTAGACTTTTTTTGTGTGGTACTGTGTTTACAACTGACGATTTAACTAGCTTTGTATGCCGCACAACTTCAGCTACTTTCTTTAAGCAGTAGAAGTTTCCCTCCGAAAGCAAAAGAAGGCACAAGCAGCGAAACAGGTACTGTGGCACTTATATCTGTTTCGAGTAGAACTAATGCATGCAGTAAAGGCGTCGGGATAGGGATGGAGCACCAGAGCGGAGGCCGGCAGGGGCGCCGGGATCACCAGATCGGGATGGATCGCCCGGAGCGGAGGCTGGCAGGGCCGTCCGGATCGGCCTGTCGGGACCTGGAGACTTCGGGTTAGCCAGCTAGGGTCGGTGACCTACAAGCGAGAGGAACCGAGGAGGCGTGGGGCTGCGGTGGAGGTCGCCGCCGGGAGGAGGAACCGAGGAGAGGAAGAGCGGAGTGGGGTTGAGATTGAGAGAGAGAGGGGACGAGCCGCCGGTCGGGTGAGTAGAGTAGAGTAGTGTGGTGGTGTTTGGGCTCGGCCCAGGCAGTGAGATTGGGCCTGTAGGACAGGCCGGGCCGGGCCCCGGCCCGGGCCGTTATGAAGTGTCCGTACTTCTTTCTCCATTAGGCCTTTGGACGGGCCGGGCCGGGCCCCGTTACGAAGTGTCCGTACACCTTTCCCCATTTCTTCTGCCACGGCGGCGTTCCTTGCCGTCAAACACCGAGGGACGCTGACACGCACGCTCTCGGCGGCGGCGGCGGCGGCGGCGCGTGAAGCGTTTCCGCCAGAAAAGACGCCTGGCCGTCCCAGCCGCCCCGCCATGGCCGCGCAGGCAGCAGCACCTCTGTTCCGAGGAGCACGCGGTAGCTCAAATTGCACGTGAGATTCGTCACAGTTCCAGACGAGGCTGAGACTCCCCGCGGCTTCGCGTTCACGGCGACCTCCGTGGTGTTAGATATTTAGGCATTTTATAGTACATTTTAATTCCAAAAGTAATCATGATATAATTGAAAATAAGTAATATTATGGCTCCATAAGGATTGGTTGTGTTCACGCTTAATCTGTATAAGAACAGAAAGAACACAACAAATGAATGTGAAACCATCAGATTGTACCCTGAGGCAGGACCAGTGCCGGAGGCACCGGCGGTGCCATTCCCAACAGTTGACATGTTGATCTGCTTGAAGTAGTCGATCGTTAGTTGAGGCAGGAAGAGTGGAAGCAGTGAAGTCTCACGAACGTCCTTCACCAGGTAGTAGTCGTTCGTTCAAGCGAGCAGTCGCGCAAAGTTGCGCTTTCCAAAAACTTGATCGTCCGCCTACCCGTGCAAATATCGCAGCTAGACGAGGTTTCGGAGGCCTGCTCTCGCAAGTTCTGTGCGCGCAGAGACTTGCGATAGGAATGCAGAGTGCGCAGCGATAGTAGTCAAGTGTGTATTCCAGGGTGAATAAGGAGCGCCTTATATAGGCTGAGGCATACTGAATCAGCTTTATTGTGCGAGATTAATTCTCTGTTTTAATACGTCAGTTATTAGTAACGTCTGTTTTAATACGTCGGTTACTAATAATGTCTGTATTTAATTCACCGTCATAATTGAGTTAATTCAATTCTCAGAAACGGTAAAAATATTTAACTCAGCGCAATAAAAATGATGCAGCAATTTCTCCACACACGCACACGTCGCTCGTCGCAAGTCACAAGTCACGCGATTTTCTCAAGCGAAAATGCGCGTGACGCGTGCGCGTCGCGCACGGCACGGCTCGGCGCGCGTGTGGCACTCCCTTATCTTCTTCCCAACTTCTCAAATAGAGAGGAATAGTCCACCTATTTAAGTTGGTCAGAATCCTCTTCAACTACCCATGTGGGACTAAATAATTTAGTCACATAGCATTAATGTGGGCCTTAAAATTAATAGGATAATTTGGGTAATCAATGGGCCCAGCCCAAATTATTCCAACAATCCCCACCAATTTTGAGACACACAAAATGCTCTCAATTCCACTACTATTTTGATATACCAGAGTTTCGATGGAGACTGTTAAGTTGAACATCCATCTAGAACAAAGGCTACACTTTGTCTACAACTGATCAATGGACTATGCCTTGAATTGACAGTCTTGTGCAAACAAGTTTTACCGAAGGTCTTTTCTGGTACTAGGCTGCTAAGGCATCCCCGCGGTTTGGAGCATATAAGTCATACTCCAGGCCTTTCATTAGCATCTAGAGACTACCCAAATCTCATAGATTACGACTAGTAGTCAAACTCATATAGGTGTAATTCTTATAAGATGTTCTGTAGGACAACATCTTTACTTAATTAAGCCACACGAATCACATTAAGTCAAAAGCCAACCTGCCGTACAGTTTGAAGAGAAATGCATTTTCACAGGAATGAGCCTTATTCAAAGGTTCTCTTCTCTCAGCCAGTCATGACTTGTTTCATTGTCCTAATTTACGGGATCTCCGATCACATAAGACATGTTGCCGCCATGGCTTGACTCACTAAATGGGTCTCAAGCCCAATTCCTTGGATGCATGTCGATCACAGATCGTGAAAGACCCTTTGTAAATTGATCTGCCAGATTTTCAGCCGTTGGGATATAATCCAAGGCTATCACTCCGGAGCTTCTAAATTTTCTGACAGATTTTAACCGCCTCTTTACATGTCTAGATGACTTCATGTTGTCCTTTGAACTGTTCACTTTAGTAATCACAGTCTCATTGTCACAGTTCATTAAGATAGCCGGTATCGGTTTTTCAACCATCGGCAGATCCATCAGGAGTTCACGAAGCCACTCAGCCTCAACTGTGGCGGTATCTAATGCTGTTAGTTCTGCTTCCATAGTTGACCTCGTTAAGATGGTCTGCTTGCAAGACTTCCAGTAAACAGCGCCACCTCCGAGCGTGAACACATATCCGCTCGTGGCTTTTATCTCATCAGCATCAGAGATCCAATTAGAATCACTATAACCCTCTAGAACCTTCGGGTTCCCGGAATAGTATATCCCGTAGTTCGTTGTGCCTTTTAGATAGCGCATTACTCTCTCAAGAGCCCGCCAATGATCATCTCCTGGGTTTGAAACAAACCTGCTAAGTTTGCTCACGGCAAATGAGATGTCAGGCCTTGTAGCGCTAGCTAAATACATAAGGGAACCAATAATTTGAGAGTATCTCAACTGATCTCTCATTATCCTTTTATTTTTCTTCAAAATCATACTAGCATCACAAGGTGTTGGAGCAGGTTTACAATCGCTATAAACAAAGCGACGTAAAACCTTTTCCACATAATGGGATTGTAGAAGTTTAACCCCACCATCACCTTCTCTCACTAGTTTTATGTTAAGGATAACATCAGCCTCTCCCAAATCCTTCATCTCAAAGTTTTGAGACAAAAACTTTTTGACTTCCTTAATCACATTAAGGCTTGTCCCAAATATAAGTATGTCATCAACATACAAGCATAATATTACTCCTTCACCCCCACCAAAGCGATAGTACACACATTTGTCAGCTTCGTTCACAACAAAACCAACAGACGTGAGAGTTTTGTCAAACTTCTCATGCCATTGCTTAGGTGCTTGCTTCAGGCCATATAAAAATTTCAATAATTTACACACCATTCCTTCTTGACCTTTTACTGCAAAACCATCTGGCTGATCCATATAGATCTCCTCCTCCAACTCTCCATTTAGGAAAGCTGTCTTAACGTCCATCTGATGAACGAGAAGACCATATGAGGTTGCCAAAGAAAGCAGCACTCGAATAGTGGTCAGTCGGGCAACGGGTGAGTAAGTGTCAAAAAAATCTTCTCCTTCTTTCTGATTATAGCCCTTAGCTACAAGCCTCGCCTTGTACTTTTCGATTGTACCATCAGGCCTAAGCTTTTTCTTGAACACCCACTTGCACCCAATGGGTTTGCACCCATAAGGTCTACTAACAACCTCCCACGTTCCATTGCGCATAATTGAATCCATCTCACTCTTGATTGCTTCCTTCCAGTAGTCCGCATCAAGAGATGAATATGCCTCTTCAATGGTTCTAGGAGTATCATCCACAAGGTACACAATGAAATCATCACCAAAGAACTTTGCAGTCCTTTGTCTCTTGCTCTTTTTTGGAATTTCATTGTCACCACGTAGATTTCCCACAAGAGTTTGTTTATTGTGTTCTATCACATCAGTAGGCTCGTCATTTATACAAGATTTTTGACTAGTACTACAATGATCCTCTCGCATAGGAAAGATATCCTCAAAAAATGTAGCATCTCTGGACTCCATAATTGTACCAACATGCATGTCGGGTACTCCAGATTTTATTATTAAAAATCTATAACCAATGCTGTGTAAGGCATAACCAATAAAAATACAATCAACAGTTTTAGGACCGAGTTTACGCTTTTTATTGATTGGCACACTTACTTTTGCCAAACAACCCCAAGTACGCAAATATGAGAGATTTACTCTTTTCTTTAACCATTCCTCGAATGGAGTGATCTCTTTATTCTTTATAGGAACACGATTCAGAACATGACATGCTGTCAATATAGCCTCACCCCACCACTCCTTGGAAAGTCCCGATGTATCTAACATGGCGTTAACCAGATCAGTTAGAGTACGGTTCTTTCTTTCGGCTACCCCATTTGATTGAGGTGAGTAGGGAGGCGTCCTCTCATGAATTATTCCGTGTTCCTCACATAACAAAGTGAATAAATTTGAAAAGTATTCTCCACCACGATCAGTCCTTATATGTTTGATCTTTCTCTCAAGTTGGTTTTCTAACTCAGCTTTATAGATTTTAAAATAATGTAACGGTTGATCCTTTGATTTTAATAAGTATATGTAGCAGAACCTAGTACAATCATCAATTAAGGTCATGAAATATCTTTTACCACCTTTTGTCAATTCACCATTCATTTCGCACAGATCGGAATGAATTAGTTCTAATGGTGCCAATTCTCTCGCCTGTGCAACCTTGTGAGGTTTCCGAGGTTGTTTTGATTCCACACAAACATGACACTTAGAACCTTTGACTAAGGCAAATTTTGGAATTAAACTCAAGTTTGCTAGCCGTGCCATACAACCAAAATTAATATGACAAAGTCGTGAATGCCAAACATTAGACTCATCAATATTCATGACATTGTTCACAACGTTATTACAATTTTCTGACAAGGATAAGCGGAACAAACCTCCGCTTTCATAACCTTTACCAACAAAATTCCCATACTTAGAAAGTACACATTTATTGGATTCAAAGACTAATTTAAAACCATCTCTACAAAGTAGAGAGCCGCTGACTAAATTCTTTTTAATGGTTGGAACATGTTGCACGTTCTTCAATCGCACGGTCTTTCCCGAAGTAAGCTTCAGGTTGACCGTACCAACTCCAAGAACACGCGCATGTGACCCGTTTCCCATCAACAAGGAGACAGTCCCTCCGACCTGATAAGATGAAAATAAGGATATATCAGCACACACATGGATATTGGCACCGGTATCAATCCACCACTCAGGTGAATGACAAACTGAAAGGACTGTAGGTAATATGTTACCATACCTCGACGTTCCTGCAGTTTCGCCAATAACCATATTTGCTGATTTTTTATTGCCTTTCCACTTGCGGTTCTCACATTCACTGGCGAAATGACCAGAATCGCCGCAAACAAAGCAATTTCCCTTCATCTTCTTCTTAAAAGTAGTTGTCTGTTTAGTCTTTGTAGGGTTCTCGTGTTTGTTCTTATTCTTCTTGTTGTGGGATTTATTAGAGTTATTCTTCTGTACTACATTGGCACTAGAAGTCCCAACAACCCCTTTTCCACGAGTGTCTTTTGCCCTCGCCTTCTCTTCAACATCCAAAGAGCCAATAAGATCAGCGATATTGAACTCTTTTCTCTTATGTTTTAGAGAAGTGGCAAAATCCGTCCAGGTAGGTGGCAACTTAGCAATAATGCCCCCGGCCACAAACTTGTCAGGTAACACACACTTGAAACCTTCGAGTTCTTTTGCCAGTGACTGAATTTCATGAGCCTGTTCCACTATAGAACGGTCATCGACCATCTTATAGTCATAGAACTGTTCCATGACATACAATTCACTCCCAGCATCAGAAACACCATATTTAGTCTCAAGCGCATCCCACAATTCCTTGGCAGAAGTCGCAGTGAGATAGAAATCAACTAAGTTTTCTGCAAGAACACTAATCACCGCGCCTCTAAAGAGGTTATCGGCTGCCATGAAAGCTTGCTCCTCCTCAGGAGTAAACTGTTCAGGCTTTCCGTTCGCAACATGAATGATGTTCATAGCAGTTAACCAGAGAATCATCCTATCACGCCACCGTTTGTAATTTGATCCGTCAAAAGCATTTGGCTTGAGCGCAGCAGCAAAACTAGTGACCGAAAGCCTATTACAACCATTAAGTTTTTGGATTGTTAGATATTTAGGCATTTTACGGTACATTTTAATTCCAAAAGTAATCATGATATAATTGAAAATAAGTAATATTATGGCTCCATAAGGATTGGTTGTGTTCACGCTTAATCTGTATAAGAACAGAAAGAACACAACAAATGAATGTGAAACCATCAGGTTGTACCCTGAGGCAGGACCAGTGCCGGAGGCACCGGCGGTGCCGTTCCCAACAGTTGACATGTTGAGCCGCTTGAAGTAGTCGATCGTTAGTTGAGGCAGGAAGACTGGAAGCAGTGAAGTCTCACGAACGTCCTTCACCAGGTAGTAGTCGTTCGTGCAAGCGAGCAGTCGCGCAAAGTTGCGCTTCCCAAAAACTTGATCGTCCGCCTACCCGTGCAAATATCGCAGCTAGACGAGGTTTCGGAGGCCTGCTCTCGCAAGTTCTGTGCGCGCAGAGACTTGCGATGGGAATGCAGAGTGCGCAGCGATAGTAGTCAAGTGTGTATTCAGGATGAATGAGGAGCGCCTTATATAGGCTGAGGCATACTGAATCAGCTTTATTGCGCGAGATTAATTCTCTGTTTTAATACGTCAGTTATTAGTAACGTCTGTTTTAATATGTCGGTTACTGATAATGTCTGTATTTAATTCACCGTCATAATTGAGTTAATTCAATTCTCAGAAACGGTAAAAATATTTAACTCAGCGCAATAAAAATGATGCAGCAATTTCTCCACACACGCACACGTCGCTCGTCGCAAGTCACAAGTCACGCGATTTTCTCACGTGAAAATGCGCGTGACGCGTGCGCGTCGCGCACGGCACGGCTCGGCGCGCGTGTGGCACTCCCTTATCTTCTTCCCAATTTCTCAAATAGAGAGGAATAGTCCACCTATTTAAGTTGGTCAGAATCCTTTTCAACTACCCATGTGGGACTAAATAATTTAGTCACATAGCATTAATATGGATATTAAAATTAATAGGATTAATTTGGGTAATCAATGGACCCAGCCCAAATTATTCCAACAGGTGGACCGCGCGCCGTGTCCTCGGCGCTCCCGTCTCTCTGACGTCTCTCGACTCCCGGCCACCACGCCGGGATTAGGGCAGGTAGGGCTAGCATTCATCTCAAGAAAAACTATCCGATTGAAAGGCATGAGCATATCTGGAGGCAGGATAGACCGCACCTGAATCTGGAGAGGCGGTTCGAGGCTTCAGACACGCAGCCGGGCGGTGGAACGACGGTCGGCACGGCGCCGGGGAGCCGGGGCGCCGGTTAGACACTTTGCGTGAGTTAGGGTTAGCCGGTTGATGAGTGAGGTTAGGGGCCAAGGCCCGTTTGGGAGAGTGGGTGGGTGATGGAATATGGGCCAGGGGAGTGGTTACAGGTGAGCAAGCGGATGTGGTGCGGTTGTTTTGGAATTAAAACATATATTGGTCCGAAACTTTTGAACAAACACGAATTTCTGATAATTCGGTTGAAAAGTTGTAGATATTATTTCTGTTTCCATTCTCGAATCTTCTGTCTGGCTTCTGGCCATTTTTAAAAAAAATCCGATACAAGCAGAAATCGGTGCGGAATTTTCTGAAAATCATCATTAGTCGTCGTCGTGGGTGATCTCGACGCCTTGTGTGTTTTAAAAAGTGAATTGTGTGTTCCTACAGTGTACCATGTGGGAAACCAACAAATGCATCTTTGCATGGAGGTCTTCTATTGTTTGAATCGCCTTAGAAAACACAAGTAACATACCCGAAAGACCACAAAAACAAGTAGCAGAGGCGCCCCAGTCCGTTTGAAATCTCAACGTGAGCCGTGCTATCCGATAAAACCAAGCCGACAGGTCAGAAAAAGAAAATTAGGTGAGCCGTTTCCGTTCCCAGAAACGGAGGCTTCCTACACTAGTGACCGTCCAAGGCCTTCACATGACGACAACGCCCGTTCGAGCTGAGGTCACAGAACTCCAGGCCGTAATTATTTTGTGGCTTTACATACTTTCGCCTACTTTTAGTAAAGTTGAGTTGAGCTTGCTGACAAAAAAAGTTGTTGCATGAGCAATAAAAAGCTTTTTTTAATTACTGAGCAGTGCATGTAATAATACCATGAAACTGTGTGGCCGACGAAACAGCTGTAAATGGTAACAGCGGCCTCACCAAAACGGTCGAGTTCGGACAGCGTGTAGAGCTGCAACTGAACGCTCTCACTCAACGTGAGCCACATTTTCAGATGGACCCTCGGAGATGCGCGTTTGTTCGTATCTGCCCTCTCCCGAGTAGCTTATTCACCGCGCCCCTTCCTTCTTCTTGCTTGTATAAAAGAACAACCAGGGAGGGTCATTTATCGTCACGACGCATCATCGCCGCATCGGATTCACTAGTCGTTTCATCTCCGTTGGAGCTCGAGCGCGAAGCTTGTGTGAGCTTGGCGGCTCGCGCGACCATGGCTGTCCTGGGAACCGCAGCCGTTGAGGCGCTCATCCCGGTGGCGGCGCTGATCGGCATCGCGTTCGCGGCGCTGCAGTGGTACGTGGTGGCCAGGGTCCCCGTCCGTCGTCTGCACTGTGGTGAGGGTGGCGACGACGACGACGACGGAGACGAGACTCTGGGCGGAAAGGCCACGAGAAAAAGCAGCGACGTGGTGGAGGAGGAGGAGGAGGAAGACCAGGAGGACGGCGGCGTCGACGGCCGGCTCGCGGAGTCCCGGTGCGCCGAGATCCAGCGTGCCATCTCCGTCGGCGCGACGTCGTTCCTGCTGACGGAGTACCGGTACCTCGCCGCGTTCACGGCGGCGTTCGCGGCGGTGATCTTCGTCTTCCTCGGCTCCGTGCGGCGGTTCAGCCTCCGCCCGGAGCCGTGCGCGTACGGGGGCCGCGAGTGCCGGCCGGCGACGGCCAACGCGGCGTTCACCGCGGCGGCGTTCCTCCTCGGCGCGCTCACCTCCGTGCTGTCCGGGTACCTCGGCATGCGCGTCGCGACGTTCGCCAACGCGCGCGCGGCGCTGGAGGCGCGCCGCGGCGTGGGGCCCGCCTTCGCCGTCGCGTTCCGCTCCGGCGCCGCCATGGGGTTCATGCTCGCCTCCAGCGCGCTGCTCGTGCTCTACGCCGCCGTCAACCTCTTCGGCCTCTACTACGGCGACGACTGGGGCGGCCTGTACGAGTCCATCACCGGCTACGGCCTCGGCGGCTCCTCCGTCGCGCTCTTCGGCCGCGTCGGCGGAGGCATCTACACCAAGGCCGCTGACGTCGGCGCCGACCTCGTCGGAAAGGTCGAGCGCAACATCCCCGAGGACGACCCACGCAACCCCGCGGTACGCATGTCACGTCGTCACGCGCTCTGCATGTCATCCAACCATGCTCAGCACAGATCTTAAAGCAATCATTCTTCTTTCTTATTACCATCTAATTTAATTTAAACTAGATTAGATGTACTAAATATCATATAGAGTATTTCTTAACAGGGGGAGTATTATTTTTTTCGTAGATAAATTGATCTCATCCGTGAAATGTGGTAGCAACTGATGATGACGCTAACGTTGTTGTCGTGTGTTCTTGTGCACCTGCTCCGTGCGTGTGCTGCGCTCGACGACGAATGAAAAAAAAAAGGTGATCGCCGACAACGTGGGCGACAACGTCGGCGACATCGCCGGGATGGGTTCCGACCTGTTCGGCTCGTACGCGGAGTCGACCTGTGCGGCGCTGTTCGTGGCGTCCATCTCGTCGTTCGGTACGGAGCACAACTTCACGGCGATGATGTACCCGCTGCTGGTGAGCGCGGTGGGCATCCTCGTGTGCGCGGTCACCACGCTCGTGGCCACCGACGTCGCCAGGGTCAAGGACTCCGCCGCGGTCGGGCCCGCGCTCAAGCTGCAGATCCTCATCTCCACCGTGCTCATGACCGGCGGCATCGCCGCCGTCACCTTCCTCGCCCTGCCGGCCCGGTTCACGCTCTTCGACTTCGGCAACGTCAAGGTCGTCAAGAACTGGTAGATCTTATTACTCTGTTCTGTTTTATTTGACTTTAGGAAGAACTAGTTAATTTTTCAAATTTCGTAGAATTGATTGTGAAACATTATATATATATATATATATATATGTTTGAGTACTGAAATGCGCAGGCACCTGTTCATCTGCGTGTCGGTCGGGCTGTGGGCCGGGCTTGTCATCGGCTACGTGACCGAGTACTTCACGAGCAACGCCTACGGGCCGGTGCGCGCGGTGGCGCGGTCGTGCCGGACGGGCGCGGCGACGAACGTGATCTTCGGGCTGGCGGTGGGGTACAAGTCGGTGATCGTGCCGATCGTGGCCATCGCGGCGGCGATCTACGCCGGGTTCCGGCTGGCGGCCATGTACGGCATCGCCCTTGCCGCTCTCGGGATGCTGAGCACCATCGCGACGGGGCTGGCCATCGACGCGTACGGCCCCATCAGCGACAACGCCGGCGGCATCGCGGAGATGGCGGGGATGCCGCGCCGTGTGCGCGAGCGGACCGACGCGCTCGACGCCGCCGGCAACACGACGGCCGCCATCGGGAAGGGCTTCGCCATCGGGTCGGCGGCGCTGGTGTCGCTGGCGCTGTTCGGCGCGTACGTGAGCCGGGCCGGGATCGCGGCGGTGGACGTGCTGAGCCCGCGCGTGTTCGTGGGCCTCCTCGTCGGCGCCATGCTGCCCTACTGGTTCTCGGCCATGACGATGCGGAGCGTGGGCAGCGCCGCGCTGAGGATGGTGGAGGAGGTGAGGAGGCAGTTCGACACCATCCCGGGCCTCGCCGAGGGCCGCGCCGCGCCGGACTACGCCACCTGCGTCAGGATCTCCACCGACGCGTCGCTCCGCAAGATGGTGGCGCCCGGCGCGCTCGTCATGCTCAGCCCGCTCGTCGCGGGGACGCTGTTCGGGGTCGAGACGCTCGCCGGGCTCCTCGCCGGCGCGCTCGTCTCCGGCGTCCAGGTCGCCATTTCCGCGTCCAACAGCGGCGGCGCGTGGGACAACGCCAAGAAGTACATCGAGGTACGTATAGAAGCCACTCTCGCTCATCGTCGTCAGGTTGTCCATTCTTTGCGTCCGAGCTTTCTTCAATTAGTAGCCATGGCATGCTACATCCGTACGTCTCAGGCCGGCGCGTCGGACGAGGCGAGGCTGCTGGGACCCAAGGGCTCGGAGGCGCACAAGGCGGCGGTGATCGGCGACACCATCGGAGACCCGCTCAAGGACACCTCCGGCCCGTCCCTCAACATCCTCATCAAGCTCATGGCCGTGGAGTCGCTCGTCTTCGCGCCCTTCTTCGCCGCGCACGGCGGCGTCATCTTCGACCACCTCTGATCGGGCCAGGCTGCCTCGACGGACGGCGCCTCTTGAATAATCACAACAATCGCCATATATAGCTTGTAATAACAATGCTCCTACAAGTGGTGATTCCTGGTCTTGTAATAATCCTCAGACTTGCAGACTAATCCATCGACTCTCTCTCTCTCTCTTCCTCTCTCTCTTACTGTGGAGAATGCTGCGAACCTTAGCAAGTGAAGCATGGTGTGGACTGGAGGCAAGGTTGTGGATTCAACCTGACACTGCTTGGGTGCAGTGTTTGTGATAGAAGCCTCAACCTGACACAGCTTGTGGGTGCAGAGAAATTCTAGCCTGCTGAACTGGAAGCAGGTGGGACGACATGAGCTACCTTAGAAAATACACCATAATTCACAAAAACTGTCAAGTACAAACTACAATAGGAGAAAACACAGTGCTAACATGTCTCGTATTTTCTCCTCCTTCAATGAAAGCGGCAGCACACTCAGACTGATCGTACTGGCATACTGGAAGTGCTACGGTACTCTCCATCTCGCGGGCAATATACTCCATCCTCCCGTTCGCTACAGTGAATCGCCATCTTCCCGGTATCCGTACGCGTGCGGGTGGACGGAGACAGCCGGCAGTTGGCTTGCGTGGGTGGGGGAAACTTCGTCGCTAGCTACCTATCCTCTGCGTCTCCGGCGGTGGTTGTTGCCTCAGCGCGCTTTCTCGGAAAAAAGAAAGAAAATAGGAAAAAAGCAAGAGAGGAAAAAAGGAAAGAAATTAGAAGGGAAATAAGAGAGTAAAAAAGGAAAGTAAATAGAGAAAAGGAGAGCAAAATGGAAAGGAAGAAGAAATAAATAGAAGAAAATGAAGAGATAAAAGGGAAAGAAAATATCAGGAAAGGAAGAGGAGAATAAATGAAATAAAAAGAAAGTAAAAGAATGAAAAGAGATATTAAAGAATGTGTGGTAGTTGATATAGAATAGGTTCAGCGAGTACGATGAGTGCAGTAGCACGTACTGGAAAACAGAGAATCTTTAGAGTGTGCTGGAAAGAGGTTAAACTATTCATTTGTAGTAGATTTTTAGAGCACATGAGTGTGGGTAGCCTCAACCTTTTAACGTAAAAAAATCATTGAACAAAATGTTGCTGGCAAAGTTAGTTTCACTTCATGTTATTGTCTTTCACTGTTCATTCAGTCTAGTTGTTGTTTCAACGAAAGTTTTTTTCATTAATGGTTACGAAAAAAAATCAGTTAATGTTCGTGCCTTGCATTGTGCAGTCAGCATGGATGTTGTTCAAATCAAATATGGTTTTGATCATATGATTTCGATAAGTGAGAAGCTACTTGAAGATATTAGGCACCATAATTTACTTTGTTGCATGAAATCTTATTTTTTACCTAATTTTGAGATGATTGCAGGGGATATATCAAATATATATATATACATATATAATTTGGACATGGTTGGTGTTAAAATTTATATAGACTGGCATCTAGAAACCGTGTTTTTTTGATCTTACAAATTACAGCGTATATGTAAATACAAATCAATTTATTCACACAAGGTTTTATGCTCTTAAATTTATAACCATCTTTCGGCTAACTTAACCTCCTCCAATGCATAGTTTATACTATTAACTGTTTGTATGTTATATTATTATGCATCATTCTGTTCATAAAATTTTAAATATACGATTTCACAAAATCTTAAAAATCTAGACTAGAAACCTTTTTTTTTCTTTGGAAGCAGGAAATTAGGAAACCGTGAGCCCAAGCAGTATCTTTATTTCATGTATATCTAAAATTATCGCGTAGTTCCACATCATCGCTCCCCACCTTGCTGCGAGCTTCAGTAACTGACGTGTGGGCCCTATCCGCGCAGCGTCGTCTCCTTCCCTCCGCCGCCTCCGCCCACTTCGAATTCTCCGCCGTCCTCGCATAAAACCCTTCTTCCTCGCCTGTTCCGCCCCCGCGCTCCCCTCCTCCTCCTCCTCGGCTTACACGCCTCCCTCGCCGCGCACGAACCCCGCATTTCGTCGCGATGCAGTCCGCCGCGGCCGTGTCCGTCTCCGCCTCCGCCTCGTCAGTCGCCACCGGCGGCGCCAGATCCGGGGCGGCGCGGCGGGCCTGCGGGTTCCGGGTCCGCGGGCTCCGAGGCGAGGCGTCCGCGTGCCCCTCGCTGCGGATCTCGCCCGCGGCGCCCGCGAGGCCAGCGGTGGCGAGGGCGTCGGCGAACGGTGCTGCGGCGGGGAGCGGCGGGTTCGACTACGACCTCGTCATCATCGGCGCCGGTGTCGGTGGGCACGGAGCCGCGCTGCACGCCGTCGAGGAGGTCAGTGACACTTGCAGCTTGCTTAGTTTCGCTGCACTCGGCGTAGCGCCGTAGTGTTCCTTGTTTGTGTGCGCGCGCCTGTGGCCGGCGGTGCAATCGCGATCTTCTGACATGCAGAGTGAATACTTAGCTTAATACTTTGCAAAATCCCAGTAAATGGAGCTCCAGAGTCGGTCTTCACCAGCGCTGCCGAAAACTTTGTTCTCAGTATGAGCTGAGGCGCTGTTAATAGAATACACAGGCGAACCAGTGGTGCTGGAACTGTCTGTCTTTCATTGAGTTGAGAGACAACAACAACAACAACAACCTTTGTTCCAATCACGTTGGCGTAGGCTAGTTGAGATATATTTGATGTTGTTTAGTTTTGCTCATTGAATGATTCATTTGCAATGTTGTTTACCCCAACTTGCTTGGGATTAAAGGCTTTGTTGCTTTTGTAATGATTCATTTGCAATGTTTGCGTTCAACAAAATAATTCTATACTTGTTCTAGTGATTGTCTTCTACACATTTAGTGGTTGATGCCATTGTTGGTCGCGACTGAGAACTGGTTGATGTTCTAGATATTCAGTGATCATAGGTCCTAGAGCAACATTCTACTCTTTTATTTAAGCTAGTAATGTTTCTCTATTAATAGAAGTAAACAAGAATGATGTTGATTATTAAGCATGACGACAAATCCCTTGCAACAAGTTGTTACTTCTGCCAAGGATCCTCATTCTATTGCTACAGCTGCTATATTGAACCTTTTCAATTTGCTCCAAACTTGTGCAGGGTTTGAAGACTGCCATCATCGAGGGGGATGTTGTGGGTGGGACATGTGTTAACAGAGGTTGTGTCCCATCGAAAGCACTCCTTGCTGTCAGTGGTCGGATGCGGGAGCTTCATGATGAGCATCATATGAAATCTTTGGGTCTACAGGTATGTTCAGATGAGCTGATATAAGCTGGTTGCCTGGTTCTTGTTTGATGGTTTGGTTCATATATATGGGGAAAGATTGGAAAAAGTAATACTATGGAGCTTTTAGGATTCTGTTTGTCCATTCTATCAATTAACATCTTACACATTAGTCTCTATCGCCTATATGTACAATTCTACATGATTTGTTCATTCTAATTTTCTCAGGCACTCATCTTTCTAAGTACTTTTAGGACTCCTTATTAATAAATTAAAAGATAAAATATGTATAGTGCAAGATCAGGTTCCTGGACTCAGTCACCTCCAGAAGTGTAAATCCTAACAACTAATGTTGATTTTTTTTCGTATGCATTGACTTCTTGCAGCAAGGCTATGTGTTTCTTATGTCTATAGTTCTCTTCATTAAATTGTTCTTGCCCCAAAACTCGACATTTTAAACAAGTATCTGCCTGGTCTCAAAAGGCGATGGGTTTGAACAGTTATTCTTGGTCTCTTGGCAGTTTTTACTCAGGTATACTTTTCCATGTCCTGCTTGATGCTGACTTGCTAGTCATATTGGTTTGCCACAGGTTTCATCTGCTGGATATGATAGACAAGGTGTTGCAGATCATGCAAACAATCTTGCCTCCAAAATCCGTAGCAACTTGACCAACTCAATGAAAGCTCTGGGAGTGGATATATTGACCGGTGTTGGCACTATTGTGGTAAGTCAACTATAATCCTTAATCTTGACTCGTGTGGAACCAGCAGTTATCTACACGAGAATTGCATGCCCATTCATTCAGCAAGATGCACATTCAGTAATTTGGGCTTGCATTGTTTTCTATCTAAAACAGTGCTGCTGACTGTTCAAACCAGACAACAGACTTGAATTCAAGCTATGTTGATCTTGAAAAACACAAACCTATGAACACTTTATATTTGGGGCCATTATAATTGAACTGCTTGATATGACCAGAACTGAAATAAGCTGAATATTTTTGGCAAAGCTTATCAAGCCCTTATGTCCTGTGATACAGTGAATGGAAAGATCTTATCTGCAGACATGAAAATGAGATTTTTATAGCTAAACAATTAGTGGAGTAAGTGAGTTACATTCTTGTTTCCCATTGATTGTCCAACCAGGGAAAGCAAAAGGTACGATATGGAAAAGTCGGTTTCCCAGATAAAGAAATCACTGCCAGGAACATCATAATTGCTACAGGATCAGTTCCTTTTGTTCCCCAAGGCATTGAAATTGATGGTAACCACTACACTTTTTTTTTCCTGAATGAGTCCTGGTTGAGTTTTCTGTTTGAAAGCGCAAAAGACTTCAGAAAATTTAGAGTTCATGCTGGTGATTGTTGTTATGAAAAATCTGATTGATTTCAGTTCTGTTGTACTTAAGTATCCATAACGAGAAGGGAAAACCCCATATGATGGATATGATCATGTACCTGTTGATATTTAGGCAAGCATTCCTCATTTAGAGTATCATGCGATGTTGTTTTGCTTGTTAGTTTAGTTCTAGTGTATGTATTTTGTTTGTCATAACTGTTTGAAATATCCAAATGTTGTTGTAGCGATTATAGCACTGAGAATGCAACCACACCACATTCATTTATGTCGGATCTGAAATCACCAGGGACAATGGATGGAATATTAAGCTGCTATTTGTTATGTATGGAATGGCTGTTTCTGGAATTCTTCAACTAAGAGATAGAGTTATCAGAAGATATATGATCTCTTTGATCATTCAGTTGTCACTGTTAATCTGTTACTATCTTTTTTCACATAACAAACAGGCTTGAAGATCACAGTAGTAATAGCAGTCTGTTGCATTCTTTGTCGTAGGTGCTGTTTTCTTTTTTCATTTTCTGGTGCACTATCCTTGTAATGTATGTTCTCACAAAAGCCTGCTGGGTCATTTTCTGCAGGTAAAACTGTATTTACCAGTGATCATGCACTGAAACTTGAGTCAGTTCCAGACTGGATCGCGATTGTTGGAAGTGGTTACATTGGACTTGAGTTCAGTGATGTATACACAGCCTTGGGGAGTGAGGTACATCAGAAGTTTCTGCTCTGAATATATTTGGTGGTATTTGTTAGGTCACTTTATTTTTCTAGAAGTAGAATCATGATTCACAGCTCCTGATAAATTATGAAAGATGCCCATGGCGTGGTAAATTAAATAAGACGGAACATTAGGATCTAATGAATTGCCCCCAATTGATTTGTCTGGTGTGGTATAAGTTGTCACCTGGATTTACCCCACTTATGACTGGGCAGGTTACTTTTGTTGAAGCTCTTGACCAGCTGATGCCTGGTTTTGATCCTGAAATTGCAAAATTAGCGCAGAGAGTTCTTATCAATCCTCGCAAAATTGACTATCACACTGGTGTTTTTGCAAGCAAGGTTACCATCCAAACTTTTTAATATGGTGGAATCATTAGACGTAGTTGATCAGTCTGTATGTTAACTATTCTATGCATATATTTCTAGATTACTCCAGCAAAGGATGGAAAACCTGTTTTCATCGAGCTCATTGATGCTAAGACAAAAGAGCACAAAGAAACCCTTGAGGTAAGTTACATTCTTTCATGCCTTTGATTCCTTGACTTGTTCCTCTAGATGAGTGTCAATAGTGTAATTTTATATCAGTCATCACTTTCATGTCGTACAGCACACATACTCTTCTGCTACCTGTGTTTCTTGAATGTCTCCTACAGTCACTGCATACCAAGTGCGGTTGGTTCAGGACAGATGTTGTAACAGTTCCCTTTACCTGAACTATAATCCAGTGGTTAAAAATCAAATGTGCTTGTACTGATCATACATACTGAACCTATTAGTTGGACACTTATGTTTCTGCTTATATGTGTTAATCACTTGGCAAATATGTACTTACAAAGAGTTACCAGGGTCAGCAATGTGATAAGCCAGAGCATCGCTGATTTGATTGGAGTGCGCGCTGTACAGCATTGCTAGCTTTTCAATTTGCTATTCAATGCTCTGTAAGTAAGCTACTTTGTCTTACAATGGAGATTGAAGAATTTGTGTATGTAGGTAGATGCTGCCCTTATAGCAACAGGAAGGGCGCCATTTACCAAAGGGCTTGGCTTGGAAAATGTGAGTATTCAAAAGATGAATCTGTTTGTTATATTTTTAAATTTAGAAACAACAAAGCTTATTAACCTTCTCCTCAGATCAATGTTGCTACACAACGCGGTTTTGTACCTGTTGATGAACGAATGCGAGTAATGGATGCAGAAGGCAATGTGGTACGTTGCACAATCAATTCTGATGCTTTCTTGCAAACAAGCACGCCTCCAATGCTTTGTCAATTTGACATTTGGTGCTATATAGGTTCCCAATTTGTATTGCATTGGAGATGCCAATGGAAAGCTCATGCTTGCCCATGCTGCCAGTGCACAAGGAATCTCAGGTGCAAAGGAGATTTGTATTTATTGTCTTTAGTTATTGTTCAGAGTAAGTCTTATTACTTTAGTCATTTGATGTTGAATTCCTATTAAATGTAGTGGTTGAACAAATCTCTGGAAGGGACCACATCCTAAATCATTTGAGCGTCCCAGCTGCTTGTTTCACTCATCCAGAGATTAGTATGGTTGGTCTGACAGAAGTAAGTGAAGATTATTATCTCACTGCATTTGGTAGATCTGCCCTATTTCATGGATCCTCTTCAACCTTGTTCATCAATGCATACAAATTTGACAGAATGTTTTTGTAACTTTTGCAGCCACAGGCCAGAGAAAAAGGTGACAAAGAAGGATTTGAGGTCAACGTTGTGAAGACCAGCTTCAAGGCTAACACTAAAGCTCTGGCCGAGAACGAAGGAGATGGTATTGCTAAGGTAATTTGTTTTCTTCATCTGTGCTGTTCTTTTTGTTCTTCTCAATTTGCATTAGTGTTTCCCAGGTCCGCATTAACCGAATTGACCTTATATGGTCCTCTCTGCAGTTGATTTACCGACCTGACACGGGCGAAATCCTTGGGGTTCACATTTTGGGTCTCCATGCTGCTGATCTTATCCACGAAGCATCAAATGCTATTGCCCTAGGAACTCGTGTGCAAGTGAGTCTCCCTTAAACTTTATTCTTATTAACATAGCACCCACCTTTGTTCTGTAGTACCATTTATAGCTAGCAATTTGGCTTGAACCGGTGCATAATTGTTTTTTTTTGTGGTGCAGGACATCAAGTTTGCTGTGCACGCACACCCAACTTTGTCCGAGGTCCTGGATGAACTCTTCAAAGCAGCCAAGGTATTACTACTAACGATGCCTTGACTCCCTGTCTCATTCGTATTTCTTGGCCCCCCAAATCTGAACAACGGCAAGCAACCGCTGTCTCTTTCCAACAGGTCAGTTCGGGCCTTTCTCACCCTGTAAATGAACCAGTTGCAGCCTAGACAAGGGCGCGGCATGGAGCCGTCCCAACCGCTCCTGAAGGCCCTCAGTTTCATCACGAGCCTGCTACCTCCCCTGAAACGAGCTCAGCAATCAGAATAGTTCGGCAATCGGCATGGGGGGATGTCGCAGCTAGCTTCTGAAGATTACATATTTTTGAGGAAAGGACGTTCGTCAGCACAGTGAAACATGCACAGATTTCGTAGTTGAGTCGTTGCATGAGGGTCTACTCACCAGTACGGTGGACTGTTAAATTACTCCCTCTGTTCTGGCTTCATTCTTTTGTTCTCACCTGTTTGAAATAATCCATGTTCCTGCTATTTCTCCTGTTGTGTGTATCATTGGAAACATGCGTTGTGTTTCCAACGGAAAATAAATAAACAAAGAGGGAGTTCTGTTTCGCGTCAGCGTCAATGGCGCGGGCAAAAAAACGGACGGGCGTGCCCGCACAGCGATCCATACATGTGAAAGCAAAATATTCCATGTCAAAAAAACAGTAGTATAAATGATAAAAAAAAAAGAAAATGCACATCGATCAGTTCAGCAAAAGAAATGCACTACACACGCATGAGAGCCGGTGCCGTCGTCATGGTGGATCTATACTACTACTACTACCTCAGTGAGCCTACCGATTGGATTGGTCGAGAAGTCTGCAACGGGCACGTAACGTAACCCGTGCGTCCACGTCGTTCAGCTCGCGACGGGATCTATCTCTACGTGATCCTTCCTGCTCCCGAGCAAACGTCAACGAGTAGTT
The DNA here is from genome assembly GCA_030760725.1 of Neostapfia colusana. Lineage (NCBI taxonomy): Eukaryota > Viridiplantae > Streptophyta > Magnoliopsida > Poales > Poaceae > Neostapfia > Neostapfia colusana. Next base: position 1,251,103 of record JASWHV010000005.1, on the reverse strand, counting down.
AGATAGAGCAATGCCGTCGTCATGATATCATCGTCAGCGTGTGATCTCTTTTTCGGGTGGCCGTATCATTCATTGCTAGGGTACCAGTGACCAACACGGACGACTCCTCTGCTTCCACGCCTTCCACCCCGCCACACCTCCTCCCTACCCCGATCGACAGCGTCGTCGCCGCCCCCGCGACCCCGGCTCCGGCTCTTCCCTCCCTCCCCACCCCTCCGGTTCGAGAGGAAACCTTCTAGAACCGTCCGCGAAGGCCCCCGGGCCCGGGGGGGTGGCGGACGCAGGATGTGGGGGCGGTGCTACTGGGGCGGCCACGGGCGGCGGCCGAGCGCGGCCGCCCGAGGAGGCGCCGGCGTGGTGGTGATGTTCGCGTGGCTGTCGAGCCAGGAGCGGCACGTGCGGGCGTACGTCGACCTGTACGCCGCGCTCGGGTGGGCGTGCCTCGTCTGCCACTCCGGGTTCCTCACCCTGTAAGGCCGATCCCCCCTCGTCGCCTCCCCCCTGCCACCCGCGACGAACCGCGTGGACGCGCGGTCTTTCTTTCTTTTTTTTTTTTGGGGGGGGGGGTGGGCCGGTTCGATTCGGTAGCATGGAATGGCGCGCGGCGTTTTTCTTAGCTCGAAAAAAATTCCGTGTCCGTGTCCACGCGTTCTCGGATCCGCTGGGGAGGCCTGGGATTGGAGGAGGAGGAGGACGAGACACCAGTTCCATGGCCGTCCCAACTGCGCTGCTTGTTTTCGTGCTGGCACTTGTACATGCAACTTCGAATTGATTGCTTGAGGCCGAGGTCTCGGAGTACTATATTTGAGGGAGCTTATACAAGCAGCAGACGTGTGTGTACTCGGTTGGGTCGTTGGACAGCTCCAACTTCCTGTTGTTTTGGGGGGGAAAATACGCTTCACCGAGAAATTGGATCGCTTGCTTAGTTTTGTAATCGCGTATTCTTGGTTGCACAGGTTTTTCCCTGGTAAGGCTGCCATGCTTGCCGACAGGGTGATCGGGGAGCTTGTCAAGGTATTGCGCCTGACTGCATTTCAAGTTCTTTTCGCTTAATCATCTGTGCAGGGAGTGTTCGGATAACTACTTAATTGTTTTGCCATTCGACCCGTTCCTATGTTATGTTGCTGAACCGCTCCTCAAAAATTCAGGAATTGAAGGTCAGACCTGTACCTGTTGTGTTGGCATCATTTTCAGGAGGGCCAAAAGGTTGCACGTATAAGGTTCTGCAGGTAAGAGATGAAAAATTGCAATCATTTATCTCTGACTGCCTGTTTATGAATTTCTAGGCTAAATCTTTGTTTGTTTGCTGACAGCTGATCGAGAGAAGATGTGAAGGGCGTTTAAGCATGGTATAGCATTTTTTCCCTCCTGTGCACTCGTTGCTGATAGCAAGTTTGGTCGAAGCTTTGGATGAAATCCAAAATTTGAGCACAAAAAAAGAATGTTGTCATGTATGGTGGTTTTTTCTGTTCATTGGAGAAGGCTTCATTTCCTTTTCTGCTCTTTTAGGATGAGTACCAGCTTGTACGAGATTGTCTATGTGGGCAAATGTACGACTCAAGTCCCGTAGATTTTGTCAGTGATTTAGGCACTCGCTTCCTCCTTCATCCAAGTGTCTTGAAGATGTCCGAACCTCCTCGTGTCTTATCATGGACGGCCAAGGGCGTTGCATCAGGTTTAGACACTCTATTCATCAGCAAATTTGAGGAACAACGTAATGAATATTGGGAAACACTATACTCATCAGTGGTATGTCGCTCTATTTCCAACATGACTTTATAGCCTGATTGCAGATGAACATATTTGAAGACATATGTAACATAGATTGTTATCTATGCAGCATGTTGGTCCAATACTTATATTCTGCTCAGAGGATGATGAACTTGCTCCGTGTGCAATTGTTCAAAATTTTGCCAAGCGTCTGCTAGAGCTTGGCGGTGATGTGAACTTAGTTAAATGGCACAGTTCGCCTCATGTAGGTATGCTCTTAGTCCTTTTCTTTGGGTCAAGTAGAAGTTTTAATATGGGATTGGACTATTCTTTACTCCACTATTTTGTGTACCTTGCGTTTTTCATCATCTTACATGCCCAATTAATTTTTTCCCCGTTTACTGCCTGTTTACCCCATGCACCTTTAGGCGATATGCTGGTAAAGAATATGAAGGCTGAACTATATCTGTTGCTTAGCTAGTTCCCTTAAAACGACTATAATTTCTGACTTGTTTGTAGTCATGACTATTGGCGTAATGGTGTTAGTAGCCAAAAGTTGATTGAGTTCATCAGTTCAATGCTTGAAAGTTGCTTGAGAATCCACAAACAGAATCTAAGTCAATAAGCAGCCAAACAATCTCTTATGCTGATGTTTTGCGACTTTTCACATTTTTCGATAGTGAGCATTTTATTAAACTCAACAGTATCAAGGTGATACAATAGAGTTCTACACCCTGTGACTTTCCACTGAAAAGTATTGCGGCATGATCCAAGCCAATCTGAAATCACCCTTTCCATTTTTGATTTTCTCCAAAGTATTCTTATTTTTAATAATTCCTTCTTTTGGAATAAGTGCTTTTATACCTGGCCACAGTTGGATGCTGTGCTAAATAGCTATGTTCTTGTCTAATTAGGAAAGACTATAGTGCCATCTTTTCTCCGGACTAAAAGGTCATAGGTATTGTCCCACAAAATGGCTATTTTACCTGTGGTTCCTATTGTATTGGCCCCTTTTCATATATCCAATTGGCAGGTAAGTTTGGACGAACATTTGACCATGTGTGGAGTAACCTAAACTGAAATATTGATTAGTCTAGGCTTCTCAGTTCTTCCATTTTCTCATCTGAAATTTCAACATTTTGTGTTGCAATTCCGGCGCTGAAACTGTCTCTGTTCTTGCTGAATAAACCGATCTGCCCTAGCAGATCGATCTGTCTTCCCTGAAGACAGACCAGAAAAATTCTTCAGCCAACAACAGAGGAATAACAGCAAGGAGAAGAACAGTTCTGGTGCAGGAAACTGAGCAGATTGATTCTGTTCTTGGGAGAACAGATCAGGGGAGAGATCGGTAAGCCGCCAATCTGTTCTGGTTTTGATGGAGGCGCAGAACAGAGGGGGAAACAGGGATGGCGGCTGGTTCTAGCCCCTGGTGGCAGCTAGTGCTGCAGAGGGAGGCGGCGGCTAGGGCAGGAGCTGGGCGGCGGCTAGGGCAGAGGCTAGGCCGGCGGCTAGGGCAGGAGGGAGAGAGGCGGCTAGGGTTAGAAAAGTGGAGGAAAATTTTCTGTATTGATCTCTCTCAATTTGGGGTGTTTTTGGCTTGTATATATAGCCTCCCCTTACAAGAGTCCTAATCTGTTACAAATGATCTTTTAATCTATCTCTAAGAAGATTAAACTCAAAAACCTTCTAGAAAGGGGAACCGGCCTGGGCCAGGGCTGACCAGCCCACTTGGCCCAGTTCTGGCCGCCCTGGGCCAGGGAGGGGCCGGCCTGGGCCAGGGGCAGATCAGCCCACATTCTCCTCCTGATCCTGACACTGGCCCATGTCTAGAATCCCGATCCTTCTTCTCATCTCCACGAACTTCTGTCTTCCAAGAGCCTTGGTCAAGATGTCCGCCATCTGGTCTTGAGTGGAGATTTGCTCAAGCACAATAGTACCGCTGTCCACACACTCCCGTATGTAGTGGTACTTGACGTCGATGTGCTTGCTCCTGTCATGGTGTACCGGATTTTTGCTCAAGTCTATAGCTGACTTGTTATCAACCCGCAGCACCGGCGCCTTCGATTTTTCAGCTAAGTCCTCCATCAGCCGTGCCATCCATACACCTTGACATGCCCCTTGAGCTGCTGCGATGTACTCTGCTTCACACGAGGATAAGGCCACCACCTTCTGCTTGCTGGACTGCCATGAAACGGGGCTGTTTCCAAGACAAAACAGCACCCTGCTCGTGCTCTTCCGGTCCTCCACGTCTCCCGCAAAGTCGCTATCCGAGTAGCCAATCAACTCCATGTTGCCTCCTTTTGGATAGAAAACTCCGAAGTGGATCGTACCCGCTATATAGCGTACGATGCGCTTGACTGCGGCAAAGTGATCTTCTCTTGGCTCCTCCAAAAACCGACTCACGTACCCAACCGAGTAGGCGAGGTCGGGGCGTGTGTTCACCAGATATCGCAGCCCTCCCACCAAGCTCCTGTAGCCCGTTGCGTGCACCAACGGACTCTTACTTATCTTGTAAAGCTTTAGGCCTTGCTCCATGGGGAACGCACAAGAGTTGCACTCCTTCAGGCCAGCTTTCGAGACAAGCTTCGAAGCGTAGGCCGCCTGCCCAACGCTTATCCCTTATTTAGTCTGCCGCACCTCCAGGCCAAGATAATACGACAAGAGGCCCAAGTCGCTCATCTTGAACCGCTTCATCATCTCCTCCTTGAACTTCTTGATCGTGCCGCCTCCTGTGATCACGAGGTCGTCGACGTACACACCGACGATGAGCTTCTCCTCTGCAGCTCCACGGAAGTAGATCCCATGCTCGCTCGTACTCTTCTGGAAACCAAGTGATAGCAAGCTATCGTTGAGCTTGGCATTCCAGGCCCTAGGCGCCTGACGAAGTCCATATAAAGCTTTCTTGAGCCGATACACCTTGTGTTCGGCTCCGTCGATGATGAAGCCAGCGGGTTGGGAGACGTACACCTCCTCCATCAAGTCGCCGTTCAGGAAGGCGCTCTTCACGTCCATGTGGTAAACTCCCACCCCTTGTGTGCAGCAACTGCAAGGAGCAAGCGAATAGATTCGAGACGAGCTACAGGAGCAAATACCTCGTCAAAATCTATTCCTTGCCGTTGGACATAGCCTTTTGCCACCAGTCGAGCCTTGTGCTTCACCACCTCCCCATGCTCGTCCTTCTTCACCTTAAACACCCATTTGAGGCCAATGGGCTTGTGTCCTGCAGGAAGATCAACAAGTTGCCAAGTCTTGTTTTCTTCTATGGACTCCATCTCCTCGAGCATGGCCCGTCTCCAGCACGGGTGTTCCTCAGCATCGGCGAAGGACGTAGGCTCCTCCGCGGTGGTGAACATAAGCTCCCCCTCCTCCAGACTCGGTGGGCGTGGTGGGCGCCCAGGAGGGGTGAGGGTTCCCAGCACGTTGCGCATCGTGTGGAACCGAAGTGCAGCGTTGTCGTCGTGGTAGGCGTCGACGTTGCTGCCGACGTCCGTCGGCGGCGTGGCGAAGCGGATGGGCCGTGGAGGGTGCCGGGGCGTGACGAAGGTGCTGGAATCTTCAGTCTCGGAATCTCCCACTGCTGCTGACCCCCGTGCAGGACTGTCCCAGCCCTGATTTGCGCTGGACAGCCCCTGCAGGGGCTCTTGGGGCGACGCTGCAGGTGCTGGACTCTCTCCAGCAGGTCTGGAGGCTGGCGCAGGAACTCCTAGGGTCTGTACAAACCCTTCTGTGCCCCTCCTGGGCACTACAGGGGTGCTGTTCGGCCCCTCCGGACCCTGCAGCACCTCTCCGGGTGCTGAAACAGCAGGTCCAGCACCTGCTGGACCTAAGGAGTCGACGTGGAAGGTGGTGTAGTCCTCTTCTCCTGCTCCTTCTCCCCAGTCCCACTTGGCCGCCTCGTCGAATATCACGTCATGTGATATGTGTGTGCGCCCATCAGCCGGATTATACATCCGATAGCCCTTCGTCCCTGCAGCATAGCCAAGAAAAATCATCGGAGTACTCCGGTCTTCCAACTTTTTCAGGTTGGGGCGCGTGTTCTTGACATGCCCCACACACCCAAAAGTTCGGAAATAATTGACGGCTGGTCGCTCTCCATGCCAAGCTTCATATGGCGTCTTCCCGTTGAGGCCGTGGGTAGGGGATCGATTCAGGATATAGATAGCCGTGATAACTGCCTCACCCCAAAATATCCCGGGCATACCCTTTGCCTTCAACATGCTCCTCGCCATGCCGACCACCGTCTGGTTGCGCCGCTCCACAACCCCGTTTTGCTGCGGCGTATACGGGGCTGTGAGCTGACGTTGTACTCCGTGCTGAGCGTAGTATTCGCCGAACTCCTGTGAGGTGAACTCCCCTCCGCGATCAGTACGGAGTAGCTTCAGCCTCCTCCCGGACTCTAATTCAGCTGTCGCCTTGAATTGATGAATTAAGTCGGGCGCCTTGTCCTTGGTTGCTAGAAGATAGAGCCACATATAGCGGCTCATGTCATCCACAAGCAACAAGAACATCTTCTTGCCACCTGGAGTCGTCGGCGTGATAGGCCCGCAGATGTCTCCGTGGACAAGGTCGAGCGCGCCCTCCGCGCGCCGCCGAGCTTGCTTGGGGAAGCTGGAGCGCCTCTGCTTCCCGACCAAGCAAGCTTCGCACAATTGATCGACATGATCAATTTGCGGAAGCCCGAGCACCATCTCCTCTCGTGCCAACTTCCGAAGCGCCTGGAAGCTGACATGTCCGTAGCGTTCGTGCCAACGCCACACAACATCATCACGCCTCGCGGTTAGGCAAACCGGACGTGTGATGTTGAGCCTGATGGAGTACAGCTTGCTGTCGTCGCGCTGTACTCGTGTGAGGAGACGCTGTTGCTCATCCCGTATGTGCATCACTCCTCCTTGCACCGTGATGCTGTAGCCATCCTCATCCAGCTGGCCGACGCTGATGAGGTTGGTGGTGAGGCGTGGGATGAGGTAGACGCCGGTGAGCCTCCTGTGCTCACTCGTCTTTGCGGCGAATAGGACCGTACCCTTCCCTTGGATACGCACGACGGAATTATCGCTGAACTTGATGGTTCCGACGATGTTTTCGTCGAGCTCGGAGAAGACGGCGCGCGAACCCGTCATGTGGTTGGTCGCGCCCGTGTCGAGGTACCAACGAGTGTCATCAAAGTCATCGTCGTTGCTGCGGTGAGCGAAGACACGTCCCTTCACTATCTCCAGTGGGCGCATAGGACGTTCCTGTACAGGCTCCTCCTGTACTGAGGCCACCCTTGTCATAAACAAGGCGCCCTCCTCCTCCGCCTTTGCCACGAAAGCCTGCTGCTGCGGCTCCTCCTTAGGCTTCGACCGACACTCCCTGGCCCAGTGGCCCTTCTTCCCGCACTTCCTACACTGGTCCCGCGGAATATCCTTTCCGGAACCTCCCTTCTTGCCTCCGTTCTTCTTGGGCGGGCCCTTTCGGCCGCCCCTCTTAGAAGAACCCGCGGACTGGGTAGACCGCTCCTCCTTCCGCTGTGCTTCCCACTCCTCTCGAGTGAGGTACAACTGGCCGTTGTGTACTCCTCCCTTCCGCTGCGTCGAGTCGAAAGCGTTCTCAGCCGCCCTGAGACGCCCCGTCACCTCCGACAAGGTGAGGGTCGACACGTCCAGCAGTGTCGTGATCGCCACCACGATCTGTTGGAAGCGTTCTGGAACGCTTCGCAGGAGCTTCTCCACGGCCCTCTCTTCTCCTATCTCCTCCCCTAGCGACGCAAGCCGTGATAGCATGCCGCTCAGGCGGAGGGAGAAGTCCTCCACGCTTTCGCCATCCTTGAAGACAACGTCTTCGAACTCCTTCCGGAGTTGCTGTGCTGTTGTCTTCCTTACGCGGTCGGCCCCGACCCGCATGATGGCGATCGTGTCCCATGCCTCCTTCGCCGTCCTCTTTTCTCCGATCGTCGTGATCATCTCCGGCGGGACAGCGCTGACCAAGATGTCAAGTGCCATCATGTCTTCCTGCTCGCTCACGTTCTCCTCCTCCACGGCCTTCCAAAACAGCCATGCCTTCAGCTTGATCTTCATCATGACAGCCCACTCCGCGTAGTTGGTCTTGGTGAGCACGGGGAACCCCGTCCCGGTGTTCACCTCACGAGCTGCCGGTGAGGGTGTGCCATGGCTGATGGCGCTGGCGCTGCTTGTAGGTGTAGACGACATCTTGCAGAATTCAGCCTAGGGTTGAAACCGGCTCTGATACCACGAATGTTTCAATTCCGGCGCTGAAACTGTCTCTGTTCTTGCTGAATAAACCGATCTGCCCTAGCAGATCGATCTGTTGTCCCTGAAGACAGACCAGAAAAATTCTTCAGCCAACAACAGAGGAATAACAGCAAGGAGAAGAACAGTTCTGGTGCAGAAAACTGAGCAGATTGATTCTGTTCTTGGGAGAACAGATCAGGGGAGAGATCGGTAAGCCGCCAATCTGTTCTGGTTTTGATGGAGGCGCAGAACAGAGGGGGAAACAGGGATGGCGGCTGGTTCTAGCCCCTGGTGGCAGCTAGTGATGCAGAGGGAGGCGGCGGCTAGGGCAGGAGCTGGGCGGCGGCTAGGGCAGAGGCTAGGCCGGCGGCTAGGGCAGGAGGGAGAGAGGCGGCTAGGGTTAGAAAAGTGGAGGAAAATTTTCTGTATTGATCTCTCTCAATTTGGGGTGTTTTTGGCTTGTATATATAGCCTCCCCTTACAAGAGTCCTAATCTGTTACAAAGGATCTTTTAATCTATCTCTAAGAAGATTAAACTCAAAAACCTTCTAGAAAGGGGAACCGGCCTGGGCCAGGGCTGACCAGCCCACTTGGCCCAGTTCTGTCCGGCCTGGGCCAGGGAGGGGCCGGCCTGGGCCAGGGGCAGATCAGCCCACATTTTGAACTCCTGGGAAAATGTTTTTACTCATTTCCTAGTAATTCGTGAAGCATACTGGATGTGGTAATATCTAACAAATCTAGTCCTTCATTGGTGTCCCTCCTTGGAGGAGTTTGTTAATATTGGAGTCATCATCAATTAAGTTAGTTCAAAAACTCAAGAAGCCATGACTTATTACGTTGTTCAGACATTCTCTATGCAAAACATTCTCATGGGGATTAAACTAGCGATATTTTCTTTTTGAAATAGAAACTAGCGGTATCTTACTTATTGCTCTTTCTACTGACCAATCGGTATGCAGGTCACTACAAGCATCACCCTGAGGAGTACCGAATTGCGGTGACTGAGCTACTCATAAAAGCATCAACACTTTACATGACCAGAAGACAACACAATGGCTATGAGGCTAGTTTGAGTGAGCATAGTGTTACGCCTCGGTCTGTCTTCTATCCCCATAGAACCGCTGCAAGCTCCAGTGATAGGATAAAAAGAGCACCAATTGATCCAACCGATCAGTTCTTCCTACCAAGCTCCATGGAGTACCATGAAAGTAACGAAGGACCAGAACCTGAGCTGTTTAACATGCCCAGTGTGGAAAGCCTGAACCCTCATGGTGTGCTGGGGCAGATGGTTTATGATGTATGTGTCCCGAAGAACATAGAAGGTTGGGACCTGAAGCCTTCTGCGTCGATGAATAGGAGGCAGATGCATGCAGTTGCACGCCATCATGGCAGCTTCAATCCAATGAAATGCATACGACGCTCAAGATTGTAAGAAAAAGATGTAGGAAAAAAACACATTGGAACATGTAGATGCATGTAGGTAACTTGTGTATACTTTGAGATGACCTTATTGGTGGATGCTGGTGAAAACTTTAATGTAGCCATTGTCCATTGAATAAAATGCGAGATTTGTTTTGTACCAATACTATTGCGTACTGTTGTTGCTACGGCAACGTACACAGAAACATGTGTTTTGCTGTCTTTGTTATTGCATTGGCGAAAAAAAGAAAACGATCCTTCTTGCCTGATAAGTACGTGTGCTTACACATTTTATTATGAAGGATCGATCTCGTACGAAGAGAACCATAAGAAACTTTGTGATCCGAAATCATTTCTGAAATTAGAAATGGAGCTCTTTTCGGTCCGTTTATGTGATATGTCTGATGAAGAAAATTGTCAATTGATCCCTGCAGCAGAATTGTTTCTTTTGTACTTGTACCAGTAATACTGTATATTTGTGAAGAAAAAAAGAGTAAGAATTATCAACGGAAAAATAGATTTCAACATTGCAAAAGATCCACGCATCTGTGCGCGACCGCCTAATAATGTTAAATCGAGGTCACAATTGAATCCGTGGGGGTCAGGGACTGCGTTGTAATTGTAACAGAGACAGAGAAGTCGCTGCTGAGGCCAGAAAAAAAAGACAAAGATTCCAGGGGCAGATCTGTAAGGAAAAACCCGCATCCGAGGGCCTATCCTATCAGCGAGAAAAAGGACCGAATCGCAAAAAAATGGGCCATGCTAATCTTCTCTGTATCGTTCCAATTTTATTGGATGTCTCCGAAGAGACGGCACCGGCGTCGTGGTCTTGGAGTATAAGCTAGCCCGTACGTTTCTCGCCTGCCGATACGGTACTAATCTTTGAGCCGACCTACCCGCAAACCCGAACCCCGGCGCGGGATGGGATGGGCCTCGAGTTGCAGCCCACGTCGTTGCCCAGATGGGCTTCCATGACCGCAAGGCCTTGCGTCCTTGAGTTGGTTGCCCGCCCTCCTCATCTTACAACTCCATGGCTCACTCGAATTACACTTAATCGCCTACAGGCTACAGGTTGGTTGGTTTTGATTCGAGAAGAACATCAAGCATCTCGACAACCATCTGGTGGAAAACTCGTAGGGCATCGCTAATAAGCCCAAGGAGATGAGCAAGTGCGGAGGAGAAGGCATTCGAGGTGGTGTTCCTAAGGAGAAGTGACCAGAAGTCGAAGCTGAAGGATGTCCTTGCGTAGATTCATTTTTCGCTCTGGCGCTGCAGATAGTTGTTTAGGCAGAGGCCGCCTCGAGGAAATTTTCCGACTAGCTCGCGTCGCGTATAAAGAAGCGGCGGTTGCATTGAGTGTGATTTTGCTATAAACTATACTACTAGCAGCTCAGTTTTTTTTTCCTTATTGCCCCTCGTTATTTTTGCAACGGTGTACCAGAAATCTTGTATTGTTGGAATTTTGAACACGTTGATTATACAGGACCGTGGTGGCATGTGCTTCCAACTCTTGACGTCGTTTGTTGCTGTATTTGACTGGAAACTTCAAGAGATTTGAACTTGTGCAAAATACCTACAGTCTACAAACACTGGCTCTCTCTCAGACGGACAGACATCACACCACATTCCACGGCAAATAAGAACATGCTTCCATTATCCCGTTCAGCAGACAACAAACACACTCGCTAAAAATCGCTATGCCAGCACTAATAAGACGAGCTGGGATTTGAACCTATCAGCATCAAAGACCATTGGAAAGCATCACCACCAAAGACCAGAGGAAGTGGATTTAGACTTTCAGACATGTGTACATAGCGCACAGGCTAAAAAGAGAACTTCGGGATTGCAAACAACAGTGTGATCTGCTTCCACGACACTCCAATGGGACCTACGTGAGTAGGCGGCGGCATCGAACTGATGGCTACCAGGCACAGCTACAGTTGAATATTTAGATAACCAGCAGGTCCTGCATATAGGAAGCCTTTTCAGTTGCGTGGATTGGTGCATCACATAAAATATGGGACATCACTAAATTATCATCATATTAGCCGCTCTTGACAGTGCCAGTTTTCAAATTTGCGGATCTATCAGTAGCTGAAGGATTTCTGGTTATCACTCTATTTGTATTATGCTCAGGGATTGAGCTGAACTGCTGAAGTTATAGAAGAGCGGTTGCAAAAATTATAATCGACGCATTCGACAAATTCATTTCAAAAAATGATGTAGCCAAGTGTACAACGAGGTTTCAAGTAGAAGTTCAATTCATAGGATGGTGCATCAAACTATTTTAGCATCAATGTGTCTGATTATGTATCATTACCTTGATATTTACACCACTAGCTTAGAATCAAGTGCAGCTGCTACGTTGGCCTCTCCAGAATCCTGCTTTGGAACAACTTGTTCAGCATTATACATTACAAAAAAAAAAGTAAGTACAGCAAACTTACCTCCATTCCCCATTTGATGTAGTCTGGTGATTCGCAAGCCTTGTACTCATCAACCAGGCTCTCTATTATTTCCTGAGATTCATCAAATTCAGAAAGATCATTGTCCTGCATGAAAAAGAACATAGAGGTCATTGTGTTGCACAATGAATGGAAAAAAAGTTAAACATTGGTTTATACAATTATAATGCAGTACTAGCAATCCAGGTGAGATCACATGGACAAACTATATTCTTAGGCAAAGTAATGCTAGAAGAGTATTTTAAGTACTTCGTCTCAGATAGATATTTTAACTTCAAAACAGCAACAACACTGAAACTGTTGCACGGCTGCAGAACAAGTTAACAATGAAAAATGCATAACTCTCACCACATAATTTAAAAGACATATATGCTGTCAAATTCAAAACTAACAGGAATGTGTTCTTACTGCAAACATTGGGAACTTCCTGTAGTTATCAAGAAAGGCTTGTTTCTTCCTTAACTTTTCATATTGTCCCAAGCATTTGCTAAATAAGTGACGTATGCTGGTATGATTCGCTAACATCAAACCACTAACCTGTAGCACAGCATTAGTCAGTAGTGCACCAAACATTTTTCTTCTATATAAACAGAGGAATGGAGAACAAAGAGGTGGAGAGAGAACATTTTATTTTACCCTGTGAGTTGTTTGAACATAGGGGGATTTTCTTGACAAAGCAACTTGTTGCAGTAAAAAAGCTGGTAAATTAAGATGCCACAAAAATCAAACAAAAAGTTATTCAAGTTGCGCCATAACCTGAATGCTTGCAGGTGCCCAATCTATGAAGTTAACAAGCTTCCTTTCACGTATTCTTTGTAGGCTCTCATGGACCTAAATCCGCAGGAAAACCAAACACAAGCAGAGAATGAACAAATAACTCCACAAAATGCAAAAGAGTTGAAAAATATTAGGACAAAAAAAACAATAATTTGGTCCATCTACAAGTCATTGGTAAACAAGCATGGTGTGATTATACTTAGCATTGAAAGACATTTAAGTTCATGTTGTTTTCAGCCAACAAATGCTAAATGAGACCGTATAAGGAGAAAGGTGGATACTATTGTGCTTGTTCAATTTATTGATAAAACATCTGAGATTATTTCATAGGCTTTAAGTAGCATTCCTCTATGCAGTCCTGAATTATGAGGAATTTACAGAGATTCTGAGGTTATCATAAATTCATGGTATGATATTTCATTGTAATCCTGAATTATGATCGCAAGGCTATTACGCTTCAGTATTTGACAAATCCTGTTTCATTATTTAATTTGAATTAAAGCTAACGTCACACTGAAAAATACATTTGATGACACTACCTGTGTAGGGTCCACCTCTCCTTGAATGATGTTAAGTATGGAAATATATTTAGCATGGCTTGCTTCCTTTGTTCGAGCATATGATGAGACCATTATATTCTTTGTCTGCAACAAACAATAGATAAAGCTTCAAACTTCATAAAAACAAAATTTATGCACATATTCCAGATAGATAGGTAATACCTGAAGAAGTCTTCTCATAACATCTAGCACCGTCGTTTTCCGTATCATGTTAACCTGCAATAAACCAGATCTTAAATCATGAATTGGATTGCCTGGTAGTGAACAAAAACAAGAAACAAGAAAAGAGCAACTAATTTCCTAACCCATTCCTCCAAGTAAGCAGGGTTCCAAATTACAGCCAAACAAAACTAATGCAGAAATAGTGACAGGGTGCAAAACATAACATGGAACATTCCAATGAATCAATGTAACAACTGAGGCATAGATTGTCAAATTACCTGACGTTCAACGGTCAATGGAGTGTAGCCTGTCATTAAGAAATGACATCTTGGAGTAGGGATCAAAGAGGCAAGAAGGCCAACCAGATCATTGTTCATATATCCAGGATACCTCAAAGTAGTAGTGCTTGCAGACATAACTGTGGAGACCAAAGAGTTTGTTTGCGCAAAAGTAGGATTTGATAAATGGAGGCGCTCCACAGCAATTCTATTAAGAGCCGTATTATCAAGAACAACCACACAGTCGGCATTCAGTGTCAGCCGCTTCAGAGTCAAAAGTGAGTTGTAAGGTTGGACAACAACATCACTTGTTTCCATCTGATTTGGGAAAACACTATAGGTCTGCACAAGCTTTTTATTGTACCGATCATTTAGTGTCTCCAACAGATAGGAACCCATACCTGAATGAACACGGACAACAAGGACTTGATTAGTCAATTGCTAGTAGAGAAAAGCATTAAATTTTTATGGTAACAGGGACACATCCCATGTGCAGTGAATAACATGTTAGGCATCATGAAAAATTCATTCAAATTACAATGCATAGTCATGTAAATTAGAGTGATAGTATGCAAAGAAAGGAAGTCAAAAGGAGTCAGTTGAATAACCTGAACCAGTTCCACCAGCAATAGAGTGACATAGAACAAAGCCCTCAAGGCTATCACTTCCATCTGCTTCTCTATCAACCATGTCCATGATATCATCAACAACTTGTTCACCCTACGAGAATGTTCAAAAAGCACTTAAGTGTTTATTTCTAAAACATACACGGGCGCAATCAGCCCAATGACACAAATACAAGTTTATGAAGCCTACGACATATAGTTTATCCACTGAGAAACCTTTAGTAACTATCAGTAATCTAGTGGGTTATAAACCTGAAAAATACAGCACAAGTGCACAACTTTACCTGATGATAGCCACTAGCCCAGTTGTTTCCAGCACCACCACCATGCTCAGATAAAAATATATTCTCATGGTTGTACAGGTTCCTGTACTCGCTGTTCTGTATTCCATTGATCACTCTAGGCTCTAGATCCATAAGAAGAGCCCTGGGTATGTAGTGCTGATCATCAGCCTGGTAGAAGAAGACATCCTTCCTGTCACCCCCCTACAGATAAAGTTTAGCGGTTAGTTCTTTGTTAAATCCAGCTACCAACATATACAAGATAACGGAAATGATAGATATTGCATCGATTTTAGACGGCAATAAAAGTGTGTGTAAGGAATGCTGAATGTGCTGCACATTTTACCTCCAGGTGCCCTTTCCATTATTATGAAGTAGAGTACTAATCGGAGAATTCATTCGATTTCTCATATGCAGTTGTCGTTTACTACAATGAACCTAACTTTATGCGGCTGCAGGCATGACAGCGTCCCTTAGCGATATCAAAATTCAACTTAAATAATAGATCCAACAAGATTATCACGTGTTGTTCTTGTTCATGAACCGCTCGCCAAAGGCAGGCCAGACCACCCGCGGCGCCGATCAACATTCACCAGCAACAGCCTCCCGCAGGAATGGGCGCCGGCCTACACAGAAAGCCCGCGCGAGAGGAGCATTCCACAACCACAAGCAGGTAGAGGGGAGGACGGGGGGGTGGGGTGGCCACGACGCACCTGGGTGGCGAAGTCCTCGAGGAGTCCGTCCTTGCCGATGCCGTGCTCGAGGCAGAGCTGCTTCCAGAACTCCATCCCGATCTGGTTCCCGCATTGCCCCACCTGGATCGTGATGATCTCGCGCGGCATCTCCTCCTCCCCTCCTACTCTGGCGGCGGCGGGTATGGTTCCGGTTACCGCTCGGCTCGCCGCGGCGGCGGTGCGGGGGAGGGAGGGGGCTCGGCCGGCAGCTGCGGCGGTCTAGGGTTTTGGGTTTGCTTGGGTTTGAACACGAGTACTCACCTACTGCGAGTGGAGTATGGTGGGGGTTGGGGGAGGCGGCTGACGAGGCGAGACGGAGCCCGAATGGAAGGAAGACGCGGAGATTTCGGAGAAGGGAAAAGGGCGCAATTTTCGAATTTTTTAGGGGTAGGGTGTTGTGTTGTTAATATAATTAATTCCTAATAATTATGTACGACATTTAAAATTTTGAATGAAATTATTTTTACATTTACTGAAGTACACCTTATTTATCTGATCCAATTGAGTCACATAGCTGGCTAACAAAAACTCACAGGAACAGATGTTTATGTCATACACTAATGCCTGGCTTGCTATAGCAACCAAATGCATCATTTCAGAAAAAAAAATTAAGTTCAAAAAATCTTCACTTGCAGGAATTTGTTAAATTGGGAAGAATTGGGGACACATGGGGGCATGTGGACCCAGTTGAACCCAAAAAGAGACTGAAAATAATTTGTTACTGACACTAGCATGTGATCTTCCTCTACTTCTTTGTTTGGCCCAACAATCTCGTTTGCCTCAGGCAGTGTCCACATTCTGGAACAAAACGAAAACGATCAAGATAACATGAGGATCATTTGGTTGGCTAGTCAGAGAAGATTATTAAAATGAACGTATGAAGAAGAAAACAAAAAGGCTGGTCAAATCGTGAAAAAACAGAGCCAGGTCAGTGTGTGGCTGCTAGGTGTCATCTGAATGTTAGCATGCATTACAAGTCTGAGCTGTAGGTGATTAAGTGTAATTCGAGTGAGCCATGGAGTTGTAAGATGAGGAGGGCGGGCACCCAACTCAAGGACGCAAGGCCTTGCGGTCATGGAAGCCCATCTGGGCAACGACGTGGGCTGCAACTCGAGGCCCATCCCATCCCGCGCCGGGGTTCGGGTTTGCGGGTAGGTCGGCTCAAAGATTAGTACCGTATCGGCAGGCGAGAAACGTACGGGCTAGCTTATACTCCAAGACCACGGCATCGGTGCCGTCTCTTCCGAGACATCCGATAAAATTGGAACGATACAGAGAAGATTAGCATGGCCCCTGCGCAAGGATGACACGCACAAATCGAGAAATGGTCCAAATTTTTTTGCGCTTCGGTCCTTTTTCTCGCTGATATGATAGGCCCTCGGATGCGGGTTTTTCCTTACAGATCTGCCCCTGGAATCTTTGTCTTTTTTTTCTGGCCTCAGCAGCGACTTCTCTGTCTCTGTTACAATTACAACGCAGTCCCTGACCCCCACGGATTCAATTGTGACCTCGATTTAACATTATTAGGCGGTCGCGCACAGATGCGTGGATCTTTTGCAATGTTGAAATCTATTTTTCCGTTGATAATTCTTACTCTTTTTTTCTTCACAAATATACAGTATTACTGGTACAAGTACAAAAGAAACAATTCTGCTGCAGGGATCAATTGACAATTTTCTTCATCAGACATATCACATAAACGGACCGAAAAGAGCTCCATTTCTAATTTCAGAAATGATTTCGGATCACAAAGTTTCTTATGGTTCTCTTCGTACGAGATCGATCCTTCATAATAAAATGTGTAAGCACACGTACTTATCAGGCAAGAAGGATCGTTTTCTTTTTTTCGCCAATGCAATAACAAAGACAGCAAAACACATGTTTCTGTGTACGTTGCCGTAGCAACAACAGTACGCAATAGTATTGGTACAAAACAAATCTCGCATTTTATTCAATGGACAATGGCTACATTAAAGTTTTCACCAGCATCCACCAATAAGGTCATCTCAAAGTATACACAAGTTACCTACATGCATCTACATGTTCCAATGTGTTTTTTTCCTACATCTTTTTCTTACAATCTTGAGCGTCGTATGCATTTCATTGGATTGAAGCTGCCATGATGGCGTGCAACTGCATGCATCTGCCTCCTATTCATCGACGCAGAAGGCTTCAGGTCCCAACCTTCTATGTTCTTCGGGACACATACATCATAAACCATCTGCCCCAGCACACCATGAGGGTTCAGGCTTTCCACACTGGGCATGTTAAACAGCTCAGGTTCTGGTCCTTCGTTACTTTCATGGTACTCCATGGAGCTTGGTAGGAAGAACTGATCGGTTGGATCAATTGGTGCTCTTTTTATCCTATCACTGGAGCTTGCAGCGGTTCTATGGGGATAGAAGACAGACCGAGGCGTAACACTATGCTCACTCAAACTAGCCTCATAGCCATTGTGTTGTCTTCTGGTCATGTAAAGTGTTGATGCTTTTATGAGTAGCTCAGTCACCGCAATTCGGTACTCCTCAGGGTGATGCTTGTAGTGACCTGCATACCGATTGGTCAGTAGAAAGAGCAATAAGTAAGATACCGCTAGTTTCTATTTCAAAAAGAAAATATCGCTAGTTTAATCCCCATGAGAATGTTTTGCATAGAGAATGTCTGAACAACGTAATAAGTCATGGCTTCTTGAGTTTTTGAACTAACTTAATTGATGATGACTCCAATATTAACAAACTCCTCCAAGGAGGGACACCAATGAAGGACTAGATTTGTTAGATATTACCACATCCAGTATGCTTCACGAATTACTAGGAAATGAGTAAAAACATTTTCCCAGGAGTTCAAAATGTTGAAATTTCAGATGAGAAAATGGAAGAACTGAGAAGCCTAGACTAATCAATATTTCAGTTTAGGTTACTCCACACATGGTCAAATGTTCGTCCAAACTTACCTGCCAATTGGATATATGAAAAGGGGCCAATACGATAGGAACCACAGGTAAAATAGCCATTTTGTGGGACAATACCTATGACCACCTTTTAGTCCGGAGAAAAGATGACACTATAGTCTTTCCTAATTAGACAAGAACATAGCTATTTAGCACAGCATCCAACTGTGGCCAGGTATACAAGCACTTATTCCAAAAGAAGGAATTATTAAAAATAAGAATGCTTTGGAGAAAATCAAAAATGGAAAGGGTGATTTCAGATTGGCTTGGATCATGCCGCAATACTTTTCAGTGAAAAGTCACAGGGTGTAGAACTCTATTGTATCACCTTGATACTGTTGAGTTTAACAAAATGCTCATTATCGAAAAAATGTGAAAAGTCGCAAAACATCAGCATAAGAGATTGTTTGGCTGCTTATTGACTTCGATTCTGTTTGTGGATTCCTCAAGCAACTTTCAAGCATTGAACTGATGAACTCGATCAACTTTTGGCTACTGACACCATTACACCAATAGTCATGACTACAAACAAGTCAGAAATTATAGTCGTTTTAAGGGGACTAGCTAAGCAACAGATATAGGACGAGGTGCAGCAGGACGAGGAGGAGGGCGGCGGCGGCGGCGGCCCGCGCCGCCCCTCCACTCCCCGGCGCCGCCATTCCGCTCCCGCCGTCCCGACACGGCCCCGCGCCCCTCCCTCTCCTTCCGTCGTCGTCGGCGGGCTCCCTCCGCCAGCGGTTTAAATACCTTTCTAGAAGCAATCGGTTGTGAGGGACGACCCTGAATGAAGGAGGGAAGGCGGCGCGGCGCGACGCGGTCAACGGCTGTCCATGGATGGACCGGGGGATTAACCTCGTTTGGATCCCGACACATATTTATAATTTAATTAGCATTCTGAGAAAAAAGGCAGTTGAGCTGGAGTAGCTCAGTTGGTTAGAGCGTGTGGCTGTTAACCACAAGGTCGGAGGTTCAAGCCCTCCCTCTAGCGCCTCTTTTATTTATCTTTTTCTATTGGAAATCCCTTGTGTTGGCACCGAGTCCTCCTCCTCCTCCTTCACTCAAGCGCATCTATACCTTTTTCACCTTTTATCGAAAAATCCGTCGTACAATTTATTTCACTTTAACGTTACCTGCATTTGCGTGCTTTAGCAGATAAATAATAAAATCACACAACCTCGAGCAGATGATTTGAACTAATATTAGTTGTAATATTCTCCAACCCGAAAGGGATCGAGTAGGTAGTAGTACCATGCTATATCCATCATGCTTTCTCTACAAATACACTACTTCCATATATAGCACCATCTGCATTATATATACTCCTAGAGTCCTTCCTAACAACATCTCTAAACTTTTTTTTAATGATGATCAGTGCGTAAATCTTTCTGGAATTTTAGTAACTCTTGTAGTACGTTGCTCCTAGCTGGATGCTGAAGTGGGTAGACGTAGGTAGACCTGAGCCTGCAGCCTGCTGCACTTTGCAGTCAGCCCCCTCTCTTCAGGTGCAGCTCCTCTCCTCTCCTCTCCTCTCCTCTCCTCCTTCAGTGTCAGTTTCAGTTATCTCAAGAAAAAAAAAAAAGGTTTCAGTTTCAGTTTCACCGCTATTTAACCCGCGCCCCCGTATTCTCACGGCCCTGTCTGTCTGACACACTCGAGCTCGGGAAGCTGCGTCGCGTCGCGTCACACATGGCGGCCCCTCAGATCTCCCGCAGAGCCCTCGCCCTCCTCCTCCTCGTCGTCCTGGCCGCCGCCGCGGTGGTCGCCGCGGCCGACGAGGTCGTGGCCCTGACGGGGTCCGACTTCGAGAAGCACGTCGGCCAGGACCGCGGCGCGCTCGTCGAGTTCTACGCGCCCTGGTCCGTTCGCCCCCCCTCCCTCTCTCTCTCTCTCTCTCTCTCTCTCTCTGGTCGTCGTATGCGTCGTAGCACGGATCCGTTGGCGGTTTGGGCGGGGAGCGGCAAACCCGTTACAGAAGGCGTCGTGGTTGTCCCGCTAGCTCGATCAGCCGGTTCAGCCGTGCCCGTCTTTAGTTCCTAGCGACTCGGGTGCCGCGCAGGAGATGTCAGGGCCGGATCCGGTTGCCTGTCTGGCTAGACCGTATAGATCGCTAGCCGCCACGAGGATCTAGATCCTTAACATCTCCACTCAGTCCACTGGTTTAGAGCTGCTCACGAAAAAGGTCCGATCTTATGTTTCCGTGATCTTAGTGGCGGCTTGGTTGATGCTTCACGAAGCAGTGGAATATTTTGATGTTCACTGCATTGGTGAATAAAAGCATCCACTGTAAGGTGATCTAGA
This sequence comes from Neostapfia colusana, assembly GCA_030760725.1. NCBI lineage: Eukaryota > Viridiplantae > Streptophyta > Magnoliopsida > Poales > Poaceae > Neostapfia > Neostapfia colusana. The sequence continues at coordinate 1,230,616 of JASWHV010000005.1, read as the reverse complement.
ACTGTTAATAGTCTTAATGACTGAATTATTCGCAACATTGGTGTGCCTCTTAAGATCCAGGACTGATGATAAAGTTCCCTTCTGTTTGACTTGGTGGTTCTTGTACTGCTTCAGCAAGTAACAATGTAGCCGATTAATTATATTGATCGACAAAAAATATGTAAAAGTTGTTTGAAGTAGCAGAGAATATACCAGTAATTGTAGAACCATTGCTTCAAACTTTTTTTTTAACTTTTAGTCACATGTCTGCTGACTTTTTCTGAACATTTTCATAGTAATCTTATTGCCAAATTTGTCATTAAAATTCCTAATCATCTTCTGTTACTCTAGGTGTGGCCACTGCAAGAAGCTTGCACCTGAGTATGAAAAACTTGGTGAGAGTTTCAAGAAGGCTAAATCCGTCCTAATCGCAAAGGTACATCTCATGCCTTGCGTTTGTATTTTTGGGGTATTTATCAGTTATCTCCTTCTTTAAGCTCCATACTTGATTGTTTACATGGTACCAATTTTCTTCGTTTACAATTCACAATCTTCCGTGTTATGGATATTTTCTTGAATCTCTAATTACATCTGTTTGCTATGACTATGACTAATTGATGCTGTTTTCCTCTGTCTGTGCCTCTATGATCTAGGTTGACTGTGATGAACACAAGGATTTGTGCAGCAAGTATGGCGTTTCTGGGTACCCCACAATTCAATGGTTCCCCAAGGGTTCCTTGGAGCCAAAGAAGTGAGAATGCATACTACTGTGATGTTTACCTGAACAGGTTTCCTTTATTCAATGAATTAATTTTAAATCTACTATTGTGTAGGTATGAGGGTCAACGTTCAGTGGAAGCTCTTGCAGAATTTGTTAACACTGAAGCAGGTAGGCTTTAACTTATGCTGCTAAGGAAAATTTTGAACCTTTCCTTGCTTCTTAATTACTGAATTAGTGGACTATGTAAAACATATTCTGTAGAGCATTTTACGAGTTGACCGCCATATCAACACTGAATCTCAAGCATTAAGCATCATCTGAATTCTGAAATGGACAACACATGCTATTACTGCCACCCCCTTTTACTAATGGATGCTATTAGTAATCATCATTTTTCTTTCTGGTAGATCTATCGTTTTAATCTTTGATAAGACCGTTGTTATGATGCAAAGACTCCTATAGATTGATGTCCTTTTGAATGCCACTTGTTGAAGAATCAACGATTAGCAATTGCTGCAACATATTTCAGGTACCAATGTAAAGATAGCAGTGGCCCCTTCAAGTGTGGTGGTCCTTACTCCAGAGACCTTTGACTCGATTGTCCTTGATGAAACCAAAGATGTCCTCGTGGAGTTCTATGCCCCATGGTAGTTCATTGTAATCAATGTTTTATCGTCCTGAATCCTTTTTTATCACACAATTTTGATAAAATTTAATTCCATTGGATGCCCTTCTGTTTACAGGTGTGGTCACTGCAAGCATCTTGCCCCGGTTAGTAGATACTGTTGGCTTGAAAATTTCCAAATTGTCACGGTGGATCCTCATAATTTTCTGGACTAAACACAAATTTGTACTTGTTTTAGGTATATGAGAATCTGGCTTCAGTTTTCAAGCAGGACGAGGGTGTTGTGATTGCCAATCTTGATGCTGACAAGCACACCGACTTGGCTGAAAAGTAAAAACTTCTATTTCTATTGGTTGCAATATAACTCTTTAGTTTAGTGCATTAGTAATTTAGCATGTTGTTTCCCTGTGAAATAAGATTACATGAACTTTAATTAGTCTGTCTGAGGAGACTTTGAACTGATGTGTTTATTCTGTGATGGGCTGCTAAAACTATCATACACAATCTGACTTTTCTAATAGTTTCATGCATGTCCTTTCTACCATTATAATAGGATAAATTTTAATCATATATGTCATTTTTGTCCAGGTATGGTGTTTCTGGTTTCCCCACATTGAAGTTTTTCCCCAAGGGCAACAAAGCTGGTGAAGATTATGATGGTGGCCGGGACTTGGATGACTTTGTCAAGTTCATTAATGAGAAGTGTGGCACCAGCCGTGATTCAAAGGGTCAACTCACTTCAGAGGTTGGTAAAACATAAGCTATTACATTTGGAACTAAGTTGAAAGGGTACACAGTCTGATATTCTGTCTATTGCTTCTGTAGGCCGGGCTGGTCGCAAGCTTGGCACCCCTTGTGAAGGAATTTCTCAGTGCTGCAGATGACAAGCAGAAGGAAGTAATCACTAAAATGGAAGAGGATGTTGCTAAGCTTAGTGGTTCTGCTGCTAAGTACTGACTCCCACCTCACCATTTACTATGTCTATATGCTACTTAGTAGTTCTCAGATTTGAAACACGTATAGTAACTCTTTTGCTTCTAATCCAGGCATGGAAAGGTCTATGTAACTGCCGCAAAGAAGATTATGGATAAGGGCTCTGACTACACTAAAAAGGAGACTGGGAGGCTTCAACGCATGTTGGAGAAGGTGTGCAACATAAGTTTCCATACCTCATTAAATTCGTAATTGTCTTACTTTGTCTAAAAACTAATTTCCATGTTTTGTATCACAGTCACTTAGCCCTTCCAAAGCTGATGAATTTATCATCAAGAAGAACATTCTTTCGACATTCTCTTCCTGAATGAAGGTGATGACGACCCACAGGGCCTGACCTGCCGCCATTGAGTTATAGTGAACAGCACAATCTCCCTCCCTTGTCAAGAACTGAAAACGTATGAAACATGACTACATGAGCGAGAGGTGGTAGTGAAATCCAGTAGTGGCAGAACTCGTCTTTGTTTTTATTTGTGTTGAAAAAACTTGTAACCAGTTGCATGGTGACCCATTCTCTGTTATTTACTTTTCTGGTTACAGGATTGACTTGGTACAATGGTACACATAGTTCACTTAAGAACACAAGGTTTTCTGTTACTACATCCTACCTCGCCTTTGGTACAATAAGTTGGTTACTAAACTTTCTGTGGGTTGTTTTGCTCGATTTCTGGTGGAAGATTCCTTGTTTCTACATTTATTTGTGGTTTATTACTATGTTTGGCTGTTTCCTTTTAAGATGGGAGCCAGCTGCAGTGCTGCCTGGTAGAGTGAAGAGAGGTTTACATAGACTGTCATTAGGGTGTATTTGCTCTGACCCTTGATGATTCAGAAAGTATCCAGTGTGCTTCCTGAAGTATCAAGTGTTTGGTCGATCGTTGTTTTAGTGTGGTTATATCATGTTGATCATTGTATCTACATATATGTATTATCAATTACCACAATTGGGGTTTCCCCTACTGTATTTCGCTAAAAAAAGAGGCATACCTAGTGTTGAAGGCTCTCATACACGTGGAGTCTGTAGAAGGGTTATTTTTACATAATATTACCCCTGCTTTTTATAAAGAGGCTGGTTCGAATTCAAGACCTCAAGGACACATGGAGACACACTACCACTGCGTCAGGTCCACGCTTCACTGTATTTCACTCAGAAAAAAATAAAGGACGGCTAATTTCAGTAAGACGTTACAATGTCAGTATCACGAAAGCTGATGCTCAAACCACAGAAAACAGTAGCTGACCTGACACATCCATCAAGTTTACAACAAGCAGTATTAGAATCCCCACCGGGTATCATGAAATGCAGTATAATGTTTCCTGTGCTACCTACTCTTATCCATACTGTTGTCATATTTACAATGGCGCTTGTCATCTTGCTTAAACTTTGGATCACTTGGACAATCTATTTCATGCTCTGGTTGCCCAAAGTCATGGCCAGGTCCCCCGAAGCTGTCTTCAACATCGATTGACTTCCTACAAGACGGTTGTCTTTCTGCCTCTTCCAAACCTCCAAGGTGTTCGTGCTGATGTTCATCTTCATGCTCGTGAGCATGTTCATGTTCTTGTCTGAATGAAAAGTCATAAGCGTGGGGTCCCTGCACCCTCATTTGCACCGACCTCAGTAGTGCTGTTCGCCTCAGGTCCGCGCCATGGCACATATCATTCGGTGAGGATGGGAACCGGCCTTCATTATCAGAGCCACGGCGGGCATGAGCGCAGACCACTGATGAGAGGGAGCAGCTGGGGAGAGGGTAAGGATTTGAAGGCAATAAAGGAGACTGTGGTTTCTGGTGACGATGAGGCGATGACATTGGACTAGTTGAGGGACTGACCATTGGATCAGCTTGACTCATGTTGGGGTTCAATTGAGTATCATAGCACCGGTAGTCATCCGAGTCTTCTGACATTGGTGAGACTGGGACAATATTTCATCCCTCAGACATAAAATTAATCCCTGAATCAATCATAAAGTCAGTATAGGTATTATATCATGTCATGAAATCTTGACATGTCATGAATCTATCACTTATGGAATCTTCAGAGGCCAGACACTTCAAAGCTTCATAGTTCAATACATATCATTGACTACATTGCCAAGTGACAAGCCACCATAGAGACACAAGGACTATATCCAGAATCTTCATATTGCTTACTGAGAATAGCTATGAAAGACTTTCTGTAACCAGGTCATGCCTGAATGTTCCATCATAGTGCAAAATAAGTAGGAAGTTAGTAAGGATAATGGAAATGCAATATTCATCCCATTAAATATTATGTCCTTGCGCAGTCTACATACAACATTCGTTATCAGTTATAAATAAAAGCAATTTCATCAGTAATTAGATGCCTATTGACCTTCCTTAAGACAATAGGGTTTGACTGCCCAGGAGTCCTGGACCCCCCAGTAGTCGTTATCAGTGCAGCAATCTTACCTGATCTGCTGGCCAGCTAGCAAGGTGATCATCCTCTAAAATGGCAATTCATCATGACAATAGCATATGCAAGATAAAGGTGGGCATTTTGAATTTGGTGGCAATCACACTAAATCTTTCATCTAGCAACAATCTTTGAGGTCTGGTTGCATTCAATACAAAAGCCTGGTAATCTAACTGGCATTTACATATCTTGTTACCTAAATTTGTAATTGTATCATACTAGCTCAAACATGTCAAGGACTTCACGAGCTACAAGCCAACAACATGTTGATGAATGCATGTGGGTGCAACCATTGAGGAACTCATGCAAGAGACATGACAATCTCCAGATTGCTTACTGCCTGCAAACTAAACGGTAGATTTTCACCATAGTGTTATGAAGTTATTTGGTAACATGAATTATTTAATGTGTCATAACAATCCTTAAAAACTCCATAACACTAAGGATTGTCAAGTTATTAAGGATTATTTTTTAAGAGGAAGAAATTATCAAGGATCGTTATGATACATTAAATAATTCATGTTAACAAATATTGCGTTGTAACGTTGCCTTGGGCTACACGAGAACGACTAGAATGCAAACAGTTGTTTGGTGCAATCGTGTAAAAAAACTTTCTTAGGCCACACGATCTCCTTCTTACGGTTACTGCATTTCTTCACTTAAGCCCTTCCATCTGGCAACGATGTCGACACTTTATTTTTGCAATTTATGTTGTCGAGTGGAGGGGCTTAAGTGAGAAAATACAGTCATCGTAGCATGGAGATCGTGCAGTTTAGAAAAGTTTTTTGCACGATTGCACTAAACAACTGTTTGCATTCTAGTAGTTTCTGGGCTACACTGCCTACTTAACTTTTTGTCAATTAGATGAAGAAATAAGGGTAAAAATGGTAATCCAAGCTTGAGAATTGCATCCCAGCCATGCAGGTGACTATTAGCAATTACACTAAGGCCTCTGTGATCAAATCAACAGAACAAACCTGTCATTAGGTAATAGGTAGGATTTTTTTATAACTCACATTGATATTACTTGACTCTTGTTGCCTAAATTCTAATGAAGTCAATAGGCTGTCTGGTATGAAGTGACATGTCAATGAAGCATACATCAATGATGAATTATATGGAAAGGTGCCTACTTTTCTTGTATAAATCGATCTAACCACTAATGTTGATGAAAAACACGAGGCCTAGCATGTATATGCTGTCTGTGTCGTGTTCTTTCTTGTAAAACAGGTTGTCGGAAAACCGGAACATCAATCAGAATGGTTTGTCTGTTGGAGTGGAGATTAACTGATGCAAGAACACATATACATGCATACATTCACATGAAAACAGAATCAGAGCAGACAGACCTGATGCAGGAAGCAGTATCTGACCTAGCAGGCGACTCCATGATGTTGTCAGGCAGTGAATCTCCGACAGACAATCCATTCAGACTGGACGCCATTATCTGCAACCATGAGCTGATTAAAGATTAATACAACAACAAAAAAACAACAAAGCCTTTCAGTCTCAATCAAGTTGGGATAGGTTAATGCTGACTACACGTGAATAAAATATTAATCCAATGAGGATTTGACAAGAAAAGGAAAAACACTAACAAATTGGTCTGTTATTCTAATTTGAAAGGAAAATGATAAAAGCAATTAGGACCTTCAAAGATGCAGCCCTGGAACAACTAAATAACCAACGGAACCCAAGGAACTGGAGAAAAAGGAAGCACAGGGTAAGAGGAAAAGAGCCTAGCAGTTCAGACCAGAATTGAGTTGCAAAAACGCTCAAGAATTCGGGCCAAAGGTGCAGGAACCGAAGAAAAATTGCGGTTCACAGATCATAGACTTAAAAATCACCAAACGTAACTCTAAGCCCGCCATAAAGAACCCGAGATCCAACCAAAGAGGCTCCAATCCGAGGGATCAAACTACATAACGAGAGCAAGGCATCAAATTGGCCAATTAAACCAACCGGGATCACACAACTGAGCTCCCAAGCCGCTCAATTCGAACCTACAGAAGCGCGGACATGGAGGAGGAGGGCGGCGGGCGTAGGCGGCGACCGACCTCGCTGAGGTAGCGCTTGTGGGAGTGGAGGTTGTCCACGTACACGTCCTCCTCCGGGTCCCTCCCGCGCTTCCCTCCGCCGCCGCTGCCGGATGACGGCGGCGACATTGCCGCCTCGCCGCTGCCGCCCGCCATTGGCGTCGAAAGGATCGCGTCCCGCGAGGCGCCGGGAGCGGCTGGCTCTGGCTCCTGGAGCAGGAAGGGAAGGGAAGGGAGGGGAAAGTGACGGCACAGGCGGAGAGGAGCTGGGAGCTGGGACGAAGCTGGCCAGGCCCAGGACTCGCTCGGCCCAGTGAAGCGTTATGTACTCTTTTCTATTTGATTTTAGTTCATTCATTTTTACTTTAATTAGAAATAAATTAAAAGGTAACGGAGGGAATACATATTACATGACATAATTCTGTTAGATATTTGGTATATCGGAATTACTATTGTTTTTTTAAATAAAATGCAGGTTGCGTATGTGTATAAGCCTGTGGCAAGTATATGACCACAGGTGATGAGGCTTGTGTAAATAAGCTTAAGTTCGTCAATGTAATTCCATTTTTTATTAGCTTCATCCAATCAATCGTCTCGTGAAAATTTTGTCATCCAATTAGTCGTGTAATGTAATGTTATTTCATTGCAACACGTTGGTGTAGCACAGTAGCAATAGTACCAAAACGATTTGATAAATTTAGCGAATACACTCCAGTAAAAACGATATATTTTGCTCATTCGCATCATATACTGTGGAGTACAAGGAACTGGATAACGCGAGATAAGGCCACAGTAATAAGGTCGCATTGATCTGCATCAAGAAAAAAACAAGCAAACAGGAGCTGATGTTTCACAACATTTTTCTCCAAGGAAATTAAACATCATAACAATGACAATGCTTGAAAACTTATAAGACCTTGCTGTTTGGAAGGCAGATGATAGTGTAGAGGGTCCCATCTGGCTATTTAGTGATGGGGCACCAACCTTCTGGCGTTGACAGCAGACATGACTGAGAACTAATGGGATTGCCAGTGTTATCGAGCGGCTGGGCTCTGGGCTGCAGCAATTCTTCACCAATATTTACAAGGAGGGTGGCATCACCTGGCTGGGGTTGAAGATTGCTCTTACAGTTTTAGGTACATGCCTTTCGTGTGAAGGAAACCAGCAGCCAAGCCCCAAAAGATTATCTCCAGCAAGACGAATGCCAAGGTGCCCCAACGTTTCGATTGGAACGTCGTCTGGAGCAGATATTCAGTCATATCCACCTAAAGAAGGGGAAAAAAAAAGGTTTTTCATACAGTCAAAGTCTTGAGAAACCATCACTCTACTAAAACTATGTATGCATGTTAAGTTGATGTATCACACGGATATATCATAAATGCGGCAACAACATAAGATATTTACCGGATTGTTCTCAGGTGACAGCCAATAAAACCCTTGAATAAGTGCAGGGAATAGCTCACAAGCAGCCAGAACGTAGACTATTAGTGCATTCATGCCCATCCACTGGAACAGTATGAAGGGCTTCTTAATATGCAGAGTATCAACCTGCACTGGAAAATCAAGCATTATATCCATAATAATCAAGTTAATTATACTATGATGCCTAGACTTTACATACTAACAGTACAGGTAAGTAAACAAAGCTGCAAAAAATGATACCACGAACAAAATACTGTTCTTTAGTACAGCATGCATGCGCAATTGGCTCAGCACTCGCAATGAAAAAATATATTTAGATGTTAGACTCAAAGCATAAAAAACTTACTATGTAGTATAACAGCAGCAGCAAGAATCCAGATACTCCACCAGTGAGTAACATGTAGCTCACTGTATACAAAGGCTTACTGAAAGGCATGCCTAAAAAACCAGCATGTACATGTATGTATTAGACCAAGAATGGAAGGACTGAAGCAAGCATGGTATAATTACCTAATAACTGAAGCAAGAAACCAGAGACTGTCAACACTGTCGAGGCTAGCAGCCATAATAGCATTCTCGGTGAATGATTCTGCAGTAGAAGAAAGATTAGTATGTAAATTCCATTTTTCCCAATATTCAAATGTTATGCATACAAGCATGTTATTTTGAAAGCGGTATACCTTGCAATGAGTTAAAACATGCCCAAAATGTAGACCAACAAAGCAAGACACTGCAGCCATAAGTGTGCTGCAAAACCAAAAAGGGATGTTCATGTTATGCTCTGATTCTTTATCTAAAATGTTATGTTTTGATTTGTCTGAAAGATATGTGAGGGATTATCCATAGAGAAATCGAGATTTGCTTAGCATTGGTTGAAGCAATGGACCACAGTCTGATTTTGGCTGTTGTAATTTTATTTTTATATTAGGTTTTACATATATTTCATGGATCAAATAATAATACAAAGTATCCATAACTACCTTAGCAAACCCTCAGGATCGAATGGAGCCAGGCACCAGTCTGGCGCGTTTGGAGGAAGGGGTCCATAATCAGGAGAGTTAATACTGCATTCCTATACAGTGACATAAAGAGAGGAAATTTGACTATGTAGACATAGTATTATCGAAATTCTACCCAGTAAAAATACTAAATATATGGTATTTATGTGAAGTTAAAAAAGAACAGGGGTCTCTTTCTTGAATATATGTACCTTAGTCCTTTTGTAGACTGGGTTCTTGTACAGGTGATTTTCACCGAGCAAAATTCGATCTACAAAACCAACTGCATTGCAAGGTGGTCCTAGACTACCTCTAACCCCACAGAGAATCTGCAAATCATCAGAAACAAGTGCATTAACGAAGCTTTCAACTACCCTAACTGTTAAATTCCAGTCACTTTCAGTTTCAATTACTAGGATTTCAAATGCCACCAGTACTGGAGCTCTCCATAAATCCAGGTTGGAAGCGCATCTAGAATGACAGCTGATTTTCTATTTACATTTCAATTTTGAAAATCTGGCTCCTCAAGATAATTGGTAGTTCGAATTTCAGTTAACAACTCCCCAGGATCTCTTAGTTCCCAGCAGGGAACAGTACTAGCCTAGGTCCGTGTTTCTGTTTCCTACAAACAATTTCAAACGAACTTCCAACAAGAAAACCACAAGAACAATATGCGACTGCTTTAACACACACCTCATCAACTAGCATCACAAAATATAAGCAAAAAGAGAGGCAGACAGTCAGTTTGTTAAGACAAATAGTATCATACATATTTAGGGGAAAATCATATGAATCCGAAATAACTAGACTGCAGCAGCTTGACTAAATTTCATCCTATCAAACATACCACCACAGTAGAGAATCGCTAGATGCTTAAAGCCTTGAAGATTTCATATCAGAAGTTGATAATAATATTTCACATAAGACGATTAGAGAGTATACATCATAATGTTTTCAAGTACGATGAACTATGAAGAAACTACATTACGGTGGCGGGTATTCTCATCTTACCATCTTAGTTTCAGCTTTATTGCTTTGAGTTGAAAGGGTCGAATAGCTAGTTTGAACTTTAAATTCCCAATTCGGAACATAAAGCCCAAATACCAAGCCGACATAAAGTACTGTAATCAGTACAGCCATGATCCTTCAAAGGACAAAAAAATCTCATTTAAGTCAATATTATTTGTAGTATGTCTCTGTCAGAATAATTTTGAATTATCCACAAGAAATGTCCTGAATTATCCACAAGAAATGTCCCATAGGGAGTAAGTCCAGTTAAAAAGTTTCTATACGTTGTGACTAAAAAAGGGCAGCCCGGTGCATGTAGCTCCCGCTTGCGCAGGGTCTGAGGAAGAGTCTATGCAAGAGGTTGTTTCCAGTACTCGAACCTGTGACCTCATGGTCACAAGACAACAACTTTACCGCTGTGCCAGGGCCCCCCTTCTTTTATACGTTGTGAATACACATCAAAAAGTTTCCTAAGTTCTAGCAGTTAAATGAAAATAACAGACAAAAGGACTGAAATCTCTAAGGCATACTAAAAAAGGTGTACCCAGTGCTAAAAGCTCCCACACATTGTGAGGTCTGGTGAAGGGAAATTCTAGGCAGCCTTCCCCTTGCTTATTTCGCAAGGAAGATTGATTCTAACCCAGAACCTCCAGAAAACGAGTGGAGAGACTCTAAGGCATACTCAAGTGAAAGAAAAATTAACTAAAGAAGACAGCATTGTAGAACAGACAGCCCTAAACATATTGTTCTATACAACAAAAAAGATGGCATGGACCCAGAGATCAGTTTACCTGAATAATAACCAGAGTGTCAAAACTAGGATTAAAGTTCAAATATATAGTTACAAAGTGCTGAGTATTCATGAAGCATGTAAAGAAAACCACAGAAATGAATTGCTCCAAAGTAAAATGTCATCCATATTGACTAACCACTCCATGAAGTATTTCCTCACAAATGATACAGGTGAATCCACCAAACTATTGTTGACGAGCCAAATCTCTGAAATTGCTGCTAGAAAGTATCCAATGGCTATCCTCTACAAGAAACGTAATAAAGGTCCATGATTTATTTCTTCCAAAAAAAGGATGTGCTTTATAATACAAAAATTTAAACAGATAAGAAATACAAGCAACTTAGATAAAACGACATGCTTTATATACTACCTGCAACACACCTAGCCATCGAATATGATCCAAATCGACACCGTAAGCTAAACTGTGTCGTCCATGAACATATCCTCCTACAAGTAAAGAACCATAACAGGGATGAGCTCCAACTCAAGAGAATAAAAAAATGTGGGATGATGGGATGTAGTAGGCAAAGTACTACAGGTAATTATAACCTTGCAAAATCACACCCAGGACAAAAAGCTTGATAGCCCTGGCCACAGCCTTTTTAGTCGCTGCCATCTTGTTTGGTGTTTTCTGCAGTACATCATCTACAGCTGTCAGAACTTATTCTACAAAAAAAGGCAGGCGGTGGTTAGATAATGTAAAGAGCAAATAAGTGTCCGGTGGAGTATATGCAAATCAACTGTATTCTGAAAGGTGGAGCACAACAGATACAAAAGTGATTTCATTTCTTAGCAACTAAAATGTTCAGCATAAGTGTAAATACTACTTGCTATAGCATAGTTTACCGCATTTGAAACTTGATTATGATCCGTTTAATTAGTCTGAAACTTAAGTATGATCCATTAATGTGGAAACAGTACAGAAGCTTGATTGAAGCCAAGAAGGTAGCCACAGTCACTACGGAGGCCTTACTATTACAATCAAGTGGCCTTGAAAGTATCATTTGTTTGTATGTCCTAAAGTTCTACATTGAGCTTGACAGAAGGATAGAGTTGACTTCCTCACTGAGGATTCAAGAACTAATCGGCCTATGCAAATACGTTGATCCTCTTGAAAAATCCCTTTCGATTTGAGCGGCATTTGCACAGCTTGACAAGATTCCCCATTCTCTAGGACGTGGGTCATTCGGTTCCCCACTTTGTAGTAGTGAGCAGTGAGTGGCTATCCCAGTATACCTTGAAGACGAGTGCGGTGGATACGCCAACTATGAAGAGGAAGGCTGGCATGACGAAGTCCGCCGCCGTGACCCCAAACCACGGCGCGTGGTTGATGCCGGGCCACGCCCCGCCGGCGTCGTCCACCAGTATCATCATCTGCGCAGGCACACACGCACGGCACGAAGTCAAGAGCTCGTGCGCAATATGGTGATATTTTTCAAGCAAACCAGTATAGAAGGACAAGTTTTCCACTCACGGCGACGGTCAGGCCGCGGAACACGTCCAGTGAGGCCACCCGCTGCGGCTTCCGCTGCTGCTCCGCCTGCGCGGCGGGTGCCGCCTCCGGGGGTGGGTGCTCTAGCAAAGGAGATTCGAGGTAAGGTTGGATCTCGTTGGTATAGGAGGGGAGGCGGCGGTGCTCGGAGTCGTCTCCGTCGCCGGCGATGGCGATGACTGTGGCTTCCATTTTGGGCGTCTTCTCGCAGCAGTCGTACACGGGATCGGCTTTGCTTGAAGATAAAAATATTGAACAATTTATTAAAACTAAATCACCATTCGCATAGCTCTCGTAGCTCAGTTGGTTAGAGCACCCGTTTAGTAAGCGGGAGGTCTTGAGTTCGACTCTCAACGAGAGCACTTTTGCTCATTTTTATTTCGTCAGCTCTGACGTGATTTTTTGTGCTTATGGCATTATTAGAACACCGAATTATTCTTTTTTGTTTCTATGCGTTACAGAGCCTTTAATATGTATGATCATTATATTTTCATAATTTAACGATGAAAAAAGCAATATGTTTCCTCTCAGTATGGGCATAAACTAAAAAGCTCCAGAGACAGATCTAGAGTTTGCACTCAGGTCAAAAGCTAAAGTGTTCATTTACCTTGATCATTGAATGTCAAAATTTTTAGTATTATGTGTTGTACTTCAATATCAGACCTTCTCCATTTTATGATCCACTTTATTGTTCAGCATGAAGTTTTAAATCTATATTCTAGCATGTTACTTAGCAGATAGGGGAAGAGGGTGTGCCAATATGGACTCATTCTAGAAATACAAGCGAGTAATTCGTAGTTGTGATCCAACACCTTAGTTGATTTGCATGATTAGTTTGTCAAGGTGAGGAAATTTTTCAGTTTGTTTGAGCGGGTTTGGGATCTTGCATCCTCTATTTGATTTATTATCATTAATTTGCTTCTTATTAATACACGAGCTAGCCATAAAAAAAGGATTTGATAAAATCCTATTTTAATAGCTGCAAGAGAAACAATAAATCTTCAAATGCAAACTATTTTACATTAATTTATCTAGGATCGCAAACTATTTTACACCTATTTATTCTTTACTAGAAGGTTATATCCCTAACGATGGAAATACGCTTGTAGTGACTTTATGTATTTCAAGATATGCCGATCTAGTCTTTTAAAGATGCTTATAGAGGTAGGGTATACGAGCATGTTCATAAGAATGAGTACTCATATTTCTAAAATGTCTACGTCTGTATTTTTATTGAGTAAAATGCTCTAGAGGCCCGTGAACTTGTATAGTCATATCATTTAGGTACACAAATTTTTATTTTGTATTTCTACATTCATGAACTTGTCTATCCGAGCCATTTAGATACATGATTTTTTTTGTGGTTATAGGGGCATGGACTTTTTAAGTGGTGTACTGCATGTCCATACCACTTTACTGATTTGACGATCTAATGTATATATATATTTTATGCATCACTTCTCTCTATATCTTTCTCTTAACCAGCAACGCTATAAAGAGAAATCATTGGAGTTTTGCCTTTTTAAGAGTAATATTGCAGGCAATATTGTGGCCTCCCTCACCTCTTCACATCATATGTTACCTTCGTCAGATTGGATTGAAAATCTGAATCTTATTTTTTTTTATATTTTGTTACTCATATATCTTCCCCTCTTTTATTTTTTTGTTGTTGTTGTGAAAAGAGTGTATACATTAGTGCACCAATTAAAAAGTTCATACGTTGATAACAAAAAAATTCATAGATCTAAAAATATAAAATAAAATTTTAAGACTAGATGACACAGTTAGACAAATCCATGATCTTCTGGCGTATTTATTTATTTTTATTTAAAGAAAAGCAAAAGAAAAATAATATAATTATCCAATTTACCATATTCACCCGTGCGAGCACGCGTGTGCACAACTCATCAAAAACTCCCGTTGGCCGCAGCAGTCTTACCCTTCCTTCGTCTTGGCTACCCTGAATGCCGCTTATAAAAACCTCCCCCATCTCCGCCTCTATTCACCATCCCGTTCCCCAATTCGAAATCGAATCGAGCCGCCTCTACCCCCGACCCAGCCCGCTCCACCCGCCGCCGTCAGCGCTAGGGTTTCGGTTAAAGGCGGCCGAGGCGCCATGTCGCTGCGTCCGAGCGAGCGCACGGATGCGCGGAAGAGCAGCTACAAGGTGGCGGTCGACGCGGCGGAGGCCCGTCGCCGCCGCGAGGACCAGATGGTGGAGATCCGCCGGAAGACGCGCGACGAGAGCCTCCAGAAGAAGCGCCGCGACGGGTTCGCCGCTTCCGCCCCCGGTACCGCTGCGACGCAGATGGTCCACTCCTCCGCGCTCCAGCAGAAGGTGCGTGCGCTCCCCTCTGGGCCTTGATCTGGTCGGTTCTAATAGGGTTTGAGCGGGGGCGAGCCTCGATCTGACGCGTTTGGATCTGTGCGCAGCTGGAAGGCTTGCCGGCGATGCTGCAGGCTGTGCGCTCCGACGACCCAGCCGTGCAGCTCGAGGCCACCACGCAGTTCAGGAAGCTGCTCTCAATCGGTGAGATTCAAATCTTGTATAGGTTGTATTTCGCACTAGATTGACTTTAACGGGGTGGGATTTTGGGTGATTCGTTGAGTAGCTCTAATTATGCTGGGGTCTGGTCAGTTTTAGTTTTTTTTTTATCTGGCTGAGCTCGTGAGCAGCGTGCATGTGTCTTACTTGTGGATTGGTCCAGATTAAATCGTTCCCCGCCTTGTTTTCCCAGATTTAGGATTCACTGGATATGCAAACTCCTTTGTGTGTGTGTGTCTGATTAATCTTGTTGGGAGCATACTTCTTTCTGGATACCAACTGAATATTTATTATGTGAAAGAGGTTGACTGTTCCTGATCGAGCCTCACTAAATCTCTGTAGAGCGCAGCCCTCCTATCGAGGAAGTGATCAGCACAGGAGTGGTACCTCGTTTCATTGATTTCCTTGTCCGTGAGGACTATCCCCAACTTCAGGTACGGGAGCAATCTCAAATCACATTGATTTCCATTTGTTCTTGTAGCCACTGTCATGTTTGCTATACTGACCTTTGGGATTTTTTCAATACAGTTTGAAGCTGCATGGGCGCTTACCAATATTGCATCAGGCACATCAGAGAACACCAAGGTTGTGGTTGACTGTGGTGCCGTTCCCATCTTTGTCAAGCTCCTGAGTGCTCCCAGCGAAGATGTCCGCGAGCAGGCATGGAAAACAAATAGCAGAGTGATTATTACTCTATGATACTTGGTGTAGAGTGACGCTTAGCTTCTTCTCTTTGTTGTTTGTGTTTGCAGGCTGTATGGGCTCTGGGAAATGTTGCTGGTGACTCCCCAAAGTGTCGTGATCTTGTGCTTGCCAGTGGTGGATTATTCCCCTTGCTGCAGCAGCTTAACGAGCATGCTAAGCTCTCGATGCTCAGGAACGCTACATGGACACTCTCCAATTTCTGTCGTGGCAAGCCACAGCCAAACTTTGAACAGGTTTCTTTCTGGGATGATGTTTCTTTTTTCTGTGTAGGGCCAAAGTTGATTCTTAGAATGACTTTGGTTCATTGTGTGTGGGTAGGTCAAACCAGCACTACCAGCACTGCAGCGTCTCATCCACTCTCAGGATGAGGAGGTCTTGACTGATGCCTGCTGGGCTCTCTCATATTTATCTGATGGAACTAATGACAAGATCCAAGCTGTGATTGATTCTGGAGTGTTTCCCCGCCTAGTGGAGCTTCTTATGTAAGTGCAATTTTGTTTAGTTATTTGCGCTGCAGCATTTTAAAGACCACCACGGATACTTCAAGCCCTAACTCCTTATGTTGAGTGTAGGCATCCTTCAGCCTCAGTACTCATTCCAGCTCTACGCACGGTGGGCAACATTGTAACTGGAGATGATTTGCAGACTCAGGTAAAACTCTATGATGAGTTGGATTTTCTTTTTACCGTGTCATTTTGAGTTCATGTCCTGCTTTTGCTAAATGAACGTCCACAATGCTTCTTGTTGTGCTGGTTAAAACGTCAGTCTGCTTTTGTGATGCTTGATATCTGTATTACTTGGCTTGGATACTGTCATATGATGCCCAGATAAAAGCTATCTTTGAACAAGATAGTGTTGTAGATATTTTATACATTTTTTATGTCCCTTTTTCTTGTGAGGACAAGTTATTGTGCACATAACGGGCACCTGCATGTGTCAGACAATAAAGAAAGGGCAGCCCGGTGCATGTATCTCCCGCTGGCAGGGTCCGACCCATTTGGTTTTGTACACAGGCTTTCCCTGCATTTCTGCAAGAGACTGTTTCTACTTTCTAGGACTTGAACCCATGACCTCATGGTCACAAGGCAACAGCTTTATCGCTGCGCCAGGGCTCCCCTTCATTTTGAATGGTAGAACTGTCTAATAAATTGATATCTTATACTCAGTCCAACTTTCTGCTGCTGGAATCTTGATACATATTAAATAAGTGACCCATCATCTAATTTGTTACTATTCTAGCCATTGTGTCCTAAAGTGATTTGGGTGGTTCAGTCTCCCTTGTTGCGTCTTGGTCCCTTTACTTTTGATCTCCTCAACACATTTCTCCCTTTCTGTTCAGCATCTTGTATCCCTTCCCTTCTACCTGCTATAAGTTACCTGGTCCTGATCCACCCCAAGCCTGTATCTATTTTTCATAAAATTGATAACCTCCCTAAGGTATTCTCCGGGGAACATATACAGTTCTCTCTCTCTCTCTCTTGTTTTATCTAAATTGAGTGATATTTAATTACTTATTAATTATACAATCCAAACTACCTCAATTAATTAATTGAGAGTTGGAATATTATTTCATTTATACTGTCTTCTGTAATTGAAACATGTGTAAATTTTGGAAAATAGTTGTTCTGTGGAAGTGTGGAACGGAAGTATTTTATGTTGAGTATTGTTTTAAGGCTGCACGTATTTATCTATCTGATTGAGATTTAATAAACTAGGCTCACAGTACCTGTTAGTTGAGGCTTAATGATGATAACTTCTTAAACTAACTTCTAACAAGATCCATATAACAAGTTGTCAGTCTTAACAATGATGAGAAATCTTTAATAAACCATTAGTTATGATGAACGGGCATTCAGTGTTGTACCCAACTGTGGTATTTGACTTTTTGTGTATATAACATTGATATTCTTGTTCCTCCTGCAGTGCGTCATTGATAATCAAGCACTTCCATGTCTTCTGAAACTGTTGACTACCAACCACAAGAAAAGCATTAAGAAAGAAGCATGCTGGACAATCTCAAACATCACAGCTGGTAACAGGGAACAGATTCAGGTTTGTGTTCTGATAAGCCTTCTGTATGAACTTATCATAAGAAAGGTGAACCAGCTTAACAAAAAGTCTGAATCTTGTGCATCTAGGAATGTGAATTGGAACACTGTTTGATAGGTCAAAAGCTTACTGGCTATTAACTTACATTGTTGTCACTCACCGCAGTGTTAAGTGTACCCTATTCAGTGATGAGAGCATAAAGTTAGCAGCAAATGAGTCCTTGACGACTATGGTTTTCTTACACCTTTGACAAGATTGTTAGCCTCCTAAAATGTCACTATCTTGTTGCAGGCTGTGGTCAATGCGAACATTATTGGACCTCTGGTTCATCTTCTGCAAACTGCTGAATTTGACATCAAGAAAGAAGCAGCCTGGGCAATTTCAAATGCTACATCTGGTGGGACACATGACCAGATTAAGTATGGAGCCCCTGTTCATATTTAAATCTTCTCTCTGTTCTGCGTTCCTTTTTATAAAAGATATAGAATTCCCTGACAATGTTATAAATTGAATGAAACGTAGGTACCTTGTTGCCCAGGGTTGCATCAAGCCACTCTGTGATCTGCTTGTTTGTCCGGATCCCAGAATTGTTACAGTTTGTTTAGAAGGTCTTGAGAACATCTTGAAGGTTGGGGAGGCAGAAAAGAACCTTGGAGCAGGTGATGTCAACATCTATGCACAGATGATTGATGATGCGGAGGGACTAGACAAGATTGAGAACCTTCAGAGCCACGACAATGCGGAGATATATGAGAAGGCAGTTAAGATGCTCGAGTCCTACTGGTTAGAGGAGGAAGATGATGCCATGCCCTCAGGCGACAATCCTCAGAATGGCTTCAACTTTGGGAACCAGCAGCCCTCTGTTCCATCGGGTGGATTCAACTTTGGCTGAAGGTATGCTCGCTTTAGCTGTAGTAAATTGGATAGTATGCATTGCATGTTATCCATGGAGGCTGCATATTCTGATATCACATTGTACATGCAGATGCCCATTTGGAATGGCGACTGTGCCATTGTACCTCGGCTAATTTCTTGGGGTTAGTCATTGGTACACTTGGGGTAGTCGTATTGTCCAGGTCAGTTCCAGTCCCCCCATTGGTCTGGTCTCAGGAAGTCGTCATGTCAGTCCCAGTCAGCAGAGTCAGTCCTTGAGCTGCATCAGCAGTGTTGCAGCATGGTCAATGGTCAGTCTTCAAGGTCAGTTGGTCGGATCATCTGGGCTCTGGCTCCCACTATGGTGGGAGCATGGGGAGAGGGTGTCCAGGTTGCAGGTTTTGTCGGGAGAGTCACAAGTCGGTTTTTGCCTCCTATATAGCATGAATTATATTATTTACCTGTTTGAGGTTGAAAGAACCTTGAAAGATAGGGAATGTGTCAAGTTTTTATCAAAGCGTCCCTGTGCTGTATAACTTGTGGCATGAGTATTGGCACAACTTATAAAACATCAATGTCAAGTTGTCAACTTGGTTTTGGGAGTCCCCATGCTGGTCCAAGTCTATTCATTCATTTGTTGTATGTTTTACAGGTTTGCTGTGTCGGTACTTGCTTTTATACTTGTACTGTGTTATGCAGTTCTTTTCTATGCATGTCTAGATTTTAGGTCGACGTGCTTATTGTGGCTAGGTTCATCTGGCTGAGTTACTCGTGGTGTTCAGGGGGGGGGGGATAAAGCTGTTTTGCAGTTTTCGCAGCGGAGTCTGATCTGTTGATGTACTCAGGATATGGACCTATGAACTCTATAATGTAGCAAATTAGCAGTGCAAGCGAAAGGAATTCATTACAAATTGTATGTGTTGATGTCTGCTGTCAAACTCACGATCTCAGTTTGATTTTTTTCCCTTCCTGTCCTGGCAAGGTCCTGGTTGCGAAAGGGATTCTGATTTTGTATCTCTTTTTTTTTTCATTGGTTGAGGGCAACTGATGATTGGATCTCATCTTTATCCAATCATGGTGCCAGCCGCATTGCTCCAATGATTTGCAAGCATTGCTAGACGGTCAACTGTTGGGAACTGGAACAGTGTCGCTGTTAGGCAACGTTTGTTACAATTTCTTGCCATGTTGGCGGCTCTGAGTTTGTTTTCTTAATGGTCAGGCTTCAACTTTGTGTGTGTTTTTCTAAGATTTTATTTCAACTGTTTACATAGTTTGGTTTACAAGTCAAATATTTGACGTGATGTAAATTTATTTAATCATACAAAAAATCTAAAACACGCACATACATGAACAAACAATGCAACAATGTATCTTTGTGTAAAGTTTTAAGTTGTAATGTAATTCATGTAAAGAGAAAGAAGAAAGCTGAAAATATTGCTTGCTGGCACGCCTAAAATCAACAGTTGTGTGCTGTGGCCAAAAGCCCCAAACCACTCTTTAAGAGTGTGCAATAGCAAAATCTGTCAAAAAAGGGAAAAACATGGCTGGAGCCAGGATATTATAACATTTAGAGTTTCTTGGTAAATTCTCTACATGTTTGGAACTGTTGCTTTCCTTTTCCTTTGCCGTTTCCGTTGATCTGTTGCAGACCACCTCCATCTGTCTGCCTTTTTAATGTCAGGAGACCGGGCTAACCGCAAAACGGACCTCCACTTGTATACTCCCTTCTGCTCCTGTCGGGCTAATGGATGCCTCGCTGGAGGATGCCCGTAAAGGAAGGGACAAACACTCGAGGTGGTTAGTTGCCTCTACTCCTTGGACCCCTTCCCGTCTACCTCCGCTGTCACTCTCGCTGCCTTCTTCTATTACTACTAGTGTCGTCTACATCCAGTGCCATTTCGTTCACCTTTATCAATCTGGTTTCCGTTGTAGGATTATATCCTAGCAAGTAGCACCACCCAAAATCTAGATGTGGCAAAGGTAGCCTTCTCTCTGCAACCAAATGGTCGTCTAACTGCAAGTACGTGCTACTGAAAAAACGCTGCTGATTTTGCTGCTGGCATGGCTGTAATCTACTACTCCTAACTAGCAACTTTTCATGTCCCTCCTCTCAGCTGTGCCCCTGTCCCCAAAGCGACTCATGTAGACCCCCCCCCCCCCCCCCCCCCGTTTGGTTGGCCCCTTTTGTCTGAACATGTCTGTTGTTCATGCGTGCACCCTGCCCTCGAAACCACCCGTCGTACCTCTAGCGCTTCCTCTTCTTTTTTTTTTCTCCTCCCGGGAAAAAATGGGTTGAGCTGGTCGTCTATCAGTGCCGCCGGCACTTCCCTCTCCTTCCTCTTGTAACACGCCGTTCGTTCCCTGCTCCCCGGTTTCCCCGCTCCGTGGTGGAAGCGCGCGGTTCTTCTTCCACCGGTTTCCTTTTTTCTTTCTAAGCTGGTCAAAACTCCAGACACGCGTTCTGGAACACGTGTCTGCGTCGC
Organism: Neostapfia colusana; assembly: GCA_030760725.1. Taxonomy (NCBI): domain Eukaryota; kingdom Viridiplantae; phylum Streptophyta; class Magnoliopsida; order Poales; family Poaceae; genus Neostapfia; species Neostapfia colusana. The sequence goes on along the minus strand of JASWHV010000005.1, from coordinate 1,209,461 downwards.
CTCGAGCCTCTTGGGCCGTGTTGATGACGTGGACGCTGGAGGTCGGGGTGACGACGTGGAGAAACACGAGGCGTGAGCCGGCTTGGCCGGGAGGACGTGCTGACCTGGCACGGTGAAAAAAAATCATTGGAGCACGCAGTTAGAAACAGATCTAGTACTGGGTTTTTCTCAGAAAGGGGGAAAATGTTACAAACCGGATAAGGGTGGGCATCGGTCAGGAGTGGAAGTGGAGTGACCTCAACTCTGGGGGAGGAGGAATAGAGAGAGAGAGATGGATGGCTTTCCGCGGGGCCCACGTGCAGAGGCCTATCTATCCTATCCATCTCGCTCTCTCTCATATAGCACGTTGTCGTTGGCGTGGCTTCCTGCCACACTCATCTCTCTCTCTCTCCTGCCGCCGCGAGCTGGGCTCTCTCTCTCCTCGCCCTTCCCACCCCTTTCCCCAACTCTCTCTCTCTCTCTCTCTCTGTGTCTCTCCAGACAACTCACGTAGTAGTCTCCAAGAAAACAGAGCAGCAGGGTCAGCGGGCGAGGATCGGAGGTCGGATGGATCGTTGCGAGCACAAGGTCTCTCCCTCCTCCCTCCCTCCCTCGCTTGCATTCCTACGCACGCTTGCTCAAAGAAGCGGGGTTTGCATTGGCTGGCTTTTCAAGCTCGCTTCGTCTGATATGCTCGATCGATCGATCGGGGCTGCTCCTCCGTTTTCTTTTTTTTTTCTCTCTCTCTCTCCAGGCGATCGGGATCGGAGTGGTGGCGGCGCCGGGGGAGCGGAGGCCGTTCTGCGTCCAGTGCCGCACCACCGCGACGCCCATGTGGCGCGGCGGGCCGACGGGGCCAAGGGTGAGTGAAAAAAAAAAACAACAAGAGAGTTCTTGATCATATACCACTGTCGGATCGATCGCCGCGGCGGTTCTTCCTCTTCTTGTTACGGATTTGCGTTAGAGATTTGATCACACTAGATGATGGTGATTTTGGGGGCTTAGGGATGTGGGATGAGTCCATAACGATGTGGTGGTGATTGGTTGCTGCAATCATGGCGTGATTAGCCGCCGCTTTCTTTGCATGAGAGGAGAACCTCGGAATCTTTGTAGCCACCATTTGATTCCGTTTGGGGTGGTGGTGGTGGTTAGGTGAGCTAGCTGCTGTTCCTTGCAACGGTGCTAACCTCCATCCCCAAATCCCAAGTCTGGACGCTTATTTTTTTTTAAAAAAAAGAAAGAAACTGGGGTGACCGAGCTTCAATTCTGGTTCCGTCCTGCTGGTTCCTAATCCCAATTTTTGTATTACCCCCGGCCCCCCAATTCTTTAGGCCATCGCAGCTGTTCCTCCTGTCTAGTACTACATCATCAAGCAACCAAATAGCAAAACTTAAGCAATTGTTCATTTTATTTCAGTCGCTTTGCAACGCGTGCGGCATCCGGTACAGAAAGAAGAGGAGGCAAGAGCTAGGTCTGGACAACAAGCAGCAGCCGAAGCAGCAACCAGGGCAGCCGAAGCAGCCGCCACAACAACAACAACAACAACAACAACAAGGACAGCAGCAGCATCTTCAGCTAGATCTCGGTGAGGCGACTAGCGCAGTAAAAGACAGTAGCAGCAGCAGCAGCAGCACCAAAAGTAGCAGTCTCCAAGTGGTGAAGAAACGGAGGGTCCTGATGGGAGTCGAGGAGGCTGCAATCCTGCTCATGGCCTTGTCCTCCTCATCTACATCGCCCACGGTGCTGCATGGCTAAGAAACTCAACACCACCAGTTCCTCACATAACCTGTACATAACCTTATTACAGGACACCACACACAAACAGACCCACCCGATGGTTCCAAGCCAACCGTATAACTCTGGGATTATCATGATGGGAAAGGCCTCCTTTCCAGGATGAAAGCTGATGGTTGTGAGAGGGGGGCTGGATTTGTTTCTTTCTGGATTCATCCACCTCTTGTGCTGTAGGTCTCTGACCGTTGTGCCGTGTCAGTGTTCGAATCTGAAAGCGAAGAGGCCTGCCCCAACAGAAGAGATGTTTGCCTTACAGGGTCAGAGTAAGAGGGTGGTCCTCTAACGTGTTGTTGATAGGCCCCTGGTTGGTCCCCATGTCTTTTTTTTTCCTTCTTCCGTTTTTCTGATTTCCATTGCATGTGTTCGTTCTCCTGTTTGTTTTCTGTTATCTCTTGATTAAGGAGGATGGGTGATCAAAATCAGGCATTGCTCCCCCTTCATCTGTAATAAGAGATCGACTGAATAAAAACGATCTATTTCAGCATACACAGCGCGCATTGCAAGACTGGAAGACTCACAGACCCACAGAACAAGCTCCATGGAAATTACACTTTCACACGCAAAGTTTGGTAACTCAGCGAGCGATCAGACAGGCTCGGCATATACAACAACAACAACTACCAAGCCTTTATCCCAAGCCTGTTGGGGTCGGCTAGACATGAAACCCAATATCAATGAAGTAAAACAGAGGAAGAGATATGAGAACAAGGGGGAAAAAAGGAAAAAAAGAAAAAAAAGGAAAAAAGAAAAAGGAAAAAGAGAAAAGAAATAAGAAAAAAGGAAAAGAAAAAGAGAAAAGAAAAAAAGAAAAAAACAAGACTACGATTCTGGCACATGAATTGCTACTTTCCATGTGGTCCTATCATGAGCTAAGTCTCTGGATACATTCCAATCTCTCAAATCTCGTTTTACCGCCTCCTCCCAGGTCAACCTTGGTCGTCCTCTACCCCTCCTAATATTTTCTCTACCTCTTAAAATCCCACTGTTAACCGGTGCTTCTGGAGGTCTCCGTTGGATATGTCCAAACCACCTAAGCCGATGTTGGACTAACTTCTCTTCAATCGGCGCCACCCCTACCTTATCACGAATCGTCTCATTCCTTATTCGGTCTCTTCTCGTGTGCCCACACATCCACCGTAGCATGCGCATCTCTGCGACACTCATTTGTTGGACATGTTGCCGTTTAGTTGGCCAACATTCCGCACCATAGAGCATCGCGGGTCTGATCACCGTCCTATAGAACTTCCCTTTTAGCTTTTGTGGGACTTTCCTATCACATAGGATTCCAGAGGCTTGTCGCCATTTCATCCACCCTACCTTGATCCTGTGGCAAACATCCTCATCAATATCGCCATTGCTTTGTAACATTGATCCTAAGTATCGGAAAGAGTCCCTTCTAGGTACTATTTGTCCTTGTAGACTAACATTTCCCTCTTCACGACCAACACCACTAAAGTCGCACCTCATATACTCGGTTTTGGTCCTACTAAGTCTAAACCCCTTGGACTCTAAGGTTTGTCTCCATAACTCTAATTTCTTATCAACACCATCTCTAGTTTCATCTACCAGCACTACATCATCAGCAAAGAGCATGCACCAAGGGATATCCCCTTGTATATCCTTCGACACCTCATCCATGACCAAGGAAAAGATGTATGGGCTCAAAGCTGATCCTTGATGTAATCCTACCGTGATAGGAAATGCATCAGTCTCACTATCACTTACGCGCACACTTGTCCTAACATTATTGTACATATCCTTGATAAGGGTAATGTACTTTGTTGGCACTTTATGTTTCTCTAGTGCCCACCACATGACTAACCTTGGTATCTTGTCGTACGCCTTCTCCAAGTCGATGAACACCATATGCAAGTCCTTCTTCTGCTCCCTATATCTCTCCATAAGCTGACGAAGCAAGAAAATCGCCTCCATTGTAGACCTCCCAGGCATAAAACTAAACTGGTTTTTAGTGACATTGGTCACTTTCCTCAGGCGGTGTTCAATCACTCTCTCCCAAAGCTTCATAGTATGACTCATAAGCTTAATACCTCGATAATTAGTACAACTTTGAATATCTCCTTTATTTTTGAAGATAGGTACTAATATACTTTTCCTCCATTCTTCAGGCATCTTGTTTGACCGAAAAATGTGGTTGAATAGCTTTGTGAGCCATACTATTGCGACGTCCCCAAGACATCTCCACATCTCAATAGGGACATCGTCAGGGCCGAGGGCCTTTCCTCCTTTCGTCCTTTTTAAGGCCTCCTTAACCTCAAACTCTTGTATCCTCCGCACGAACCGCCTGTTGGAGTCATCAAAGGAGTCATCCAACTCAACCATAGTGCTCTCATTCCCATCATTGAATAGCCCATTAAAGTAATCACGCCATCTATTCTTAATCTCTTCATCCTTCACTAGAATGCGGTCAGACTCATCTTTGATGCATTTAACTTGATTGAGATCCCTCATCTTTCTCTCGCGGATTTTTGCTACCTTGTATATGTCTTTTTCACCTTCTTTTGTCCCTAGTCTCTCATATAACTTATCATAGGTTTGTCCTCTTGCCTTACTCACAACCCGCCTTGCATTCTTCTTAGCCTCTTTGTACTTAAGCATGTTGCTTGCGTTTCTATCATTATGCCATCTCTTGTAACACTCCTTCTTCTCCTTAATGGCCTTTTGTACATCCTCATTCCACCACCAAGTGTCTTTATCTATAAGTTTCTTTCCCTTTGTCACACCGAGCACCTCACTAGCTACCTTCCTAATGCAAGTTGCCATCTTCATCCACATACTATCTGCATCTCCATTTTCTGCCCAGGGTCCTTCTGTGATCACCCTATTTTTAAAGGATTCTTGTGATTCTCCCTTCAACTTCCACCACTTTGTTCTTGTAATTTTGACACCTTTGTCCCGCAAAGAACATGTATGGAAGCGAAAGTCAGCTACCACAAGCTTATGTTGTGTCACAACACACTCCCCCGGGATCACCTTACAATCTAGACACTCCCGTCTATCCTTTCTCCTAGTGAGGACAAAGTCAATCTGGCTAGAGTGTTGGGCACTACTAAAGGTCACTAGGTGAGATTGCCTCTTCCTAAAGAGGGTGTTAGCTATCAACAGATCATAGGCTACGGCAAAGTCTAGGATGTCCTTACCCTCTTGATTTCTATCGCCGCATCCAAAACCTCCATGTACTCCTTCAAATCCTAGGTTAGTTGCACCCACATGACCATTGAGATCTCCCCCTATGAGGAGTTTCTCGGTTATCGGTACACTGCTAACCATATCCTCCAAGTCCTCCCAAAATTGCCTCTTAGCACTCATGTTGAGCCTAACTTGTGGGGCATAAGCACTAATGACGTTCAAGACAATGTCCCCAATTACTATCTTGATTAAGATGATCCTATCCCCTCGTCTTCGAACATCCACTACTCCATCCTTAAGACTCTTATCTATTAGAACACCTACGCCATTCCTAGTCCCAGCCGAACCAGAATACCAAAGCTTGAAACCGGTATTCTCGACTTCTCTCGCCTTTTGACCCGCCCATCTAGTCTCTTGTACACAAAGGATATTTACTCGTCTCCTAATGGCAACATCTACTAACTCACGTAGCTTCCCCGTCAAGGATCCTACATTCCAACTACCCACCCGAAATCTATGTTTCTCGACTAGCTTCCTTACGCTTTGCACCCGTCGAGTAAGATGCAAAGACCCTTGCTCACTTATCACTACATCCGGGCGATGATGTAGCGCGCCACTAAGGTGATGGCGATCCGGCCCTTGCTCATTTAACACCATATCCGGGTTCCGATATGGCGCGCCACTAAGGCGGTGGCGACCCGGCCCTTGCCCACTTAACACCATACCCGGGTTCCGATATGGCGCGTCGCTAAGAGGGTTACGCCCCAACGAATTTCTATTGGGTTTCATTTCCATGAGAGTGGCTAAGTGTAGTTGTTGGCTCGCCAAGCCTATCACAACCCCCTCCTCCTTTACCCGGGCTTGGGACCGGCTATGTCATTACAACATAGGCGGAGTTACAGGCTCGGCATATATGCAAAAAAAAATTCAAACAAAAATACGACTTTCTGTTAATTTATTCGGATCCTGGTGCGACTGATGCGGATTCAGGCTATTGCTGCCAATCTGCTAGCTCTGCATACATCAAGACTCCCGCCTACTGCTACTCATCGGAAATGTTCAGGCTGTTCCTGGCCTTCCCCACAAAAATAGCATATAACACACACACACATACAAGCAAAGTTTACTGAACAAAGTGAAGATTTGTTATCGGTCCTTGTTTCTCATTCCATCTGGCCAGCCAATTCAGCTTCCTCACCACCATCAAACTCCTGTTCTACTCCTTTCACCTGCCAAAAAAGTGTGAAAATGTTAAGAGAACGATTTTTGCAGCCTAGCAGTGAGAATATGGAGAAAAGATGCTTTACTCCTTAAAGCAAAGCAAATCATAAGAATTAATAGCCATTGGTAATCATTTTCCTGTATGAAGCCATTTTTTACGAGTGAGCCACGTGCACTAGGGAACGTGAAGGCGTATTAACATATCGATTTGTGCAACCTCAGCCACAATGCAATATAAGTTGAACCATAGGCACTAGGGAGCGCTAGCAAAAGCAGAACTCAAATCATTTCGACTTAACACCAAGTCTCTTTGAGGCAGAGACGCGGATTTATTTTAATTCCATTACTAAAAAATCATTCCGACTTACCTCAGGCACATAATGCATGAGCATATTTTCTATCCCAGACTTCAATGTCACGGATGAACTTGGACAACCGCTGCAGGCACCTTGCATCTTTAACTTCACTATCCCTGATTCTCTGAAAGGATAACATCAAATCAAAGTGAAACTGGAATTAAATTATTACTCGGTGTGTGTGTGGGTGCGAGAGAGAGAGAGAGAGAGAGAGGAAAAGAGAATACTAACGGATCAAATCCTCGGTATTCAATGTCACCCCCATCATCTTGAACAGCTGGCCGAATGCGAGTCTCCAACAATTCTTTTATCATAGCAACTATTTCTGAATCATCCTGAGATGAAAGATGTGACGATTCAGTATTGCAAACAGACAATTGCTAATATGAAAAATATATTTTGAATTCACAAATCCCAGTACAATCACAGGATTCAGTCTCAAACACATTTGAATCTAGGTTGTTGTATACTTCCATTACAGATCAGGTTCAGAGGTGTTGTAGTGTAATGCATACCATCAAAGCAAATGTCTTGGTCACATTTCAATATCTTGCCATCTCTAACCACCAAGTGGAAGCAATAAACACACATCTCAGAAACGACTGAGAATGTCTCAGAAACCAACAAGTTAATCGTGTCACTTCTAAGCCACGTTTCCTTAGTCCTTACCATTGAATATCACTTGTATAACCTCTAAAATAATTAACAGCATTTGTATAATGTTTTGCATATAAATGTACACGTACCCATCATATCTTAGTTAAATACCGAACAACTCAGACTTCACATGCTATACAGATAGATGACCCATTTGTTCTTAAGCAATAATACTAGAACACCAAAAAGTCATGTCATTACACCATATGATTATGAAACTGGTCAATGTAAAATCACCCAAAGAAGACAGGAAAAATGTAGAACATTGTGCATGGAAGTTGATTGAGATACCTCATGAATTGCTGTATCCATAGAGGCTGCAGCATTCGAGTCCAGAAAAAGTGATTGTCCAGATGAGTAAAAATCCATTATCGCAGCAAAGATCTCAGGTTTAAGGTAATCCCAAGAAGTTTCCTTGGATTTTGTTACAGTAACAAAATCGGATCCGAAGAATATCCTGGTAACTCCTGCACAGAAATGCCAATGGTATGTGAAATGCACTTGTCTCACAAAGGAAATAACACTAAGGATCTGTTCGGGTGTATGGGATTTGGATAAAGGTCAGGTGATTATTATCTGATTGGATGAAATAGCTGAATAGATACTGCAATGCATGTATGTTCACTTAATCTCGTCTACAAACTGAGTATGCTTTAGTTGTTTTTCAGGCAATCATATCCATTACTTATAGGGCATACCTGGGAACAACTTGACACCTAAACTGTTCAGTAATTAAAAGCATTTTGCTAAAACATATTGTTGTTGTTGTATATTAGCACACATATCTTTGTAAGCCAATTTTGCTAAAGATTTGAGGTTGATAGGACTGCGTGGAAATCAACAATTCATGTGCTAGAATATTAGTTTACTCATACTTTGTGTACCCTCCCCCCCTCTCTCTCTTTTACTTCCATAGGTTCCCTCCCTCCCTGTCTTACTTCCATATGTTTCTGTTGGGTACATGGGTTCATATCTAGCCTACCCCAACGTGCTTGGGACAAAGGCTTTGTTGTTGTTGTATCTCTTTTTAGCCAATTTACACTGATCATTTTACTTTAGAGCTAAAATGATTTTTAGCAACAAAAGATGCAATGACAGCAAATGAAAAGGGGAATTAAACTGTCTAAACGGAAGGATAAGAAATCTAGAATTGATTCACTGAACATGTTATTTGTGCCATAGCATGGAGACATAAAGAAACATATTGCTAGAAACTTATATGGCTATTCCTTCAAGTTATAGCTCATGGCTTCAAGTAGCTATTCAAGAGTAACTTCCAGGGCGTTTAACTTGAAAGAAAAAAAAAGGGTAATGAAAGACGCAAAGGTGAGACATGACATACCATCGATGGCAAACAGAGCCTTCGCCAAAGGGGATGTCATCGCGGTCCGAGCATTAGGAAAATCTGAGCTCCCAACTTCCATAACTGGCTTTCCAGGATAGAACATGAGCGACTGCGGGTTCGGAGTCGACTGCGTCTGGATGAACATGGTCCTCTTCTGCCCCCCTGTTCGTGACAGACGGCACAATTCTATAAACAAGACGAAGTACAAGCACGGAAACAAGAAATAGAAAGCTCTAAGATATGCACAAACAAATGGTTTTGTCATAACAACAGAGATAGCCAAAATCCAGCTCATTACAGCTCGCCCAGGCAGGCTGTGGGCCTGTGGCACAGCAAATGCAAGACAGCAATGGTGCTAACCATTATGATTGCATATGCGCGAGCATAGAATCGACAAATGAGATACTAATCAGTTCAAGAATCCGACACTAAGGGCGTGTTTGGCATGGCTCCCGAGTAGAACTCCAGTTTGGAGTTGAAAAAATTCAGTCAAACACCCGAACTCCACAAACTGCTGGAGCAGCCCAACTCCACGGAGTTAGAGGAGTTGTAGTTCATTTTTTAGGAGTACCCGTTTTCTTGCTCCAAAACTAATCAATATAGAACTAGACGCGGAGTTGGGAATTATTTACCCGCAATTGCCACTGATTAAAAAAAACGGTTCAATCTCTTTTTTTTCTTCTCCACCCCCGCCGGCCCCTGTATCAACGGCGCGGACGCTCCCAAACCCTACACCATGCCGCCCGAAACGCCTGGCCGCTCTCGTCACACGCCCGCCGACCTCCGCCCAAACTGCCGCGGCCTGCCCGCCCGAAGTGTAGCACCGACCTCCGCTGGAACTGTCGCGCCGCCCTTCGCCAGCATTGTCGGCCCGCCGTGCTGTCGTCATCCGCGTTTCTCTCTCTCTGGTGCAGGGTCCTTGGTCTCCGTGTCCTGCCGTTCGCGTTGTCGTGAGGCGTTGCCAAGCTGAGCTGCTCAGCTAGCGCCGCCGCCCGAGCAAGTAGCTTTCTCGCTGCCAAAAACCTGGCCGGCCGGCAGACACGAGGCTCACGAAGCCTCCTCTTCATGCTTGAGCATCAGTGAAGCCCCTGCGTGGGCACGCGACAAAGAAGCAGTCCCCGGCGAGCTCTAATGTCGCCTCTGTTGGTTTTGGTGTGCTGTATACTATTTTCTTGTTATGGGGTTTACTGCATCTGACGCATCTTCTGAACATGTGAATTGCTTGCATTTATAGTCCTAGGATGTATAATTCTGTTGAACGTTGCTAAGATTTTGCATTGTTAGGAAATAGTGTTTGTTCTTACGATATTATGATATTGAGCTCAATTACAAAATATGAGTTCTGAATCAAATAGCCAGTCTTGCGAGGGTTAGTGTTGCAACTGCTGTTATCAGTAAAGAAAATCTATCTTTTTCCATTAGAAAAAGAAAAAGAAAACATTCCTTATACATCGTTTTGTTGCGGTTCAGATGATGCTATGTGGAATGAGAACTTTATCAGTGTACCTATAAATAGCTTACCTGAGGAAGGTTCGCTCATGCAGTGCTCCTTTTAAACTCAAGGCTACTTTTCACTTCATTTTTTAGTCAAATCACAATGTATTGGTGAGTCTGTGCTGTTACACTGATTGGTAACATGATAAATGGGGCATCAACAGAAGACGGTGGTAACAGGGGTAACATTGGTATTACACTCTCAAAACTCTCTTTTCTAGAGCTGAAAATAGTTTTGTAGCTAAACACCAATATAAACAGACAAAACTCCACAACAGAGTTGCTCCATCGTAGAGTTTTGGAGAGCAACTCTATGGTGGAGTGGAGCCATGCCAAACACGCCCTAAGTTAAACTAATTCGCTAACCCAACCTTACAAGCCACAAAAGAATATTTGAAATGAACAAGCCACGAAAAATTCGCAATCTTGAACCTTAACACATCAACCGCCCCGCCTCTCCAGTGAAAAGGAAAGCACCGAGTTCCTGAAGCGAAAGCAGCGGCAGAGTAAAGTCTAACCTCCGAACCGATCCCACGCGGAGGAGGGGGCGCTCCTGGCCGATGGCCGCGCGAAAGGCGGCGCCTTTAGGCGGTCGAGGGGGCCCGACGCCGCCGCGGAGGAGAGGAACCGGGACCGGGCTCGACGCCACGGCTGCGTCGGCGTCGGCGGCGGCGCGGGAGCCCTCATCTGGAGCCGGGACGCGAGCGCGAGAAGCCTCCGCCTCGCCATCGCCATGGCCGCCTCCTCGATGCGGCCCTGCGTCGCGCTCTGTCCCGGTTCTCTTCTTCGTCTTCGGCTTCGGCTTCGGTCGGCTGTGATCTAGTGGGCTTACAGACCTGGGCCGTTCTGGGCCTGGATTGAAACCCACGGCCTAGAAGAAAGCAAGTGACAACTCTTTTGAATTTGGAATTCGTTTGAGTGGTCGGGTTCACGTGTGTGCATTCGGCAGCATTTGAATTTGTAAGCTTACGAGTTAGTCCTGATAGCAGTGTAGCTTCTTTTGGTCCTAGATGAGTGCTCGGATTCGTAGGGTAGAGAGAGGTCTTTAGTTTCCAACTTGGTAGAAGTGTCTACAAGTTTCAATTTGAATCGATTCACTTATTCCTATTAGGAATTGGAGTTAAAAGTTATCTAATTCTCCATCTTTCATCTTTCTACAGAAAAAAAAACATTTGCCCTCTTCCCACTGGAGCGGTAGCAATTTTTTCATCAGGCATGAGTTGTGCAGAATTCGTTTTGCAAGTAAGCAGAAAATACAATCTGACAAATAAATTTTGCGTGATGGAAGAAGAGGCATGAATGTAAACGTCGATGCATTTCAAAAGTCTAGCAAAACCATGTTCAGCTAATTTTAGCCAGATAAAGCTCAAGTTCCATTGAATTTAGGTAATAGTATATGGACCATGGAAACTATGCCCGCAGCAGCAGCAGCAGCAGCAGCAGCAGAAATCACAGCCACATCACGAGCCAATGCTTCTTCTAGCAGCCCAAAGAGCCATGCACTAGAAATCTCAAGCAGCAGAATACGACGGTGCAACAGCAGAACATAGTCAGTCTTCCAGCACGACCAGCGCATAAACGCCACGAACACTTTGAAATATCTTTCAAAACGGGACAAACAAATTGTTCTACTCCCAGTAATTACTGTCGACTGGCTCAAACGGGACTCGATCGATGGCAACAGCCACAAACCAAAAAAAACCCAACTCAGACCTTGAACCCACGGCTGTTCCTCCTGCCGCGAGCCTTCTCGAACTTCCTTCCCTTGGAGCGCACGTACGGCTTAGTGTGGCTGTGCGGCACACCAGGAGCCTTGCCAAAGTGCTTCACGGCCTCGCGGGCGTTCTTGGGGCCCCTCAGGAGGACCTACATTAGCCCAACATTTGACAGAAGATCAGTTCTTGATATGGCATAACAATGGAGGAACAGGTTTATACAGCGACACTAACTTTCTGAAGTATCTATTAGTCTGCAGCTGGACAGGGTGCATCGAACTTTTTTTTTTACAGTGTCTACCAACATAATTGAACTACTAGTCTGCTCAGATAGATAGTAAACAATGTGATCCCAGACGACCCACAAAGGGAAGTCTCATAGAGCTGGGTTAGAACTTATCTATCATCATTGCAGATGAAGTCACACAATCCAAGCTATGCCTGCCTAACGAACACAGCTTGTTAAGGCAGAAAAAACAAATATCAACGATCTCATGAAAAAAATTAGTGAATGAGCTCAGATACAAAGAAAATGCACATATCATGACAACCCACAAAGGGAAGTCTCATAATGAGCTGGGTAGCGAAAGTATCATCATTGCCAAAATTAGTCATTAATAATATTTGCAACAAAGAATAGGATGCGCTGTACATCTTATAAAGACTGCTGACATTACTACAAGATAAGCCTGCTCAGGTAGTAAGGAAACACTCTGATCCCGGACAACCCACAGAGAGAAGTCTCATAGAGCTGGGTTAGAACTTAGTTATCGTCATTGCAGGACAAAAGAAAAAAACGAAGTTATTACCTCAGTTTGTTCAGATTCAAGAAAAGAAAAACGAGAATTATGTCTTTATTGAGAGTGCTCAGACACAAAGGAAAAATACATATCATGACTTCCCACAGAGGGAAGTCTCATAATGAGCTGGGTAGCAAGAGTGTCATCATTGCAAAAGACATTCAAGGGCGAGCTGCTGGACTACATTTTACCAAAACCAAAAAAAAACACAGAACTCAATGTTGTTGTTGTTGGTTCCCTCAGCACATTGTTATGATCGTCAATTAATTGACATCAGCATTAGCATGGTAAATTTACCATCATCAGGAACCAGGCAAAAGATCAAAACAGTAACACAAATCGATTTTAACTTTCAATTTGCTATAAAACTTACTGAGAAAAAGAATGTTAAACAAATCATCTGGTTGCAGGCAGTACTAGATAAGAGACATGCTTTAAATATCATATCACCATTCGGTGTTCGTAGTCATTGTTCAGAACTCACATGGGTGGCAGACTAAATAGACAGGAATAATGGTTTGCAAGTATCAAAATAAAGCATACCGTGTTCTGCCCAAGTGGAGCACGGAGAGCAAGCTGGTCAAAAGTGAGGCACTCCCCACCAGCATTGATAATCCTGGCCCTAGCCGTCTCAGTGAACCTCAGGGCGGTAACCTTCATTGCCGGGATCTCTTGGATCCTCTTGTCATCAGTGACTGTACCAACAATCACGGCAATGTTCTTCTCCTGCAAAAAATATGTTGCAGCGCAGTTTCACCATTCAAGACAGACGGTTAGAGCAGTGCACGTGTTCGTTTGTCAAGTCCTAAGTCCTAGGAATGACTGACTGTGGAAACAGGCACAAACCTTTCCTTCCATGAACTTGGTGAGGCGGCGCATTGAAATCGGAGGCCTGTTAGTCTTGCTCATGAAGAGCCTCTTGAGGATGACGGCATTGAAGTTGCTCTTCGTCCTCCTAACGAGGAAACGGTACAGCTGCAGTCCAGCAGAGCACACCGATCAGAGAACGCCATATATGCAGAGGTAGAACAACGTATCATAGCCCCCACGTCCACCCAACAGCTCGAAAATAAGTAAATAACTAGCAAATATGCCCTAAAAAGCGCATCTAGCGTAGAAATGAACATGAGCGATACCTTGACGAGGAGCTTGAGGTAGACATCGTCGGACTTGGGCGCGGTGCGCTTGGTCTTCTTGTTCCTCCCGCCGGCGACAAGGTCGATACCCTAAGCAGACAGCCGCGGCGCCAGTCAGAGACGTCCGAATACGAACAATTTAGACAGCTCCAGACGGGGAAATGGACGGGAGAGGCGCTCACCATGGCGGCGGCGCTAGTATAGGGCTCCTGCTACGGCTGCTCCGCCTCCGGCTCGGGGAAGATGGTGGCGGCGGCGGAGGGTACCTATATATATATATATATCGGGGAGCTGCGTGCGTGGTGTCGCTAGGGTTTAGAGTTGATGGGCTTTTGGGCTGACCAATGGGCCTTTAATTGCGCATGATTTTAATAACCTGCTTACCACTCAGGTCCGGTACACGGTTGCTCTTGATAGGCCCATCCTACCGTCCATATCACAACGAACGGCCGTGCTGCCTTGGAAGCAGTTGTTCAAAGCGATCGGCGGCAGGTGCTCCCAACCTCTCTCTCCCTCTCACTCTCCGCCATGGCTGAGCCGTCGCAGTCGCCGGCGCAGACGCCGCCGCCGCAGCAGCAGCAGCAGGCTTCCGCGGCGGACGGGCGCGAGGACATGCTGGCGTGCGTGGCGGCGCTGGAAGCCGCGCTTCTGCCGTGCCTCCCCGCGCGCGAGCTCCAGGCCGTCGACCGCTCCCTCCAGTCTGCCCATCAGAGTACGGACCCTCCGGCTTGGCTTGCCCTGCTCTCTCCGCTAACACCTATGAAGATCCGCGCGGGCTGTGTCCCCCACCCACTCGCCCGCCGAGATTCGTTGGGTATTCGGTTTTGGCCCCTGGCGCCTCGCGCGCCAGGTGTTCGATGGATTTCCTCCCGTGAGATAGATCGGGTTAGTGAAACCCTTGCTAGTCTTAGCCAGGAAAAATTGCGCCCTGAGCAGTTTCATTACCTTTGTTGTGTCTTAGATTGCAGTTTGTAAGTACGAGATGATGGTATTTTCTGTAGCGGATGTGTGAAATACATTTCTTTTGTAAATTGGTGTCACACACTAAATTGCCTTCCATGGCTCGCTGGTTTGTTTTGTTTCGAGCAGTAGATGTGGAGAGGCACGCTAGGGATTTCATGGAGGCGGCGAAGAAGCTTCAATCTTACTTCATTAGCCTGCAGCGCCAGAACCGACCGACCACAGAGGATATGCTTCGGAAGGTACACTCCACCTCATTTTTGTTTGCAAGTGGAGTATAGATGTGGGAAGGGCATGGAGATTGTGCGGGTTGGGGGATCATGGGCTGAGAGGGTGGGAAAAGGAAGATGGGGAGTGGGAGGCAAGTTCTTGCTTGTTATAGGCTTTCATGTCACATGATTTGATCAGCCCCAAATTAATCATTTGTAGTTTAGGAGTAGCTGAGTTGAAAATCAACCTGTTGCTTCTTGTCACCATCAGCTTGTAAGATTCGGTGTAACCTTCACTATAAAGCCTGCTTGATCATGTTCTGACATCACCTTTTTTTTTGCTGTTCATTATATTCTGACATCACTATGTTCACTAGAGAAAGATATGCATTTATCTCTTGAAAATCTGAAAATGGGTAATGCTGTGCAATATTATCGTTCTACAGATTCTGAATTAACTTACCTGCTAACACAAAATCCTAGGATTTAAAGGAACTTAAAGCTTAGCTGAATTCTCACTTCTAGAAAAAACACCTCTTGCTTCTTGCTACCCGCAGCTCATATTCAGTGTAATCTTCATTACAATGTCCCTTGATCCTGTTCTGAAATCACCCATTTTGCTGTGGTCGGTAAAATTCTAATATCACTGTTTTCACTAGAGAA
The DNA here is from genome assembly GCA_030760725.1 of Neostapfia colusana. Taxonomy (NCBI): domain Eukaryota; kingdom Viridiplantae; phylum Streptophyta; class Magnoliopsida; order Poales; family Poaceae; genus Neostapfia; species Neostapfia colusana. Next base: position 1,193,985 of record JASWHV010000005.1, on the reverse strand, counting down.
AGGTATGTATCTAGCTCTTGAAAAATCTTAAACTGAGTAATGCTGTGAGTATTATTTTTTTTATTCTGATTTAGGTATTTAACTTATGTGTCACTGTTTTCACTAGAGAAAGGTATGTATCTAGCTCTTGAAAAATCTTAAACTGAGCAATGCTGTGAGTATTATTTTTTTATTCTGATTTAAGTATTTAACTTATGTGCTAACGTAAAACACTAGAATTTAAAGGAATTGATAACTCGGCTGAATTCTCACTTCCAGGAAACATAGTGATCTCAATGGAGTTGCTCAGTACTTTCATCAGTACATGCGATTTTAATACAGTACCTTCTGTAAAAAGACTAAAAATGGATTGGTATTGGTTCAGAGAAATCAAGTGTGTTGTTTGCCCGTCTTCATTAGGATACTGACTAACCCAAGATCTGTCTTGTTGGCATGTTTGGTTTTGCACTTCCCAGGAGATTTCTACAATGGAGGAAGAACTGAAGACCAAAGCTGAGCTTATTGACAAGCACAAGAAGCTGATTGAAGGGTGGCGCAAAGAACTGAAGGAGCAGTGGGGCAAGCACATCACCGAGCTTGAAAGGGTGTGATTTGGTAGTTTCCCTTAGGATGACCATGAACCTGCAGGTGACCGAATGCTATGTTATGGCTGAGGGCTCTGTAAAATGTGTACATCAAACAGGCCATCAGGCCAACCGTCGTAACTTGCTTTTAGGATCTGACCTGTCAAGTAAGCAAACATTTTTTATGTCTATTTATTTCATAACGCATGAACGACAACTACCATGTTTAATGTTGTAGTTGGTTGTAGTCTATGTTGTTAACATTTTGCATATGTATATATTCACATGTGAACCATGCATCATCACAATGAAGTAAATTGTTCCCAGGTTTGTCAACACAATATTGTAACTTAAAAGCAACATGATCATTGCAATTTAAAGACTACATGATGGCGTGTTTTCATCTGCGTCTCGGAGTAGGGAAGAGTGCATAAAAATTCCTAATGAACAGAAATTATCTTTCCTTCAACTTGTTCTAGGCGAACGAGCCAGTGGCTTGGTGATATTGCCGGCAGTTGGCTTGCCGCCCACCTATGTTCCATTCTTTGTGATCGACCTGTGGTGTCCCAAAAGGGACAGTGTCCTGAAAAAAGTTAAGATTTAGGTGGTGCCTCTCAACTCGTGAAACCATAATGGGAGGATGATGTCTATGGATGGGGTCTTTAGAGCTGTATATAGTTATAGGTCTCCTTGTGTGTGTATATGTTGGTGTATGTTAGTAGAATGGGTGAGCCTATATGCTCATGAACATATACTGCTAATATATCCAAGATAATGGTGTTAGGAGCTAAATCAATAGGTGTCGAAGCTGCTTGTTTTAGCCGTAGCTGCTGTCGAGTTCTTCCGTTCATTCTGTGGCGCAAAATTCTTGTTACCCCTCTACGCCTTGCGGTAATGTTTCCTCAGGCAGTAGGCTTAAGAAAACTTATTCTAGAAAATTGATTTCTTTTTTTTGACAGGAATACAGAGTACATTGCAAAGGTATGATTTATAGTACACACTTTGATTTTCTTATGTATGGTGCTGGTTACTTCAGTCTTTGAACCAACAAAAGGCAGAGTATTTACAAAAGGAAAGTCGCAAAAAGTAGTGATCAAAAGCCAGGAACAGTTAACAAAAAATGAATCGAGTATACAAAAAAAAAGGAAAAACATCACTTGTGGATAACAAGACAATGAATGATATCAGTTTTAACAACGCTAAGGAAAGAAATCAGCGCGATCATCCACAAAGAAAAAAAAAGAACACGGAATCACCGGGAAAGATTAATCAAGGGACAATGAAGAGGTAAGGCATCCCTAGTATACTGTGCAAAATATAGTTTTCTTTAAATCCCAATTCCTGATGCTAACATAGCCGCAGCTATGCAGTACATTGAACCGGAATGTCCAGGATAGTCTACCTAACACAAGATGGACTAACAATTGTGCAAAACTCGGATTAAAACATTCAATCAAGTCAATACAGCCCAGGAACTCTTTACTACTTTGCATATGTGATAACCATCTGGTTATCTTTGTTAACCTTAAAGCCCTGGAGAGAGGTCATGGCAGCCAAGGCCTCTCTTTCGTCCCCATACTCCACGAAAGCAATTCCAGGCTTTGTCTCCACCATCCTTACTTCCTTGAAACCATGGTACTGGCAGAAGAGCATCTGTAACATCATGGGGGTCATATCGTGTGGCAGGTTTTGCACAAATAGAATGTTGTTTGGTAGAGGATCTTGCATCATGACATTCTGGCCTCCAACAAAAGGTATCTGAGTGAGCTGAGAAGGAACAAAACAATGAAAGTTAGGACATCTTATGTCAAGTAATGGGCTGAAGAAAAGGGCACACAGTTAAATGAAAAACATCCTTTTTACATCAATAGCGGGCCTTTATATCAAAATGACGTTATGCAATACATTAGCATTGCTCAATGAAGTTGTACGCTTAAACCTCAAACGATTATCATCTCTCAATGAATGCTCAATAATTTGAATGGCAACTTTTTCCTAACATAATCGGCAAATTGCTGGACCATGCACAGGCATGCAAAGTCTATTTGACATTTAGGGTTATGAGACATTGAACAGTAATTTAAGAATATGTATCATGAATGAAAGCTACCAGGACAGGGCACAGACATAAGCCAACTAGCCAAGATTCACTACCAGAAAAGAGCATAATGGAACACCCAAGACTACTTAGCACATCATGTTCAACATTTTCTTGCGCGAGACAAGCAAAGGAAATGACGCCGAATTATTATACTAGTCTATACCATTCTCTTACCTGAGGAGCCCCATAAACACCAGGGTAAGCATTTACATTCACACCACCCATGCCAACTTGACTAACATCGTGGTGCTGCTCCCGCTTCTGCTTCTTTTCAGCTGCATTTTTTTCAAAAATAAGCAAATGACGAGGCTTGCACAAAAGAAAATAGGAAGGTAAGCGAAGTTTCCATAAGCCTACAACTAGAATACATTAAGCCAAGCAAGCGGCAATTCTTTCAACAAACAGTCGATAAGACCATGCCTACCGTTCATCATCAAAAAAAGATGTATGGTGTGCAGTTGATCCGACCTTGTGTAAATAGCTTACAGAACAGGTAACTGATTTTATACTATGGAGAAAACCTTCCCATGGACTCAAATATTTCTGTTCAATTTGGCAACTAACATCCTAGTAGAAAAACAGCATCGGTAAGTTTGACCATACAAACGCACTTGTCACCACTCATAATAGCCATTAGACAATCTGAGATATTGTTAGGACTTTCTGTTTCAGTTAGCTCCTTGGTAAATAACTTAAGAAAAGGTACCAGTTCCCACTCATATAGGGACCACATGAAACATTAATGCCTCAGTTAATTGATTAATTCCAGCTATTTCAATACTGATGTGCCAATATCATTTGTCCAACAATGAAGAGGAACCATGACAGCAACACTAATACAATACCTCAAAGAACCTATTTAGTACAATAAACACCAATTGCTTGCAAGAGGGTCCATATTCAGAACATATTTGAATGTTAAGTTAATAAGTGATACATTAATTAAACTCGAACAGTAATTTCTCCAAGTAATAAAAAGCAAGTGATGAACTCAACAGTCTGTAAGAGCTAAAGCAGTGATAACTGAGAGGAAATTGTCATATCAGTTAAACAACAAATATAAAAGAAAAGGCATGTTAGCTGGCATCTTACGTTTCTCATCGACCCTCTTCTTTCTTTCTCAAGGAACAAAGGTACCATTAGCTTTTGCTACAATATCCGATTTCGTCTTGGCATATTGAATTTTCTGAATTCAAACAAAAAAAATATTTCAGAATTTAGAAAATATAAAAGTTGCAGTTGTTTGAAGCCAAAAGGAAACACAGTTAAGTGGACAGAAGAAAATTTATAGACATATATAATATAGGTTAGTTTGACCAGTACAAGAATAGTTCATTTTAGTTTAGAACTAGCTGATAAAATTACTTAATGTGCCAACACCGTATAAGTGTAATTAATAACAAATTAGTTTACAAGTCATAGACTAGATAAGTTGGCGTGTCTATAAGCTCTCTTATACAAAATAAAGTCAATGAGCTTTGCTAGTTTCTTAAACCCATCAGTATTGTAGAAAGAGCCATAGGACAGCTGTGGTTCAGCGGTAAACTCACCATAGGAAAGTCTTGCATCCTCTCTTCAGAGCTTCAATGGCTGACTGACTGACGCAACACCCTCAAACACAGCCCACGCCTGGCCTTTATGCTTCAACGTCTTGAAAGCAAGAACATCAAGAATCTTCCCAAACTGGGAGAAAACGGCGTGAAGGGACTTCTTAAGTTCTGCAAGGGTTTCAGATAATTACAGTCAGCAGCACCGAATAAATGACTGGTCAAAAGCAGCAGGAGCAGAGTTTAGTGCAAATTTGTAAGTCATGGTCTCTTCAGTTTCAGATTCAGACAACAGTTCAGTTGCACTGTCCCAAGTCCGCAACTGAACTGTTCAATGTTGTTAATGTAGATGGAGAGTAGAGGGACGTGGCACCTTCGAGCTTGATCTTCTCGTTAAGGTTGTTAATATAGATGGTCACGTTCGGATTAACGCCCTCCGCCTCCCCGCCACCGGCCCCGGCGCCGCCGACCGCCGCCTCGCCGGTCATCTCTTCCTCTCTTCTTGCGCGGCTGCTCTTCGAGAGCACGAGAGCTCTCTTCGATGCAGCTCTCTCTCTCTCTCTCCATCTTCTCTCTCTTCTCTCTCTCGCTCTACTCTGCCTGTGGCATTGTTGATGGTCTTTGCGGTCAGTCTGTACCCTATTGGGTCTCAAAACGTTATGTTGGGGCAGGCCGTACAAGTGGGCCTAAATTGCATTGACAGCTTCGATCGTCGGAGAAATATACGCAAACACCCCTCACAAGAGTATGGTAACAAAAGTGGCACACCATTTCCCGTCTTTTCATATAGCTGCCTGTAGCTTGGCTACCCATAAAATTTGGGCAGCGTATTTTGATATAAAGATCAAACTATTGTATATACTCCCTCCGTTTTAAAATAGATGACATTTAGGACAAAAAATCTAGTTCAATTTAAACTGAACTAGTTGTACTAAATGTCATTTATTTCAGAATAGAGGGAGTAATATCGTAAATATTTGTCCATATAGTCGTTTGTTTATTTTTAATATGAACACGAAGCGAAAGGTAGAATGAGATATGGTTGTTCAGCCCTTTTCTCTCAAAACTACATATATTAGTTCAAAGAGAACATACATGAGAGGACTAACGAAAATAAAAAAAATGGAAGACATGCCGGCAATCAGGTCTCTGCCGTTACGAACAGGAAGAACAATCAGAACAGATGTGCTGAATCCGACCTAGCGCTGTACAGAAGAACGCGGCAGAGCCGAATGACCTTTACAAATGCTCAACCTCTGGAGTGAGCAGCAAGTGTCGTGCAAGAGGGTTGAATGCGTAATGCCATGCCCTGGTGGACCCAACTATCCAAACAATAGATCACCCCCTTTGAGCTGACTGACGATGATAACAGCGAAAGACATGCATGCTGATCATAGCTTCACCCTCTTGCTGTTGCTGGCTGTAAAGTGACAGACAAAGTGACATAATCAGTTAGCTTGCCTTTGACTCACACGTCTGACGGAAAGTACAGTTTGGTTTGTGTAAGAAGGAAATGAAGTCATTGTTGATAATGCAAGAGGAGGGTTACATATATAGGCTATGAAGCCCAACTCAAAGGACCACAATACCCCTTGACACACAGAGTCTAACATCCCCACGCAGTCGAAACTCTGGCTGCGACAGATGTTGAGACTGGACAACAACACACTTACTACATGAGTAAACACAAAGACACTCTAATAAGACCCCCTCGCAGTCACAACATCTAGTCGTGGCAGATGTTGAGACTGAACCAAAAGACCCTACATATATGAGTAAACACACACACGCTAACAGCTTCCCGCGGAGAACACCGTAGAAGAGCCCACTCACGCTCCCGAGCAGTGGCGAGGACGGAGTGGGCCGCAAGCACCTCGCCATGAGGGGCACGGCCGGAGATGGCCCAAGTGCGCGTGGCGGAGGGCGGTGACGCATGCGAAAGGTGCGGAGTAGGGGGGATGGACGCGCGCGGAAGGCCGACGGCGCGGAGGAGGAGGAACGCGCGCGGCGAAGGCCGACGGCGTGGGGTAGGAAGGCAAGGACGCGTGCGGAAGGCCGGCAGCGAGGGATAGGAGGGCAGAGACGCACGCGGAAGGCCAACAGCGCGAGGTATGAAGGATGCGTGCGGGGAAGGCCGACGGCGCAGGGTAGGAGGGCAGGGACGGCGCGGAAGGCCAACAACGCGGGATAGGAGGGCAGAGACGTGCGCGGAAGGCCTACAGCGCGGGATAGGAGGGCAAGGACGCGCGCGGAAGGCCAGCAGCGCGGGGTAGGAGGAGTGATGCGCACGGAAGGCTAACAGTGCAGGGTAGGAGGGGTGCGTGCGGCGAAGGCCGACAGCGCAGGGTAGGAGGGAAGGGACGGAGATGGGTGAAGACGTCGCGGCGGCCATGGGGTGGTGCGGGGGTGCTACTGAAGCCATGGGGAGGAGCGGAGGCTGGCGGTCATGGGAGGCGCGGCAGCAAGAGGAGGCGCTGCAGCCATGGGAGGCGTGGCGGCGGCCGTGGGAGGTGCGGCGACGGCGACCATGGGAGGCACGGCGGCGGCGGCGGCGGTGGCGTCCATCGGAGGCGCGGCGGCGGATGCGAGGGGAGCGCCGGCCAGGGGCACGGCTAGGTCAGAGGCGCGCCGGCCAGGAGCGCAGCCAGGGGCGCGACAGCAGGAGGCGCGCCGACCAGGGGCACCAGCGGCAGAGCAAGGCGACGGGCGGTGCTCCGAGATCGGGTCGCCACAGAGCCATGGAGAGGGGCGGCGACCCCAGATCGGGCCAGCCCGGCCAGCGCTTGGATCGGTCCAGAGGCCCCTGCAGCGGGACCCAAGGCAGCGCCCGGGACAACGCCAGCCTGGCCAGAGCCGGCGGCGGCCGCGCCCTGAGCGGCGCCGACCAGGCTAGGGTTGGCGGCGGTGCAGGAGAGGCAGGCGTAGAGGCGGGAGGAGACGGGCGTGGGGATGAGCGAGGACCGGCAGACGGAGCACAACGCGCTCTGTCGCAGCAACGCATCGAGGGGGAGGAGGATGCCACCACCAGCACCGGCCGTCCCTAGTGCCCCGCTCCGTCCATCCAGGTAGCTACGTCTCGGCACGCTCGCTTGCCTAGGTAGTGGGCCGGTGGCGACGGCCTCGACAGCGACGGCGACGCGCTCAGCCTCGGGCTCCAGGACGGCGCTGTAGCGCTGGGAGAGGACGCTGGGCGCCGCCAGCGTTTGCACGAGGCGGCGCACGACGACGGCCAGATGCGGAGCGACGGGAGCAGCGCCTCCGCGGCCTTGGCGTCGGCGGCCGGTGGGGAGGAGTCGGTGGATCCCTCGAGAACGCCGAGGCTGGGGAAGCCGGCGGCGGATCCAGCCGTGCCTTGCCCGGGGAAGGCGGCGGCGAACCTAGCCGCGCCGAGGCTGGGGAAGCCGGCGGCGGATCTAGGGGAGGCACGAGACGGACCGCCGCCTGCTTGTCGAGGTGCTGCACGTGGGCGGCGGCCAGAGATGCGGCGGCGGCGGGGTCAGAGGTGCTGCGGCGGGCCGCCGCCGGCTCGCCGGCCGGCGACAGCGCGCTGGCAGTGGCGGCGGCGCCTACTACATGGAGGAGGAGGCGGCTGGCTGTGGTGAGGCGGCGGCTGTGGGGAAGAGAGAGGAGGAGGCGGCTGGTGAGAGGAGGCCCAAGGTAAACCCTAATCTGATACCATGTAAGAAGGAAATGAAGTCATTGTTGATAATGCAAGAGGAGGGTTACATATATATGCTATGAAGTCCAACTCAAAGGACCACAATACCCCTTGACACACAGAGTCTAACAGTTTGAATATAGGCGGTACCACAAAGTGCTTCTTTGGCGCATTGATACTTTATTCAGGGTAAATCATCCCATGTGGAATCAATTGTTCTTTACACCCTGGGTGGTTCAAGTGTAGCTATTTGATGGAAACTGGTTAACTGATCCACATAGACAGTGTGGGAAGCGATAACCTATGCAAATACTAGTGTTGTTATAAAACTGAGCAGTTAGGACAATGCAAGTTGTACGCTTCTAGTCCTAGATATTATTACTATCACATATGGCATTCCCGATCTATGAGGTTGTTTGACAGGCAGGGCAACAATAACCTACTAAACACTTTTGTTTCCTCACCAAACAAAGCTACTGGAGATTGAAGAGAGAAGTGAACAGATAGAGTTTTAAGATAGAATAGATTAACTAAAAGGTTGGTTCTTCATAACTAAATAATACTTCTCTATTGCCGGTAGGAAGGAAGCCATTCCTATGAAATCCTTATGAATATGCATCAGCAACAGAGAGACGGTGCCAAATGTGTAATTTGAGTTATGGACATTAAGCTATTATGCTTTCATGAAAAATTCTGAGTCGCTGGATTTCTAGAAGAATGTATAGCAACAGTAAAACAGAAAATAGACATTATGAATGCCACTAATAGATGATGTTATTTATGTCAGCACTATAGCTAACATGGTAACACTACAATCATTTGGTTTCTAGCGATTTAACATGCAGATTTATAGCAGAATATTAGTCCTACATGAAGCTAGCTGATTTACCTTATTTGGAATATTTTTTCTTGCATGTGGTGGGCCAGAGTCAGTTGGCTTCAGGATCTGAAATGAACACATTAGGCTTTCATCTATGCTTAATAAAGCCCCCACATTGTCAAACTCTCCACAGTAATTTGGAGCTGAGAAGATTGTCACTAATCTCCGTTGTGCAAAGAACTCATACCCATCTTCAACCACCTAGGGGAGTTCATGATGCATGACGGCGGCACTGTCAGGTAAAAAACACAGAGAACAAAAATAATAGAGAAAATAAGGCAGAAGAAAAACTCAAAATAACCTGATGAGCTCGGCATATAAGATCAAGATCGTTCTTCTCCAAAAATTCTACAAGCTTATCTGCACCAAATGTATAGGAAACACCTCTGTCACTCTCCCCCCACCCTTCTCCATCAGGGCTAGGATCAGACCAAAGCAAATCACACAAGAGGCCGTAATCAGGAATCTCAGCAGGTCTCTCAATATCTTTTATTTGGTCCAGATTATTCAACTCAGGTGAGAGGCCACCGTGCATGCACAGTATCTTGTCATCAACGAGTGCTGCAATAGGCAGGCAGTTGAAGCAATCAGAGAATATCTTCCACAGTCGAACATTGAACCGCCTCTTACATTCATCATAGAAACCATATACTCTGTTGATTTTTGCATCTTCATGGTTCCCCCTTAGCAGGAAGATCTTTTCAGGGTACCTGATTTTGTATGCCAACAGCAAGCATATAGTTTCCAAGCTCTGTTTTCCTCTATCAACATAGTCTCCAAGGAATACATAAGTTGATGATGGAGGATAACCCCCCAAATCAAACAGTCTCAAAAGATCAACAAACTGACCATGAATATCGCCTGCAATACAAACACGATTCATGAGATTAAATTTTTTTCTCCTATAAGAAGCGGGAGCATGATAAAAAAAAGGAGCTGTACATCATTGTGGCAACAGAAGTACGGAATTCATAATCACACAACGAGATCACCCCACTGCCAGTCAAATAGCACCTCAGCTGCTACTGCATAATAAGATGATTTAGCAGACTGTGTAGCACAGTTGGGAAGCGATGCTGTTCACTAGAATTATACATTTGCAAGAACGTTCTCGAAAGGATAATACACGAACAAAAATGACATCATAACCCGACAGCGAACAGAACCTGCGACAAAACAAACCAGCAATTCCTGCAAATGCAGTGGATGAATATTGTCTTGAGCATCCATCGCATTCCCATGTGACCTAAAGTGATGCCTAACCATACATCATCAACCCTGCCAACTCGCCCGTCGTTTCTATGCTCTCAACCAGGCCGCAAAAATAATGCGCATGTAACAAGGACTACCCGGCCCCGAATTGTACGAAAGAAATCTCACCACGAACTGACTCTGCTCCTTGAATCCCAAAAAAAAATGCACACGGGATGGATAATTCATCGTTTCCCGGAAGAATCGCCACAACCAACACGGACCGACGTGGATTAGGCGCCCAACCGGAAAGGGAAATGGATTTCTGGCGGCGACTGGAGCCACGACGGCACACACGACGCCAAGGTACGAAAACGCGGTGGTTACCGCATATCTTGACGGGCGCGTGGACCCGTAGGAGGTTCGGCTGGGAGAGGAGCACCCGCTTCCCGTCGACGCAGAGCTGCCGGATCTCCGCCTCCGAGAGCTGCACCTGGCGCCCGCCGCGGCCGCCCTCCACCAGCCGCCGCACCATCTCGTCCACCGCCGCGCCCTCCATCGGCCCCATCGGGGCCCGCGTCATCATCATCTTCTCCGGCGACGGCGGCCGAGAGGCAGTCTGGTTTCTGGAGGTTATCAATCAAATCAAACCGAACAAACCGTGACAGTTGAATAAGCATGCAAAAGCGCGTGGACCAGGATCCGCCGTCCGTTTCGTAACGAACGGCCTCGATCAATAGAAGGACCGATCGTTCTCCATTCCGTTTGTCTTTTGTGCCGGACTGCCGGCTCGGCTTCTCTTGTAGTCTTCTTGTGTGTACGGTGGTAGTGCACTGGACGTTTTCGGTTGAGTTATTGTGAGAAATGTTTTCTTTTTTTACATTATATCCCTCACATTATAAATTTTATGTGGCTTCTCTTCTTCAGACATGTAGTGTATCCGGGCGTTCTATGCCAAAGTGGTCGGGCTTCACATTGTCTTCATGGAAAGAATCAGAAATCACATTTTTTTTAGATACGTCAGTTTGTTCATCTTATTCAAAAAAATTTATAAGGGCGACCGACCAGTAAAGCCCTTCATCACACACACAAACACCTTTTCCTTTCCAATGCAAATAATATCAGTTATAAATATTCAACAATAATGTACTATGTCCATAAAAGATTCATAGAGAAAATCCACCCACTGGCCACTGCTATCTGCAAACAACAGTTACAGTTTCACCTCGTACAAACAAAAGGGGTAAAAAGGCAAAGAGGGCAGGCAAGCCATGCATCTGCCAAAGAAACACGCCCAAGCAGCCGCCTCTGTAAAATGGACTATTAGCAAATTGGTGATCAAACCTGACAAAACCAAGTGTCCAGATGATATCAACCAAGTGCCCAGACCACCCTAAGTCACTCATGTGTCTTCTTTTAGCAACTCGCTCTGACCCAACGAGAGAAAAACCACCGAAGGGACACAGTTGAGCTCCTAGCCATCAAACGACCAGGCCAAAACCTGAAATCGCTGATGATCATCATACTATATGGGTGGCTTCTTACGGCTAAGAATCTCTTGCTCTTTGAGGCGGTGTTGGAACCGCGCCAAGCGTGCTTGGAGGCTAACCAGGCCCGCAGCCTTGCGCGATAGCAGAAAGCTCAACTGTGTCACGTAGTTGTCAATAAGACTACCTGGTTGGTCGACTTCTGCCAAAAGGTTCATCTCCTGATAAAAGGTGCACACAAGTATAAGCGGAATGGTAAAACTAGTTACATGTAAATTAGCAGTATTTCAATCAGCCACCGACCAACAAAAGAAAAGAAAAGAGTTGGAAAAGTATTTTAAAAAAATAGTCTATCATTACGGGACAAAACTGTTCCCTGAAATTGAAAACACATGAGACTCGAGCAATCATCAGACATAAATGTGCACTAGAGAGACCAATGACATATTTCTTCCTAGGGGCATGCTGGTATCATTATGCTCACATCAGATTACAGTACAACTTAATACAATTATAGCAAAAAGATATCAACACACAGCGGTCCATCTAAGGTTTTATTTGGTGTTGAGGTGGATCACTACAATCTTATTTGGTAGAACCACTTGTAGAAATACCAGTAATTGGCTAATTCTTTTTCTTTGAATCTAAGTTACAAGTGCAAATACTAGTGTGTTTCAGATCAAAACATAAAAGTGAGAGAAGCAACATCTAACAGAATTTACTGAAACTAAAATTGACCTCCCTAACAAACTATGAGATTTTTTCACGATCTTTTCTTATATAGCAGTCTAAAAATAACCTCAGCACAGGACAGTACAACCACAAACGGATACTAGAAACACGAACTAATATGGAAGAAACTTACTTCCCGCACAATCTCCATAGTATTCTCAATTTCTTTCCGGTGAGCTGCTATGAGGGCCTCCTCTTCCTAACATACAAAAGTTAGTTCCACAAATCACAACACAGCTCTATTCAGGATCAAATAACATTATACACTATATATTATATACGAAATATTGCTTACCTCGAGAATTGCATCAATTTCCACGTCATCACAAGAATTTTCCTTTTCTGATTGCCTCAATGAAGCCTGTGAAGCTGAAGCCGATGGTGGCCTTTGCTGCTGTTGCAGCTGCTTTGCCTGCTGCATCTTATACCCAGCCCGACCTGTCTCAGCCCCATTATCCTTTTTTGTGTAGTTGCTCTGCCGCTCAGATTTATCTTCTCTATAAGCCCTTCTCCGAGGAGGTGAGACTTTTGTGACCTTCTCCTCTTCATGTATGTTTACTGAGTTCTGAACCAAGTGTGCTTTACTAGTGTAAGCAGTTTGGCTGGACTTCGAATCAAACCTCTCCTTGTCAGAAAAACCAGAAGCGGCACCATTTTCCTCTCTCCCTCTATTGGAATAATTTGGAATCATACTAAAGGAATTTCTGTCAGGTTCTGAGTTGGAGGCAAGATTTTCTGCGGCCTTCATATATGTATCGACTGCTTTCTTCTCCTGAACCAGAGATGAGACTTCTTCAGCTTCAGCAGATATAGGAAATGATGGAGCTGATGAAGACTCCCTGATTCCCATTGTCTGCTCTTTTCTCGTGTTTCCACCCTTTGAAAGACTTTTGACCCTGTCAAGTAATCAGTAACTTACCAAGTTAATCTATGTGAGCAAATTGACTGAACCATGTATATCAGTATCAATAGTAATTTTACATTGTTACCTATCAGCATATCTCAATGTATTCAGTGTATGCTCACAAGAACCAGCATTTGGAGAAATGCAAGATATCATAACCGTCCTAGAGTTACCAACAAATGAGTCACGAAGAACCTCTGTAAGCTTGCTTCCTCTGAAAGGAATGTGTATCTGATCATTGTCAAGAGCTCGAATACATTCCTTGAGAGCCAGCAGACTCTTATTTATCTCTGCTCCCTCAATTCTGATATAACAAGTTGATTGTTAGACTACATATAAAGGGCAACAGTAATTAGGTGGCAAAGGGGCTTGGGAGATTCACGTAGAATACAAATCTACAAAGACGAAAGTAGTACCTTGTTTGCCTATCATTATCTGTTGTATCAGCACCACGCTCACTTCCAGCAAGATCAATAAACGATATTTTGCCCACTGCCCTTGTATTTTTAGATTCATTAGCATCACGATCTCTCTGTCTCCTGGTATCAGTTACTTTGATGTGCTTCTTGACCGCCAATTGCAAAATTGCATGCGACCTTGATGATTCTTCATTGGCCCCAGTTGACCCTGTGCTCCTTGCTGCATTTCCTCTCTCAATATATTCCTTGACAATCTGGACATCAGAAACCTCAAATTCCTGTAAACCAACAATGCATACTTGTTTCTTGCCATCTTCCCTCATCAGTAAATGCCTATAAAAAAGGGTAAGAAATTTAAGTTAACTAAATTAATTCAAATAAATCAATTCAAAATGATAGGTCTTGAAGACTCCAGCCATGGCGGTGGATCAGGGGCGGCGGTATGTAGTGGTGGTACTGTAGCGGCGGCTGTGGTTGGGGTTAGGGTTAGGAGCAGAAGCGAGGTCACGGGATCGTGATGTGTCTGTATACCATGATAGAATAAGTGAATAGGAATAGAACAGATGTATTGCACGCAATGGGGTTACATATATATAGGAGGATGGCGCAGGAGCCGTAACCTACTAGGACTCTCTAGGATTCTGACACAATTTCAAATTGTTAATAGGCCACAATTTCTACAAAGCAACAGCAAGTTCTACCAGGATAACAAGCCAAACATAAAAACTAATGTGCTTTGAAGTAAAATTCTCAAAACCAAAAGACAATGCCATTGTTTCAGACATGACATTAACTCATGAATATGTAGGATAAACCAAATGGAACTTTAATAATGCTTTGTTAGACCATCATGATGCCACTGTCAGAGTATCAAGTAACATTTGACATAGTACCCCGAAATATGAATTTGCCATCCATAAAAAGTGACGCGTTGTAAAAGGTGAGGGTTTGATAATGAATAGAGAACTCAAAGGACAGCACATGCATACACAATGAAAGGCAGGCACATAGATGTGCAGCCCTCAAGCTGCTCACACCCAATCCAGATAAGAAAGGGGGTGAAGTAGAACATATGCATGGTAGTATTGAATACATTGAAAACATGAATAAAGATGCATTCTGAAAATCAAATCACACTTATGCATTTGAAATGTCTTAATATTTGTGACAAAGGCAGATAAAATGAAATCCAGAAGCCAACCTTCTGTCTGATAGAAGATCAAAGAGCTTCCCACCGTAAATCTCGAAGTAGCTAAGCCACAACTTGAAATTCTGATTCCGATAGAAAGGCTGATGCAAAAGACGAACCATGTCTTGCGCAGCTCTAAGAGGCAATGGCTGCATCGTATATGTCTTGCCACTGCCTGCTCATGAATTATGATGATAAGACATACAAAAGAAATTTTGAGAGAATCAAGATGGACAATGTTGAAAAAAATGAGTTGCTATCTAAGATTTTTCAATTTAGCACATCAGAGACATCATACAAGGATCAACAATAGTTCAGAATGAAAAAATATATCAGTGTTCTGCAAGAATTGTAGGGATCTCATGACTAGTTAGTTGCACAAACCTATCAAGCATTAAGGTAAACATTACTCGGAAAAGTTCACAATATGCTTATGATAGATAAGTTTGCATAAGCATAAGCTAATGACACATAAGTTTGCAATACACCAAATCACCAATGTTAAAAGGGTTTGCGACATGCTACTGATGCCTTCAACAGAAACTGAGACTATGATTCACGCGGCTTGTTAAGCCTGTAACAGCAGCATGCATTATCTAACCTGTCTGGCCATAAGCAAAACATGTTGCTTTCGTTCTCTCAAATATAATTGGAATTATGGGCTCAACTGTCTCACGATACACCTGTCCAAAGTAAATAAAACGATAAATTACAGATGCTCATTGAGAGTGTACAGCATTCACAGTTATCAAGAAAACTTAATACACAAAATGGTCCTATGGACTATGTTAGATACTTAGATATGACATCCAAATTGGGAGCACAAGTTTAGCATCGGTTGATTGCCATTATAAAGCTGGATGAGGAAAAAGCAATACTATAAAATACAACAATAATTAATATATCATGCTGTGGAAATTTTGATCACAGCTAACTGAGCTGAGCTGGTGCTCAACTACCAACTTGTTAGATAGCAGCGAATAAGTGTAAAGAAGGTTAATAATTGTAGACCTAAAATAGCTATGGTTATAACGAGCAGGAGCAAGCTGTTGGGTGGATGTGCAAGTGACTTAAGCACCCAAGCCTTTCGCTGATGAGGAAGCTTGCTTGGGCAAATGGGCATAAAGCAAAGGCATATGATGCTGGCAGACTACAGTGGGTGCGACTTCAGATTTCAGAAAATAAAATATGTGGTTTAAGAGACACAGCGATGTGCATATGGGATAGCACTTTCAAGGGTATAAGGCCTGGAGTGAGCACTAGTGCACTACAGGCATGTCACCCACTTTAACAGTAGAAAGTCCCTCAACTTAAGGGTGATAGGTTCGCTATTTCTAAAACCAGATCAATCATTCCTGACTATATGTATCCATGGCTTATGTGAAAAGTGAAAGGTGCAATGGTGCCATTGCATATAAAAAGAAATTGCGGTCAGGTTCACAAAATAATGGGCGATACTACTTTGTATGTGCAGACAAAGCAATCCATCGTAGAAATTTATTTATTAATAAATCCTGTCATTTCTACTCCGAGAAAGTTCAAACTATTTCGCATGAACATTAATAGCCAGTAATAGTGGCAGCATTTCCTCAAGTAATAAAGCTCAGAACAAGGAGAAGCTCAGACAGAATCAAATATGTGCTATGTAATTTCGGTTTCAAAAAGACACATGACCAAATCAACAGGATAATCAAGGACTATAATAACCTGACAAACAAAAGAAACAGAAATACCTCATCGTTAGAAACTCGCTCATCCAGGACAGCATCAAAGCAAAATTCATGCTTCTCCACGTAAGCTGTCAAGTCCACCTTCCAGTGGAGAGAATATATTAGTAAGCAACAGGAACTGGAGGGAGAAGTTCAAAGAAGCAATTTCAAATCCATAATATATGAATCCATGTTTATCTGAATGCAATTTATAAAGTTTTTAAAAATATTCTCCAAAAGATACATGCTGCTATAAACAAGACATCCAGCACAACTTTAGTTAGTTCCAATGCTTTACCACGAATGGCACTTCTAACAAATTATTTAGGTGCCCCAGGTATTTAACTAGGGTTCATTTCCAAATTTTCAGGATTGTCGACCAGCAATTTATGCCCAACATGTTAGTCACATATAACGATAGAATATATTATACCAAGACGATGTCAAACTATTCCTGCTCATTACAAGGAACAAGCACATCTCACCACAAATATATACTCACATCACTAGGAACCTACATGTATACCTAATATTCATGTGCTACAGTGGTAGCAATGGAACAAGTATTCAGTAATTCAGTTTTTGAAAAAATAACATTTTTATTTTTTTATTAAATTTAATCTGAATAGCAGCAAATAAGTAATAGAGTAAGAACATGGTTACACTGTATCGTAGTCATCAAATACAACCATCATATAGAGCGAAAGGAGTATAACTTCCTATGTTATAATTCAAAAAATATACATTTAAGAAACAAGTAATTAATTCCCATAACCTTGACGATGACCAAAATGAAGCTAAACTGATTGTAGTTCCACAACTAATACTGCAAGCATCGAAACAGTTTCTGATTATGAGCACTTGATACCTTTAGCTTAGGCTCATAAACTGTCAGAGATGATGAATCATGCACGTCTATGATGTCTTCTTCTTTTCGAGATAGCTCCTTTCTATTAAGAGGTCTCTTTCTTACCTGAATATGCAACAAATTAAGTCATGTATCCTAAGTGTTAGCCAGTTGGAATAAAATTATCAGTGACTTAAGCGAGATTAACATACCACTACTTTAATTTTTGCTACATTATTTTCTCTAACAGTGCTGTCTTTTTCACTGTTCACAGCACCATAATTATCTGCTGGTACTTGCTGGCTCCCTGATACCAGGTCTTCCTCATCATCATCGATTTCCTTTGGCATAAAGGGTGAAGCCTCAAATGGTTCAGAAACTACATCCTGTCAAAAGGAAAGAACAATAAGCTTCAAATAGACTGTATAAAGACACTCCAACCAATACATCATTTGTGGTTATAAAACATATAACATGCATCATAAGTACATCTTGACAGCACAAAAGAAAAGGCAAAAAAACATGAAATGGAGGAATAGATCGTCTCACCAATGTCAAATGGAAAAGAATAATAAGATCGTGTCGCACATGTTTTCATGTCATACCTCAGACAGAAGTTCAGTGTCATCCATAGCATGAAGATCCAGAAGACCAGCTCCAAGTTCCCCTCTGAGTTCAGGTAAATAAAACCCCTCTACAGGGTTTCCACCACCAAAGCTCTGAGCCGTAGGCGTGTAGGGCTCGGTGATTGATGCAGGTGCTGACTCTCCATTAAAATTCAGGCTTCTCAACAGCGTATACAGCCTCTGTTTTTCTTCAATCGATTGTGGCCCATAGCCCTGCCAAATAATAATAGCAATTGCAACCATCAGCTATGCAATGGCACATGTTGGCATTGACAGCATCTGTGGATATCTAAAGGTTGTACCACTAAGAAAATCATAACACTTTTAACTTGGTGAAGAAAAAACATATTAGTAAATAAGGACTGTCTCACAGAATTCACATATCAGAACAACGACAACAACAACAAAGACAAAAAGGGCACCACGCACGCATATGTGTATAGCCATTAGTTTACTTTCTAATTTTAACTTAGCGCCCATTTGTGTTACAGCAACAAAGATATTGTTCAACTCAGGTTATCCAGATGCAGATAGAAACTTCCACATCCCTAGAAATGGACGTTAATATGAACCATAGATCCGTGAATATCTCGAATCAGTTAGTCGGTCAGAAAATTTTCCTCCTGCAATTTAACAGAATATGCAAAAATGGAAACTGCTATTCCTACCAAGAAAAACACAGGAATTGGAAAGTTGTCTCCTATTATCTTTCCCAGATCATTTTTTCCTAATAGGAGCATAGAAACTTTAGAGGTGTTCTCTATGAAATGGCAACATGCCACTTGAATGAACGAACATT
The DNA here is from genome assembly GCA_030760725.1 of Neostapfia colusana. Taxonomy (NCBI): domain Eukaryota; kingdom Viridiplantae; phylum Streptophyta; class Magnoliopsida; order Poales; family Poaceae; genus Neostapfia; species Neostapfia colusana. The sequence continues at coordinate 1,175,333 of JASWHV010000005.1, read as the reverse complement.
CATTCCGCTGTTCCTTTTCAACCACAGCATCTCCATCTTCCACATAAACGCAGCATGCCACCTGAATGAGCTAAGATTCATTTTGCCATTCCTTTTCAACCATAGCATCGAGCCATCGACTCCATCCTCCACGTAAAGCTACAACAAAACTTCATGCATTGCACACGTACTGAATGCTGAAAGCCTGAAACAAAATAAGCTCTTTTGGTGGACGAGAGCAAAAGGTCAGCTTTCAACTCAACTGTCCTTGAAGTGAGTATGCCTTCCAGCTATAAGCAGCATTCCCGATTCATCTGCCTCAGAACGCTTCTATTATTCGGATCATGTGTCAAAGTAGGACGTAAGAAACCAAATCCAAATTACAATCTGTTCCCCATAAAGGGCCAATCTTAAAATGAATCGCGAGATTGAAACGCCGTCTCCGTAGTGCCCTGATCCGAAACGCCTAGCTCTATGACGCACCAAACGCCACCTTCGCGATCCGCATTCCAAGAACTAGATCAGGTATTTCTACCAGGAAGAAAGAATCACACCTGCATGAGCAAGCTCGGCAGCATGCCTCCCCCGGCGGCACCTCCAAGTCCAGCCATGCCGCCACGGTAGTCGCCGCCGGCTCCGGAGGGGGCGGCGGCCGCGGAGGACCCAGCGAGGTGCTGCAGCCCCGCGGACTGCAGCCACCGCGCCATGACGGCGTCTCCCGAATCCCCCATCGCGTCCTGCGTGGCGCCGGAGGCCCCCGGAGGCTGCGCGGCGGCGGCGGAGCCCGCGCCGCCGCCGACGAGGCGCTGCGACCTCCGCTGCGGCGCCAACTTGGCGGCTCGGGTGGCGAGATCACGCGAATCTCGGGGCGACGCGGGCGGCGGGGGATCCGGCGGCGGCGGAGCCCAGATCTGCGGCGCTCGGGAACGCGGGCGCCGTGTATTTGAAGGGCGAATTGGGAATGATAATTTGTTGGGGAAGGAGAAGAAGAGATTAGAGAAGAGAGGTGGCCTCTGCCTGGCTGGCTTCTCTGCTTTTCTATTTCTTTTCTCGCCTGGAGTTTAGAGGGGGCTGATGCGAGAAAAAGATAATTAAAAATAAAAAATTATAAAAGAGCCGGAAAGGTGGCTAGAAAATGAAACTTATTTAGCTTAAGAGATGCGATTACTCACTCCGTTTTAAAATATTTAACGCTGGTTAGTTCTAGTTCAAAATTAAACTAACCAGCGTCAAATATTTTAAATGGAGGTAGTATCATTTTAAAGTAAGAGAGTACAGTTGTGAGGAAGGTATGTGTTATTTTCATTCTTTTCAATTGTTTTGTGTTTGAAAACGATGTGTTAATCTTTGCACTTGGCAAGACCAAGAGGATGGCCGGCAAAATTATCTTTTTTTAGATAATGGGGCCGGTTAAATTATCTAACTAAAGATGTTGCACGATATCATTTCTCATTAGTGGTTTGGTAATCACAACGGTAACAAAATGGTATGGTGGTATCGTCGTTTCACGGCACAAGTGATGGACGGTGAAGATTCCCTCCAGTGATCCCCTATTTTCCTCTTATTTTATATGGTCGTGAAAAAGATGTGCCAGAGCCTTTTATCCATGTGGCACTTGCTTCATCCCCTAGCGATGCCCCTATTTGCTCCATGAAAAAAAATTAATTAGTTATTGGGCTTCAAGGACACAAGTGTCATTATATTAGAGGGTTTGTCATGTCATTTTAAAGTAGAAAAATATTTTGTTACGTCTGCATGGCACTAGGATAACAAATTATGGTGCTCACTTGTAATGAAGGTAAATGACTATATATGAAACATCCGTAAAAGGGCGAGAAATATTGTGTTAGAGTTGAGGCCCAAATTTTTTTACACCCGCCTCTAAAATGAATAGGGGGCATTGTTTCTCACGACGTCCTGTTTAAGATGGTGTTGGATTGCTAGCATGAGGATACACTAAATTAAGCCCGTTTTACTGCACAAGGGTGGTAGACCTCAATCCACACTGTCTGAAACGAAACTAATTTTTCGGTCTCGTAGCGAAGGAGAAATATTATAAAGGAAAAAATAGAGGCAGGTCATTGTATTAAAAAAAATTCCAGCTAATTTTAATTTCCCTCGGATATCATATAATGTGTTCGTGTGTAAACTGGCCTCGCCGAGGACGTGGCGGACTCGCGCCCAGGTGCTGGTGGTTCGTCGCCCCGACCCCGCCCTGGCGGAGCCAACGCTCAAGACCAGACCAGGGGTGCTATCAGCGACCCGACGAGTTGCATTGCAGCGACGTGATTGGTACTAGATTGGAGTGACAGATCCGCGACCGCGCGTCGGAGGACAGGTGTCACAAAACCCGGTGATGCACGGCACGGGCAGGACACGGAAGCGGTCGGTGAACACCACAGCGGCCGGGTACCGTTACAGTGTCAGCGTCCCTGATCGACCGGCGGCTCACCCAACTGCTTCATCCGCCGACGCGCTCGGCCGGCCGCCGTGCACCGCACCGCACCGCACTGCACTGCACCACTCCCTGCCCTGAACAGCGTTTCTTGGGTTGTCGTGGCCATGGTTTGGTCACGACGGCTCGATCAGAGTGGAGACTGACTTGCAGGACGGCAAAAGCGAGGCAAACCTCTCCAGCTCCAGAGTGGAGACAGGCAGTGGCAGCGCAGCAGAGCAGAGGACAGGGGAGCCCGATCGTTCGTTCAGACTTCAGACTCCAGAGAAGGAGGCTGTTCTCTCTTTGCTGGCTGCAGGAGCACCAGCTTCAACGTACACGAAGCCCGGGAATAGCAGCCTGTTGCACACACCTGTGTTTAAGCTGGAGAATTAGGACTCTTTTCAGTGACAGTAACACGAAACGTCAAAACTACTCCTAATCGATAACCAACCAACACGAAACGTCAAAGCTCGGGCCACTCATGACGAGTTTCTGTTAAATCAGGCTCTTTAAAAAAGAGCGCACACACATATACTCCCTCCCTTTCAAATTGTGTTAAACAATTTTGAACTAACCGACGTTAAATAATTTGAAACACAGGGAGTAGTATACATCTATATTGTGTTTCAAAAGAAAAAAGAAAAATAGGTGACGGTTAGTTCTAACCGTACCATGTGTAACATCGAGTTTCCTACGTTCTAAACCTTCCTTCACGAACCCTCAACCACTACAACAATTAACACCTTGACATTATCAACCAAACGATTTTTTTGGGTCGTTAGAGATTTGTAATGAAATGAATTTTTGGTCGTTGCACTGTTGAACAGTGATGTACACCAGAATCAAACCTGCGGACGCTACCAGTTTTATCGCTTGTGTATGGGCTATTTTTTTCCTTCCCTTGGGCGCGGACACGCCCACCGCACACATATACTCTCTCTACTTCAAGTTTAACACCAGTTAGTTCAATTTCGAACTAACTAAAGTTAAACAATTTGAAACGGAGGGAGTAGTATATATCTATATCGTGTTTCAAAAGAAAAAAGAAAAATAGGTGACGGTTAGTTCTAAGCGTACCATGTGTAACATCGAGTTTCCTACGTTCTAAACCTTCCTTCACGAACCCTCAACCACTACAACAATTAACACCTTGACATTATCAACCAAACGATTTTTTTGGGTCGTTAGAGATTCGTAATGAAATGAATTTTTGGTCGTTGCACTGTTGACCAGTGATGTACACCAGAATCAAACCTGCGGACGCTACCAGTTTTATCGCTTGTGTATGGGCTATTTTTTTCCTTCCCTTGGGCGCGGACACGCCCACCGCACACATATACTCTCTCCATTTCAAGTTTAACACCAGTTAGTTCAATTTCGAACTAACCAAAGTTAAACAATTTGAAACGGAGGGAGTAGTATATATCTATATCATGTTTCAAAAGAAAAAAGAAAAATAGGTGACGGTTAGTTCTAACCGTACTATGTGTAACATCGAGTTTCCTACGTTCTAAACCTTCCTTCACGAACCCTCAACCACTACAACAATTAACACCTTGACATTATCAACCAAACGATTTTTTTGGGTCGTTAGAGATTCGTAATGAAATGAATTTTTGGTCGTTGCACTGTTGACCAGTGATGTACACCAGAATCAAACCTGCGGACGCTACCAGTTTTATCGCTTGTGTATGGGCTATTTTTTTCCTTCCCTTGGGCGCGGACACGCCCACCGCACACATATACTCTCTCCATTTCAAGTTTAACACCAGTTAGTTCAATTTCGAACTAACCAAAGTTAAACAATTTGAAACGGAGGGAGTAGTATATATCTATATCGTGTTTCAAAAGAAAAAAGAAAAATAGGTGACGGTTAGTTCTAACCGTACCATGTGTAACATCGAGTTTCCTACGTTCTAAACCTTCCTTCACGAACCCTCAACCACTACAACAATTAACACCTTGACATTATCAACCAAACGATTTTTTTGGGTCGTTAGAGATTCGTAATGAAATGAATTTTCGGTCGTTGCACTGTTGACCAGTGATGTACACCAGAATCAAACCTGCGGACGGTACCAATTTTATCGCTTGTGTATGGGCTATTTTTTTCCTTCCCTTGGGCGCGGACACGCCCACCGCACACATATACTCTCTCCATTTCAAGTTTAACACCAGTTAGTTCAATTTCGAACTAACTAAAGTTAAACAATTTGAAACGGAGGGAGTAGTATATATCTATATCGTGTTTCAAAAGAAAAAAGAAAAATAGGTGACGGTTAGTTCTAAGCGTACCATGTGTAACATCGAGTTTCCTACGTTCTAAACCTTCCTTCACGAACCCTCAACCACTACAACAATTAACACCTTGACATTATCAACCAAACGATTTTTTTGGGTCGTTAGAGATTCGTAATGAAATGAATTTTTGGTCGTTGCACTGTTGACCAGTGATGTACACCAGAATCAAACCTGCGGACGCTACCAGTTTTATCGCTTGTGTATGGGCTATTTTTTTCCTTCCCTTGGGCGCGGACACGCCCACCGCACACATATACTCTCTCCATTTCAAGTTTAACACCAGTTAGTTCAATTTCGAACTAACCAAAGTTAAACAATTTGAAACGGAGGGAGTAGTATATATCTATATCATGTTTCAAAAGAAAAAAGAAAAATAGGTGACGGTTAGTTCTAACCGTACTATGTGTAACATCGAGTTTCCTACGTTCTAAACCTTCCTTCACGAACCCTCAACCACTACAACAATTAACACCTTGACATTATCAACCAAACGATTTTTTTGGGTCGTTAGAGATTCGTAATGAAATGAATTTTTGGTCGTTGCACTGTTGACCAGTGATGTACACCAGAATCAAACCTGCGGACGCTACCAGTTTTATCGCTTGTGTATGGGCTATTTTTTTCCTTCCCTTGGGCGCGGACACGCCCACCGCACACATATACTCTCTCCATTTCAAGTTTAACACCAGTTAGTTCAATTTCGAACTAACCAAAGTTAAACAATTTGAAACGGAGGGAGTAGTATATATCTATATCGTGTTTCAAAAGAAAAAAGAAAAATAGGTGACGGTTAGTTCTAACCGTACCATGTGTAACATCGAGTTTCCTACGTTCTAAACCTTCCTTCACGAACCCTCAACCACTACAACAATTAACACCTTGACATTATCAACCAAACGATTTTTTTGGGTCGTTAGAGATTCGTAATGAAATGAATTTTCGGTCGTTGCACTGTTGACCAGTGATGTACACCAGAATCAAACCTGCGGACGGTACCAATTTTATCGCTTGTGTATGGGCTATTTTTTTCCTTCCCTTGGGCGCGGACACGCCCACCGCACACATATACTCTCTCCATTTCAAGTTTAACACCAGTTAGTTCAATTTCGAACTAACTAAAGTTAAACAATTTGAAACGGAGGGAGTAGTATATATCTATATCGTGTTTCAAAAGAAAAAAGAAAAATAGGTGACGGTTAGTTCTAAGCGTACCATGTGTAACATCGAGTTTCCTACGTTCTAAACCTTCCTTCACGAACCCTCAACCACTACAACAATTAACACCTTGACATTATCAACTAAACGATTTTTTTGGGTCGTTAGAGATTCGTAATGAAATGAATTTTTGGTCGTTGCACTGTTGACCAGTGATGTACACCAGAATCAAACCTGCGGACGCTACCAGTTTTATCGCTTGTGTATGGGCTATTTTTTTCCTTCCCTTGGGCGCGGACACGCCCACCGCACACATATACTCTCTCCATTTCAAGTTTAACACCAGTTAGTTCAATTTCGAACTAACTAAAGTTAAACAATTTGAAACGGAGGGAGTAGTATATATCTATATCGTGTTTCAAAAGAAAAAAGAAAAATAGGTGACGGTTAGTTCTAAGCGTACCATGTGTAATATCGAGTTTCCTACGTTCTAAACCTTCCTTCACGAACCCTCAACCACTACAACAATTAACACCTTGAGATTATCAACCAAACGATTTTTTTGGGTCGTTAGAGATTCGTAATGAAATGAATTTTTGGTCGTTGCACTGTTGACCAGTGATGTACACCAGAATCAAACATGCGGACGCTACCAGTTTTATCGTTTGTGTATGGGCTATTTTTTTCCTTCCCTTGGGCGCGGACACGCCCGTCGCACACATATACTTCCTCCGTTTCAAATTGTTTAACACCGGTTAGTTCAATTTTGAACTAACCGAAGTTAAACAATTTGAAGCGGAGCGAGTAGTATACATCTATATTGTGTTTCAAAAGAAAAAGAAAAAAGATGACGGTTAGTTCTAATCGTACCATGTGTAACATCGAGTTTGCCACGTTTTGAACCTTCTTTCACGAACCCTCAACCACTATAACAATTAACACCTTGACATTATGAATCGAACAATTTTTTTGGTCGTTAAAGCTTAGTAATTAAATGATTTTATTTTTAGTCGTTGCACTGTTGACCGGTTCTGTACACAGAGTCAAACCTGGGGGCGCTCCCAGTTTATCGCTTGTGTATGGGCTATTTTTTTTTCTTCCCTTGGGCGCCGACACGCCCGCCGCTGGCTTCCCTTCCTCGGCCCGTTCCGTACGCCAGGTCGCGATAAAGGCTCGCGAAAAACGTCCCGTTGGATGAAGCATCCAACGGCTGTGGACAGTTGGTTCGCGGGGGATGCGCTGCGCTGGCCGCTGGCACGGGAGGTCCGCGCAGACGGCCGGTCGGACTCGGACCAAGCGAGAGGTGACGGCGGTGGGGCCCGTTTCCGGAGACCTTTCGAAAGCGGTCAATATAACGGTGGTCAGTGTGTTTTTTTTTGTTCGTGGCGACTTTGTAGTTTTGGTAATCCAGAAACGGTCCTTACTTTGATGCTACTCTACTACTACGACTAGTGGTTTTTGTTCGGTTCCACTTAAATCACATGGCTAGATTAATTTAGTGGGTGTGGCTACGCAAGCAAGAGATGCAGCGGTGCTGCTGCTGTTATTAGTGGTAAAAAGATGCACACCTTGATAGTGTTTTCTATTTATATCGTTTTTACTAAAAAAATGCATAGTACAACAAAATATGATAGTAACATAGAGAGAAAAATTAAAGATAAACAGTCGTGCACCAACTGTAGAAACCACTCTTCTACCCCTACTGAGGGATTAGACGAGTTTTGACGATCCTTAGAAGTTTGATGCCTGTTAACATATGATTTTACACATGAAAAGAAGCGTTGCGTGCTAAATCTATGGTCTAAAGGATCAACATGGACATTGTCGAAGTGTTTTCTGAGACACTTCCCAGATCCACTCTGGAGCGGCCCGCGGAGGTTCTTTTTTAAGAGGGGCATAATAGTTTTGAGCGTCGTAGCGTGATGGTGATATGAACACAAAGATCTACGTGGTTCGGGCCGGCTCAGCGTAATACCCTACGTCCACAGAGTGTTGGTTGTTCTTTGTTGCTTGAGTTTGAGGGTGGCTCGAGCTTGTGAGCTTACAATGGTATTCGGAGACTGGGACTGTGTTTGAGCTAAAATGAAATTCGAATGGCGTCCCCTTTGTCTGTTGGCTGTTTGAACCTTTTATAGTTCAAGGTCAAGCAACCTTACATGTGGGTCCGGAGCCTGGCTGGTGGCCCCGCTATGGGCAACTGACTCTACTTCGGGTAGTCTGCTCCCTACTAGTAGTAGCGCACTTGATCGCTCCGTGGAGCCCGTCGCCCTGCCACGTCGGTTTTCTTAAATGTTGTCTGATGAAGGCGGTAGAAATGCGTATTGTCCCGCGACGCTGCACTGTAGCTCTGTCAGGGCGTTGTGCGACTGATCTCGGCTGCCAGGCACACCTGTATCGGGATACACTGGTTTGCTTGTCTGGGGTACATGCGAACTTTAGATGCGCGATAGGACATCACACCTTCCTCTTTACTCCTTGGCTATCTGCCTATTGCTTGTTGGCGCGACGTCCATGGGGCTGGCCCCCGGGACAAGCGTCATCACCGGAGCTGTCTTGCGGAGTAGCGAGGGGTCCGGAGTCGTTGGACACGTGTCAACGCCGGAGCTCTTCCTGGTAGGAGGGGAGGTCCGGAGCTGTCATGCACGTGGCCGCGCCGGAGCCCTTCTTGACGGGAAGGGACGCCTGGAGTTGTTGCCTACGTGGCAGCACCGGAGCCCTCCGATGCTAGAGGTCACGCCCGGAGCCGTAGGACACATGGCACCTCCGGAGCTCGCTCCGGCGAAAGACGTGGCTCGGAGGTTCCGTACACGTGGCGGTGCCGGAGTCCTCCCTGGCGGGAGGTCGGGTACGGCACCATCGGACACGTGGTGGCTCCGGAGCCATCTTTCGTCCGGTAGTGAGACTCAGAGGCTGTAGACACGTGGCAGCCTCGGGGCCCTGCTTAGCGGGTGGTTGGACCCGAGGCCTAGGACACGCGTGTTCTCATGAGTGCTCTCTAGCCAGCGGTTGTGCCCAGCCTACTGGCTGCGTCCCTGTCTTCTGCATACGTGCTGACGTATGTCTTCTTTTGCTTTTACACGCGGGTACCCCGTCTTGAGGGTACCGACAGACACCATGTTGTGGTATGGTGTATAAATATACGAACACTAAAAAGTTAACACTTTTTCTACAAAGGTTGAATTCGTAAAGTCTAACCCCCGATTGGTTATTAATGCTGTTTAGATTTGTACCAAAGGAGGAGGGACTACTGCCACTGTTATGGAGCGCTTGGTACCTCAAAAATGATGTTGTTTATGGTAAATCGACTTGCTCAATTATCAGATCAACTTGTTCGGACTGCTAAAGTTTGATCAGTGACCACTGTATACGTTATTAAAGGGCTATGGCATTCAAAAGGAGATTAATGTAGCATGTCTCTTGCTACAAGAATTCTAGTTAAATAGAGTGAGAATAGTGTCCAACAATGTGGTATATGCTTTAATATAACTAGCTATTAGAAATAAAGAGTACGCAGCTAAGAGGTTTCATCATGGACCTTCAAATTGATAGTGTGCCTTAATTAATAAAACTCTATCCTTCTAAAAATACAAAGTATACATGCACGATATGGTGACATAGACACAAACCAAGACTTTTCCGCTAAACTGAGGAACGTGTTGGAAAAAAACAGCCACCACAGATTTACCTCGTAAAACGTTGTAATATCCAACTCTATGAGGACTTCCCTGCGAAAGAGCCTTCTTATTCCCCTCCCCCTCTGTTCGCCTTTCCCATCAAATTCCCGTTTTCCCTCGAATTTCTCGTGGAGGCGAGAAGATAGCGAAGAGAGAGAAGGCGATTGGACAGCGCGCGAGCGCCCCGAGGCCGAGCGATCCCCGAGGCGCGGGCCCCGGTCCCGGCGCGGCCGCCGCAGCAGCAGCAGCATCTTTGCCGTCGTTCGGGCGGCCGTTCCCAGCCCCGTTACGCCTCGGCCCGGCTCGGATTCGGCGGGATCCGGCCAAGGAACTCGGCGGTTGGTGAAGGGAGGGGAGGGGATGGGCGCCGGGACGGAGCCGAAGGGCGTGGCTGCCGCAGGGGCGGCGGGGGAGGAGGAGCAGGACGGGGGCGCGAAGGAGGAGAAGGCGGCGGCCGTCTCTTGCTCGATCTGCCTCGACGCGGTGGTCGCCGCCGGCGGGGAGAGGTCCACCGCCAGGCTGCAGTGCGGCCACGAGTTCCACCTAGGTAAGGGCAGTCAGTTGCTGGATCTGGCGGCACGTTCTTGGTGCGAAATTACGCGGTTCGATTGGTAGGACTAGAGGGGGCGGGTGCGATTCTTGCCCTGAACTGGGAATTCTGGTGTGGGGGGCCCGAAAATGCGACTGGGATTGTAATGATTTTGTTCGATTTGGTGAAATTTGGACCAATTTACGATATTGTAGACTGCATGACGCTGAATTTTGTGTTAAAGGAACCAAAGATCGGATTTTTAGTCAACATATAGAATTTTGTGGTACATGTTACGGTGTCAGCAAATATTGCATTGTATTGGTCGGCTTGCCAAAAGGATGCAATGTTGGGAATGGATTTGACGTTGGAGGATGAGTTGGGAGAGTACAGGAGGTAGCTGTGGCCTGATTTATGCAAATTCTGTGTATTTTAATTTAGTAATACCTAGACGTTTTAACCTTTAAGACAGTGAAAACAAGCAATTTTTCAGTTTTGTGTTTGAGTTACTCTTAGGACTAGCTTGGATTGATTTGGATTAGGAAATATTCTTCTGGATAGGTAGGATTTTGGAACTAACATTCCAGACTCTCGACTCTCCCAAGTTTTAACTTATTAAGTAGTGTTAACTTCTATATGCTTTTTTGGTAATTCAGTATTTAGCTGGTGTTAAGATTTGACAGAGCCTTTGCAGTTTCCATACTTTGGTCAAATATGTTTCCCTTTTAAGGCACCTACACTTGTATTAAGTTCACAGGGGTTTTGAGTTCTGCTGAACGATCTTAATGGTTACCTTACTTAAATGATCTTCGAATAGAAATTGGGCTTAAGGAGTATGGGAGCATGCTTTTGTACATCGTATTAATTATTTGGCTAGTACTGAACATGGTTAGGCCTAACATCCAATGCAATGGGTACCGGATCTTGGTTTGAGATGATTGTATTGGTGATAAAAATTATTTGTTATCTATGGCTGTCAATTTTAAAACTATCTGGCTTTCCATCGTGCAATTTGTTCTTTTCTTTACAAGTAATTGCAATATCATAGTAGCAAAGCGAGACCTAAGCTTAGTATGGAGTGTAATACGATATTAGGCGCTGAACTGCTGATTGAAAACAGTCCTGTGCAACGGATATGCATATATGAGGCACAAAGTGTGCAGCTTCGCTTTATGCATTACTGCTTATCCTCTGCTAACTGCTAAATATTATTTTCTCCAGACTGCATTGGATCAGCATTCAATGCCAAAGGGATTATGCAATGCCCAAACTGCCGCAAAATTGAGAAAGGGAATTGGCTTTATGCAAATGGTTCCCGACCTGCACAGGATGTTAACATGGATGAGTGGACTCATGATGAAGACCTTTATGATGTTAACTACTCAGAAATGGTATGTGACCTTGTCAACCTTACTCTTGAATTGTTTGTATTCTGTGCAGTATTGTCCACTTCATTGCACTGTTGGCAATATGCCTTTTTCCATATGCTTCTTCCTGTGTTTCAGTTTGACCCCTTCAGCTTGCCTGATCCTCGATGCCATCTTGTGTTTGCTGCTTGCCTTTGATCATGCTTCATTATTTGAGCCTTTATGTTGGATGCACTTGTAATTGGTACATAAACATGTTTACATGTCTTTGCTGACATTTAGTTCCTCGAGATCATAAGCTTTAAGCACATATTACCGTTTTAGAAGCATTTGACTACCTTTTGTCTCTATGGACTTCTCTAATGTCAAATGACCCTTTAAGTACCTTATAGCTTGTCAAATGACCTTTTATATACCTTGTATGTTTCATTAAATGGTTTACAAGGGGGCTAATGTTTTTTTGAACCCCATCTAATGGTATCCGGGCTGATGACTTCAGGGCAGCCTTTTTGTCTCCTTTCCGCACCCCACTAGCTTTGAAGTGGACTACTCAGCTGTAAGCTGGGCATGCTTCCATCCTTGGTGCCATCTCCCATCTATTCACATATTTCTCTGCTCATCGCATGTGCAAGTAGATTCAGTCCAACCTCCTACGTACAGTGGCTGCTGTCGAAGAAGCCTTTGTCAAAGTGAACTTGGCAGCCTTCCCATCCTCCCATTGATGCCTCCTCTATACTTGGGGAAATGGCGTCGATGATGTTCGCATAGATCTAGCCACCAAACAATGTTGCAGCAGCATAGAAATCGATTAGGAAGATACTGTGGCAAGGAGATAGCTGAGCATGCATTCGGGGATGGATGGGTCTTGATTGGAAGCTGAGGAATGAAGAGGATCTGTACTTCTGTAGAATTACGATGGTGTTTGACATGAGTATGTGTGGTATTATATAGGGATGCTTTGTGGCTAATGGATCACGCTTAGTTAACTTGTGACCTTAAAAAATTGCAACTCATCTGCCATAACAATGCTGTATGCAATATGTACATCTGCCTTGTAAACTGGCATATTGTTCTCTGATTTTCTATGTTCTGGGGTTAATACTTACTCAACAGTTGGCATGTGCATAAACAATCCTAGGACTGACTTTATCCTGTTTAATTTGACTTGAACTTTACTGCTTGCATATGCTTCCTTATTGCCTTTTCAAAGCATTTATGGCTGTGATATGTGAATTGTGTTACGTTTTACTCTATTGAACAATTAGTTGAGTACACAATAGTTGATTCTCCATTTGCTGTAATTATTTTACCTACAGGGGCAGTTCCTCTGCATGACTGTCCTGACAATTTTTATAATTCTTCGTTGTACAGCCATTTCGCTTCCATTGGTGTCCATTTGGTCGCTTGACACAACTTCCATCTTTATTTGAGTATGTTCTATACTTTATATTATTATTTACGACTTTATTCAATCTTACATCCAAGCTCCTAAAAAGCACTATTGTTGTTTAGTTTTAATGTAACAAAACATGAGCCAACGGCTTTCCATATTTCTAGTGAAAGAGACTTGTATCCCTTGTGTTTAGCAGAGTTATGATCCATTTGGGGTGCTTAATTGTGTCGAGTATATTAAAGAATCATACACAAAAGAGTCACCCTGTCACACTGAGATAATCTGTTTAAAGGCTGAACTATGTAACCAAAAACAGATGAAGAGTTACATTGTTGTATTATATGAATAGCTTTTATACTGTATGAAAAATTGTTGCCATTCATTAACTTACACTTTCCAATTTTTCTATCAGGGAAGGAGAATCATCACCTCCAGTTACTTGTAAGTTTTCATTTGGATTGAGCAATTTGTCAAATCAAAAGATGTGCTGATTGCTGAATGTGTTTCTGTATATTGGTCATGCAGTTCATGACTTTATGGGACAACATTTGTTTACCGAGCATGTAGCTGTGTCTGCTGCACCAGGGGCAACTCATCCTTGCCCTTATGTGGCGTATTTGCATCCTCTTCCTTCACTGACATCATCTTCAAGCTCTCATGTCCCTGAGAGAACTATGGATCGTGCTGCATATCATGATCACTGGAACTCCATGGCTGGCCCATCAGATGGTAGGCCTGTGACAACAGTGCAACCTGCTGATTTCCATCATAATCCTTGGACACACATGCCCAATTCCTATGCTCCACCCAATGGCAATAGTGGTGTGGCCGAGCAGCCAGGGATTCCTTTTGGAACAAGGGCTGCGAGGGTTGATGGTGATAACCAGCGTCAACCACCTATTGTTCCTCCAGCGTACTTCAGTAATGGGTAAATTCAAATCCCTGTCTTCTCCTGCAAGTTACAGTAATGATTTTGCTCGAAAGCATAGATAATTCCAAATTCTCGCATTGTAGTTGACCCTATCATGCATCACTTTTATAAAATTATCTAAAATGGCAATATAAATCCCTATGAATGTTGCTATAAATTTTTGATCCCTATTTCCTCTTGTTACATTTGTGCAACGCCTTATTGGGTTTTATTGAAATTCCGTTTGGGGATTTAATAACACAATAAGCTTCAATGGATTATTTTAGGATTAAAAAAATATGCCACAGCATAAATTATTGCCATACAATCCAACTCTGATCCGTCGATGTCTATGTCTATCCTGCACTCATAATGATCTACTTTGTTTGCAGATCTGGTTCTAGATCTAGAACTCCCAATGTGCCTCCTCTGATGCCTCAGTTCATGAGGGCTCACGGCAGCATCAATGAACAGTACCAGCAGAATTCATGGTCTAGTTTATTTGCTGGGGCTCATAGGTCAGGAGGCATGCGACCTGCCCCAACCCCTCTGCCGGAGAATCCCACATTTTCCCTATTTCCGCCGGGGTCGTCTGGCCATAGTTCAATGGACACTGATGATGTGGGTGGAAGCCGGTTCTATGCCTGGGAGCGTGACCGATTTACCTCATATCCCTTGATGCCAGTGGATTGCGAGACAGGTTGGTGGACCTCACAGCAGTCTCACAGCACATCAGAACCCACATCTGAGCCAAGGAGGCTTTTTGGGCAATGGATAGGCGTTGGCAGGTCCTCACCTGAGAGTAGATCACCTGAGGGGTCTTCATATCGGCAAATGCATACACCTCGGATGTAGCAGCCCCTTCCTGCAAGAATCCGAGTTGATTTGGAATCTGATTTGCTTGTAAGAAAAGATGGAAAACCCGTTGTATTACGTTAAGCTGGTTAAGCTGGGCCGCGCCGTAAACTTGGGGACAATTTCAGGGGGGTGAAAAACAGGAAATGTCCTGGCGAGAGAACATTTTGATTTGGTTCATATGAATTCCATCTCGTACATATTTTAAAATCAAGTTGGGTTATTCGGATATTCACACTCTATGACATGTTTTCTTATCCCTACATACTATTGATGGATGGATGCCAACGCTTACATTTTTTCTTTTCTTGCAATGGTATATGTTTAATTGAAGATAGCTTTTCGACATAGCGTTACAGTAAATATTGAATGCTGCAAAATACTAGTAACGTCGTGTCACTGGCTTTGACAATTAAGCAATCCGTGGTGTTACATGAATCGCGCAGCATGAATCTAAGCAGCTTATTCGCCTGGTTTGCCCGTGCTGCAGGCCACTGCTAAGTACCAATTTTATTCGTGAATTTTGACTGCATTTTTATCAGTAATGCTAACTGGAAAAAGTAGAGCAGGCGCTTCCTCGAAATTTGAGGTTGAACTGAAAGATGTTTACTGGACAGAGGCATTGAGCATATTAATATTTTTAGAGCAAAATTCCAAAAACCTAGAACTACTGGGTTGCAAAAACCTAAATTTTGGTGCCAATTGCAAGAAACATCAAATTTGACACGATTGCAAAAAATCTACAACTTTGGACTCACTTGTCATCTTTGATGGTACACTTAGTATTGACTGGCCGCTCCCTCTGTTTAAAAAAAATGATGTTTAGGACAGCCGATTTAGTTTAAATTGAACTATTTTTTTGTCCTAAACGTTATTTATTTCAGAACGGAGGAAGTATATTTTTTGCAAATTGAGTGTAGCTCAATTGATGATGTTTTTTATGGTGGAACTAGTCATCCGTGTTGAATTCTAGATTTGACTGAGATGTTGTATTTTTAACTAATTATTCTTTCACTGAAACACTTGTGATGACTTTAAATCTTATGACCCCTCATAGGGTAAGTAGTAGTATATATGTTAACAAATACGAGTAATCATGCGTGTCTGTATTTTTAAAAACTACATCTAAGGTATAGAGAAGAAGGTTTTTTCTTTGTGTTCTTTTTATATGTAAGATGAGACGTCATTGATCCAAGAAGAGCCCCTAAACTACCTTGTTTGCAAAGGGATTTAACTCTAATTATCTATCCTCCATCAAAATTCTCCAGTTCACAACGCGCTTACATTTGCTTTCATCGTCCGGGCCCTGCGCCGGGCGCGGGGCTACATTTTGAACCAAAAAAATAAACAATTTGAAACACCAACAAATTCGGCCAAATTCCGTCGTCACCCTTGCGCACCCCTCACTCTCTTTGGCCTCTCCCCTCGCGATCTCGCGGGAGCCCTAGAGAAACCCCTCTGCCGTGATGCTGCACGAGCTCCTCCTCGCGCTGCTCGGCTTCACCGGTGACTTCGTCCTCGACGCGTCGCCCGCGCGCCGCCGCGCCGCGCCCGGCACCGGCGGGGACGCAGGCGGGGGTGGGGAGGTGGGCCCCAACTTCCGCCTCGCCCCAGACCTCACCTTCCTCCAGCCTTCCGAGAGGTAAGGGCACCCCTGCGCTCGTCCCTCAGCGGCCGTGAATTGTGACTGCTGCAGTGGCGGTGGCGGCGCCTGTGAGCTTGCCGTGGAATGGGATCTGTGTGGGGGTGAGGTGGGTTTGGTCTGTTTTAAAAAAATGATGTTTAGGATAGCCGATTTAGTTTAAATTGAACTATTTTTTTGTTCTAAACGTCATTTATTTCAGAACGGAGGAAGTATATTTTTTGCAAATTGAGTGTAGCTCAATTGATGATGTTCTTTACGGTGGAACTAGTGATCTGTGTTGAATTCTAGATTTGACTGAGATGTTGTATTTTTAACTAATTATTCTTTCACTGAAACACTTGTGATGACTTTAAATCTTATGACCCCTCATAGGGTAAGTAGTAGTATATATGTTAACAAATACGAGTAATCATGCGTGTCCGTATTTTTAAAAACTACATCTAAGGTATAGAGAAGAAGGTTTTTTCTTTGTGTTCTTTTTATATGTAAGATGAGACGTCATTGGTCCAAGAAGAGCCCCTAAACTACCTTGTTTGCAAAGGGATTTAACTCTAATTATCTATCCTCCATCAAAATTCTCCAGTTCACAACGCGCTTACATTTGCTTTCATCGTCC
Source organism: Neostapfia colusana (assembly GCA_030760725.1). Taxonomy (NCBI): domain Eukaryota; kingdom Viridiplantae; phylum Streptophyta; class Magnoliopsida; order Poales; family Poaceae; genus Neostapfia; species Neostapfia colusana. The sequence goes on along the minus strand of JASWHV010000005.1, from coordinate 1,158,472 downwards.
GGGCCCTGCGCCGGGCGCGGGGCTACATTTTGAACCAAAAAATAAACAATTTGAAACACCAACAAATTCGGCCAAATTCCGTCGTCACCCTTGCGCACCCCTCACTCTCTTTGGCCTCTCCCCTCGCGATCTCGCGGGAGCCCTAGAGAAACCGCTCTGCCGTGATGCTGCACGAGCTCCTCCTCGCGCTGCTCGGCTTCACCGGCGACTTCGTGCTCGACGCGTCGCCCGCGCGCCGCCGCGCCGCGCCCGGCACCGGCGGGGACGCAGGCGGGGGTGGGGAGGTTGGCCCCAACTTCCGCCTCGCCCCAGACCTCACCTTCCTCCAGCCTTCCGAGAGGTAAGGGCACCCCTGCGCTCGTCCCTCAGCGGCCGTGAATTGTGACTGTGCTGCAGTGGCGGTGGCGGCGCCTGTGAGCTTGCCTTGGAATGGGATCTGTGTGGGGGTGAGGTGGGTGGTGAGTTGGGTTTGGTCCGTTGCCAGCGAATTCAGCAGAAAATGGTTGTCGAAGCGCCTAATTGCTTTCTTAATTGTTTATGGAATTAGGCTTGGCCACACTGTGCAGGCAGTAGCAAATTACCCATTCTGGATTCTGTAATGCAACCAGTTGCACTGGCTTTTCGATCATCATGAAGGTTCCATATACAAAAGAGTCTGCATTTTGCCATTCTCACATGAGATGGTCACAAATTTTATGTACTCACAAAATCATATACCCAAAGTTGTAAGGGGTTTCATTCGTCAAAAAAAAAGTTGTAAGGGGGCAGGGGCAGCCTGGTGCATATAGCTCCCGTACTCACGAATAATTGTTCATTTTGCATGTAACATAAGTGTGAAGTACCTGGAATATATGCTTGAATTTAACTTTATAGATTTGGTAGTGCATTTGTCCCAGATGTATTCATAACTGCTATTACAGTTAGCACCTGGACAAGTATCATATCGCAACCATAACAGGGAGCTGCAAAAATAACTTGGTATGCTGTGTTCTAAATGGTTCATCTTGTTTGCAGGAGTGCCATTGAAAGGCTCATATCTCTGGGATTTTACTACAGAGAACTCAACCGCTTTGCAACTGAATCCCGTGATCTGAGCTGGATCCACTCTTCTGTTGATCTTTCAACACCTAATGCTGATAAAACTTGGAAGGGAAATGTGAAAAAAGGGAGTGTGTATAGGAGGGCAATTGCCAATGGTATTACTGAGATTCTATCAGTTTATAGATCAGCTGTTCTGCAGGTTGAGCAAAACCTATTGTCAGATCCATTGCCGATTCTCGCAACGGTAACTCATGGGCTAAACAAGGTATGTCTGCTGACATCTAGCTTTACCGTTTTTTGTTCATTCCTAGTTTTCTGATAAACCCATTTGGGTCGGACCCTGCGCAAGCGGGAGCTACGTGCGCCAGGCTGCCCTAGTTTTTTGATAAACATCTTCTTATCATCTGGAACCATTGATATTGTTTTGAGACTGGCACTTCTACGTTATATTTTCTTAATACACATTATCTTATGAACTTTAGTAGTTGATGTGTCATTTAACAATTTTTTTGCTGTGTCACATTGTAGTTTGATGTTCTTCTTCCCCCTCTTTATGAACTTGTTATGGAAATCGAGCTGAAAGATATCAAGGGAGGACAACTTCTTAACCTTTTGCACAGACGATGCCATTGTGGGGTTCCGGAACTGCAAAACTGCATCCAGAGGTATTACCTCAACTATTTTTTTGAAGAAACAGATTGAATTCCATTCTGATCCCTCTTGTTTTGCATGGTAGCTGTTGCACTTCAATATTTTCTGCAGCTATTTCCCAGCTATTCTCTTCCATATGCCTCCTAACAGTGGTATTCGTTCCTTTTTATCGATTGAACAAACTAGGCTACTTTGGCATGGACACCAAGTCATGTTCAACCAGTTGACATCTTGGATGGTTTATGGGATTCTTCATGATCAGTATAACGAATTTTTCATTAGAAGGTCAGCATGAGTTATGGATCTTCCATTAAGTTATATTGTTCATGCTATGCTATTCCACCTTTTAAATTTTTCTTGCACAAGTTTTCAATATAATTTGAAAGATTCCTTTGTGGATCACTTACATCTCTTTTTTTTTCCATTTCCCTGCACAAATCAGCAAGTATTTTCTGTGTGGTATTTTAAATCAGGATCACAGTCTAATGTCGCCAAACTAAATAATAATTTGGGTTGTTAGATATGGTGTTACGTTAGAATCAGTATATAGAAGTATAACAGTGGGAGCTTTGTTACCATTTTCATTTTCAGACAAGATGACAGGGATGGAGAGAATGAATCACCTCAGCGAGATGGTTCTGATAAATTTATGCAGAAATTAACTAAAGATACAACACTGATTAGTTGGCGTACAGGATTTCATGTATCATTGGTATGCTTATATTCTAATACGAAGTGCATGTATATGAGGTAATATTTGTTAGCATGGATAGTCATTTCTGCTGTTTTTGCCTCCTTACTTGACAGGACATGTTGCCCGAGTATATCCACATGCGAGTTGCTGAATCAATTCTTTTTGCTGGCAAAGCTATAAGGGTTCTTCGAAATCCAAATCCTGGTGCTACATTGCAAGAACCTTTTAATCAAAATCAGAACTCTAAGGGATATCATAGAACGCAAAGTTTTATAGGTCTTGCTCCAAAGGAATTGCAAAACTTTTTTAACATCAGTGCAGAAGAACTATTGCCACAAGATGAGGCTGATAAAATTGATGCCATGCTCAAGGAGCTAAAGGTTAGCTCCTTGTAACATTTATATATCATCGCCTTTGTGCAGCGCTGGCGTGCACATTTCCTTATTTTGCTGCATACAACATTTTATGTAACATATATTTTTTTGAAGACCAATACTGACACGGGTAAATCTTTAACTTTTTTTGCAGCATGCTTCTGAGTTCCATAAACGTCTTTTTGAGTCTGCTGTTGGCTCAATCCATACTATTGCAGCTAGTCATCTATGGCAGGTACTGATCGCTTAGAGCGTTATGTACTATCTATTTTTCATTGAAGTGGATCATTACCTAATCCCCTATTTTTTAACTTTGGTAAAAGCTAGTGGTTGTACGTGCTGATCTAAATGGTCATCTGAAAGCATTGAAAGATTATTTTCTTTTAGCTAAAGGTGATTTTTTCCAGGTAAACTATGTACTTCCTGATCCATGAAAAGATCCTTTCTATTCCTTCCTTTCACATGTATGTTTCAGATAGCACAAGGTGTATTTTGTGCAATAATATCCTTTTGGAACATTTCCTGACATGTGTGATTATGCTTCTGGGTTAGTGTTTTCTTGAGGAAAGTCGCCAATTAATGCGATTACCACCTCGCCAATCTACTGCTGAAGCAGATCTCATGATCCCATTTCAGTTGGTAAGTAACATGCACCTTTTGTTTTTATAAATCTTGATGATACCATGATTTTATTTGATCAATTTTATCAGATAGCAGTCATACTTATCTTATGTGCTGTAATACGTCTGCATTTTTTTATTTTCTATAGCCATGGTAAATTTTCTATTCTAAGTCCTGCAGGCAGCACTGAAGACTATAGGTGAGGAAGACAAGTACTTCACCAGAGTCTCATTAAGGTTGCGTTTCTAAAAGAGCCAGATCTGTTAATTTCAGGTGCTGCTTAGCGGATGCCAGCTCTGTGGTGTCAACTGATTTTATCTCTATCTTGTAGGATGTCATCATATGGCATGAAAAGTAGCTCTTCGCAGAAAGATCCCCAAAAACTTAATGCTTCAGAGCTTCCATCACAAGGAAAAGCTACATCAGAATTGGCACTTGATGGGTGGGATAGTATTGCGCTGGAGTATTCTGTCGACTGGCCACTTCAGCTCTTCTTTACCCCTGATGTTCTGTCTAAGTAAATATTATAATATATAAGTAATATCTTGTTTGTTGGATCTGGAACTCATGATAGTCTCTTCTGCTATTTACTTCCTTCTTTCTTAAGATATGTAAATCTTGTCTAGGTATCGCAAGGTTTTTCAGTATCTCATTCGATTGAAGAGGACACAAATGGAATTGGAGAAATCCTGGGCAGCTGTAATGCATAAAGATCATGCTGATTTTTCTGACTACTGTAAGGATCGGAAAAATGGGTCAGCAACACAACTTCGTCAGCAGCGCTCTAAGCCTTTGTGGCATGTAAGGGAGCATATGGCTTTCTTGATCAGAAATCTACAGTTTTACATACAGGTAATAACAAGATACTCTACCACGTTTTGTATCACACTGTTATTATCTGTGTTAGGTTTTGTGGTTTAGGTTGTCAATAGATTTCATTAAAGTTGGGTACCATTAGTTTGTGTTTGGTTCTGCTGTGTGTAATATTGCAATTCCAATGCTAATCACACTTTGACCAGATCTGTTCTCCTTGCTGGTGACGTCCAGCAGCAGCCCAGCACCCCTTCTAGGTGCTGCTTGTGCTTGCGTGGAGAACAGAACCACCAGAGCAGTTGGCTGTAGCAGATCAGGTCCTGGAACAGACTTGCTTGCCCAATCAAAAAAGCAGCCGTGATCTCCAGGCAGGTACAGGCACGTACAGCAAGAAACAACAAGGGAGAAGAGAGACTTGGTGGCTGTTGCTGTTGGTTGACGTGAGGGGTAAAAGTGCACAGGAGCAGAATAGGAGAGAGCAGTGCAAAACAGGAAGAACTCAGAGAGTTCTGTAGCCGGCTCTGTCCAGAACAGGGGAGAACAGAGGAGCTGTCGCCTAGAGTTGCTGGAGGCGGCGGCTAGGGTTTGTGGAGTAATTTCAGAATAATGGATTGATTTATTCCTAGGGCGTTGGCTTTATTATATAGCCCTCCTTACAAGAGTCCTACTCTATTACAACTCAAACTCTAGACTATCCCCTATTTTATCTCTAAGAAGACTAAACTGCTGCCGCAACTAATACGTGGAGCCAGACCTGGATTCCTTGGATCTGCGCGCAGGCACCCAGGGAGGAAACCCTATTTGGATTCCCCTTGGAGTCCAGGTTTGTTTCCTCCTCTGCTGCTGCGCCCATCCCTTGCGGCAGGGCAGTGTTTAAAAAAGCGGTAGAAAAAAGCGAGCGGAGGAGCTCCGCCTAGCGCCTAGGCAGCCTAGGCGGCGCCTAGGTGTTTCTAGGCGTTTCACAAAAAGCGGAGTTAAATCCATATAATATATTATATATGTATATTTTTAAATTTAAAAATATTCAATCAATCAATAAAATGAGATGAGATAGAGTGTGACACTATCTTGTGTAGGCAGCCAGACACTAAAACAGGGCACTACCACCTTGCTAACAGCAACCGCCACCAATAGGGATGAAAAAAAGTTAGAGTTAGTTGTTCTTTTTATATGGACACACAAAGCGGTGGAAAGCGGAAGAAAGCAGAAAAAAGCGGTCCGAAGCGGAAAAAAAGTGGTCCAACCGCTTAATGCCGCCGCCTAGGGAAAAGCGAAGCGGTAAGGTGCCGCTCAGCGTCTAGGTGGCGCTTAAGCGGCCTAGGCGACCGCTTTTTTAAACAGAGGCGGCAGGATCATCAACATGTAATCCAAACATTTCTGATCGCTGTTTTTGGGAAACATGTGTCGTTGTCTAGACTCTGAATGATGCACCATCCAAATGTTACTCATCTGCATGAATACATAGCCCTGTCTAATGTGGTAAATTTCTTGTCATCTGAGTTAACGCAAAGTGTTGCGTTGATCACCCTGTGTCAGAAAATGCTGTGACCCTTGCTTAGTCCCTAAAGGCTACAAAATGTCTTCCAACAGAGTTATTTGCAGTTAACTGACATAATCAGGCGAATATTGATCATAGAGCTGCTGCGAGGCTCTTTTCTTTTCTGTTTTATTCACTTTTGCCGCCTCATGCTTTTCCTTTATCATTGACCTTTTTTACTATTCAGGTTGATGTAATAGAGTCGCAGTGGAATGTTTTACAGTCTCATGTGCAAGATTCACATGATTTTACAGAGCTTGTGAGCTTTCATCAAGAGTAAGCAACCATGATCCTAGACAATTATGCACCTTTTCTTTTGCTGATAGGAATAACAAGGCTTTTTTTTGTATTTTCGCTGTATAGCATATTAGTCAGTTGACCTGAGTTTGTTTTGATAAATATCTCCATTGACTAATCCCTGTTTCACTCATTTTTTGGGTACATGTTTCCGTAAGCCCACTTTGACAAGATAAATGGAGACTGAAGAAATCTTTTCACTTGAAAAGAAAATGTTACCAACATTGTCCTATTTGATCATCATCATCATCATTAATAGTGCTATGTTTCTGGCTTTCTGCATTCATGTTCTTACTTGATTTTTTGTGATATGTTTGGAGAGTATTCACATTATGCTGCATACCTTCATCAAGTGAACTTCATTCTTTTTTCATCATTCAATTCTATTTGCTGGCGATAAAACGAGACTTGAGGGATTGGAATGTACCTAGGGATTTGATGCATGATAGGACTGCATGGAAATTAGCAATTCATGTGCTAGAATCTTAGTTTACTCGTATTTTGTTACTCATATATCTCTATCTTTCTTCTACTTTCTTTTAAATAAATAAATAAATAGAATTGTCGGGTTTCATATTTAGCCTACCCCAACATCCTTTGGACAAAGGCTTGGTTGTTGTTGTCGATCCCATTTGCTCCTGATGTGGACTGGTGTGTTGGTTAGCTGTCTGTTGTCGAAGATTTGCTGTATGTTCATACTTTAGCCACTGACTTGGCTTGGCATTCATTCCTAGTAACCCAAAAGGCCAAAAGGCAAAAGTATGTGGTCCGTGCCTGAAACTCAGGCATGATTCTTTTGTGGGAAGCTATCCTGTGGATTTATTTTTATGAGTTGCATTGTTTGCCTCAGAACTTATTTAATGATACGGGCCCTTCATTTTTATATCTATTCAGAGAATTCTTTTTTTTGGCTGAGTTTACATTGAAACATTACGATGCTCTTTTCTGTTTTCTTCAGTTCACTTGAATGTCTAGATTTATTTCTGTTGTGGTGTTTTGGCTGATCTTATTTTTGGCATTGCAGGTACTTGTCAGCACTGATTTCACAATCCTTCTTGGATATTGGATCAGTCTCTAGAATACTGGATAGCATAATGAAGCTTTGCTTGCAGTTCTGCTGGAGTATCGAGCAATATGAAACTCGCCAAAACGAAACTGAGATTGATCACATAACTGAGGTATTATCTCAACCGTTCCATCAAAGAAGCAGAACATATCAGTGCTTACCACAGCATTCTCAAAAGTCCCGATATTTATGTGTTTCTTAGTAAACCGTACTTACCATGATGTGATGACATGCAGGAGTTCAACAAGAAATCAAATTCGCTATACACTATATTAAGGAGTAGCCGCCTCGCAGGAAGTCAACGAGCACCTTTCCTGAGGCAATTTCTAATGAGACTGAATTACAACTCCTTCTTTGAGGTGCGCTCTACTTCTTAGGGCAATGTGAATTATATCAATACACACATTTGACATTTCTCAGTATCTAACTTGATGTTTTTTTTTCGGTAATAGACGACCGCAAGGGGAGTAATGAATTCAGGCAGGCTACGCCCAAGCACTGCAGGTGCCCAGCTGTAACACAGTAACTGGTTCTGTTGATAAGTGACTTCATCACTTGAGACCTACACACGGGGATTCTGGTGCGGCGTGCTACCTTGCTGCTCCTGGCTGACATTGTGCGTGGACAATGTAATGTAGCTGATTGTGGTTTATGTAAATTATGGTAGTGTGCTGGCTGCCTGTTCTAGAAAGCCAAATTATATGAGATTTATGCATCTCGTGTTTTTTCCTTGCCGATAATTCTCATGCTGTTGGTGTTGTGTACGTATTGGCTGCTTGTCTATGTTTTTTTAGTTTTACACAGCCACCCGAATGGTCTCGACACAGATTAATTTGAACAAACCTAGAAAATTAACAGGACAAATAGCCAGACCAGCAGCTCTGCGGTTAACTACCTTCAAAGACAGGTCTCCAAGGTCCAATCCAAATTTGGATGAAAAATCAAGCAAAGGATTTAGGAACATTATGCTGAATCGCTGAAGAGAGATATTGTTCATTCAAATACACCGGTGTCAACTAACATTTTCACCTTGGTCCACAGTAGAAAAAAATATTAAAAGGAAAGAGTTTTTCAGCAAAGAGAGTTCTCAACCAACCAACACCCAAGTCAACATAGTTGCACACACTTCTAACAGAGTCAGCATAACACACCACAATATTGATGACTCATGTATTTAAACCAGCGCATCACACACTCAGACGTCCATTATCGACCAAGCAACCTCTACATGCATCTTTGTGCCATCAACAAATACGTCATCATCCTCACGACCATTGCACCTTGGACTAAATCTAATGACGTGTTCATACTTACCATCACGAGTACGGAAAACAACGCACATCATTTCCATCATACGACGGGGCGCATCAGTGGCAAAACTCCATTACCATTGCCACCAACCACTTTGCTATCATAAAGAACAAGACTGCTGTTGATGCTGGTCGTGTGGGCAGTGATTTCCCCGTAAAAATCTCGCCTGTAAAACTTCAATTGCAAACAGTTCCCTCCACTGCACCTTTCACAGCTGCATACGTCACATCAACGGTGCTGAGCCTGGTAGCAAGGGATTCGGTTTGAACCTTGCATTCCCTTAAACTTCGATGTACCATGCCCATTATCGTGATCCATCCTTTGCTCAGTTCTCTGTCCTGCCCTCCGTCATACTTGACCTTTAGATCGATCTCAACATAATCATCATCCAGCAGGGCGATTCCTCGTTTTGGACCAGTCAAGATCAATGAGTCATCCTAGGAAGTTGTTTACATGATAAGTTGACGGTGTATTTCTCCAAATATACAATGTATTTTAATGCAACGATCAAACTGGGAGGGAGGAATATTTCAGCCACAACATATGGAATGTATTGTTATAGATACAACTGTTAACGATCCCATGCAATCATTATATTACATATCCCACGAATCGGGTTTTATCAATATACAGAGCCAAAGTCAGATGCAGATCATCTAGCTCCAATGGCGCCAATTATGCTCCTCACCCCTCAGGCGCACCCCGTTTCTATTAAACATGCACTAGAAAAATAGTAAATTATGAACACCTGCATTTTAGTAACATTGCACTACTATATATACTCTGATGATTGCTTAGTGGCATGTCTAGAATTCAACTATGAGAATCATACAAGTCGATATGTGCACCATCGTATAGACAAGGGGACGGCAGCCACAAGCAGTTGCGTTATCAACCAATAGAAATAGATTGCAGGGCACCATACAGATTCAGACTCTTCATATAGAAAAAAGATGCAGCTGTTCAAAAGAAATTTACCTCCGAGTTGATGAGCTGGCAATTGTTTCTATCACGGCGGAAGAGATAGAGACACTTTTGGTCAATGCTGTCTCTCGCGATGACACATGGATCGGGAAGCCAATATCCGATGAGGCTATCTTAACAGTAAAAATGTTTAGTCCTCCACATCGTTCATAGGGACGCAAGTTCTTGTCGACTGTATCAGTGTATCTCATCGGGCCAATGGGTGCTGTAGCAAGATTAAAAAAAATCATGAGAATTAAAGGTCTCTGCAAATTAGATTCATGATTACAATAGGAGGTAGTAGCAGACGCATGCGGTGGGGCGGTTAATTAGGCTAGCAACATGGATTTCCTAAACGTGGTAAAAATTCATAACAAAATTTCCAGCTTTTGCCCAAAAAAAAAGATGAACGATTTTTAGCACCGAGCGAGTACAATTGCAAAAATAAAAGGAGATCAGTTCCGATTGCAACAATAATTGCAGAGTACTAGTAGCATCTGTAATGCATGCGATTAGTTAGAAGTGACAAACGGCTGAGGCATGATGTTACACTCCTCGTCGTGGTCGAATACTGTGAGGTCGACGAAGCAAAATCGGTTGAAGTAGAGGCCACCCCGCTTTAGATCGAAGTCGACGAGGCGAACCTCGCATCGGATGCGCTGAGCCACGCTCGCCCAGTTCTGCGCCTGCACCGGATCCTCCTCCTGCCGAGCGAGCTCCTCAAACTCGCGTGCCTCCTGCAACATCTTCTGCCTCTCCTTCTCTACCTCCGCCAATCGCTGAGGCTCGGTCATGGAATCCAAACCCATAGCCGGCCACAACGCGGTTGCTGGAGGAGGCAAGGGAAGAGGACATGGGGAACAAAAGGTAGGGTTCTGGCGGCTCCTTTATATCCTCCCATGGATTGGGCCTCATCCTTCCTTTTCATTAAGCTTCTCCCCTGCCCAACTGGAGGAGTCATCCATCCTTTTTTTTTTCTCTGGACATATTGCTCCTGTGCTCTCGCTCTCTTCATTTCTCCCCACAACTGCAGATATTTTGCATGACGGAGCATCACGTACGCTTCGGCGGGAACCAAGGTCTCCACGCATCTAACCTGACGACGTGCATTATATATTATTATTTGCGGGAGCATGCATGCATGCTAGGACGTCGGTGGGGAAGGTGCCGTCCTTGTCGCTTGCATACTGCACCAGAAGCACATCATCAGGACACACTACAGGAAGCTAACGTATTTTCGTGTGTTTTCATGTGCAACAAACTGACTCACGAAAATAACTATTTGCATAAGCCGTCAACGAAAATAGTTTTATTTTCGTGGGCGGCACACAAAAATAATGTTACTTTCGACAGTTTATTTCTATGGGCCCGAGAAACCTACTAAAACAAAAAACCTAGGTCCACGAAAGTAAATATTTTCATGCGCTTTTCGTATGTTTCTGGCACACGAAAATATTATGAATTCTTGTGGTGACATGATCATTAGTTCAAATTTGATGTGATGCCAGCAGGACTACACTGATGAATGCATCCAAGCGACCTCTCGATCGATCCCCAATAGGATCGATTCTCACAGCCAATAAGCTGGCATCTCTCCTCCTCATGCTTGCTCTACTGGTACCAGTTAATAAGAGCACATTCAGTATGAGAGAAGCAGCAGGCGAGAGGTTGAAGAATAACCAGATTACTGAGGGCAGAACAGAATAACGAGACGGATTACAAATATATCACCAGGCCACGGGCCTTGGCTTCTTTTATTTTTTTTTAAAAAAAATAAAAGGACGTGTACTTAGGATGGCATGTCAGCATGTGAAAGAGACGATAAAAACTGATCACCCATCATATCCATACACACAATACACTCTCATAAAGAGCTAACAATTACTTTAAAATAGGGCATCACCACAAAATAAGGCAAGGTAACAACTACTGCAACAGCGAGCGTGTCTAACACACGCAAATTGAGCTAATAAGAGCTTCCTACCATCTTCTTTGCACCAACACACCACCGCATGTAGTAGGCCAGCTCCAACAAAATGCACGCTGCTACTCACCACCTCACACATCATTCAAGATAAAGATATAGCTCTACCACATATAAGTTCAGATCTAGTCAGTCTATAGGACTGTATTAGCCTAACAGCTATGGCGTGCCCATTCATTCAGGACGAAACATTTGTCTTGACCTAGCTCAAGCGCCCTCTCTTGCCCTTCGCTTTGCTTGCCTTCCACAGCTCCACAGCATGCTGAACTGCTTCATTCATCGGCGCTTTCCGGTCCTCCTCAAGGTTCCAGAGAACCGGGAACGGAGTCCTCCGACTACCGCCACCAGTGTTCAGATCGATCAGCGCCTTTGTAACTGCAGCATAGGCTTCTTCACCGTACTCCCTCAGTTGTTGGAGCTTTGTGTCATCCTCTCTGAGTACTTCCTGCACAAATGTGGTCATGTGCACAGAGGCTCTCTATTACTGAGATCCACATCAACATTGGATAGCAAACATGATATAGTATATTTAAGCAGAGATTCAACGCTGTTGTAAAGGTTGCAGATGCAAAATTGGTGGTTGTACATAAGATAAGATTAGTGAAAAGTACTCGTAACAGATTAGGCATAATGTACCTTGTGTAAACAACAACAACAACAAAGCCTTTGTCCCAAGCATGTTGGGATAGGCATGTACCTTGTCCTTGTGTAAACACTATGCCTAAATTACTATCAAGGCTAAACAATTCTAGTTTGCCATACACATGGGGGGAAAAACAGAGGATACAGCTATTCCACATGTAAGTTACGGCAACAAAGAGTCTGCTGATACCAGGGTGACAAGGGAAAAATATATTCTTACCAACTCTTTCCCATTGACCATGACAACTTTAAAAGGATCCCATCCAGGATTGTTAATTTCATTTTGCCACATGGTACAAAGTATAACACTTTCTGCTTCGGCGACCCCTTTCGGAAATTTCTGCTTGCACGCGTTTAAAAACACTTTGGGATCGAGCTCACCAATCCTTTTGATGCCTATCTTTGTTCGGACCTCTATGGCATCAGGCAAACCCTGCAGAGCCTGCAGAGTTTGACAATGGACGAATTCTCGTAAACAGGTACTCAAATCACTCCGCAAGACACAAAACTTATCATCATACCTTTATCATGAAATCCGCAGCTTCTCGCATTTCATCACTGGCCTTCCTTTCTTTTATGATTAAAGTTTGGTTCATATTTTCTGCGTCATTCAGTTCTTCGATCTTTTCTTCCAGCTCCTTTTTCAGCTTTTCTACTGTCCCCCCTGATCCTGGATCTTCAGCAACCGATGTGCACTCCATCACATGCAATTTTCTAATCAAATGCTTTATTTCTAATTCAAGTCTCTGCTTTGTGTCCAACTGTATGGTTGACCTTTTAAACTTTTCCAAAGCAGCTTCTTCCTCTATCTGCAGTTTCCAGATTTTCCGCATAATAAAACATCGACAAAACATGTGACATTCAGAACAAAACAATAAGAAAACACATCAAAGGGACAGATCTAACCTGATGCTTTTCCATAAGCTTCTCAACATTTTCACTAGCTTTCTGCTGCGCCAATGCAGCCAACCTAAGATGATCGGTTCTCATTGCGTTCTGTACAGAAGAAACCAGAAACACATTATAAAAGTTATATGCACATTGATGCATAAAAGTGGTCCGACTTTTGGCATAGAATTTTACTCTTACATTGTCATAGCCAAACCAAAGATGGTTAGTTTAGTACTTTAGTTCATTCTGTATGACAAAGCAAATAGTGAGGGGTCTATTTTGGATATGGAGTTTCAGGTGCAAATTCTTAGGACTTAATACAAGTTTGAACAAGATTGTCCTGCAGCATGTTCTTCCTAACTCCTAAAGTTCCCCTAAACCTTTCATTGCAGCTATGGCTAATGGCAATGCTCTTTGAACTAAGAGAACTAACCATTAAAAAATAAGCCTCCATTTTCTAGGAATGAGTGGGGATCAAAGTTAGTAATACTAAACAGCAGTCGCAGAAGACAAAGGATTGAAGTTACTGAGTATATAAGAAAACTACACGTTATATATGATTTCCAAGCTGTCATGTAATGTTGATAAGATTGCATGCTGCAGAGAAAGGAAGTTTTCACCTTTTCCTTCTCCAGCTCAAGGCTCCTTTTGTCTTGTTCAGTCTGTGCAGCCAACTCCTCGATTTGTTTGTTTCTTGCATCAAGCTCATCCATCATCCGCTGTAGATCCAACCTTAGCTTCCTGTTCTCTTCAACAACTCTATGTGTATTTTGTTGAGCAAGCTGTCGCGTTTTCAGGATTTCTAGTGGCAGTAAATTTTAAATATACATCAGCCTTCACTATATCATAGATTACAATGTGTTAGGAAAATAAACGGAATTTAAGTATGCACCTTGATTGTAGGACTGGATCTTTTTTTCCCTCTCCTCCATCATTATCTCAAGTGATGCAGCACTCTTACTGTACTCGCACTCAAGTGCCCTTAAATGTGTCTCCTTTTCCTTAACATGATGAGCTAAATGGGCTACAAGTTTATCTGTTTTAATTGTTTCTTCACTCTCAATATCACTGAACGTTTTCAGATCACCATTTTTTCTCAGATGCTCACCTATTGCCCCTAGAGAATTGTAATCATCAGCCCTTGCGATCCACCCAACAGGCTCTTGAACTCCACACTTCATATCCTTCCATCGCTTTTTACTGCACCCTTTCATCTCAAAGTAACTTTGAAATGCACGAGCATTCTTAAAGCCACTCCAGTCCTTTCCAAACTCAACAATTGCATTGCCTGTGGGACGACCTTTGCTATAGACATGATGCACCTTTGTAGGATGAAAAGATATGAAATGCTCCTTGAGCCTGTTCGCACTTCTGCCAATGTATTCATCAGGCATATTGACTAGGACACCCATCCATGGCCATACAAACTGCTCGTCTCTGTTACGTTGAGGAGCCTGCGGATCTGTCGGCATTGACTGCAACAGTGAGCCAGATGATTCCGCTGGCTTGCCCTTCAGATGCTTTGCGAGAGACCTGTGGTCTTCCTTCTCTTTCACATCCCGGTCATGTGCAGCCCCTACACTCAAGGCATGCTGCAGCAGATCAAGCAGACTGCAGTCATTTTCTGCATCTGAGCAGAAGGGGCATCGGTACAATCCTTCATCAGTCGTCACTCTTAAATCTCCAGAAACCAGAAGCGCATAAGTGTCCACCTCATAAGCCTGAACCTCGGATTCACCATCCGACGTGTGGTCCATTGCTGCAGACAAACGGCCTGGGGAAAACAAATCAATTATAAGAAGAGGATCAAAATGATGTTAAGATGTGTTAATAGTACAGTATGCTAAAGAGGAATACATCATAGAGGAAATACTGTGACAACACATTACATCCGAGAACAGGGCCAGTTGAAGAGTGTTCAATCAATCAATCAATCAATCAGTAACCAAAGCCTAATCTCATAAGTTGAATATATGGGTCGAATCGGTGAGTAAATGGCATAGAGCATAAGAGGAAAACCAGTGAGTAAATGACATGCTTTCCTACCCCCTACAAGCATCTTGCTCCCTATAGCCCGAACTTCAGATGTCGCAACAATTCCTCAGTCTGGTAAATACTTACATAGCAACCAATGTACCAGTCCTCACATCATCATTTGATTCACAGAATTAAACTAGAGTACAGGTTGACCATTGCACGGGCAGTCTTATATTTTGTAAACTAAACCCCTCTTGTCAAAACCCAGAACACCAGGGCACTACGGAAGCCTGAGCCTCAATCAATTTTCTGGAGCGCAAAAAGTTGGAATCTTTCCAGGCATTCATCCAAAAAAAAAGGATCAGTGACCTAGAACCAAGGTGCTAACGAAGATTTAGCCCAAAAGGGGAGAATTTTATATCATTGTCGTCAGCTCCAATGTTGTAAGTACTACATAATAACCAAACCAAACAAATATATATATATATATATATATATATATATATATATATATATATACTTTGTGGCCATGTCGGGAGTCGGCACCGCAAGGCATTTTGTTTGTGTTTTTTAGAAAACAGTGGGAGGAGAGAGAAACCGAAACTGAAGCTAGGGTGGGTATTCGAGGATTTTCCTCGAGAAGGGGGTTGGGGAAGGAAAAAAACCAAGAAGAGTTTGCTCCATAGGATCCTCACCTGGAGAGGAGCGGTCGATTGGGGGTTCTTGCGTCCTTGCACCTCCTTCCCGGCGACGTACGATCGGGTTTGCTCGCCGCCGCTCAACGGAGGAGACGAAGACGACGGAAAGCAGGAGGAGACGAAGAAACTGAAGCAGGACAGCGTCGGCCGGCCGTGCAAAAGGGAGCAAGCCGTGTGGGGCCGGCGTCCAAAACTGAAGCAGGTGACGAGTGTACTGCTCGCTTGGAGGAGGGGGTGAGGAAGGAAAGAGAAGGACTTGTGCGCTTCCGCCCCTCCCGGTTTCACACCCCGCCCCGTGCCCGGCCGAAACTAATTGTTCCCAACCAAACCCGGCGAGGAGCAAGTGCAAGCACGGAGAGGCGTGGAAGGAGGAGACTACTAGCTAGGTAGGTAGCCGGCTACGGAGCTGCCACACCGGGTACTAGCTAGTAGAGGTGGGAGTCGGGCCGGGCCGGGCCGGCACGGCCCGAAATTTTCGTGCTTTGGGCCGATTTGGCCCGCGGCCCGAAAGCACGTCGGGCCTTTTCGGGCCAGGCCGGCCGGCCCGAATTACCAAACCGGCGGCCCGAGCACGGCACGCGGCCCAGCGGGCCTATTTCGGGCCGGGCCCGGCCCAAGCACGGCCCGATAACAGAAAATTTCAAATAATTCAAAAAAATCTGTAAATTCGAAAAAATTCAAAAAAATCTATAAAACCGAAAAAAATAAAAAATCCATAAAAAATCAGGAAAATTCCAAAAAAATCCAAATAAATCTAAAAAAACCAAAAAATACAGAGAAAATTTCAAAAAATTCAGACCTTTTCAGACATTTCGGGCCAATTTCGGGCTGATGGGCCCATTTCGGACCGGGCCGGCCCGAGCACGGCCCGAAACTCAATTTCGGGCCGGGCCGCCCGAAGCCTCCAAACCTGGGCACGGCACGGCCCGAAATCCTGTGCCGGGCCGGCCCGAATCTATTTCGGGCCATTTTCGTGCCTGGGCCGTGCCGGCCCGTCGGGCTTCGGCCCGCCCGAATTTGGCCCGGCCCATCTCCCACCTCTACTAGCTAGCTAGGCACGCGGGAGGGCGGTTTTGTGCGAGTTCCAATACGCTGCATAGATCGTCTGTTTGCTGCTGCCTTGGTCAGTGTGCGGTTGTTGGCAGGCGGGCGCGGGCGGGGCAGCAGCGGGCGGGCTGCGGCAGTGCAGGCTGCGGGAGTGCGAGCGGGCTGGTTCTCGGATAAACTCTAATTCTCGAGTAATTTCGGGCCATTTCAGGTCCATGGGCTTATTTCATACCATGCCGGGCCATCCGAAGACTCTAAACCCGAACAAAGCACAGCCTGAAATACCGTGCCGTGCCGACCCGACCTAAATATATTTTTGGCCCTATTTCGTATCTAGGCCGTGCCGGTCCGTCGGGCTTCGGCCCAACTACCAGCTCTACTTACAGATGGTGGTTGCTTCGAACTCTCCTAGTTAAAGAAGCTGGTGAAAAAAAAATGCAGCCTCGTCTCCAAAACACCGTGGCTTCCATCGATCTTCCATCACGAGGAATGCCATCCTGAACTGAAGTAACATCTGCAGGAAATCAATGTAGAAACAAATAATAGAGGATTAGCTGAAACCTCGCATCAGCATTTTTGTTGAATCCAGAAACAAATAGATGAATCGTAGCTAGGTACGAATCACTTGTGACCTCGCCAATACCGAGTGCTTGCTCCTTGGAGATGTAACATCTGAGAGTGTAGCCCGACCCAAATATAAACTGTACAAACGAATAAAAAAAACAGCAGCCTAACGCGCTACGCTGCAAGCAAAGCAAGCGAGCAATGCGTTCCAGGCGGGCAGCCGTGTCCCGCCCCGCTTGCACCTATAGCTGCAGTGTATTTTTTTTTAAATACAATAAATAAATGTGATGTGTGTTACCGAGTCTGATATGATTGCTTTCCTTCTTTGGAGCTGCGTCTTCTTAATTCTAGGAGTTCTTGTCTCCTACGATTGTAATAAACCTGGTGTATTTTGGCTATATAAAGCAACGATCTCAACCCTTCGGGGCCGAGAGAGCCAACTCAATTGACATGGTAACAGAGCGCAGGAATTTCTGATCTCTCTCCTGCAGCCATGACGTCTTCAACCCACCTCACCACCCCCTGCCTATCCACCATGCCGTGACTATACGTCTCAACAAATCTAATTTTTTGCTATGGCGTGCACAGCTATTACCATATCTTCGCAGCTCGAAGCTTCTTGGTTACCTAGATGGGACCAATCCGGCGCCAGAGAAGATGATCGCATCTTCCTCCAATGACGGCACCAAGCAAATCATCAACCCAGCCTATACGGACTGGTATAATCAGGACCAGCAGGTCCTCAGTGGCCTCCTCTCATCCATGACAGAGGAGATACTACGAGATGTAGTCGATGCCACTAGTTCAAAAGAAGTATGGGATTCCATTCAACAGAAGTTTGCTTGGTCAACCAGGGCGTGTATTGTTCAAATTCGTGTCGATCTGGCGACACTCAAGAAACAAGATCTATCTGCTGCTGAATATTTTCGCAAGGTTAAAAGCCTTGCGTCTGATCTTGCTGCTGCAGGGGCTGCCCTTCGTGATGACGAGACCCAAGCATATTTGTTCGCTAGACTTGGATCGGATTATGACTCGTTCGTCACAGCAATGACGACACGGTCTGATTCCCCATCTTTAGATGATGTTTATGCTCACATGATGGCGTTTGAAGCCCGCCTTCTTCGACACCAGTCCGAGATGCAGATCCATACCAATTCCTTCGCCAACTTTGCTGGACGTGGTGGAGGCAGTTCCTCTCACGAACGTGGACGCCATGATCGGGGGCATGGTCGCTCCTACAGGGGTGGTGCACCTCAACGTCACAATACTGGACGTGGTGATCGCCGTGACACTAGTAATCGGCGAGACAACTCATCAAGGCCCACGTGCCAAATATGTGGCAAGATAGGACATACGGCAATCCGGTGCTGGCATCGGATGGATGAATCTTATGTGGATGACAACCCTTCTGCGGCAATGGCGACTACTTCTTACAAGATTGATCCAAATTGGTACAATGACACTGGTGCCACTGATCACATTACAAGTGATCTCGATCGGCTTACTGTTCGAGAACGGTACAATGGTGGAGAACATGTGCAAGTCGGTAATGGTACACGTTTGCCAATCCTTCATACTGGTCACTCCTCGATTACTACTGCTTCTCGTCCGTTAATTTTGCGCAATATTCTTCATGTGCCTCAAATTGCTAAACACCTTCTCCCTGTTCATAAATTTTCCCTTGATAATAATGTCTATTTTGAATTCCATCCGTGGCATTTTTCTATAAAGGATCTGGTGACGCGCCGAAGTCTTCTTGATGGGCGTTGCGAAGGGGGCCTGTATCCGCTCAAGTCTGCAGATGTTAATGCTCTCAAGCATGCTTTACTTAGTCGCTTGGCTGTCACTCGTGACCACTGGCATGCACGCCTCGGTCACCCATCTTCCCAAGTAGTTCAATCCATTCTTCGTCTCAATAACATCGTGTGTTCTAGAGAGTCTAAATCATCGATTTGTAATGCTTGTCAGTTAGCAAAAAGTCATCAATTACCGTATTCCAGTTCACATCATTGATCTATAGCTCCTCTTGAACTTGTTCACTCGGACGTGTGGGGTCCGGCAACCACATCTATTGGGGGTTTTAAGTACTATATTAGCCTCATTGATGATTACAGTAAATTTTCTTGGATCTATTTAATGCATGATAGATCAGAAGCCCCTCGTATTTTTCTACAATTCCAATCCCATGTTGAACGTCTCTTAGATGCAAAAATTAAATATGTGTAATCTGATTGGGGAGGTGAATATCAGAAAATTCACAACACCTTTTTTAAATCACTAGGGATTTCTCATAGAGTTTCCTGCCCTCACGCTCATCAGCAGAACGGGACAGCCGAGCGCAAACATATACATATTGTCGAAACCGGTCTAGCCTTATTAGCACATGCCTCAATGCCACTTAAGTTCTGGGATGAAGCTTTTTTAACAACTACCTATCTCATCAATCGCCTACCCATAAGAGTCATTGACAATACTAGTCCTATAGAACGTCTTCTAAAATCATCTCCTAATTATTCAATGCTTAAAGTCTTTGGTTGTGCTTGTTGGCCCCACTTACGACCTTATAACAAGCACAAACTTTCCTATCGCTCAAAAGAATGTGTGTTTCTCGGATATAGCTCCCTGCATAAAGGCTATAAGTGTTTGGATCGTGATTCGGGTCGTATATATATTTCCAGAGATGTGATTTTTGATGAAGACGTTTTTCCATTTTCCCGTGACTCCTCTAATCCTCCACAAACACCAAATACTCCCGATTTGCGCTTAATTAACTTGAGGAGCGGCAGTACTAATCTTGGTAGTGATTATATGCAAGGAGATATGCCTGATGAATTGTTGGCTGCAGAAAATCTGATGCACAGGTCGTCCAGCGCAGGAGCCGTACCAGACGTAATAAACACTCAACTACATACTAATCCGGTGCATGCGCAACACCCAAGTGATACGGTGGGACCCGCTACAGAAGCCGACGTGGTCTCCCCGACCGATCTGGTACGCGCCTCACTATTGCGCCCTGATCCTGTCCCCTTGTCGATTACTGCGGCAGACGACGCCAGCACATCGGCCCCACACCCGCCTGCCCTGGACTCTGCAACAGATCATCATGGGAGTTTGGGTCTACCACCAAACTTTGCTCCAAGCACACAATCTTCCTCACTACAAGTCCCTCCAGTTCCGCTGCACCCTGATCAGGCTCAAATCACTCATCAGTACGGGACTCGGCTCAAGAACAACATCAGACAGCCCAAGCAACGCACTAACGGCACTGTAACCTACTCCGTGACTCGGGCTCCAATCCCTGAACCAACTTCTCATACTGTTGCGCTCAAGCATCCACTATGGCGTCAAGCTATGATTGATGAATTTGACGCTCTAGTCAAGAACAACACCTGGCATTTAATACCTCCTCGTGATAATCTTAATATTATTGATTGCAAGTGTATTTTCAAGTTGAAGCAGAAAGCTGATGGATCGATTGATCGCTACAAAGCCAGGTTAGTTGCCAAGGGGTTCAAACAACAATATGGAGTTGATTATGATGCTACTTTTAGTCCGGTTATCAAACCCACTACTATTTGAGTGTTGTTATCTCTCGCTGTCACTCGTGATTGGGCCATTAGACAGATTGATATTCAAAACGCCTTCTTACATGGCTTTCTTGAGGAAGATGTTTATATGAAACAACCTCCTGGATTTGTTGATGCTACTCATCCGACCTACATCTGCAAGTTGGACAAGTCACTTTATGGACTCAAACAGGCTCCCCGAGCATGGTTTTCAAGACTTAGTTCCAAACTCATACAGCTTGGGTTTGTGCCATCAAAGGCGGATGTGTCGTTATTCATTTTAAATAAAGAGGGTGTCCAAATATATATGCTCATTTATGTTGATGATATCATCATCATCAGTTCTTCTTCAATAGCTACTGATCGTCTCCTTCAGCAGTTACAAGATGATTTTGCTGTAAAGGATCTTGGCCCTTTGCGCTATTTTCTTGGCATTGAAGCATCTCATACTCCTCAAGGCCTCATTTTATCACAGTGCAAATACATTAAAGATTTGTTGACCCGGACCAACATGGATCATTCTAAAGGTGTTGTTACGCCTATGCTACCAAGTAACATGTTGTGTTTTCAAGGTGGTGTACCGCTTTCTCCTAACGACACTACTCGTTATCGAAGTATTGTGGGGGCACTTCAGTATTTGTCATTAACAAGACCGGATATATCCTATTCTGTTAACAAAGTTTGTCAATTTATGGCCGCACCAACAACTGAGCATTGGGCAGTTGTCAAACGAATCCTTCGATATCTTCACGCCACTATAAATTTTGGTCTTTGTTTCACAAAGTCATCTTCCAACTTGTTGAGTGCCTTTTCGGATGCTGACTGGGCTGGGGATGCCGATGATCGCAGAAGTACTGGGGGTTATGCAATATTCTTCGGTGGCAATCTAATAACTTGGAGTTCTCGCAAACAACAAACTGTCTCCAGATCAAGTACAGAGGCTGAATACAAGTCAGTGGCTGATACTACTGCTAAAATCATTTGGTTACAAGTTTTGTTGCTTGAGCTTGGTCTTCCGCTAGCCAGACCTCCAACATTGTGGTGTGACAACATTGGGGTGACATACTTATCGGCCAATCCTATATTTGCTCGACGCACTAAACATGTTGAGGTTGATTATCACTTCGTTCGAGAGCGTGTCTCCAGTCATCAATTAGAAGTTCGCATTATCTCAACTAAGGACCAAGTGGTAGATATTATGACAAAGCTCTATCAGGACCATCATTTTGTAATTTTCGTAGCAATCTGAACTTAGTAGAACTTAGTCCAGATTGAGGGGGGGTGTTAGACGTAACCGAGTCTGATATGATTGCTTTCCTTCTTTGGAGCTGCGTCTCCTTAATTCTAGGAGTCTTGTCTCCTACGATTGTAACAAACCTGGTGTACTTTGGCTATATAAAGCAACGATCTCAACCCTTCGGGGCCGAGAGAGCCAACTCAATTGACAATGTGGTTGCGGTTGCTGGCCGCCATGCCTGGTGGGGAGGGGATCGGAGAAAGCGACGGAGGGGAAAGCGACGATCGAGTGGAGGGGAAAGTGATAGAGAGGCTAGAAGCTGTAGTGCGTGTTGAAATATAAGTGAATTGTCCACCTTTTCCTATCAGCTTAAGCTTTTGGGGTCAATCGGTCGGTGCATAGTAGCTTAACATGGTATCAGAGCCAGAGGTCTCGAGTTCGAATCCTGGCGGGCACAATTTATTAAATAAATTGCAGCCGACTCCTATTCCACGTTTACGACCCAAGAGAGCCTGCACGTGAGGGGGGGTGTTGAAATATAAGTGAATTGCCCACCTTTCCCTATCAGCTTAAGCTTTTGGGGTCAACCGGTCGGTGCATAGTAGCTTAACAGTGCGTGTGCGTCCCGTAAAACCCCAACCAGCAAGTTGTAGTGTGCGTGCACGCAGTGAAAGCTCGGGCCAGCCGGGGCAGTATAGTCCATTTCGCGACTCAGTGAAAGACACCCTGGGGCAGCAAAGTCATTTCTCCCCCACAACTACAGATATTTCAATTGCAACCTTGCTACATCCTTTGCTCAGTTGTCTGTCCTGCCCTCCATCATCAGTTCTTTGTTTTCTTTTTGAAACTTTTATAAATTTGATGCATGTAACACTAAAAATTAAAATAACAATAAAAAAAATTTAGACAAGCTGCAAGCATGCAGCGGAGAGTCGGCCAGGCCCAGCCGAGAGGCAAGTGCGCGAAGCACTACAAGCCATTTCTCCCCCCCCCCACAACCACAGATATTAAAATTGCAACCTTTCTGCATCATTTGCTCAGTTGTCTGTCGTGCCCTCCATCATCAGTTTTTTGTTTTCTTTTTTTCTTTTTTAAACTTTTTTTAAATTTTATGCATGTAACACTAAAAATTAAAATAACAATAAAAAAATTTGGACAAGCTGCAAGTCAGCTAGGCCCAGCCGAGAGGCGAGTGCGCGAAGCACTACAAGCCAGCCCAGCAGGCCCAGCCGCACTGCGCAGCAGGCCTGGGTTGTCACACATCGAGGGAGGAGGCAGTGGGAGTTCTCTAGTAAGTTCCGAAGCTCGGCCACGTTAGCGCTTATATGTTGGGGCCACTCGCGCTGAGTGGCTGATGTGGGACTAAAGTCGGACGAAGCTGGTGTGGTGGCGGAAGTCCACCAAGTGAAGAGACAAGGCCTCAGGAAGTGAGCGAGGCGAGTCCTGCAAGTGAAAGGCACAAAGTTTACAGACTTGGAGCTACTCCTAGAGAGGCAGTAGCAGATCAGTTTTGTACTGTCTGAGCCTTGTTGAACTTCTCATGCACATTTTTTTCATAAAATAAAATAAATTTTCTTGTTTTAGAAAAGACTCGACTTGGCAAAAGTGCAACTACCAATTCTATTTTGGGTGAAGAGGAGTCGAAAACCGATAATCAACAACCACCTATGTGCAGGCAATTGTTGGTGATGTGGATGATGTCAAGATTAGAATCATTGACACTCGAGGCCTTCTTTCCAACGTGATGGACCAAGAGTCAAATAGGAAGATTCTAGTTGCTGTCAAGAAATATACTCTCTCTGTCCTGAAATAAATGACGTTTAAGACAGCTAATTTAGTTCAGATTGAACTAGATTTCTTGTCCTAAACGTCATTTATTTCAGAACGGGGGGTACTAAGAGATGCCCCCCCCTCGGATCGCCTCAACAGTCTGAGCCGTGATGTCAATGATTTGCCTCTTCTAAAAACTATCATGGCTGTTTTTTATCTCTCCATATGGTTCAACGTCATTGTTGATCTCACACATGCTGCTTCTGCCCCTCCTGAAGGCCTCAATGGTGCTTCTATAACAGACACATTATCCAACAATCCATCAGGCAGGCAGGCAGCAAGAGATATGCACTTGACCAACCCAATGGCTCCAGTTGAGAACCACCCTTCCTAATGGTCAAAGTTGGAGGCGTCATATGCTCACTCATCAAAGATATTGTCACAAGCCAACTCACTTTTGAAGATTCAGGATCCTAACCCTGGAAAGCTTTTTGGGTTCCATTCTTAATTTAAGTTTGAGGCATGAGATTCAAACTTAAACCTTTTTAAAATAAACTTTGTTATTTTTTTAAAAACTTTTTTTAATTTTTATGTATGTAACACTAAAAAAGCACCTAATAGTTCAAATAGTCATAACAATAAAAAATTTGGAGCACATTTCAGTAAAATCGAACAGTTAAAATAATAATGAAAAAACACACTTAAACCTTTTTAAATAAACTTTGTTATTTTTTAAAAACTTTTCTTAAATTTTTATGTATGTAATACTAAAAAGCACTTAATAACAATAAAAATTTTGGACAATCTGGGAGCCTGCAGCGGATAGGCAGCCAGGCCCAGCCGAGAGGGGAGTGCACGAAGCACTACAAGCACAAGGTTACAAATTGTTATGCATAAGTACCAAATTCAGATCTAGGTAATAATAAAATATCGTTATTAAATTACGCAACACTATTTATTTAATTCAACAACAAGTATATTCCCTGCATCTAAGTAGCCCATGCATCCCCACTTGCATGCGTGGCCAAATATAATTTTAAAATATTTCCTTCATTTGTTAAACCCTAAAAACTAAATTATAAACCCTAAACCTTAATCCTAACCACTAAACCTAATCGTTGATGGTTTAAGATCAAAGATTTGGACACATAGCAGTACTGGTGTGCATAATTTATTTTACATAACAGAGCAGACTTCAAACAAATAAAAAAAGACACTAAAACCCTATATTGTACAAGCGCGCCGGCCCCAATAAATCAGATCAAGAGTGATTCCTCTCATCTGTCGTATCAGGAGCCAAGTCGAAGGCTGGAGGAGTATAGATTCCCTATGCTCATGTGAACGGCAGGTGTCCTCCTCGATTAAATAAAGTGGGATTTGGCACGCCCCCCTTGCTTTCCCTCGCTCTACCCAATTAAATGCAGAGCTCACTCTCCCAACAATCCGGACATGTATCTCATTGATCAGAAACAACATGCGACTCTTGAATCGAAAAGACGTTGCTAGACAACCGGACCATGGCTGGCGTCCCGCTTGCACCCAACGGATTTTTCTGCTAACAACAATAAATACATACGGGCACCTGGCGAAACAGAGGGTTTGGTTCCTCCACCACGGGGACCACGCGCTGGTTGCGGTTGCTGGCCGCCATGCCTGGTGGGGAGGGGACCGGAGAATGCGACGGAGGGGAAAGCGACGATTGAGTGGAGGGGAAAGCGATAGAGAGGCTAGAAGCTGTAGTGCGCGTGCGCTCTGTAAAACCCCATCCAGCAAGTTGTAGTGCGCGTGCACACAGTGAAACCCCTAGCCAACCGGGGTAGTATAGTCCATTTCGCGCCTGAGTGGAAGACAGCTCGGGGCAGCAAAGTCATTTCTCCCCCACAACTAAACTGAACAGCTAAAATAATAATGAAAAATACAAAGTGGACCAGCTGCAAACTTCCTTTTCAAATAAAATTTGTTATTTTTAAAACTTATTTAATTCTTATGTATGTAACACTAAAAAAGCACTTAAAATAGTAATAACAATAATAAATTTTGGACAAGCTGCAAGCCTTCAGCCGAGAGGCGAGTGCGCGAAGCATTACCGAGCACATTTCAGTGAAACTAAACAGCTAAAATAATAATAAAAACAAATTTAAACCTTAAAAATAAATTTTGTTATTTTTGTAAAACTTTTTTAATTTTTATATATATAACACTAAAAAGCACTTAACAGTTAAAATAGTAATAACAATAAAAAAATTGGACAAGCTGCAAGCCTACAGCGGATGCAGCGGAGAGGCAGCTGGGCCCAGGTGAGAGCCGAGCGCGTGAAGCACTACAAGCCAGCCCAGCAGGCCCAGCCGCACAGGCAGCAACCCCAGGCTTTTTCATGTGCAACAAACTGACCTATGAAAATAACTTTTTTCATGCAGGAGCTAGAAGCGGTCGACGAAAATAGTTTTATTTCCGTGGGCGGCCCACAAAAATAATGTTACTTTTGACAGTTTATTTTTATGGGTCCGAGTAACCTACTAAAATAAAACCTAGGTCCACGAAAGTAAATATTTTCATGTCCTTTTCGTATGTTCCTGGCACAAGAAAATATTACGAATTGATCATTAGTTCAAATTTGATGTGATGCCAGCAGGACTACACTGATGAATGCATCCAAGCGACCTCTCGATCGATCCAATAGGATCGATTCTCACAGCCAAGGTGGCATCTCTCCTCCTCATGCTTGCTCTACTGGTACCAGTTGATAAGGACGGAGCGCGTGGTAGCAGGGCAGGCTGTGTGGAGCAGCGCGAAGAGCACATTCAGTATGAGAGAAGCAGGCGAGAGGTTGAAGAATAACGAGATCACTCCCAGTCCCAGGTTCTGGTGAGTCTTTTCTCGTTGGTTCGTGTGCGCGAGTGTGTCCAGCAATAAACTTGGTATAAATTTTTCTACTCGGTGTACGATTTCTCTTTATTCTTCCTCGTTAAATTCGTTCAAATTATTCAGTTGTTAAACCTTAGATTTATCAGTACATCTACTTCTGTAATTTTGCATTTGGCAGTTTTGAGTCCATTTGAGTTGAGTCAAGTGTTAAACGACATCTAGGTGCCGCTTTTTTAAACAGGGAATTCAGCATAAACTGTTATTGGATACCTAATTGAGTTAACCTCGTAGTGTCAATGTTAGACGACTGCACAAACAAGCACGTACGCCAAACGAGATCAAACTCTGGGCGAGGCACACGTTACACACACATGTAACGGTCACCATCGCCGAGGAGTCCCCGGCCGCGGAGCTAGCGCGCGGCCGGCTCCGATGAGGCGGGGAACAGGCGCCGGGCCACCGTCGTCAACGACGACCGGCCGCCTTTGGGTGACTGCGACAGCGTCGGCGGCGGTGACGGTGGGACGAGCTCTCTACTAGCAAACCTCCCAGCAGACGCCCTCCTCGCCGCCGGTTGGTGCCGCTGGTGCTCCGGCGTGGTCGGTTCCGACGAGACTCCAGCAGGCCGCCTCCACGACGACGACGGCCTGCTGCGCATGCCTCTGTCAGGTACTGTCTGCATGCCAAACCAGCAGCGGCCGGTAAGCAGCCACAAGGTTATGACCATCGTACGTCCAACACAATGCAGGGTTGAAAGATGGAATAGCATTTGGTAAAACTAGTTTCACACCTCTAGTTTGGGTGAGTGTCCTCTCAGGAGAGCCAGCTTCCTCTCAAACGAGTTGCCAACCATCTGCATGTAGTACAGTACAGGAGCAGGAAACCACAGTGGATGATAAGTAGTCCTCTCAAATGAGCAGGAGCCCAGTACTTACAGATGGTTGCTTCGAACTGTCCCAGTTAAAGAAGCTGGTGAAAAATGCAGGCTCGTCTCCTTCTGTGACGACAAACACCGTGGCTTCCATCGATCTTCCATCACGAGGAATGCAATCCTGAAGGAACATCTGCAGGAAATTAATATAGAGAGGATTAGCTGAAACCTCGCATCAGCATTTTTGTTGAATCCAGAAACAAATAGATGAATCGTAGCTAGGTATGAATCACTTGTGACCTCGCCAATACCGAGTGCTTGCTCCTTGGATGTAACATCTGAGTGTAGCCCGACCCAGATATAAATTTCTTCTTTGCAGTCCAGTATCAATATCTCTTCAGTTGCCAGGTCATCCTGACAGAAGCTGAATACCTCCTTGACCTTGAAGATGCAAACCAAGCAAAGAAATTATTTGACGGTTGATTCAGTTTCTTGAAGGTTCCAGCCAGATGTATCTATTAGCAACTCAAGTTTTGCCACCAAGATAGCACTCACCTTGAGCAGACCTGAACAGAGATTGGATACTACAGTTAGAGATGCTTTTCATGCAAAGAAGAAATCTAAAGCACGGTATACACTATAAGTGTGCCTTGTTCAACACTGCAGGAATACAGGTGTGGATCTGCAGCCCAGCCCTTGATGCGCTTTTCTTTAGAGTATTCTGATCTTCCTCCTAATGCTTTCCAGAAACGATCTGGTTCAGAGCCCTCTCTGACCAACAGGGACTGTTTCAGTGGCTGAAAGAAACAATGCTAGAATACTTCACGACCGGACATTCCACAATCTTCAGTAAACATGATAAGAAGGAGGATTTTTTTGTAGTATTATCCTTACACACAACTTGCCCATCATTCGATCAAGTAGACCATGGTCGTTTGGTGATGAGAGGCTGCCTAACCAGGTAAAGAAAGAACCACCGTCTTGCAAAATATAACAATAGGAGGAGTTAAGTGAACTCGCGACCTGCATTTGAGTTGAGTAATCAAAGACACCAGAAAAGATTTAGAAAAGATGAAAAGTAATAAATGTATTATCAAGCTATGAAGCTACTTATTAGTCCATTTCATTTTTTTCGCAAACTCACTAGATCAACTTGTATGGCTTGCACACAATCATGTTCCAGCCCTTGAACACGGAATAAGGCAATCCCATCGTTCTCATGACGCCCATTTCTGTCATTTTTCTCTAGAACAGTATTCTTATATGCAGTACTCCTGCCACCCTGGCAAACAGAATGGGGAAACAAACAAAAGTAATCTTAACTAAAATTAGTGTACTTGGACCATAAAATCGAAACTTATGCACGTGTATGGTGTACCTTAAATATGATCAGTGACTTGAATACGGAGAAAAACAATTCTGGTTCGCTTCCCTCAAACACCTTTGCCTGCAATCACATTTTTTTCAAGAACATGCCTCAGCACGCCACTCAATTAAGAGGAATAAGAAGTACAGCGGCAGGGGCTACCATATCAAGTTGAAAAATAAGTGAAAGTTCACTGATGCATGGAAATTTTTAGTGGTGAAGAATTTAAGTAGCTAACCACAACTGCATGCCCTTTGGCTGAATCAGCCATGCCAGACATCAACGATGCTGCAGCAACACTATCTTCCTGCAGCAAAATAATTATACGAGTTATGCAACATGCAAAACGCTTACAAATGTGCAACACTTACACCTGAAAAGAGACGAGTCATAGCTATGGAACGTGACTGCAGTGGACCACGTTTTCGACAGCACCTCAGGAAAATGATTTGGTTTCTTGGGCGGATCACAAAGAACATACCTTTACACTATTCTTACCAGACCAAGAAAGGAACAGATGATAGTCTTTTCTGTCTTCAACATAGCTGTACTGCACGATATAGCAGTCTCCAGTGTACAGCTGCTCTTGCTCCTCAGTGCAAAGGAGGGTTGCACTGCCACGATCCACCAGCCAAACCTGCAATAGTTTGTTTATTATTAAGATGCTGCACAAAGCTTTACATATATCATCACCTAATCATGGAGCCTACCTTCATACTACCATCACAATTGATTAACTTCTGAGGTTTATCCTCCGGAATTTCTGTGACACTGTATCCTTGATGCTTGAAGATCGCTGCACCATGATGTTGTATTAGACCTTGTCATGATATTTACTAAGCTCTAGATAAAACATCTTGATATACAATGCCACTATGGCTCTCATACCTGCTACTTTCTCTCGCCCAGCTTCATATAACTTTAGCTCAACATTCTTCGGCCAAAGCTGAAACTGCAGCTTAAAGTCGACTGTTTCATTGCCTTCTGTCATTATAACTGTACGAACGTTCAATGACCTGCACAGGGAATGCACATAGTCCTACAGGAAACAAATTAGTTTCTAAGATTGACAAGCATGTGTTATCATAGCAGAAAGGAAAAAAAATGTCAGGTTTAATCTGCTTACTTCTAAGGCAGTAACCGATGACTTCCTCTCTGAAACCAATGTTGTCATTCCCATCCATAAGAATATTTCAGTGCCACAATCCAGTATATAATTTCTGTCTGAGTTCAGCATCTCTCTATCTAATAAATGTGCCTCCATGGGGACAAGGTTTCGCTTGTTAATCCTGCAGAAAGAAAAGTGCATCAAATTATGTGTGTATCAAGGCTTGATAAGCCTGAATTAAGCAAAGGTACTTGCCAAAATAGCTTGAATGACATAGTCATCGGCTCCTCCCTGACAGCCTCTGGCAAATCACGAGGAATAGGTGCATAACCCCCAAACAGGTTCCAGAACTCACCAGCATCAGGGTCACCAACAAGCTTCCCATCCTCTGCAATCAGTAACAAGTAACACAGAAGAACTTAGCATCTTTCTATTGAAGCTTATGCAAGAATTTACTGTGTATAATGCTACCTATTGTCGCAATCTCACATCTGCCAGCGTGTTGGTTTTCCCTAAGGTGCTTAACAACATCTAGCGCTTTAGCCCTTGTTTGAATACTCGAATTACAGCCGCTGAAGAGGAATATCTTCAAGGGTGTGTCCACTATAAACACCGATTTGTGATCCAGAGTGGACCGTGAAAATGGCACCTAGACAACATCAGAAAAGAAACACGTTGTCGTAAACCAGCATTCAGCGGATACCAAGAAAATAATTGAAAACATCAAGATGCATTTCTTACATGGGTGACGCGAGCGATGTGCTCTCCTTCACACTTAAACATCGTGGTCCCAGAGGATCCACCAGATCCTTTCAGGCGCCATGAGAAGCTACCCTGTACTGGGATAACACACGGCTTGAAGTATGACAAGAACCTGTCAGATTCTTCTCCTTGCGTCTCCCTGTACTGGACGGCGTGGGAGCCCAGAGCTGCATCCAACTCAACGGCCTTGTCTGAAGCCAGGAGACAGTCTTCCTAGGAGGGCACAACGCATCCGAGATACAAACAAAGTCATAAGCAGGAAGGCACAACTAAGAAAAACTATTGACTCGAGGGACCATTTTTTATGCGGCACACACCTCCTTGGCCTCCTCCCCGACCCAGTAGTGTATATCATGTCGCCGAACGCCGGTTTTCAGCTCAGCCGTCTGAGAACATTTTGAACGCAAAGTTAGCTCTGCCTCTCCAGAATTTCACACCTGAAGGGAGCCTATTCTCTACTGTGGTGGAAGTACCCACGTTCAGTACGATGTAGCTGTTCCCGGTGTAGAACTTGCCATGCAGGGATTTTGCAACTGGGACAAGGGTGCCGCCCACAATGCACCAAACGTCCAGTCCTCTGAAACCAGGGAAAACTGGTGAGAAATACAAAGGCATTTGTCTTTGCGAAACAGTGACATGGATGCCATTCCCCCCTTCCATCCCAGATTAATTTTAAAAAGTTAGAAGCAAGCATGTCTCTTAACAAAAAAAAGGGAAATCATGTTGGGAGATGTAAATTAAATTTTCTAGACCAAACCAAAAGCCCGCATCTTTAAGCGAAAGAGAATGAATACATAATGTGTGAGGAATATTCAAATGTGGAGCCAATCTGGGTTCTTTGTCCTGGAGAGAACAGTGTGTGCAAAAAGAGGAAACAAAAAAGAGATATGCGGAGGGTAAATCAGAGGAGGTCGGGGAGCGTACGGCTTGTCTCCGACGCCGAGGAACGCATCGTCGACGTCCTTCATGGTCGCTCCGCCACTGCTCGAATGGCCGCGGGTGCAGGAAGAAACGGGGCTTCACTCGCCGCCGGTCAGCTCAGAGAGATCTTCCTGCCTCTCTTTTTTCGAAAATGGTGAGCTCACCGAGGAAGAGAAGAGGAGGAGCACGAGAAAGGGAAAGGTGCTGCCGTGCTGGTAGAGTAGCACTTCACTGCAGTGCAGAGGGACGGCAGAGGTGGAGGGGAAAGCGGCAAGGCAAAGAGGAGGGCTCCACGCATCACCAAGCATCAATTCCTACGAGAAAGGCAATTGCTTTGCACAGAGGGAGAGAGGGAGAGGACCATTGCTTTGCAATGAAGTCTGCTGCGTGCAACTTTGGTTTAGTGTGTGTTTGGTTGGTTGTCACAGTTTGTTGTAAGTAAGGTTAGTTACGAGTTGAAATTATGGTGTGATTAATTTATAATCCCTCTATTTTAAAATAAATGATCTTTAGTACAACTAATTTAGTTTAAATTGGACTAGACTTTTTGTCTTAAACGTCATTTATTTCAGATCGGAGGGAGTAACAAAAAAGGTTTATTTGGTTGGTAGGCATGTCTTAATTAAGTTGTCATAAAATGGTTTCGGTCACTGTTTGGATTATAACCATAATGTTTATCAAAAAAATATATGGCACATGCCTTGGTTTACTGCCAAACTTGCATATGATCACCAAAATATATTAGGTGGTAAGATTACCCTCCCAGTCCATCCTCATCGATAAAACAACGCA
This sequence comes from Neostapfia colusana, assembly GCA_030760725.1. Classification (NCBI taxonomy): domain Eukaryota; kingdom Viridiplantae; phylum Streptophyta; class Magnoliopsida; order Poales; family Poaceae; genus Neostapfia; species Neostapfia colusana. The sequence continues at coordinate 1,126,043 of JASWHV010000005.1, read as the reverse complement.
AGGTCGTATGCAGCTTGTCTGTACCAATGGCCCTGATATCTGTGGATTGTGGAAATGCTCTGTTTCGACATCGCGCTGCATCAAAATCAAACGCAGTAGGCGCTCAAAAATCAAAATACATCCATCTCATCACTTAAAAAAATACTCGCTGTCTACTAGTTCAAGTTTTGTTTTTATCTTGTCAAAGTCGTAAGTTAAGTTTAATCAATTCCATAAATAAAACTATTAATATCCACGATATAGAATAAGTACATTATGAAAAAAATGACTTTGTTATGAGTAATGATATTTGATCTTTTAAATATTAATACTTTTTCTATAAACTTAATGAACTTGAGATAGTTTGACTTTGATCAGGTCAAATCCAAAGAAGGAAAAGGGACACTGGAATCATCTCTTGACAGAGTTCTAAGCATCTCAAGGCAAAGTGATCCAGCAAGACAATCATATCCACTCCACATTGTTCCAGCAATTCCCAATTCTACCATTTTGAGAGCACACTACAAGGTTTCATGAGCTGTGCTGTGAATAGCAGCATCGCGAGGTCATTGAAAAATGCCAAAAACAAATACACTACAGCATCTATAAAAGTTATATTTCTACAATATTATAGTAACAAGTGGTCAGTGGCCCCGCTGGGGAGCTCTCCAGCCATGACTCGACTAGTTTCCACTAAACGATCTGCAGAAGAAACCAGACTGCTCCAACACCTTGTATCACTATCCACACAACAAGGTCTCCGTTTCTATTCAGGGAGCGGCAATTAATTATTCAGCAGAGCAGTGCCCTCGATGAAGAAATCAAAAAGCTCAAAGCTTTCTACCATTATCATCTGCAAGAGTTGCGATGAGATTTTGCGTCTTCTAATGTTTTGTTTATGTATTGGTGCAACTTCACAGCTTCAGGGCCTGGTCTCACAATGTTCACGTCACCCCACTGGGAACACGGATCTGTGAACCAACTCTTCCTTCCGGAACACCAGGCACCAGGAACAGGTCCATGGCTCCAGCGCTTGAGTATGTTGCCGTCAATCTTATCCAGTAGGCGATCATTCTCCTGAAACGGCCTCGCGAAAGGTGCTCCACTGTCCACCATCTCACCATAGTGTTCCCAGCCCAGAAAAGGAGGTTCTGCCTGAGATCGATCATCCCACACCATGAACCGCAAGTCATTGTTCACTGTAAGATTGTGGAAGTCCAACGAGTTGCATATGACTGAGTGAAAATATCCTTCCTGTGGTAGCACTACATTGTTGAAGTACATGAGAAGAATCCGAGGGAGATTCTCCCAACCAAGGACGCAATACTCGATAAACCGCCGGTTTAGAATGACCCATGGTGAACCTATTAAAAAGGAGAGGGATTAGTGAGGAAATTACTCAGAACAATGGAAGTAAACCAAGTGCAAGAGAGGACGAAATGCCTGTGAAGAACTTAAAAGCATCAGGACGTGGTCGTTTCTGTGTAGCTCGAAAGAAGTTGGTCCTCCCGGACAAGTAAATTCCAGCATCAACTATCATTCCTCGTACTTTCTCAGATCTGCAGAGAAGTTTAGTCAAAACTAGTGCCGCTAATGGCTAATATTCTTTACAAGTCCAGATGAGCTGTACTCTTTTGATCCAATGTCACTGGTGTGATCGATGAAGTTAAGATCCCTTGGAACGGAGGATAGGACATGAATCAGGTCTACAGCAGAAAAACACAAAGAAGATTGTTATGATCTAAAAAATGGACTACACAATTTTTCGATAATAATGACCTGTTAAATGAAGTTAACTACACAATAATGACTGGTCGCACTCATTCATTGATTCATTGAGAGTTTTTACATGGAGAACAGAACAAGGGACAAGGATGATATATTGTACTGTTGAAGAATGCTAAATAATTAAATTTTATAATCACCAAAATCATTTGGGCTTTGCTACCAGCTATTTATACCTATATATGTAAACTTTACACAAAATATAGTATATTAGCAGTGCATGTTCTGTCATGGCAATGGATATTTTTCTTCTAACAGTTCAACTTGAAATGCATAATAAGGATGTAATGTAATGTCCTTAAAAAGGTATTCACACCAAATGTGCACGGTTGAATCGTTGTCTAACTCTTCCAAGTTGCGGCAATTGTTATTAGCTCTCAGTCAGTGGAACAAAGATAACAAAATCCCCATTTGTTGTTATACTACTAGCCAAAAGATTACTTAAAATGCCCATAAACAAAGAAGATTATTCCATATGTGCCTGGAAATATTAGTTCTTTACTATAACCTGGGCTGGACGAAATAAAACATTAATGAGGCAATGCACACTACTTATCATTTGAAGACCGTGAATGAAAAGTTGAGGAGCAAAATACACAACGGATTGGTTCCTCTCTGTCGGAATGGAGGTTGTGCTGGCGTACCGTCCTGCGTCACGAGGGGGTAGTCCGCGGCGTTGAGGGTGAGGAACCAGTCCCAGTCCGGATGGAGCCGGAGCAGCACGGCAGCGGCACGGAGAGTGCCGGCGAGACCGGAGGCACCCACAGGCGTCCCCGCCGTGGGCGTGCCAACGACGGCGACGTTCCCGAAAGCTCCCACGGCGGGGACCGCAGCCGCCACCCCGGCGGCGAGGCTCAGGCGCTCGGCATCGGGTGCGTCGGCAGAGAGGTGGAGGACGTAGCGGTTCCGCGGGTGGTAGACCGCGAGCAGGAGCCTAAGGAGGCGGCTCCCGTCCCCCCGGCGGCCCGTTAGGAGGTACGCGAGGCAGGGCGGCGCATCGGGCCCGCGGCGGACGGCGGAAGCGGCGGCAGCGGATGGGGCGAGGCTCGGGAGGCGGAGGCGCGGCGCGGAGAGGAAGAGGAGGATGAGCGAGAGGAGGAAGGAGACGGACGCCAGCGCCAGGAAGAGGGACCGCCGCCACCGCTCGCCGGGGACCCAGCTCCCGGTGCCTCCTCTCGCGCCCACCATTCCCATGCCGACGGTGACGGGTCGCGCAGGAGCGAGAGCGGAGAAGGCAGGCAGGTGATGACGGCTTCAGTTTACATGCGCGCCGGGAGGCGGCGGCGTGGATCGAATCCGGTCGCCGGCGGCGAGGCAAGCTGCGGCGTGGCGACAACGAGGGGAGAGGCGCTGTTTCTTCTGGTTCGTGCGACTGAGAGGACTTCTCGGGCGGCGTGAGAGTGACAGTGGGTCCCGGAAATTGCCTTAGACCGCGGCCCAACTCTTCTGGCCCAACCCAATCACAAGCGCGTTCACATTGCGGAATGTGGTCAGTTGACAAGAGCCGAATTTTTTAAAGTAACATGTCACTAAATCTAGTGTGTGTTAAATCTTAAAATATGTTTCGATTTCAGCCTCATTTCTATTTCTCTATAGAAGTCAAATAAGCTTGATTAAAAAAATATTTTCTGGTTTATTGTAAGCAGAATGAATCGGAAAAGTAGAAAAAATTCGTCGAATGGTTGAAACAATTATATTGATTCCAGTTTACTAAAAAAGGAATTCTAGAAAAGAAAAAAAGAGCATAGAGGGATGAAAAAGAGACAAGCAAGCATCCCATGTGCAGTTGCCCATTTAGCACATCACAAAGCAAAATAAAGCAGAAATAAGGAAGAAAAAAATAAAAAACACCTTATGAGCACCACCTCTTCCCATGCTTCGCTTGCTTGCCTTGTCATCTCACTTCTCTCTGTACTACTGTGCAGTCGTGTAGCACACTCTCCTCCCAAAATTACACGCCAAAACCAAACTAAAAGACATTCATCAGCTAACAAATCTGAAAATTGGGAGAATCTTACACGCAAAACTAAACTAAAAAGGTATATTTTTTACAGAAAATCCAATTTAGAAAGGAAAAAAGTACACGCCAGCCAGACAAAAAGCATTTCCCATCCGAACTAAAAGATCTGGAATTGGGAGAAGTTTACACGCAAATCGAACTAAAAGGTATATCTTGCAGAAAAATACAATTTTGACAGGAAAGTATTACTCGATGCCAGGTCAGATTAAAAGCATTTGCCAGCTAAAATTCCAAAATTTGAAGAAATTTGCACGCCCATACCAAACTCGAGATGTTTTCCAGCTAAAATTCTGAATTTGCAAGAAACCGGTCTCGGTCTATATATATATATAGGGAGATAATTTTACCCTGGAGCCCGACCTAAAACCCTCACCTTATCTTCTCATCTCTCATTCCTCCCCTGTTCGTCTCGAATCCTACTACTGCTGCTACCGCTGCTTCTTGCTTCGTTGCGTGCGGACGGAGCGAGACGGCGGCCATGGCCACCACCACCGACGCCGCCCAGGTCGCGCCTCTGGCGGAGCAAGAGGAGGAGCCTAAGACAGTCGAGCCGGAGCCGGCGCCGGCCGAGGAGGAGGAGCCCAATAAGGTAGAGGCGGGTGGGGATGGTGAGGGGAAGGATGAAGAGGTGAGATTGGAGGGAGAAGGTGGGGGCGTTGGGAGTCCGGAGGCGGAGAACGGCGAGGCGGAGGCGGACGGAGGAAGGGCTGACGGCGGGGAGGTGGAAGCGGCAGAGGGAGATGGGAAAAGTGGGAGCTTGGAAGCGGCGGAGGCCGAGGAGAACAGGGAGTTGGCGGCGGAAGTTTTGGAGGCCGCCTCCTCGGCGGTGGAGGAGATCCCAGTGGCGGGGGTGGAGTCCATCGACGGCGAATCGGGGGAGGGGGGTGCTTCTCTGGCGTCCCCTGATCCGCCGGCAGGTCAGGAAAAAGGTGAATTCGAGGAGGAGGAGGAGGAGGAGGAGGAGGAGGAGGGAGAGAAGCCGGAGGAAGCTGGTGTGGTGGCGGAAGTGAAGGATGAGGGCAAGGTGGCTGATGATGCCGAGTCTGCCGTACCTGTCGAGGAGGAGCCAGAGGACACCAAGGTTGAGGAGATGGATTCTGGAGATGGCGGAGGTGGTGAATTCAGCGGTGGAAAAGATGAGGAAGAGGTTGCTGCTTCTGCTGGGGGTGTGGAGGCGGCCGAACCAGAGGATAAGATTGCCCCTGCAGCTGAAACTAATGGCAAATTGGTGGGCGAGGAGGAGGCGGTGGCTGTTGGAGGTGAAGAAGCCCTTGAACAATCAGCAGAGAAGGATTCTAATGGCGAAGACGAGGCAGCTAAGCCCGGAACACTGAATGAGGAGAGTCTAGAGGTATGTGAATATGCTGAATCTAATTTTATTGGCTATTGAATTACTGTATGAGCCTACCCCAATATGCTTGGGGCAAAGGCTTTATTTTTGTTGTTGTTGTTGTATTGAATTACTATATGATGGTAGTGCAAATGTGGACATTTCAAATGATGCATCATCCAGGTTATGAATGATGTAACTGTGCAGGAAATTGCTGCTGCAAGTGAAAAAGCAATTCCTGAGCTAGCGAGCGAGGGGAGTCCAGCAAGTGAAGAGGCAATTCCTGAGCTAGTGAGCGAGGGGAGTCCAGCAAGTGAAGAGGCAAGGCCTGAGCCAGTGAGCGAGGCAAGTCTTGCAAGTGAAGACACAAAGCCTGGGCCAGTGACCGAGGCCAGTCCAGTGGTAAATGAGCATCCAATATAATTTTGTTGCTAATAGCGTAATGCTTGCAAGGATTTGAAAATTTCAAATGATGCATAAATCCAGGTTATGAATGATGGAAAGGTGGAGGACCTTGCTCCTGAAAGTGAAGACAGTGTGCCTGAGGGAAGTACCGAGAAGGGTCTAAATGCTGAGGGCCAGGACCCCGCCAGCGAAACAGTACAAGATTTTGGTGTGGACAAGCCTACAGAGGCTGAAAGTATTGTATCTGCTGATACTGATATCTTGTCTCGTGAGATGGCTCCAGAATCAAGTGAGAACAATGGTGATGGGAAGACTAAGGCTGCTACAGATGCTGTTGATCACAATAAGGAGGCTGGTGATGATGACATTGTTGAAGCTGTGGCAGATGATGTGGTAGGGGGTGGTAATGAGGCTGATGAAGACGACGGTACTAGTCCCACACGAGTTGCTATCATAGAGAGCTCAGAAGCTGCAAAGCAGATCATGAAGGAGCTTGCGGAAGGCTCCTCCAGTGGTAGTGTTTCTGGCTCAAGAGACTACACCAATAGCATGGATGGGCAGGTGATGCTTGATGATTCTGATGAGGATGAGGATGATGATGATAACGATGACGGGGATGAGAAGGGTTTTGACTCTGCTGCCCTAGCAGCTCTTCTGAAAGCCGCAACCGGTAGTTCGGATGGGAATATCTCAGTTGCTTCTCAAGATGGTTCCAGAATATTCACCATGGACCGACCAGCTGGTCTGGGTTCATCAGCTCCTTCACTGAGGCCAGGTGCACCTCGGCAACCTGCTCGGTCAAACCTATTCAGCCCCTCCGAGCTAGCTGTCACTGCTGATCCTACTGAAGAGATGACTGAGGAAGAGAAGAAGTTACATGACAAGGTTGAGTTGATTCGAGTAAAGTTCCTGCGCCTGGTTTACAGGCTTGGAGCTACTCCTGAAGAGACAGTAGCAGCTCAGGTGCTATACCGTCTGAGCCTTGCTGAGGGTATCAGACATGGAAGGCAGACAAATCGAGCTTTCAGCCTTGACAATGCACGGAAGAAGGCCTTACTGCTTGAAGCTGGGGGGGAAGAGGATCTGAACTTCTCATGCAACATTCTTGTTTTAGGAAAGACTGGAGTTGGCAAAAGTGCAACTATCAATTCTATTTTTGGTGAAGAGAAGTCGAAAACCGATGCTTTTACCTCAGCAACCACCAATGTGCGGGAAATTGTTGGTGATGTGGATGGTGTCAAGATTAGAATCATTGACACTCCGGGCCTTCGTCCCAACGTGATGGATCAAGGGTCAAATAGGAAGATTCTAGCTGCTATCAAGAAATATACTAAGAGATGCCCCCCAGATATTGTTCTCTATGTGGATCGCCTGGACAGTCTGAGCCGTGATCTCAATGATTTGCCTCTTCTGAAAACTATCACGGCTGTTCTTGGTTCCTCCATATGGTTCAACGCCATTGTTGCTCTCACACATGCTGCTTCTGCCCCTCCTGAAGGCCTCAATGGTGCTCCTATGACATATGAGGTCTTAATGGCTCAGAGATCGCACATTATCCAGCAATCCATCAGGCAGGCAGCAGGAGATATGCGCTTGATGAACCCAGTGGCTCTAGTTGAGAACCATCCTTCTTGCCGGAGGAACCGTGAGGGCCAGAAAGTGCTTCCTAATGGTCAAAGTTGGAGGCATCAGATGCTACTCTTGTGTTACTCATCAAAGATATTGTCAGAAGCCAACTCACTTTTGAAGCTTCAGGATCCTAACCCTGGAAAGCTTTTTGGGTTCCGTTTTCGCTCCCCACCGCTTCCCTTCCTGTTGTCCTCCCTCTTGCAGTCAAGAGCCCACCCCAAACTTTCCCCTGAGCAGGGTGGCAATGAAGGAGATTCTGATATTGATTTGGATGACTATTCTGATATGGAACAAGATGATGACGAAGAGGAATATGATCACCTTCCTCCCTTCAAGCCTTTGACTAAAGCTCAGCTTGCAAGGCTTTCAAAAGAACAGAAGAATGCTTATTTTGATGAGTATGATTACAGGGTCAAGCTTCTCCAGAAGAAACAATGGAAGGATGAGATCCGCAGGTTAAAGGAGATGAAAAAGAGAGGTAAAACTGATTTAGATGACTATGGGTATGCGAATATTGCTGGTGACAATGATCAGGATCCTCCACCAGAGAATGTATCAGTTCCTTTACCTGATATGGTGTTGCCTCCTTCGTTTGACTGTGACAATCCTACATATCGGTATCGCTTTTTGGAGCAAACCTCAACTGTTTTGGCAAGGCCTGTTTTAGATGCGCATGGGTGGGATCATGATTGTGGTTATGATGGAGTAAGTGTTGAAGAGACCCTCGCTATCCTTAGCAGGTTCCCAGCTAATGTAGCAGTCCAGGTCACCAAGGACAAAAAGGAATTTAGCATCCATTTGGACTCTTCCGTCTCAGCTAAGCATGGGGAGAATGCATCATCTCTTGCTGGTTTTGATATCCAGACAGTTGGGCGGCAGCTTGCGTATATTCTCCGTGGGGAGACCAAGATCAAGAATATCAAAAAGAACAAGACTACTGGAGGATTCTCAGTTACTTTCTTGGGTGACATTGTGGCAACTGGGCTGAAGGTTGAGGACCAGCTCTCTCTTGGGAAGAGGCTGGCATTAGTTGCAAGCACTGGTGCGATGCGGGCTCAAGGGGACACTGCTTATGGAGCTAACCTGGAGGTGCGGCTGAAGGACAAAGACTATCCGATTGGCCAGTCCTTGTCGACATTGGGTCTCTCTCTGATGAAATGGCGCCGTGACCTTGCTCTGGGAGCAAATCTGCAGTCCCAGTTCTCAGTTGGAAGGGGTTCGAAGATGGCGGTTCGCCTTGGGCTGAACAACAAGCTGAGCGGACAGATTACTGTCCGGACAAGCACCTCTGAGCAGGTTCAGATTGCACTTTTGGGTCTCGTGCCAGTTGCAGCCTCCATCTACAGAAGCTTCCGGCCCAATGAACCATCATTTGCTTATTAGCCTGTCAGAAGAGAGGATCAAATTACTTATTTCACCGTCATATTTCTTCGCTCTAGCAACTTTATTTCCCTTTCCATATGAACTATAATTCCTGCTGTTTCCCTTTACCTGTTGCACTCTACTGATGGTTCCTAGCATAATTTTGGCTGAAGAGGAGGGTTGTGAGATTTATCTTGAACTTTTGCTGAATAATGTCGATGGATTTATGATCCTCGTTGGTATCAATATATTACAGCGTCGCTCTCATCATTTTTTTCCCCTGGTATGAGTTGTGCTTTGATAGTGGTGCTGCGTATCTGCTCGAGAACGTGCTTTGTATCTGGCTGCTAATCAATCTATTTGAGATGCAGGTGCATTTGCTTTGCTTTGCTTTGCTTTGCTGGAAGAGTGTTGGCTTATGTATCATAGTTTTGAGGCCGTTTTATTCGTTGGATCCCAAACTGAAAGCGTCTGTAGCTCCCGCACCATACTTTTTCTTTCTTATGGGGCTCTGCATCATACTCGATGCTTCAAACTGTATGTGTTCTGCTGCACCTGTGTCGTGGTTGGTTTGCATGTTTCTGCATCAGATTTGAAAAGCCATTCATTCCATAGAGGTGCAAGGTATCATGTGCTTGTTCACATCGGCGTTTCATGCTGCAATCGGCCATCACTCTTGTTCCATTTCAGAGAGAATACTCTCTCTCTCGTTTGCTTCTCCGACTCGGATTTCCGCACAGCCTCCTGGCACGCGTAGCCGGTCCTCTCCGTGCATCCAAGATCACGCCGTGATTCCACTCATGTCAGTCAGTGGTCAGTGCTCCAGTAGTCCGAGCTGGATGCTGACGTGGCTGCGCGTGCTCGGCCCAGAAAGGCAGAGTTCGCACGGCCCAACAACCGGCCCATGATGACGTAATCGCACATGAGCAGCACCTTGTCGTCCTGGAGATTGAAATTCAGATTTCGATATCATAAATTTTTTTAAAGAAAAAATCATATTTCTCCTCTGATGCTTCTTCACACGGAAAGGAAAAAAAATTGAAACCGCGAAAACAAAAAAAATAAAGAAAGGCGAGGGCGCTCACACCGTTCAACCGCGTGAACACGAACCGCCTGCACGTCACATCTCCACCTCACCCCGCCGCCCACCCACCGACGTGTGGACCCACCTGTCCCTATGTCCCAGCGTCAGTGACACGTTCAACGCCCTTCTAGAAGCCACCACGTCACCACCGCGCCCCGTCGCGGACGCGTCCCGCGGGGCAAAACGGCAGCCAGCTGCTTCGCCGCTAAGAAACTAAAAAAAAAAAACGAATAAAATTTCGTCGAAATGAATTCGCGGCGGCCCTCGCCCCTATAAAATTCCCCAACCTCTCCGTCTCCGTCCTCCCATCATCACGAGCCCGAGACCGAGAGATCCCGCAACGCGTAGATCGAACGAACAGGCCCCGAGAAGCAAGCCAAAAGGTCAGATCTTTCTTCGATCCGGCCCTCGAATCCGCCATGGCCGCCGCATCCGCCTACGACGCACCGGTCGCCGACAACCAGCCCGCCACGGTAAGCTAGCTGGCGTCCTTGATTCCCCCTGCGTTTCTTGTGGCATCGAATCGGTTGGGGTTCGAGCGGTCTCTTGAGGAATCCTTATAGGCGTGGTGTTGATTTGGGGTTGGCGATATTTTTTGTTTGTTTGTTTGCGCGCGCAGGAGGAGGAAGTCACGGTGGAGAGGGAGGACGCCGCCCAGGAGGAGAGGCTGAGGTACCTGGAGTTCGTGCAGCAGGCGGCGGCGCAGGCGCTGGTGCTGGCCGCGGCGGCGTACGCCTACGCCAAGCAGGGCGCCGGGCCGCTCCGCCCCGGCGTCGACCACGTCGAGGGCACCGTCAAGGCCGTCGTCGGGCCCGTCTACGACCGGTTCCACGGCGTCCCGCTCGACCTCCTCAAGTTTCTCGACCGCAAGGTACGACTGAGTCGATCTTCTCCGTAAATTGGGCGCGATGCACCACCAGATTGGGGGTGTTGTAGATTTCTGGATATAATCCGTCGTGAATTTTTTATTGTCGCGGCCGGTTTAGATTTGATTATAGCATCTTACCGAGCAAATTAAGATTACTACCTGATAACGCAGAAAACGACTGAATCCTGGTAGCAAGTTACTGACGGTGTCTTATCAACCTATACACCCAAGACACCCTTGCAATTCGACCACAGCTTGAGACTAACAAACCTAGTTGGCCAGTTAGGGAGAATAAAGAAAAAAACCTTTTTTCATCATGCTTGGCATGTCCTGGGAGCTTCAACTTTGCGGGAGTCAAGAATTCAACATGCCTGAGTTTCCTAATGTTGATTCTTATGCATCCTTTTGCTGTAATACGTGGTATACGGGTGCTGTTGATGTTTTGAGTATTCCTATAAGGCTATAAGCACATTTAGGACTGCTATGCTCATCCAATCCTACAAAAAAAATTAAAATTTTGGTCACTAGTTTAAAAAGCTGCTTTGATCTCAATGACTGCCACAATCATATCTTACTAGGCTTATGATTTCGCACCTTCATTTGCCCTTGCAGGTCGGTGAGTCTGTGGAGGAGCTTGATCGCCGTGTCCCTCCTGTGGTCAAGGAGGCTCCCACCCTTGCTCGCTCTGCAGCGACGGAGGTCCGTCAGTCTGGCCTCGTCGGCACAGCCACAGGCCTCGCCAAGTCAGCCATTGCCCGCGCCGAGCCCAAGGCCAGGGAGCTCTACACCCGCTATGAGCCGGTGGCAGAGCGCAGGGCTGCTGAGGCCTGGGTCGCCCTGAACAGGCTTCCTCTGGTGCCTACTGTGACCCGAGCAGTCCTCCCAACTGCTGCTCAGCTGTCAGCAAAGTACAACTCGGCTGTGCTCGATGGCGCCAAGCGTGGCAACACGGTGGCAACGTACCTCCCGTTGGTGCCCACCGAGAGGATCGCCAGGGTGTTTGCTTGCCCCATGTCTGACTCTGCCCCGGTGCCCGAGATGCAGCCCATCCCTTCGCAGTAGGAAGCATGTAATGAAACGAACCGCATTACCATATAGCAGCAGTGTTCTGTACTCCTGCCTCCTCCTGGTGTAGGTAGCTGAAGTGTTTTGTCTTGGTATCATGCGGTGAACTGAAGTTGTATGTGGTTGGCAGTGTGGAGGTGACATTGATTTGTGTTATGTGGCGTTACACCTTGTCGAAAGATGTACCTCTGGTTTGTGGATCATCCTATGTAGATTAGATTGTTTAAGTAATGTGGTTGGAAAGTATACCCTTGTCTTGGGGATCAGTCTATGTGGTTAGGTACACCTGTTATAGTAGATGTTGGCTGTGCATCTTCTTTCTTGTGAATGTCTGGCATTGTAGATGTTGATGTTTTTTCTGCTTATGAGTGTAAGAACATTTGCTACATCGCTGAAAACTCTTTTCAGTTCACAGTTTTTGCAGCTTCTATTTCTCCTGCATCCTGATGGAAGGAAAGAGAGAATCATGCACTTGTGTTTACTGAAATTGCTAATCCTCGCTATATAAAGCAAGCATTTGTATTTATGTGCACAGGATTTCATTAAGCCTGTTCTTAAACAAATTGCCTGCATGTCGAACATCCCCTCCAATACTGACTTACGGTGCTTGGCAACTTGAGCCCATGGCTGGCTTCAACCTGTGTCCTGTAACTAGGCACAACGTTTATATTCAAGACAATCTCAACGCGTTTTGAGCAATTTGATCAACCGTGTCGTCAAATTTGTGGCTGAACAGACGCAGCTCAGATTTGGGAGATATGTGAAGCCCTCGAGCCGGTGAAAGTTCTCTCTGATAAGACTCTCTGTCTGTATGGAGTTTCTGTATTTATATGCATTTATCTGAAATTTTTCAACTGTTGCTGCTGCTGCTTTTGGCTCGTCACTGACATCCGTATCTCGATGCTCGGACTACGTGGCAGTCGAAATGGAGGCTAAGAACATTGCAAGCAACACCACCATACTATATCATAGATTCATAGGCACACCGTATATGTAAGCAGTAGTAGACTAGTAGTTGAAGAGGAAGCGTCGTAGTACAGTACAAAAGCGCCATACGCACAAGGGCAAAATACTGTGCACTCAACAGGCTGGGAGAAGCAGCAGGGACGCAAGAGTTGAGGGGCTCGGTTCGCCGTTCAGAGCATCTTGTAGTTGATGGCGGCGAGGAGCACCGCCCACGCGACGGCGGGCTTGGCGAGGTCCCCGGCGACGGGGTTCACGGCGCCGAACCCGCAGGCGCACGCGACGGCGGCGGCCGCCATGGCCGCGCAGCACGCCAGCCCCGCGCGCGCGGCGCCGTGGCCCAGCACGAGCGGCGCCCACGCCAGGGCGGCCCCGAGGTGCGCGGCGAACGGCGCCAGCGTGGCGCCCGGGCGCGCGTGCAGGCCGCCCTCCGCCCACGCCACCCACGCCGCCAGCGCCATCACCGCCTCCGCCGCCACCGACCCCGCGCGCGCGACCGCCACCGTCCGCGCCGGCGCGGGCCCCGAGGCGAGGAACGACAGCGCGGTGAGCGACGCGGCGAGGGACACCGCGGCGACGAGGGACCGGACGCCGCGCCTCCCCCGCCCCGTCGCCTTCCCGCCGGTCGGCTCCCGGCCGCCGCCGTCGCCGCCGTCGTCCCTGGTGGCCGCCGGGACGCGGTGGGTGAGGCCTTCTTGCGCGGTGCTGGTCGCCATGGCTGGCTGGCTGGCTGGCTGGTTGCTGTTGCCGCTGGCTTCGATCTGATCGATCGGCTACGGCTCTGCCTCCTGCTCCCGTGAGGCCTCCGTCGCGATGTGAGCCTGTGTGTCAGAAGGACCGAGCAAGGCAAGAAGCGGTCTTCTAAACACGCGCGAGGTCTGCTCGGACGACGACACGTGCGTCAACACAGGGGATGGATGCGACACGTGGCGCAGCAGCTCTGTAACCCGTCGATGCCTCGGTGGCCAGGTGGTGACTGCGTGAGCCGACATTGACGGGAGCTTCGGGAGAGAACAGAGGTGACTTGGGTTGGAGGACGCCCGAGCAGGACGCGTCACGATGGAATGTGCCATCCTATCATGCCCGCCGCTGCCATCTCGGCAGGCTCCCTATTTCCTCTTACCAGTGCTGTATTTTGTTGCGTTTTCTAATAGCCCAAATTCCGGTCCCCGACACAAAAGTTGGGCTCTCCAAAAGGGGATGGGCCTAGCCCATCCATGTACTACAACAGAAAGCCCAGAAGCCCGTCGCGGAGGAGAGAACAGACCGGTGGATCGCGCAAGCTTAAACCCTACCCCTACCAGTATATATAAATATGCTCCCCACCCCGCGCTATCCCTCTCTTGTCATCCCAGCGGCGGCGGCGCGGAACGAGAAGCAGAAGAGGCGGCAGGAGCGCGCCGACGAGCGGCGACCCAACCCCAGCTCGCAACCATGGTGAGCGCCATCGCCACCTTCCCCTAGACCGCTCAGCGCGCGCACGATTCTTCTCCCTGTAGATCTAGGCGGCGCGCTTTCTTCTCGGTAGGGTTCCTACGGCGGGGGCTGTCTCCTCATCCCGCGTCGTAGAGGCCGGGTGGTATAGTGTGTTCCCTAGGGTTTCGTTGGTCGTTTCGAGCAGCTTGCTCTCCTCCCTAGTGCAGATATGGTGGTCGGATCCATCTGTTATTCTTGTCCCATCTGAGCCTAGCAGGATCGAATTGTTAAATCTATAGTTCGACTCGAGATCGGTCTCAGGTGTCTTGTGCTTTCCTCGCGCGATATCGCTGTGAGAGTACAGCACCAAGGTCGTAGAGTGACAAGCGGCGCCTGCAGTTCGGGGCATGTAGGCGTTGGGCTTACTAGATCTTGTTTTTGTTTTTGCTGATTCAACCTCTTTGGATTCTAGTGATTCCTAAATATAATGATCCTTACAGTGGCCTGTTTTATATAGCCTCTAAGCTTCGATTTGTAGCTGATGTAATTGCTGTAAAGGTAGTAAGTAGGAAATTAATTTAAGCGCCATGTTATTGTTACTGAGTTTCATGTGGCGTCGTCAACATCTGTACTTCATGCAAGGAGATCGGAAACATTCGTGTTCGTTGAATTATTTTACTTAAATGTTAGTAACCCTAGATGGATGTTTGTTTCTTCGGGATAAAATGCTGATGTGTTATATCTAACTTTACATAATATTAGTATTTTAAACATTGTTTCCTTTACTTGTAAACCAGGCTAGAGGTTTGAAGAAGCATCTGAAGAGGCTCAATGCCCCGAAGCATTGGATGTTGGACAAGCTTGGTGGGGCTTTTGTAAGTTCTCCAAATTCCTAGAACTTTCTCAATTGCATTGTATCATGATTTACATGTTGTTTTCTTGACTGATGCTTGATACTGTTACAATCAATAGGCTCCCAAGCCATCCTCTGGTCCCCACAAGTCCAGGGAGTGCCTTCCCCTCATCCTCATCATCAGGAACAGGCTCAAGTATGCCTTGACATACCGTGAGGTGATTTCTATCCTGATGCAGCGCCATGTGTTGGTTGATGGCAAGGTCAGGACTGACAAGACCTACCCTGCTGGGTTCATGGGTATGCCTCCTACCCTTTTTTACTGCTTGTTTTGGAATTGCTGATATCGTTTATTAACTTTATTTGTTCCCTCCTTTTGGCAGATGTGATTTCCATCCCCAAGACCAATGAGAACTACAGGCTTCTATATGACACCAAGGGACGCTTCCGTCTTCACCCTGTCAGGGATGAGGATGCCAAGGTTAGTTCCCTTTGTGCTGCATTTTGTCCCATATTAGCTGAAAGTTCCCTGTTATTTATTACACACTTATGTACTAGCTTTTTCTGTGTCTTGCTTGATAATCTTGGTTTATTTTTACTTAACAATCTGTTGCATATTCTAGGAATGTAGTTTTGCATTGAGGATTAATTTTTATGGTATTATAAGTAGAATTTGTCAGTCCCTTTTTTTGTTGAGAATCTTTACAATGGATGTGTGTAAGTAGGATCGTGTATTAATTCAAGTTGAAGTACTGATTGCAATTTCTCTTTATCTATTGAATGTTCTCCATGCTATGTCTTGTGTTTGCATGTATGATCACAAATGCTGGTTCCTATTTATTGATGTGCAGTGGAAGCTCTGCAAGGTTCGGTCTGTCCAGTTTGGCCAGAAGGGTATCCCCTACCTGAACACCTACGATGGTCGCACCATCCGTTACCCTGACCCTCTCATCAAGGCCAACGACACCATCAAGATTGATCTGGAGACCAACAAGATCATGGACTTCATCAAGTTTGATGTTGGCAACGTGATCATGGTGACTGGTGGAAGAAACACTGGCCGTGTTGGTATTATCAAGAACAGGGAGAAGCATAAGGGTACCTTCGAGACCATCCACGTCGAGGACGCCCAGGGCCACCAGTTTGCCACCCGTCTGGGTAACGTGTTCACCATTGGCAAGGGCAACAAGCCGTGGGTGAGCCTGCCCAAGGGTAAGGGTATTAAGCTCAGCATCATCGAGGAGCAGAGGAAGCGCGATGCCGCGGCGCAGGCTGCTGCCGCTTAAATCTTTTGAGTTTTGCTATAGCGAGCTATCTTCCAAGGATATAGAACTATGTTGCCAGATTATCCTTTTTAAGTTTTTGCCGGATGCTTATGACGTTTTCTGTTAGCTGTAATGCAACTATTTATGTTATCCAAGTCGTTTTTGGCAGCATGCCACGTGTTTGCCCTGTCGCTACGGTCGAGTGATTCTGGGATTTGTGTCTGTCTAAGCATCGTATTTGTCTTTGATTATGTCTGCTTATGTCCCCACTTTTTTTTCGTTGGCTGTATGCTTTTGCCGTTTTGTATCATGCTAATAATCGCCAATGTTTGGCTCGCTCGTAGTGTGATCTAAATTATCTTGTATTCTCGTGAGCTGATGCTCTGGATCCATGGTTTGCGCCAGCCGGAGATCCGGCGGGTGAAGTCGGCCACCGCCACGGTGTGGCCCTGGTACGGCGAGACCACCTCGTCGGCGCGCTGGTACAGCAGCGGCCGGACCACCGCGTCCTGCCCGGCCTCCACCGCCAGGATATGGATGCCCGCCTGGATCTGCACGACGCCACGGATCCAGCCACGGAACGGCAGCAGCACGGCCGGCGCGTGAGACGAGGACGCCGTGGCGGGAGAAGGTTAACCCCGTCTGGAGAGGATAGCCCATGAGCGCGGAGCCGATTCCCATGGTGGCCGCGGCGGTGCCGTCCGGGAGCACGTCGGAGGCGCGCGCCCATGGCGTCGTCCATGATCACGGCGAACCGGCCGATCGCCGGCCGCGGGAACCCGCCCACTTACTGCTCGATGTATCCTCGAGAACATCATCCTTTCATGGTTTGAAAAGCCTCGTAGTGGCAAGCGACCAAACAGCACCGTGACCGTGAACTGGCAGTGCATCGCAGACGCAGCCACGTTGACGTTTCATGGAGTGCTGAGATATCCACACCGTCCATCTCATCAGACCTTCATTCCCTTCCTCCTCCCGTCCTAGGGTTTTGCGTCGCGCTCATGGCGTCGTCCTCCTCCTCCGCCGCCGCCGCCGTGACGCTCGGCGGCAAGGGCGGCGTGCTGTCGCCCGCCTCCGTCTACGCCCTCTCCCTCGGCCTCGCCTCCCCGGCCGTAGACCCGTCCGCGCTCCAGCGGCTCTCCGCCCGTGCCCCCTCGCCGCAGGAGACCCCCGCGTCCCTCCGAACGCTCGCCGCGCTCGCCCCGCAGGAGTCCCGCGCGGCCGCCGCGGTGCTGCTCAACAAGCTCCTCCTCACCGCCGCGGACTCCCCCTCCGCGCTCGTCACCGCCGCCACGGCCACCCGCCTCGCCGGCTCGCTCGACCTCGCCGCCGCGCTGCCCCCGGGGTCCCGCGACGAGGCCGCGGTGGCGGCGGCGTCCGCGCCCGTGGCCGTCGCCCTCGCCGCCGTCATCGACTGCTGCGCCGCGCCGCTCACCCGCGTCGCCGACGCCGTCGCCGCGCTCTCGTGCGAGGCCTTGCGCGGGGACGCCGCCGCGTTCGACGTGCCCGCGTCCGGGGACGGCCTCTCCGCCAAGGACGAGGCGGACGTCGCCGCCGACATCAGGACCCTCGTCTTCGGCTCCAAGCTCGTAGGCAGTGCCGGTGGCGCCTCCTCGTCCCCCTCCTTCGCGAAGGTCCCCACTGTGAACGGGATCTTCCGTGAGGCGGTGCGCGCGCTGCACGCCAGGGTGCGGATCGAGCTCAACGCTCCTGTGAAGCTGGGGAAGAGGGATGCTGCTGAGACTGGTGAGGGGAAGGAGGAGGCGTTGGTGGTGCTGGCAACACAACTCGCAAGAGCAGTGCAGGCGATGTGCAAGCTAAGTGTTGCACGGGTGAAGCTGTTGGCAGAGAAGAGCATTGAGGATGCTGAACTCAGGGAGAAGCTTAACGTTGGTGTTACCGCCAATGATTTAAAGGGAATGCTCGATAGAGTTCTGATTGATTCAGATGCTGTGTCAGTCTTGAAAGCGGTCTACAGTCAATTGATCAAGCTCAGGGACTTCATTGCTTGGGAGGCAGCTGTGGCCATGGCAGCAATCAGGGCAGACAGTTCAATCGAGAAGCCCCAAGCTGGGGTCGAGAATGAAGTGGACAGTTCAACTGACAAGCCCCAAGCTGGTGGGGAGAAAGCAAAGGGTGACAAGAAGAGCAAGAAGAAGAAAACTTTGGGAAAGGGTACTTCTGCTGTACTGATGCTTCTTAGGGATCATGTAAATGACGGAAGTGATGTCTTTTCCATGAATTATGATCTGATTTCAAAGTGGGGAATCGCTCTCGCGTTGTTGTTTGATCCCAAGTGTCCCAAATTGGAGTCCCTTGTGGAGAAGGTGAAAGAGATTGTTGAGAGCAATGAAGTGAGGAGATTACCGAAAATTCCTAAGGTGAGAATCATATTGTTTGCAGAATTGTTGTTTTATCGATACTGATAGTATTCTTTTGATTCTCTGTCTAAACATTTGTGCTTACTCCTGTTAGGGTACACGTGACTTTGGGAAAGAGCAAATGGCAATAAGGGAGCGTGCATTTTCAATTATAACAGGCGTATTCAAGATGCACGGTGCCACTGCACTTGATACACCTGTATTTGAGCTGAGAGAAACCCTTATGGGCAAATATGGAGAAGATTCAAAGTTGATATATGACCTTGCTGATCAGGTATTGTTCCATCGCCCTTGTACACTTTAATGTGGTGATACGGGTGTCATTCAATAAAAGATCCCTACTTCTGTTTGATTTTTTGTACCATGGTAGATGCATTATCTATATGAGTCAATGATTACATGGCGTCATATGGTGTAGTCATCTACTCATTCTTTTGTGGCAGTACTTTCCTTACATTGTGCCTTCATGATCATAGTTTGATGTCATGCAGGGCGGTGAACTTTGCTCTTTGCGGTATGATCTAACTGTTCCTTTCGCTCGCTATGTTGCTATGAATAACATAAGTGCACTGAAGCGATACCAGATAGCAAAGGTATATAGGAGGGATAATCCATCAAAAGGAAGATATCGAGAGTTCTACCAGTGTGACTTTGACATTGCTGGTGTATATGAACTGATGGAACCGGATTTTGAGGTCGTCAAAGTTTTGACTGAATTGCTCGATCAGCTGGATATAGGCACATATGAGATAAAACTAAATCACAGAAAGCTGCTTGATGGAATGTTGGAGATTTGTGGTGTACCTGCTGAAAAGTTCAGAACAGTTTGCTCAAGTATCGACAAGCTAGATAAGCAAACATTCGAACAAGTGAAAAAGGAACTGGTAAGCATCTGAAAGAAATACTTTTGGTTTCAGCCAAGGGAATTTGAAATGTTGATTTGATCATGTGGATATATTTTAATTGGTCTAATGCTTCACTATGTTGAATTAGGTGGATGAGAAAGGTATCTCAAATGAAACTGCAGATGCCATTGGCGATTTAGTGAGGACTAGAGGACACCCGTTGGTAGTTTTGGAGGAGTTGAGAAAGGAGGGTAGCAAGTTTATGGAGAATGAAGGGTCCATTGTTGCACTGAAGGAGCTGGACGTGCTATTCAAAGCTTTGGAGAAAGCAAATGCAATAGACAGGATAGTTTTTGATTTGAGCCTAGCTAGAGGCCTTGATTACTATACTGGTGTTATATATGAAGCTGTGTTCAAGGGCACCACACAGGTTAGGCACATTTACCTGTAGTTGCAAATCACATATTAATTTGTTAGAGTCTCTCCACTTGTGTCCTGGAGGTCCTGGGTTCGAATCAGCCTCCTTGCAAAATAAGCAAGGGGAAGGCTGCCTAGAAATTCCCTTCCCCAGACCCCACAACATGTGGGAGCTTTCAGCACTGGGTATGCCCTTTTTTTTTTATTTCACCCAAAACATATCATTCTAAGGCCCTCAAAACCTTGGACATTGGTGTGTTTCAATTGGTTTCCACATGAATTATGTTATGTCATCCAAAAACATGTTCTTCACCAAAGATCTGACTTATATCAGAATTATGCCATTTTATTATGTATTACCTGAAAACTTAGCGTTTTATTTTTGATTGTTGGATCAATTCCATTTCTAACTCGGCAATGAGCTGAATACCCTTTGCTGATTCCTGTACTAACCATATTTTGCAACAGGTTGGCTCCATTGCAGCTGGTGGTCGGTATGACAACCTTGTTGGCATGTTTAGTGGGAAGCAAGTTCCTGCTGTTGGTGTCAGCCTTGGAATTGAAAGAGTCTTTGCAATCATGGAGCAACAGGAGAAAGAAAGAAATGAGGTAATATCTCAAAGCTCATCATTTTAACCTTCTTGTTCAGGGGGACTTGCAGTAACAGAGAAACTGGTTTTGAATTGCAGATGATCCGGGCTACTGAGACTGAGGTGCTGGTGTCAATTCTTGGAAAGGACCTTACACTGGCCGCTGAGCTTGTGAGTGAACTGTGGAATGCTGGGATGAAAGCAGAGTTCAAGCTCACTACTAGGGTGCAGAACCACATAAAGTATGCATTGCAATCAGGCATTCCATGGATGGTGCTGGTCGGTAGTGCAGAGAATGAGAAAGGGATTGTGAAATTGAAGGACCTTAAAGCCAGCCAGGACGAGGATGTTCCGAGGAAGGATTTTGTTCAGGAGCTGAAGAAGAGATTGAGTAAACCCTAGGCAAATAACTGTTTGATCTAGAGATGTTCGAGGTGTGGAGTGCATTGATCTCTGATGTTTTTTAACATCGCTATTTCTTTGTGGTGTGGTTGCATTTGAGGAAACAGCATCGCACCATTTTGTTCGGACTGATTGGGGCTTCGAATTGACTTGGCGTGTCAAGCTAATTTGTATAACAATTCAAATACTTGAATTACAGACATTGTTCTGAATGAGGCCTCAATTGCACGACATAGCCATTACTTTTGGACTCAAAAAGAAAAGATAATACAGAGAAATTCAAAGGCTGAATAAGTAATGAGCAGAAAAATCATATTTTTATTTTATGCATGACTTAAAACAGCATTATTTCATTGTATTTCTCATATAGGATATTGGCTACTGACTGCTGCTTTACTTATTCCTGACAAGTTGAAATAACCAGATAGGAAACAAAATGGTACATGAATACACATGATGGCCACATTCGTGCATTACGATTGTACATCACATTAGGATGTAACAATCAACGCTACTCTACTACCCCCCGCTTTGCGCCATCAACTGTGTTCTTCAGCAGCATCGCCACCGTCATGGGACCGACGCCTCCTGGCACTGGAGTCAAGTAGCCGGCGACCTTACTAACCTCTGCGAAATCGACATCACCAACGAGCCTATAGCCGGACTTCCTGGTAGGATCATCAACAGAATTCGTCCCAACATCAATGACCGCAGCACCTGGCTTGATCCAATCACCTTTGATCTGACAACCAAGGAAAGAAGCACAGTTAGCGCTTGCGATGAAGTGCAGAATACTGTAAGATTTTGTTGCAGTAGAGAGACACACCATCATAGCCTGCCCGGCTGCTGCAATGACTATATCAGCTTCACGGACAATGCTTTCCGGATTAGGGGTCCGTGAGTGCACAATAGATACTGTGGCATCTGCCTTCAGAAGAAGCAGCGATACAGGTAACCCAACGATATTGCTGCGGCCAACCACCACTGCCCGTTTGCCTTTAACAGTGATTCCGCTCCGTGATAGGAGCTCCATGCATCCCTTCAAAGGAGAACCGGCCATAAGTCTCAATCGAGAGTTAAATTAATAGCTGAATTATGTGTTGTATTGTAGCATTGAGAAATTGAGGATGCCTTGCCGATCGCCTCAATACCTTTGGTGTACATGGTACGAACAGGGGCTCTCTTCCTTTCATTGCAAGCTTGCCAATGTTCAGAGGATGAAATCCGTCAACATCTTTCTCAATGCTAATTTCGCTCAAAATCTTCTCTTCATTGATATGCTTAGGCAATGGAAGCTGGACAAGGATACCTGGTAACAAAGCACACAGCTTTTCAGTCAATAGCTCCCCTTCATATTATAAGAATATGGGTATCAATATCTAAGAATGTTGTCAAAACCAGCACCTTTCTAAAAAATAAAACAAGTATTACAAGAGAAAGCTGGTAACTTGACACCAATCAAAACCAAATCAGGCCTCTTTCACTATAGCATTAGCAAGTATTTTAAGGCATAGCTTCTCGTATCACAGTCACAATGCTCTATCGCTGCATAGCAGAACTGAAGCGCTTAAGCTTCTCCAAACAAAATCACCTTAAGTTCTCTCAGCATTACAGTACAAGTTTAACTATGCAACACATCAGAGCAAAACAATAGAGAAGTTAGTCCAACATCGGCTTAGGTGGTTTGGACATATCCAACGGAGACCTCCAGAAGCACCGGTTAACAGTGGGATTTTAAGAGGTAGAGAAAATATTAGGAGGGGTAGAGGACGACCAAGGTTGACCTGGGAGGAGGTGGTAAAACGAGATTTGAGAGATTGGAATGTATCCAGAGACTTAGCTCATGATAGGACCGCATGGAAAGTAGCAATTCATGTGCCAGAATCGTAGTCTTGTTTTTTTCTTTTTTTCTTTTCTCTTTTTCTTTTCCTTTTTTCTTATTTCTTTTCTCTTTTCTCTTTTTCCTTTTTCCTTTTTCCTTTTTCCTTTTTTTCTTTTTTTTTTTCCTTTTTTTCCCTTGTTCTCATATCTCTTCCTCTGTTTTACTTCATTGATATTGGGTTTCATGTCTAGCCGACCCCAACAGGCTTGGGATAAAGGCTTGGTTGTTGTTGTTGTTGTTGTTGTTGTATTTGCCCCTTGTTCAAGTGACCCAAGCTTGCCAATCTAGGGAAGTGACTACTTTGGAATTCGATGTCTCGGACACTATTGGATAACAAGCGTTATGGAGAGTTGAGGGCCATTATTACAGAATGGTTTTATCAGATCCAGCACACCATAAAGCACTCAAGATCTACACACAAGGATACCAATTTCAAGCCTACGTACAGGAAATGAGTAGACTCAGCAGCAGCAGCAGCAACAACATTCAGGTCAACTCAACAGCAAGTCTGGAGGCTCCTGGATCCCGGCCCGGAAAAGAACGGTATCAGCAGAATCACCAGGGACTACAAATGAACATCTGATACACCACCAATCACATGGAATCTAACAACCGTGTCTATATTCACGATTCATACGCTGTGACCAACCAGCAATCACTACATCAATTTATAGAACAAGCAGACTGCCTTGTTTTAAACCTAAAACAACCGATGAGCACAAATGGCCGTCGCGCCGTGTGACCCTTGCAGAAGAATGGAGGGAGAAGGGAGGGAGGGGGGGGGGGGAGCCGGTACCGTGGACGGCGGGGTCGGCGTTGAGCCGGTGGACCTCGGCGACGAGCGCGAGCTCGGAGATGTCCTCGGGGAGGTCGACGTCGACGGAGCGGATGCCGACCTCGGCGCAGGCCCTGCGCTTCATGCTCACGTACGTCTGCGAGTCCTTCCTGCCCCCGACGATCACCACCGCCAGCCCCGGCACCTGCGGAGGCGAAGAGGGGCACGGACGCGTCGCGTCGCGTCGCGTCAGTGTCTGGGAGCGGCCCCGGCGATCCGAGAAGAGCCCGGCCCCGCCCGAGCCGAGGCGCGGGGAGCGAGGGGGGGGGGGTGCTTACGAGGCCGTGGACGGAGGCGAGCCTGGCGACCTCGGCCGCCACCTCGCGGCGGACGTCGGCGGCGACGGCCTTGCCGTCGATGATCTGCGCCATCGCCGACCCGGATTTTTTTCTCTTTCTCTCGTCGTGTTTGGCAGGCAGGTGGAGGCGGAGAGAGTGGCGACGAGTACTTCCACTTCCACATGAGTGAGTGTGGGTTGTTCGGTGAACCTGGGCCTCTGGGCTTACATGGGCCTTGTTGGGCTCATAGTACGATACAATATGGGCTTCGTTCGGCAATACTGGGCCGAATTACGGTTCGAGCGCCCTCACATGGAATCCAACATCTCAGTGCCCAGTGTTCCCATACATGGATGCTTGGCAGCCGATGAGGGTTGGAGAGGATCGACCGCGCAGCACCGCTGCCCGCCCGAGATGACGGAACAGATAGAGTATGGATGAGACTGCAGCCACAATCATCTCCAGATGCTTCTCCCTCCTCCACTTTTTCTTGATAGAGCTGAGCATGATGCATATCATTTGGATTAGGATAAGCAACACCACAGGAACAGCAACAGCAGGGAGAGTCCGACAATGGATGGCCATGTCAGGGTGTCCAACTCGATCAAGAAAAGTCACTGCAAGGTTTTGCTCCACTTTTTTTTTCTTTTTTTTTTACTATCAAAGGTAACATTTGTGCAGAGAAATAGTGAACTGAACCTAACGTATCCACTCACTCAGTAATGTTTTATCACTTTTTCCTCCCCTTTCTCTTTTCCATTTTTTTTTTGACGTAGGAATATGTTAGCGTTGAGCCTTGAGGCTACCTTTTTTTAAAAAAAAAAATTTCAGATAAAGCTACGTACGAAGCAGAGCATATGCATCGGAACAGGTTATCCTCTGAGAATCAGCATACAGAGATAAGCTGGAGAGACGGAAAGGAAAGGAAAGGAAGAAAAAAAAAAAGGGTTCCTTTTGACGCCAAATGGCCCAAGCCAACAACACATCGAATTTCATCTCTTCTCTTTTTTTTTCTTTTCTTTTCTTTTTTTTACAAAAAAAAAAAGAAGAGACACCCCTCCAAGTAGTGGCCAGGAACAGGGGCAGATCCATGGATGTACCTGGCCATGCCATGTACTGATAAATGCCTTGCATGCAAAGTTGACATGCATGTAGACCTAAAGCAAAGTGCATGCTGCAAGATTTCCCAGATTGAAATTCTTTTTTTTCTTTCAGCAGGTGATCCATACATCATGCAAGTCAATCCCTCTGCAGTCCACTGAAAAAGGGGGTCAGAGATAGAAAAAAAAAGGCGAGAGAGAGAGAGAGAGAAAAAAAATAAAAAGGCCAGACGCGAGTGACATCAAATCGTACCTCCTTGATCAGTGAGGAGGAGCTATGCGACTACGGGCAGAATTGCATTGCTTTTCTGCAGAAAAAAAAATCTGTACGTTCAGTGTTGCGAATGTCGCTGTGTGTGTGGGTAAAAGACACCAAAGCTTTACCAAAATTTATGGTCAAATCGGCAGCATTGTCGTCTTCTTGAAATGAACTGACAGCACTGTTAGTTTTCAAATGGGGTGTCCAGATTGTACCTCTCATGGGATGGTGTTCCATTTTCTTGGTAGTTTGTAGTAGCGTATAGTGCTGTCATTGGCTGCCTTGGGTTAGTCAAGTGAACATAAAAAAGCTCAATCCTAAAAAAAATATAGTAGGTGGTTAGGGAACAAACAGAGCTAGGAATCCATCCAAGAGAAAAGGAAGAAACAAAGGACAAGGAGATTGTACCTGCCATGGGGAGGTGTTCCCCAGTTTTTTTTCATAGAGTAATGAAAGGCCTCCAGTAGTACCATGCCACTGTGATATTCCTGTGTTGTTTGTTACTTGTGTTGGTTGCATTGGTGGAAGAACACTGGAAAACTGATCTGGGCAAACCTTCTTGTTGTTGCTTTCTTCTTCTCTAGAATCTTGTCAACTTTCTTGGCATTGGGCTCTGGAGATCATGCTGGACTCCAAGTGTGTTTGTGTAATATATATATATATATATATATATCCTATCTAGACATTTTTAAATGTTTTGATAAAGGCCAGAAACAGTTACTGCACAATAGATTAATTTGTTCATTTAGGAAAAAGATTGTAGAAGAAATACCATTTCTTCAAACATAATATTCAAGCCCCACAAATGCATTGTAGCACCTAATTTTGTCCTCCCAAGAAATACAAGGTTTTGTTTTCCCTGAGTAGACATTCATCATACAGTTCTAAAGTATGTTGGTACCCGCCTAAAGTCCCATAGTGGCTTTGTTGAACCATGAGCCATACTTATGAAAACAATTGGGATCAGTTCGCTTTGCGAGCTTGAATCCACGAAGATTTGGGTCTAGGTTTGAGTAAACAAGTTCTGAAATTGGATTTGGGTCCCATCATCTGATTCTTGCCTTTGTTTTCTCCTGGCCCGTTCTTCACCCATCTCCACTTCTTCAGTCAATCGTTCTTAAAGGTCCCTAGAGATCGTTCTAAGCAACTACTCCCTCCGGTTTTAAATTGTTGTAGTTGGCCAATGCAAATTTGTACGAACCAGTGGTAACAATTTAAAACTTGAGAGAGTAGATTAACATATATATTAGGCACGCACAAAGCTTTTGGTTTTATTTTATGAAACATCTTCATACATCTTTGAAAGTTGAAACGCTTAAAGATTGGTGCATTTGAATAGTTAAACATGGCGGACTGCTCTAAGCCTCATTCTATAGTGGCTTCAGAAGTGCCTTTCTACCACCACATGTTTACTGATGCAATTGCAAAGTCACGTTTTGCTTTCTATTTTATTAAATTATGTAAGATGATTTGAATTTTTTAAATCAAATATTTTTTGCGTGAATTGGAAGCTAATCGAAAGAAATATTCACCTCCTCCGGGATAATCAAGGGTTAACATCTTGGACTATGGTTTTCTCAACCTTGACTATATATTATTGAGTAAAGAACTGAAATAGCTCAAAACTAACTGGATTTACAATATGTTCATGCTCAAAGCAGCTCAACTGTTTTCTTTTCGAGGTCACGGACTTGACTTGAACTAGAAACTATAGTAAAAAAGTACCCAGAAAAGGTAGTCTTTGTTTTCTCTTGCTTACCATATTATCAATCGATCCATTCAACTTCCTCCTGAAAAAAAATGGATGTTTATGTGCACCAGAGACAGCATGCAGTCTGACATTCCCCTTTGACCCATTTTTATCGTAGGACTGTATTATAGAAGATGGAATCCCCGTTCTCTTGAAATTGGAGCATTTTGTTCTTTGCAAGTTGGCCATGACTAAACAGGATTCAAATTCGCCGTCATGCCGTATGTGCCACGTCGCTGCTGTCTGTTTGGCAGTAACTTGTAACGTTGTCTTATCCTTTCTGATGTAGTAGAAAATTGGAGCTCGCTCAAATTTTTTTGAAGTTGTGTGTAGCCCTGTTCCTCGTGGTCTTCTTTTGAGCAGCTGTTCGGAGATCACACAGAATCGCAGAATGACATGTACTGGGAATACGCGCGAATTTTGAATTTTATGAAGAAGGCAATCAAAATCCACCAAAACGATGCAATTCAAATGGTAGACAACTAGCACGTCTAGAATTCATATGTTTTCGTTCGAAACTCCAAAATTTTGAAGCAACTCACAACCATTCGCTGGCAACAACAAAGGAGAGCACACAACACTAGCTCAAGTAGCTAGCAAAGCCATGCTTGCAGCTAAAAAATTTCACTGGTCCTCTCACATGACGCTGCAGGCGTTGGCATTCTCCTCGCTGAACATGTAGTACGACCCCGGCGCCGCCGACGCTGGCGCCGTCGAGTAGAAGTACCCGCCGCCGCCGCCTACTCCGGTGGTGTACGCCGCGCCGACCATCGGGTGGTAGTACGCGCTGCTCCGGAGCGCCGGGCTCGGGTGCGCCGTGTTGTAGCTCATGACGTACGCCGCCGGGGGGTGGCCCCCGGTTGGGTAGTACCCCGGGTAGCTCATCGTCGGCGGCGGGTACGGTCCGGTGTCGACGACGGTGACAGGGCCGGGGTTGCCGCCGCCGGCGGGATTCGTGGGCGCGTCCGGCGCGTGGGCTTCCACGATTGCACCGGCAGCGGCGGCACCGTTGGCGTTGGCTTTGTTATTGCCGTGAGCGTTGCCGCCTTTCTTGCCTTTCTTCTTGCCGCCGCCGCCGCCGTTGCCGTTGGCGGCGGGTGGGACGGGCTGCGGGCCGTGCGGCGTCACGGCGACAGGGGCAACCTTGCCGTCGTGCGCGTCCCCGGCGCCAGGCTGCCCCCCGCCGCCGCCGCCGCCCTCAGGCTTGTCGCGCTCGCCATCGGGCCCCTCATCGCACGCGCCCGCATCGTCCGGTGCGCTAGGACCGCCGCCGCCGTTGCCGCCCTCCGCCGGTGCAGGCGCAGGCTCCGGTGGCGCGCCGTTCCCGGGGTTCTTGCTCTTGTTCTTTTTCTTCTTCTTCTTGCCGCCTCCGCTGCCGGGGGATCCGTCGGTCGCGCCGTCGGCGGCGGGGGGAGCGGGCTCCGGCCACGGCTCGGCGTGCTTGCCGGTCTTGAGGAGCTTCCTGACGAGCGCGTCGGCGGAGACGTTGCCGATGACCACCACCTTCTGCCGCTGCACGTCGATGTCCGTCTTGTACACCCCTGCGCGGAGTCGATGATGCGTCAGGGTAACAAAAGAAAAATCGCAACGACAACATGATCTATCTTTTCGCATGCGAGAACCAAAACTTGGAGTGAATTCGCAACACGAAACAGAATTTTTTTCTCGGCAAGAACACAAAATCAAACGCCTAAAAAAATCCGATTTAACCGGCGCAGACAGAGAGACCTGCACAGCCTCTTAATTCTCCAATCCACCAAAACCTGATTCAGTGACAAAGACTGACCAGATGATCTGAAAGTGTTCTTACCTTCTATGCTGTGCAGCACCTTCTTGACCTTCTTCTTGCACCCCTCGCAGTGGATGCGCACCTTCAAGGCTAGAGTCTGGCGATAAAAGGAGAACGAGGGCCACGCATCACATCACATCACATCAGCAGCCAGACGAACATCTCATCATGAACTCTGAAGCGAGCTAGCAGGCCTGAACTCTGAAGCTGCTCACCTGATACCTCAGCGGCTCTTGGCCTTCTTCAGCGGCCGCCATGGCAGAGGAGGGGTGAGAGGAGGAGGAGGAGGGGGAGCTGGATGGATGGATATGGACGGACGGAGGAGTCGGGGCTTGGTAGTGGTGGTGCAAGTACGGAAAGGGGAGCGCCGAGCGGGGGGCAGAGGATGGTGGCGGTGTTCGGTTCAGCACGAGGAGAGGAGAGGAGAGGAAGGACTACTACTAAATAGCATCAGAGCGAGCACAGGGAGGGGACAATTCTATAGGCTGTATTTGGCCTTCTCTTTTCTTTTACCAGTTTTTTTTTCAGTTTTATTTTTGGTAATTGTTCCCCACATATGCTGGGTGCGAGATGCCAAAGTGTATGCTCACATTATTGGGCATTTTTTCCTTTTCTTCTTCTGATTCGTTTGTTCTTGCTAAAAATTACACCTTTTTTTTCTTGTGAGTTTGTCAATTTTGTTGAATTAAGTGTAAAAATACAGTAATCGTTTGATAAAGACCATGTAATCTGAAAGTTAATTTTGTACAATTACACCAGTGTATTGTTTGCATTTTAGTTGTTCTATTCCTGCCGTTATGAAATAAATAATTTTAAGAACAGCTAATTTATTTCAAATTAAATTATTTTTTTAACCAATACACCATTTATTTTATAACAGAGTGAGTATATAGTAATGAGTTTTTTAGAATGGTCAGGTCATCCATGTCCACTTGGCCCAAAATTCATCCACCTTTGTTCCAGCTGGGCCGGGGCCCCCGAAAGACCAACTAGGGCCTGCACTGCTGTCACGTTGGTCCCACACGTCAGGTGGCGACGGCGGAGTCCGCCGACTTCCCCTTCCACCTCTTTCCCTCCCGCAATTCGAAAACCGAAACCCTCGCCCCGTCGCCCGCCCGCCCGCCCGCCCGCCATACCCTACCCGAGCTCCTCCTCCGCCTCCCCTGCGAGCCGCGGCCGGCGGAGGTCGCAGGCCGGAGTTTGGGGCCGCGCTCGGATGCTTCCATCTCCGCTGGTAAATTTCTGCCTCTCCCCCCGCCAAAAAAAAATTCTCGATCCCAATCGCTAGATGCTGCGGGAAGTTCGGGGGGCATTTGACGCGGTTTCTGGTACTACTGTTATAGGGTTCCTGATTTCCAGCCATGGGGCACGGAGACTCGGGGAGCGACGTGTCCGCGGACGGCCTCATCGCCGAGCTGCTCGACATGGGCTTCGAGTTCGACTGCATCACCACGGCGATCGCCGCCGTCGGAGGCCCGCGCCGCGCGGAGGTGCTGGAGATCGTGCTGGGCGGGGCCGGCGCGGCGCAGACGAGGCGAGGAGGGAGGCCGGCAGGAGGCCCCGCACCGTCTCGCGTAAGGCCGCAGCCGGCTTGCAAGGCTGCCAGAGTGAGTAACCCTAGGGGAAGGTTCGGGCAGTCCAGCATTACCGACCTTCTCGCCTCAGGTGCTGGCAGTAGGAAGGACTCTGGCCGTGAAGCGGGCACTTCGCTTCCTTGTTCAGCGGCTCCAGTTGATTCCATTTTATCTGACCGTGTTGATACTTGTTCGGAACCGGCATCTGAATCCCAATTTCCGGTTGAGGACTCGAGAGGTGAATGGGATCACCGGGACAAAGTCGGTGCTGTTCTGCGAAAGCATTTCGGCTTTTCCTGCCTGAAAAGTTTCCAAATGGAAGCTTTGGATGCTTGGTTTGCTCACAGGGATTGTCTTGTTCTAGCAGCTACAGGATCTGGTATGTTTTCTTTTCAGTGATTAGGTGAATGCGTGTGCATTGCTACACATCTACTGGTGTTGGGCCTTCCTTTGCTCACATGCATGATAGCTGAATTTCTTTGTTGGCAGGAAAGTCCCTTTGTTTTCAAATCCCGGCACTTCTGACTACAAAGATTGTGGTGGTGATCTCACCATTGATAAGTCTAATGCACGATCAATGTCTAAAACTTGCAAAACACGGAATCTCAGCATGTTTCCTTGGTTCAGGGCAACCTGATAGTCGTGTTGAGGGCAAAGCCATGGCTGGTATGTACAAGATTATTTATGTTTGCCCTGAAACAGTATTAAGGTAAGAATTCGTCTTTTGGAATTGAAACTTGATAAATGTACTGCGATGCTTATCATATACACATCTCTACTTGCAGATTAATGGAACCATTGAAGAAACTTGCAGAAAAGCCAGGGATCGCTCTTTTCGCGATTGATGAAGTTCATTGCGTTTCTAAATGGGGTCACGATTTTCGACCTGACTATAGGTCTGCTCTTCTGTTTGATATCTTCTATTAAAGGTGCAACTCCATGTTTACCGTTGTCTCAGTGTCATCATTAATTTAATGTTCTGCATGTACTGTAATCTGATCTACATGTTCATTTTTTGTAGTTATTAAGAATCGATAGTGTTACATATCACATTATTTCACAACTCTAGTAGTATTTAAGAAACATGTTACATGTATACTTTCTTTTCCAATTACAGGAAACTGTCTGTACTCCGAGAAAATTTCAGCTCCAGCAAATTGAAGTTCTTGAAACGTGATATTCCTTTAATGGCTTTGACAGCTACTGCAACTGTTCATGTGCGAGAAGATATTGTCAAGTCCTTGAAAATGTCAAAAGATACATCAGTTGTATTGACATCCTTTTTCCGGCCAAATCTTCGGTTTACAGTGAGTCGACTTGTATTCTGATTTCTACCTTATAATGTTCTTTTTAGAGGTTTCTAGTTTGTAGAAATTAGTCTAGACATCACATCACAGGTTGAACTGAGCCTAAACATGAGGAGGAAGGGTAGGGCTGTGAAGCATATTGCTGCCATGCAGTAATATAGTAGTATAACATATTGCCCATGGACATGTAAAAAGCATTCTGTGGCCAAAATTTACTACCCTGTTATTGTTTTGTGCATTGCCTCTAAGTTCGTATGCAGGTGCACTTTGAGCAGTTTTTAAGTACTGCCTCTTTAGTATTGCGTGCCATTCTACGCTAAGCTTTGTTTCTTGCAGTCTTTTTGAGCTCCCATACTGCTGATTTCCTTTTCAGGTAAAACACAGTAAGACCTCTGCTTCATCATACGTAAAGGACTTCCGACAATTGATAGAGACATATAATGCTTCAAAGAATATTAAGGGGAAAGGCCAGAAAACTCTTCATGAAGTTGACCCTGACTCTGAGAGCTGTTCAGATGAGTCTCTATGTTATAGTATGTCAGATGATGAAGATGAGAATGTTGATTCTGTGAGCTATGGGGATAAGAATGTTGGAAAGACTAGTACTTGCAAGGCCCTGGTAAAAGAAAATGCTGAAAACGAATTGGATATGTATCCAGGAGTAGATGATTTTGATGGTAATTGACCAACTGGCGATTAAAATTTAGGTTATTTGCGCTTCTGAGTGTACAGTGGGCATATTTAATGATTTAAGTCAGAAAAGCACTTTTGATCTTTTTTCCATTCAAAATTGTTTACTTTTTTAGTACATAAGATACTTCGATTGACACTTCAGTTTCTCTTTTAGTTTCATGTGGAGAGTTCCTTGAATGCGCACAACCTGAGAAATCTGCACAGCCTACAGAACCCAGTCAGACGAGTTCATCAGAATGTTTGGATCAAGGTCCTACAATTGTCTATGTACCCACAAGGAAAGAAACTGTTGAACTAGCTAGTTACTTTTGCAAATCAGGCCTCAGAGCAGCAGCATATAATGCAAAGGTAATCATCTTTCATCTTTGTTTTGTGTGGGAAAGTGCTGAGAAACAGGGAGGGGGGAGACCCCTTGGCTGCGCTTAGGGCTGCGCAGGGGAGAAACCAGCAGCGAGGAGGCGTGGGGGCAGCTGCGCAGTACGTAACGTGGGGGACAAAGTAGCTGGTCACGGCGGCTAGGGTTAGGGTTCGAAGCCACCGTGATCCAAGGAGAAGAACAGCCCTCAACGGGGATTCTTATTTTTTCCTGGATGCTCAAAACATGAGGGAGGGGGGCTGCTTATAAAGGGGGGACAGGACCCCCCCTTTGGCCGCAGCCTACTCCTAGTCTGTTTGGGGATAATCCCCCAAACTGACTAGGATTCTTTTCTTCCCTTTTTTTAGTCTATTTCTTTCTATCTAAACTGATTCAATCTATAACTCCCTTTTTATTCCTAAACATTATCTAATTAATTCTTCTAAATATTTTTCTGGTGCGGCTGCAGGGCCTGGCCGGCCTAGTTGTGGGCTTTGTGGGCCCCACGCCGACCATATTGGCGGCCCACAAATGCATCCACAACATTTCCCCCCTTCCCGACAAAGAGCTCGTCCTCGAGCTTAAAGGAGGGGTGCTTCATCCTGAAATCTTCTAGTTGCTCCCATGATGAATCAGCTTCAGAATGTCCTGCCCATTTGACGAGTAGCTCCCAGACACCTCTGTTCAAACGCGCCCTTTGTACTTTTTCAGGCGTAGGTACAACACGTCCATGTAGAAGTGGTGGTAAAGGCACCACCTGTATGGGAGTAGGACCTTCAAATTTCTTTAACAGGGACACATGGAAGACATCATGTATCCTTGCTTGAGGAGGCAGCTGAAGTTTATATGATACAGTCCCAATGCGTTGAATGATCTGATATGGTCCAAAATATTTTGGTCCAATCTTTGAAGAAGGCGTCGTCATTACTCCCACAGCTGTCCTCTGATGAAGCCGCAGCCAAACCCAATCACCGATCTGAAATTCCACCTCTCGGCGGAACTTATCTTCATAGCTTTTCATGGTGACTTGTGCTTGTACCAACCTGTTCTTGATTTCAGCTAAGAATTCATCTCTATCCTTTAGCTGTTTATCCACTGCTGCTACTCTAGATACGCCCGGTTGGTAACCAACAAGAGTCGGAGGGTCCCTGCCATAGACCACTCTGAAGGGCGAGCATTTGAGGGCCGTCTGGTAGGAAGTGTTGTAGCAATACTCAGCCCAAGGAAGCCACTGCAACCAAGTCTTTGGTCGGTCACCAGCCAAGCAGCGAAGGTACACAGTGATGATCTTGTTGACGACCTCAGATTGGCCGTCAGACTGCGGGTGGAAGGCCGAGCTGAGCTGAAGTTGGACACCGGCTAGCCGAAACAAATCTGACCAGAAGAGGCTGGTGAAGACGGTATCACGATCACTGACGATGGAGCAGGGAAAGCCGTGTAGTCGTACAATGTCGTCGAAGAATGCCCGCGCCACTGATGCAGCACTGTAAGGGTGGCTTAGGGGAATGAAGTGGGCATACTTGGAGAAGCGATCTACCACTGTCAAGATCACTGATTTCCTACCAACTTTCGGAAAACCTTCAATGAAGTCCATGGAGATATCACTCCAGACTTCCGACGGTATAGGCAGCGGTTGTAGCAGGCCGGCTGGATGAAGATGATCAGTCTTGTTGCGTTGGCACGTAGCACACCCGCGGACATACTCACGCACCCGCCGTAGCAAGGACGGGTTGTAGAAGGAGAGGCGTAGCCGATGCACTGTCTTCTGGATGCCTTCGTGGCCCCCATCATGCGCCTCAGCTAGGAGAGAGGGCCACAAGGAGGACTTGTCGGGAACGAAGAGCTTCCCCTTGTGAAGTAGAAGGCCGTCGCGTTCGGCCCAGTCAGCAGGTGCGACTCCCTCCCGGAGTTGGGCACATAGCTGTTGCGCCTGTTGGTCTGTAGCGATCTCCGCGCGGAGCGAGTCGAAGAGTGGAAAGACTGGCGCGGATATGGCGTGAATAGCTATGTCTTCCTCGTCGCGACGGGACAGGGCGTCAGCTGCCCCATTCAAGCGCCCCGGTCGGTACTCAACCTGCAGATCATAACCAAAAAGTTTGCTCACCCAAGCATGTTGGGGAATCGTCGTGAGTCGCTGATCCAGGATATATTTCAGGTTGAAGTGATCAGTCCGAACAGTGAAGGGATGACCCCACAAGTAAGGCCGCCAATGACGTACGGCCTTCACAAGACCGATTAGCTCACGCTCGTATGCCGGTAGCTTATGATAGTGAGTCGCTACAGCGCGGCTGAAGAATGCTATGGCGCCGTCGCCCTGGTGTAGAACCGCCCCAAAGCCGGCGCCGGACGCGTCGCAGTCGACGATGAAGCACTTGTCGAAATCCGGCATTTGAAGTAGAGGCGCTGTCATCAACGCCTGCTTGAGTTGGGAGAAAGCGTCCTGCGCATCATCAGTCCAGCGGAATGCTTCCCGCTTTAGTAGGGCGGTGAGGGGTGCGGCCACCGCACCATACCCCGCAATGAACTTGCGGTAGTAGCCGGTGAGCCTGAGGAAACCTCGCAAGGCTCGTAAGGACCGAGGTGTAGGCCAACGTTCCACGGCCTCCACCTTGGTCGGATCCATTGCCACGCCGTGAGCAGATATGATGTGTCCTAAGTAGGACACAGTCTCCTGGCCGAAGAAGCACTTAGATTTCTTCAGGAACAACTTGTTTGTCCGTAGTGTCTGGAACACCTGCTTGACGTGCTGAAGGTGTTCGACCCAGGTCCTGCTATACACCAATATGTCATCAAAGAAGACAAGCACAAATTTTCTGATGTAGGGGTCGAGGACGTCGTTCATCAACGACTGGAACGTGGACGGCGCATTGGTGAGGCCGAATGGCATCACCAAGAACTCATAGTGGCCTCGATGAGTTCGGAATGCTGTCTTTTCAATGTCGTCCGAGTGCATGCGCACTTGAAAGTAGCCGCTGCGGAGGTCAAGCTTGGTGAAGAACCTTGCGCCGCGAAGCTCGTCCAGTAGCTCGTCAACCACCGCGATCGGGAACTTGTCTTTCAAAGTTCTGGCGTTGAGCTCGCGGTAGTCGATGCAGAAGCGCCACGTGCCGTCGGCTTTTCGGACCAACAGTACTGGCGAGGAAAATGCAGATGTGCATTCTCGGATGATGCCTTGGCGAAGCATCTCGGCGCATTGCTTCTCAATCTCGTCTTTAAGAAGCTGGGGGTAGCGGTACGGCCGGACAACTACTGGAGTTGTGCCCGGCAGGAGCCTGATTTGGTGGTCGTGGCGTCGTGCAGGAGGAAGCCCGCGTGGCTCGTCGAAGAGGTCCTGGAAGCCATCCAGGAGGGCGCCCATCATATCAGTAGGTGGTGCTAGAGAGGCACATACCGGAGCTGAACTTCGCAGCCCCGTCCAGATCACCTCACGGTCCCCGCGCCACAATTTCATCGTGAGGTCCTCAAGGTTCTAGAGAATGGGTCCCAAAGATCGCAGCCACTGGACTCCTAGAACAAAGTCGAAGCCGTCCAGTGGGAGTGCGTAGCATGTGACGTCGAAGCGATCCCCTACAATCATCAAGGGTACACGTGGACAGATGCCTGTACAGGAGATAGAGTCGCCGTTGGCGACTCGGACGCCGACGCCTGATCGTGGCAACATCATCAGGCCGAGCTCCTTGATGAGTGGTTCCCTGATGAAGGTGTGAGTGGACCCTGTGTCGACCAATGCTGTCAATAGGTTGCCGTGGACGTAGACCTGGAGCTTCATTGTGTTGGCGAAGTCGATGCCAGTCAGGGCGTGTAAGGAGATGCCCATATCAGCTACGGTCGCGTCAACGTCATCATCGTCGTCAAGCTCCAGAAGGAAGATTCCTTTGCCGGCACACTTATGGTCCGGTGTGTACCGTTCAGGGCAGTGATAGCACTCGCCGCTTGCCCGCTTAGCAGCCATCTCATCGGGTGTAAGGCGTTTGAAGCGTGGGCGAGAAGATGACGTTGTTGACGATGTCGGGGCGGGTGCTGTAGAACTGCCACTTGAGGCCGTAGCAGAGGCGCGGGACACAATAGAAGAGCGCGTGGAGCGTTGAGAGGCGGCGCCCTTCTGTATTCCGCTATCTGTTATTACCGCAAGTCGACGTTCAAAGGCTCTGGCCAGACTCATGGCGGTTTGTAGATTATTGGGAAACTGCAGCTCCACATCCGTTTTAAGTGGCTCGCCGAGGCAGCTGTGAAGAGGTTGATCTGTTGGCGCTGGCTGAGGTCCTCGCAACGACAAAGAAGGACCAGGAATTGACGCTGATATTCCTCAACCGTGCCAGTACGACGGAGATCTTTAATTTCCGCCAGGTCGTTGGAGCGGAGCGGAGGCCCGAAGCGCATGTTGACGAAGTCCGCGAACCGCTCCCAGGACACGATGCCACAGTCACGTTCTAGAGCAGTGTACCACTCGGCCGCGACACCCTCCAGGTGGAAAGACGCGAGCCACACCTTTTCTTCTAGCATCGTACGTGTCCCTCGGAAGTATGTCTCACACTTGGTGAGCCAGGGCAGCGGATCTGTTTCCCCGTCGAACTTGGGGAAATTGACCTTGTGACGACGCAGCCCGCTGTCGTCGAAGGTCGGGCGTCCCGGTGGGCGCTTGGTACTGTAGTGGTCGTCGTTGCCGCCATGGCCGCCGCTGCCACCGTCGCCGCCCTTGCCGCTGCCGCAGCTGCGGGGAAGGTTGCTGCCCTGCGGTGAGTTTTGTTGCAAGTCCTCGCCACCGGAGAGCTCCCGCTCCGGTGCCTTCTCAAAGCGCGCAAGGCGCATATCGTGGCGGTCCAAGCGCTTGTTGATGGTGTGTATCTGCCCCATCATCTTGCTCATCATGTTGCCGAGATCTTGGAGGGTGAAAGTCCCAGAATCGTTCACGGGGCCGGACATGGTCGCTGCCCCGGAGTCTCTTGATACCAAATGCTGAGAAACAGGGAGGGGGGAGACCCCTTGGCTGCGCTTAGGGCTGCGCAGGGGAGAAACCAGCAGCGAGGAGGCGTGGGGGCAGCTGCGCAGTACGTAACGTGGGGGACAAAGTAGCTGGTCACGGCGGCTAGGGTTAGGGTTCGAAGCCACCGTGATCCAAGGAGAAGAACAGCCCTCAACGGGGATTCTTATTTTTTCCTGGATGCTCAAAACATGAGGGAGGGGGGCTGCTTATAAAGGGGGGACAGGACCCCCCCCCCCCCCTTTTGCCGCAGCCTACTCCTAGTCTGTTTGGGGATAATCCCCCAAACTGACTAGGATTCTTTTCTTCCCTTTTTTTAGTCTATTTCTTTCTATCTAAACTGATTCAATCTATAACTCCCTTTTATTCCTAAACATTATCTAATTAATTCTTCTAAATATTTTCCTGGTGCGGCTGCAGGGCCTGGCCGGCCTAGTTGTGGGCTTTGTGGGCCCCACGCCGACCATATTGGCGGCCCACAAATGCATCCACAACAGAAAGGAAACTAAACCTTCTTTTGTTAAGGAAAACGGTAAATAAAAAAAGTTTGCATTAGTTAGAGATCTGTCTTAATTTTCTAGAAGTAAATAATTATTTTAGTTAACAGTTTTTCAAACTGCAGTACTCTTGATTATATTATCAGTTTCCTTATCATTCACCGTCCTGTGTTTTGATTGAAGCTCTGACACTTCTTTTCAGATGCCTAAATCACATTTGAGGCAGGTGCATCAGCAGTTCCATTGCAATGAGTTAGAGGTAGTAACTGCTATCTTGATTCTTAGTTTTTTTTCTCGGATATGGCTGGATGTATGGAATATCCTATGGAACACTTTTTCCTTTTCATTGTTAGATACGGCTTCCAGGTGCTCATCTGATGTACAAATTTAATAATTTGTATCGAGACAGCACTATGCGTTAAATATAGCTATTTATTTTTCAACCAGAGATCCCTTAGTAGTTAATGGTATATGCATAAATTATTAAATTCTTACTCTTTTATTCAGATACGGGGTATCTTATGATTCATAGCATGCAACCTTTTCAGTATCAAATGATCAGATATGACTTGCCATGATCAGTGATAAGTGGTGTTTTATTTTCCTATTGAAGTATTGAATCAGGACTGCATGGAGATCAACAATTCATATGCTGGAATCTTAGTTTACTTGTACTTTGTTTACTTTTCTCTCTCTCTCTCTCTCTCTCTCTCTCTCTCTCTCTCTCTCTCTTTCTTCTTTCTTCCATTAAAAAAAATAAAATTGTCGGGTTTCATTTCTAGTCTACCCCAAGGTGCTGGGTGCAAAAACTTTGTTGTTGTTGTAATCCACATCCACATATTTGTCCTGAATCCTGAATTATATGGTCCATGCTTCAGTGTGCCTCAGTAGCTACGGAAGCCCCCCACTATATGAGGTCAGCCTGCTTTAGATTAGTTCGTGTTAGGCTGTGTGTATTGTGTGTGTGTCAAGGGTAGTTTAGTCATTAGCTAGGAGGACTTCTAAACCCTAGCTTGTACCCTACATATGTAACCCCTTGGCCTTATCAATGAGTGAGTTCAATTATTCCTTCTAATATGGTATCAGATTAAGGTTTCAGTCTCTCCATACCACCAGCCGCCGCCTCTCTCCCACCGCCCGCTCGCCCGTTCACGACCTCCTCCATGTAGCAGGTGTCGCGCCATTGCCAACGCGCTGCTGCCGGCCGGCGAGCCGGCAGCGGCCCGCCCCACACCCACACCAGACCGCTCCCCCACCACACCACACCCGATCCGGCTACATCGTCGCCTCCGCAGATCCAGCAGCGATTCGACGTGATGAGACATCACACTCCATCGCCTCTGCACCCACCGCAGCTGTCATCGACGGATCTGACCTCTGCACATCTTGGTGGGTCGTCGCTGGCTTGGGCCCGCCCTTGTCGCCGGCCCTGGTGCTGCTGAAACCGAGCCTTTGACGCTGCTGTGCCAGCCATCCTTGTCCTCCTACCCCGCGCCGTCGGCCTTCGCCACGCGCGTCCCTCCAAACCCGCGTTGCCGGCCTTCCGCGCGCGTCCCGACCCTCCTACCCCGCGTCGTCGGCCTTCGCCGCGCGCATCTCTCCTCCTACCCCGCGCTGCCGGCCTTCCGCGTGCGTCCTTGCCCTCCTACCCCGTGTCGTCGGCCTCCGCCGTGCACATCCCTCCTACCCCGCGCTGTCAGCCTTCCGCGCGCGTCCCTGGCTCCCTGCCCTCCTATCCCGCGCTGCCGGCCTTCCGCGCGCGTCCTTGCCCTCCTACCCCATGCCATCAGCCTCCGTCGCGCGCGTCCCTCTTATCCCGCGCCGTCAATCTTCGCCCTGCGCGTCCCTCCAACCCCGCGCTGCCGGCTTTTCGCGCGCGTCCCTCTCATCTCGCACTGCCGGCCTTCCGTGCGCGTCCCTCTTCCCTCCTACCCTGCGCCGTCGACCTTCGCCGCACACGTCCCTCCTACCCAGCGCCGTCGGCCTTCGCCGCGCGCATCCCTCCTACCCCGCGTTGCCAGCCTTTTGCGCGCGTCCCTTCCCTCCTACCCCGCGCCGTCGGCCTTCGCCGCGCGCGCCCCTCCTACCCCGCGCTGCCAGCCTTTCGCGCGCGTCCCTCTTCCCTCCTACCCCGCACCATCGGCGTTCGTCGCGCGCGTCCCTCCTACCACGTGTCGTCGGCCTTCGCCTCGCGCATCCCTCTTACCCCGCGCTGCCGGCCTTCCGCGCGCGTCCCTGTCCTCCTACCTCGTGTCGCCGCCCTCCGTTGTGCGAGTCATGACTCTCCTTCCACGCGTCGTCGGCCTCCGCCACGCGCACTTGGGCCATCTCTACCGGCCGTGCCCTTCGTGGCGAGGTGTTTGCAGCCCACTGCGTCCTCGCCACCGCTCGGGAGCGTGAGTGGACTCTTCTACGGTGTTCTCTGCGGGAAGCTTATTAGAGTGTCTTTGTGTACTCATGCAGGAAGTGTGTTATTGTCCAGTCCCAACATCTGTCGCAGCCAGAGTTTCGACTGCGAGGGGTTGTTAGACTGTGTGTATTGTGTGTGTGTCAAGGGTAGTTTGGTCATTAGCTAGGTGAGCTCCTAAACCCTAGCTTGTACCCTATATATGTAACCCCTTGGCATTATCAATGAAGTGAGTTCAGTTATTCCTTCTAATAGTTTGTACTCTGTGTTTCTTGTACTGTGCTGTTTCTTTTTCTTGTGAAATCAGTTGTATTGCAAATCTACCATTCTAGAGTGACCTTGGTGATTGGGGAATGGATTTGAAATGTTTGTGCATAAGTTGTTTCACACAAATGCAGTGCAGAAGTAATACTATAGTTTACGCTGTTATATCTTTTAGGGATCTTATAAAATCTCAGTTTAACCTTATGCAGTTCCTTCCTGTAGGCTTAGAGCCATGAAAAAATTCACCTTTTGATATCTCCATTTCTTACGTATGATATAGATTCTGGCCATTTAAATTTTACATGGACTATTTTTCAGAAGGATGGTAAAAATAGTATATACCATTCAAAGTCACCTGCAGATTTTTTCCACATGTGCTCTATATATATCTCATTTTTTTTAACTCATTCAGTCATTCAGTTCTTTTTCCCAAATCTAACGGTCTTGTCCTCCCTGCTGTAGGTTGTTGTGGCTACCATAGCATTTGGCATGGGAATTGACAAATCAAATGTCAGGAGAATTATTCACTATGGTTTCCCACAGGTTTGGCTAACCTTTAGTTCTCCTGTACTTCCAGATAAACGTTTTTATCTGTCAACATCAATATGCATCCCTATTTGGCATAATTGCATGATATTGATCTATTTTTCTGTTCATAAATACAGAAGTATATTCTATAGAACTTAATTCCAAACATATCTGACTTGCTCTGCACGTGCTGGTGTCAACAGACATATGAAATTGTAAATGTGCACACCTAACTAGGAACTTATGCTAGTATCGATAAGGGGATCAGGAAGTCACCTTAGAATCAACATAAACATGATTATTTGTTTTGCTATTTTTATTGGTGGGGTGCATTTGTCTTTCTTTTCTGGTAATGAATATCCTAACAGAAGGGCGGACCTGACGCAGTGGTAGTGTGTCTCCACTTGTGTCCTGAGGTCTTGGATTCGAACCAGCCTCTCTGCAAAAGCAGGGGTAAGGCTGTCTAGAATAACCCTTCCCCAGACCCCACATGTGTGGGAGCCTTTGGCACTGGGTACACCCTTTTTTTAATGAATATCCTAACAATGTTTAGTGCCTGACCGCCTGTTCGGAATCCTAACCTAGTGTTATGCAGAAACAGTATGACTTAACTAGTGACAACTTAGGGTTCTGAATTTTAGATGTGTCCCATGTTGTATTGTATTATCCTTTGTTTATGTTATGTTCATCTTTCACCTTAGTTATATTGGTTCTTAACCATTGATGCAGAGTTTAGAAGCGTATTATCAAGAAGCAGGCCGTGCTGGTAGAGATGGAAAGGTGTCAGATTGCAGTAAGTTGTCATATCTAAGACTTGGCTAAAGGTTCTCATTCATGACGACGTTGCTTAGTTCATTTTTGAATTTCTGAAGAAGTGGGTAGTAACAAACTAATCGATAGTTGTGCCTGTATCTTTTATGCTTATCCGCAGCTATTATTGACAAAGTTTTCAGGCATCAATGCATCATTCTATGATGGTAATGGGCCTCCCAAGCAAAATATATTTTGATCTCAATTTCCTGGTGCTGATTTTTACCATATCATAAGCCAGTTGAATCAGCAATGTATTCATTAATGATCATTTATCATGATGTTTGAACGGTTGAGAATTACTCATTTGTAGATACAAAATGGTACTAGGGCATTCAATTTTGAGCTTTCCTAACCAATTTAGAATTGACATATTTTTTCTTTTTGGTGTCTGTTCTTATATAGTTGGTTGTATTTGATATGTCGAG
Organism: Neostapfia colusana; assembly: GCA_030760725.1. Lineage (NCBI taxonomy): Eukaryota > Viridiplantae > Streptophyta > Magnoliopsida > Poales > Poaceae > Neostapfia > Neostapfia colusana. The sequence continues at coordinate 1,083,647 of JASWHV010000005.1, read as the reverse complement.
TCTAAGAAAAGCAGTAGAATATATTCTGGGGCATGTTTTATGTTGTTTGGCTAGCTGAAGTTGTTTTTGATGGACATTCATGCTTAAAATTCCCTGCTGTACCTTTTTGTCCTTGTAAAAAATACACCTTAGAGTTATAAAATTGGAGGTGGATATCCTGACTCAAAAAGAAAAAAAAACACCTTAGAGGCCATGGCTTTGGTTACCATGGCCTACTTTCGTCTATTAGTATGAAGTCTGTTTCATTTATTCCCTGCTCTGTTCACTTTTCTGCAATATTATCTGCAGTTCTGTACTGTAACTTTTTGAGAGCACCCACACTTCTTCCCAATAAAAGAAGCGAGGAACAGACGAAGGTGGCATATAGAATGCTGCGTGATTGCTTTCAGTATGTCTCTAGCTATACGTTCAAACTCTGGGGATGGCATGGCGTGTATATTGAATATATGTTGATTTCTTAAAATTGGTTATATGCACTTGTTTATGTTGCAGCTATGCTTTGAACACTTCAACATGTAGAGCCAAAATTCTGGTGACGTACTTTGGCGAGGAATTTTGTCCTGCTGGATGTCATGTGTAATTTTTCTACTTATTTCATGTCCCTTCTTATATATGTTTTAAGGACACACTTCTTATTTCCTAATTTGAACCTGTTTTTCTTATCACCATATAATTTGTATTGGTGTACGTATATGAGTGTATCTGATTCTCGCTTTTTACCTCAGGTGTGACATCTGTATTAATGGCCCTCCTCAAATGCATGATTTCAAGGAAGAAGCAGTCATGTTCATGAATGTGCTCCTTGGTCAAATGGTAATTATCCAGTGTAAATTTTATTGGACTGTATATAGTAATCCACTGCTGAAGTTCTAATGAACGTGATGCCATTACGTGCTCACTGATATTCAATAGCATATTAAATATACTACGAAACATGAAGTCTCCAACTGTGTGGCTATGTAACTATATAAAAGGAACATGTAGAGCATGTGGACTATATGTGATACATTGACACTGCTTACGTGATACATGAAAAAGTATCCCTACTAATTCTGTATTTAGTTATTTTCAATGAATAGATAGGCACAATATACAATACAATACTAGGAGGAACATGCAAGAATTTTCACATTTCCCCTTATTTATTTTTATTTACTTGGCTTATCTACAGTACTCTTCACATCGTGTATCTATGAATATGGAAATTTATGACAAGTGAAATTGAGCTACTTTGACCTCTGCAGCACAAGTCTTAGTTACGAATTCCGTTTGCATTGTTTGGGCCATTCATTAATGTAATAGATTTATGTAAATTTTGTGATACAGGGACATGAAACTGAAGACATGAGTCATAACAGTGCACCCTGTTATAGATCTGCCAGGAGAAGGTTTGGTGAGGCACCGAATTTCAGAGTGGTTGTCAGTTATATAAGGGAAAAGGTATTTTCCAATACTTTACTATCTATTATTTCTGAAATTTATGGATCCAAGGGCAGTGAGTTAAGACTTCTGGTCTTATTAACTATATGCTGTAGACTGATAAACATTGTGCATCAACAGAGGTACTTATATCATCTTTCATTACCGTTGTGTGGTTGCTTAGTTCCAATGGTCAAAACTGCTATTTTCACTAAATGATAGTATTTGTAGTTTCCTAAGTTTGCTTGTATATTTGTAGCCTACCCGAACTTGCTTGGGAGTTGGGACTAAAAAGGCTTTGTTGTTGCTGTAGTTTCCCAAGTTTGCTGCAACTGACAAGATATGGTGGCAAGGCCTTGCTCGTATACTAGAGAGCATGGGATACATACGGGAAGCAGCTGAAACTGTAAGCATTTACTTTAGTAGTTTCTTGCAATCTGCAACCCAATATTGTTTTTGATGTTTAGATGATAATGCAATGTTCCTTGATTATGTTTTTGACATATTTGTAGATGGGCCACCTTAATTTCATGCAGGAATGATGAAAGTTTTCGTTTTGGCATCTGACACATGATTAAAACCAGCAAATATTCTTTGTTCATGTTAAATTACTCTCTTGATTAATAAGTAAAAGTTGACCATATTTGAATCATACTACCATTCTCTTTGATTTGATATGGCTAGTAAATTTATTGCCAGTTCACAGTGGACCTGACACCTCAATGCAACACCATAAATAATGTTTCTTAGTAAATGAGCCAGTGTAACCTACTGTTGCTTTGCTAACGAGTTTCATGTTCTGTGTCCCAAGCAAGTTGGGTAGGCTGTGTCCAGTAACAACAGTAGAGTAAAATGTTAGATTTATCATACTCCGCTAGTGCTTAAATATGATTCTGATTTCCACGTTTCAGGTTTTTCTTTCTCTCCACGTTTCAGGTTTTTCTTTTTTGTTAGTTTTGAATACACACTGTTAGTTTAAGTTGCAACTTCTCAGGGGATCAGCCAGCTAGGAGGGAAACGAAAACTGAACACACGCACACAGAGAGCTAGAAAAGATTCTCCAGCTACTCAGCTGGTGCAGAAATTCAAGAGTCATTTTATCCTAAATAATTCTTGGGCCACATGAACCAGGATCGATGAACTGCTAGATAAGTTTTACCTGCAGGCCTGCAAACATCATCCTTTATGCCTCAACTGATAACGGGTTATCTACTTGCAGCCTCGTGTTTCAATCCAATACCCGGAGCTGACAGAAGACGGACTCAGGTTTCTGAGTTCACAGCCAGAGGAAGAAGAAGAAGAAGAAGAAGAAGAAGAAGCTCTATACGCATGCGCCGACGCAGCCATGCTGCTAGCAACGGACAACCCACCAAAAAAGCCCTCCTCCAGTTTCTCTGAGTGGGGCAGGGGTTGGGCGGATCCCGAGACACGCCGCGAGCGTCTCGCGGGCAGGAAGGCTGGGAGAAGGAAGAGGAAGAGGCGTCCTCGGCAGCAACCGGCTGGCTTCACCACGGCAAGGGAGAGGCTTGCTGCAACAATACTGTCGAAGCGGAGACGGTGATGAGACGAGGAGCGGTGCGGTGAGACCACGCGTTGGCGAGATTAGTCATCTGAGTTTCAAACGAGGTTTTACAGGATCGAGGGTTTCCTTTTCGCAGCTCTGGTTGCCGTTTTCTTTGTTTTGTTTGACTGCCCTTTTCAATCAAGTTTTATTCAGTCATTAGTTTGAACTGTACGGCCTGCTTTCCTTTTAAGCGCTTATTTGGCTAATAAGAAATAGAGTGGATTGGAGTAGGAAATAAACTAATTTTTACTTCGATCTCCCTCAATTCAATTCACTTCAAAAGGAGACTATTTAGTTGTACTCCCTCCGTTCTGAATTAATTGACGTTTAGGACAAAAAGTTTGAACTAAACTTTTTGTCCTAAACGTCAATTAATTCAGAACGGAGGGAGTATCTAAACAAGCTCGAAGAAACTATGGTGCACAAACGAGCACTGTTTTGGATGCCCATCTAGAGTCTAGACTTCAAGGATTTTCACGCCAGTCTAACGATATCCAGACCCCAGATAACATTTGAATAGTGAGGAACTCTCCAACATGATTTTCCCGGAAGCTGGGGCGGCGGTGACGTCATCGGAAGAGGGGCGGGGGGCGTTTCCGTAACCCTCACTCCCTCCACGCCCAGCCCACATCACTTGGTCTCTTTCCTTTTTTTTCCCTGTCTGCTGCTGAATATACACGTGTTGTATATTTTCTCCCATGGTTGGAAAAGGATTTTGTGACAAAAGCGAAGAAGAAGAGAAAAGGAGAAAAGGGGAAATGGCAAGAAGAAGCGTAGTACTAGACGCGTGCTGCCGCCGCCGCCCGTTGTATACAACTGAGATGTGGCAGCGAGGGAAGGGAAGTTTGGCCCTGGACCATCTGATCCGGTCAGAGAAAAAAAAAAGAGCAAGCCTAAGGCTATCTCTAACAACACACCCCAAAATTGGAGACCTATTTTGGGCTGACTTGTGCTCTTAAATTGACAACCTATATTGTGACATCTCCAACAATGAACTCATTATGGGTACCCTCCAACTGTTTTCTAGCAGGAGGTTGGCCAGGAGCGTGGCGCAGGACGAGACCAGAGCGAGGCTGGTCGGGAGCGGTGGAGGAGAGGGCGGCGGGCGATGGGGAGCAGTGGGGCGGCGGGGAGGGCGCGTCGGCGACGGGGAGGAGGGGGCGGTGGGCGATGGGGAGCAGTGAGCGCGGCGGGCAACAAGGAGCAGTGGGGCGGCATGCGGAGTTGGGAAGGAGGGCGTGTCGGACGGCGGGGAGAAGTGGGCGGCGAGGCGGAGTCGGGGAGAGAGGTGGTTGCAATAGGGCTGCGTGGGGAGGGTCCCTATTTTTGGGCACCGGAGGACACCAACCCAAAATGGGTTTTGGATATAGGGCAGCTGTTGGAAGCAGTTTGGGCTCCCACTCAAAACCTAAAATAGGGATGGCCTCCCATTTGGGGCAGGTGTTGGAGATAGCCTAACGCGCACCTATAACAACGGTCAGCAGGCAAGAGCAGGACAGCACGGTCAGGTAAGCTCGCTCGCTGGAAAAGAAAGAAAAGAAGAAGAAAAAAAGACACCACTCACCACACACTGACCTGGCCCTAACAACCTTGCCCTTGCAGCCTGTCTGTCCGTCTGTCTGTCTCTGCTAGCGCTAATACTGGACCCCCCCCCCCCCAACACACACACACAATCACTACTGAACTCTCTCATTGTGTCAACACCTATGAAAACTTTAGTAAAAAACGGGCACCACCAGGCGCATCGAGATCACCGTCGCGGGTTAGAAAAAAACGGCCTCGGCCTCAGCGTTTACTACGGCTAATACTGCGAGCAGTACTAGAATACCGGGAGCGTATTATGTACTGCAGCAGTACACTACTGATGGGGCGGCAGCGGCTGGGAGGAGATGAGATCGGCACGTGTTACGTGGCTGTGGACGTGCAGGTAGTTTCAGAGAAACTGTGAACGAGCTTCCTGCCATTTCTTTTTTTTTTCTGTTTAGGGGGGAGGGGGGGGGGCATCAGAGATGTGAAGAGCAGGGTCATCAGATTGATCCAAGAAACACGCGACCTTGTAAATGGATTTGTCTCGTCGTAGATGGATAGGCTAATGTTGTAGCTACCTCGGTAGAAGTCGAGTAGTAAAAAGCTACTCGCGGGAAAGGTCGAGTAACGGAGTTTACTCGCGAGAGATTGATGATAAGAGCACTCTCATGAAAAAATGAGATGGGGACGGGGAGTGAGTTCCTCCTGTAGGATGGAGGGCTCAAGGTTGTCTCGATATGCGATGGGTGTGATAATGCTTGAGACCACTTTTGGCCTGGGTCATGAGGGTACGGCAAATGTGAAGGTTGGTTTTTAGCCCCGTCCGTGTCGGTTAAAGACCGCGCATATGCAATCCTGCTGGACAAGATTGAGTTGTACCAGATATATAGTGGGGTATGGGACTCATGAAACTGATGTAACTCAACGGATCGTGATACAAAAACTCATCTTCGCATGGGAATGACGTTGAGAAGGCGAGAGGTGTAAATTCTTTAGCGGCCAACTTCGACGTGTCCGTGTAGAGGATCATCCTCATCCAGCTCGGCTCGAAACGTTTTTTCTATGTCGGGGTATCGTGTGAAAGTTGTCGTATACAACATAAGAAAGAGTGATTCTTTTGAGGCGGACGTATGTGCCGTGTATTCCGGGTTGTTATTGATTTGAATCACCGTCGCTCGCGGAGGAGGATTGAGCATACTTGCCCACTGTGCCGTGACGTAGTAAGAAGAGGAACTAAGTGTATTAACCCGCTGCTCATGGCTTAATCGTTGTATTAGAATCTTGACTGAAGTAGATATAGTGCCAACTAAATTTCTATTCCACATTAGGCTAGCTACATCTGGATAATCGTTTCTTGTTTGATCTTGGACTTCCGGTGTTGTGAAGCATGAGGACCACTAAAATGAATGCTATGAGAATCTGCATATAAGGATCAAGTTTAGTCAAGCTTCTTTGTGCAAAGTTCATATTCCTATTTTCTTACCACCCCTGCACGTAGAGTTACATGTTTAGTATTGCCAGTTAAAACTTGTTGGCTCTTAGTGCTCACGGTTGTTTCGTAGTTGTTTTTGCAGGTAGCAGGATGCCTGCTATGAAGATACTTGTTCGGTGAGACGTCGAACCTCACGATTCGTTTAACTCATCGAAAATCTATCCACCGCCTTACTTTAATGAAGCTAGTAGGAAGCTTTACCAACTTTTTATTACAATTGAAAGACGGTAATCTTTGTTGTCACCGGCGCAACAGAAGGTCCACACGCCTACGTGTGGCCCTGTCACGTGGTGACGTGGCTCTAGATATGGTTAAACTTGATATGAAAAAGTCACTTAAAAAAAGCTAAAAAAATTACAGAGCTTCAACAAGCTTAAAGCCGTATAATGCCTCAACTTGATGCATGAGATAAGCAATGTAGGTTTCCCACAAACAATCCGACGAGTGACCCTCCCCGATCCCATACCCTTCCTCCTCTCTTCACTGTTCATACCCTCTCCTCTAGAGGCCACCTATAGATTTATAAAAAAAAATAAGAACAAAACATAAAAGATTAATTAATCTCTCTTCCTCACTTTAAAAGAAAAAAATAAAAATGAAAAAAGAAGAGAGAGGGGCAGAAGAGAGAGAAGACCTCATCAGTCATCACAGGAAGAGGCAGGCAGGCAGGCAGGGAGCTGCTCCCACTCCCGCTTCTTCACCAGCCGGGTTGCTCTCCCCAGCGGGAGCCCTACCGCCGCCTGACCGAGTGGAGAGCTGCTCCCACGGCGCCCACCGGGTTAGCCTGATCCGATCCGTTCCGATCCGACCCCCATGGGCCGCGGACGCTCGCGCGCGGCGCCGCCGTGCCACGCGCTCCCGGACGAGATCTGGGAGCACGCCTTCTCCTTCCTCCCCGCCGCCTCCGACCGCGGCGCCGCCGCGGGCGCCTGCCGCTCCTGGCTCCGCGTCGAGCGCCGCTCCCGCCGCCGCCTCTCCGTCGCCAACTGCTACGCCGCGTCCCCGCGGGACGCGGTCGGGCGCTTCCCGGCCGTCCGCGCCGCCAGGGTCAAGGGCAAGCCCCACTTCGCCGACTTCGGGCTCGTCCCGCCCGGCTGGGGCGCCGAGGCCGAGCCGTGGGTCGCCGCGGCCGCCGCCGGGTGGCCGCTGCTCGAGGAGCTCACCTTCAAGCGCATGGTCGTCACCGACGAGTGCCTCGAGCTGATCGCGGCCTCCTTCAGGAACTTCCAGGTGCTGCGCCTCGTCTCCTGCGAGGGCTTCAGCCCCGCCGGGCTCGCCGCCATTGCCGCCGGATGCAGGTGAGGCGTCGCGTCCCGCTCCAGATTTCGCCGAAAAATGCCGTGGCTCCTGCTTTTCCTTGCGTGGAGATTTTGCGATTTTTCTGGATCTCATTTCCGTTCTTCTCGTGTTTATGTTGTGACCCGACCTCGGGAGTTGTTCGCAAATAGGAACTCACTTTTAACTGATCTTTTTGGGTGCGCTTCGTCGAATAGTGTTCGTGAACAGCGGTAAGTTCCAGTTGGGATTTGATCCATCCCTTGTGTGTTTCCTACGGAGAGATAAAAACTTCGATTTGTTCTAGTGTGATCTAAAGTTGCTTAGGGTTTGCCTCAACTTTGAAGACCAGTGTGCTATTTTAGATTATGAGATACCTCTGTCAAAGTCGTGATTCGTAAGCAAGGTTAAAAGCTTGGCCAGTTTGTATCGACACAAATCAATGCTTAATATCGTAGGCTAAGATTTCACCTTTATGTAGCTTAGATTCCTCAGCAAGCTTTTATTTTGCGTTCGGAAAGCTTTGACTCACTGCTGTGATTGTGAGTGATTGGTCTGCGGTAGTGCTATCCCTTTCTTGCTTTCTTACACGGATCTGTGGGTTTAGCAGAATAAACATCTCTATCTGCTTGGCAATGATGGATACCATCCTTTATCTTTCCACCAGAATGATAGGATTGTTTCAAGGTTAGAACCAACTGGGTGCACCTTTACTTAAACAATTGTATTTTTCGCCCCAGCTCATGAGATGCCAGATCTGACTTGGAATTGTTTTGCTTTCCATTTGTGCTTGAGATTCAAGTGAGTTCCGGTCCCGATTACGAGCTTCTAGATTCCAAAGAATCAGGCCTTTCAGCCTGCTTTTCACATCAAGATTCCTATTTCTGCTGTCCTCTTTTTTTTTTCAGCTTATAAGGTTTCAATAGCTGCAATGTCACTTTTGTGTGGGAGTGTTGTATTTGCTTCTGTAATAGCAGTGCTTACATAAAAATAAAATGGCTGATAAGGAAAGCATTTTGCTTTACCTTAGTAAAATGATTGCTGAATTTGAGTTGCTGTGTTGCACACAGTATGCACGGGAAAAAAAGTAGTCAGGAACATCTTGCAACCTCTCAATGACAAGAATCAGAATCTCACTGGAGCCCTCCCATCTAGGAAGTACAAGGAACTTGAAGAATCTGAGACCTAGGATGCTGATATTTAACTAATTTGATCATTGGAGCCGCCTCCTATCAAGGCGGTGGCACCACCAATATCTGGTCCTCCTCGTCATGCGGCTAATGGTCTGAGTTGACACTATTTGCCACCACCTCCACGCAGCTGCCGCCACAAATGTAATAAATGAGCTGAAGTAGGTCATGCTTATTGACATGCCCAAGCGTCACGTCGCCCTCGCCATCGCGTGATTGGTATATCGTCCAGTGGGTTCTTCGACATGACACAACTGATCTTTGTGCATCCGTCTACTCGTCTAAATGATTTTGGAACAACGCTCTCCTCCACGGCCATGATCACGCCCACCTCAACCTATGCTACCTTGATATCAAGGGGCTATCATCCGCAAGTGTTGCTCGCCAGTTTCTTCTTAGTCGCAACATTCGCACCACCAAGATGCTACAACTGCGGGGGATGTCGGCTTGTCGGATTCTACCTTCAACCTCTTCTCCAGTTTCATCGTCTATGGTGCTCTCACTGTGACCGCGGGGATATAAATGATAGCCTACGGTACAAATATCTAACCTGACAAATATACTCTAACAAACATCAATGAACTAACTTTTTAGTTTGTGTTTTGCCTCTACCGGTAACATACATTTTTCGAGTAAATTTCAGAAACCTACAACTATTTGTACCATTGTAACACAAAGCTATACCTTTGTAACCCTATTTCACAAAACTACAAATCTAACGACTATTTCGACCCTTGGTAACAAGAAACTACAACTTTTTTGGCACATATATGGGTGACACGTGCGATCAGGCCATGTAGCACTTGTGTGATTGACATGTGGACATGTGGTCTATTGTAGGTTATTGATACTTACTGATGAAATAGTAATAGTTTTGTGAAATGAACAACAGAAGTTGTAGGTTTATGTTACAAGCGCACAAATAGTTGTAGTTGTAGGTTTGTGAAAATTTTGTCTACTTTTTTTGTTTGAGAGTAGTTAGTTTTGTGATGAGTGTGGAGTACCGTTCTGGATTATGTTCAGACCATAGAGATCTAAGCAAGGTCCATTTCAGCACCGCTAAACTATGATCATCGTTTATTAATGTTGAGTCTCACTAGTCCCTCCTAAATTGATTACAACCCGTTAGTTTAGGTATTTTTGGTACTGACGTTAATTCCATTTTTCTAGTTAAAAGGTTGTCTTATTGTGTGAAGGTGGCACTATTTAAGTTTGTCCCATCAGCTCTATTCACTTTCCATGCTAGCTATTATTTGTTTCTTTGTGTTCTCTTGCAAAATGAATACATTTGCTATTGCTGTGGTTAGGAAGACTTGTTGGTTGTTCATAATGATACAATACAACAACAGCAAAGCCTTTGTCCCAAACACTTTTGGGGTAGGTGATTGTTCACAATGATGTCTGAATGTAGCCTAGAGGGGGGTGAATAGGTTTTTCAAATTTTTGTTAATCCCTGAAACACTTAATAGATTTGTCAAATACAGGAAAATCGGACTAGTCCGGTAGAGTGCGGACTAGTCCGTTTTCTACTCAGAGAAAAATCGGACTAGCCCGGTACTGTGCGGACTGGTCCGGTATGCGTGGACTAGAGAGATCAAGGTTGATCAATATTTTCACTTCTAGTACCCTATGCAGTGGAAATTAATTGATACCTTAGATGTATTACAACAGTGAAACAATGAATTACAGAGATCAACTTTGATTTCAATGCTTCAACATGAATTTTACAAGATTAATTAAACACTAGAATATGATGAACGATAGATGAACACGAGTAAGAGACAAGATTTTATCCCGAGGTTCGATTCCACGAAGGAAATCTACGTCCCCGTTGAGGAGTCCACTAAGGACCGGGTCTTCACCAACCTTACCCTCGTTGAATCGCCACGGAGGCCGATTCTCTTCCACTAATCATAAAGGGCAAATAAATCGTTCAAGGGGCATTCTCACAAGTTGAGGGCTTCTCAAGAATTACAATGAATAAACACAACCAAACACACTCAACAAATGAACAATAATTGAACAAGAGTGTGCGAGAGATCAAACGCAAGAGCTCAAGATGTGTAGAACAAGTCTCTCCTTTGACCAATTGCTAATCCCCAAAGATTTGATCCTTTTTGGGTTAGAATGTGTGGAGAGGTGTGAATTTTGGGCTCTTGGGAGGTGTGACAGCGCAGGGGGTCGAGTTTTTCTGTTGGTATGGCCGTACACCTCTTTTTATACTGGGGTTTCCAAAGGTTACGTTAGGGTTTGCGATGTCCGGACTAGTTTGTGGTGGACTCCGGACTAGTCCGGTGTGCGGCGTGTGGAAAACCCTAAGTGTTGTGATATACCGGACTATTCCGTAAGAGTGCGGACTAGTCCGATGTCTACTCAGAGATATATCGGACTAGTCCGGTTCATATCAGACTAGTCCGTTTTCTAGTCAGAGAGAAAATCGGACTAGTCCACACATGCTGATTTTTGTGCAGTTAGTGTGATTTCTTTCACTTGAGCTCTTGTGGTGTGTTTCTCCAACACACTCTATACTAAGTAATCTAATCTTTTCAGCTCCTGAGCTCTTATCAATTTGGATCCTCCTTCTCCTTTCTTTTTACGCTTTCTTCCTAATTTCTTTAAGAACCTGCACTCATCTTAACAATTTTGTTAGGGCCTCATTTGTTTGTCATAAATCAACCAAAACCCACAAGGGATGCCTAGATGCACTTTCAATGTTAGAACTTATTCTGTAGGAATCAAAATAGTTGCTTATCTGGTTGCAAAATAAACCTTTTATCTGAAATCCATTGTTAGGGAATATTGTGTTTTTAATTGTTTGGGAAAACACCTAGTTTAATGCACCCGCCTGTGAATGATTCCATGTTGACAAGATATCAAATATGCCTTTGACATCAGTGCAATCTAAAGTAATCAAAGTAATAAATTCAATATTCCTAGTCTATCCTAGGCATATGCATTATAAATATTATGAAAGCAATATGCCTCTATATGCAGCATGCAATTGTGAGCTGTTGCTATCTCCCTTTTCTGCTGTAAAGGCTGTTTGATTTTAACAGAAAATATGTTTTTACTGCTCTTTTCATGTCTTTTAGATAACTGAATACTAGCAAATTTCAATCACAAGCTAGCTTTGTCTGAATTGATACTATTACATTTCTTTATCTTATTCAAAACCACCAATGGAGTGTTCCTGGATTTCATGAAGTGTTGTTCATTCTCACTTTTGAACTTTGACTTTGTTGACTTTTTGCTGCTGAGCCCTTCACATTTATTGCTTTTACTCTAATATGCTCTTATTCACCGGTTTATATCTTTGCCAGTAATATAGCACAATCTATTGATTATTGTTTGATTTTGCATGGTTATAACCTGATTTTCGAACTGCTCCTATCCAAAAGGGGGGGGACTTTGGATACTTCACCATAAAAAACTTTATGAACTATCCTAATGTACAAAGTTATATCAAATGCTAGCATATTAGGGATCTCTCTGTATTCATGTGATTCAAACTACACCTGCTGGTTTTTAGTTGATGACATTAGGAGATATTCCTAGTTTATGGCACAATTTCTACATACCTGGAGTGACATGAAAAGGTTTACATAAAGTGTCTAGTTAATAATATATCCTGGTTTTTGTATTCAGTTGCACTGTCAGGATATTTGCATGCAGTTTTAGAGTATGCCTGTACCATGTTGACTTGATCTTTCTCACAAATTTCCGTCCAAAATGATGTCAGCATCAGCTTTTTAGCTACTCCTGTTCCAGTTTTTGTTGTCAGATCACCTATTCATCTGATCTTTCCAACTCCTATAACTTCTGTATCTGTCCTTGCAGAAATCTAAGAGAACTTGATCTGCAGGAGAATGAGATTGAAGACTGTTCAATCCATTGGCTCAGTTTCTTTCCAGAGTCCTTCACTTCCCTGGTGACTCTAAATTTTTCATGCCTACAGGGGGATGTCAATATCAATGTACTCGAGCGGCTAGTAACCAGATGTCACAACCTCAAAACCCTCAAGCTCAATAATTCTATCCCTCTTTACAAGCTTGCAAGCCTTCTTCGTAAAGCTCCACAGATAATAGAGCTTGGAATAGGAAAATTCTCTGCTGACTATCATCCAAATCTCTTTGCAAAACTTGCAGCAGCATTTGCAGGTTGTAAAAGCTTAAGAAGGCTTTCTGGGGACTGGGATTCTGTTCCAGATTACCTGCCAGCACTTTATTGTGTATGTGAGGGCCTCACATCACTTAATCTGAGTTATGCAACTACTCGAGGCCCGGAGCTGATAAAGTTCATAAGCAGATGCAAAAACTTGCGACTGTTGTGGGTATGCACCTCCTATCCAAAATTTTGTGAATCTTGACATGAATTCAGTTTCTCTCCTATGCATCTTCTCGTGAATATTCAGTTTCGACAGAGTGAGCGTAACTATTGAAATGGTTGTTATATGCTTTAGTTCCTCCAGTGTGCATGGCATAAATTATATGTTGGGTGCAACATATAAAGTAACTTGAGTTATGGCTTTATATTATTTGGGAATAGTAATTTGTTTTACACGGTAATTAATTAATTAATTAGGATGCTATAGATGATTTTCTGTAGTGACTATTAACTGTCAAAATGCTACCAGATGAATTGTTTATTTTTTACTATACCAGCATACCTGTAATGTATCAGCCTCTTTGTATGGCATCTTCGTAAAATTTAAGATAAACACTGAAGCTACAAAATTTCAGGTGATGGACTTAATTGAGGACTGTGGTTTAGCTGTTGTGGCATCATCTTGCAATAAACTGCAGGAGCTTCGAGTCTTCCCTTCTGATCCGTTTGACCCAGCGGGACAAGTTTCATTGACAGAGAGAGGTCTTGTTGATGTCTCTGCCAGTTGCCCTATGTTGGAGTCAGTCCTCTATTTCTGCAGACGGATGACCAATGAAGCCCTTATTACCATTGCAAAGAACCGGCCCAATTTCACTTGCTTCCGTCTATGCATCTTTGAGCCTTATACTCCAGACTACATCACGTACCAGCCCCTTGATGTAGGTTTCAGTGCCATTGTGGAATCGTGCAAGGGCCTCACGCGCCTTTCTGTCTCAGGTCTTCTCACAGATCATGTATTCAAATCTATTGGGGCACATGCTGATCGTCTTGAGATGCTCTCAATTGCCTTTGCTGGGAACAGTGACTTGGGCCTACATTACATCCTTTCGGGCTGCAAGAGCTTGAAGAAACTGGAGATCAGGGACTGCCCATTTGGTGACAAGCCCTTGCTGGCAAATGCTGCCAAGCTGGAGACAATGCGATCCCTTTGGATGTCGTCGTGCTCACTGACCCTGGGCGCATGCCGACAGCTTGCACGCAAGATGCCACGCCTTAGCGTGGAGGTCATGAGTGACCCTGAAAGGGCATGCCCCTTGGATTCACTTGCGGATGAAACCCCTGTCAACAAGTTGTATGTCTACCGTACAATTGCAGGTCCAAGATCTGATACACCAGCCTGGGTCCAGATTGTTTAAGGGTGTGGCATGCGGTACAGGAAGGCACTGGGGAGGTATTGATTATCAGTCTCGATAAGTACCTTTGAACACCTTCCTGGCATAACAGAGTATTTCCTTGGAAGTAGAAAGGCTTGGGGCTCAGATACTCCTTTCATAATTAACGGTAATGCTTGCTCAGACCTAAGACTTGCAAGTTTAGGACGAAACTCCGGGTTGTTTCTGGTGTTAATAACTGTAGGAGGAGACTCGGCAGATTACAGAATCTACTAGATAGCATCTTTGATAAAACCTGAGTTTGTCTTCTTAGCGTGTTTAGCTCTCTATATGTATAAAAATATGGGGTCATTTAATCTGGCAATGTACTCTGCTGTACTATTTTGGGGAAAATGTACCAGGAGCCTCGTTTTCTACTACCCCTCCATTTGTAGGTTGTTACTGCTTCAACTGGTGAATGCAAAATAATAGCAAAATGACGGTGTGACTCCAATCATTTCATCTGATGGAAATATGTGGGCAGATTGATGGATTTTTTTTTACTCCAGGCCATCTCTTGTGCTGACTGGGTCATTTACAGCTAAAGCCTAAAGCTGTGCTTGAACTAAAATCTATCCTGCATTCTTTCTATTATAGGATCAATTCAGTTAAGCCCCAAACACATGGAAGGAAGTTGCATCTGTCCTGGGCTGATGACATATGAACACATAATAGTGAGGCCTTCTTAACTTTTGAAAGCCTCTTCAACAACTGCAGAACTGTGATGCATCAGCTGAGCACTTCACATGAGCATCTAGCTTGTATTTCTAGTCCTGATGAACTCCCAGGAGGTCTAAGATTCTGCTCGAATTTGTGCCAAGTCACCATAACCTCCTTTCGAAAAAAGGCCCTTATTCCTGGTCAAAATAATGATGAGCATGCACATTATGATTGCACAGAAGGAAAAAAAAATTTTACTCGAGCCAGACAAAAAAAACAAGCAGACAAAAAATGCTCCTAGAGCAAGACGCCTCCAATCCCCGGCCATATCAATTCTCGTGATCACCATTTCCAACAGTTACCCCGTAATAAAAGCATCTTCATCAGGATCTCTACTCTATTTTTTTGTCATACCAATTCTTTTTTTTTTAAAAAAAATCAACTTCAGCATGACCCTTATCTCCCTTACACGTTTGATGATTGTATTGTATGTGATCACCTTTTTTTTCTTTTTCTCTTTGAAGTCTATGTCACCCACCTTGATTATTCATGCCGACATGTTGATAGGAAAGTAGGTGCTTTTTCGCCGCCGCCGCCGCTGGAGATGCTTGCGGCGCCCGCGGTTGATCCCGCAAGTCCCACCCGTGTTCTTCTTGATCCTGCGCTGGAAATCGTCTTAATTGCCGGTGAAAGGATAGCTCCTTTTGAGGATCCGTTTGTTTCGGTCCCCCCCCCCCTCCTCTGTTGATTGCTTCCGTTTGAGCCGGAGGTGGAGGGTCTCCGTGTCCTCGGTTCGCAGGGTTGGTGCACTTGGTCTCCTCCTCCTCTTTTCGCCTGGGGGTTTCGGTGGTCTCGGTTCGTAGGGTCGGTCGTGATCTGGTGATGCGTTCTTGGAGGGATTCGATCGATCTTGCCAGTTCAGCGGGCGGGGTTCCTGGTTCCCATCCAAAAAGGCGCCTCTTCTCGTTATCGGCAGCGGGATTGCTAGCTTGGGGATTACCCAGTCGGGAAAACCTAATTCGCAATTTAGACAATCTCATGGATGAATAGCTGTGAAATTCGGCTGCTGGGTTTGTCCGTCCTAGGGTCCGGGCTGCTTCTTTGGTTTCTCGCGGCGCTGCATTGATTAGGCGAACTGAATCAATGCTTCCTAATTTTGTTTCAAAATATTAGGACAAACAGATGCTTGCTCTTGTCCTCTGTTTTATTTCCTCCACTGCATTTCTGTCCCCCGTGTTCTTGCTCTTGTCCTCTGTTTTATTTCCTCCACTGCGCTGCTAGTGGTGAGGAGTGAGCAGAGAATCTCTTTGCAAGGCTGCATTGATCCCAGTTCGAAAGCGTGTTATAGCAAATACTTGCTAAACTTTAATCCTGAGACTTGTTCCACTGCAGGACAGTGAGTACAGGAGTAGTTATTGTGGCCTCTTATCTGCTGCCGCAAGGATTTACAAAGAGCTGGGAGAGTAAGAGTATAGGCAGAGTCTACTCTCAAATCTTAAGATATCTTAAACACATCAGTATTGGAGGTATGTGTCTCGTTTGATATTATTTTTTTCTTATAGTTAATGGAGCAAGAGATGGTCAGTTTTGCCTTGTAAACATGTAAGAGTTGTATATCTAGTAACCGGTTGTGCATTTGCTGCTCAATGTGCAGGCATGTATAAGAACCAGCTCCAGGAGCTTGCTCAGAGGAGCTGCTTCAATTTGCCATCCTATGCGTGCATCCGTGAGGGGCCGGATCATGCACCCCGGTTTAAGGTGACGGTTAATTTCAATGGAGAAACATTCGAGAGCCCCGCATTTTGTTCTACTCTGCGGCAGGCCGAGCATGCGGCAGCTGAGGTAGCGCTCAATGAGTTGTCAAAGAGGGGGCCTTCATCTTCTCTGGCTGCAAAAGTTCTGGTTAGTTTTGTGATGTCTCTGGAAAAGCTTATCCTTAGTTTCTTTTGCATTCTTATCTAGAGGGATCGGTTGACCAACAGCCTTGATGAGCTCTCACCGTAGATTGCAGTGTGATTTTTAATTGTAGGATATTTCATATTATGTGTTTGCTCGGTATTGAAGGGCAGGCCTGGCACAGTGGTAGAGTCTCTCCACTTGTGTCCTGGAGGTCCTGGGTTCGAATCAGCCTCCTTGCAAAATAAGCAAGGGGAAGGCTGCCTAGAAATTCCCTTCCCCAGACCCCACAACGTGTGGGAGCTTTCAGCACTGAGTATGCCCTTTTGTTTGCTCGGTATTCCTCCATAGAAGCATAGCAGCATCAAGATGATTTCAATTTTCACTTTTTTGGCTATCTGTTGGGATTTACCAAAAGGATAATCACCATGAAAAACATGCTTGGGATATCACTGTCTTGAGGGCACTGGAGGTGAAAAAAACAAACATTACTAGCTCTATATCTTAGGAAGTCATGTTTCTGCACCCCAGTTAGACTCAAGGATACAAGGCACATATTTTATAAGTTTATAACTTAAAAACTAGGCGCCTATACTTGCCGGTCTGTTTCGCTATTTATTCTTTGTTTATATGTTCTTCAGATGTGTATATCGTTAAGGAAACTATTTTTTTGACCCAAGTGGGTCAGACCCTTCCCCGGACCCTGCGCAAGCAGGAGCTACATGCACCGGGCTTCCCTTTCTTTATTAAGGAAGATGAATATGTTCTGTTATGCTCATTTTGGTCATATTGAACCATTACTCACAGCATAAGTCATATGAAAATGGATTTGTATTGTCACCGCAGGCTAAATATTCAAACACTAAGCACGCATGACTGACATTTCTATATACCATTTCCTCAACTGTTTATGCTTCATTTTGGTAACTCCCACTTGATAAATATCCCAATATCAGCCTTTATTCTTTCCATCTACAACCCGACACAAATAGAAGTAGTTGTTCTGTGGATAGACATGTGGGTTGCATTTTCCTTTGGTCACTGAACAATAATTTTCTCCTGCACTCTGGATCTATTAAGACACTCCTAATGACAGGGTATGTTTAATGTTTATTATACTTGACAATTCCTACTGCCAAGTGAAGAGGTTTTATTTATGATTGGTTGGTTGGGAAGGTGCTGTTCTTTATATGATGGTTGTTGACTTGCTTGTTGTCCCATACACATTGGCTGCTTTTACAGTAAGTATAAATTGGAATGGTTGAATGTGAAGGATGGGCATGTGTTTGGTTTTTTTTTCTCTCCCCATTGCCATCAATACATATGCCCATTCATGCCACCTAGATTTCAGCATTTGGACTTTGTGATTACTATTAGTTAATAGTATAATGCAATTGTAATGGGCAGATGCTTTTGTAAATTGTAAGCCCCTATGTCCTTTGCAATGGTGTTGAAGCTATAGGGCTAAAGCTTTTACTGTACAGGATGAAACTGGTATCTACAAGAATCTACTTCAAGAAACTGCTCATCGAGCCGGTTTAAAACTTCCCGTGTACACTACGACTCGTTCTGGGCCAGGTCATGCACCTCTTTTCACATGTACTGTGGAGTTAGCAGGGATGGCATTTACTGGCAATCCTGGTAAGACTAAGAAACAAGCTCAAAAAAACGCTGCAATGGCTGCATGGTCCGAATTGAAGCAGTGTGAGTATATTGCCAGTTTATCACCTTCAATTTCTTGGCGCATGATTTGTTGCAGTGACATTCCTTCTTGCATAACTTTATCCTTGGCTTCTTGATTGTACAAATTTCAAAAATGTTCATAAAAGTCGATGTCTCTATTGTTGTGAATAGAAATATTTTTCCTATAGATTGCATTGCATTGATTCCATTCTTATTCTTGCTGACACTTACATTGTTCGTGACAGTGCCCAGAGTAGGTAAACCATCATCCTCATCTTGTCCACCTGATCAAGACGATGAGGAGAAGGAACAGGTCATAGTTACCCGTACTCTTGCAAGCTTGAACAAGGCTAATGGTGGCAAGATAGCACATCAGAAGGATAAGCAGCAAAACAATAGCCGTGCATCGTCGCGAAGGTCCTATCGCAAACCGAACCCATCATTCTACATACCACATTTACAAAATGAGGCTTATGCTAGTGTTCCACCGGAGCAAGCAATGTACCATATGTGGCACCGAGTGCAAACAACACATCCGACACCTCGTTTTCCTCTGGTACCAACTATGGGCAGCATGAGATTTCCACAACCAGCAGCTATGCTCTCCATGTACCCTCCATCACGAGGGCAATTTGCTACACCTGCTAGCCAAGACAGTGTAGGCCTTCTTCCATGTTTCCCTGAAGCTGCTCATGTCCTCCCACGGTATTTCTCAGCTTACCCCATCTCTTATGTGCCAAGAAGTCCTTTGCCTTCTACCGTGCACAGAAATCATGCGAAAAGGCAAGCTTCTACTGAAACAGTTGAGCTTCCTGATGCCGCGGTCTTCTCCCAATACACCTCTGCAGATTCTTCTTGCAGACCAACATACCCTGGTGCACAAAAGGTTCAAGAACCACCCGAACATGGGGAAGACTGCACTGAGAGTAATGCTTCCCCTAAGGAAGAAAATAAAGCTCCTCTCTCTGCATCAAGCTCTGCTACACATCCATCATCACGAAATTTGCAACCGAATGAAGATAAAGGACCTTCAGACAGTATGCAAGCCGAGCCAATGAAGGCCCAAGTGCAACTACCAAAATCATCACTGTCTTGGGGTCCTTCAGTTCCACCATGTGGTTCCATCCAGCAAAAGCATTACTCTGTCGCCGTTCAGCATGATAAGCCCATCCACAGAAATAACCATCCGCAGACCAGCCTGTCTGTAATGCCCGAGTTGTGCTCTTCTCGCTTGCAATCTGCAACTGCAACGCAGTTTGGAACTCCAGCACCTGTAAATTCACTAGGCTCGGCAGACCTGCAGCGACCTCTTTGGTTGGCTGCCCCTGTTACAGTCAGAACCGCTGTTCCTGTGTGCTCAGCGAGGCCAAGCGGGGCAAATCCCGTTGCTGGAGCAACTCGAGTAAGCCCCAACTTCCAGAACCACTCGGCTTCAGGTAGGGGGGAGCCAGAACCTCACTGGAACGACGATAATGAAAGGAACCCAAGCAGCAGTGGAACAGCAAGTTTGGATCTCAACAAGCTCCGTATTTGAGCCACAGTTTTTGATTTGCTGAGCTTTAGTTAGCACCAAGACCTGGCAGTACCTCAGTTCTGCTTCTTTTTTTTATTTTTATTTTCTCCTTGTATTTTCAGTTAGATAGGCTGAACTCTTGAAATCTGTCGTGTGACAGGAGCTGTGCTCACTGTTTTCGTCGTATTTACATTTTACAGATACCACTTCCTTACGAAGATGAAGTGGATGAAAATTATAATGTAAGAACATAATGCAAATCTGCTCATGTCGTTCTCACTGTGACTACTTCGTCTATGTGTTTATATACAGTGCTGGAACTTTTCGCTTCCATTTTTATAAATAAAGCTGTTCACATTTTTGTTCACATGTGCGTTCCAGTTACGGACACACATAGATGAGCTCTTTCCCAAAAATGGCCCGTCATCCTTGTCGGTCCAGTGGCGGCACTTGCAAGCGCTATAATTTTTATTAGGCTAAAGATTGAATTTTGATCGACCCATAGTTTTTCATAGATATTTGGACGAATGAATCTAGCCAAACAGTTTATTCAAAAGTACTTTTCACACACTGGTTTGCTTCGGATTTGCTAATGAATACTCTCTCTCCTAGCCAGTATCAAATATTTTGAAACGGAGAAAGTATCTTCGAAACTAGATGACTAGGGGGCGATGGCAGAAATTCCCCGCCCACCCGTTCGAAACAAGTAGAGCATTATACATTTAATGGAAAATTTTAATATACTTTCTCAAGCTATGCTCGTGGGGTTCTCTATTTCTTTTTTACTGAAAAAGAAATATCTTTTAGCATTTTAAATGACACTGGTTTGTACTTTACACCACCATGAACATTCTAAAAAAATCCTAAAAACGTGAGAGAACCTCCACAGGTGAGAGAGAGAGAGAGACGGAAAAAAGACATTTTTTCTAATAGAAAAGGGAAAAACACAAGCCGCTCGAAAGCATCGAACACTAGGCCAGGCAGAAGCAGAGGAGGAGTCCGGACTCGAAGGCGGCGCCCACCTACTCCCTGCGGCGGCGACGGTGGCCACGTCGGAGGGCGGGTCGTCGGGGGCGGCCCCGGCGGAGGCGGAGATGGCGTCCGTGGCCGCAGCGGAGGGCGCGGCGGCGGCGCTTCGGTCAGTGCTGTCGCGAGCGCGCCAGGCGGCGGCGCGGGCGGGGCGCGCGCCGGGGTCCGTGCGCGTGGTGGCGGTCAGCAAGACCAAGCCCGTGGCGGTCATCCGGGCCGTCTACGATGCGGGCCACCGCTGCTTCGGCGAGAACTACGTCCAGGAGCTCATCGACAAGGCGCCCCAGGTCGGGTCGCTCCCCCGGATGCTCCACCCAAGCCGACGAGTTCTCGCCGTTTCTCTCTCCTCGCTAGGCGAATCACCAATTATAATGTTGAATTGGAGGCAACAGATCTTTAGTTAAGCTAGTCGCTATGTTATCATTAGTTGTTCTCATTAGCATCTGAATCAGGAGATCGATAGTGATGGTAGCTTGTCCGAAACGCGAGTTGTCCGTAGAAATATAGAATCATGTGCGTTTTGATTGTTCTGTGCAGCCCCAATCTCATGGTCAAAGACTTTAGCTGATAGTTGATTGAATTGATAACTGCCTAGCTGGAAGTGGCGATAATTCTAGTTGCTACCGGCACGGTAGGGGACTGCACTTGAACTGTGCAATTACCAATTAAACATGTTATTTGTACAATCATCCATATTCCATATATCCAAGTCACTCTGTATGATCCTGGTAGGGACATTTTTAGTCTAGAATAACCTAACATGCTTGGGACAAAGGCTTTGTTGTTGTAATAACCTAGTTCTGATGATTTTGGCCATAGTTATCGAGTAACAAAATGTTTATTATTTGGGCGAAACTTTCAGAAGTGTTAATGATTGCAGCATTTAGAAGTTTTCATATATCTGGAGGTCTTGCAGGGCAAGCTACCTAGTCCTTGCAGTCAATGACCTAATATATTTTTTTCTCAGTGATGTCTAAGCAAGTGTTCTCATTCCAGCTTCCTGAGGATATTGAGTGGCACTTTATTGGGAACCTGCAAAGCAACAAAGCCAGAGCCTTACTTGGTCTGTACCAATTATCTCCCCCCCCCCTCTAGGGCATCATTATCGTCTCCAATGAACACCTTTGACTATCATTTTTTCTAGTTATATGCTAAAGAACTCATTCAGAATTCAATGGTTTTTTGTGGTACCTTTATTCATATATATGGTTAAGATTTTAAAAACTTGGCTGCTTGCACATCTTAGAATGTCAAGTAAAAGATAACAAGTGGAGCATCTACCTGTTTCTTGTTTGTGCGTACTTTTGAGTCGTAACTTCCGGTGGCTTTGATTTTGCTATTGCCTACATAGGCTTAGTTGTATCTTACCAAGCTAAGTTTTCTAACTGGTCCTTGTTTGTATAAAGGGCGTACCTGGTGTCGAAGGCTCCCACACATTATGGGGTCCTTGTTTGTATAACCTAAATTATTGCTTTTCAAATAACCACAATGTGCCTAATTTTTTTATACCACATACTATAAATAGTTATCAAAGATTTCTAAATTCTACAGACATTGGCTACCTTTGTGCACTCTCTACTACGTGATTCAGGCTAACATTTCTTTTCTTCTTTATCTAACCTTTAGCTGGCGTGCCAAATCTTGATATGGTTGAAAGTGTAGATGATGAAAAGGTATGTTATCAATTTAGTCTTTTCCTGTGGTTTAATCAATCACATTTCTTTTTCGTTTCATGAAATGCTCACATTTGAATATTTGATGCATTCACGCATCAGTATTTCACTCGCTTTAATTGCTTTCTAGTAAGAGGTTTTCCTTTGCTGAATCGACAAGCATACAAAACCATATTCATTTAGTCTTCATGCATGGCATTCCAGTAGAACTTCTTATTCCAAACCAGATATTTTTCTTTAAAGAAGATTATGTTGCATCACTTAGGACCTAAAACAGTGGGTCTTTACAGTTGTTCATTGTTATTCTCAGATATTTTCGTCTTGAATATGTAACCAGCTTAAATGTAATATTTATCCTTTCAGATTGCTAACCGTCTTGATCGGGTGGTAGCTGACTTGGGAAGAAAACCTCTAAAGGTTTTGATCCAAGTGAACACTAGTGGAGAAGAATGTGAGTAACCTAGTTCCATTTTTCAATACAATTATGAATTTGAGCACTAACAGTTACGAAATCTCTTAAGCCTGAAATTATCACTTTATGGCGGAATATCTGAATGTTGGGACCTGTGGTACTTACAGTTTTGAGCATTGATATATTGCTCACTTTATGGTGGAATATCTGGATGTTGGGACCTGTGGTCCTTACAATCATGGATAAGTATTTTAAGTATTATGGTTTGCTGTATGACAACACACTTCTCCTGGTTGTGAGCATGTCAAAAGTGAAAATCTGTAGTTCTCAAACTTTTTTTCTATTCTGCAGCAAAATTCGGAGTAGATCCCTCAGGATGTGTTTCACTAGCAAAGCATGTCAAATTGAACTGTCCGAATCTTGTATTCTCTGGTTTGATGACGATCGGGATGCTCGATTACTCCTCGACTCCAGAGAATTTCAAGGTAATTTTATAATACTCTAGGATACAACATAGGGGTTTTCTTTTTAGGGAAAGGGATACAACTTAGTTGGAGTGACATTATGGCTAATTTGTGTACCATTTGTTAAACTCATAGACACTGGCTAACTGCCGGAAAGAGGTATGCAAGGAGCTCGAAATTCCAGAAGAGCAGTGCGAGTTGTCGATGGGCATGTCTGCTGATTTCGAGCAAGCGGTAAGAAGACTGTTACATTAAGGCACACAGACATGCTAGGTTGATTTCTGCACTGCTGGCACTATTTATTTGTTTCTATATATTTGCAGATTGAAATGGGCAGCACAAATGTCAGAGTTGGATCGATCATATTCGGTGCTAGGGAATACCCAAAGAAGAACTAGGATGCTTATACACTGTCGTGATGCCGCATGCACAGATTTTGGAAATCTCAGACGGTTGCAACATCTGATATATGTACCCGTGGTTATGATTTTGCGATCAGAAAAGGTTTGGTACTTTGTATACCATGTGCAATAAAAAAAAATTGATGTTTTGCTGTTGTGGACCGTTTTGTTGATAAGAATGCACGTGAATTATGATTGTTAGTCCTTGTTAATTTCATAATACGTGTTGCCTGGTTGCACAACAGTCTTTTTCCGTTTCTTCCCTTTCTCACGTTAAGTAAGTCGATACTCAGTGTCATGTTCAGCTCATTATCCTTGTTATGGTATTCAGAGCAGTGTATGCAGCGCTAGATCCTTCATAATGCAGGAAATTATCTTTTCAGATGAACTGATACTTCAATTCCACCATTTTGGTACATAATGTCGAAAGCTCTCTGGGCGCGAGAGTTTTGACAAACTCCTGTGGCTTAGTGGCACGGCAACGCTAGAACATCTGCTACTCAGTTACACAACCATCGCTGTACAAAACCACCGTTGGTAAAACAACCTAAACCAGCATGATAATCAGTACTGCACATCATCTGTCGGAACCAACCAGCCGCCAGCTGAAGAGGGTTGAGATGACCCAGGTAGGGATGAGGAATGCAAACCATGCCTGTTGTCGATGCGATGGGATAGAGCTGTGGCGCGACCAGACACGTCCATCTTTCAAATCTATGCTATGCTACGGTGATCTTCAAAAAGTTCACAATGTTTTTCTATAGCAGCTCAGCATCGTCTTGGTCAGCGTCAATGTCGTCGGCCTCATTCTCTTCATCCTCTTCAGGGGCATCTGGGTCTACTCCCTGCATGCACATGAAGATTCAATGCAGAACATGGTCACCGTCTTGTCTTGTCGTGGTGGCAGTAGTATATCAAGAAAGAGACCAAATGAGGAAGACCAAATGAGAGGAGAAAAAAAAAGAGGGAGCAAATAAAAGAGATCGAAACAAAAAAGAAGTGTGTAATCCTAGAGAGAATGATATCGCTATAATTTGTATAAACCTTCATTTGCTTCTCCAAGCGCTCCAATCCTTTCTTTGCAGCTTCATTGTGTGGGTTTATCCTGAAATACAAGTAATTGTCTATTCTTGATCTAGAAGATAGTAATAATAAATAAATAAAAAAGAAATAGTAGTCAGTGATAACACAGAACATATTCGAAAATTGATTAAGATACACAGGAAACTAGCCTATTGGAAATTAATGTAGCTGTTGCACACATATGAGTTAATTAGACAGCTCAGAGATGATTCCTGGGTAGCTTTTAACTTGCAGTCCAACCCTGGTCACTTCAACTAGTCACAGCAAACATGGATTTTCTTCCTGCCATTTAGTTTTTCTACAAATATAGTTGACAGTAAACCTAACTGTTAGAGTACTCAATGTATTAGGGGTAGCACTGTTAGCAGCGGGCGGAGAAGGACGCGAGGACTGTCCAGAGCCGTAGAAGGCCGTGGCAGTCGAGGAGCCGACGGAACCTCCAGTAGTGACCTCCTCAACCTCGAGGTCAGACCAGACCTTCTCGAAGGTCGGGAACGGCTCCGTACGGAGAAGCCACGACCGGAGGTGAGAGTAGCGCTCGTTCAGGCCCTGAATGACCTGAACAACGAGTGAGCTGTTGGGGACGGGATCACCAAGGTCGTGCAGGGCATCAACCATACCCTTCATTTGCCGGCAGTAGGCAGAGACTGAAAGGTCGCCCTGCACGGTGGTCTCGGACCGCGCCCGAATGTGAAGGGCACGAGTCGCGCGGTTCCCCTGGAAGCGCTGCTCGAGTATCAGCCACGCCTGACGAGCAGTGCCTCCACCGCGTTGCCCAACGATATCCTGCAGCTCCTCGGAGAGAGACCCAAGGATCCAGGCAAGAACCAAACTGTCCATGCCAATCCAGGAGTCGTCCAGCGGTGAATCATCACGGAGGACGTGGTCGTCGAGCCGGAAGCGTCGCAGGGTGAGAATGAGCAGCTGACGCCACTAGGCGTACGAAGTAGAGTCGGTGCTGAGGACAAGAGGGACGAGTGTCCGGATGTTCTGAACACTAGCAGTCTGGGTGTGAAGAGCAGCGACGAGGGAAGCCACGTAGGTAGCGTGAGCTGCTCCGTCATCCGGCGAGGGCTCGTAGGTAGCACTCCACTGCCGGTGCCCGGTTTCCTCGAGCTGGTGAGTAAGAGTGGCCACAGAGGCATGATCTTGCTCCAAGACGAGGGCAAGGGTCCGCTCACGCTCACGAGATGCAGCTAGAGCAGCGGCGACAGCGAAGGTGGGGGCTGCGTCGCCGTCCTACCCAGCACCTGTGGCGGAGTCACGACTGTCGGATCGTTGAAGACGACAAAGGTGGCGGCCGGCGGTGAAGAGAGACCAAGCAGCATCAGAGTCCCGCGCGATACAATGCCCGATGGCGGTGGCAGCGAGTGCAGGGCAAATCCCGGCGGTGGCACGCCGGTCCACGTCTTCCTTCTAGAAAAAGGTATGGTAGTAGTGGTTAAGCTCGTGATACTCTGGTGGTGGCGGCGGCGGCGGGCCGGCCAGATCTGGCCGTAGTAGGCCATCCCTAGGCCATGGTGAAGGAGGCAGGGGCGCCCAGGGTGGCGGCAGCGGTGGCCCGGTCCGCGACAGAGGAGGCGGGGGCGCCCACGGCAGCGAGGGAGGAGGCAGGGGCGCCCAGGGCGGCAGCGGCGGAGGTTCAATCGACAGCAGAGGAGGCGGCGGCGCCTCGGGCGGTGGAGGCGGCGGTCTCCGCGGCAGAGGTGCCCAGGGCGGCGCGGGAGGAGGCGGGGGCGCCCAGGGCGGCAGCGACGGCGGCGGCCCGATATGCTGCAAAGGAGGCAGCGGTGGGCTGCAGGGAGGCGGCGGCGAGCGGTGGCGCCGCGGTGGTGGCAGCGGCGGCCATCCAGGGCGGCTACGAAGGCACGCTGACGGCCGGCGGCTGCGCCATCCTTGAGCAGAGAGAGGAGAGAGGAGAGAGAAGGCTAGGGTTTCATTTGCCTAACTCCTGATACCAAATTAGAGGGAATGATTGATTAACATTGGTAGGCTGTCAAGGGGGATACATATATAGGCTGTCAAGCCTAACCCAAAAGACCAAAATACCTCTGTCTAATGACAGTGCTATCCCTAATACAGAGTACTCTATCACTAACGCCAGGAACTAGCAGTAAAACCTTAATTCTATAGTCTAGTTCACCCCTATATATTAACAAATTAGATGTAGCATCTAATGTACCATGTCTTCACAATTTCAAGACAATGTTAGATATAATCCTGTTTTTCTAGAGTAATTATTGTTAGAGATAGAGTACAAGTCAAGAGTTAGAGATAGAATCTGAGTCTATCTCTAATTAGAGTAGGAGTCTAGGTAGTATTAGATTAGGACTCTGTAATATGGGGCTATATATACAGCCCCCCCATTGAGAATAAATCAAGAGAGAAGATTAGAGAGGAAATTAACCACGGATTTCCAACATTTGGTCAGAGCTAGGGTTCTAGGTCCTGGCCCCGGGAGGACGAACTCTCGGGGGTGGTCAACAACATAGAGAGGGGGAAGCAAAAAACGCACCTTCACGAGAAGTTGCATGCTTGTTGGCTCGTTGACGAGGAGCTGCGCACGCACGAATCGGCGTGGCGAACGAGGAGCGCGCCGAGGCAGGCGGATCAAGGGACGAGTGTACCTCAGATGGGCGAGGAGCGCGTCGAGGGTAGGCTGGTAGGTGGTGTGACGCGGATTCGGCGTGATTCGACGCAAGGCGTGGCGGACTATCAGCGGCGAAGGCCTCACCTCACCATGCCCATGGAGCTCGCCGGTGCAGCGCTCCGGCGGTCCCTGCGGCCGGCTTCCCCGTCGGTCGACGCAGAGGCTCATGACAAGATCAAGCTCGGAGCCACGGACGCTCGAGTGCCGCAGCGGCTCGGGGTCCTCGGAGACCATGGCGTCACGCGTCTGCTTGAGGAGGAAGGTCCCCAGACCGGGGTTGTCCAAGGCGGGCGAGCGGTCGAAGGTGGCAACAACAGCGGAACTGGGCCCGCTGTGCTCGAGCTAGGCAACAGCTGCTGCCGCGCGGAAGGCCGCCGCCGAGGAGGCTGAGGTCCTAGTGGTCCAGGGCAGCGTGGAGGAGCGCGAAGACGCATCTGGCGGGGAGGTGAGCCAAGCGGTTGGGCAGAGCAAAGAGGTGGCAGCAGCTCTGCCTTGGAGCACGGCGGCGAGCACAGGAAGCTGGCGGCTGGCTTAGAGAGAGATGCTGCTAGGGTTTGTGAGATAGAGTGGGCCGGCTGGGCTGACCTGGGCCAACAAAGGCCTAGTGTGTTCAGCTGGGCCGGCTTGGCTGAGGTGGGCCAGAGGAAGTCAAATGCTAGCCCACGACCAAGGAGGTGTCTGCAGACTTTCAAACCAACGAAGGACGAGCTGGTGCTCTACTTTCTCCGACCACATCTGCGTGGTTTTCCACCACGTGAGACGGGCGTTGCGATAGAAGCAGACTTCTATGATGTGACGTCGTGGGACCTTTTGGGAAACTACGGCCTGCGTGACTTGGGATTCTTCTTCACGTTACGCAGGCAAAGCAAGCCTCGAGTACAGTGGTTCGGCGGTGGCAACTTCTGGAAGCATAGTGCTACCAAGTGTGCACAGTTGATTTCCAACATGGGAGTCATGGTGCAGTGGCGTTCGGTCAAGTTTTGTTTCTACATGCATGGAGAACTCGGGAAGCGTCGTAGCATGGGATGGATCTTGGAGGAGTACGAGATCACTGACCCAAGGTGCTATCGCCACGACGATGAAGGTGAAGAAGAAGAATATTGGGTGCTCTGTCACGTGAGGAAGAGCAGGCCAATGCGAGGTGTGCTCGAGATGAAGATGTGACCATCTTGAGTATGTGATCGGAATGAAGATGCGTCCATTCCGAGATCGAGTGCAGGATGAAGATGAGCCCATCCTGGGGTTGAAGATGTGACCAACCTAAATGCGTGTGTAGGATGAAGATAAGCCCATCCCGGGGTTGAAGATGTGACCAACCCGAATGTGTGTGCAGGATGAAGATGCGGCCATCCTGGGGATGAAGACGTGCCCATCCCAAAATTGAGTTGTGCAGGGTGTAGATGTGACCATCCTGGAGGTGCAGTTGTGTGCATCCCAAAAGTGTGTTTAGAATGGAAGTGTGTCTCCATCCTAATTAGTGTAAGCGTGATCTAGAAAAAACGAGATTAGGGGGTGATTGTTATATATAATCCCGTTTTTTAGAGTAATTAGTGTTAGAGATAGAGTCCAAGTCAAGAGTTAGAGATAGAATCTAAGTCTATCTCTAATTAGAGTAGGAGTCTAGGTAGTATTAGATTAGGACTCTGTAATATGGGGCTATATATACAGCCCCCCCATTGAGAATAAATCAAGAGAGAAGATTAGAGAGGAAATTAACCACGGATTTCCAACAGACAACAACAAAGAGATGAGAAAGAATGTGAGCGGAGTGCTTTTTAAAAATTGCTATGATGAACCTCCAAGAAAAAGCACACCTTAGGGCAGATTGATAATGAGAAAGTGCATCAGAAAGCATATTTGTTGCTGCAAATACTTGAGCCAACTTGATGTGTAGAGAATCATCTGCCCATTGTCGTAGATATTTTTCGAGTAGCATAACAGCCTCCCTATTCCGTCCTTCAGAGACATGTAGATCAGCTAGGGCCAATGCAGCTCCAAGAAATCCAGGTTCAAGACGAATGGCAGCTCCATAGAACTTTCTTGCCTGCAAATTATGCAGTGATATTTATAACAGTACAACTTGCCAAAAATATGCTCTCATGGAAAGCACAGAATGTTAAATAATAAGAATGTGGACATTTGAAGAGTGCTAAATAATTCCATTTTGATGAAGCAAGGTAGATAGTACATCTGCTTTTTGTAAGAAGGACCTTGACCAGAGTAAACCTACATATGTGCACTTAAAAGCTTAATAATAACACCAGCACCTTAAGGTAGTATATTTTTTGAAATTCCTCAAAAAAGGTACTCCCTCCAGTTACTGATTGATGTCGTTAGAACAACTAAAATGAAATAAAAGAGTTGACCTAACGTCATCAATTAAAAACCAGAGAAGTAGTATATCTAGAAATGATAGACAAACAAGATTCAATCTGTTGTAAAAGTATCTCCTCAAATATGCTTTCTGATGAATGAAATACTGGTGAACATTATTGCAGTTTCCTTTTTTAAATCACTATAGCAACAATCACATTAAAAGAAAATCTGTAATTTTCGGTACACACCGTAGAGTTACATGGTAAAGAACTAAAAACACGTGCTTCTTGGACATTCGACAGTTATCTAAGAACCTTTAATTAGACAAGGTTCCTTTTCATACCAGATAGATGAAATGACCGTAAATACCAAATTGTTGATTCTTTCCTATGGAAACAGACTAGAAAAGGTGCTTCAGGTCAGTCATATCCATTGTTCACCTAATCAAATATAGCTAAGCATTGCTTTCTTTCAGGACCACAAAATATACAATTTGCGCAACAATGACCCAACCAAAAGAAGGATCACCTTCTCTCTCCCACTGGAACTGATAGCATGAACATCGCCAACTAGCTTGAGAGCTTTAGCAGACTGATGCATAACCTTCATTGCCTCACGAGCAGTGAATAGAGCTTCTTTGTACTTGGAGAGTGCTAGATAGGCACGCACAAGACCTGGGCTTATATTTAATTATTTATATTTAGAGACCCAACAGGAACTATGTTTTGGATAAAACAATCAAAGGTACCAAAAGCAATAACCTTGATAAGAACGAAGGTCAGGCCTCAATTCTTGAGCTCCTCTGAAGTCTGTCACTGCTAGATCTGGTCGGTTCAATGAAAGATGGAGGTTGCCCTTCACAAAATAGTACACAAACAATAAGCCTATCATATGGATGACAGACAAATGGAGATGATAATCACTAAAAGGGTGAATATGGTAATCCTAATAGAATTGAGATAGTAGAAGCCATGCAAAGCTAAGATTGTAGAAGGCACGCAAAGCTAAGCAAGAACTTTCCGGAGCAAATAAGCCAACAATCACATCTAGTATTTTTGTAATCCCACCTAACCAAATTCGAGTGATTGAGTGACTTCATTGACATATATCTTTCAATGATGCTTTTCAAATATGCAATTCCAGAGGAAGTCACCATATAAATATAAAAAAACATTTATTGACAATGTTTTGTAGTATTACCTTCATAATATAGCCAGTTATATACCTATCATCAACTCGGAGGCTCTGATGGAAAGGAAGCATCGCAAAGACATTAGATGGAAGTTAGCTTCCATAAAACACAAGTTTTTAAAAGGTATACCTTTTCAGCATATGTCAAAGCTTTTTTTTCATCTTTTCTTTCCCACATTGCTGCAAGAGCAACACATGTTTCGGGTCTTGCAGGGTCAATATGAAGCATATCATGTACTAACTTGTTTAGTTTAGTGTAGTCAGACTTTGACTTTAGGAGAATTGCGTACTCATCCATATATGTCATGATGTTTGGATCAATTAGCCGAGCCTGCAAAAAGGAAGCCAAAACAGCAAATGA
Source organism: Neostapfia colusana (assembly GCA_030760725.1). NCBI lineage: Eukaryota > Viridiplantae > Streptophyta > Magnoliopsida > Poales > Poaceae > Neostapfia > Neostapfia colusana. Next base: position 1,052,314 of record JASWHV010000005.1, on the reverse strand, counting down.
TCGTAGTATCTCTTTACTCGTTAGCATGATGTCCCGAGCCCCCTAAGTCTGTGGTTGTTCAATTTACCTTCTCAAAGTTCAAGATGGCCTCATCGTTTCTTCCTATGATGGCTTCAACCTTAAAATAAGGAGATAAAAGACCAGGAATGTCACATGAAGGTAATAATGCCACCAAAACAAAACATAAGATGTACAATGTACTTTAGAAGTTCTCTATACACTAAGGAACACAACTAAATCAAATTTAAAGGAGTATATGGACGAGAAGAAATCTGATAAAACTTGATGCAATCATTAGCACTTTGACAAGCCTAATATAGAAAGGAGCAGAGCAAAAGTGCATCAAAGAAAGACAAACCTTTGCAATTTCCAGCAGGATATGAACATTGTTGGGGAATCGTTGCATTAGCTCAAGATATATGTCAAGGCCACCTATAAAAAGAAAGATGATGTAACCCTTCTTACTATGTGATCACAAATGAATACATGCCATTCTACTGCAAAAATCTGCAACTTTATGTTCAAAATATACAACCAAACAAACTCAAGTTTAGGAAGTATAAGATACAATACAACAGATAAACCTAAACAAAAAGGTATAAGAAAAGGTTGAGTATTAAGCTATGTTCAGTAGCACAAAAGTTCAAACTACAGGATTGAGGATTCTAACCATTCATTAAAATAACATACAACCAATGACGAAACCCCTTAGTTATGATGTGAAGCATTTTTTGATCAATTGGGAAATTCAACTATGTACTTAAGTCAGAATCTTCAGATGAAATCTTGTGCAAAAGCCAGTGCACTACCTCTATAATCATGTGAAGCAATGCAACACTGCGCCTCAACATACCGCTGTTAAGAACAACAATTTAGGTAAATAATCATTTGAAACAATTTATAAAAAAACAAATAGGTATTATCGGAGATATGTCTGAATGAATTGGCAGAGGTTTTGGAAAATCATAACAAATAATGGAAGTCAAAACGGCAATATAATAGACAAATTACTACAAATTTCTAATATGGGTGCAATTGAGTGATTACACATGATCTCCTAGAACTAAGTGCTTACTGTTTTCGTTGTGATCATGCTTCATAACTGATGTGTAAACTGGTGGTATAAATTTCACAAAACTATAGGTTATTTGACAAAAATATCACAAAACTACAGAGTTAGTTCATCCTTGTATCACGAAACTACATAGTTAGTGAATTGAATCGAAAAAATACATATTTTGTGAGCAGTGATCGCAAAACTACAGGTTTAAGGAGTCGATTTGTCACAAAACTACATATTTAGGCTTTGTAAAATCTGTAGTTTTATGATACTCATGGACACTAAATATGTAGTTTTGTGATATGTTACTTATAAAATCTGTAGTTTTTGCATACAAGGATGCATTAAATCTGTAGATTTGTGATACATCTCCTTAAATTTGTAGTTTCGTGGTTTTGTTAAATAATTTGTAGTTCTGTGGAATTTACTCACAAGTTGTGGCAGAATTGGTGGCAAACACTGACTGGATGGGCCAGAAGTGCAACGATAGTGGGACACAAGATGATAACATAGAGATAAGGATGGGAAGGATTTCATTCACATACCCGATCCAATTTAATAAAGATTGGCATTTTTGTGCAAAATGTGGTTTTAGAATCAAACCTAGTTACTTGGCAATTAGGATGCAAAGGATTAAAACTAAACGCTATGCACTCTTATGCCTCAAATAGTAAAGAAAGGGCAGCCCGGTGCATGTAGCTCCCGCTTGCGCAGGGTCCGGGGAAGGGTCCGACCCATTTGGGTCTTTTGTACGCAGCCTTTCCCTGCATTTTTGCAAGAGACTGTTTCCAGGACTCGAACCCGTGACCTCATGGTCACAAGGCAACAGCTTTACCGCTGCGCCAAGGCCCCCCTTCAAATAGTACTGTAACAAAATAATATACTATCCTCTAGAGCAAAGAAACATTAGCAGCATGTCAAAATGAAGAGTCCATGCTATATAGAAGAGAACTGTACATGTGCAGCATAGTTCACTTACATTCCACCAGCGTTGTGCATCTGCAGAGTCACCTGACACCGGCGGCTTGCCTCTATTTGGCACCTAGATGGACAGATAATACTATAATAGTCATTTTTAGACTTTCAACTAAAATAAGTTTGAATGACCAATAAACTAATGATGTTTATCATTTCTGCAAAGCTTTTGTATGGGGTGCTCCAGTAAAAAATAAACACCCAGGAGAAAATTTGGTGGGCTGATGGTTCTTTGATTAGGTCAAATCATGTGAAGGTAAATATTGTATGCAAAATGAATTTGAAAACAGGAAAATTGCTAACAGAATTGATGGTTTTTGAACTATCTAGCGATATGAACTTCCAGAGAGAATATAAACATATTTGGCACCTAGCTAGCATGCAGAGCGTGGAAAGACTGACAATCCAGGTATACGGAAGACACAGTTGGCAACAAGGAAATCTGACAGTGAAGCAGACCAAAGTTCTGAATTCTAAAATATGAAATTAAGACTTATGTGCCCTCAAATCTTAATTTTCACAGTTTTATTAAAAGAAAGTAAGAAACATGAACTTACTTGTAAAAATAATAACGAAAGCTCCTTTGAAGAAAGCCCCATTTCCGCCAAAGCTGTGATAGCTTCGAAAACATATGGACACTGCCTGACAAAGGAATGTGAGGTGGTAGACAGAGCCTTGTCACTTTATTTCATCAAAGGATGACAGGGGAGAGAAACAATGTTTTTATAGTTTTATTAGTATATTTGAGTTCAAAATGAATTTCAATATAACAAGCCAATGTAGTTGAACTGAAAATCCATGAAAACAAATTGCTTGATATGTTATACCTCAAGCACTCTTTATAACACACAGTAGCTGAACGGCTGTTTCTTGAAATTCGATAAAGCTTCCCTAACATCAGATTCATTTTAAGTGTTCTTACTTTCGAAGGAATCCCTTCCATCTGCCAACGTATGGATAAACATGGCATACTTCACATGATTTGTATCGTAAAATGGAATTCAAGGTCGAAAAGGAACATCAAGAAGTAAATGGAAAATTAGGAACCTCTATAAGTGCTTCGCGGTGCTCACATAATGCAGAATGGCAAAGAGCAATCTTGAACTTCACCTGCAACAGTAGAGCAAAACGGAGTGAGATACTTGCTGTGAGTGACAAAGGAATAAACGTGTGCATGAGAACATCGCAACGTCTTACCAACTTTCCTTACCTCATTTTCATTGAACGGTAAAAGATTAGAAGAATTTGGAGAAGGTGACCGGCCTGCGGTGGATACTGAGCTTCTGGTGTTACTTGCTGCTTGCTTAGGGATGCTTCTGCTGAAGTGCATAGCTTGCTTGTACGCACTCTACGAAAGAGTTAAGTAAAATTAGAAACTACGAGTTCAGCAAAAACGTATGTTTAATTCTACAACGTGTTCTATATCATACTATTTAGCAACATTACCAGTGCTCTTCGAAATTCTTTTTCCCCATACAGGGCATCGCCATGCAGGACCTGCAATACGGCAACTAGCAAGTGAGCCCACAAAGGACACACATTGGGCCATGATCTGACTTCACCAAACGTTATTTATGCAGGAAAAAACCATGCATTCCATTGTCTATCAACTGTCTAGGAATTAACCGATGCATACTGTATTCGCGGTGCGGCCTCGGAAATCAGATCACACGAAGTAGGATTTACAGAAAAGGGAGAGAGCTGCCGAAGGAAGCTCACCAGGCTTTCCACCTTCATGGACATGCCAGCGTCATTACTCGCACCAGCCGAGGACACAAGGAAACAGCCCTGCAAGTCAACGAGAAGCGTTATCACCGCGAGCGCGAGGGCCTCGCTCCAACCACCCAACGCGCGAGCCGTCGCCGCGGAACACCGAGCACGGTGGCTCAGGTGACCGGGCGGCCTCGACCCGTCCGCGCGGGGGGGGGGGGGGGGGGGGGGGGGAGGTGGGAACGGCTGGTCGCCAAAACCCTAGCGCCACCGAGCGCGGGCTGGAGCTGGCCGGGGAGGGGAAGAGGCAGGGGGTGGTCGCGGTACTGACCAGCGTCTGGGCGGAGCCGAAGAGGCCGGCGTCGAGGAGCGCCGCCATGGACTCCCGCGCCGCATCCATCTCCGGCGGCGGCGATCTGGCGCTCCGGCGCTGGCCGAGGGAATTTGAAATCGGGCGTGGTGCGTTCTGGTGTTCGAGGGGACTGTCCGCCGCCGGCCTCACTGCGCCTGGGTGGGCAATCTCAGTAGTGACAAGAGAAGGGACCACTTGAAAAAACCAAATATTTATTACTGAATCTCAACGAGCTCGCTGGACTTGTCGCTTGCCAGAACGGGGAGGTGACTCAAGCGAGAGGACGGATTTGAAACGGAATGCTAGCGAATATCGGGGCTTTGTTGTAGCCTGGCGACAATTTAAACAAAAACAATGCGAAAGTTTTGAAAAAGGGACAATTGTATTTCGATCATAGATTTATTTTAAGTTTAGTTGTGATCTAGACGTTGATTTTAAATTTTTGCATTTTTACCATAACTTTTTTTCATCCGCGCCCGCCGTTTACTAAACATGCAAAAAAAAATTCACCTATACACTGGTTTTGAAAAAACCTACTTCTCAAGAACTAGCAACAACAAAGCATGACTAATCTAGCTGCTAATATATGAATTTATCAACAAAGAGTATCGCAGGTTTAACCTAAGAGGATCTATCTAGTTTCTGTCTCCTGTGAATCACATGTAAGGCTGTTACCATGGAAAACTTTCTATTACGACGGTTCAATAACTGCACTAAAGTAAAAGAAAAAAGCGAAAAAGAGCATACTCAGTTCTCTGCATACGAAAATGGCGATACTAGTTGCTCGTGGATCCTGTCACGACTAATTTGTGTTCTTATGGTTTTGACACATGTAAACTATTTGTTCACTCTTTTTCTTATTTTTATAGAGTATTTGAGCTATTTGAAAATAGTTTCACGTTTACTCTGATGGATAATAATTTATACTCCTTTCATTTCAAATTATCTATGTAGTTTAATTTAATTGAAATAATTCGGAATAGAGTGAGTACGTGAATGTTTTAAGGAGGACACGGGAACACGAATACAGGATGGATCTAGTTAGGCTCTGTATGTGTATACTACATACGATACAATCATCAGGTAATCTGTACTACTTCAGTATACAACCCAGCCCAACGCTCGTCTCTCTCCATTTTCTCTCGCCTCGCGCGGAGGCCCCCACCGAAAGCGAAAAAGGCGAACCAGCAGATCCCGGGCGGCGGCGCTAGGGTTCCTTCCTCTTCCGGCGGGCGGCCATGGCGGGGCAGGAGCGGAGGACGATCGATCTGGAGGAGGGATGGGCCTTCATGCAGAAGGGCATCACCAAGCTCAAGAACATCCTCGAGGGCAAGCCCGAGCCGCAGTTCAGCTCCGAGGACTACATGATGCTCTACACGTCCGTCCCCCGCCTCCCGGCCCCCCGCCGTCGGTCTCGCCTCGCTCCGCTCCTGATCTAGGCTTCTGGGTGCAGGACGATCTACAACATGTGCACGCAGAAGCCGCCGCACGACTACTCGCAGCAGCTCTACGACAAGTACCGCGAGTCGTTCGAGGAGTACGTCACCTCCATGGTGAGCGCCTGTGTTGGCTCGCCGCCGTCTTCGCTCACGTGGATGTCTTCGCGTTGCGCGGGTGGTTTCTGTTCTGTGATCGTGGCTGCTGCACGGTGTTAGGGTTAGGTTAACTGGTTCGGTGCTCCAAAACGAACTGGACGGGTGGTGCCGGTTTTGGTGGATTAGCAACTGGATGGCTTCTTAGTTAGGGAGTTGAACATTTGGGGGACACTCTTCATCTCATTTTTGGCTTTCCATGCTAATTAACAGATTGCTTGCCAATGTGTAGATGAGTAGATGTGCTGCGTTGTTTCTAACGGCGTAGGTGGTCTTCCCTCTTTGATAAAAAAAGGCCATAATTCCGCTGGTTCATTATAAGTGAGCATAGCAGCTTCAGAAGTTTTACTTGCTACATAGTTTTCTTTGTTTTATGTATTATTATTTGGGCTAAATCTTCCATATAGACAAATGCCATCATAGAAGGAAATCTGTTTTATCTGAAAGGGCAAATCTTACATTGGTTTGGTGTTCTGAGAGGTCTGGAAGAGATCTTCATTATGTGTCCGGTGTTTCTGTTGTGACCAAATTCCTTCCAGTTTTCTGTAGGAATTGGTGTCATCGATATTCCTCTAAAACTGTTAGACTATAGATTGGTCACCTGCAGAGGAATTCACTCAGCATATGGGCCTTTTCTGGGTTGAAAACCAAACTCTTGGACATAACATGTTACTCCCACATTCCAGGATCGTTCTGAATTATTCCATCTGATCTTTCTTGAGGTTGTCAGTCTTATATATGCCTGTATGTATGGAAACGCTAGCTATCATACTGAACTTTTATTCCCTACATGAAACATTCAGTCTAACTTTTATTCCCCATATTATTGCATATGCATGTCATCGCCTATCCTATCCTCTTCATCATAATTATATATTTACATTCAAGAGTAGTATAATCATTCGCTTTAAGTTTCCTGCAGGTACTTCCTTCATTAAGGGAGAAGCATGATGAGTTTATGCTGAGGGAGCTAGTACAAAGGTGGTCAAACCACAAAGTCATGGTTCGATGGCTCTCACGTTTCTTCCATTATCTTGATCGATACTTCATCTCACGGAGGTCACTCACCCCACTCAAAGAAGTTGGCCTTACCTGCTTCCGAGATCTGGTAATATGATAATTGCTTGATCTTTGGCTTCTGTTGTGTATGTGATTTTTTTGGTACACATGTATTAATCAGTTTATTCTATTGTGAAGATATATCAAGAGATCAAGGGTCAGGTGAAAGATGCAGTGATAGCTTTGGTGAGTCACTCTCTATGTGAGTTCAGATAACGGTAGACTATCATATAACATTTTGCACATTTTGTTTTAACAGATTGACAAGGAGCGTGAGGGTGAACAGATTGATAGGGCATTGTTGAAGAACGTGTTGGATATATTTGTTGAAATCGGGCTGGGTCAGATGGATTGCTATGAGAATGACTTTGAAGATTTCATGCTTAAGGATACTACAGAGTACTACTCAGTCAAGGCTCAAAGCTGGATTATTGAGGACTCTTGCCCGGATTACATGATTAAGGTACCCTCAGAAGGCCTCTTTCTGCTTGTATCTGCACTAAAAGATGGCATTGCTTTTTTTTAATGGATGATACACGGCTCTTTCATTAGGCTGAAGAGTGTTTAAAGCGAGAAAAGGAACGAGTCGGTCATTATTTGCATATTAGCAGTGAACAGAAATTATTGGAGGTCGGTTGAAAGCTCTCTCTTCCAATTTCATAGTATTTCTTGGTTAATGTTCAACAAGTATTTCATGGTCTTGCATTCAGAATGTTGCAATACCTTTCATGAATAATCTTTAACTTACCCTATACATATTGCATTGGGATCTCCACAGAAAGTGCAAAATGAATTGCTTGCCCAATATGCAACTCCGCTGTTGGAAAAGGAGCATTCTGGATGTTTTGCTTTGCTTCGCGATGATAAGGTTTGATGCAAACATTATTTGTTTCCTAGCATTCTTGAATGCGTTAATGACATCTATTACATTGCATTTCTCTGTTGCTACAGGTTGAGGATCTTTCTAGGATGTACAGACTCTTCTCAAAAATTACCCGTGGTCTGGAACCTATCTCCAACATGTTTAAAATGGTAGCGATTCGCCTGGCAGAATGCTTCTTTATCTTTAATCACCCATAATCCTTGTGATTTATTTGTGTGTTCTTATGGAATTGTTCTTCTGTACAGCATGTTACAAATGAGGGTACATCCCTGGTGAAGCAGGCAGAAGATTCTGCTAGCAATAAGAAGGTATGGTATTTCTTTAGCAGTTGCATTATTTGTGTTACCTTTAAATTTTATTTAGGATTGCAATTTTCATGCACCATATTGAATTTCATACTGCAACAATATGGTTTCAATCAACTCCGGATTAGTTCATATACAGATGTCCGTTGTTGCTAGTTTGCTATATGTATTTTATTTCAGTCCTTAACTTTCTATGCATTACCATTTTTGTGTGCTTGATGTCTTCTGGCTCATCTTTTGTACAGCCAGAGAAGAAAGACTTGGTTGGTATGCAGGAACAGGTGTGTATCTTTATCGCGCTTGCTTTTATTCTGAAATATCGTTTATTAGCTATATTACCTTATGTTTACTCTTGCTTTTAGATTTTTGTGTGGAAAATCATTGAGCTGCATGACAAGTATGTGGCATATGTGACAGAATGTTTCCAGGGCCATACACTCTTCCACAAGGTTTGCTAACCAATTTGTTCACATTTTGTTACGCTGCTACCATGAAACCTCACTTTCAAATGTGTACCACAGGCACTTAAAGAAGCCTTTGAGGTCTTCTGTAACAAGGGTGTCTCTGGCAGTTCAAGTGCTGAGTTGCTTGCTACCTTCTGCGACAATATTCTGAAGAAAGGTTGCAGTGAAAAGCTCAGTGATGAAGCCATTGAAGATGCCCTTGAGAAGGTACATATTTGTATTTTCTTTGCATCCCACTGTAAAACTATGAATAACAATCTTACTTTTGTAACTGATTTTATAGGTGGTAAGATTGCTTGCGTATATCAGCGATAAAGATCTTTTTGCTGAGTTCTACAGGTTAGTACTTTCTGTGCTTGCTATTCTGCTTGTTATTTCCAGCAGTATCGGCTACAATACATGTAGGGATTCCCTCAGAAAAAAGTGCATTGTGAAGAATTTATATTAATTTGTTGCCTTTTATAAGCTATTATTTACGTTTTTGTGTGAAATTGTTCCAGGAAGAAACTTGCAAGAAGACTGCTTTTTGATAAAAGTGCTAATGATGAACATGAAAGAAGCATCCTGACAAAGCTCAAGCAACAGTGTGGAGGGCAGTTTACTTCGAAAATGGAGGGCATGGTTACTGACCTTACTGTCGCAAGGGATCATCAAACTAAGTTTGAAGAGTTTGTAGCTGGACATTCAGAGTTGAATCCAGGGATAGACTTGGCTGTTACTGTTTTGACGACAGGATTCTGGCCAAGCTACAAAACTTTTGATATTAACCTTCCTGCTGAGATGGTAAGTTCAATGTTTCCTGGGGATGTACTAAAGCATAAATTCCTCTTGTGGAGCATTTTAGCTCATGAATTTGTTCTCTTTTCCATGCAATATTCCTTATTATGCTGCTATTTGAACCAAGTATTTATATGTTGTCTCAATGTTTTTAGGTCAAATGTGTTGAGGTTTTCAAGGAGTTTTACCAAACTAGAACAAAGCACAGGAAACTTACCTGGATATATTCCTTGGGAACCTGTAATATCAATGCAAAGTTTGAGGCTAAGCCTATTGAGCTCATTGTTACAACATATCAGGTAATCTTGGGTTGTGTCACTGTTAAGTAACAACTGTATATTAACCTCTCTGATGTGTTTCCTTATTTTGGTACATTCTTTTTTCAGGCTGCGTTGCTTCTGCTATTCAACGGATCTGACAGGCTTAGCTACTCTGAGATTGTAACACAGCTAAACCTTTCAGATGATGATGTAGTGCGTTTGCTACATTCACTCTCTTGCGCGAAATACAAGATTCTTAACAAAGAACCAGCTAATAGATCTATTTCGCCCAATGATACTTTTGAGTTCAATTCAAAATTTACTGACAGGATGCGGAGAATTAAGGTATTCCCTATTCTCACTGTATTATTTGTTGACTTGTAGCAATGCCTGTCGTTGTGTTGGTAAGATAATCATTGTACTTTTCACCTTTGTCCAGATACCCCTGCCTCCGGTTGATGAGAAGAAAAAGGTTGTCGAAGACGTTGACAAGGACAGAAGGTATGCAATTGATGCATCAATTGTGCGCATTATGAAGAGCCGCAAAGTTATGGGACATCAGCAGCTAGTTGCGGAATGCGTGGAGCAGCTCAGCCGCATGTTCAAGGTAATATCATACCCTAAATGAGAACAGAAATCATACTGTTGCCCTGACAGTTAGCTTGCTTTTTTTCCCTGTCACTTCAATGGCTATTTGGTGTTCTTTGCAATTGGTACATGCTATTAGATTCACACCCAATGTTCTGTTCTGGGCCTTGGCTAATTAAACCTGATCTTGCATTCAAAGTAGTCATTTGACCCATCTGGATTACAAAAGTTGATTTCCTGTGTTATTACCATATTGAGGTATTTCTAGACGTTACATGTCTACTTAATATATTGGGATCTTATATTTTTGTTGGCTACTAGCATATGTTTTCATGGTGTTACCCTTATTTGGTTTCTGTGTGTCGCAGCCTGACTTCAAAGCCATCAAGAAGAGAATTGAGGATCTCATCACAAGGGATTACTTGGAGCGTGACAAGGACAACGCGAATATGTACAAATACCTCGCTTGATTGTTGACAGCTTCCAAGGTGGCTGGTCTCATTTTGTACATTCGTCATGAAATAGTAGAAGCATCGGTCTCAAAAGACATTAGGGATATGATGGCAGAGTCACACTACTGCTGTTCGTGCTATATGAAGCTTTAAATATTGCATCAAGTGTTTTGTTATATGATCTTTTTTTGTACCTCTTGGTCCGTATGTTGTCCACGGTCAGCCGAGCCAGGGCAAAACTTGAGAGCAGTTCTGGTCTCTGATGAAAAATTGTTCTGGATTAAGCTATTAAATTTGGTTCCTGCGGGGGGGGTCCTGGCCTGGCAGCCAACATTCTCTGAGCTAGGTGTTGTGTGTGTGTGCGGTGGTGGTTCTGGCCCGGAGTTGGGAGCTGGAACTCGGCGAGTGTGTGCCTGTGGCCGTGCCTCTGTTCGGGGTACGCCGTCGGGACCCCTGTCTTGCCATTTCGTCGCCATGGCTTGATGTTCGCCTCTGTCCTGCATCATCATGTTCATTTGTTTAGATGGCTTTCTTCTCTCTGAGACTAGTGCGGAGCCCTTTTAAATGAAGGAAATTAAATGAGGAACCGGATTCAATCTTGATGATCTCCACCACTACCGGCCCATACATCATACATGTCATTTTTATGTGTTTGTTGCTATTTTTTATGTTTATTACCGTTTTTATCTAATAAATTATATTATACACTAATATACGGTTAACCATAAAATTGCACTTAAATTATCGTAACCGAATTGTACGGTTATGATTTTTTAATCACGTTCTGTTATCAATTCTTCATAACTAAAATTCTCCTTAACCAAATTAACCAAACCTAGTTAACCAAATGCCCATCGCGCTAACTTGACAGGGAAAGGTGCACAAGACTTCCTGCTTATTCTATACTGTAAACGCAAGAGGGCGAAGCAAGAACAGGGAATTCAGGGCAGGCAAACGTCTCCATCAACTTTACCTGCACAGATGGCCACGTTGAGCCGGACATTAGTTCTGCCAAATTAACTAGCTAATTCGTCCACATCATACGAATTCAAAACTTCACCAGTTGATTGCATCTAACCTATAAACGAAAAAAAAATTGAAAGAATATCCTTATCACATCGTGACTTGGATCGTATACATTCGAGATATTTTTATTTTCCCTATATGTAGTTGGATTTGGACTTCCCGATCGACGTGCATGATCTTCCCTGTGCATTGCGTGACCAATGAGGAGGACGCTTCCATGCTCGTGCATTCTGAACGTACAGGTCATCTAGGTACGTATACGTGATCATATGGCCAATTAAACGGAACAGATAAACAATAAGAAAAGGCACAGGTAGTAGCTACCTATTTAATTGTTCATGAACTTATCATGTCGTCGTCGTATGCATTAGTTGGATCTGTCCATGACTAGTGGCGCCGTTGTTAAAAGAAAAATAATTAAGACATATGTCGTTGGATTAGGAAGCCGATTCGATCTGGAGATGGCAGAGATCGGGATTTAGAAGCAACACGACGATCGATCGACGACCAGGGTTCTGAATTCCAATCTTTCATAGAACAGTTCTATAACAACGCAGACACTGATTATTTCCTCTCACATTGTTCTTGAGCAGAACATGCAGGCTAGAGGTGGGACTCGGCCGTGCCGGGCCGGCACGGCCCGGAATATTCGTGCTTCGGGCCGATTCGGCCCGCGGCCCGAAAGCACGCCGGGCCTTTTCGTGCCGGGCCGGCCGGCCCGAATTATGAAAGTGGCGGCCCGGGCACGGCACGCGGCCCGGCGGGCCTATTTCGGGCCGGGCCCGGCCCGAGCACGGCCCAATTAACGGCAGAAACAATTAAATGCTTAAAAAAATCCAAAAATAATCTGTAAAATAAAAAAAAATCCAAAAAAATCTGTAAAATAAAAAACTTCAGAAAATCTGTAAAACCGAAAAAAATCAGAAAATACATAAAAAATCAGAAAAATTCCAAAAAAATTCTAAATAAATCTAAAAAATCTAGAAAAAATTCCAAAAAATTCCAAAAAATATTGGAGTTTGAATAGGATAAATTATATGTGTCAATTGAATTTCACATTCAAAAACATATACTTTTACATATAATGATATGAACTATTTGATGTTTTTCAAACACATGAGCCACAATTCACAAATCACAAAATATACCATCTCACGACATATGTTTCAAGCGCACAAAAGCACACAAAGTATGGGGAGAAATATTTCATTAAAGTTTAAAGTTTTGTTACAAACTGCCTCGTTAAAAACCTTACACTCATAGTGAGCTCCCCCCGTAAGGAAAAGAGTACAGTTTGTTTTATTATCAATCACATCATTCGGATTCATCAAGCTCAAGATCCTCTAATGCTTTCAATATTTCTGGATCTTCAAGGCGGTGTTGATCTCTAGATTCTGCCATCTCCCAATCTTTAAGACATGTAAGACACTCAACCATCTTCGGTGTAAGAGATGACCTGCAAGATACTAAGATAAATATATATTGATTCATAACAAGATACTAAGGTAAGTCGATATATTAAAACAATCACCTTCTCTCTTCAATAATTCTTCCCGCTGAGCTAAATATGGCTTCAGATGACACACTGGAAACTGGAACGAGTAGGACGTCACGTGCAAATTGTGAGATTGATGATGTGGCACACACATCTTTGATGGAGAACATACCCACCAATGTAGCTTTCTATGTGTGGCATCAATATTTCCATAGCTCTAGTGTTAGCCGATGCATTATCAAGAGTAATAGAAGCAATCTTATCTCCAATGCCATATTCATTAATAACCTCATGCACATGAGATGCAATAGCCTCACCAGTGTGGTTCTCATCAATAAGACGCAATCCTAATATCCTTTTGTTAAGCTTATATTCATGATCTATGTAATGAGCAACAACACTCAAATAGCTTTATACATCCCGTATAATGTCGATTCAAATGACCCGTGCCACCACTAGAAGCTGCAGTGAGAGTTTTTTTTGCAATACTTGCATGTAGCAGAAATAACAATCCACTTACCATCACGAAATTCCTTATTCTTCTCAAAATGTTGCCAACATGTCGCTGTACTTTTGCGACCCCGCGTGGAGGAGGATGCTTGTATAGTTTCATTGCTAGGGGGTGCATCGACAGAGAAGCTTCCCGTTCCTAAACCTGCATTAATTGAACAACGGAGTAATAAACGGAATTACCATATGTATTAGATACACGCAAACACAAACTTATCATACAAACGGACCAAACCTGCATCTACATGTGCTCCAACTTGAGCTTCGACCTCCACCTCATAATCATATGGTTCATTCTCTATATTTATATCATTCATTCCAAAATCTCCCATGCTTGGAGATAGGCGACGTGGATCTATATCCTCTGGCATGGACGGCAAGCTAGGATCATAATTACCACGACTTTGGGAGCCGGATCCACGGGCACGACGGCACACCAACGCTTTTCTTCGATTAGGAAGCATATTCAAAAATCAGAATACAGACGATGGGCAGACGACGCGGGGTGGCTCGGCCCTCGGGTAGCCTCGGGAGTCGGGGCAAGGGGGCAGGTGCACGGCGACACGAGGGCAGACGACGTGCGGTGGCGATGGGCCGGTGGCACAGGATGCCGCGGGGGCGACGGGGCCAGGCGGCCTGGCGCCTAGCTGGCGATGGCGCGGGCCACCGCACTGGCGCAGTGGCGCGGCCACGCGTGGGCGTGGCTGCTTGGCGCCGCTGGCGCACTGGGCCGCTGGCCCTCTGCTTGCTGGCTGCCGCGCCTGCCTGCTGGCCTGCTGGCGCCTCGGGCCTCGGCCTGGCGAGCGGCGGCTGTGGCTGCTGGCTGGCTGGCGGGCGCGGGCGCGGGCAGTCCGGCAGGGGCGGGGGCGCGGCCCGCGCGGGCACGGCGCGAGCGGCGAGGCGCAGGCGCGCAGCGGGCTGGAGGGCGGTTGTGCGGCGTGCGGGTGCGGGACTGCGGGTGCGGGTGTGCGGACTGTGCTGCGGTGGCACGGTGCGGACTGCGGAGAAACCTAAATCCGGTTTTTTCTATGCTTTTCGTGCCGTTTCGGGCCGATGGGCCGTCTCGGGCCGATGGGCCGTTTCGGGCCGGTGACCCAATTTCGGGCCAATTTCGGGCCGATGGGCCAATTTCGGGCCGGCCCGGCCCGAGCACGGCCCGGAATAGAATTCCAGGCCGGGCCGCCCGAAGCGCCGGAACCCGAGCACGGCACGGCCCGAAATACCGTGCCGGGCCGGCCCGGCCCGAAACTATTTCGGGCCAATTTCGTGTCCGGGCCGTGCCGGCCCGTCGGGCTTCGGCCCGCCCGAAATTGGCCCGGCCCATGTCCCACCTCTAATGCAGGCGGTGCTCCGCGCGACGTCACGGTAGGTAGGTAGCTAGCTAGCTAGCTAGTAGTCCTCGATCAACGGTCAGCACGGTCCAAGCATGCATGCATGCATGGGCGATATCGTATGAAATCCATTGGCAGATCTTATATAGTTGCAACTAACATTGTTATCATACGAACATGCGTGAAATATATATACCCCCTCCGTTCTTTTTTATTTCGCGCTGGCTAGTTTGTTTTTAAAGTAATAACCAGTATCAAATAAAAGGAAATAGAGAGATTAGGGAGTAAATGAAATTAAGAGCAGGAGAAACAAGGAAAACCATTCTTTTTTACCATACTAAAAAATGGAGAACTAGGACAAAGTCAATTTGTTAGTCCTGAAACCGTATATGCCCTTTAGTTATTCACTGCATTTGGGTGATAATTTAATATTCGTTATGCACGATTCTATCAAAGATGTATTTGCATTCTAATCATCCCCAGTTTTTTTTTTTAAAAAAAAAGGGGTATGAAGTTATAAGTAAACACCTTAAATCCAAGAGGCATTGTTTTCACATTGTCATAGATAAACAGCTAAATCGATCCCCATACACTTCAAACTCAATTTAAATTGCCTTCTTAAAATATTGACAGACGAGAGGGAAGAAGACCAGACGCCAATTGTTCGTTCGTTAGTGATGGACCTTTCAAAGGAGTCATACAGACAAGGACGGAACTGTCTTGGCAAGGCGGCGACCTTTGACCTTGCTGCTGCCTCCCGGAAACTTCTTCCCCTTTCTGTCACATGCAGAATTCAAGTCGATGGTGATGGACCCGACGGGCTATATATAAAACCGCGCGCATCCATGGCCTCCACATCATTCTCAAGCCATCATCGATCAGCTGCATGCAAAGAACCCCTGCTCCGAAGAGCTCAGGCCGGCTTTCTTCAGTGATTCATCACAGCGTAGTAGTAGTAGTAGTAGTAGTAGTAGGTAATCGTCTTCTTCAACCATGGTTGTTCCGGTGATCGATTTCTCCAAGCTCCATGGCGCCGAGAGGGCCGACACCATGGCGCAGATCGCCAACGGCTGCGAGGAGTGGGGTTTCTTTCAGGTATATTATGAGCTGAGCTCACACGCAAACATGTCATGTCACGTACGTTCATGCATGGAGAGTAAAAGCTGACTGATTTTATGGTTGATCGCGCGCAGCTGGTGAACCATGGCATCCCGATGGAGCTTCTTGAGCGCGTGAAGGAGGTGTGCTCCGAGTGCTACCGCCTCCGGGAGGCGGGGTTCAAGGCGTCGGAGCCCGTGCGCACGCTGGACGCGCTCGTCGAGGCCGAGCGGCGCGGCGAGGCGGTGACGCCGGTGGACGACATGGACTGGGAGGACATCTTCTTCATCCACGACGGCAACCAGTGGCCCTCCGACCCGCCGGCGTTCCAGGAGACCATGCGCGAGTACCGCGCCGAGCTCAAGAAGCTCGCGGAGCGCGTCATGGAGGCGATGGACGAGAACCTCGGCCTCGGGAGGGGCGCCATCAAGAGCGCCTTCTCCGGCGGCGTGCACGCCGCGGCGGACGCGCCCTTCTTCGGCACCAAGGTCAGCCACTACCCCCCGTGCCCGCGCCCCGACCTCGTCACGGGCCTGCGCGCGCACACGGACGCCGGCGGCGTCGTCCTGCTGTTCCAGGACGACCGGGTCGGCGGCCTGCAGGTGCTCAAGGACGGCGAGTGGACCGACGTGCAGCCGCTCGCCGGCGCCATCGTCGTCAACAACGGCGACCAGATCGAGGTGCTCAGCAACGGACGGTACCGCAGCGCGTGGCACCGCGTGCTTCCCATGCGCGACGGCAACCGCCGCTCCGTCGCCTCGTTCTACAACCCTTCGGACGCCGCCACCATCTCGCCGGCGGTGGCCGGCGGCGAGGCGTACCCCAAGTACGTGTTCCGGGACTACATGGACGTGTACGTCAAGCACAAGTTCCAGGCCAAGGAGCCGAGGTTCCAAGCCGTCAAGGGGCCAAAACCATCTCCAGTGGCGTAACACCAATTATTAATAAGCAGATTGAACCTTAAATACTATTTATTCGTTGATTATATATATGAATAGCATGAATCAATAAATTTTTTTCAATAAATACCTGTCACTTATATTTAGTTGTACCATTCTATTGTGAGAATATCAAGTTTCAAAGTGATTGTTCCAGGGCTCCTACATGAAAACCCAGATCTTGTACCGTATTCTTATGTGAATTGCAAACCTAACATCCATTTTTTGGTCCAACCGTAACTTACTATTTGAGAGAATGTTGTTACCAACACGGCAACACGGTGCACTTTTAGATGCACCTGTCATCCATCCTACGTCAATGATAAATACTCCGTCTATTTTAAACTAACCAGCGTCATTTATTTTGAAACGGAGAGAGTAAGATAGATATACGTAGACGGAGCGCCAACGTGATGTTGCATGATCACAAGATCCACACCAAACACGGTTCATGGACTCGCCGAGATTCTTTCCAGCTACAGTGACTGTTGCAGATTGAGCTTGCCACTTCCTAAGACGAGCACGGAAATGTTAAGGCGAAGCAGAGGATTTAACACGCATCAAGTCTAAAACCTCTTACAAGAGGTTTAATTTAACATCCGGCGGAGTCTAGAAAACAGAGCATAAAACCACAGTCATACACAACCACAGTACAGCAGGGCACCTCCTGTTCTAGGTTCTACTACTGATCTTCAGCGAAGCCACTCACTCACTGCTGCTGCTGCTAGCCTGCTACTACTACTACTGACCCAACGGATACAATGCAGCAGCTGCTGTTGAACGAAGCTGCCGCGAGCTCACAGTTGTCGGAATCAACGACGACGACATGGTCACGTTGCTCGGAAGAGGTGGTAGGGGAAGAAGCCGTTCTTGTCGGTCAGCGGCTCCACCATCTTGGCGATCCCGGTCATCAGCCTCCACGCCTCGTCCTTGAACTCCTTCTTGCTCCTCTTCCACGCCGGGATGTCGTCGTTGGCGGCGACGGGACGAGGAGGGACCTGCTGCTGCTGCTGCTGCTGCTGACTGGTGAGGATGGCGGGGCTGTCGCCGGAGCGGGGAGGGTACGGCTTCTGCTGCTGCTGCTGCTGCTGGGCGGGGAAGCTGGCGGGACGAGGCTGGTATGGCAGCGGTGGCTGTCGTCCAGGGAGCACGGACATGCCGTCGTTGTGGCGAGGTGGGTACGGCAGCTGCTGCGGTGGCTGGCTGGGAAACGCAAGTGGACCATCAGCGCGGCGAGGTGGGTACGGTAGCTGACCTTGAGGACCCTCGCTGGTGCGAGCTTGGTACGGCGGCGGCTGAGTGACGGCGGTGCGGGGACGCAGCTGGAGCTGCTGCGGCTGAAGAGCGGGGCGCATGGGCGGCTGCAGGGCACGCGCGGGTGGCTGCAGAGGCGGCCGTGGTGCGAAGCCGACTGATCTGGCGCCTCTGAGCGGTGCGCCGCTGTCCCCACCGTTGCCGCCGCTCGTCGGTGGTGCAGAAGAAGGCTCGACCTTGCTGTCCCCAGCGTCGAGCATGAGCTTCATACGAGAGCCAGAGCCCTCCCTGGTCGAGCTACCTCCCTCATCAGTGCTCTTCTTAAGGATCGACTTGGGCTTCTGCTGTGCCGTGGCCGCCGCCGCGCGCGCCGACACCGCCGACGACGACACGGCCCTGGACGACATCGGCAGCGGAGCGCCGTTGCCCGAGGTCCCTGGCCTGAACGGAGCAGTCTCCATGAGCCGCAGCTCGGGGCTCTGCGGGGGAGCATCGTCATCATCAGGCGCCGGCTTCTCCACCTCTTTGATGCTGTACTGGGCTTCCACCACCTGGCCGCCGAACATGGCGTTGGCCCTGGCGTACTTGAGCGCCGCCTCGGCATCGGACCTGAACCTGTAGACGACCCGGCACGTGTTGGAGCTCCAGTACACGCGGATGCCGTCGACGTCGAGGGGCCCGAACCGCGCGAACCGCGCCTTAAGCGAGGCCACCGACGGCAGCTTGCTCTTCACCGGGAACTTTATCATCAGCTGCGTCGGCGACGGTGTCTTAATAATCTTCGGCGCCGGCGCCGGCGCCTTTTTTCTGGTAGGAGCAGCCTTGGCCTTCTCCTTCATGGCAGCACGAGCGGCGCCAGCTGCGGCCGCCGCGCCGGTGACTTTCTGCTCCAGACCGACGGTCTTCGTCTTCTCGTTGTTAGACGGTAACTTGATCTTGTCGAGCTTGGCTTTCTTCTTGACGACCATCTCCTGCTCCTGCCTGTCCGACGGGACGCGCTTCACGCCGGCTTTGGTGGGGTCGCCGGCGGCGCTGGCGGGCCTCGCCGCCGGCTCCTTCATCTTCAGCGGCTGGCTGTCGGCTGCGGCCCTGGGCTTGTCCAAGCTCAAGCTCTTCTTCTCGGACGAGTCGTTCTCGCAGCTCTTCTTGTAGTATTTCGAGCGGTACGCGAGGAGGCAGGAGCGAGCGGTGTCAGAGATGCCACACCCGGCGCCATAAAAGGAAGCGAGCGAGAGGTCCGATACTACCTGCTTCAGGTCGAGCCCGTCAAGGTCCCCCAGCGCCACCAGCTTGGGAGTCGGGGAAGCGGCGGGCTTGCCGCTGCCGGCGGCCGCGGGAGCGTTGGGGACCGCGCCGCCGTCAATATCGGAGAGCTTCTTCGTCTTCGTCGTCTTCTTCTTAGGCTCGCCGGCGGCGCCCGGCAGATCCTCCACCACCTTGAGAGTCGGGGAAGCGGCGGGCTTGCCGCTGCCGGAGGCCGCGGGAGCGCTGAGGACCGCGCCGTCGTCAATGTCGGAGAGCTTCTTCGTCTTCTTCGTCTTCTTCTTGGGCTCGCCGGCGGCGCCCGGCAGATCCTCCACCACCTTGAGAGTCGGGGAAGCGGAGGGCTTGCCGCTGCCGGCGGCCGCGGGAGCGCTGGGCACCGCGCCGCCGTCAATGTCAGAGAGCTTCTTCTTCTTCTTCTTCTTCTTGGGCTCTCCGGCGGCGCCGGGTGGTGCGCCGAGGCCGGCAGCTTCCGCCCCCTCGCGCTTGCGGACCTCCTTGGGCTTAATCGCCTTATTCTTGAGCGCGGCGGCGCCCACGGCCGCCTGGGTGGCGGGAGGAGGAACCTCCACCGGCGGCGCGCGCCTCTGCAGCGTGAACCCCTCGTCCCCGACGACGGTGCCGCCGGGCAGGCGCGGCGTCGGCGGGTCGGCCCCGATCCCCGGCGGCGGGTCCCGGCGCTTGAGCAGCATCAGGTGGTAGTACTGGTCCTTCTTGGTGGACGACCTGGCCCTAATGGCGGAGGCCCCGGGCACGATCTTCTCCATGAGCCTCGCGGCCGCCCCGCCCCTCCGGCGGCCGGGCCCGGGCTCCTCCGTCGGCGTCCTCCTCTTGCCCGAGAGCGGCGGAGCTGCAGGACATGGAACCAGAGCACACACGGCATATACGTGAGAACGACGACGCGCCGCGTACGTAAGCATTACAGCACACAGTGAGGACACTCATCCACGCATCATCATCATCACGAACAAAATCCAACTACAGCTACAACAACTATAAACAAGAAAAAAATGTAACTACGATGAACAGAAACAATGGATTGGATACACATGATCAGAGAGGCGTGCAAGTGCAAGTCAGAGGCAGCAGCGTCAGTTGCGGCGGAGGCCAGGCTACGTATGTATAACTCGTACTGTTGCTGGTTTGTCAGAACACTGTCGGATCAGAGTCCGAAACTCCGAATCCGAGTCCGAGTCCGAGTCCGAGTCGGGCTAAAGATAGCCACTCTAGCAGTCATGCACGACTCACCAAATACTACGGAGCCCTGGCTGACACGTACGACTCATCCCAGCTTTGCAGCTCCAGATGATGTCCCTGGTGCAACATCGCGCGCGTCTGGATGAGAGCTTCATCCGGACACAGCACCTCACTACCACCACCTAGCTCATAGCTAGTGCACCGGTACGTGAACAGGCCTAGCTAGAGCTAGCTTAGCTTGTTGCAGGCGCCGACGCCCATGCATCCATGGGAGAATGGAAGAGGCCGGCCGGCACGAGGAGAGGAGAACGCTCAATGGTAGCTAGAGTTCTCTCAAGTCGAGCTGGAGAGATGGCACTGCACCGGCCGGCCGGCCGGCCCAGGATGGATGATGCTATGCAGGCAACACTAGCTAGCTAGAGACGACGACCCTGTACTGTACTGTGCTGTACCGTCACGTTGGGGCCAAGCTAGTCCAAATCAGTATCGTCGTCTCTGCTGGTGCTTGCATACGTAGGCCAGCGAACAGAGCCAAACTACGCACAGTCTGCTCCAAAGTTGGTGCAGAACGAGTGTCATCAAGGTAACAAAGCTGTCGTTATGGTTTGCGATGGCTTCGAGCCTTGGCCCTTGGCTGCTGCTGCTGCTGCTGCTATTGGGCCTATGTGGGTACCAAAGCTGTTGTGGGCTGGGCTGGGCTGGGCTCATTCACGACGAGCCGGACCACACTAACACAGCCATTTGTCACAGTATGTTCAGAAAGGCTTGGGACATATGTTTCTCTAGTGTGGGCATGCTTGCAACCAACCAAGACACCCTGTTTTTTAACAAGATACAAAATCTAGTGCAGAGGTTCAGACTTAAAGGCCGGTAAAGGGTCTCAAAAATAAACTAATGATGTCAAGAGAGAGCTGGATCGATTAGGATCAGGCTAAATTTTACGCTTTCTCCGTTTCGAATTATTTGACGTCGGTTAGTTTAAAATTGAACTAGCCAGCGTCAAATAATTCGAAACAGAGAAAGTATTCATTTTTGAACTAATATTTAATAAAGATCAAAATAAATTGTGAAAAAGACCGTGGACCGAACCCAATTACTTACCACCCCTAGCTAAGAGAGGTCAAGGAAAGACAAGGAGCAAAGAAAGGTCTGTGCGGTGTTTTACTGTATGTTTGCTGAAGTTTTTCTGTCGGCATAGCCGGTTTATTGAATTTAGTTTTTTTTTTGACATCGATGCATGCAAATGCAAGCCCGAGACAACTTGCTCCACTCGAGACAGCTCCCTTCATGGATTCTTTTTTTTTAAAAAAAACTCGATAGCTGATTTCCTGTGAAGCACATCTCATCCACATGTACCAGGGCTTTATTTATGATGCAGATATGGACTAATTCCAACCACTATGTCGCTAACAGAAGTGTTCTGATAAAAATGATGACTCCAAAAATGTACCGCTATACCTTTAAAAAAAAGGTTCTATAGATTCTTATAGATTACTCTCTCCATTTCGAATTATTTGACGCTGGCTAGTTCAAAATAATTCGAAATGGAGAGAGATTATATTGTACTCTGCAACCTAAAGGCACCATCACAGAGCAGACCACAGTGCATATGAGTAGCTCGAATTGGTGGCTTCCTTCACGATGAGCATGTGAAATCAGACAGCTTACCTCGATGCCTGCTTCCCGTGATGAACAGGACAATGGAGCATCCGGAACAAAGAAAACATTGTGTCCAGGAATATCCCAAGTCTCAAAGAGACGCCAATGAATTTTATCAGGTGCGCTGCCACGCCTTTCAGAATAAGTTTTTTACAATATTTGTAGCAGTTATTTACAAAAAAATCAATTAAATCGCAGTTTACTGACTACGTGCTTCATGCTCAGTTTGCTAAAATAGTTGCATCCTCCTCGTGACAAAGAAAAGAAAAAAAAAAGACAAAACATGCCAGTTTCTAATGTGAACACAAAATGTAGCTTGGTCTGAGACTTGACTGCATGGATGCCACAAACAGAACAATTATGCGCAAAGACACAAACAATTAGATTAGAAAAGGGACTACGTATTCCAAATACACGAGTTCGCACAAAGTTTTGCAAAATCACAGCAAAAAGCAACAAAGCAGAATTTAAGAAATCATGACGCAAACTATGGCAGTTGTAAAAATTTCCATGCCTACAAGATCATGGATGAGCAAGATAACACAAACTAGTTGCTGCTTTAAAAGTCATCAATCCTACATGGCCATCAATGAGTAAGTGGATTAAATCCCGTGATGCAACAGAAGTTACCATTTACTCAATTGTCCAAATGATTTGCACATGACTTTCCACGAGATCAAAGTTTAATGACCGCTCTCCATGTTTAATAACCAATACGACAACATTCATGCAAAGCAAACAAGGAGAGAAGTTATTTGAACTGGGGTCGTGATCATGCAACAAGCAGTTGAAGACAAGAGCATATAAACCATATGAACAGAATCCATGATCATGCACCGTGAAATTTGGCGTAAAAAAATAGAAACTATCTAGACCAGATCCACTCTGCTATCCCCATCAAAACAATTATTATTATTATTAAATCTATAACAGTAGTCAAAGCAGCACCGTTTGCCCAACAAGTTCAAGTACACAGCAACAACAGTAACAGCGCAGTCAATAGCACAACTACTTCGATTGAGCAAGCAAGTGTTGATACCTCGTTGAGCTCGCTCAGCCTTTGCTTTCTCCTTGGCAGCACGCACCTGGTCAGAAGTAAACCCGAATGCTTCACCGTAGGTGTCGTCGTGTAGCGCAAACCTTGAGCGGCGATAGGCCATGAACAACCCGGCCATCTCCATCCCCGGCAAGGTACGCGCCGCAGCCTCTGCGGCGTCCCGCTGCGTCACGGCGGCGTCCAGCAGGAAATCCAGCGCCTTTTGCGGGACGAACCGGCCCCGCGCCGCCTCGATCTGGTCGGGGTGGTAGTCGGCGTCGGGGTCGAACCCGGGCACATCGACCTGGAGGTACCTGGCGTCGAAGGGGTGGGGGCGGAAGGCGTCGGGGTTCCGGCACGGGCAGAGCATCCCGAGCGCGGCACGGCGGGCCACCTCGTCGAAGGCCTCGTCGACGGCGTCGGCGAAGCTGCTGCGGATGCTGAGGCCCTCCGCAACCTTCTCGGCGAAGTGATCCTCGAAGGGCACGATCTCGTGGGGCTCGAACCAGCCATAGCTCGAGTCGCCGAAGAAGGCGACGAGGACGAGCCCGTCGCGGTGGCCGTGGTGCACCTCCGCGTTGTCGGTGAGGGTGATGCTGTAGACGTGGCCCGGCCACCACGGGTGGGACCTCACCTTGCTCCATACCATGTCGCCGAAGCGGGGGCGGCCGTTCGGCCACGCCCACGAGCTGCCGCCGCCTCCAGCGGGAACGATGGTGCCGGCGGCGGCGGGATCGGACATCCTGTGGGAGGGAACCAAAACCCTAGATTTGGACGAAGGGCCCCATGTTCGGGGATTTGGGCTGGGTTTGGGATTCGGAGGATTGGGAATTTTGCGGATCGGCGGCTGAGAGGAGTAAGGAAGGAGGGACATTTTTGAAAGTGAGTTGAAAAGACATGGATCTAGATTACAACATGTCTTGAGAACTCAGAAGAGCTAAATAAGCAAAGAGAAGTAGTTCAAGTTTGACACGGTACTATTGCGAGAATGATAAGGTATCACGCAATGAGTTGTGTACAGAGAGAGCGCGTGACCCGACATACTTCTTTTTTCGGTGAGGCCCCCCTATATTAGCCGACAAATCTACGTTAATGACCAAACGAGTAACGCTTAGAAATATCTAGTCCTACTTATTTTCAAGTTGGGCCGGAGTATGGGCTCAAAAATACTAAACCAACCCAAACTCAAGCCCAAACGTTAGGTCGAAAGTCTGGGATGGTCAAAGCTTGATCTTTTTTTTTTCATATTTCTCCGCGTCATGTTGAGCGATTTTTTTATTTTTTTTAACTTGATGCTAAAGCCCTAGTCAACAATCACAAGGGGGTGATTTTGAAGCTTAACTCAATTCTTTAATATCGGGTGAGTGGGTTAGAGTTTTCATGAGTCAATTTAGGTTAGAATGAGAACAACCACATGGCTTTTTTGTTAGTCTATGAATTTTTGTGGCTTGAACTAAAATGTGCATATTCCTACCTTCTTTTTTATGTAACATATTTTTGTTTATCCAATAGAGATGTTTTTGTTTTTCTTTATCATAATGTATCGGACATGTTTCACAAATCAATGATTTATAATACCTACTTTGTTTAGAGCTTTATCATACCAACGTGACTATGCCTATTTGTGGATACTAAGCATTCAAACAAAAGCTTCTAACAATGCAGCAAATTGCACTCAAAGGAGCCAACCTTGCAAAAGGAAGGTCAGAACCGTCATTTACCATCTCGTCACCTCTACTCTTTCCCTCCAAACACACGGAGGAAGAAAAGGAATGTGAGATTACAAGAGCCATACCTCCCCTCACCTTTCTCGCGCCATGAGAACTTGTTTTGAGAAGAGCTAAATAAGTATATAGGAATAGTTCAAATTTGATACGGTACTGTTACGAGAAAAATAAGCCATCACACCATGAGCTATGTACTGAGAGAGTGCCTGACCCGAGATACTTCTTTTTTCTGATGAGGCCCCCTATATTAGCCGACAAATATACATCAATGACCAAACAAGTAACAATTAGAAATATCTAACTCCTAATATTTTTTAAGTTGGGCTGGATGTGTGAGGCTCAAAAAGTTTAGACCAACGCAAACTCAAGCCCAACCATTAGGCCGAAAAGTCAATCCAAAGCTCATAGGATGGTCAAGTGAAGCTCGATCTCGTTTTTTTTTTCATATTTCTCCATGTCATGTTGAGCAATTTTTGGATTTTTAAATTGAAACTAAGGCCCTAGTCGACAATCACAAGGGGATAATTTTGAAGCTTAATCCAATTCTTGTAATGATCAAGTGAGTGGGTTAGAGTTTTTCCGAGTCAAATAAGGTTAGTTTTTATTAAGTGATTGTCAGGTATGAGAACAACTATATGGCTTTGTTGTTAGTGTGTGAATTTTGTTGGCTTGAACTAAAATGTCCATATTTCTACCTTCTTTTTTTGTGTAACATGTTTCTGTTTTTCCAATGGAGATGTTGTTTTACCATATTGTACGTGGCATGTTTCACAAATCAAAGGTTTGTATTACCTACTTTATTTGGAGCTTCTCATATATGAGCATGTAGCGTGAAACACACAGCCATTCTCACTGAAAGTTATCAAAGTATAGATGCCATGCGCCCTTCACATAGATGAGCATGAATGGTACCCCAGGTGCTGTCACTTTTGCATATCATAGTCTCTTCTTTTCTTTAACATTTATCCATTTCTTGAACAACCTTCATGAACGTAACCATAGCCCTAACAGTAGCAGGGTTAACCAACCTGACCAGCAAAAAGTTCTAACAATGCAACAAATTACACCCAAAGCAGCCAACCTTGCAACAGGAAGGCCAAAACCGTCATTTATCATCTGGCCACCTTACTCTTTCCCTCCAAACACACGGATCGAGGAAGAAAAAGGGACGTGAGATTACAGGAGCCATAGCTTCACTCACCTTCCTCGCGCCATCACGATGGCGTGCCAGCTGCTGCTGGAGGTGACGCTGATCTCCGCTCCGCCAAGTACCTCAAGCGCGTCACGGTCACGGCCTTCTCCAAGATGCGCGTGCACGCCGTGGCGTCCACTTCCGGCGGCGACCCCCGGCTGCCGCCGACCCGCGCGCCCTCGCGTTGCACGTGCTGCCCCGCGCCGAGCGCGCCACGGATCGGCGCCCGCGGCGTCGGCGAGGTCTTCGTCCCGGTCCGGGACCTAGCCGCCGCGGGGGCTCACCGACGTGTCGGCCGCGCCGCCGTACGTCCACCAGTACGTGCACGAGGCGGCGGCGGCGGCACAACGGCGGGAGCGCGGTCACCGCGTACCCGGCCGCGGGGCACGACGGAGCCGTGACGGGCGTGGGCCTCGTCGATCGGCCTCCTCAGCGGGCTGATGCTCGGCGACATGATCGCCGGAGCGGAGGTCGACGCCGCATACTACAGCGACGGCGGGTTCATGGACGCCGTGCGCTTCTGATCGATCAGCTCGCCCGTTTAATGGCTGTGTCCGCTCGCTGCGCACGAACTCTCTGATGGCACAAAGTTCATATGCGTCTGTGCATCCACGTGATGTACAGCACAGCTAGCTCGCAAAAGGGATAGCTGAGACGATCAAAAAGAAAAGCATGCAGATTTTCTGGACCTGTTCGCCCGATCCAACAGTTCAATCTTCAAGCGATCGATCTGGTGACTAAACATGAACTTTTTATGCTGATGACGAACAGCAATGCCGATTTTTATTTCTCGAGTTCATGAAACCAACGTATACAACATTTCTTGGATTCCATATATACTTAAGCTAGTAAATCCACTGTCATTCCAGTCTCGGATGCTCACAGATCACTTGATGAGGAGGTTGGTAATGGCGATGCCGATGACGGCCACCTTCTGGCAGTCGGCGCTGTACCTGGCCAGCGCCGGCGGCGTCCTGGTCCCCACCGCCACGAACCCTCCGTCGCACCGCCGCGCGAGCGCCGCCGCGCCGGCCAGCCTCTCCCTGGCCGCCGCGTACCGGCGCGCGCCAACCGCGTCCGCGGCCTCCGCGAAGGCCATGCCGGCGGCGTCGAAGGACCTGGCGCACGCGTCCACCGCCGCCCTGCCCCTGGCGCCGCTGGCCGGCGGCGGGCCGACCTCGCCGCTGCCGATGCCGTACCCGGCGTCGTCGCTGAGGCTGACGCCGACGAGCGCGGCCGTCCTGGCCAGCCCCCACGCGTCCGCCTCCGCCGCGCCGTGGTACGCCGTGAACCGCGCCACGCAGAACGGGACGTCCACGCCCCGGTCGCGCGCCGCCGCGGCCTGGCACGTGCCCTCGATCGTCGCCTCCGCCGCGCGTAGTAAGCCGGAGGCCGCCACGACGGCGGCGAGCAGCGCCGCCATGGGAGAGGCGGAGGAAGACCTCATCCTCTTTTGTGATAAATTACTTGCTCCGATTAATTTTGTGAAAGTTATTAGTAGGATGAGGCATGCGTGCATCGGTTTACGTACCATAGAGCGGAGCCATAGAGGAGATGAAACCATGAGAGACATGCATGCATGGAACAGGGAGAGGCCAACCAGGTGTCTGGTTTAGCTAGCTACTCTACTCTTTACTAATAGTGTTTGATTCCATTTCAGGAGGACAAGATCAATGGCAACACAAGAGAGATGCCATGCACATAAACAGCTGAGACCATGTGGGCCCACACGTCACATCAGCCTCTGGTTCGACCACGCCGAAACCACTCGAGTGAGTCAATTACCAGACGGCGCCAGACTCGGACTCGGACTCGGACTCGGACTCTGACCAATAACCGCGGCGGCCATGAGCGCCGCGACCTTCCTGACCGCCGGCCGCGCCGCCAGCCGGTCCCACCACGCCTTCACGTTCGCCCGCTCCTCCACCAGCGCCGCGTACTCGGTGGCCATGAGCAGCCGCGTGAACCCGACGTGCGCGAGGTCGGCCAGGCTGACGAAGTCGCCGGCCAGGTACGCGCGCTCGCCCAGCCGCTCGTCGTACGCGTCGAGCACCGCCCGCAGCCTGCCCACGTTCTCGTCGACGACGCGCTGGTCGCGGGCGCCGCCGACCATGGGCAGGATGACGCAGTGCCGGACGACGTGGGAGACGGGCGGGAGGTACCGGTGCGCCTCCACCTCCAGCCACGCGTCCACCGTGGCCGACTCCTCGAGGTCGCCATCCCGCAGCAGGTCCGGCGAGCCGCCGCCGCCGCCGGCCGTGTACTTGCGGAGCACGTACCGCGAGATCGCGCGCGATTCTGGCAAATAAAAAGAAACGTCGACGTCGTCGTGCTTTCGGATAAGAAGCGGATCAAGAGTTCACTTCAATTGCTGCCATGCATGATCGACGATGCTTACCGAAGAGCGTGAGCTCGCCGTCCTCGAAGGCCGGGATCTTGCCGAGCGGCTGCGAGCTCGAAAGAGAGAGAGAGAAAGAGAGTCAGAGACTGATCAGGAAGAAGATGGATCAGCAGCTGCGGCCGGGGTTTCGAGCGCGTACGTTGCGGGCGAGGTGGTGCGGCGCCCTCTGCTCGCGCGCCGCCATGTCGAGGGGGACGAGCTCGTACGCGGCGCCGGCCTCCTCCAGGCACACCAGCACCGTCGCCACGAACGGCGACGCCGCCACGCCGTACACCTTGGCGACGCCCCCCATCTCTCTCTCCCTCCCTCTCTCTGCCTTAAGCGGGTGGTGTGCTCTGCGCCATATATTGCCAGGCCATATGAGATCAGCAAGCAGCAGACGCCGAGAAGTTTCGGGGGACGTTGAATTCTCGGTTCTTTAATCTTTTCAGGGCGGAAGTGTTGATCTTGCTGGCCAAGAAACTACCGCGCCCCCAAATAGTCAGCGCTTCTATGTTTTGATTTGATCGAGTTGGTAGTGCTGCTGGGTTGGCGCGACCAGCGTGGTCACTGGTCCCCACACCCCACCGAAAAAAAAACGGACGCCCACGTCGTCCGGCCATCCATCCATCCAAGTGGTACCCCACGCAGCCCGCCACGTCGCGCCGTAGAACCATCACCGACACCGTTGTATTTGCTGCTTACTGCTACCGACAGGTCGGCCATTCTTGTTCCGCGGACCCACCTGTCATTCTATTTTTAGGTTCTAAAGAGGACGCGTCATGACGTGACGCGCTGCCCCCCCGTGGCGGGGTTTGACTGTGCCGGGCGGCGAGGCGATCGGTTTGTTAATTCTTCGTTCCCGTCCGCTTCGCTTTCAGGCTCATGGCCAGGCGGGCGCGGGACTCCACCTCCACCTCCATCTCCATCTCTCACGCATCTCCCGGAATCTCCCACCGAACCCACTCGCCCAGATCTCCCCCTCCACTCCTCGCGCGGTTCAGATCGCCTGATCGACCCCGGCCGGTCGCGGAACCCGCAGCGGCCAGGCGGGCGCCAAGGTGGGCGCCGGAAATCCGTACCTGTTCTTTTCTTTTCTTTCGTTCCGTCTGCAATCCGGCACCGGGTTCGTTCCGTTCCTTGGTTGGAACTCTAGTCGCCCCCCTCGCCCTCTCCCCACAGGTTTTGCTGAATCGGCTAGCGTGTTCGCTAGTTCAGACGCTTTTTTTAGCTCGAACCCTTCTTGGTTCACCAGTCCCCAGCTGGTTTCTTGTTCCTGGTTCGGAGTTACTAGTGCGAAGGGGCGCTACTGTTCCGACGCGCTAATGATTGAGATTGTTTCCTGCAAGCAACCGAATCGACCAGATGAACCGGATCACGTGCGATGGGATCGTTGCCTCGGAGCACGGGATCCGACCCCCGCATTGCCAACCTCATTGACATCAACGTTGTTGTGGTTGTTGTTGTTGTTGCAGGCACCTAGCAGGGGTTGCCCGGGAGCTGGGAATCTGCTGAGGTGGCGACATGGGGCTGGATTCGGCAGCTCTTATCAAGCCCGGCGGGCTCGCGGTCGCGGACTACGACTCCATCGTCTCGATCAACATCTTCATCGCGCTGCTCTGCGGATGCATTGTCGTCGGCCACCTGCTGGAAGGGAACAGATGGGTCAACGAGTCCAGCACCGCGCTCGTCATGGTGGCCTCTCTTGCTCGTGCAGTCCGGGTGTTTGAGGCTTTGCCTCGCCACGCGTTGGTTTGAGCCGAGTCTTCTTTTTTTTTAAAAAAAAAAAAATTTGTTGACTGCAGGGGCTCATCACTGGCGGTGTGATTTTGCTGGTTACTAACGGGACGAATTCACGCATTCTGGTGTTCAGCGAGGACCTGTTTTTCATCTACTTGCTTCCGCCGATCATCTTCAATGCTGGGTGAGGTTGCTGAGCACCATGAACGTGCTTTGTCTAATTCTTTCCCTTTTCTTTTACACTTGGAGTTGAAAGTAAATCTTTTAAGAGTATGCTATTGTAATTTTTCCCCACATCCTCAGATTTCAAGTAAAGAAAAAGCAATTCTTCCGCAACTTCATCACGATTATTTTATTCGGTGCTGTTGGGACACTGGTATCCTTTGTTATAATCACTCTGGGTAAGTTGCTAAACCAATACATGTATGGACATAATATCTGTAACGTTTTTGAGTAAAATATAGGAGCAAATGTCTCTAGGGATCACCTTTCTTTCCAACATAACTGAACTATGCTGAAGAGTTTAATGAGTATTTTTTCAAGAGAGAACGGGAGGGGGAGCTCCCCCCACTAACTATATTAACCATATGACTTATTGTTGGTGATTGATTTTGAAACCCCTGGTGGGACTATACTTTTAAGCAATCTTCTAGCTGTAGCATGATGTGCTCAAAATTCGCATTAACTCAGACTTTGATGTCTTCTCAAGGCTGCTAAGATCTTTGTCTAATGCATATATCAGGTGCTATGGGATTGTTCAAGAAACTTGATGTTGGTCCACTCCATCTTGGAGATTATCTTGGTTGGATATTTTTCACCTGTTTTATTACAGTTGTATATATTATTTTACAGCTGGTTGATTATCTATATGTTTAATCCTTATGTGCAGCAATTGGTGCTATTTTCTCCGCAACAGATTCTGTTTGCACTTTGCAGGTTTGTTGTTGAATGACATGCTACTATTTTCTTACAAAATGAATCTTCAGGCCATCACAACAACATCAATGTTGAATCCAATTAGTAAATATGTTATGTGCAGGTGCTTAATCAGGATGAGACACCGCTGCTCTACAGTCTAGTTTTTGGTGAAGGTGTTGTTAATGATGCTACATCTGTTGTGCTCTTCAATGCAATTGAAAATCTTGATATTGGACATTTTGATGCCCTTGTTCTATTAAACTTCATTGGAAAATTCCTCTACCTATTCGTCACCAGCACCCTTCTTGGGGTAGCTGTAAGTAATCCTACTGCCCCTCTGCTGACATCTTACATAATTGGCCCCCATGCAGTTGAAAATGTGTATTCACTAAGCAGTCTATCCTGATGATTCGAGCATTGCTCTTTCAACTGACTTACTCTAATCACATTTGGCAGGCTGGGTTGCTTAGTGCCTACATTATCAAGAAGCTTTGTTTTGCAAGGTCTGTACAGAGCTTT
Source organism: Neostapfia colusana (assembly GCA_030760725.1). NCBI lineage: Eukaryota > Viridiplantae > Streptophyta > Magnoliopsida > Poales > Poaceae > Neostapfia > Neostapfia colusana. Next base: position 1,020,554 of record JASWHV010000005.1, on the reverse strand, counting down.
ACTGTTCCACTGGGTTTTTTTTCTATATTTACTTTGCAATGCTAACCAACAAAGATTTGAAACTTATTGATGCATGTATTTGGTGATGTGCAGACATTCAACTGATAGAGAAGTTGCTATCATGATTCTCATGGCATACCTTTCTTACATGTTGTCTGTGGTAAGTAGCTGAATGTAAAAGTTATCAGCTTCAAAAAAACTAAGCAACTTTTTGTAGTTCAGATTATTGGAGTAGATATATGAGATATCATATGATATTTCTTTGTGAATAGATATCATACTGATATTGCTACTAAAATAACTTAAACTTAAGTTACCTATATTCGTTGATCTGGTACTTCTATCTTTATTTCTCAGCAGCATATGATGACCTTACTTAGTTAGTTTTATGTTATCCTACTCCATGCTACATGATATCATGATTTTTCCTGACCATCGCTTTTCTTTTCAGCTGCTGGATCTGAGTGGCATCCTCACTGTTTTTTTCTGTGGGATAGTAATGTCACATTACACTTGGCACAATGTGACAGAAAGCTCTAGAGTTACTACAAAGTATGTATTTCTGATAGCCAGATTTCCTGGTGACAATCATGGTTCTTTTTTCTATGATTTTATCATGTGCTAGCTTGCTGACTTTAATTTTCTTTCTGTGCTACAGGCATACTTTTGCAACTTTATCATTCATTGCAGAAATTTTTCTTTTTCTCTATGTCGGGATGGATGCATTGGACATTGAAAAATGGAGATTAGCTAGTAGCAGGTAACACTCGTCGTTGATAAACTACAATAAGATTTAAGAATTATATATATATATATATTTTGCTGTCAATAAAATATGATGAGATTTAACGATTAGACGTAGTAACATGCATTAAGAGTAAGCAATTGTCTACAGACCTCCTCGGTTTACTAGTTATGTTAAACAAACTACATATTCCAAAAATTGGCTTAGCTTCCATTTATGCTAACAACATTATATATCTTGAACTCCTGATTACTGAACTGAAATATTCTTGTTAAGCTGGACCTGTTGTTTATAAGAGAAACCTGCCATTTTAGAACATTTTTTCTTGGAAACTATTCAGAGAGCAGGTCCTTTTTCTAGTTTCTAGTTGCTTGACAAGGGAGTAACTTCGAGTAAAGGGCCTATCCAGCAGTTATCTTGGATGCCTTGCACTTGCTTTTCTAGACATGAAATTGTCCGTAGTTAATTTTTTATTCGCTTATCCTATGATGCAGTCCTACAAAACCAATTGCTTTAAGTGCAATTATACTGGGCCTGGTTATGGTCGGACGAGCGGCATTTGTGTTCCCTTTGTCTTTCCTATCCAACCTAAGTAAAAAAGAAGCACATCCAAAGATCTCCTTCAGGCAGCAGGTAGTACTTGAGTTCTTTCTTGTCCCCAATGCTTCTACCATTACCTTTTACCTCAAGCAAACCGAGGGAGCTAATTGTTTATGGTAATCTCCTTTAGGTGATCATATGGTGGGCTGGTCTCATGAGAGGAGCAGTATCAATTGCACTTGCATATAACAAGGTGACGTTTGGAAGTGATTTGGGCCCACACTGCCAGATACTTTCCAATCTATTTGATCATCGATAGGTTCTGATTTATAACAGTCCTTATAAACCTCTGCAGTTTACAGCATCTGGTCATACTGTGGTGCGAGTTAATGCCATCATGATCACCAGCACAGTCATTGTCGTTCTGTTCAGCACAATGGTAATACCACTAAGTCTTACGATCATCATTATTCAAAATGACAATTTTCCAATCAGTCTACATAATTTCCAGTTGTTTTAGCTATATGCTCATCTTTTTATTTAGAAATAACAGATGAGACGCCCAATCGCTAGCATATATACTTTTTTGCTATGAGAAGTCCATGGACAATGCAGCTACATCGATCATATTTCTTACTGTTCATGAGGGAAATGAAAGTAGTACCATTATGCTAATCTAAGTGTCATTGTTTGATTCAGGTTTTCGGTCTGCTGACTAAGCCACTGCTCAGTCTTCTCATCCCAGCAAGGCCTGGCCTGACAACATCATCTCTGCTCTCAAGCCAGTCGATTCTAGACCCACTTCTTGGCAGTTTGATGGGGTCTGACTTCGACGTAGGCCAGACCACCCCTCAGTACAACCTCCAGTACATCCTCACTGCATCAACGCGCTCGGTCCATCGCCTGTGGCGCAAGTTCGATGACCGTTTTATGCGCCCGGTGTTTGGGGGCCGAGGCTTCGTCCCGTTCGTGCCTGGTTCGCCAGTGGAGCGGAGCGCCCCCGAGTCTCACCTGGGCACTGTGAACGAGGCAGAGCATGCTTGAGAGTCGCAGCAGAAGATTTTACAGTAGAAATTTTGCGTGTAAATGTGCAGACAGATACCACTCGCTTTTTCTCATACGTAGAATTTCTTCGTTCGTTGACGTGTATGTTGGGTTGGGTGCCGTTTTCTCATGCAGATTGTCTCCGTAGAGTTACTTAAGCTGGTGTAGTCGTCTCTTGGAACCACTTCAACTGTACAATACTCAAACCATTTTTTTTCTGTAAATAACATATTGTTGTTCAAAGATAATTATTATTCCATGATGAGGTAGCAGCATGGTTCGTATTGCTTGTGTAGGAAGCTTGTCATGTTCATGAATGAAGGTTGTTCTTGGAGCTTGGACTCAGTGCAAATGTTTGATGTATTATTTCCATTCCATCTAGGCCATTTTAGTGCGTCTCTAAACTTGTGAACCATATAAAAAACAGAGATAAGATTGTCTAGAAATAACTAACCCTACAATATGTGAGCTTTGATACATCTTTTAGTTAGTGCAACAGTAAACAAAATAAAACTAGAGGGAATACAACTTTTGGTTCCAGTTGCACAAAATATAACAAGTATTTTGTAATGTTTGGTTGTAAAAACCTACAACCTTTTTACTTGTTGCGTGAATCCACTCAAAACAGGTGGATCTAAAATGACATTTTCTTGTAACTGACACAAAAAAATTTTACTCTAGAGAAGAAGAAAAAAAAGACACAAAAAAAATCCTCACACAACGCTGGCCACAGGCTTTCCTAGGCCGCACGAGATCCCATCACCCCTGACCATTCGAGTCGAGCGGCGAGACCGTTACGCCTCCGCAGGCTCCTCCCCCGCCTTCGGACGGAAGACGAACCCGCGAGCCACCCATTCATCTCTGCCTCCCCCTCCATTCCCGCGCAGAACCCGACGAACCGAACCGCGGATCCAATGGATCGCTCGTCGTCGCGGCCGGCGAGCCCCGGCGGGCTGGGGTACGCCTCGCGGCGGGGCCTCTACGCGCAGCACCAGCACCACGGCGGCAGCGCGCAGACGTCGCCGGGCGGGTCCCCGACGGCGTCGTCCCCGGTGCACCGCCACGCGCGGTCGGGGCTGCTCGGAGGGGCGGGGGCCGCCTCCACCGCGGGGCGGCGCGGGGCCGCCGCCGGCTCCCGCGCGCACAACACCGCCGCGCGCGCCGCGGCGCAGCGGCTCGCGCGGGTCATGGCGTCCTCCTCCTCCGACGGCGCCGGCGGAGGGGCGGGGGGCGACGGGGGCAGCGGGACCGACGACGACGACGAGTACGAGCTCTCCGGGCCCCCCATCGAGCTCTCCTCCACCCCGCGCCGCGCCTCCACGCGCTCCCCATCCCCCTCGGTAACCATCCCCCGGCGCTCTCCGCGTGCCCATTCGATTTTACACGTGATTTCGTGGTGCACTACGGCGTCAACGACCTGTTTCATATGATCTGGGCGATGTGCTAAGTGTTTGCGTTTAATTGTGTGCATTTTAGATAGGCCGTTACCTTGCGGATCAGTCCCCGGTGAGCCGGCCGCCGTCGCTGACGAGCCGTTACACGGCCGGCAAGTCGGTACCCCTGATTCCTTCCATCAAGCGGCCGGCAACGAGCGGGATGGTGTCAGAGTCCCCCTCGGTGAACCGACGGGAGCAGAGGTAATGGCTGGTCTCTCCCGCAGTACTGCTCTCAAGTATCGTGCATAGCGCATGCATATGCCGCTAGATTTTTTCGTCAAACTCTGCGTGGTGGGCGTGTACATCACTATCATCTTGTCTGGATTCAAAATGATGTCATAGTCTACGTTACTAGCTTTATTCTGTAGCTACATACGCCTAGTGCTATAGGGTAGCAAAACCTTTATAATGTACATGCCACATTGTTGAATAAAAATCACTTTTAAACTACCCATGACTTTAGATAAAAATCATTGAAAGATTCTTAAGTAGCATTCAAAACAAATATCCAGCTACAGACCAATCATGTTCTTATACTTTGTAGCTTTACTCTAGAAGTCATCAACAGTGTTAGTTAACACAAGTAACTCACGACTCACGAGTACCTGTTTTCGCCTTGAAAAGAACCATTCATTACATGTTTCCATTCAAATCATTTTTCTCTATGATCACTTGGTAAGTAATATAGGCTGCACCATTCTTAGGAGATCTGTTGATCTTGGAAGCTCATTGAGAGGCCGTCGCACATCATCTGCTCTTCATGATGAGGTAACTGTATGAAATCTAGGATCTGCATAACATTTTGTGTGCTATTAGTGATTTTTGAGGTTAGCTTGCATTTTGAGTTCACTCTCCTCAATGTCACAATCCTTGTCTGACCAATGTTACAAACACTGTCTTAACAGCTATCATTCATTTACCTTAAAATTCATTTTTTTCTTGAAACAATCTGGTGTGTGAGCCACCAATGTGATTCTTGTGTCCCTCCTTTGCAGATTAACACACTTCAAGTGGAAAATGAGAGCATGTATGACAAAGTGAGATACCACGATTCTGTTTTGATTTTTTAGCTTAACATGTTGGAATCAACCACCTAGATTTTTTCTAACTTGCATCTTCCCAGCTTCATCTTGCAGACGAAAGGTCTGAGGATGGAGATGCCAAATCAGTGCACATGGAGAGACAGGTCATTTTCATTATAAGAAATGCTGAAATTTTTAATATATCCTTATGTTGCTACTTAATTCAACCACCCTGTGCTCTCTTTTTTGTCTTCACACTGAAGGTTCATAATATGCATATTTATGACTAAATACAGATAATCTCTTTCTATGGATTTTTTTGTCAACACTGATGTGTATGCGTCATTTTGGTTTGACCAAGGGAAAGATATCAAAGAATATGAGAATCCCAGAACCACCATTTTTGCATCTTTGACCTTTCAGCCACCTTTGGATCATAATTGATCACACAGTAAAAAGTCAGATGCTTAATAATAGATAGCTATACAGCAGTACTAGAACAATTTTTGTTTTATCTTGCACTGTGCAACTAAAGACCATATTTACCAATATTTGTTTCCAAATTTTAGACTTCTGCTATCAGTGATGCTGTAGAAACAGAAGCAAATCTGATAAACAGGTATGTTACACTAATATACTACCTGTTACCTTCTCTGGTTCATAATTTAAACCATATTTTCCTACTTGACTCTCAGAAAGGATGCAGCACTAGAACAGAGAAAGGTATGTTTCTGTAGAAAACTTCTACAACATTTTGATGGAACAAAATATAACGAAGTTTCCTTTGATTCGAGCTACATCTTGATTAATGTTTTTATGTGCTCCAATGAGGAGCTTTTAGGTGCTAGATTCTCTAAATTTCTTTGTGGCAATATTTTTTACTAATTCTGTCCAAACATGAGATCTATTTTGCTCTTAGATTTCTATGAGAATTGCTTCAAGAAGGTCTAGTGCAAGCTATGATGAGATTGCAGGCCTTCGATCAGAAGCAAAGGTGGATCTTTCTTCAAATATACATTTATCTTTCCTTCAAATATATGGTTACCCCCCACCCCCCCCAAAAGGATGTTGTTATTTATTGCTAAATGGATTTTCCAGAGTCACGTTGTATGATCTAAAACTTCTTTTACACTGTCGTCTAGGTTGCTAGTGATGTGGTTGCATCTGTATCACGGAGAGTAAAAAGCTCTGGATCAGAACTGAGGTCTCTTCAGGCAACAGCGAACAGAATGGTCCTGTCACAAGAAGAAATGGTTTGTACATTTGGTCAATAGTCATATGTTGAAACTTTACGCCTTTGGCTTTATTGTTACTATTGCTCATGAAAATCCTTAACCAGGAAGAGTTGGTGCTAAAGAGATGTTGGCTGGCCCGCTACTGGACGTTATGCTTTAAATTTGGTACCAAGATCTTCACACTGTTTACGGTCCTGACGATAAGGGAGAATTCCCTGTGATCTAAACTATAATAAATTTCAAATGTCTCTACATATTCTACAGTTACTGACCAAAAGGCAAAAGGAAACAAGTTTATTAACTAAATCAGCAAATAGAAACTCACCGCCATTGTGATTTGTAAATGTGGCATGACCTTACATAAGGGCTTGGATGCATATTGTCCCCCCCCTTTTCTTTTCCATATTAAATCCACAGTTCAAAAATTTGTCTCCAATGTTTCATTAATATTGCTATTGCTGGTTAAGCAGGTCTATCTGGTGTTTCATAATTAGTATGTCGAGTTATTCGTGCAGTGATTTGTCAATATGGGATATTATCTCTATTTTTGAAAGCATAATAACTATTAATGATGCATTATATTATATCAAGGTCTAAAATCAGCAGAAGGTTTCAAATTGATATTTTCCATGAGAATCGTCCACAAGCCAACATTCAAATTGTTATAATGGTTGTTTTTGGATAATGGTGAGGTCTTATTTTCTTTTCCTTCCTTAGGGATACATTCTGATATTGCTGAAGAAAAACAAGAATACTGGTCTTCATTTGCTCCACTTGCACTTGAAGCTGTCATATCAATTGGGCAAAAAGCAAGAGATGGAACTTTATCAGGTGATATTCCCTTTCAGAAGTTATGTTTTCTTATTGTTGTTATTTTCACTTCTACCATGCTTTTGATACAAGAATTCCACATTATCAAACATGGAGGTGAGACCACCAGATTCCCACTGGCCGTGACAATATGACCTATAACAATTGAAAAAACTTTTGTAGGATTCTGTTTTATTTAGATTGTGACTGAACTGTAACAAAGTAAAGGGACACACAATTTCTAAAGGGCGTACTTAGTGCTGAGGAAGGAAATTTCTAGGCAGTCTTCCCCTTGTTTATTTTGCAAGGAGGCTGATTCGAACCAGAACCGCCAGGACACAAGGAACACCTACAATTTCTACACTAGAAAAAAATCTGAAATGGCTTCAATAATCTATAGAATGTGCTTGAAATACTCATAGTTGAGTTTTTGCTCTTATCTCCTGGATGCAAAAAAGGATTATTTCCACTTTGAACATTGTATTTTGGCTACATGTACCACATCTCGTCTCAAGATTTTGGTCGTTCTATTTCTGGTTAGAGTTCTTTTACTTCCTTAGTTCCTTTTAGAATGGCGTCGAAGGATACACGATCATAATCACCCTACTTTGCTTGTCATTCATGTGGCAGATTATGCTGACATGGAGACCAAAAGCAGAGTTTCTGATGTCAATGACATGGCTGGTGATGGAAATATCGAGAGTATGCTTTCAGTTGAGAAAGGACTACGTGAATTAGCTTCACTGAAGGTCTTTCTCATTACTTTCTAATATGACGTGTGTCTGCTTTATTTACAACGGCTTGTCAACATGAGTTTACAGGTCATTTTTCATTCTTTTCAGTGTATTAGATAATGCATGAAACTTCTTAGAATGCGAAAGTTACCATTTGTGCCCTGTTCTATTCTAGTTCTTTTTAAAAAATAAAACATTTTCATTTTATTTGTGTCATATAAACCGATATGGGAAGGTTCGGATGCATGTGTTACACTATTTGAAGTGGGAAGTAGGTTATCCGACTGTTTTGTTTCTTTGGTTTAGATTTGGGGAAGGGTGGCAAGTTAGATTGACTAATTTGTCTTCCAAAATGGCCTTAAGTAGTATTTAAAATCTATTTTCTTGCTTGATTATAATTGAAGATGCGGCTAGGCTTATAGCCAGCCCCTAACATGCTGAGCTAACTAATTATCCCAAACAAGTAACAATGTTGATATATTATTTAAACAACAACAACAACCAAGTCTTTATTCCAAGCATGTTGGGGTCGGCTAGACATGAAACCCCATAATTATATATATATATATATATATTAATGAAGTAAAAGAGAGTAAGAGATATAAGAGTAACAAGAAAAAAGAAAAAAAAAGACTAATATTCTGGCACATGAATTGCTACTTTCCATGCGGTCCTATCATGAGCTAAGTCTCTGAATACATTTCAATCTCTCAAATCTCGTTTTACCGCCTCCTTCCAGGTCAACCTTGGTCGTCCTCTACCCCTCCTAATATTTTCTCTAACTTTTAAAATCCCACTGTTAACCGGTGCTTCTGCAGGTCTCCGCTGGATATGTCCAGTCCAAACCACCTTAATCGATGTTAGACTAACTTCTCTTCAATCGGCGTCACCTCTACACTATCACGAATCGTCTCATTCCTTATTCAGTCTCTTCTCGTGTGCCCACACATCCACCGTAGCATGCGCATCTCTGCGGCACTCATTTGTTGGACATGTTGCCGTTTAGTTGGCCAACATTCCGCCCCGTATCGCGAGTCTGATCACCGTCCTATAGAACTTCCATTTTAGCTTTTGTGGGACCTTCCTATCATATTAATATATTATTTCCCTAAAAAAATTTGGCACATTCTGACTAACAGCCAACAACTAAAGATGCTAATAGACTAACCAATCTAGTCTCAATCCTTTTGTAGGTAGAGGATGCAATCATGCTTGCTTTGGCAGAACATCGGCATATCAGACCTCACTCAGGTGGCTTCTCCAAAATGTACTCATTTCTTATACTTTTATCTTAATAGTACTTTATGTATCTATTTCCGAGGACTGTCAATTAAAGAACACTGGCAATGTATAGTTCTAGCATTACTTGTGAATCATTTTAGGACCTTTTGACCTTTATTGTTCATAGAGCTACCTCATATAATCATCTTGCAAAATTCATAAAAGTTCATTTTTATGAGAATGGAGCTTCGAATAACAGGTACAGGTTTTGCCCCTGAGGGTCAGAGCCCATCTGAGTCATTAGGTTAGCTATTCTCTTTCACTAATTCTCTTCACATCCATGACTTGTGAAGGACACGTTATTTTTCTTAATTATGTTCTGGGCATGTTTCTGATCCTAGAATTAAGCGAGGACGAGCAAGAAGATGTGCGCTTTAAGCAGGTAAGTGACAGTGTGCCATCTATACGAGAATCTTGGCATCTAGGTTGAGTTTGATAGTAAGCTTGCAACATGTTGAATTCCCTATTGATGATGCTGGAACCACTGGATACTAAATCCAATCTCTCTGCATTTCCAGCACTAATTTGTTTGGCGTTTCATTAGTATTTAAAAATAAAACCCAAAAAACTAGCATCATTGGAAGGAAATGTAAGCTGAACACCATGAAACAGCAGCTCATGGCATAGTTTAGTGATTTTCTGTTAAGCCACATGTCTAATACCCTATCTCTTTGTGCCCTCTCTGTTCTGAATTTTGGTAAGTGTGAAGACAAAGAAAAAAAGGGCAGCCTAGTGCATGTAGCTCCCGCTTGCAGGGTCTGGGGAAGGGTCCGACCCACTAGGGTCTTTTGCACGCAGGTTTTTTCTGCATTTTTGCAAGAGGCTGTTTTCAGGACTTGAACCCGTGACCTGATGGTCACAAGTTAACAGCTTTACCGCTGTGAAGACAAAGAACTGATAAGTAAATGCATGACAGGCATGGTTGACATACTTCTGGAGGCGGGCCAAAAATCATGACTTAGAAGAAGATATAGCTGATGAACGGCTACAGTTTTGGATAGAACAAAGCAAACATCCAATTGGTACAACCGATATCATAGAAGGTATGTTGCCACTTCATACTAATGATTGCCATGTAAATTCAGTGAATTCCCTATAGATAGTTCACTTAAAATGTTATAAAAAATTATATGTGCAATATTCAAATATGAATATATGCATATTTAAAGAGCCAAGTCTTAAGAAGCTACAACTATTTTGACATGAGTTGCAAGAACTTACAACTATTACTTGGCCTGACAATAAAAAAAACTACCAATATTTGACATTAGGTTGTTGGCCTGACAAACTACTTATGTTTTCACAATTGGCAGCAAAAGGTGTAGGCTCCTAACAGGATCACTTGTATGGATATGCATGAGTCCCTCCATCTGAATTTTACAGTCTCGATTGAACCATTCTTGATATACTTTTTTCATATAATTGCGTACACAGTTGAGAGAGGACTCTATGAGCTGAGGAAGCTTGGAATCGAGTCCCAGCTGTGGGAAGCGACGAGGCGAGCTTCAGATGACGATTTCAGTAATCGCGGAAGCCCAACTGGATCTGAAGTTTAACGATCACATAAGATGAAGAGAGATCTAGTGCCGATTTTGTGTTGTCAGAGGCACTAGAAACAGTTATGAACTCCCTGTCAATCTCCCCTTTAAGTTTTCTTCTGTATGATAATTTATCTCGCAGAGCAAAAGTTTTGATTGAAATCATAGTGAGGAGGATCCTACGCTGCTCATTAGACTACTCTGCTGCATCTATGCATTGCTTGCTCCTTTTGCCCTTTGCAGTCGTCTATTCTTTCAAGGAGCAAAGGCGTTGCATTGTAACGAAGCAAACTTGATCCACGAGTGAAACCATCTTTATTACTTGTCCTTGCACTCCCCGACCTTGCGACGCCATGTCCATCGAGCATCCTCTGCCGACACTGGCGAGCCCTCGCTGGACACAGCGGCGACGCCAGTGCGCGGCCGCGGTGGCAGCGGCGGCCGCCGCGTGCCTGGCGCCGGTGGCCGTGTACCTGGCGGTGCTCCTGCTCGCGCCGTCCCTGCTTCCGCGGCTTCTCCTCCGGCCGCACCACGTCGTCCCCTACGTCGCGTCCGCCGAGCTCCGCCGCCTGTCCTTCGACGCCAAGGCCTCCGCCCTCGCGTACAACCTGTCCGCCGTGCTCCGGTTCGACGGCCCGCCGGGCCTGTACGCGCGCCGGTACGCGGGGATCAGAGCCGCGCCGTTCTACGCCGGGCAGGAGCTCGGCGCCGCCGTGGCGCTGCCGGGGTTCACGCGACCCGGCGGAGGCGGCGGAGGTGGCGCCGCGCTGCCGGTGGCGTGGGCCGGCGCGCAGCGCGTTCCGCCCGGCCGTCGCGCGCGCGCGGCGGTCGCGGCGCTCGCGCGGGAGCGCGCCGAGGGGTGGATCAGCGTCAAGGTGGTCGTGCGCGCCACGCAGGACGGCGCCGAGAACGACTTCGCGTGCGTGCTGAGCTTCGCGACGCCGCCCGAACGCGACGGGGGAGCTGCCGCCGGCGCGGCCAGCAGCGTGTCCGACGGTGGCAGCTGCGTAGACGCCGTCCGCGGCGAGCTCTAGAGATGCCGCTTCGCCGCGGAAGATGACATTTGAATGGCTGTTTTGGTCTCATTTCAGTTTCATGCTTCATCCTAAGAACTGATTATGAGAGATGCATGTTATGATGCTTACTGATTTGAGGATCAGCAAGCTACAAAATCCTGCCTGTCAGTCCAAGTATGTATAGACTGTTGTTGCACAGTACATAGATGTGCGTTCTAACAGAATAAATGAATTACCAAACGCACAAAACATGGCAGCTACATTCTAACAGAGGATAGTATGGAAACAATTGCCATAAGATAACACACTATTGTACCTGCCCTCAATATTTTTATCTAGCAAAAACAAGGTACCAGTAATACAATATCGTTAATTCTTCAAAGCCTCAAAGGGAAAAAAAAACAATAGGGCAGCCATGGACGAAATCTGATAGAACAAACAAACACATGTGGGTTTCATCTATCAGTCACCCAAGATATCATCACAGTATTCAAACACGGGCGGGGCGAGACAAACGGGCCAACAGTAAAACCTTGGCATCAGTATGAGGATTATTTGCTTCTCTTGACTGCACGCCTTCCCTGGCCCTTCTTGGGTGGACCCTTGCCGCGACGCTTCAGCATTTCTAGTTTGGACAGACGCCTGTGTAGAAAGACATGCAGTATGGATAAGCAAGCTGCTCATAAGATGATCTTGCAGAGGAATGTCCTTTCTAGCAATATGTAACATAAGCGTTTCGATTTGTCAGACTTCCGCTCAACATAGGCGGTTCAGAATAGGAAGCAGTAATACCACATGCCCAGACCAGATAATAACAATCATGTGCATTCAATGTTTACATAAAGTATATTTCATTTGAGCGTAACCTTTCGTGAAATTTGTAGTATATCACACGATTACTTTTTACAGCCTGAAGACAAAGGTACAGTACAATGAGGACTCGAAGGAATTCTAAAGATGTCAGATAACCACTAGGTTACTGAAGACGCCTGCGCATTGATTATTATTCAGTCTTATCAAAGGAAATAACCACGAAGCAAGGTGTAATAAGCACTCCTAGACCAGTTTCGTATGCAACTAGTGGTGAATAAACCTAATATGCAACCCCAAAACTAGAATTTGAATTCATGTGAACTGGTATTTGTAAACAGGTGACACTGACGACCAATATAACCGAGGGGGTTCTGCCTCTTGCATACAGTTGGTACCTCGAATAAGTACACACCACACCAGATCAATCTCAACAGCCACGGGTACAGATGAGTGGTAAACCAAAGAGGTGCCGCAAATACTACACGCTCCTACTGTCGTGCAAACACAACCATCCCATCCATGGTGAAAGCACCGCATTTCCGTACCACGAAACACCACGCTCCATTTGGCACTAAAGGCGCATGGCTGCAACCACGAAGAAGTGGTTGACGAACACCGCCGAACACATGGCGAGCAGAGCAAGTAAGCAGCCAGGCGCGCGCCGCCGGCCACGCGAGAGGGGTGCGAGAGAGAGAGAGAGAGAGAGAGAGCGCGGGGGGGAGGCCGGTGTGCACTTACTCCTTCTCCTCGCGCGCCATGACGAGCGGGTCGTCGCGCTTGATGTCGTAGGGGTACCACTGCGCGACCTGGTCGCCGACCAGCTTCTTCCGCATCAGCTTCGTCGCCGCGCGCTTCCCCGTGGGGTTGAGCGCGTGCCCGAAGACGGCCGCCCGCGCCTCCGCGACGCCCGCCGTCGCCGCCGCCGCCAGAAGCCGCCGCAGCCCGCCCGCCGCCGCGCTCATCTCTCCGTCCCTCGCGAGCGGTTCTGACCGTCGGCCCAGCCCAGATCGGATGCCGGTGAATGGTGGTGTTGGGGGGGGGGGGTTCGAAGGTAGTGGGCTGGGCTTTGAAACTTTATATGGGCTGGACTGAAACTCCATGTGGGCCGGACTCATTTCCACTTTTTCGCCAGTTCTTTTGGCGATCCATCAAGCTGAGCTGGCGATATCTGAATTTGATGGGTGGGTGCGTGCTCAACTAACAAGGTGCAAATGCAAACCAGAATCTCTTTTTGCACAGATTTCAACCAGAATCTCTTTTGCACAGATTCTGTGCACGAGAAGCAGAAACACCTGGAAGCTGGAACTTTTACACCACACCTGGAAGCTGGAACTTTCACAGTCACAGTCACAGGGCATTGGTCTCCGCCAGCTCGTCTTGATCGTCAGCAGCAGCAGCAGTAGCAGAATCAGGGCGGGACATGGGCCCGACAAGGAACGAACGAACGAACGGACCGGACCTCCTCCTCCTTGTCAAGCTCGATCCAGCTCTTGCCAGTATCCTTCGTCAACCCCATCTCCCTCATCTTCTGCATGACCCTAGCTCTGTCGTCCCACCGACCCTCGGAGGAGTACATGTTCGACAGCAGGACGTAGGCGGCAGTGCAGCCAGGGTCCAGGAGGAGCAGCTTCTCTGCTGCGTACCGCCCCACCTCCGAGTTCTCGTGGAAGCTGCAGACGCCCATCAGCGCCTGCCAGAGAAGGGCGTCGCTGTCCTTGGAGCTGGGTCCTGATCCTCCTCCTCCTCCTCCTCCTCCTTCTACGCACGCTTTCGCGTCGTCCAACCGGCCGGCTCGGCCAAGCATGTCGACGACGCACGCGTAGTGCTCCACCCTTGGTTGGATTCCATACCGCGTCGACATGGAGTGCAAGACCTCCAGTCCCTTGTCGGCTGACCCGACGTGACTGCACCCGTGGAGGAGTGACAGGAACGTGACGTGAGTGGGCTTGGCGCCGCCGCCGCCGCCGTCGGCTTTCATGGACTCGAACAGCCTGAAGACCTCCGAACCGTGACCGTGTCGGGCCAAGGACGCGATGATGGAGTTCCATGAGATGGAGTTCTTGGTAGGCGTTTCGTCGAACACTTGGATGGACTCGTGTAGCTCACCGCATCTCGAGTACATGTTGATCAGGCCGTTGCAGACGTAGGTGTTCCCTGCGAAGCGTTTCTTGATGGCCAGTGCGTGGATCTGCTTCCCTAGAGCAGCAGATGGTGCAGGAGCAGCGAAGGCCCCCAGGACCGCGGAGACCGTGCTTGCGTCGATGTAGGTTCCCGAGCTGACCATCTCCGCGAACAATGCGAACGCCTTCTCCTCCAGTCCGTTTTGAGCAAACCCGACCAGGATCACTGTCATGGAAACTCCATCGGGGGGGTCCCGGCAGGAGCGGAACACGCGCAGGGCGTCTTCCATCATGCCGCATTTGGAGTACACGTCCATGAGCCCACTCGAGACATGGAGGTCGCCGTCGATCCCAGCCTTCACGACGAGCCCATGGACCTGCTGACCTTCCCTCGCCGCGAGCGAGCCGGCGCAGGCCAACAGCGAGCTGGAGTACGTCGCGCTGTTGGCGTCCACCTCGCGCCTCGTCTGCCGGAACAGAGCGAGGCTCTCCTGGTGCCGCTCCGCGCGAGCCATCCCGGAGACCATGGCCGTCCACGTGATGACGTTCCTGTCCGCCATCGCGGTGAACACCCGCTCCGCCGAGCCGGGGGAGCCGCACGCGAAGTACGCGGTCACCAGCGCGTTCCCGACGGGCACCCCTGCGTCCAGCCCCCGCGACACGGCCAGCCCGTGCACGGCCGCGCACGCGCGGGGCGACGCCGCGCCGTCACGCGCGCACGCCGACAGGACCGTGGTGAGCGTGGCGTGGTCGCAGGCGCCCGCGCCGGGGGAACAGAGAAGCATCCGCCTGAGCAGCGCGAGCGCGTCCGAGGCCGAGGAGGAGGAGGCGAGGAGGGAGTTCCAGGAGACGGAGTCCCGGACGGCCATTTCGTCGAACGCCCTCGCGGCGTCCCCGCGGCGGCCGCAGCGGGCGTACATGGCGACGAGCGCGTTCCATGTGACCAGCGCGTGGTGGAGGGAGGCGCGGCGCGGGCAGAGGCGGAAGTGGGCGGGGTTCTTGGCGACGACGGCGTGGAGCGCGGCGCCGAGGCGGAGGTCCCCGGCGCGGCCGCAGCGGGCGAGGAGGCCGCTGAGGTGCGCGTAGTTGAGGAGCGGGGACCACGCATCTCTCATTTGAATTTGATTTCTAATTCTGAACGAGCCAGCGATAAGTGATGTCCCTGGTTTAGTTTATATAAGGAGAAATAAAAGATAAGAAATTGAACTAGCTAGTGTTAAATAATTTAAAATTTAAAACGGAAGGAGTAGTAACGATGCCTCTGAACTAAACCCACAAGAAAAACACAACATCCAGCAGATATGCTTGTTCGGCAAGATCAGTCAGGGAGTAGTATAAAAAAAGGAGTAAACCAACAAAATTTCTGGAAAATGTATTGCATGCCCAAAGATTTGTCGATGCAAATTTTACAACTCTTTTCCTAATCCCCCAACTCCAATCACTGAAAAATGAAGACGGATAAATCATTCTATGGTTGCTAGTGTACAACATTTCTCTGAATTCTGTCTATGCTAACTTATAAACTTAAAAATAAAAAAATAAAAATAAAACACACGACATGGCTCCGCTTTTGCCGCAGCAGAGTATGTCCACGTAATGGGGCCTTGATGCCAGTGTTTACCATCAGATCATTCCATTTCACCGGCCTTGCTATAGCCTGTACTGCTGCTTCAACAGAAACTTCGTTTCCAGTTGATTATCCGAAAACCAAAAGTTTTTCAAGCCCACAGGAGACAATCAATTCCCATTTCAAAGTTTGTGACGGGACTTTCACCGAAATCCTCACTTGTTTTTAGGAGCTCCTCTGCAGGGTCTACATACGGCTCAGACAGATCAGATGACCGTACAGAGGGAATGGCATGTTCCTTGAGAATATCTGAAGATGCAGCATTCGCTTCTTCCCGGTCCAAAACGACTAGGAAGTCATCTTCGAATTCAAACGTCAAGAACTTGTCGTTACAAGCTACATAGTAACATTGAAACATGATGAGATGAGAAGGAACAAAGGCCATGATTGTGTTAAACATGAGGCAGTCAGTACTCACTGTCCACAAGATGAGCAAGGTGATGGATATTCTTTATTGCAGTTCCATTTAGCTTCATGACCTGGTAACAGCATTGGTTAGTGCAACCCTAAGAAAGAATCCATAAGCGTGAGAAGACGAGTAAAAGCTTAAGATAATACTTGTTGATTGCCCATGTGCTCATACCCAATGTTGACCTCGTGTGCCAAAACCTAGATCACAGCAATGAATCAAGGACACAGTAACACGGTGAACCAGTAGTCAATCGAGCGAACCACAAAAAACATACCTGCGATACAATAACGATTTGCTCCCCCTCAAATGTTGCTAGAGAGTAGCGTGCTTTTGCCAACAATTTCAACTGATGAAAAGATGACAATATTACCAATAAGAAAGTACAGATCTTCAGGAAAAAAGGTAAGATGCAAGTACGATGGATCATGTTAATGGTGAAATTACCCCTAGTGTATCTTCGCATTCCTCCCTGCATATCAGCAGAAATTTATGAATAATGATAAACTATATAATACCAATAAGGGCTTAAAAGGCAAAGTCCACCGGTTACTTACTCTATAAATGGTTCTGTTAAAGGTGTGAAGACGAGGCCTGCAACTATCAGATAAGAAGGTTGGCCCCCCTCAACATGAAAGGGCACCTTATTTAAGAACAATCATTCTTGTTAGTGCACATTCATGGAATTTGTGTTCCTAATTTTTAGTTCAATTAATAATAAGGGTTTTCTGTATCTTACTAAATGTTTCCTTGGCTGCAAGACAGTCTGAACTTTCATGGAATTTCCGTTCCTAATGATTCCTAGCTGAGCGATATCACCTGCATACCTGGATATTGAAAACATCAAATTCTACTGCAGCTAGAAAAAATAGTTCTGTAGATGTTAAATAAGGATGCACTAGAAATATCAAGATATCTTGACATACACACTATGATGGAAATAAAAAGAGCATGCTTTAGATTGCTTAAGCTTGTAAGTTTGTACTCATAGAGAAGAAAATAAAGGGCAGCCCGGTGCATGTAGCTCCCACTTGTGCAGGGTCCGGGGAAGGGTCCGACCCATTTGGGTCTTTTGTACTCATAGAGAAGGCTATCGTAAAAAAGGGTTACAGATAAGGGAATCATAATGATAAAGACGGGAACATGAATATCCAAAGACCATCATACTATGTGATTCTGCCCAACAGAAACCCTTTATCAGAGATTTGAGAGGGAAACATTCATATATCCATGACAGTGGCTGATTGAACTGAAATATTTACTCTCCTTACCCAAACGATAAAGCATGTGGCATGCAAATAACATCTAGTCACATTTTAACTGACACAAGATCTACTTATGAATGTTGTTGAAAGATGAATCATAGTAATACACAATTTCAGATAAGAAAAAACACTGGCAGCAGTATTATTCGAAGGTTCCGCTGCACAATTTAAAATGTTTAAAAACGATGCTCTTCAGAGAAAAACATGACAACAGAGCAAGTTTAGGAAAAGAGTAAGACCTATCAGGAATCAGTTACAGAACATACTTTTGGCTTGTGAGGTAGCGGAAAGCAATCCGTTCTGTGGACCGAAAAGGTACTGTCGCTTCACATCCTACTGCAATGCCATCAAAGCTTACTATTACATCTCCCTGAACATACAAAAACCTGATCAGCTCAAATAAATGGAGCAAATACAGTATAGATCATTAATCCAGAAATATTCATTTTTCAGGAATAAAAATAAGAAAAGGAAAAGGCATTCAGATTTGCAATACGATCTAACTGGTGTGCGTTACCTTCTTCAAAACAGTGCTTGCTGGAGCAGTAGGCTCAACCCGACGAACAAGAACACCCTTCAGGAGGAAAGTCAAATGACTTATCATAGGAAAATAAAGGATAATACTTAGAGCTGTACTCCAGGCTAAACAAAAGAGCAGTATCCAGAAGACCTTTTCTCCCCTAAATAATCTAGCTACTTTAACTACTTGAATAATTTTGCCAGGATATAAACAGTACTCTGTCAGGAACAAATTTAAAAATGCAACTAACTTGCTAAAACAGCGAGGTGCGTTTAAGTGTCAACTCAGCAGCCTCAATATAGTCAATCAAGGGATCTGCCATTGGGATTAATAATTCAAACTATGATAGTAAATCTTCCTCAAATATTCTAGACTAATCTGAGGCCAACTCAGATTCAAATAATGAAAAGACAACACCGCAGGAGTAAGTTGCTCCACAGGATGTAAAGTACTAACATAGAACCAGGAGTCACCATGTTCTTCTTTTAATCTCGTATTTCGATTCAAGATATCTCAGAATGTATGATAACTAAAATCATTTGAGCGAATTTTTTTATAATTAAATGTGGATGCACATGATGCTCAGTGCGACTACAAATGGCATATATGACAGCCGGAAGAGTCTGGTTAAATCATCTAGAAGTGTGTGCTCATGTGTGCACCAGAGTCCATTTTCAAATATGTAATTTGATATTCACAAACTCATCAAATATAGATAGCATACCTCACTTGATGGTACTTTTAAGCACTCACGCAGTGCCGGATTTTCCAATTTCTGAAGTAATACACCCAAGCAAGGAAATCCTACAGGTTGTTTGAAAACATTGAGCACACCATCTCTTTAGTTATGTGCCTCATAACACCAGAGTGTTATGCACAATTAGGAGAATTTTATAAAAAAATTAAGGAATTTCAAAAACGCTTTAAAGAAAATTAGTACTTCTGACTATGAAGTTCAAAGATAGCATCTAGTTGCAATATATATTGCAAATCTAGAACCTAGTTGTAATGTTGAACCTATAAATCAGTTTGTAAAAGCAAATATATGAATACCTTGTAATAATAAGCTGATATCTAATCAAGTACATTAGATATGGCTTTACTTTGCTTATTCTCAAAACGGTAGAAATGTTTTACCTGTGTACTTTCCATTGTTCTTATAATCACTCAAGAAATGAGATACAACTGTAGTTGGAATAACATATCCAATATTTTCAGCTTCATCTGACCTGTACACCTAAACAAAATGGATAATGAAACAGGGAATAGAAAATATGTAGAAGATAAAGTTCAGCCTATTTTACTTGTACATTATCAACAGAACAATCAATTCGTAGAATATGCATTAATTTATTGTGTAAACATGACTGTTTTCTCAGAAGCATACCATAATCAGCTTCCTATTCCTTAAGAATTTTCTATAATATGTAGAGTAATTGCAGGGGTTATGCATATGGTTAGTATAGTTTATATAAAATCACTAACTTTTCCTTTCAACTCTACCTATTCAGTGTTCCCAAAAACTGTGCATCATCATGCTTAATTCTACTACTTCCATCATAAGTACTTGTCATCTTTAGTCAGACAAGATTGCCATGGCAATCAAATTCCAATGCATTATGACTGAACTGCTTCCATAACCGATTCTTGTCTTTTGTGGCATTGTTTTTAAGTCATCCGACTAATCGTTAGTCGTCCTTATCGCCCACTAGGGCACGATCAGGGTGTCTGACTCGATCAGGGCGATCAATACTGAACTTAATTGCTGCTGTTTGTCTCTTTTATTTAGCTATTGCTGTTTTTTATTGTCTGAACTGAACTTAATTGCTTCTGTTTCTCTTTTATTTATCTGTTGCTGTTTTTTATTGTCTGAACTGTTGCTGATCTGAACTGTTTCTAAAAATGTTAGTCTTAGTTTCTAATGTTGCTGAACTATCCTAATTCTGTAATGAACCTGAAGTTCTAATGTTGTTGGATTGAAGTTCTAGTTCTGCCCTGAGTATATTTTTCTCCTAATAGACTACTGACTGTTCCATCTTGTTTATATATGATACTGAACAATTGTGTGTAAATTGTATCTGATCTAAATTCTGAATGTTCCATCTATGTGCTATTACTGGTACCATAGAATTATATATATATATATATATATATATATATATATATATATATATATATAAGACCCAAGTGGGGTCGGACCCTTCCCCGGCGCAAGCGGGAGCTACATGCACCGGGCTGCCCTTTCCTTTCTTATATATATATATATATATATATATATATATATATATATATATATATATATATATATAGTATCAACAAAAAAATAAAGACTACTCAGAGGTCGACTAGTCGACCCTTAGGCGACTAGGGTCGATTAGACAACTTAAAAACATTGTTCTGTGGCCAAATGAGCAAAAGTCATCACACAATTTATCGTGCACCCACTTATTTCTTGTGGAATGGGCATAACTGAGGATATTTGAAAATTGCAAACTGGAAAATGGGTGTGACAAATGAGGCCCAGCAGATAACTGAAAGAGGCAGATTATGGTGTTTTGAAGAACGTGTAGTAGCAGAGTATTTGCGAACAGATAAAGAAGTTGAAGTGGCAAGTATTTTCAAATTGCGGTTTGCATTTTATGATCAAGTGTAAAAAGAGACCTCACTCTCACTGAAAACAAAAAATGAATAATAAATCATATGAAGTGATATTATCCAAGCATTTTAGAATCCAAAATTACGCCTATTTCTAAAAGCTAAAGTAGACCAGGTCTGAAATTACAACTATGTTAATCTGGTTTCAATCTCTGCTGGAGCACTAGGTTGTACATCTATTTTATCCAGTTATCAGATGTATAAGGTACCAGCAACATGACCGATTCAAAGTACCTGAAACGCCACCCCAATGCACTCCCCTTGGTCATTAAAGGCTGGTCCACCACTGTTTCCTGAAAAAATAAAGAAAATAAATTCAGTTTTTTTGGGATCACTTGGTTATTAGGGTCAAAATAGGTCAATACTCTGAGTATTATCATATAGAAATAACATAATAGTGAGGAAAGTCTTTAATGCAAATGCAGGTAAAAAATACAGACCAGGATTTATAGCTGCATCGATTTGAATGCCAAGAAGGTCTGATGTCCCATGTGCATATGGAGTGACCTGGGCTATTCCAAAGGAACTAATATAAGTTAAACAATTAAGTTAAATGCATATAAAACAAAATTTATGAAATTGTGCCTCGTCATCTGAGTGCTTCTAAAGCAATGTTGTATTTCATCCATGTTTCTGAACACAAGCTCAGGAGAGAGAAATGGAATCATTCGGTAACTAGTAATTCCTACTAATAATAAATACCAAGATAATGATTACTATAGGCTACAACTAGCCAGCACTAGAAGAAAAGAGCAGCTTAAGGCTGAGAACAAATAATGCACCAGTATTCCAAACACAGTGTGCTTAAAACTGATTGCAGGAAGTCAAGCAATGAAACACGGTCTAATTTCTTCCAGATCCTACCAAGTACCAACATGTGCTGCACATATAACATAGTCTTCCAGGTGTATAACATCTTATTAAAATGTTGTAGTTATGCTTAGAAATCATTGTTTTCTCCTTTTTGGACAGGAAAGAATGGGAAAGAGCGCATTAAAAATGTGGTATTCAAACAGTCAAAGGAAACAAGAGATAGCACCTCAATTCGTGATACGACGCCTTTTGTTACAGATATTGTATCTCCGCCAAGAGGATATCCCACAACGGTTACTGAATCCTGCAGAATTTTGAACCATAAGAGCAATGCCATATAGCCTCAAGTAAGCATGAAGGACCTTTTTAGGTATAACTCCAAACAGCATGATAAATGTCCGTCCCATTTGAATGAGTGAATGACTAACAACTCCAGCTCTGGCAGAAACTTTTAAGGCATTGATCTGCTCCCAACAAGACATGTTGCATGCAACCTTATTACAGTTGCATGCTGCCTTAATTTTTGTTTGATTACAACTGTAATGACTAATAACAGGAAAAACAGACATCCATATCAGCATGAGGATAGAAGATCGATCAGCAACATCATAAAGATAGTTGATTACCTGAAGGCATGGCAAACGACCGAATTGAAGTGGCTCTGATCCTTTCCAGAACTCTTCATTCTCAACAGAGAGCAATGCAAGGTCACATTCGGTACCCCTAGCTAAAACCTGTAAACCACTTTATCAGCCAAATCTTATCAAGTCTAGTTTTATAACATTTAATAAAGTATTATTGGTGCCTATAGACCCCACAATATGTGGGAGCTTTTAGCACTGGGTACACCCTTTTTTTGTTGCCTACAATATGGGTTGCGTTTAGGGGCAACTTTATGTACTACAAAACTTTAAATGTTATGATCTCAGAAAAATAAGGTTTGCATATAGGAAAATTAACCATAACTATGATAAGTTAAAGATACATGAATATAAATCGAATTTCCCCTTAATTATTTTAGATTCCAAATCATAAAGATGAAACCTCCAATTCGTAAGTCCAATTGGATGTAGTCAATAAGCTCGAAAATCTAAGTTCGTTCGCAATGGATATTCGTAGTCAGAGAATGAGCAAAAGGTTCCCTCGGCGGTCAGCGGGTGTAAATATCAGAAGCATATATCTATGTTCAGATACATCTGGAATCAGAGTCATAACTAAACAGATATGAGTCTTACTTCAAAGAGAACTACAATGTTCATTGAACAAATATTTTGATAAAATCTTTTGAAGAGCAGCACTGGTACAGCTGGTTTACCTTGGCAATATACTTTTTGTCATCTCCCCTTCTCTTTACTTTGACCTGTGTCAAAAAGAACCCTAATTTCAATAATATAACCGATATATGTAAACCCTTACCCATAAAAAACTAACTGTACATCAATATCAGCAGAAACTTTGGTTAGTTCATCTGGTAATGATTACTAATAATTAAAATTTCAAAAATTGAAACAGATTAGAAGACAAATAGTGGAAACACTGTAAAGTAAAAAAGTGGAGAGATGTGACTGCCAAAGTAAATAATCACCTGAGTGTCATGCTCAACGCAATGTGCATTTGTCAGGAGTTTCCCATCACCAATCATAAAAGCACTGTATAGGAACATGCCTCGTAAGATTTTTAAAAAGGTTCTCAATTCAAGTCATTTGATTCATAGCTATTTAAAAATGGGCCACCACTTTTCCGAAAGATATGCATAAAGCTCAAAACATATAGGGTATCTTATTTCTCGTAAGATAAGCATAGAAGTACCAAAAGTTAAGCAACATGAATCATAAAACACTAGCTTGCTAGTATCTTAAGCAGGATGTCTATCAGAATAAAACAATGGACATTTTTGACAACCATAGTACCAAAGTTGTCTAATCAGTAAAAGAAAGAAGGCTCTGCAACTTCATTCATATCTACAACATCATAAAACCACTAAATGTAGTGTGAATTATGCCAGTTCATTCCCCAAATGCCTAGAAATGAACAAACAGATAAAATATTTCCTGGAAAAAGTAAAAGTAACAATTCAATCAGATACATGTATTAGATCAATGACTTACCTCCCACTGCTGGAATGTTGCCTTTGCTTTTGCCAAGGAAGGCCATAATCAGGTGCGATATGAGTGCAGTAGACCTAACAAGTGAGAGAGTATTTCAGGTGAAAATGACAACGGCCAATTTTTAAAATAAAGAAAATATATATTCAACACGTTTGGCATAGTATACAAGGCGTTTGTAATGAATAGCAGAGGCAGTGCTTAGCATGCAAATAAATATATCTTGCTAAAAGCTTAACTATAATGTTCGATGGCAATTGAAAGAAGCACCATAGATAGCCAGTGTATTCTTGGAACCCACCTTGACGACAGCATTTAGAAATTTGTCCTCCTCAAGATCATCGAAATCAGCAACCTGGTATAATAGAATAGTTAGCATAAGACGTAATCTGAAATACTTGGCTACGACACTGAATCAAGTATCATCCTGGACTGCACACATTCCTCAGCGAAAATCACCAGAAATTTACAAGGATGGAAAGAAGTTGGTGTGCCCATTGGCTATCACACCTTACATGCACAACAACCAGATGATGAAACAGTATGGAGACGTCATCAGAAGCGAATCAGGTTGAAGTAAGAGCGTGACTTATGCTGAGGTGGTGAAAGTCTGAAAGCTAAGTGACGTTGACTAAATTCCAGAATGGAGCAGTTCGGAATAATACTTTGAACATACATAAATCCCACTGACATATAGTCCATACGATGCAGGGCACCAAATGGCAATTCAAAGCACACAGCCCGAATACTTGTATGCTATCAACACTGAACCGGCAATGATGTGGAGACTGATCTTAACATCAAGCTTATTATACGCCCCCACGCATCTAATTGTCACCGCCATTCTAATTGGAATTGGAACAGCAGGTATACTTCAGACTCGAGCAGGCACCGTGCAACATGAAAATCAAACAAAACAAATGCCGAGAATGCGACGCGCCTCGCACCTGCGGCTCGTTGAAGTCGACGGCGAGCCCACGGTCCCTGCGCGACGGCGACGGCGACGCCTGCGACCCTCCTGAGCCGCCAATGCCGCGCCGCTTCTTCGACGCCCCTTCCACCTGCATGCAAGCATCCCGCGCGCCGGACAGAATCAGCGAGCGTTCCAGTGCGAGCGTCGCAGCACCACGCGGCGGCGCGTCAGAGCGAGACGGAGAGACCCACCGGCACGCGACGCCCCTCGTCCGAGCGGCGGTGCCGTGGCGAGCGGGCGACGACGGTGGAGCGGAGGCGGCACCGGCAGGAGGAAGCCGAGGCCACGGACGAGGCGGTAGAGGGGAAGGGGAGGTGCGCCGGGGAGGCGAAGAGCGCGGCGGCGCACGCCATTGCGCCTGGGCCTGGTGCTTGCTTTGGGAACAAAGTTTTGATTTGGGTTTCCGCCCGCCTCCGACTCCGAGCGACCTCCTTATCCTCCTCCTCCTCTCCAGTTATCAGTTGGGACTTGGGAGAGCAGCCTCACGTGCGACAATGGAACGCAATTAAATATCATTATCCAGTCTTCATGAATTAATCAGCAGCAATTCTCAATTACTCATTCCGTTTCAAAATAAATGACACTGGCTAGTTCAAAATTAAACTGGCGTCATTTATTTTCAAAAAGAGGGAGTACCAAAAAGTTTATTTTGTTGTACTAACTAGGTTGTCTTAACATTAAAAAAATAAAATAAAGGAGTAGACTTAGAGATCAGCTAGTTCCCAGTCGATTGAGATTTTATACTCCTCTTAGTCATATTATTAGAACGTATAAAATACATGTGCGAAACATTTCTTTTATGAAGGTAGAATAAATTTTAATTGAAACTAAGACATTTGGTTCTTGCAGAATTAAAATCTTGAATACTTTTATCACGTCCTATGGAACAAAACAAATATACATCTTCAACATTATTATTCTACACCGGGGACACATGCTATTCATTAGAACATTTGCGTGAGTATAAAAAGTAAGATCTTAGATGGCTGGATCTACGTCTACTGATTTTACACAGAATTAAGGTGATTTGATGGTAGGCCCAGGTGCAAATGTTATACTTTAACTATTTCTCATGCCTCAATTTTCGCTATAAATTCCCGGAGATAGAATAGCTGGTCAAGTTGCTTATAAAATACTGAAATTTCGAATCTTCAATTATTTCGTACCTACTTGGGAATGTCTGTCCCTAAAACTATTTCACATAGCGGAAGTGAGTTCCATCTCATAACATTAACGTTCTCCTTGTCACAGCACTGCCCACACTGGTTGTTTCAGTTACTAGTCTGTAATTTTGATATCACCAACCTTGTACTTTGATATGTTTCAGAGTTTTGAATTCACCTCTCTGTTCTTATACCTAAGTAGGGAATGGGGATGAACCTGATGAGTTTCTGATATGCATGATAAGATTGCATTGGCAGGTCTCAGAAATCAAAGATGATGGCAGCAACCCAAATACAGTTGAGTTTTGAGCTAATAGTGTTATAACTTGTTCAGCCAGATGGAACTTCATATTGTAAAACTGCATACGGATATTAAAAAAAAAAGGTACTGCTCCGGCGTTCACTCATCATCGAAACTTTTGGACAAGCATTCCGAAGATGGTCTCTGAATGACCAGCTTTGTAATTACTTAAGTATCTTGTTTCTCAAGAACTTCAATGCACGTATGAGCAATATGACAAGCATCAGTTCTGAGAAACCAATTCTCTAGCACCGAGGCAACTCACAGAAAGGGATTATCCTTTTCTTTTTTCCCTTGGAGGAACGAGCAAGAACAAGAATTAAGGACAAGGAAGCAAAAGGTCTGCAAATGGATACAGAAGGCAGGAACTCAAAATGTCATGCGACTTACATCAAGACCCCAGCTGTATTATCAAGTGCTTTCTTTGCAACCTTGAATTTGCTGGCCAAATCCATTTCAGTGTCCTTAGCAATCACATGCTGTTTGATGAACAGCACAATGCCATCTCTCAATATCTCTAGCTCTGGAAGACCAGCAATACGGGTAAAGACGTTCCACACTAGCGCATCATTTTTCTCTAGTAATGTCTCAAACAGCATTTGGAAATGTGCGATCCGTCCTGGAGTCATCTCCACCGGATTTGTCAGGTTCACAACCTTCAAAGTTGCAAGGGAGAGTGTGAAGTTTGCTAGCATCTCCGCGACTAGTTTTGCAAGATTCATGGACCGACTCAACTCCATATTATCCAGCTCCTTAAAGTGATCCCAGATGCAGTACTGCAATAACACCATACCAAACCAGAGAAAAATAATCAGAAACAGGAAACCAACGCATAATGAAAGCAAGACACAGTGGCTAAATAAGATTTTTTTATGTTCCAAGTCCACATCAGTACCAGCCTAGCAATGGTAACGCGCCATTGGCACCAGTATCAGTATGAAAGATTTGGAACTCACGAATTAACATTTGTCAAGTTCTAGGCATGCCATACAACAACAAGAAAGTCTTTGCCCAACCATGTTAGGGTAGGCCAGATATGAAACCCAACAATTTTATTCTTTTTTTTTCTAAAAAAAGGAGAAAGAGAGATAAGAGTAAACAAAATACGAGTAAACAATTGGGTTTTGTGGAAATGAAAGCCAATAAAAGTTCTAGGAACGACATAATTGAATAGTTATTCATTTTACTGTATAAATATTTTATCTACTAAATTCCTTTAGCAAGGAAAAGAAAGTTTTAAAAATTTAAGTAAAAAACACAAAAGCGAGGGAAAAGTCAGAGGCAGAACAGCTTGAACATAGAAAAAACAAGATTAACTGCAACAATATACCTGCAAGCTGAACTTGTGATTTTTCTCATGGCTGCATAGCTTGGAAGCAAGGATTGTGTAATATTTATTGAATATCTTTTCGTGCAGACAACAGTCAACAATGACCCTTATAATTTCTCGATCCTGCATATCAACAGAGGAAAAGGCATCACTAAATAAGTAACATACACACACAAAATAACTCAAGGAACATTGTTGCGTGCCTGCTTCCCAGAAAGGCCCAGCCTCAATAGCTTCTCAAAAGCATCAACGTAGTCCTCAGCACTCATTATAATACAAAAGATTGCTCTTCGTATGTCCGTGTTCATCCGCTGAGCCGCTGCCAGCTGAAGTAGCTCTTTTGTCTCTGCAACGTCCTTGCTGATAACAGCAGCGACATCTTCAATATTACCTGATGTGGATGAAACATCCCCAGTCAACCACCATTGCCCTTTCTTCTCAGGGTCCAAAAGCCTATTCCATGTTAGCCCGCGCAAGAGAATATCTTCTGCCTTAAGCTGTCAGTGTGTAGAAAATAAACTAAAGTGTTAACTGCAATCTGACGTTGTGATTTTTAACTCCAGAAGATGGGAAAGTTGCTCTGGTGCAAACCTTTTGAAGCCATTTTTTTATTCGAGTGTGATGTGAAGGATCCTCTTTAGGCCTTTTCTTATTGTTCTTAATGTCGCAAATTGTCTCAAGCATAAATTCCATCTGTGTTGTAAGTTAAAACCAGTTAATGAATTTTCAATCCCAGGCTCCCAGCTGGAACACAATGCTTCTAAATTAGATTTACTGAACAAGGCACTTACTCTTTTACCATGTATATCTTTTTTCCCATCCTCTTGAACAACAGACTGCATTTTGAACTG
This sequence comes from Neostapfia colusana, assembly GCA_030760725.1. NCBI lineage: Eukaryota > Viridiplantae > Streptophyta > Magnoliopsida > Poales > Poaceae > Neostapfia > Neostapfia colusana. Next base: position 992,208 of record JASWHV010000005.1, on the reverse strand, counting down.
ATTTACAGAGTTCTGGATATTAAGGACAAAATCTTTCATAGCACCAGGGTCATCTCCCCGCAGTTTCATTCCACAGCCTGTCAATACAGATGAAAACAAATCCTCACCATCCATCGCAAAAAAAGAATAAGAGGGTATGCAAGAACATTTATGGAGATTCTGTTAGATGCAATATAGTTTGCTGCAATTACCCACTAGTGTAAGGGGTTTCTTGCATATGTGTACAGCTGTATTTCTTCCCCCTTTATGGGCTGGTAAGATGAGTTGTTCATTTCTAATAGATTCAATATGTCAGTCGTGTTACTATTGAAACATTATATTAAACCATACACTGAAGAATGGTCAATACGGTAGATACATCCAGCTCTGTCAAGCGCTTGCTCAAAACTGATAGAAGATCGTATACAAGATCGCTGCAATATAACAGGCAAGAGGATGCACCAATCAAGATTAGTAAAATTATCTTGAGATGGCTTTAGAGAAACATGGCAATGATGTTCTATTCAAATAATATACCTTGAGATGACACCAAATATGCACAAATAGCAGAAGAGCAAGGTAAGATTTCTCATAGATAGTCCGTCTTCTTTTATGTACTCATCCTGCAACAAGGGAAAACGGATCATTACACAAAGAAACTGATTAAGGTATCCTGAAAGTAAAGAGATACTCCGAAAGGCGAAACGGTTGGGCAAAAAAATATACAGTTAGGTAGAGACCATAACAAGTCATATTTATTGATCAGAAAAGCCATACCTCAAACGACTTAGCAAGAGAAGCAAGGATCTTGGCACTGAAATCAATACCAACCAAGCATGCCATACCTGCAACAAAGGCTGCAAAAACAGCAGCATACCTGCAAAAATAACAAAATCATAAGCTTGGTGGCCATAAACTAAATCAATTTCCTACATGAGCGTATAACACAATAAAAATGGGGTATGTGTCTCTGAGGAACATGTATATTTTCTTAATCAATTTAAAGAAAATAAATATGTAATTGATGAGGAAGATCCTTAACTGTTCATTACCACGAGGACCTCGGGAACAACTCGCCAAAACTTCATCCCCGATAATCTGGGAGCCAACACTTCGCGGAACAGACTGAATAGATAAACGATAAAAAATGAACACAGTGTAGTAATGCAAAATCAGAAGAGCGGACGGGGTAGTCTAGGACCATACTCGAAAAAGTGCAGCAATTTCCTGTGTAATGGATTCTACATTTGACTCTGAAAGTCTGTTCAGAAGTCCTAATGCATAAAAAGGATTACATTTATGCTCCAAACATAAAAAGGATAAATAATGTGATTCATCAACCAAATAAAAGATGAAATCTAGTGTCATACCTCTTACTCTGCGACGCATCTGAGCAATCTCTTCTGATTCTGAACTGGGAGCGGCACGTAAACTTGGAGGTACATACTTCCCTTTTGATTCTGTGGGCACTTCAACCACATTAGGCTCTCCATCCTCAGATTCTGAAACTGCTTCATTGTCCTCTTCATCCATGTCAATGCTCCCATCATCTCCATCCTCAGATTCAAAAACTGTTCCATCATCCTCTTCACATATGTCAACACTCCCGTTGTCTGTTTCCTCTAACTCCATGGCATCCTTCTTCTTCTTCTCTTTATTATTTATTTTCTTTCCTTTTTCCTTGTGCGCTTTTGTTTCATCGTCCGAACCAAACTCACCGTCAAACCCAAGGCCCGCAAAAAGATCATCCATGCCATCATTTCCTCCCAACTTTCTTTTCTTCACCTTGAGCTTTTTTTCAAGCCTCCTCTCCATCTCCAGATCCTCTTCTCTGCTCACAGATCCACCCATCTCCATCTCAATGTATTCTTGGAAGTTTGACTTCTTGCGCTTAACCTCTGATTCCCTCTTCCTCTTCCTCTTCCGCTTCTTCTTCACAGCTGTGGACTCTTTCTTTGGTTTCTTCACCTCTACCGGGCTTGGCTCTACCACTGTCGTTGTCGGATTCTTCTTTTTACCACCCTAATTCAATAAATAGTATGCATCAGAATTAAAATCACAGAATACGTCAAAAGCACCCCCATTTTATCTCGTTTTCGAGAACCTGGCACATTCTCACCTGGTGCTGGACCCAAGAGAGAAAGCGCAGTTTCTGCTTCTCTTGCCTTGCTTCTTTCCGCCTCTCTTTGCGGGACTTCTGCTCATCTTTCCCTGAAAGAAACAACGAGGGTAGGTACTCATTGAACGAGCATTGCAACACCAGAGTTTATAGCAGGATACGAGACCATGGAGAAACAGACTCACCCGCCATGACTCCTCCAGACGCTCCTGTCTCGTTACCGAGCTCGACGCTGAAAAAGGAGGCGGTGGGGGATTAACGACCACGACAGAGCACGCATATGCGAGGGAGCCCGATAGAATGTTCGCCGGAGTGAGGTCGGCGTCGGCAGGAGAGAGGCCGTGGTGGTAGGACACCGGCGGCGGGGGAGAGGACGAGGGGGTAAACCTGCCGGGCGCGTGTGCCGCCGCCGACTGCCGTCCGTCGCCCGCCTCGCAGGCCGGTGTGGCGTTCCGTGTTCGGCAGCCAAGCGCACCTGCCCCGCCTTTGCACGACACGGGCCAGCAGCCAGGCGTGGCCTGACTGGCCCGCCCTAGACAGGCGCTGGGCTCGATCCGGCGGGCGGTTCGTCGCCGCCCCTCGGTGATTCCGCGGCGAAGGACAAAGGTCGAGCGCCGCCGTCGCGAGACGCGGTGGAGCGGGCGCGCGAGAGGCGGACAAGACAAGAGGAGCAGTTTTACTTAATGGGCTACTGGGCCTTAGGGTTGAACAGGGTTTTACCGGGCCGAAACCGTTTTGGGTCACGGAGACGTGGTGGCCCAAAACTGGAAAGCGGCAAAAATTGGGGCCAGGGTTTCCCGTCTCGTTTCCCCCGCGCGCTCCCGGCTCCCGCTTTTCCCGCCGCCACGATCCGTTGCGCCCGCCCGCACCGCCGCCGAAGTCGGACACGGCCGCCTCCCGCTCGTGTTCCCTCTCGCCGCGAGGCGCTGTTGCCAGCCTCGACTTCCTGTTCCCCCGCCCTGGACTGGCCCGGGACGGGTTGGGGTCGGTCCTGTTCTCGCGGCCGGGTCCTATCGAATCCAAATCCTTTCTCTTTGGCCCCCTAGTTAAGTTCCCCTTTTTTGTGTGTGGATTTGTGTTCTGCGCGGTGGCGTTCTAATGCAACCCGATCCAATCCTGGCAATCAGTCCGTGGTTCGGTTAAGTTCTTCTTCTTCTTCTCCGGCGTGTCCGCTCCTGCTGTGATGGCCGGCGGTGCCCGCAATGCTGGCGGAGGCGGGGACACCCAGGTCCTGGACGGGGGCACGTCTCCGTTAGGTTCGTGCGGCTTGTTTATTGATTCTATCGTTCATCTTTTTTTTTTCAAATTTCTTGCCTTGAATTGAGTTAAGGCTCTCACTTTGGTTGGTGAATGTGTGTTGTCGTTAGGTTCTCCGGTGAGTGACGGTGGCGACAGGCAGAGCGAGGGTGAGAGCGATGACGGCGCACTGCACCACGAGACGCAGCCGCTGGATGATGCGGAGACACAGTTGGTAGATGAGGTGGAGGAAGAGGAGGAGGATGGCGTGGCTGCCGACTGGATGGAGACGCAGTTGGTGGAGAGCGGGGAGGAGGATGGTGGTGGTTATGATGAGCAAGTGGAGACACAGGTGGAGGCGGAACACGATGAGGATGAAGGCGCAGGTGGCGTTGAGGATAATGCCTGTAATGGGATTAGAACCCAGTTGGTTGCAGAATGTGAGGCGGAGGGAGGGAACAGCGGTGTTGATGATATGGTGGATACACAATTGGTTGAGGAATCTGATGGAGTCAATGGCGGTGATGAAGTGGATGTCGGTGAGTGGGGGAAGACCCAGCTGGTTGAAGATTCTGAGGAAGAGGTGGCTGATGATGAGTCGAGTGAGGGAACTCAAATTCTTACTGACAATGAGAGCCTTTCGGATTATGGGCAAGATGTGAAGTTGGGATCTAATGGCAAGGCTGATAAGCATTTTGATGACAAGAGTGTGGTGGATTCTGATGCTTCAACAGATGAAGAGGATGATGCAGGTTAGTAACTAGCTACTGCATGCATCCTTAACATGGTGTTAAGGTGTTTCTTTTGAAGTGTTAAAAATCACCAGAGACCATTCTAAAAGTGTACAATGTTGTGCCTCGTGGCAAGCACCCTGCAGTTTTTTTATTGTTTACAGTTGAGATACTTGTATCCTTCAAGTTGCTCTGCACTTTAGGGACCACTTGTTCTGCTTGGTATTTTACAATTCAGCACTTCCTAGTATAGCTATGCACGTAACCGAAATGTTTTTTTATCACAAATTGGGAAATTACAATATGTAGTCTCTTATTAAGCCTTAGATGTACTTCCATTGAGGATTCGTTGCATTTTCCTTGTTTGGCTTTCTGCCCCTGGTAAAGAGGTCATTCAGCTTAAATGTATATCTCAAAGTAATAGGGAAACATTATGTCAAATGCAAAAGATCTTCACATTGTCACATCAGGAAGGACTGCACATTTCTTCTGTTATTGTATACAGCCCTTATTCCTGCGAAAAAATAATATTACCCTAAGTTTTCTATATGTGGGCATACATTGAAACCTATTATTTGTCTTCTAATGTCAACATTCTGTAAGATCTAGGACAACTTCAGATGAAGTCGACTCCTATTTGTATAGCATCAATGTGAACTTGTGGACTCGCTGAAGCTCGTGACATAATTCCTGTGAACACTGCAGATAAAAGGAGACGGAATGGCTCTAACAATGGAATGCATCCCCTCCTGCCGAAAGTTGTAGAGAATTCATCTTGTAGCACCTCCCTTCGTGATCTCCCTGACTACGGGGTTGATAGTGATTCCCATGGTTATGTACAAAACCATGATAAAGATAGCACTAAAGGCAGAGATAAGTGCTCAACAGCAAAAAAACTTTTTGCTGACATAATGGATGAGCATGGTGAAAATAATAGCAGATGTTTTGCTGGATTAAGCTATATTGGATCACAGGAGCCTGGTGATCTTTCACAAGCAAACGCTTTTGAATTTGTGGATAGGTTGATCTCAATCAATGGTGGATTATCATCTCAAGAAACAACTCCAAATAAGATGGAAATGGCAAAGCCATGTGTTTCGAATAAGAGAGGGACTTTAATATTGGCTGAAAAGGTTGACCTTAATAGAAGTTCCAATGGGAAGACAGAAATATTTGAATGGTTGGACAGTCGTGAAGATGATGGTGGAGGTGAGTTTTTCAGTAGAAATAAAGATATCTTATTGAAGAAATCAGCCGGTAGAGGGAAACAAAAGTGCCATTACGCCATGGAAAAGAAGTGTTCTGTGAAAGTTGCATCTGCAACAAATAAAATTGGGGAGTCCAAGGAAGAAACAAATCCCATACTATGTGGGAGGTTTGAAGCAATTCCTTTGTCAGATTCAAGGCTACTCAAAACTGATGTGAAGAGTAAGCGGGCTTCTGGAAACAGGACCAGGACTAAGAAAAACCTTTTGAAGGATTTAGACAATCTGTCAAATGCCAAATCATTGGAAAAACGACAGGAAAAGGATGATGTAGTTATGCCTGATGTTGGTCCGGATACTCAAATGGCTGTCGAAGCAATGGAGGCACTGGCTCAATGTTTACCTGCTAAAACTTTGCTTGGTAAAGACCAATCTCCATTGGATAGAGTGATGAGAGATGCAGAATCTAAAACAGTTACTAGTCAATCAAAGAATGGACCGCCTCAAAAGAGAACAACCAGCTTTCAGGATGGCGTCATAACACGTTCTAAAAGAAGAAAAGTACCTGAGTCGAATCCAAAGCCTCGGGAAGAAATACTTACAGAACTGAAGATGCAAGAAAATTCAGAACTTATGGTGAAGACTAAACTTAAGCAGACAAAGTCTATACCAGATAAGGGTAAAGTTTTGAATACCTTTCTTAATGAAAATAAGTATGATGATACACCTGTTGTTCACCGCACTAGACGCTCTGGTAGGAAGAATCTTTGTAAATATACTGAATTATGCTCCAATAAGAGCTTGAGGAAAGGCAACAGAGAGTCTTGTGACTGTTCTTCTATTGGAGAAGTGCAAAATAATCGTATAACAAATGGCGATGAGAACCGGATTCATTGTGAGAAAATTTCTAAATCTGCTTCACTTTATTTTGAAAAAGGCACTGAGCATGCTTGTGCAAATAGTGCCCAGGATCTTCAGTTGTCTAGGGATGGAAGCACACAACACAACAGTGTAAACATTATTCAGAACCTTGAGACACGCAGAGGTGAAAAAACAACTGATGTTGCTTGCAAATTACCCCTATCACATCCCAAACAGAAAAGAACACCCACAGCAGCAGTTATCCAAACTGCTGCAGATCATGAAGTACCATCAGAAGTGCCAAGGCAATCCAAGAAAAGGCGGGTTTTTGTCCGAAGCGTTTCTGATCTGCTAAAGTCCGCAAAGAGGGAACCCTCCAGTGGGAGATCAACTTCGATGCTGTCCAGTATTATAGGGAAGTCATTGGCTGGTTCTCCTGTACTGAGTTCTTCTGTAAGAGTTGATAGCAAGACTTCTGGTTTCAGTGGCTCTGTACAACAAATGAAGGAATCTCCCCATGTTGAGAATTCAAGCAAGTCACTAGAAAATAACACTCAAGATTCTAATACTTTCCTGAAAACGCCGTCCAAAGTTGTCAATGACTTGTCACCTACTTTCAGTCCTGTGAATCCATTAAAAGCCTCAACTAGGGGCCTCTTGAAAACTTCTGTTGCCAGAGAACTATTGAAATTAGATCCTGAAAATGTGCCGTCAAATCAACGACGAAGAGATTCTAGAAGAAGGAAAGATATGGCACGTTTCAGTATTTTGTTTAGCCATCATTTGGATGAGGATGTGATCAAGCGTCAGAAGAAGGTAACTGTATTTCTATGTTCTACATTCTAGTCACAAATTGCTTTTGAACGAGGTAATCATAATGACGCATCTTGCAGATATTAGCACGATTGGGAGTTTGTGAAGCATTTTCTATTTCAGATGCAACACACTTCGTGGCAGATAGTTTTTACCGAACAAGGAATATGCTAGAAGCAATAGCTCTTGGCAAGCCAGTAGTTACATCAATGTGGCTTGAAAATTGTGGAGAAGCAGGGTTTTATATTGATGAGAGGAACTATATTTTGAGGGATGTTAAAAAGGAAAAAGAGTTAGGTTTCAGCATTCCTGTATCATTAGCCTCAGCTCGCAAGCATCCTCTTCTGCTGGTATAGTGAACTACGGATTTCTGTTTTGTCTACTTATGTCCTATATCATTTCTTTTACTAGGAAGTATACTTGCAGGGGAAAAGAGTCTTTATAACACCAAAAGTGAAGCCAAGTCGAGAAGTGGTGATTAGCTTGGTCAAAGCATCATCTGGGAAGGTTGGCTCTATGTTCCTTCTGAAAACTACTTATATTTGCCTTTTGTGTTTAAACTGTTTGTTAACAATAGCAAGGATATATGATATCTTCTATTAGAAAAAGAATTCTGTGTGATCCTTTTTGATGAGCACATAAACTAGGACATGCCCACATGCTCAAAAGTCAGATAAACAGGTCATTATGTTGAATGTCGATGAATTCTCCGTGTATGTGGTAACATGGTCAACTAAAACAAGATGGACAGCTCCTTTGAGTTTCTCACTCTTGATTATGGCACTGTTCAAAAAAACTTCTATGGAGTAGGCATTCTATTATTCTATATCCATGAACTTGTTTTGCATTTAACATGTTTGCTAGTTTACCTTGGAACCTATTTCCTTATAACTGCAAAGCCTGCTGCTTATAATGCTGTTTTGATGCCACGTGGTCCTTAACATTTTGTCAAAGAGCCTTTTATATTTGGATAAGCAGTGCACTATTATACTTGGCATGAGTTAGGGTCTCGGTTGTCTAATCTAAATATAGAAGCCCTATCTATATCTATGATATGAATTCTGCTCATGCAGTAGCTGATGTCTTGCTGTAATAGTCGAACTGTATAGTTGGAATTTGCTTAGTATTTGAATTACTATGCCTCTGGAGACCTGCACGACACTTTTACATGTGATGAATTAAATGGGATTCCTTCTCAATGATTCTCTCCGTGCAAGAAAGCCTAATTTTGTTAGTTTGTTATGTACAGCCATTAGAGAGGGTGGGAAGATCCGCAATGAAGGAAACGAAGGTACCTGATGACCTACTGGTCATCTCATGTGAAGAAGATTACCAAACTTGTGCACCGCTGCTCGAGAGAGGTTAGAGTTACTTATATTGTACTTTGCTACCATTTTCATCCAATAGTCTAGGCAGCCTTAACATACATGTTTACCCACTAGGTGCCAGCGTTTTCAGCTCGGAGTTTCTACTAAATGGTATAATCATTCAGAAGCTGGAGTATGAGAGGTGAGCAAAACTTAAAACCATCTAAATTGGAACTATTATTTTTTATTGCCTTTCCCCATTAGATCAATATTCTTCCTTGTTGTGTGTGCAGGCACCGCCTTTTCGCGGACCGTGTCAAACAAACCCGCTCGACGAGATGGTTGAAAGACACAGTCCATGACCGGTTTGTACCTGTATCCAGATGTTCATAGCTATGGACAAGTGTGGTGCAGGTGTCTTTCCCCCCCAAAGATAAAAAGGGCGGCGCAGATGTTATCGGTGGCTAAATTATGATCCTGCTTCCTCAGCCCAAGGCCATTGTAAATGTATATTATGTAACCGAGCTCACGCTTCCTGTAGCATCAACAGCCAAGTGTGCCTGCCTTGCACGGTTTCATTCTGACGTTGGATCTAGCTGATGTTTCATGTTTGGTGGTCTCTGTAGAATGAAAGTTCTGTAACTATAGGTTCGTTGTAAATATGTAGCCTTTTTTAACCACCTCTTGCTTTGAGCCAGTGAAAGCTGAGCCTTTAACTTGGACTGTTGCTAGATCTAAAGGTAGCTTCTATTGTAATGTCGCAGCTTGTGTGTACACCCAAACTCCTTTATCCTTGAGCAGTTCTAAGCATGCATTTGGATCACTCCTGAAACTAAACGCATGGGCACATGGCTGTTCTTTTTTTTTTTGGTCTGATGCAATGTTCCTCGTGCCTTCTCACGCCTCGTATAAACACTTCCGACATTTCGCGGACTCTGCAGTCTTGTAGTGAAGTGTCTTGCTCAAAATTGAAGTAATCAGCGTTAAACTTCCATTTAGTTTAAAATTGAAGTAATCAGCATCAAATAATTTGAAACGAAGGAAATTGATAGCGGCTGCAGATCAGACAAGCGTGTTAGTCTGCCGCCATCAGCTAGGGCTGGCCGCGGTTAACCACATAACTGCAAATCGAACTTGACCGCACTGAATTAACTGAAATCGGTTAATTTAGTTTTCGGTTATCAGTTCGGTTTTTATTTTTGTACCTGTTCAGTTCTGTTTTTAAGTCTACTTAACTGAACTACCGAATTAACCGCACTATTTTCGTTTTTGCTCGATTTAAATGTGTGTTGATGCATAAAGCTATATTGTTCATGTTCATTTATGTTTTTCTTATAATAACTAATTTGTATTGCTGTGATTATAAATGGGGGAACTGATGGTTTCACAGGATCTGATGATGTATCAACTGAGAGGTCCGAGAACAAGAAGCAAGACACATGGAGGAGCAACAGCAGGACAAGGATGGACAAAAAGAGGTTGAGAAAGATGTGAAGAAAGGGAAAGCTATGACAACAAGATCTGAAGTGTGGGATAGTTTCTCCAAGATAATAGTTGCAAGCTAAAGGTAAGTACTGTTCAGCTTATGTGCAACTCAAGAAGAAAATGGTACGTCCTCTATAAAATATCACTTAGATGTGTGCAAGAAAAATCCTAATAGGAATGGTGATAATAATCAAGGGATATTACAATTACAACCGTCTCAAGGGGATAGGGATAGTAGTGTTGGTTGTTACCACATGGAAGTTTGATGCTGATTTCAGATTATTTATAATATTATTTGTGTGAGACTGATTTTATATTATGTTTGCTATTTTATTTGTGTGATCTTGCATGACTGATGTACTAATAAAATTGCGGTTAACCGCATAACCGCACCGAATTAACCATAATCGAATTACGTGGTTATGAGTTTTTCTGATCATGTGCGGTTAACAATTTTCATTAATCAAAATTTCTCTTGATCAAATTAACTAAATCAAATTAACCAAATTAACCGAATCCTACCATCAGCCATCGAGGGTTTTGACTTGGCACCCGACCACCATGTAGCACTGAGCCTAGGACGATGCGCTTCGGTCGCTGGAGGAGTGGACGGTGGAAGTCAGGCCCAATCAGGACCATCCATCGTAGCATCCAACGGCGCCCGCACCAAGGGAAAGGCATCATTAAACCCCTCCCTCTCCTTTTTTTTGGCCTTCCTCCTCCTCGCGACGCCAGTCCCAGCGCCACCACCGCGCACCAGTCGCCATGGGCCTCCTCAGGAACTCTCTCCAGCTCCAGGGTTCTCCCCTCCACCTCTCCTCCGTGGATCTCTTCCTAGCCGGTGTCCCAAGATCCGGAGACTGACCCCCTCCGGAACCGCTGGCGTTGCAGGGCGGTTGCGCCATGCGGCAGCGGCGGCGGCGGCAATGACGGCGCGGCGCGGCGCGGCGACGTCGACGGAGGAGTACAGGCGCCGTAACTACGCCGTCAACGCTTCCGAGTACAACACCGTCATCGGCTCCCTCATCGCCCAGCGCAGGCAAGGGGGCTGTCTCGCTTCCGTCCTTCACGTCGCGCGCCAACTGTTCGACGCGTTGTCAAAGTGGTATACGCTTCCCAAGCCTATAAGCGACCGCGCTCCACATTGTTTTTTCCAGGCCCTACCTCCTTCGTGACGCGTACGATGACATGGTACTTGACGGGGTGCAGCCTGTGCGAGACACGTTCCACTCGCTCATAGTTGGCACCATGAAAGGCAGCCGGCTACAGGATGCCCTCTACTTCCGTGACCAGATGAAAGAGATGGGCTTGGAACCTGATGTTGGATCGCTGTCTTTGTTGAATTCGTTTCCTTTCATCTCTGACTGCATCGTTGCAGTTCTTCGGTTCCCTTTATGGGATTGTTAGGCTTGATGTCTTGACGTTTTCAGGTTAACCTCTACAACTTTTTGATCTCCACTTGTGGAAAGAGCAAGAATTCAGATGCAGCAATCATGGTTGGTTATGTTTTCATGGACCTGAACGCTGATTCGAGTTTCTGGCATTTTATTACCAGTCTTTCTTCCTAATGCTTTTCTTTTGTTATTTATGTTTGCTGATGCACCCTTCTTCTTCCTGCAAAAGCTTGTAGAAGAAATGAAGACACATGGTGTTAAGTTGAAAGGAGAAACCTACATTTGTCTACTGAATGCACTCGCAGCAACAGGACGTACTGATCAAGTGTAAGGCATCCTTCTTTACGGCATTCATTCGCTCAAAAAGTAGAAGAATGCAACAATTGATGTTGAAAGATGTGCCATGCCAATTGTAGTGGTTGACCACTCCGCACAGTGACATGAAGTATTAACAGATGCGAACTAGCAACAGATAAGCCAAGGCATACTAGACATTACATAAGTTGTTGTACGTTCAATACACGCGAGTTATAAAAGTCATTCTTTTAGGTAAAGGGTCACCCAAACTTTTAAAACATTGATTATATAGTTAGTTATGAGATGATAATATAAGATGCATTGCAAGTATTAATCTCACAGGTTTGATGGCTAAAGATACATGTAACATGCTGGTACATTCATGCTGACACATCCAAGTTGGTGTTTGCAGAGTCTAAAGTGCATTTGTTTTGTCGGATAGGATGTTCAGCTGCCTTATTGCAGAGACATCATCTGAAGACATTGACTCCATTTGTCCCTATGTTTTTTTGATATTTTTCCTCTTTTTTGAAAAAGTTTACCCTCAGTTGTCAACACCTTCCAGTTTACCATTTACTTGGTAGCATGAGAACAGTATGATATTTTTTCCTTTCAACAGGTATGCCATAGTTAGTGATATGAGTGCTGCTGGTCTTGGTTTAGACAAGTTTTGTTATGCCGGGCTGATCACGGCGTTCAAGAACAAGATACCAACTACCGAGGAGACTATGGCAAAGGTATGTCATGTGTAAATATGTATATACTACTACAACAACAAAGCCTTTGTCACAAGCACGTTGGGGTAGGCTGTAAATATGTATATACTATATACCTAATATCACTTTGTATTTCATCCTGCTTTATATATGATTTTGATTAGTTCAGTTTTGAACTAAGAAGCATCATATAGAAAAACCAGAGGGGGTAACTTATTTCTCTTTCACGCAGATTCTTGACTTTGTCGAGCAGTCCAAAGGTTGGCAATATGTTGAGAGAATATCAAAGGATAGTGCTGAAAATATAATGATGAATGTATCAGAGGAAGAGTTGTACAACCTACCAACAGCAGAATATGTAAACAGACGAGGAGGATTTGTTGTGAAACAGTTTACAGTCTATCATGTTGCTACCCATGCTTGTGCAGAATTGCGAAATAAAGAGGTCCTCCATTTTTCCTTTGCCTTACCTTTCTCAGCAGTAAAATAGTTGCTTACTGCATATCAGCCTTAATAATTGGTGTAACCAAGACTTTTTTATTCGCTTATACCCTTAGTGTACCTCAATGTCATCAAACCTTGTGGGGTTAGCTTCTACTGAAATTTCTTTTACTTTAAATCATGCAGGCACTGGAAAAACTTCTTGACATGTTCAAAAAAGATAATAAAGAAGGATCTACTTATGATGCCTTCATTGTGATGCAAGCGATGAGGTAATATATGATGTTGTTTACTTTTTTGGGGTCGCATGTTGGAAGGTATGATCTGATGTTATGTCCATTGTATAGTTACTACAAACATTATTCATGAGTCAACAAATATATGCTTATTTGAGAAATATGTCCAACCGAGATCTCATTATTGCAAATAAATGAATGGGAGAACCATTATGTTTGTAGATGAGCATATATTGCTTTAAGTGGCTACTTTTGGCATGAATATCCTAGTACTAATATCCTTGTGCTTGCCCTTGTCTTATCACGTTTTCCTGCTTCTGATTCTAGTTGCTAATTTGATCTCCTTCATTGAAAAAGGTGTTATTTACGATGTGGAGATATTGATTCTGCTATAAAGATGTTTGAAGAGTACTCAAGAGCCCCTCCTGCAGAGCTGTTTGTGGTGAGTAGAACCTTATTGAGAATAATTTTGTCATTAAGGAAAAAACTAGTTAGACTTAGTTGTCTAAAAGATGAAAATTCGCTAAGGTTGCTTATATCTCTAGTGTGTTAAAAGAATGAATTAACTAGTTAAACTAAATCTGTTGAATGAAAGCAGGTCAGATGCAGAGAACTGCTGACCAGTCAAATGTGCTCCTTGGTGAACAGTACAACCTCCAAACTTTTTTCTTGTCGTTAGGACAAGATGCTTAATACTAATTAGACCTAAGCACCTTCTCCTAACAACAAGAAATAAATATGGAGGGAGGATTACTCATCTGTGGTGGTGCTCATTAGCTATTTGGAGTTATTATAAAAACTGTTAACTTTTGTCAAGTGGGAATCTGTCAAATTCGACAGTCTGCTCCTACATATGTTTTTTGAACTGTATCCATGATATGCAGACACTTGCCGAAGGAGCTATGATTGGATACACTCCAAGAGGAATGCAAGTTGCTCAAGAAACCTTGGTATTTTTTTCCTTTTGTTGTTTCAATTTTGAAGTACAAATCGATTTTAGAACTTCACTGACACAATACTTTTCAGGAGAAAATGGTTTCAAGAAATTTCTTCTTGAATCCAAAGATGGGAACTGATCTTCTACTTGCAGCTGCTGGTGAAAGGGTAAGCACTACCATCTACTGCCCTTTTAGTACCAAACATGAATATTAGAGTACTAGTGTCAGCATTTCAAAATCTTCATGAACTGCTTCACTGAAATATTGAATGAATTAAGTTAAATTTATAAATTTGTTCAGACTGGTGGGTATACAACGGCGAATTATGTCTGGGACCTCTTGCAAAGCCGTAATATCACTCCCGGACTTCCTGCTGTTGAAGCATACCACAAGGGTTTGAAGGTGAGCTTTAGTTTTTCAGTCCTGTTGTTGAGTATGCTTCAGCTTGGAGGCATATATGAATACATTTTAATGTTACAGTGAGTTAATATTAATATGTTAGTCTGAAGAAATTTGAACATTGAAATCATTGCAATATATAGTTCCCTGTCTTTTTTAACAATATGCAACGCGTTTGTTTAAAGCCTCCAAAATAAACTTGACTGAGGAATTTGAAGTCTGCTTGTTTGTGATTCTAAAAAGTTTCATGGTCCTTTTTTTTCTATTTCAGGAACGAGAAATTCCTTCTGATGATCCACGACTTCTCAATGTTAGCCGTGTTTTAGACAACCTGAGCCTCAGATTTGGACCAAGAAGAAATACTCAGTGATAGGGAAATGATGCTCTTGTGGCTGAGGCAATACAATTTGAAACTTGTGTGTTAGGCTTCTGGATGCAAAAATATGTTTACACCTGAAAACCAGACGATTCCGTCAGGATAGCACAAAGCAAGATAAAACCATCAAGCATGACTTATTATGGTCAGGGCTAGAGGGGAACAGCAAGTGTGAAAGTGATCTACCTAAAATTGAAATCGACCATATTCAAGTTCTATTGAGATGTTTTCACCTGCTGAGCCAGAATTCTATTCCTGCTTAAAAAACTAGAAATTGATCTGCACTTGTTGCTTACTGCTGTCAGACAATCATTTACCAAGGTTTGTAATTGAAAGCATTTGTACCGTGGCTGATAGTTTTACTTTTTGATGGATGTCTGTCTGGTCCTCTCCTGTTACTTGAGTTGAGGATATCTGTTTTTCTTCGTTTCAGGAGGCTACTTACGGCCTGAGTTATGCTGTAGGCCACACTTTGATTTTAAGTACTTTTCTCTAAAATTGTATCATTACTTTTTGACGCATGTATGCACGTTTCTTAAGAACAACGAAAATAATTTAGGTAGTGCTACAAAATACCATGTGATTATATAATCATTCAGTAACAGTTTAATTCACGATATTTGGATGAAGCTGACTCTGAATGTGTGTTATCCAGTAACTACTGCTCGCTCCATTTCGAATTATTTAACGCTGGTTAATTCAAATAATTTTTAACCAGCCCCAGCATCAAATAATTTGAAATGGAGGGTATATCTTATTACATCCACAATTTGATTATTACTAATTTAACACGCAGTCGGTCAATACAATATTGGCGACAGGGTGACAACATCAAACACCGTTACTCCTTCGCTTTCTTAGAGGTTGTCATTGGGGAAAGGAATCTTTCATTCTCCCTAGCGGCGTCATTAACGGTTGGCGGCATCCGGGAGAATGCAGAACTAGAGCATCTTTGTTGTTGGACATTAGACAAATATGTGATCAATGGTTTCCAAGCCTAAAGCAGCAACAACAACAATCAAGCCTTTATCCCAAGCCTGTTGGGGTCAGCTAGACATGAAACCCAATATCAATGAAGTAAAACAGGGGAAGAGATATGAGAATAAGGAAAAAAGAAAAAAAGAAAAAAAGAAAAAGAAAAAAAAGGAAAAAAGAAAAAGGAAAAAGAGAAAAGAGAAAAGAAATAAGAAAAAAGAAAAAGAGAAAAGAAAAAAAGAAAAAAAACAAGACTACGATTCTAGCACATGAATTGCTACTTTCCATGCGGTCCTATCATGAGCTAAGTCTCTGGATACATTCCAATCTCTCAAATCTCGTTTTACCGCCTCCTCCCAGGTCAACCTTGGTCGTCCTCTACCCCTCCTAATATTTTCTCTACCTCTTAAAATCCCACTGTTAACCGGTGCTTCTGGAGGTCTCCGTTGGATATGTCCAAACCACCTAAGTCGTTGTTGGACTAACTTCTCTTCAATCGGCGCCACCCCTACCTTATCACGAATCGCCTCATTCCTTATTCGGTCTCTTCTCGTGTGCCCACACATCCACCGTAGCATGCGCATCTCTGCGACACTCATTTGTTGGACATGTTGCCGTTTAGTTGGCCAACATTCCGCCCCATAGAGCATCGCGGGTCTGATCACCGTCCTATAGAACTTCCCTTTTAGTTTTTGTGGGACTTTCCTATCACATAGGATTCCAGAGGCTTGTCGCCATTTGATCCACCCTACCTTGATCCTGTGGCAAACATCCTCATCAATATCGTCATTGCTTTGTAACATTGATCCTAAGTATCGGAAAGAGTCCCTTCTAGGTACTATTTATCCTTGTAGACTAACATTTCCCTCTTCACGACCAACACCACTAAAGTCGCACCTCATATACTCGGTTTTGATCCTACTAAGTCTAAACCCCTTGGACTCTAAGGTTTGTCTCCATAACTCTAATTTCTTATCAACACCATCTCTAGTTTCATCTACCAGCACTACATCATCAGCAAAGAGCATGCACCAAGGGATATCCCCTTGTATATCCTTCGACACCTCATCCATGACCAAGGAAAAGATGTATGGGCTCAAAACTGATCATTGATGTAGTCCTACCGTGATAGGAAATGCATCAGTCTCACTATCACTTACGCGCACACTTGTCCTAACATCATTGTACATATCCTTGATAAGGGTAATGTACTTTGTTGGCACTTTATGTTTCTCTAGTGCCCACCACATGACTGACCTTGGTATCTTGTCGTACGCCTTCTCCAAGTCGATGAACACCATATGCAAGTCCTTCTTCTGCTCCCTATATCTCTCCATAAGCTGACGAAGCAAGAAAATCGCCTTCATTGTAGACCTCCCAGGCATAAAACCAAACTGGTTTTTAGTGACATTGGTCACTTTCCTCAGCGGTGTTCAATCACTCTCTCCCAAAGCTTCATAGTATGACTCATAAGCTTAATACCTCGATAATTAGTACAACTTTGAATATCTCCTTTATTTTTGAAGATAGGTACTAATATACTTTTCCTCCATTCTTCACGCATCTTGTTTGACCGAAAAATGTGGTTGAATAGCTTTGTGAGACATACTATTGCGACGTCCCCAAGACATCTCCACACCTCAATAGGGACATCGTCAGGGCCGAGCGCCTTTCCTCCTTTCATCCTTTTTAAGGCCTCCTTAACCTCAAACTCTTGTATCCTCCGCACGAACCGCCTGTTGGAATCATCAAAGGAGTCATCCAACTCAACCATAGTGCTCTCATTCCCATCATTGAATAGCCCATTAAAGTAATCACACCATCTATTCTTAATCTCTTCATCCTTCACTAGAATGCGGTCAGTCTCATCTTTGATGCATTTAACTTGATTGAGATCCCTCATCTTTCTCTCGCGGATTTTTGCTACCTTGTATATGTTCTTTTCACCTTCTTTTGTCCCTAGTCTCTCATATAACTTATCATAGGTTTGTCCTCTTGCCTTACTCACAACCCGCCTTGCATTCTTCTTAGCCTCTTTGTACTTAAGCATGTTGCTTGCGCTTCTATCATTATGCCAACTCTTGTAACACTCCTTCTCCTTAATGGCCTTTTGTACATCCTCATTCCACCACCAAGTGTCTTTATCTATAAGTTTTTTTCCCTTTGTCACACCGAACACCTCACTAGCTACCTTCCTAATGCAAGTTGCCATCTTCATCCACATACTATCTGCATCTCCATTTTCTGCCCAGGGTCCTTCTGTGATCACCCTATTTTTAAAGGATTCTTGTGATTCTCCCTTCAACTTCCACCACTTTGTTCTTGCGATTTTGACACCTTTGTCCCGCAAAGAACATGTATGGAAGCGAAAGTCAGCTACCACAAGCTTATGTTGTGTCACAACACACTCCCCCGGGATCACCTTACAATCTAGACACTCCCGTCTATCCTTTCTCCTAGTGAGGATAAAGTCAATTTAGCTAGAGTGTTGGGCACTACTAAAGGTCACTAGGTGATATTGCCTCTTCTTAAAGAGGGTGTTAGCTATCAACAGATCATAGGCTACGGCAAAGTCTAGGATGTCCTTACCCTCTTGATTTCTATCGCCGCATCCAAAACCTCCATGTACTCCCTCAAATCCTAGGTTAGTTGCACCCACATGACCATTGAGATCTCCCCCTATGAGGAGTTTCTCGGTTATCGGTACACTACTAACCATATCCTCCAAGTCCTCCCAAAATTGCCTCTTAGCACTCATGTTGAGCCCAACTTGTGGGGCATAAGCACTAATGACGTTCAAGACAATGTCCCCAATTACTATCTTGATTAAGATGATCCTATCCCCTCGTCTTCGTACATCCACTACTCCATCCTTAAGACTCTTATCTATTAGAACACCTACGCCATTCCTAGTCCCAGCCGAACCAGAATACCAAAGCTTGAAACCGGTATTCTCGACTTCTCTCGGCTTTTGACCCGCCCATCTAGTCTCTTGTACACAAAGGATATTTACTCGTCTCCTAATGGCAACATCTACTAACTCACGTAGCTTCCCCGTCAAGGATCCTACATTCCAACTACCCACCCGAAATCTATGTTCCTCGGCTAGCTTCCTTACGCTTTGCACCCGTCGAGTAAGATGCAAAGACCCTTGCTCACTTATCACTACATCCGGGCGATGATGTAGCGCGCCACTAAGATGATGGCGATCCGTCCCTTGCTCATTTAACACCATATCCGGGTTCCGATATGGCGCGCCACTAAGGCGGTGGCGACCCGGCCCTTGCCCACGTAACACCATACCCGGGTTCCGATATGGCGCGTCGCTAAGAGGGTTACGCCCCAACGAATTTCTATTGGGTTTCATTTCCATGAGAGTGGCTAAGTGTAGTTGTTGGCTCGCCAAGCCTATCACAACCCCCTCCTCCTTTACCCGGGCTTGGGACCGGCTATGTCATTACAACATAGGCGGAGTTGTTTCCAAGCATGAAGATCCAGAAAAAAAACACTTACATTTTCGTTAGTGTGAAATTGGTCCATTTCATACTACCTTGAAAACACTTACAATTCAGATATTTCAATAATGGCGATTCGCCTAAATGATATCTTCATGACACCCATGTGCCATCTGTTTGAACAATATCATCACTTTTTAATTACTATCTGCCCGACTTAAAATAGAAAAAGGAAACCGGACAAACTATTTATGCTTTTCAAACAAGTTCACGTTTTTTTTCTAGTTTGACATGATCTTTTAACTTTAGTGTGAGCCTGATAGTTATACAAACGATTAGTTCGTGCACTCAAGTGTATTGTATGCGACGGCGATATTAAGCATATAGATCCATGCTAATTAGGATGATTTGGATCTCGAGTGAACCACACTTAGCAAGTTTAATGGTCTGAATGTGCAAATTAGAATTTCAAGAATCTATATGACACCCGTAAATAAATTTAAGGTCCGATCATCCATTTTAAATCCTACTCTAAGAAACGCTCCACGCGCGGCTGATTCTGGCCGTGTAAACGCGATAGCGGACGGGAGAGGCGGTAACGCTACGCCCTTCCTGAAAATGACCACGCGTCTGGCCATGCCCAATGAACAGCTAAGCGGAGGCCGCCCACGGCCGCACGGCGCTCGTCCTGGCCGTCGAATCAGAGACGGATGGCCCCGATCTCCCCCCCTGCCAGTAACGGCCCGGCCCGGCCCGGCCCGGTGCCCCCCGCCAGCTTTCCGCCCTCCGCGTGGCGTCCCATTTAACCCTCCCCGTCGCTTCGCCCGCCGCCCGGCTCTTGACCTGACTCCTCGTCGTCGTCGTCGTCGGGGAGCGGGTTCGCGTCGCCGGAGACAGCGAGAGACAGACAGAGAGAGAGAAGGAGGCGTCCGCCGCCCACCGCGCGTGCACGTCTCGCGCCGTCGCCCATCTCCCGTCCCCGCTCGTCCGCCCGCGTTGCGCATTTGGAGATCTCGCGGCTTCGTTTTCGTTAGCCTCCCCCATACCCCCCCCCCCCCGCGCCTGGCCCGGGGACGCAAACCCTAGCCGACGCCGCCGGAGGTGCCCGGGGCTGGACCGTCGTCCGTGGAAGGTGGTAAGCTCGCGCGCTTGGGCTCTGTTGCACGTTGGCCGTAGCATTCCACTTCCTCGCGAGTTTGTTTTCTTTCTTCTAGCTGTTGTACGGTGCTTCTCTGTGTTCGTGGGGAGGGGAGGTGGAAACACCACCCGTTTTGGATGTCGCGTGTGGGAGATGCGATTGGTGGCGTGGTAGATTGATTGTCTGAACCCACGGATTGCTGGGAGGGGAGCGTAGATGCTGCTTTGTTTTATTCTAATGTTGTAGATACATGGATGGCAGCGGGAGAAAGAGAGATATAGAGGTTTAGAGCGCCATGGAAGGGAAGCTTGTACCCACCGTTGGGAGATGGACTGCCTGGTTGTTTGAGATTAGTATGGATTTTGAAGGGGGTTCCTGAGCACCGCCTACTGCTGGATAGACCCTAGGGACTAGGATACCCTATTAGCTCCGACATTTTCCTGTGGGTGGATGAGTGGTTATCTGTGTGATCCATGTTTAGCCTTGTCCTTGAGAACGCCCTAGTTCTTTTTTCCCATGTGTATTTCGCATCCACCAATGATTCTAGAGGTATGCACATTATATCAGATGCTTTTGTTGTGTCATTATGCTACAGATAGGCCATCAGCGGGCAGCTGACCTGATTTCCATTTCGGGTAAAGCAGCGGCTTTCAAATTAGTTTAGGGTTGAGATTATTGTCTGTTACTACTTGGATAGATACATCAATTGTTTTCCATTTGAATTTGTAGTTGTGCGTTACTGATTCCCCCCAAGTTAAAGTTAATCGTTTTCTCAGAGTTGCTATATCAGATTTTGTTTTGTTCCTCCTTCATTAATTTTGCCCCACTTACTGTTAAATTAAACATTCCAGGATGTCGTTTGCTGACCATATGGATTTATGATGACCCGGTAATAAAGAGGACAATCATTTGGCGACCAGCTGGAGTTCTTACTTAGATGCTAGTCATTAAAGGGAAGGCGAGATCTTTCTTGATTCACTGAAGTGAAGACATGCCTAAGGCAACTCCTTCCAAAGCAAGCAAGAACATTGAATTGCAGAAACAGTCTGTACCCAACATAACAAATGGACAAACTAGCACGAAGGAGGCGATCAACGGAGAGCACCCTATCAATGGTGTAAAACGCATTAGCACTTGGATCTGCAAAAATTTGGCCTGTAAAGCTGTTATACGATCAGAAGACTCCTTCTGCAAGAGGTGTTCATGTTGCATTTGCCACATGTTTGATGAAAATAAGGATCCAAGTTTATGGTTAGTTTGTTCATCTGAAAATGATGGAAAAAATTGTTGCGGCTATTCTTGCCATATTGAGTGTGTTCTCCAACACAAGAGGGTTGGATGCTTTGATATCGAAAAAATTATACATCTTGATGGTAGTTTTTCTTGTGCTGCGTGTGGAAAGATTTCTGGAATACTAGGGTAAATACAGTTTCCATTAACTCTGAGTCTCATTAATTTTGTTGTTTTATCACACTTTATTTCTTTTCTGAGTTCTATTATGATATCCTTTTCTTGTGATAGAAATAGTTGCATCATTGATATTTTATTAGATTCTATTTATTATAGATGCATTGTACAAATGTAGTTCAACATTGTTTCAATTTTATGACCACATCACATGGTGCAGATACATGATTCTGTCTGGTGGAGAGTGTTTGGTTAGAGTTATGAAATTAATGCGTATAAAGTCAGCAATCATTTCAGGCAGTATATATTTAATTTCTTCAGCAATACTTTGTGTATCATCGTTTGTACTGAACATGCAATACCCGAGCCAGCTAGGTTACTGATTAATCTTTGCAGTGGGCATACTAGTCCTGAGTTGGTCCTCCCATGTTTATGGCATCACACTTTCTAGAAGAAAGTGTCCGTTTTTGGTAAAGTTGTAAAAATATTCATTCTGAATTAATAAACCTGAGGCTCGAATCATTGTCTCAAGAAAAAAAATCAATTTAGAGCATTCTGGGGCTGAAACCATAGTTCAAGAAAACAACACCAATTTAGAGCATAAAGTTGTTTGCTTGACCCGTAATGGTACTGTGTAGTATGTTCCATATAGTGGCATCTCAAGTTTGTCTATTAAAAGTTTTGGTTGGTTGAAATGAAGTGTCCCCTGTTAAATAGTGGTGTCAATTTGCATATAGATACAATGTTTACTTGCAGCATTATTGGAACACCTCTGCGTCTTGTGATCCTTTACAATCTTGTATGGTTAACACACGTTATTTTTTGTAGCAGTTATCTGAAAAGGCAAATAGTAATTGGGAAAGATGCTCGCCGGGTAGATATTCTCTGCCACCGCATTTACTTGACCTATAGGCTATTGGAGGGAACAAACCGTTTTAAAGAATTGCATGAGATTATTGAAGATGCAAAACAGAAATTGGAAAGTGAGTTTGGTCCACTTGATGGAATGTCAGCAAAGATGGCACGTGGTATCGTAAGCAGATCGTCTGCTGGTGTTGATGTGCAGAAACTATGCTCTATAGCAATACAGAAAGCTGATGAGTTGTTGAGTTCTCCCAACCTGCATCTTCAAGGTAATCTTCATTAATACATAAAAAATTGGTGTTATAATAATCTTGGTTTGATACTTCAAAGAGACTTATGTGCTTCTTTCTTTGCAGATACATTACCTGCTGCCTGTAGATTCAAATTTACAGATGTGACATCTTCTTCGATTATTGTCATTTTAAAAGAAACCTCGTCGTCTGACACTATTAAGGGTTACAAGCTTTGGTACTGGAAGAGCAGAGAGCAACCAAGTATGGAAAAGCCTGTAATTGTGCACAAAGATGAAAGACAGATACTGGTCTTTAACCTTTCCCCATGCACGGAATATTCTTTCAGAGCTATATCATTCACAGATGATGGGATCCTTGGCCATTCGGAATCTAGGTGTTATACTGGGAGCATGGAGATATCTTTCAAGCCTGCCACACAGAGTACAGTAGGAGGAGGCTCACAGATGCAACAAAGAGACAGGAACGAGTCTTTTAAGTCATCAAATGGGTTCAAGATCCGAAATATTTGGAAGATCTTCCAGGAAAAGTGCGCGGAAGAAGGTTGCTTTGAAGGTTTCTGTGAAAGTATGCATGAAGGTTCATGTAGCAGAAGTGCCACAGAGGCTGAGCAGCCAGGTGACAGTGAACAAGAACTGTTATCAGGTGCTTACCGCAGACTCTGTTTCAACCCGTCTTCTGTTCCTGATTTAAACGCGGAGGCACCCATGGCCATGGATTACGCCACTGAGAAGCAGTACTATAATTCAAAGAAGAGGTTTGTGAGATCAAATGACAGCGGTGACTCGGAGACCTGTGCAGTTGGTCGGAATCCAGAACCACCTGCCGTCGAATCTCGGCCTGATGGCAAGTTAAGGCAACCCAGTAATGGATGTGAGCAGGATGGCGTTTCTGCTACATGCCGTGAGAGACATGTTAGGCAGTTGAGCGAGGATTACGAACACTGTATAAATGTAATAAGGCAGCTGGAGTGCGATGGGCACATTGAGAGCGACTTCAGGAAGAAATTCCTGACTTGGTATAGTCTAAGGTCAACGGACCAGGAGCGCAGGGCCGTGACCACATTCATCGAAACACTGGGTGAGGAGCCGAGCGGCCTGGCAGAGCAACTTGTTGATTCTTTTGGAGAGATTGTCAACTGCAAGCAGCCGAGAACTGGTTTCTGCGATAAGCTATGGCATTAGGGCAGTGGATGAGAGAGTTCAAGATACCGCTGACTCCCTGATATCCATATTCTTTTTTTTTTCTCAGATCAGTGCAGTAAAATGTAGCATTCCGTCCGATTTGACAGCGACGGAAAGTGGGGATGGGGAGGATAGAAAATTATCCTAGGCAGCATATATAGGTGGCGCTGAAATAATTCTTTTTTTTTTCCTTCTTCCACCAGGATGTAGTGGAAACTTAGTTATTCTCATTGGGTTATTAACTATTGGTTGTGGTCCGGGGATTGTGGTGGAATGTTAATCCTGCGTCTGTCGTGGTTCCGTGGATGTATTTTTTTTTGTGACTGTTCATTTGCCAAGTAAGTCTGACATATATTTATTATCATTGTACAGATATTTATAAGTCTTAGACTTTGTATTCTGGTCGTTGTTTGGCTATTTTACCTGCCATCTCCTCTGTCACCTCTCTGCTGATGCTCTTTCTATTTTGAATTATTTCGAATTATTTGACGCTGTTTAGTTCAACCCAGAGTTAAATAATTCAAAATAGAGAGAGTAGTTGGTACTGCTGCACCTACAGTGCTACATTCTCTCGTCTGATTGTTGTTATTTGAGAATTCATTCTACAAGATGAATGCACGGTCACTCCCAGGGGAATTCAAGATCTCTAGCAGAAACATATTAGGTCCCAACTTGAAACGTCCAGTCGCTTGCATGATACGAAAGAGCTTGACCTTTTTCCTGCGCCTCGTGGTAAACCATCAAGAGCCTCGCCACTGCTGTAGACTATTTTCACATGTAGCTGGACACGGACCACGAAGCAAAGGCAAACACAAGATGCCACTATCTGACGCCTCGGTATTCAGAAAAATTGTAAGGAAAAGAGAAGGAGAAAGTTGCCTTACTCCACGTTTCTGTAACTGGTGAGGGAGAGAGTCTATTACTGCTTGAGCACCCTGCTTGGCAACGAAAAAGCTCACCTTATGTGGGCCTTGACTCCTCTCTGACTGCATCATAAAAAAAGTAAAAAGGCAAAAAAAAATTAGCATGCACAGCTCGTACGACCAGCCACAAGATGGGAGTCTACCCAGGGAGAAGAAACCATGCTGCTCGGTAGCCATGCCTGAGGCTTTAGCTGGGGGGAACTTAGCTGTCTCCTCGACGACAATACTCCTACCCCAATTGGTGTCCAGATGTTCCTCCCGACCAGCATCACAGACCATCTCCTCACCATAAGCTATAACAGTTCCTACAGACATGACCGTGATGTCTGGAGTGATCAGAGGCTTCTCTTTCCGTACACGCCTGTAACTGACTGGTGACCTCCCAGTTGAGAAGACCAGCAGAGAATCTTGGGAGTACTCGGCCTCCCAGAGCGCTCCGAAACTAAGCAAGGATTGTATCCGGATTTTGTGATCACCGCTTGCATTTGCATCCGGCCCAGCCCAACTCCGTCGTTTGGTTCGGCCTACTTATCGCTTTTCGCTTCCTCGCGCCCGGCGGCATTCCACCGAACGCCTCCCGTGCTGCGCTGCTCCCCGCGGCGGCGCGGGCACCAGTTCCTCCGTCCCGACCCCCCGGTGCGGCCGGCCGCCGCGATGCGGTTCGACCTGGACGGGCTGCCGGTGCACTTCCCCTACGCGGCGATCTACCCGGAGCAGCACGCGTACATGGGGGAGCTCAAGCGCGCGCTCGACGCGCGGGGGCACGCGCTGCTGGAGATGCCGACGGGGACCGGCAAGACGGCGGCGCTCATCTCGCTCATCGTCTCCTACGCCGTCGCCAGCCCCGGCCGCCCGCTCCGCCTCGTCTACTGCACCCGCACCGTGCACGAGATGGAGAAGACGCTCGCCGAGCTCCGCCTCCTCTTCTCCCACCTCCCGCCCGCCGCGTCCCGCTCCCTCCTCGCGCTCGGCCTCTCCTCCCGCAAGAACCTCTGCGTCCACCCGCAGGCGTCCGCCGCCGCCGCCGGGCGCGACTCCGTCGACACCGCGTGCCGCCGCCTCACGGCCTCCTGGGTCCGCGACAAGGCCGCGTCGGACCCGGAGTCCACCCCGCTGTGCGACTTCTACGAGACGTTCGACCGAGCTGCAGCCGGTGGCAACCTCGCCTCCTTCATGCCGCCCGGGGTGTACACCCTCGCCGACCTCCGGGCGCTCGGGCGGGACCGGCGGATCTGCCCCTACTTCCTCGCCAGGCAGATGGTCAAGTACGCCAACGTGGTGGTGTACAGCTACCAGTACCTGCTAGACCCCAAGGTGGCCAGCGTTGTGTCAAGGGAGATGCAGAAGGAATGTGTCGTTGTTTTTGATGAGGCACACAACATTGACAATGTGTGCATCGAGGCGCTGAGCGTCAGCATCCGTAAGCAGACGCTGGAAGGCGCGGAGCGGAACCTGCGGCGCATCTCACACGAGATTGATAGGTACTGATGGCTATTGAAGAAGGTGGCAGCCGCCTTGTTGCGAAGCAAGTAGATGCTGTTTTTGGAACCTGATTTGTTAGCATTGTTGTGATTTTAGAGCTCCTTATTAAAAGTTACGACTGTATGATGGAGAATTGCAGCATTCTTGCTAACTGCTTTATTTGGTAGGAAGGTTCAAGGCCACCGATGCCAACAGGCTTCGAGCTGAATACAATAGACTAGTGGATGGATTGGCACAGAGGGGAAATTTACCGAGTGAGTATTTCTTTTTTTTTTCATTGTTCCTTCGCCTTTGCACTGTAATTATGGTCTTCCTCAGACAATTCATTGTACCGTTCTTCTTGTGATGAAGTATCGGATGCCTGGCTCGCCAATCCAGCCTTGCCTGATGACATTCTGAAGGAAGCTGTTCCTGGAAACATTAGGAAGGCTGAGCATTTTCTTGCTGTCTTGCGGAGGCTTGTCAGGTTCCTGGATGGACGTCTTGAAACTGAGAATGTTGAGAACGAATTGCCTGTTTCCTTTGTTGCTTCAATCCATTCCCAAGCTGGAATTGACCAGAAAATGCTGAGGTTCTGTTATGACCGGCTACACTCTCTAATGCTTACCTTGGAGATAACCGATACAGAAGAGTTCTTGCACATCCAGACTATCTGTGACTTTGCCACACTGATTGGAACTTACACACGGGGCTTTTCAGTAATAATAGAGCCATATGATGAGAGAATGCCTGACATTCGTGATCCTGTGATTCAGGTACCCTGCCTACCCCTTAAGGTCATAGTACAATTGTAATCAAACTGTTTCCCTGATGTGCTAGTGGTCTTGTGTGTGCTGCAGCTCAGTTGCCATGACGCTTCACTTGCAATAAGACCTGTTTTCGATCGTTTTGAAACAGTTGTGATCACTTCTGGAACTCTCAGCCCAATTGATCTTTACCCTCGCCTTTTGAATTTTAACCCTGTTATAAGCAGAAGTTTCACAATGTCCTTGACAAGAGATTGTATTTGTCCCATGGTCTTGACACGAGGAAGGTACAGATTGGATCTGTTTGGACTTCATATTTCCAAATATTAATGCTGTAGCATCTCTAATAGTATTATGATGCTGTGTGGCCAATATATTGTTATGTTGTATACCTTAGAGAATCATGTAACACTTATGTAAGTTTATGGAACAGGTTATTTTTTCCCCATTCCCAAACTTTTTTTACTGGTCATATTGTGAATCTTGGGTTGTAACTTAAATGCTCCATCATTTTCAGTGACCAACTGCCTGTGAGCACGAAGTTCGATATGCGTAGTGATCCTGGTGTTGTGAGGAATTATGGTCGCCTATTGGTGGAAATGGCTTCTGCTGTTCCAGATGGCATAGTTTGCTTTTTTGTCAGTTATTCCTATATGGATGGCATTGTCAACAGCTGGAATGAGATGGGAATTCTACAGGTTATTTCCTTGATGTGTTCATTATTCTTGCATGGAGTAGCCTGGAGTTCAAATCAAAATAGACAGGCATTGAATCTGATTGTATCACCATGGACAATTCAGATTGGATCACTAGGCAGCTCCTCTACAACTTGTCAGTCATAATAAGATACGAAGTAGTAGTCATTCAAGCATCATGGTTCATGGGCCATACTTTTGTAGTTTTGTTACTTGATGTTTGCATTTTTCTATGAAAGTCATTGCATAACATTCAGTTATACACTGACCTGGATTCATATTAATGCCTAGGATATCAATTAGTATATTTTCTCATGTAGACAGTAGACACCTTCAAATTACGGAACTTGAAATGTCATAATAGGCAGCTAGAATTCTTCACCCAAACTTGAAATGTTGTATCTGGTATGATGATATATTGATATGTAGTGTTTGGATAAGAATTGAATGTATATGTGTTTATTTTGCTATTGACAAGGTTTTGCTGGTGGCATCCGAAAGACCTGAATTCCTGTTACATTTTACTATTAACTTTTTGTGTTAAAGGATAATACCTTTTCTTTCTCTAGTTACATTTTACATGCCAAGATAATATGTATGCATTAGTCGCAAAAGTTAAACCTGATGTCATTTTGCAGGACATCATGCAACATAAGCTAGTATTCATTGAAACACCAGATGTTGTCGAGACAACTTTGGCTCTCGATAACTACAGAAAGGCGTGTGATTGTGGAAGAGGTGCTGTTTTCTTCTCTGTTGCCAGGTTAGTCTGCCTTAAATTGTTTTCCCATCTGAAAGTTTGCTTCCAGTTCTCTCGTGGCTATTGCTGATCAAATGAAAGGAATTCTTGAAACTGTTACAGCTTAACAAGATATGCTTGTGTTTCAGCATGTGTTCAGGCTTCAGGGTTATATGTAGTCAAACAAACATTTATATATGATTAGACAACCACCAAAGTTTGTGCTTATATGTAAATAGAAGAAACTCTTGTTGTCTTGCACTGCAATATAATAGGCAAAAAAGAATTTTATATCCTAACTTTTAAAGAATAGGACTTGCAGACTCAATTTCATTATACATTTATTGTTTGGATGATCATGTAGTGTGGAATAAGCATAATTTAGTTTTCAAAGTGAGCTACTCTGTGTTTAAACAATGTATGTTTTCGATTGCTTTCCCCCATTTTGAAGGAAGCAGTAGGGGAGATCTCAATTCTTGATACAGATGTGCTGGAGTCCCCAATAGGCAAGACTTCAAGAACAAGGCTGCCAATTAGCCTTTACAACAATCAATTTAAATAAAAATACCTGTCCTTGCAGAACCAACAAATTAATCAGCAACAAGGGCACATGAAAACTGCTGAAGATATTACAACAACAACAAAGCATTTGTCCCAAGCACGTTGGGGTAGGCTAGATATGAAATTTCAGAGCAAATCCATAAAAAATCCCTTGAATAGTAACGTCTTAGTAATTCAGTAAAGCAGCAATAGCCAATAGCATCTCACACATCTTGGATGCTCTTTTCTTGGATAGCTCAGCATCAAGGAGTAATATATTGTGGATTGACTAAATTTGTTTGCTATGCTATAGTTAGTGCTCTTGCTTCTTAAGATGTAGAAAATAGAATTCTAGAAACAGATCAATATTATCACCAAGCTATAGGTGTGCTCTTGCTAACAGTTTTCTCAATGCAGGGGCAAAGTTGCTGAAGGTATTGATTTTGACCGACACTATGGCAGGCTCGTTATCATGTTTGGTGTCCCTTTCCAGTACACACTCAGCAGGTTAATTTTGTCACATTTAATTTTATTCTTAGTGTACCATTACTTCTTTCATATTGCTACCATTATTTCTATGCCTGTAAGTGGTTTGTATGCATGTACAAACTTATAGGAACTTGGTATCATCCCTATGGTGTAATCTGTGTGGCTACTTAATTATTTATTGTCCCGTTTTGTTTGTATACTTTATGCAGGATATTGCTCGCCAGGTTGGAGTACCTACGAGAAACTTTTCAGATAAAGGAGGGTGACTTCCTCACATTTGATGCTCTGGTACTAACCTTTGTGCCTGAAGAAAGCCTTTTTGTTTGTTTTGTGCTGTGTAAACATATTTAGGAAATTTGCTTGACATCTGGATCCTGTGAATGTCAGCGGCAAGCTGCCCAGTGTGTTGGCCGTGTAATTCGCTCTAAAGCCGATTATGGAATGATGATATTTGCTGACAAGAGGTACTCAATTACTGCCTTCACTCACATTGTAGCTGACAGTCCATCTAGAAACTGTTGGTTTAGTTAGTCGTCATGCTATGATAAGCAAGTTGCAATTTTGAGTAGTCTTGATTACTCCTACCACATTTTCGTTCTGAATGTTGGAAATCCGTTCCCAGTTTCTTATGTTTGGACATGTAGCGGTCAAGTAGAAGCAAGCTGTTTTAAGTCAGACTTTGCTGGATGTCATGGTGGTGCTTCTTTCTTGCAGATACAGTCGGCACGACAAAAGGTCTAAATTGCCTGGGTGGATACTGTCGCACCTGCACGATGCACACCTGAACCTGAGCACAGATATGGCTCTGCATATAGCCCGTGAGGTATTTCCAGGACTCTGTTTTCTTTGACTAGCGCGTTGAAGCTTGAACTATTTTGGCTTTTGTAATTTGTCGGTGCGCGTGCGTAAAACAATATGATGCAAATGATCCCTGTTTCCCTTACATAATACATGAAACTTTTTATAAGATAACTTCCATGGTTCTCACATGCTTACATCAACATGTTAGCATTTTGGTTTTCTTCTCCTCCACCAGTGACCAGCATTGGTAATACTTGTTTTTTCGGACTCCTTAGATTTTTAGTTTGGTGATGCTGTAACATTTACATTTGAACATTTGAAATAGTTTCTCCGGAGGATGGCTCAGCCGTACGACAGGATGGGCAGCGGCGGGAAGAAGACTCTGTTAACCGAGGAGGATCTGGAGAGCATGGCGCAGGACGCCATGGAGATGTGAAGAAGAAGAAGAAGAAAAAAAAGACCATGGGCGTCGAGAGAGCTGAGTCGTTTTTGTGGTAGGTAACTTTGTTGAAGCCACCGTTGTACAAAAAAAAAATTCGGCTGGCTCGTGTTGTCGAGCGTCGATTTCAAACCTCAGGTCGTGCGTTATTTTTGTAATGCTAGATTACTCTCGAGCTCAGATGATGTGCTCATTTTTTAAGCATCAGCAAGAGGAATAAATTCATTCATAATGATCGTTTCGACTGCTGACGTCACGCCACACGCCACTCACCGGGACGCCGTCCACTTCTCTTTCCGGCGCGTTTTGACGAGAACGCCCCTCGAGATCGGGAACAATCCTCCTGACCTGACCCGCTCGGCTGCGTAGGCGTCAGTCGCAGCAAGGATGCGAGGGGCGCGGCGGCGTAGCGTCCGCGGCGAGACGTCCCGGAAGAAGGCGGCGGGCCGCGAGTCCGAGCACGAGCAGTTCACCGTCCCCGGCGACGTGGCCCACCTCACCCGGGCCAGGTCGCAGCCGTGCCACAGGTCCCGCGCCGCCGTCCGGGGGAGGCGGCCCCCGTCGACGTTCGAGCTGCTGTCGGCGAGGGAGTCCGGCCGCGCGGGCGGCGCCGGGTTCTCCTCGGCCGACCGAGCCTACGTCGGCCGGAAGCACGTCCCCGCCAAGGGGCCGTGGAGGGTGGACGATGTGGACAGCGAGGCCTACGTCTCCCAGTTCTCCGCCGACGGCTCGTCGCTCGTCGCTGGCTTCCGGGTAGGTGGTGGTGGTTTCGCTACTGCAATGAGTAATCCGCCGACCATGAAACGTGTTTTTTTTTGTTCAAGAAAAAAAAAAGATTCAGATATCAAAATTATCTAGTGGCTAACTACTCTTTGCGCCCCCCCCCCCCCCAAAAAAAGGGGAGCCGCATCAGAATTTATGATGCCGAGAAAGGGTGGAAGGTTCGTAAGGATATATGTTGCAGAAGTCTGCGATGGACAGTTTCGGATATTGCTCTGTCACCTGACCAACGGTTCCTTGTAAGTATCTCATATATATATACATGTAAAAAAAGTTTCCTCTTTGCGTAGAGTTTGGTTGCTACCTTTACCAAAGCTGTATCTTGGGCAGTTCGTGACTTGCATACATGTTCGTTTACATGCCTGTTTTTTTTTTATTCATCAAGTGTGTCGGATGGTTTTCAGGCGTATTCAAGTTTGTCGCCCATCGTTCACATTGTGAATGTGCAGAGTGCTGGAAAGGAGTCACATGCTAATATTACTGTATGCTCTATCTCCCGAATCTTTAGCTCCGTGCTCGTCATAAATGATGCCAGTTATGTGCATGTCAGCCATGTTTATGTTCTCACTCTTTGTGTTGTTTTTTCCTGCAGGAAATTCATGAGGGGTTGGACCTCGCTGATGATGATTATGAAATAGAGTTTGGAATATTTTCAGTGAAATTCTCAAAAGATGGCAAGGAAATTGTTGTTGGGAACAATGAGAGATCAATATATGTTTATGATCTTGGAGAAAATAAAATATCAGTCCGTATCAATGCTCATCAGGTACAGAATCACCTGACTAGTACTATCTCGTTCAAATTATTATTTTTCTTGTTTTAAATGGTGTTTAGTTTTTTGTCAGGCTATCTCATTCATTGTATGCTCGTCATCTTTTATTTTCAGTGTGTGATGAACACTAATCATTTTTGAAAAAAATCAATCATCAATAAAATAAAGCTATATAGACAGTTTTTTCATGACAGACTTCCGTTATATAACCTATAAATGTCTGATAGCTCAACTTTCTCGGGTTCAATTAGATTACTCTCTGTGATGTTGTACAGTGTTAATACCATATGGGTCGTGCAAGAATAAAATATTGATGGATATCCCAGAAGGAAATATAATGGACACAGTTAATTAGGAGTACGTTTTAAAGTGTAAAGGAAACTAGAAATCAGCATGCCGAGCTTCTGTCAGTCTATTGCATCAGCTGCTTAATTACTCAATAGATCCCAGAAGTGTCTCATAGGTCTACCTTCCACAGATTTAGTTGGAAAACTCTCTATAATGTATAATGCCGTAGATTGTGACTCCATAGGGGCCAATTTATTTGACGTTTAGGACAGCTGAAAAAATCTATATATCAAATGGATTTACCAGAGGGAGTAGTACCTTATGGCTTATGCAAAATGCAGTATTGATGAACACCTCGTAATGAAATATACTGGACAGAGTGAATTAAAGAGTATGTCAGAACATGGCATCAGATTGATCATTCAATATGTTTGACATAAGGCTTTTCTTGGTCAAATGACGGTGCAGTTTGAGCCTGGGAAAACCAGATAGTGTAAGATTTTGTGTTACTTGGTGATGTAAAAGCCGGAACCATGTTTTCTTAGCATTATAAGTTCCTGTTACAGTTGGATGACTTCTAGGTATTATGTTAGAAAAATATGACGTTTTACAGTTTTGTGATCTCATTTTCCCCTCTGTTTCTATAAGGCTGATGTCAACACGGTCACCTTCGCTGATGAAAGTGGTAATATATTGTACTCTGGAAGTGATGATAGCCTCTGTAAGGTCAGTATTGTTTTTTGACAAACGCATTGCTCGTTTTGGTCAGTGTTTAGATCAGATTAGCAGCTGAAATCATTGGACGCCAGGTAGGTCAGATTTTGGGCGCCAATTTCAGCCTAGGTGGTAGTAGCAATCAAGTAGCTAGTAGTGGATGCAATTAACTGTATGCAAGTGTTATAATAATCATATAGAAGCTCCCCTTCTCAAGCAGCTCAGCTGCACAAAATTCTTGTGTGCTTTGCTCATTTCTTCTCATCTGACCCGACTATGTGCGCGTGTGTAGTGTACGTGTGTGTTTGTGCCTCTAATCAAGGGCCAACATTGTTTGGATAATTTTCTATTATGCTGTTTGTAGTCTTTGCTTCATTAGAGTAGGATCATATAGTTTTTCTAATCGATAATAAAAATAGCACAAATTTCCGATTTAATAACTATAATTATACGTGAATATGTGATAGCTGATCATCTAGATTCTTGAACGTAATGACGAGATGCTACAGGTTCAGTAAAGAGTCTGCTAGATCATCCTTTCATGTTTGTCTTCCATTTATCCAGACTTTACCTTGCCTGACAATGTCTTGTGAACGACAACCCTCAGGTGTGGGACAGGCGCGTCCTTGCAGGAGGAAAGCCAGCAGGGGTTTTGACAGGTCATTTGGATGGGGTCACATTTATCGATAGCCGCGGTGATGGCCGTTATTTCATCTCCAATTGCAAGGATCAGACAATCAAACTTTGGGACATCAGGAAAATGTCCTCCGTCACACGAGCGTATGGGTCCATTCCGTATCCATTCATTATTTTTGTAGTGTTGATTCCAAGGTCCATGTGTTTGATTTGGTATTGGGTTTTCTGCAGTCGTCCGCTGAGAATAGTGGACTGGGACTATAGGTGGATGTCGTTCCCATCAGAAGCCCATCATTTTAGGCATCCAGATGATCAGTCTCTGGCCACATACAGAGGTCATTCAGTTCTACGAACACTCATCCGCTGCTACTTCTCCCCTGCACACAGGTCAGGCAGGAATGACCATTACTTATTTCCACCTCGTATTGCAGTATTTTTTGAACTAATGTAGCTACGTTACATTTGTCCTGGAGACTTTATCTGGATTGTAGGATCTATCCTATTCTCCTGCTAAACTATTGATACAACAGGTCTCAATCCAATCGTTTCTCTCCACTGTCTTGTTTGTTGTTGCAGCACGGGCCAGAGGTATATATACACAGGATCCAGTGACAAGTCTGTCTATATCTATGACGTGGTATGTATAGCTTCCCTGATTGTAGCCCATAACCACAGTTCTCCATAAAAAACGGTAGCAGCATGATCCATGTAAACGTGTAGGACATTTGATCTTTTGGCTCAAAGATTGTTTCTGATTTCTTTCCTAAACCTGCTGCTCACGCAGATAACCGGGAAGACTGTTGAGAAACTATCATGGCATGGATCCATCATCAGAGATTGTACCTGGCATCCATACTACCCTACCCTCGTCACCTCCTCCTGGGACGGCTATGTGGCTCGGTGGGAGGCCTCAGGCGATGACGAAGACCCTTCGATGCTCGCCTCGGAAGAGCAGAGGCCAAGTCCTTATCTTACAGCGTACGGCGACTCCTTCCTGTTGTAGAGAAGATTCATCTTGAGAACCTGAGTTGAAGTTGCTGGTGCCTGTAAAGAGCGTAACCCAAGGTGCTTGGATAGTATAGTACTGTAGTTTCCAAATAGCCAGTCAGGCCACAACTTGTACAGCATTGGCTGCTTGTTTGCAGCATAAGAATTCGTGTATGGTAATGGCAGATGCATTGACTGGGGAAGTTGGTTTATACTGTTTAATGTATGTTTCCAAAAGTATGGCTTGTAAATATACAATTTGTCTGCCATGCTTCCTAGGTCATGTCAAACAGAAATAGAAGCTATCGACACCTTGTGTCCTAGGTGAATTTGGTAGCTGATAAGCAAAAAACCTGTTCCAGCTGAAATTCTATGAAAGTATACTACGAGAATTTTCCTCAAAAAACTGGGAACCAAGTTTAAGCAACTGCTCAAATTTACCAGAGTTTTGTGACGTACGGTGGTTTTGCTTGTGAGGCTAAGCCAACATTGCGTGGCAATCACCAATATATAAACGAAAATAGTGAGGAAATTTAGTGAAACAATTACTCATGACTGATACCACGTTCCATAAAAAATTTGCATCACAGGCATTCCATGGACGAAACATGCCCTTGTAAACACTAGAACAAGTAAAAAAATGTGAGTACTGTAGGACATGCACTTAGTAGGCCTCCTCAATGCTTCACCCTTTAAATGGGGGCCTCTGATGGAGGCTACCAGCACCATTTGACAAGTGCAAGTGCAACTTCTTGTAGGCCTCCAACGCTTCACCAGCGTCCCCTCCTGGGCATAATTTGAGGCCACCAAGGTTAAGATCGCTGTACCATCCATCATACAAGAACTTGGCCATTCTAGCGACGTTTGCTGCATGTGAATAGTGTGTTAGGACTGATACATCATAAAGCAAATTTAGTTTCATTTGGTGCCATCCAAAGCAAACTGACAGGGATTTTCTCCATGCTAGCATGAAATTTTTGCAAAGATGACTTTTCATGCTTTCTATAGATATCAGCTCTACCTCAAATAATATTTACCCCCAAAACATGTTTCTTGGAATTGGAGGTGAATATCAATCCATGAGATGCTCTTTAATGCCATGGTTGTCTTGATTATATTTCTTTTGAGTATGGAGCTGTTATGTAGTACAAGACTAATCAACATCATATTGTTTAAAACCCGAGGCAAGATATCACCGAACTCATCAGCATCCACACGCAAGGTGTATATGACATCAATGGAAGATCAATTCTAGGGCAACTTGCATAAATCCCTAACTCCATGCAATTCAGTGAATATGTTAGATAATTTTAGAACACAAAGAACTTGCAACATGGTAATCTTGCTCAGACAAAGTATTTCTAGCTCTGACACTGCGTGACGTAAGCCATCAAATAACAAAATTAGATCCATACATAGTGATAAGGACAGTGCAATGCATTGATTGTTCAGTCAAAATGTAAAGTTATAGCTAAGGTATATTAGCAAATTCCACAGCCAAGGATTACAGTTGAAGCCATTCAACGAACTTCTCTCAACTTTATTAAGGATGAAAAGCAAAGACAAACCTTCTTCTCTTGCTTGGTGCAAGTATTCCACGTTTCACAATGCTCTTGTAGCGATCCCTTGCTAGATTACAGCACCCCTGCAAAAATATTATAGTTAGTCCCTGAAGAATAGTATACAGACACAATATCGAACCTTCTGCAGTAATAAGTATTACCTTCAGCTTTCTAAGAGAGCCGCTAATCTCTTCTGTCAATAGAACTTGAACAGGAGCCGGTTCAAATCTGGTACATTTTGAATTTGCGATTATAGGTCATAAAACAAAAAATATCCAAGCATTCAGGGAGATATTATGTAAATAACTACATATCAAAATATACAATGTAATCTAATCAAAACATTAAAAAGCAACATATCCAACAAATGAGTGTTATAGAGATGCGCATGCTACTTGCTACGGTGGATGTGCGGTCACATGAGAAAAGACCAAATTAGGATATGAGGTGATTTGTGATAGGATAGGTGTGACACCGATTGAAGAGAAGTTAGTCGAACATCGACTAAGGTGTTTTGGACATATTTAACGAGACCTCTAGAAGCACCGGTTAACTTGGAAGAAGGCAGTAAAACGAGACTTAAAGGATTGGAATGTACCTAGAGACTTAGCTCATGATAGGATTGCATGGAAAGTAGCAATTCATGTGCTAGAATCTTAGTTTTTTATATTTTGTTACTCTTATCTCCCTTTCTCTCTTTTACTTAAATTTTTGAAATAAAATTATTGGGTTTCATATCTAGTATACCCCAATGTGATTGAGACAAAGGCTTTGTTGTTGATGTTGTAATTTAATCGAAACATTACATATAACCTAGATCACTTCAATAGCATAGCCATTTTCATTAAAGTCATGAATAAAGATACATAGGAATCACTGATAATAAATATATAGTGGAAGCAATTAGATAGCTAGTGTTCGAAATGTACTTGTGTCTGCCAAGACGAGGAGGGCCTGATTTTAGCCTTTCCTCTTTGGTCACATTTCGCCGTATGCGCCTCTTCTCCTTCTCCTCGTCCTCCTTAGCTATTTCATCAATTATATTTGGTAAGCTGCAGAAATAAAATTACAATAGCATAAGCACAAACTTGGCATGGACAAAACACTATTCTTGAAGTCCGATGATCTGAGAAAACAGAGACCTACCCGTCAATTTCCTTTGAAAGGCTTTCTTTTTTCTTTGCTTCCTCTTCTGCTCTCAACATCTCCTTACGACGAGCTCTTCTGTTCATTTCTACTCTTGTAACTCTTTTTGTTTTGTTCTTTCTGAAAAGGAATATCATACACTAAAAATAAAGAAACATACAAATATAAACAGACTGTGAACAGTAACTCCAATACATTCCATTGAAAAATCTTTTGAAACTTAAAAGTTCATCAGACCTAAGAAAGGCCGGTCATTTCCAAAATGCTGCAAACTTCAATTCGCTTATAAGATTAATAAACTACCCTTCCTCCTATCCTCAATTCCTGTGCACCACACATTTCCCACCTCTCCTTAATTCCCATGCCCAGAGCTAGAACGACAAATAAATTGGGAAGATGGAGTATTTAATTACTCAAAATGCACATAGTATAACATCACCAAAAATTCTAAAACAAGTTATTTTGCAGAAAGTGCAAAAAATGAAACCACTGGGTAACAATATAACCATCATTAACATAACATGCTGTGAGCCTGTGACCATGACAGAAAAGAAAGGGCAGCCCGGTACATGTAGCTCCCGCTCGCACAGGGTCCAGGTTGGAGTCCAACCCACTTGGTCTTTTGTATACAACCTCTCCCTGCATTTCTGCAAGAGGCTGTTTCCAGGAATAAAAGTGCAAGAGTCTGACCATGACAGACTTGAGAATATAAGGTCCTGTTTGGTACGGCTTAAACTTGTTAAAAAAGCAGCTTATTTGAAAAGCTGGTGAACAGCAGCTTAAACTTATATCCTGCTTTTAGTTCATTCTGAGAAGCAGCTGAACTAATAAGCTGCTGGAGAAGCTGACTGTTTCGTACACCCGCAGCTTATTTTTATAAAAAACCTGGTTTAGAAGCTGTGCCAAACAGGGCCTAAGTTACATGTATAAAATCAAATTGATACAGCATAATGTGAGCATGTTAGTCATTAATAGTTTAATACTCCATCGTGTCAGAGCAAGTGGTATCTGGCAAGCCAGTAAACTTTTGGCTACCAACAGTTTCATACAGTTAAGACAATAAAATTTGACACATAAAATTTATGAAATGAAGTTCCAAGGTATTATAAATTTAACTAGCCTTTCGTAAATATATCAGAATAGGAAACAGTGCTCCAGGTTAATTTTGTAAACTGTCAGAACAAAATGATTATTTGTGACCCAAAGAGGTATTTCATAGACAGCTGAGGCTAACCTTTGTCCAGACAAAACATCAGCATCATGATCTCCCTCACCTTCTTCAACATCTTCATCTCCATCATCAGCATCAAGAAAGAATTTCTGCCAGGTAGGGGAAAAGAAGCTAATGATCAAATCAAACACTACCAGGTGAAAGAAGATAATTATCAAATGCAATGTAAGGAAGCGCTTAACATCATAAGTGCACATCCTAAATGAAAGAGTAATATTATTTAATTTAAAAGTAAACTTCAGACAACCAACCTGAAAGGATATCCGATAAACAAAAAGTTCAAAGATTAATCATCTGATAAATTTATGCCCTGGTTTGATGAATGTACACATTTGCCGTAAAAAAGTTGTAAATATTCATACAAATAAGCCTTTTTCGAGGAATCGACAAACCCATTCCAAACGCACATGCAGTTAGAAGCAAAGATAGACCTTGTAATAGAAGGATAGGAAAATTCGGAAGTGAGTGTCACATGAAGAAGCAGTATAAGCCTTGAGTCATAAAACTTACATCTTCTTCTGTAATAGTTTCACCAGTAACTATAAGTGGGACAGGTTTGGGCCCCAATTCTTCTCTGTAGATTTTACGCATTTCATCTGCAACCGCTTGAGCAAGAGAGTCCTACAGATAGCAACACAAACTGCATGAGTAGAATAATTTTCATTCTTTAGTAAAAGAAACAAAAGGGTCCTCCCCTCTTGTTGGCTGCACAAGATGCATGAACTCAATTCAGTGTAGACTTGAGGCCTTGCCTCACTAACATATGACCACTCAGCCCAAATGTCACTGAGAATAAATGCCACTGAATTGAGCATCCTATCATAAATAATCCCAAAAGACAAGATCTCTACTAGTCCATGTTGGCCCAGAATCAACAATTGCAGGTAATTTGTACGGATTTGGTCTTCAATTTCCAGGTAACCTTCACCCGTTTCCCCCTGTTGTGCCTCCCCTGTTTTCTCTCTTTCGCACTTGGATATTTTTCCTCTCCCTCCCCTGTTTTCTCTCTTTCGCATTTGGACATTTTTCCTCTCCCTCTCTGTTTTTCTCTCTTTTTTTCTGATGACACTGAGCTCAGAGTGTTTGTATTGAGTGCAGCTGAACTGCTTTTGAGGAGGAACACCTCCTTGCTCTTTGTAGGCCATGGGCTCGGTACACAGAGGAGTGTTCCGGCCACCAGAACAGTACCAGCTGCTGGAACAGTGGTGCCGTTGATACAGTGCCAGGATTCTGGCATTGTATCCTTCCTACCTCTAACAACTATGCTTATCTCAGTAGATGATGCCAGCTGCCGTATGCAGCCTGACACTGAAATCAGTCCCTTTAACTTACAAGCAGATGATGATTGCTGCCGTATGCAGCCTGATGCTTGGGAGCAATTCATTTAACTTACAGTCCATGGATCAGAAAGTACTAAGAAATAGATACAATTGCACGCATCTGGAATGTTAATACAAAGTATAGCACAAACCTGATGTGCCTCAAATGGAGGATTAAATGAACATCCTGGGGGCTCAACTTCAACAGCAGGGATCACAGATGTTGTAGTGGTAGATCTCTGCTATATAAAAAGAAACAAAAAGATCTTTCAGGACACCAAATATTGCTTATTTGTTGCATACAACACAACAACTTTGTAAATAAACATTTTGCAGATACAAACAGTAGAGTAGCAGGCTGTGGAGCATTGCATTACCTTTTTAACCTTGATGTCTCCTTTACCATCTCTACCCCATGTGTCAAGAATATCTTCAGCAGAATCATCATCCTGCAGCTAAAATTCAGAATTTTAGAAACTGTACTTATTTGTTTGCAAATATAAAGTATTTCCAGTACAGCACAACTGTCTTTTAAGCAGAATCATAGCCCCATATGTAAATACAAGTAGAAAAGAAGTCCTTTGACAAAACAAAAACACAGAATAAAGTTTTAGAAACAGTAAGAGCAGCAGTTGGCAAATAAACATCCTGCAGATGCAAACAGTAGAGTAGAGGGTTGTGGAGCCTTGCAGCACCTTTTTAGCCTTGCTGTCTCCTTTATCATCTTCACCTAACATGTTCAGATTCTTTTCAGCAGGATCATCGTCCTGTAGCCAAGACAAACCACCAGTTAGCAAGTTGGACCTCAAACAGAAACTGATCTGCACTCATTCCAGAGTGTCAACATCAATACCATGGGGACAATTCTTTGTCCATGTGTCTCCTGCATTTTCTTCTTCTTTGCCTTCTCCTTCTTGCTCACCACAGAAGATGGAACTGGCTGCACAAATGGGTTCCGCTTCAACACACTCTCATGGTACAGAACTTTCTCTCTCTTCTTCTCAATCTTCCTTTTGACGGGGATATCTACATGTGGAAATAACAATTTCAACAATTCAGGTAAGCAGACGATGCATAATGCATTAGCAGGAAATCCATTGTAGTTGTAGGTAACAAGCGTGGAAAGTGGAAACGGAAACTGTGGTCGACACTAACTTCCGATGCACGCGATAGTGTAATAGAAGCAGTGAAGGGTTCACCTTTTATCGTGTATACGCATAAACATAGAATGGAGACGAAGTTTGGGCGTTTTATGAGAGGAATGTGTCAGGAGAGATGGACTTTATGGAAAGTTGATGGCGGCGTGGCGTGGGGGAACGGGGCTGACCTTTGGTGGCTGCGCCGGCGGTAGAAGCAGAGTCCGGGGCGGCGGGCTTATCGACAAAGAAGAGGGAGTCGGAGGGGAGCGACGGGATGGCGGCGGCGCCGGCGTGGGCGTCCCGCGTCTGCTGCTCGAAGAACTCTTCGATGTCGTCGGTCCTGATGTTGGCGCGCCACGCCTTCTTCCCCTTCCGCGAGCCCTTGGACGCCTTCCCCATCGCCGCCGCCGCCGCCGCTCTCGGTGGGGAGCGGGGCGAGGGGATTTGGAGAGGAGGCGGGGGAGGGAGGGAGGGAGGGAGGGTAGGACGGGACGGGACGGGACGACAAGTGTTTTTGCCCGGTGGGTTAGGGCTTTGTGCGGCGTAGTGGGTTAGGGTTCTGTAACCGGCAGCTGCAACATGAGTCAACTACTTCGAACATGATTATTACTGTGTTCCATCTCATTCTGATGCTTGTCATCACTCCTCTTGTCTGCTGCAAATTTTCGTTTTGTTTGTAACTGAATGGAAGTCCTCGCCTGAGATTACCTGTAAGCTTTCATCACAGTAGTTCTGAAGTAGCACATGGGCGAAAGAGTGTAGCAAAGCGTATACTTATGGTTCATGCACGGGATGGTCAACGGACACCGTTACTATTCCCGCAAAAAAAAAAGGTTCCCGGAGTCTAGACACACTAGCGTTGCCTCTACGAACGCCGGTTAGTTTAATTTTAAACTAAACAGTATTAAATAATTTAAAATGGAGAGAGTAATAATGTAATACCGAGAATATATATGACGAAATACAGCTACGATGTGATTACAGCTTCTTGCGCCAACAAGTCAAAATGTACTAATCCTAGAGAGCCCACGATGTTGTAGGTACATGGAAAACTACCCCGTTCGTCCATCCGTTCGTCCGTCCACACCACATGATGGCACCGAGGAAATGCACAAGCAGACAAGATTGACGCTATTATGGAACGAAGGGCGGCGGCCTTTCGAGTCTCACGGATTCAGGTGGCTCGACCTTTTCCTCCCAAGGGCCTTCCATGTGAAACTGCTTCCCTGCTGCAAGCTGCTGCTGCTGCTGATGATGACTTCGTCGTCGCCATCGTCCTCCTCCTCGTCCTTGCTGCAGGATGGAACTCTCATCGTTCCTCTTTCAAGGGTCCAAGTCGGTTTGCTTGCGTCGTCTGCACTGTTTTCTAGAGACCTGGGCCTTTTCCACCGACTGATATCGACTCCATCCACGTACGTCGGATGAATGCATGATGGCCCTCTTCGCTCTTGGAGTTGGGGTCATCTTTGGAGCGTCCTCAAGTCCGTCCTCGGATGTCAACCACTGATCACCGAAAGAGTCTGTACAGACAGCTCATTGGTACTCGTCTGCCAGGGTCTTCTTGGTGACCGGCCGGCTCATTGTTGTTGTTAGCAAACACCCAGTCTGGAACTTCGTCGTCCCCGTCCAAAAGTCTAGGTTTGAAGTTTTCTCTTTGCTTCAGCAAACACCCAGTCTCGAACAACCAGAACGCGTGTTCGTTTCGAGCAGCCAAACGGTTGATCTCACGCTCACTGGGGGTATCACCTCCCAGTGAGCTCGTTCCTCTCCTGAGGATCTCCTGGAGCATTGCTCGCCTGTCCTGTGCTGCAGTGGGGATTTAACATATATGAAGATCTCTGTCAGTTCCATTACAACACACATGCAACGTAACACGAAATGAATAGGAAACTGCAGAGCGCTCAGACTAACCCGTGGAAGTCGTGTTGAACAGCCCAGCCTGAATAACTTTTGCATCGATGCCCATCTAGCTTCTGCTTTGCACGCTCTAGGATCTCTTCTTCGATCGAGCCAACACTGACAAGGACAAACACGCCTACTTCATTCTTCTGTCCTATACGATGGGCACGGTCTTCTGCCTGCTGATCCATTTGAGGGTTCCAGTCACTATCAAATATAATAACGGTGTCTGCAGTCTGTAAATTCAATCCAAGGCCTCGCTCCAGCTCGAGTGCTGAGGAGAAATAAGAAATATTCTGAACCCTTCTTATTAAAATCTGCCAATAACCTCCCTCGTTCTTCAGTCTTTGTGGATCCATCAAGCCGCATGTACTTGATGAAGTTGTACATTTGCAAATACACTTCCAAAATGTCAAGCAGTTTTGTCATCTGAGAGAAAAGTAGAACCCTGTGGCCAGCCCTCTGCAGCTTCGGAAGTAGCCGATCAAGCAACTCAAACTTACCTCATGCCCTAACAATCTCCTCCCGCTGATACATGTTATAATGCTCCACAAAAAGGTAGGGATGGTTGCAACACTTCCTAGCTAAGCTGCATTGACAGATTTTGCAGTGCCTTTGATCTGAGCCCTGCACATACACAAGTATAACACAATAAGCACATTACTTCTACAAGGAAAATGTTTAAGACTGACGTAATATAAGGACAAGACGGCACAAAAACAGATCCAGATTTGCAATGACACTACAGCAGAAGACTATAAATATTTTCACCAGTACTAGAAGGACATACCAGATCCTAGCATAACCTTTTCCCTGCTCATGACTTGTTCATAATATTCTTTTTGCCAAGCAGACATGTCACACTTTAGAATTACTTGTGTTTTCACAGGGAGATATTTTTCCACTTCGTCTTTCTTCCTCCTCAGCAGAAATGGACGCAAAACCTGAAAAAAACAAAGCATAGTATGCAACAAACGAATTTACTAGCCATCAGCTTATGTCACCTCATCAGTTGGTTGCATTCAACAA
The DNA here is from genome assembly GCA_030760725.1 of Neostapfia colusana. Lineage (NCBI taxonomy): Eukaryota > Viridiplantae > Streptophyta > Magnoliopsida > Poales > Poaceae > Neostapfia > Neostapfia colusana. The sequence continues at coordinate 948,045 of JASWHV010000005.1, read as the reverse complement.
AAAAGATGCATATAACGAGTGGCCATCCATCAACTTTCAAAGGAGTTAAAAGAAATGAATGATTGGACAGGTGGACTGGGGCAGAATTACTCACTTGATGCAAACGATGTATGATTAGTAACTGTTCCTCATCATTAAGACTGACATCGCATGTGAATGGTGCATTAAACCATTCTTCAAAGTTCTGGGATGAATTGAAAATATTGGGCAGAATAAAGTTAAGCAAAGACCACAGCTCTTGCAGGCTATTTTGGATTGGTGTGCCAGTCAAAAGTAGTCTGCGGCGGATCTGATACCTGCCAAACAAGTTCAGTAATCTGGAAGTTTAATGGTCAAATGGTAGAATGAAACTAAATTAGTAAAAGTCTAAAACAATGATAAAGAATGTATAAGAATGTGATGAAATGGCACAAAGAGAGTAGGCAGCTATGATGAAATCAGTAATCAACTAGTGACGGACTGATGGGATAGGAAACCTCCATAACAACTATAAATTTGGTGAACTTCAACAGGACATAATGAGTAATGAGTTTAAAGTGATTAGTTTAAAAGATGGTAATAAAATCAGCATTTCCAAAACACAATATAATGACCATTTAATCAAGTATGAGTTGGCACAATACTCTTTGATCTGAATTATGGCGTGTTAAGATTTTTAGTATGGTAAGGAATGGTCAAATACCATTTGTGAATTTGTGATGGAGTTGATCCCAACAACAACAACAATCAAGCCTTTATCCCAAGCATGTTGGAGTTGATCCCAACAAAAACCATAATGCTTCTATGCAGTTACATCTCCCGATCTCTCTATTCATTATTATTTTTCCAACCTTTTCTTCTCTCTGAATGTAAGGAACAAAGCTTGCGGCCATAAAATGGTCTGGCCCTTCGTGCAGGCATGTGAAGATGGCATAACACATATCCAAAAAGATTGAATGCAGTTCTATTTGAGAAGTTCATACTAAAAAAGAAGTTCGTTGAACACTTCCTTAATTGCACCGTTAGTTTATTAATATTGAGCGACTTTTCCTAGTGTTCTGGGGAAAGAAGGTTGTGCCAGTCATTTAATGCAGATTGCACTGAACAGAGCCGCAAAATCTGTTATGGAAGTTTTATGGTCCTTGACTTTGTTAGACAAGAAATAAATATTTCCTTAGATGTTTATTGCAACTAGAGAACTAAACATGAAGAGTTGAAGACAACAAAGAATAGCTGGTAAAGTAGCAAAAAAAAACACCACAAATTTATCCGTCTTCTATTATTTCTTAATTCCTAAAGACAAAAATGTATAGAAGACCTATTACTAATTTGAAGCTTGAGGCTCCAGTGCGTCAAGAAGGCATTACTGGTGACATTCTCGAGTAATAACTGGTAGTAATTAAATGCCATGCATCCACAGATTTGATTGAGTAACAAAACATGAATAAAGAGTATACCCGGATACTAATGTTTGAACAAGAGCGCATTCATGGTTTTTCAAGCGATGCCCTTCATCAACTATCAAGTAATGCCAGTGAACCTTCTTTAGAAACTTCTTATCTTTCAGTATCAAATCATAATGTGTCAGCAAAACATTGAAGTGTACACCAAAATAAGTTTCCCTTAGAGCCTGTTCCAATGCTGAAAGAGAGGTGAGCATCATACAGAATTGTTCCAATGCTGAAAGAGAGGTGAGCATGTTAAGTGTGTGGCTTTGATAAATAATGGACTGAGAAAATATGCATAGGAGTTTTCATCGTGCACATTTCAGAGTACCTGGGGGCCCAGGTTTTGAACTCAACAGACCAATTTGGTAATACTGCTTTTGGAGCAATTATTAAATGTGGCCCTGTGACCTCCTTCTTTTCCAAGAGATAAGCGATAAAAGCTATGGTCTGAATTGTTTTCCCCAAACCCATTTCATCGGCTAAAATGCCGTTCAAATTGTTGTTGAATAAAGAAAGCATCCATTGGAGACCCTCTAATTGATAGGGTCTTAATTCTCCACCTTCCAGAGCTGATGGTTGTTCTGTTACCTGTATATACAGATGGTACACAGAAAGATTTAGTTTTGTCACAAGTGCAATCACAGATCGTACCATAATTTTTGCAAAAACAAAAGGATAAAATAGAATTAATGAAGACAATGATAGCTCAAAATATAAACTCTGACTGAAAACATATGTGGAATCATGCAACGGAAATTTTCCACGTTTAGCCTTTTGATATCACAAGTATGCAAGCCAGAACGAAAGAATCACAACCAGTTAATGGAAAAGAAAGAATATCTCTTCACATAATATTTCCACATAGCATGAGATTGTGAATGAGGCAGTAGTTATTGTTAGCAATAATCTTGACCTGTATGTGTGCGTTTTTAGGTTTGTCCATGTGCTAGTGTTCAGTTGGTTTGTTGCATGCGTAGTCTGCATGTGTGTCAGGATAGGTGCTAGTATATGCAGGATTAGCCGGGTGATGCGATGTGACAAGGCCAAAACCAATGCCTGTGCAACTGTGCTGGACATCAGAGCTGGCTTGTGTTCGGATGGGTCACGGCTGCATGCGTTAATTAGTTAGCTAGTTGATTGAATCTTCCGTGAAGTGCTAGAGATTAGGTGGAGGAGCTGTCACCTAACCCGTTTCTTAAGTCACGCATAGTGGATCGTGAAGTGAAGGCCGGGTCACCTGGATCTTGGATGTGTATGCATGTAGGTGATTAGCAGCAACAGCCATGCATGTGCATGCGTGAGTGAACAGTTGCTACTCCGGCTATAAAAAAACACTGTACCTTGTAGTTGAACAGAGAGAGTGGGTGGTGCCGTGGATGTTGGCTGCTGAGAGAGTTTTTGTGTTGTGTGAGTGTAGTGTTGTGTTATCCAGTGAGCCAAGTGAAGGCCGAGAAATAAAGTGATCGGTGCTTCTTGTGTGCTACAAAATTTGTGTGTGCAAGTGTGTGTTCTAGAGAGAGCTGGACCAACAGTTATCGCCTTATCGACAGTTGAATCTTACATGACCTAGGATGCCATTGCCAATATAGTTCATTTTACTCACCACATTCTCTACTAGCTACATTCAGCCTTTTGCATTCCATAATGAACATCACTAACCTTGCGCCCCAAGTTGGCATCAATTTAATAATATTTGATATGATAGTCAATGAAATTACAACTACTCTAAATTGTGGAGGCCAACACACTTAACAATTTGTCCAATATACAGCAAAAAAATCTTTTACCTTCTCTTCAATGGAATGGACAGCAGAATCAAGTCTACGGCCAGCATTAAATTTGCTCTCATTGGCAGATTCAGGAGGATCTGCATTGTCATCTGAAGGAGGCCCCCCAGGCGACTCACTCTTGATGCCTGACATTTGAGAACAATCCTTTGATTCTGACCCTTTTGGCACTTCAAACACTTCAAGCTGACTAACATGCTCAGCATCTTTTTGTCGTTGTACAGCTTTTCCAATTCCTTCAAGAAGTTCATCTGTTTTGTCAAGGAGCATTTTCAGACGCTCATTCTTGCTTTCCTCAACCATCCTCATGTACGCTTCTTGATCACCAGTTCTAAGTGCTACCATTCTAGTCTTCTCAATCCGTGAGATACGCTGGCGTGCCCGGACATGCCATGCCTATATTAACCAAGTAAAAAATGATCTCTTAAAAACTGAAATAGCATATTCATAACAATATCTCTAGGATAAAATTGTATTCTAACATAAACATTTTATGGTATTATGGAATAATGCAACGATCCATAAATAAGGTAGCAAAAACACAGCAAACAACTTTTACCAATATGTTCACTCTTGTTCTTAGGGTAAAATGCCTTCATCGAACATCACTTTTCATAATCACCGGGAGCATAAAAGAACTGTGAGCTGCAAACTACAGTTTACTGAGGCAGGACCATTTCAGACAGACCAACAGATAGTGCCAAAACAAATTTAAGAGGATACAAACTAAAGAGATAGTTGGCAGCATCGGACAGTAATTAAACAATACCAAAGACAGATGCACCGAGTGCAAGCCTGTAGAGTTTCCAAATCAAGACAGCAACTCTTTTCATAGGTAACAGATCAACTGGTGTTGCTTGCACCAACAAGAAGCAGTGTATCAGATTACTACTAGCGCATTGGACATATGTTTCAACGATGTGAGTATGTGACAATGTGACATGATACGATGGAGGAGTACCAGTGCAGCATAATTGGTCCAGTCAGTGTTTAAAAGGTGCTGCCTAGGCGTCCAGATGCTCTGACCTGGACGCCATGGCTGCTCGACTTGCATGGCCAGTGCCTGGCAACTGTCGCCTGGGCGTCATGGCCAGCTGCCTAAGCGCCTACCTAGGCACCTAGGCGTCCAGATGCTGTTTTAAAACACTGGGTCCAATATAAGGTGAGCAAATGTTCCTACAACTGCTGAAGACATGAAACTAGGTGGTGGATCATCATCTCGTTTACTGAACTCTAAAGAAAAGTTATATCAAACCATACCAGGACTCCATCATTCCGCTGCTTTCTTTGCTTGTGTGTAGTTCCTAATTGCACCTGATGTTCCCTACACGCGTTCATAATTTCTGCAAAGAACTTCCTCTTCCTCATATCTACCTGATTCTTTTCCTCCGCTTCGAGTCTTGAGATCCTCTAAAGTTCAACAGTACCAAAATTATAATCATGATTTCAACTGTATACAAAATACCCAACTGTATCCGAAGAAACACAAACCTCTGTGAATCTCTTTTTGCATTGAACATCATCAGAATCCACCAGAAAACTATCTCCTATCCCATACATGGTAAAAGGATACTGAATCCGCATCATCCCCCAGTCAAACAATTCCCGCTCGGGATATGCACATTTCTTGTGTAGCCAATATTCTGCACTGACATTGGAACGTACTTTCCTCTGCAACTCCAACAACTGCATAGGTATATGAATTATCAGCAACCATCATTAGGAAAAATCCTGGTGATGTTACCCTTTCAAATATAGATATGCAATAGTCAGAGTTTGAAAGTGATATACATGTAACAAAATACCCCCTTTATGTCCATCAATGCAAGGTGTATTTTGAAATGGAGAAGTCTTCCAAAGTAAATTTTGAACATGAAATTCCCTAATAATATATTGCTAATTGCAGTAAAATCAGCATCATATTAAAAGCACTATGAAGCTAGAAACAATCGATACAACCTTTTGTACACTAAATTTGCATGTAATTCTTGAAAAAATGTTGGTCAAAGCATAAATTTGGCCTCCTCAAATCAATATACACCTTGCATTGATGGACGGAGGGAGTAGTTGACAGCTAGGTAAAGGATACTGTGTAGTTGACATGCTATGCATACTACATTATTTTAGGGAACCTGTACGCATTATTTCATTTTAGCACCCATGATTTGACGCATTAAGTACTTGTCATCTGCAAAGCTTAGCTAACTATTCCTAAAATAGTGCTGTTAAGCATTTACTGCTACGAGTATTTTCCACATTAGGTGCAGCTGAATCCCAGCTCAATTTGGGTATGCATATACAACTGTATTTATAATGCGAAACCCTGACCAGTTTGAGTGGTTAGTGGATTCTTTTATGACATGTTTAGGTGAAGATCATACAGAGACTTTAGTCTCCAGAAAACTGAAGATGTGCTAGAGATGAAACCAGCCTAGCAAAACTGTTCCTATTTCTTTAAAAGGTAAATAAAATGGTGGCCACTGTTGAAATATAAGTGAATTGTCCATCCTTCCCCATCAGCTTAAGCTTTTGAGGTCAACTGGTCGGCACATGGTAGCTTAACATGGTATCAGGGCCAGAGGTCCCGAGTTCGAATCCTGACGGACGCGATTTATTAAATAAATTGCAGCCAAGTCTTATTCCACGTTTGCGACCTGAGGGAGCCTGCACATGAGAGGGAGTGTTGAAATATAAGTGAATTGTCCACCCTTCCCCATCAGCTTAAGCTTTTGGGGTCAACTGGTCGGCGCATAGTAGCTTAACAGACACAGAGATCCTACATATGACGCCGTCCCTTTTTGTTAGCAGGACCAGGATACATCCTTATCCGACCTTTGTCTCTCCCTCCCTCTCTCTCTCATTCACATACCAGCTTGCAGCCTCCCCCCTCCTGAGGCAGCTCCACGCCGTTGTCTGCCTATTCCTGCATATGCTGCCCAGTTTGCTCCACACCTGCCATCCGTTGAGGACGAGGTTGGCGAGTGCCTCCTGATGTAGCTTTTACTTATCGTTCTTAGATCCTTAATGACAACTTCCCTGCGTCAAATTGCCTAGTCCCGTGACGGTATCTCTAAGACCCTAATTAGAATTAGGGACTTGGTTGAGGGTTTGGAATGAGGAGTTTTGGCTTAGAAGTAGTGTTATACAAAACGGCTTTAAACGGCCATATAAACATGTTTAAGCGGTAAAAGAGAGGTAGCCGTGTAGTTTAGGGTCTAGTCAGACTTCTAAATGATTGACCCGTTTAAAACACTCAACAGTCCGTCTAAATGCCGTAAACGGTGTAAACTAAACGGAATTGGAATGGTTTCAGACGTCGTTCAGGCCATCTACTGCGGTGTGTACGCGATGGGATAGCAAAGAGCGGGAGATGGAAAAGGAGCGGGAAATCGAGTGACAATATGCTACAATATCAAAACGTTTAGCCCGTCTAAATGCATGTAGACCTTTAAACTCTGAACAATAGGTCACTGATTGATTAGCTTTACTGTCTAGGAAATAATTGCTTAAGAAATGGGTGGTGGTCGATACAACAGTGGTAGGTGGCAGGTGGCAATGATGTTGTTGGAGCCACATGAGGGTAGGGTAGTGGGCGGGGTTGACGGTGGGGGTGTCAGTGTCGGAGAGTACTGAAACAAAGAAGAGGGCAGGGGCTATGGAAGGTGGTAACTAGATCCTACCCTGTCATGGTTGAGCAATGGCTCGCGATGGCGGCAGGAGTGAGTCCACGATGTCCACTTTATTGAGATCACGGCCATTAACAGTTAACGCAGACGCCAACACATAGTTTGGAAGCGACACAACATGGTCATAAGATCCCAATCCAATGGCAGGGATATCTAGGATGCCCGAGCCAGTGGGCACCAAATATGCCCTGTTCTTTGAAATTTCAAGGATTTCTTACCATATCTGAAATGGCTTGATCATACATTGGCTAGTTACGAAACAAGCCCATGGTGACATTACAAAGAAATTGTTTGTTGTACATAAAGTGTTTTGTCCGCAACTAGAATGATCTCACTACATGGTTAGTACATCAAACACAACAACTAGTTCAAAATACTTGCAATCAAATGTATGCATAGGTCCAAGATGAAGATGTAATAACATATTAGGGTTTTTGCATATAACAAATGAATAACACAAGAATTGAGATATATAACACATACAAATGAATTGCCACCAAGAATAAAGTAATGGCAGCAAAGTAGTCACTGTTTCTAGATTGTCGATTTACCTTCAGCCCATACAGTTCAAGCAAACACTTCATTTGCAAGTTCTCGCCCCTAGTAGAAGGCAACCCTGGCACATAAAACAAATTAAGGGACAAGGCTCTTGTAGATATCAAAACTATGATCAAACAAGTAAACTACTCTTTAAGCCAAGTAATAAAGAAGCTATTGCACAGTCAAACTGCATTTCACGTGTGATCAACATCCAGGTGTAGGTGGATAGATTCTATTGCACCATCAAACACAAAAAAACTGTTCTAAATTTGTTGTTTTCCACCTTTTCAAGACTTAGTGTTTCACCATAAATCAAGCATAGCAATAGAACCAAAACAAAGCCTTGGAAGTTGGAACAAAGGCCAGGCCAAGCCATAGTAAACGAAAAGAAGGCCTAGGAGGCTACGACCAATGCCAGAAAAGGGACCTTCATCAGATGGGAGATGTAGTTGACATGGAAGGCAAGGAAAGAAAAAAAGCCAAACGACCATGTACCGTACCAGAAAGACAAAACCAATATATAAAAAGGAGCTCAAAGAAGACACCAAAGAGAAGTGACCGATTTTGAATGCAACTCAGAAATTAACCAGCTAACAAAGTATGCAAAAAGGAGTTCGTAGAAAACCTTCAAGTTCCGCTAGCCGATGCTGGATGGATGCATTGAATCGTCCTTCTTTTAGAGCAGCCAATTCTGAGTAGGATATGGCCGTTCTTTGATTCTTAAATATTGCATCTTCAAGCTCTTCAATCAGGGTGGGCCCCTGTAAGGTAATCACTTGAATCAAAATGTAGAGCAACGACTAGTCCAAATCTAAGATCAAACAATTTATCCCAACCAAAACAAAAAAAAAGAGGTCAAGAAATGAGTGCTTCAACCCAATTATCACACATGCGAATCATCTACAGAACACTTCAAAAGACTCGAATTCTGGTTGAACTTCAACCATAACCAAAGGTAACACCGCGGGTGAGGAAAAGAATTGCACCTAAATTCATATGATTGCAAAGCTAAGCTCACAGTTCTTAGCTAGGTGAGATCCAGCCTACGTCACTTCCACCACACCCAACAAAAGCATATTGCTTATGGGGAAATAAACTAAAATTCAACACAAAATTTAATGCTCAGTAACCCACTATCCCCCAAAAGTTGCCTTAGCTGTACCAAAAACAAGCTAAACCTATCAGCAACCACTTAAGCTCCAGAATATTAAGTGAATATGTCCTAACGAACATTTCCAACTTACACGGACAGAAAGACCATTTCACCGTACTTGGCAGAGGAATTTGCCGGACCTCCTCCCAGCACGGGCGGATCTGACCCAGGCAACCAACCAAAGCTAGCACATACATAAAAATCCGAATGCACACTAAACAAAGCACGCGCTCCAAGTGCGTCCTACAACACCCAGAACGAATCACGCGTTGAATCTGAAAATAGTATCCAAAATCCTAGCGCCAATCGAGTACACAGGACCTGAGTCGCCCGAGCAGAAGAGAAAAAATCGGCGCACGTACCGACGAGCCAACGGCACGCACCTCGGCCGCACCGCCAGCGGCGGCGTCCCCCCTGCCATCCCCATCCGCTACCGCCGTCTCGTCGCCTCCTCCCTTCTCCTCGTCATCCTCGTCCTCCTCCGCGGCGCCGCCATCGCGGTAGATGGACGACACCGCGCGGAGGACGGCGGGGGGCAGTGGGAGGTTGCGCGAGATCAGGTTGAGCGCGCCGACGAGCGTCCTCGCCCGCTCCACCACGCCGCCGGGCTCGTCGAAGGCGGGCGCCACCGGCGCCGCCGCGGCGCCCGTGGACGCCGCCATCGCGGGGGTAGGGTTTCCCGCCTCCGCGAGGCGGGGCGGCGCGCCCCGGCGGGGTTCAAAGTTCCACGCGCGCGCGCGCGGCAACGGTCGGGGAGGGGGCGGCTTTTGAGCGGGCGTTTGATGGGGGGGGGGAGTTTTCGCGCCGTGCCGTGTCAGAGGAAGCCGAAGCTTCGACCGATCGATCGAGCGATGGATGGATGGGGGGAGGCGGGCGCCGCGGTTGCCTGGGCTGTGCGGGGGTGGGGAAATTCGAGGAGCTTTTTTTTTATCCGCTCGTTTTATATTATATGTACCGGACCGGGTCGGTCGTTATTGACGGTGGGATCCGGTTTCCGGCGGTGTGTAGATCGCGTTGACGTGCTCGGGCCATGAATCCGACCGGCCTACGAGAATTTAGAAGCCTTTTCAGTTTTCGCACAAAATATAATATATAACTGCTTTTCCTTCAAATTAATAAAAAATTCACGGTGGGGTTCAAATACAGATACGATTCAAATACACATACTCTCTTCTTCTGAAATAAGTGACGTTTAGGACTAAAAATCTAGTTAAAAAATTAGAACAGCGCGAGTAACTATTAAGATGAGGAAGGAGAAGATCAGACTTTTTAATGTTTATTGTCTGGATTGGCCATTGACACTCCTGCATCTGAGTATATAGCTTAGCAAATGTATGAAAATGAGTTGTAGCAGGCCTTGGATGCCGCCATTCAATTGTTGTATAGAAACTTGTTCGTACAATGTAAAAAGAAGTTTGAATGCAGTCGAGATCGATCTCCTCTTATGCACTTGATATCGGAGATTGAGTAACTAGTTAACGGTAATAGAATTTTTTTATTGTGAAAGTAGATAGATCACAAATCTACGCTAGTCGTTGTCTCGAAAATTTTGCCAGAGCGGAGGGTAGACCTGCGTGTGTTTACTCCAATCTCAACTCCATGAGCTTCTTGTAATCTCTATTATATAATGCTCCGTCCGTTTCGAAATATTTCACGCTGGTCAGTTCAATTCCAGCGTCAAATAATTCAAAACGAAGAGAAAGGAGTATATCATCTTTACTCAAAAAAGAAGTTTGAATGCAGATTGAGATTATCCAAGTCGCCGTTCACAAAGGTGCAAATTTTTTTTCGTGATGCAGGTAAAATCCCTTATACATCGTGTTTCATGTTCACTTTACAAGTGCAATTCAAGGCTATTCCTGAAACTAGCTTAGAGATTATTTTTCCGAATAATTCCGAGGAAAGGGCAGTAAAAGGTAGGAACCATCAGCTTTCATGCCGGAACAGGGCAACAAGCCAGAGCCAGCAAGTGAAGCCCGTCTGGTGGGGCCCACACTTCGGCCGCCATTTACTTGGCTCGGACGTAGTCCTCTCCAGTCCCCCCACCCCCCCTGAGCTGTCGATGACAGAGATCCCATTGACTCCCGACACCCACGGCCGCACTTACCCGCGTGCCTCCGACACTTGGGCCCCACAACATTAAGCTCTGTCACCGACATCTGGACCCCACAGTGCTCCCCACCGCACTCTGCCTGGCGCCTGCCCCCCCCTTTAGCCGTCGTCTCTCCTCGTTCTCGCCTCCGAATTCCTCTCTCGTCGCCGCTTCACTCCCACGGATCCCACGCTGCGGCTGCTGGCTGCGGCGGCGGTCGAGGCCGAGGTTTAGGGTGTAGCTCGGGGAGGAGCTAGGGTTTCGCGCGGCGGCGAGGGATGGGGACGGCGGGGAAGGGCGCGTGGGTGGTGCCGGCGCCGGCGTACAGGAAGGTGCAGGGGTGGGAGGGCGTGGGCGAGGACAGCCCGGGGTTCAGGTGCGGCCACTCGCTCACCGCCGTCGCGCCCACCAAGGGGCACGGCCCGCGGCTCATCCTCTTCGGCGGCGCCACTGCCATCGAGGCCGGCGCGTCCTCGGGCCTCCCGGGCATCAGTTCCGTCTCCCCCGCATTAGCTGACCTTTTGGTTTCTCCTTCCGGGCTTTGCTGGGTCTGTGATCTGACGGCGCCGTTGTTTGTTTGGCTCTGCAACTGAAGGGCTCGCCGGCGTGACGAACTCGGTGCACTCCTACGACGTGGAGAAGCGAAAGTGGACAAGGTACGGCCGCCGATCGTGTTTAGGTTTTGCCATGATGGGTGGAAATGGAGCTCAATTTCGAGTTCTCTTTGTTCGGAGCTTGTTGCAATGTATTAATCAATTTTGTAACTTCAGATTTGGATGTGTGGTTGTCAAAGTACTAGAATAATGTGTTGATTATTGGATTAACACGATCAGCTCTCACTATATAATTTGTGATCCTGCCCGCGATTGCGTCAATTGTATGCTTTCAATCCATTCAGTGCTTGTTATTACTCGCTTATCTGGAATATTGTCCCCTGTTGTAATGACTACTAATGTGCTGTTACTCTGCTTAATATAATTTTTCGTGAAATGAGTTATGTTTCTTGGTGCTAAATTCTACATTTGTGCAGATTACATCCTGCTGGAGAGCCTCCATCGCCGAGGGCCGCACATGCTGCGGCTTGTGTGGGTACCATGGTTGTCTTCCAGGTATTAGGATATTGGGATATTTGAATTCCGTTTAGGCGCCAACTCAGTTCCGTTGTGATTGTGAGTGATGTCGTGTTGGTGTAGGGCGGGATTGGACCAGCTGGGCACTCGACAGACGATCTCTATGTCCTTGACCTGACAAACGACAAGTTTAAATGGCACAGGTCGGGTTAATGTCGAATATACTATTTTTGTTTGTTTTCGGTATGCTTTCCTTTTTCGGCTTCATTGTCAGTTGTGTTTTGATGTTTCCATTTCTTCCACTCGATTCAGAGTCGTTGTTCAGGAGCCTGGGCCTGGTCCTCGCTATGGTCATTGCATGGATTTGGTAGCCCAGCGTTATCTTGTAACGGTTTCAGGAAATGATGGTTAGCTCTTACATGCAAACCTTCCTTGTATGTATTTCTACAATAATTACTACTCCCTCCGTTCCTTTTTATTTGATGCTGGTTAGTTTAAAAGTGAACTAACCGGTGTCAAATAAAAAGGGACGGAGGGGGATATTGCACTTATTATTTTCTGGAATGCTGCTCTACTGAGTAGTGATACTCCTTTAACTTCTATTTTCCATCACGTCTCTCCTTGGATCCCACTTACTAGTTAAGCAGATAGTGCCATATCAGAACTGCAACATAGTACATTTAGTTGTCATATAATCATATTCACTTTAAAAGGTTCCAGAATTGTAAATGAAGACGGCGTATCTGGCTCAAGTGGTGCTCTTTATAATATTGATCTTTGCTGGTCAGTTACGAGTTACGACTCTGCACACAACGTAAATACACATGATTTTTTCCACATGATGACAGTTTTAGACCAATCGCACCGGTGTACTGAAAGAAGTATGGGACTGGCTGAGTGGCGTTACCTTCGATTTTTTCCCGCACCGGCGTACCGGAAGACCAGCGCTACATTCCAGCATGCTACAGAGGAGCGCTCGCTTGCCCGCACGAAATCCGTGTGGGATGGGCGCTGGCCGTTGCCTCCTGCGCGGCAATGGAGTCGAGAAAGAAAGCAAGGTGGCCCTTCATGCTTGGGGGAGAAGAGCTATCCGACAGCGGCTGCCCTGTTCGGCTGGCAGTGGCAAGCAGGCTTTTGAATTGGCGCCTGCCAGGCGGGCGGCGGACGGCGGGCGCGGCGGCGGCGGCGGGCGGAGGCGAAGGCAGCGGGCACAGCGGAGGCGGCGGGCTGGCTCTCTGAGCCATTGGATTAGATCCAACGGTTATCTTTCCACATCAGCACATATAAAATAGGACCCCACTCTAACCCTAAACAGAGGTCTTCACTCTCCTCTCCTCCCATCCCTCCACCGATGGCGGCGGCGGCGCGGCGAGGGGTCGGCGGCGGCGCGGCGGCTAGAGGCGCGGCGACCGGCGGCGCGACGACCTCCAGGCGAGGCGACCTGTCCAGGCGTCGGGGCCGCATCGACTGGACGCCTAGGCGGCACCTTGGCGACGCTGTGAAAACGCTGGTGGCAAGAACCAAGAGGAGCATCAAAGGATACAGTAGAGAAGAAACTCAGGTGAGGCACACCGATTTGGGGAAGAAGAGTGGCGTGGAGAGCTGCAGCATGAGGCCGGGCTGGGTGACCAGCGGGCTCCTTGTCTGGACCTCCATGGCCACCGAGTCCAAGCGAGGAGGCTGGCTAGGGCGAGGATGCGGCGGGTCACGCCGAGGAGCCTGGCTGTGATGAGGAGGTGGCAGCCTGTGGTGAGAAGTACGCGGGCTGCAGCGTGGAGGAGGCGGGCTGTGGCAAGGAGGCGGCGGGCGGCGGCGGGCTGCGTTGAGGAGGCGGGCGGCAAGAAATAAGCGCACGGGAGAAGATAAAGAGGGAGGAGAAGCATCTGGAGAGAAAGGAAAATGGGGAGAGAAAGGAAAAATAGAAATAAAAAGAGGGAAAAGGAAAGGTAAGAAAAGAAAGGAAATAAAGAGAGGAAAAAATGAAAGGAAAAAACAAAAGGATGGAAAGAAATATTAAAGAATATATGGTAGTTGATATAGAGTATGTTTAGGGAGTACGATGAGTGCGGGAGAACGTGCTAGAAAGCAGGGAATCTTTTGGAGTGTGCTGGAAAGGCTTGAGAATATTCTTTTACAGTAGATTTTTAGAGTACATGAGTGCGGATAGTCTTAGAAAAAAATGCTCTAAGAAGATAGAGCTGGCTATGTTAGTTTCACTAGCACATTCTTTCTGTCTTAGAAGTTAGGCCCATGTCATTTTCAGTATTCTGGGTCTCAGCAATAAAACTATGGTTTGTTTGCAACTCCTAAATATAATACAGCCATATGGTGTTACTCTGTTAGCTATTATACTTATCATGTAGTTTGAGATACTGATCCGTTCTAAGATGCTCTGTGAGTTGCTTATTTCTATCTTTTCGAGGGCTTGAGTCCACCAGTTCTCTATGTAATCTGCTGGGTTAATGATGCCTCTCGTGGTACAGGAAAACGGGCCTTGTCAGATGCTTGGGCTTTGGATACAGCACAGAAACCATATAGGTGGCAGAAACTTAACCCTGAAGGCGACAGACCTTCTGCAAGAATGTAAGCTGATTCGTGACTTCAAATAGATTTATGAGAATTCAATATTCTTTGACCTGTATATTATCTTATTCTATATTCTGACCTTACTGTTTCTGTTGACTTTCCTCCACTTCCTTTTAGTCAATTTGGCACATTCTTAGTTGTTTGACATAATGAGATCCTAGTTATTTCAGTTCTTTTGGCTTTAGTTGTGCAGAATTTAAAACTACTCCCGTTTGGAGGTTGTTGAATCTAGTTGAACTTGCTTTCTGACTGTACTGCTGAGCCAGTAATTGTATGCTACTCCCTCTGGTTTCTTTTTCCATTACATAGTTGCATTGGCTGAACGCCAAGAAAAGAAATCAGAGGGAGTACTTGTTGGTGAAAACATCATTTTGCACTAAAGAGTTACCGTGGAGCTGCATAATGCACCGCATAATCGCTACCTCCTTTAATTCTGATATTAGATCGGCACTTGTCTGTTATGCATCTTAAAATCATTTAATTTCAAATATTCATAAATATGCAATCCCTTACTATTGGCTGATTTAAAATCACTACAGGTATGCTACTGCTAGTGCACGCTCTGATGGCATGCTTCTACTTTGCGGTGGAAGGGATGCTTCTGGAACGGTAAACTTCTATACTTTCGTTACTATTTGATGAATTTAAAATATTGTACTTTTATCGTGTTTTTTGTTGTGATGGTGATCGCTAATACTTAATTGGGTTAACACGAGAAACACATATGTTAATATGATAAAAAGGAACCCTTCGGTTTTTTTTACATATGTTAATATGAGAAGGGCAGGTCTGGCGCAGTGGTAGAGTCTCTCCACTTGTGTCCTGGAGGTCCTGGGTTCGAGTCAGTCTCCTTGCAAAATAAGCAAGGGGAAGGCTGCCTAGAAATTCCCTTCCCCAGACCCCACAACGTGTGGGAACTTTCAGCACTGGGTATGCCCTTTTTATTTTCTACTTACCTTAGCTGCCGTAATCAACAACAACAAGAAAACCACTTAGTGTCAAACAAGTTACCGTAATGAACGGTGTTTGGCGAATGGCCAGTAGCCCAGTGGTAATGGCATGCGGTTGCCAACCTACCCACTAGAGTTCAATCTCTGGGATCGACTCCGATGTCTCATAGGGGCTGAGTCCCCAAAATAAATTTCAGGTATCTCTCGCGCATGGAGCCACGATAAGAATGTGACATCCCCTTCGCGCATCAGTTTCTAGTGGATTCCGTTGATCTTTGAATGACGTGGTCTTAGAAATTGTGTATAGTTATAGGGTTGGATATGGGTGTGGGTCTGTGTAGGTAGGTGTGTGTGGGTTGTGTGAGTGAGTGTGTACACACATGGACAGATATTACAGATGTACCTGATAGAGGCTTCAAAAAAATAAACGGTGTTTGCAATTTCAATTCACGTCAGATCCATGGTGCTAGTATCAAGATTTCTCTAATTTGACTTCACTGTGATTTCTCTAATTTGACTTCACTGTGATCTTACTAAGCTAAGTAATACATCTCTAACAACTTAGGGTCTACTTATATTTACAGAAAGCAAATAATGTTTTAGGGAAATCATGGCTTTTACTTTTTGTTTTACCAGTTTTGTGATAAAGATAACTTATCATGCATCAAAATTAATGATGCAAACTAACTACATATAAACCTTATATTTAGCAAAAGTCTTACATACAGCCAAAAAGATTGCTAGTCAATCAACATGATGTCCAGAGTGGAGCTCGGCAGGCTTGAAATACGCCCTTTTATCTTTGTTGACGGTTCCTCCACCTTTTATTGGTCTTGAATTTTACTTAGAATCTCCCATCACTGCAAAAATGATCACAAGTGTTACACCACAGAAAAATTGCCCCAACATGCAAACGAAACCTACCTTTTTGGAATAACATGTATGCTATTGTATATCAGCATTAAGACGGGTTTATTATGAAATTTGGTGTATTTATCATTCTGGACATGCCTGGTTATGGGTTTACGTAATGGAAGTTAAAAACCGTATTGAAATCCTTTGGGATTGTCTGACTGTTCTTAGTTTTGGGTTTTGTTCAAAGCTTGGGATATGGGTTGAAGGTTCTGAAATATATTGTATGTTTCCTCCATGTCTTATGTGATGAAATCCACTCCATGATAAATTGCTTGTTTGCAGCCGCTTTCTGATGCATATGGACTACTAATGCATACAAATGGCCAGTGGGAGTGGACTCTAGCCCCAGGGATATCTCCATCTCCAAGATATCAGCATGCAGCTGTAAGTTAGTGCGTATGTGCAGACAACTGCTTATTTATGCCAAAATCATGTCCAGTTGATTTGCATAATTTGCTGCTGAGTTCTGATAGAACCTCTTGATTTCAATAATGTATTTTATCTGTTCTTGAAAACGCCCTGTCCATATTATTCTGGTTTGTTCACTTAAGTTTGGCTTGTTAGTTTGCTTTGCTTCTTCTGATGGCTTTAAGCTCTAGGTTTTTGTTGGTGCTCGATTGCATGTTACTGGAGGTGTCCTTAGAGGAGGGAGAGCAATTGAAGGAGAGGGGGCAATAGCTGGTGAGCTTATCTCTTTACCCCCTTTCAGATACATCTATTTATCTCATTGCCTGATCAAACCACTCTTTTTTGAAGTCCTGGATACTGCTGCCGGAGTTTGGTTGGATAGAAACGGTATTGTGACCTCTCGCACTTTAAAGTCATCTAGTGAGCATGATGCTTCTTCAGATCTACTTCGTCGCTGTCGTCATGCAGCTGCCTCTGTTGGTTCTCAGATATACATTTATGGTGGATTGAGGGGAGGTAACTGACAATGAATAACATGTTTTGTGCTTTTGTCTCTTTTTGTTTGGTTCACTTGGGAAAAAAGTGTTTTAAATCGATCCACATCAATTATGTTCTGATCCATAGTCTCCTTGTTGTTAGTAAATAGCATTAACGTAATGATGTTTTCTTCCAAAGGTGAGGGCTGTTAGAGATTAATCCTACAACAACAACAAACAACAACAACCAAGCCTTTATCCCAAGCCTGTTGGGGTCGGCTAGACATGAAACCCAATATCAATGAAGTAAAACAGAGGAAGAGATATGAGAACAAGGGGAAAAAAGGAAAAAAAGAAAAAAAGGAAAAAAGAAAAGGAAAAAGAGAAAAGAGAAAAGAAATAAGAAAAAAGGAAAAGAAAAAGAGAAAAGAAAAAAAAAGAAAAAAAACAAGACTACGATTCTGGCACATGAATTGCTACTTTCCATGCGGTCCTATCATGAGCTAAGTCTCTGGATACATTCCAATCTCTCAAATCTCGTTTTACCGCCTCCTCCCAGGTCAACCTTGGTCGTCCTCTACCCCTCCTAATATTTTCTCTACCTCTTAAAATCCCACTGTTAACCGGTGCTTCTGGTGGTCTCCGTTGGATATGTCCAAACCACCTAAGCCGATGTTGGACTAACTTCTCTTCAATCGGCGCCACCCCTACCTTATCACGAATCGCCTCATTCCTTATTCGGTCTCTTCTCGTGTGCCCACACATCCACCGTAGCATGCGCATCTCTGCGACACTCATTTGTTGGACATGTTGCCGTTTAGTTGGCCAACATTCCGCCCCATAGAGCATCGCGGGTCTGATCACCGTCCTATAGAACTTCCCTTTTAGCTTTTGTGGGACTTTCCTATCACATAGGATTCCAGAGGCTTGTCGCCATTTCATCCACCCTACCTTGATCCTGTGGCAAACATCCTCATCAATATCGCCATTGCTTTGTAACATTGATCCTAAGTATCGGAAAGAGTCCCTTCTAGGTACTATTTGTCCTTGTAGACTAACATTTCCCTCTTCACGACCAACACCACTAAAGTTGCACCTCATATACTCGGTTTTGGTCCTACTAAGTCTAAACCCCTTGGACTCTAAGGTTTGTCTCCATAACTCTAATTTCTTATCAACACCATCTCTAGTTTCATCTACCAGCACTACATCATCAGCAAAGAGCATGCACCAAGGGATATCCCCTTGTATATCCTTCGACACCTCATCCATGACCAAGGAAAAGATGTATGGGCTCAAAGCTGATCCTTGATGTAATCCTACCGTGATAGGAAATGCATCAGTCTCACTATCACTTACGCGCACACTTGTCCTAACATTATTATACATATCCTTGATAAGGGTAATGTACTTTGTTGGCACTTTATGTTTCTCTAGTGCCCACCACATGATTGACCTTGGTATCTTGTCGTACGCCTTCTCCAAGTCGATGAACACCATATGCAAGTCCTTCTTCTGCTCCCTATATCTCTCCATAAGCTGACGAAGCAAGAAAATCGCCTCCATTGTAGACCTCCCAGGCATAAAACCAAACTGGTTTTTAGTGACATTGGTCACTTTCCTCAGGCGGTGTTCAATCACTCTCTCCCAAAGCTTCATAGTATGACTCATAAGCTTAATACCTCGATAATTAGTACAACTTTGAATATCTCCTTTATTTTTGAAGATAGGTACTAATATACTTTTCCTCCATTCTTCAGGCATCTTGTTTGACCGAAAAATGTGGTTGAATAGCTTTGTGAGCCATACTATTGCGACGTCCCCAAGACATCTCCACACCTCAATAGGGACATCGTCAGGGCCGAGGGCCTTTCCTCCTTTCATCCTTTTTAAGGCCTCCTTAACCTCAAACTCTTGTATCCTCCGCACGAACCGTCTGTTGGAGTCATCAAAGGAGTCATCCAACTCAACCATAGTGCTCTCATTCCCATCATTGAATAGCCCATTAAAGTAATCACGCCATCTATTCTTAATCTCTTCATCCTTCACTAGAATGCGGTCAGTCTCATCTTTGATGCATTTAACTTGATTGAGATCCCTCATCTTTCTCTCGCGGATTTTTGCTACCTTGTATATGTCTTTTTCACCTTCTTTTGTCCCTAGTCTCTCATATAACTTATCATAGGTTTGTCCTCTTGCCTTACTTACAACCCGCCTTGCATTCTTCTTAGCCTCTTTGTACTTAAGCATGTTGCTTGCGTTTCTATCATTATGCCAACTCTTATAACACTCCTTCTTCTCCTTAATGGCCTTTTGTACATCCTCATTCCACCACCAAGTGTCTTTATCTATAAGTTTCTTTCCCTTTGTCACACCGAACACCTCACTAGCTACCTTCCTAATGCAAGTTGCCATCTTCATCCACATACTATCTGCATCTCCATTTTCTGCCCAGGGTCCTTCTGTGATCACCCTATTTTTAAAGGATTCTTGTGATTCTCCCTTCAACTTCCACCACTTTGTTCTTGTGATTTTGACACCTTTGTCCCGCAAAGAACATGTATGGAAGCGAAATTCAGCTACCACAAGTTTATGTTGTGTCACAATACACTCCCCCGGGATCACCTTACAATCTAGACACTCCCGTCTATCCTTTCTCCTAGTGAGGACAAAGTCAATCTGGCTAGAGTGTTGGGCACTACTAAAGGTCACTAGGTGAGATTGCCTCTTTCTAAAGAGGGTGTTAGCTATCAACAGATCATAGGCTACGGCAAAGTCTAGGATGTCCTTACCCTCTTGATTTCTATCGCCGCATCCAAAACCTCCATGTACTCCTTCAAATCCTAGGTTAGTTGCACCCACATGACCATTGAGATCTCCCCCTATGAGGAGTTTCTCGGTTATCGGTACACTACTAACCATATCCTCCAAGTCCTCCCAAAATTGCCTCTTAGCACTCATGTTGAGCCCAACTTGTGGGGCATAAGCACTAATGACGTTCAAGACAATGTCCCCAATTACTATCTTGATTAAGATGATCCTATCCCCTCGTCTTCGAACATCCACTACTCCATCCTTAAGACTCTTATCTATTAGAACACCTACGCCATTCCTAGTCCCAGCCGAACCAGAATACCAAAGCTTGAAACCGGTATTCTCGACTTCTCTCGCCTTTTGACCCGCCCATCTAGTCTCTTGTACACAAAGGATATTTACTCGTCTCCTAATGGCAACATCTACTAACTCACGTAGCTTCCCCGTCAAGGATCCTACATTCCAACTACCCACCCGAAATCTATGTTCCTCGGCTAGCTTCCTTACGCTTTGCACCCGTCGAGTAAGATGCAAAGACCCTTGCTCACTTATCACTACATCCGGGCGATGATGTAGCGCGCCACTAAGGTGATGGCGATCCGGCCCTTGCTCATTTAACACCATATCCGGGTTCCGATATGGCGCGCCACTAAGGCGGTGGCGACCCGGCCCTTGCCCACTTAACACCATACCCGGGTTCCGATATGGCGCGTCGCTAAGAGGGTTACGCCCCAACGAATTTCTATTGGGTTTCATTTCCATGAGAGTGGCTAAGTGTAGTTGTTGGCTCGCCAAGCCTATCACAACCCCCTCCTCCTTTACCTGGGCTTGGGACCGGCTATGTCATTACAACATAGGCGGAGTTTGTTAGAGATTAATCCTGTTTTTGGAATAGTAGGAGTCCTAGTCGGATTGGGGCTAAGGGGTGCGGCTGAGGAGTCCTCGCCATATTGATCTAGGTCTCTAGATTAGGAAAGAAATATAGAATCTTAGGGATATAAATAGTTGCTGCAGTTTTGGGATAGATTTAAAGATTCCTAGTAGAGTGTGAATAGAGTCCTAGTTGTACTATGAGTCAAGTCCTAGTAGGACTACACAAGTAACCCTATACAAGAAAAGGAATAGAGGGACCGCTAGAAAAGGAGAACCAGCACCAGATTTCTAATAAGGGCTTGGAACATTTATGTGTTTAGCAGTTATTTTATCTTTAACCATCCACTAATGTTTCTATCAAATGGCTAAGTAGATGGGCAAATAAACTGCTCCATATTTTTCACTTGTTTAGCAGTGAGTCCTAGTCGTACTGTGAGTCAAGTCCTAGTAGGACTACACATGTAACCCTATATAAGAAAAGGAATAGAGGGACCATTGGAAAAGGAGAACCAGCACCGCATTTCCTACAAGGGCTTGCAACATTTATGTGTTTAACAGTTATTTTATCTTTAGCAAGCCACTAATGTTTCTGTCAAATGGCTAAGTAGATGGTCAAATGAACCGCTCCAGATTTCCAACAAGGGCTTGCAACATTCATATGTTTAGCAGTTATTTTATCTTTAGCAAGCCACTAATGTTTCTGTCAAATGACTAAGTAGATGGGCAAATGAGCTGCTCCATATTTTTCACTTGTTTATGTCGGTACATCTCAGTGTCTTGTCTAGATTATACCTAGTGAAATTTTTGGAATGATGATTGATTTACCATCAAATTTGTGCTGCTGAAATCTAATACACATTATTTTATATCAGATATCCTCCTCGATGATTTCCTTGTCGCCGACAATGCACCTTCCCAGTCAGAAATTACTTCATCTATGTATCCAAATCGAAATCATACTATTTCAGGTTCCCCTGTTCAGCAATCTCCAAGTAACAGGCAAGAGACAATCTTGCATTTTTGTAACCTACCATTATCAGTTCTTTTAGAGTTTGTGAAAGCTAAATGAGTTCACATAATTTTCAGCACGGACAAGAAGTCAATCGACATGTTAATTGAGGCCTCCACTGCCGAAGCTGAAGCTGTTAGCGCTGTATGGCGAGCCGCTAAGGAAGCATCTGCAGCATCTTCAGAAGATAGCCTTTCAGAGGGAATAGGATCTGAGTCCCCATTGAGTGAAACTTCACCTATGCCTGAGGATTTTGATGACGGGGGCTCCCAAGAGCCAGATGTGAAGCTACATTCTAGAGCGGTATATAATTTGATGAAAATTCCTTCCATTTCCGTTCTTAAATTGAATATCGGCAGATCTATAGGAGTATCCACACAAAATTAGAGGGGTAAGGAAGAATGCCTTCCTTGGCGTTTGAAGGCATCCGGTGGCTGTGAAGTTTAGAATACCATTTTCAAACTTTTGCAGAGAGTGGTTGTCTAACTTTTTCAGCATAAATGTTACCAGTTTGAAATTAGAATAGCAAATTACCTAAGTTAAAGTTAGTTCACCAAACGGGATTCCAGGGATTGGAATGTACCTAGAGATTTGGCTCTTGATAGGATTGCATGGAAATCAGCAATTCATGTGCCGGAATCTTAGTTTAGTCATACTTTGTCTCCTCTTCTCTCTCTTTCTTTTACTTCCATAAGTTTGTGTTGGGTTTCATATCTAGCCTACTCCAACGTGCTTTGGACAAAGGCTTTGTTGTTGTTGTCGTAAAATTAGTTCACTGCTGCGTCATAGTAATTTGGCCTCTGTTATTTATTAAGCTTTTATTCCTTCTGCTAATGTCATCCCCTACTTGAATAATATGTGGAGCATCCTCTTTTATAGGGTTTAACAGTCTCTTGAATGCATGGTTGACTGTTTTGCATAAAGGTTTCTGTGTGATTTCCATACAACCACAGCTGCTTTTCTTCATCTAAGATTTACGTTTTCTCAACATCCTGAATTTCTGATCTTCACTGCTGAAGGTTGTAGTTGCCAAAGAAGCAGTAGGAGATTTAGGATGTATGGTTCGACAGCTTTCACTGGATCAATTTGAGAATGAAAGCAGACGAATGCACCCTTCGAACAATGACCAATCATATCCAGCCAGAAAAGCATTGAATAGACAAAGATCCCCACAAGGTTTGCATAAGAAGGTATGTTCCGTAATAATTTATTTTCTGAATTTGTGGAAGGAACTGTTAGTTCTTACTATCTTTTGTTGCAGATTGTTTCTTACTTACTTAAGCCAAGGAATTGGAAAGCTCCTGGAGACAGGAGCTTTTTTCTTGATTCTTATGAAGTTGGTGAGCTCTGCTATGCTGCTGAGCAGATATTTATGCAAGAACCAACTGTTCTACAATTAAAAGCACCAATCAAAGTATTTGGTGATCTTCATGGGCAGTTTGGGGACCTTATGCGCCTTTTTGATGAATACGGTTTTCCGTCAACTGCTGGTGATATAACGTGGGTAGCTCCTGAACTTTGTATTTCCTTTTCAATGTGCAGTTGAAAATAATGGACTGGACCAGAAGTTGTAACATAATCTTCATAGTCTGTCATATATTTTGAACACGTGTCTCCTCCCCACTTCTTTTCTAACACCTGTCTTTCTCATTTTTAGATATATTGACTATCTCTTCTTGGGTGACTATGTCGACCGAGGTCAGCATAGTTTGGAAACAATAACTTTGCTTCTTGCCCTTAAAGTGAGTGCCAATGTTGTGTACTAAAATGTTTTTCTGTTTCCACAACCATTTTGTATAAAATTTTGCTCTGATCCCCTGAGAAAAAAAATTGCAGATAGAGTACCCTGAAAATGTGCATTTGATCAGGGGAAATCATGAAGCTGCTGACATCAATGCTCTTTTTGGCTTCCGCATCGAATGCATCGAGAGGATGGTAACCATGATAATGCTTCATATATTTGTCTGAACTGAAATATTGGATATGTAAGTTGAATGAACCCTTTTATGCAGGGTGAAAGTGACGGGATATGGACCTGGACAAGATTCAATCAACTGTTTAATTATCTCCCGCTTGCTGCCATGATAGAAAAGAAAATTATTTGCATGCATGGTGGCATTGGAAGGTCAATAAACACTGTGGAGCAAATTGAGAAACTTGAAAGGCCTATCACAATGGATGTTGGGTCCATTATCCTTATGGACCTTTTATGGTACTTGGTGGCTCTTTTTTTGGTCTTATTTGCATTCATGTATAACATGATTGATGAGTATTTTTTTTCTGTGTTAATGTAGGTCTGATCCTACAGAGAATGACAGTGTAGAGGGTTTGAGACCAAATGCACGAGGACCTGGTTTAGTGACGTTTGGGGTATGATCATATGATGATTCTTCTTTACGACTGTCATCTTTTTCAGCAATTAATCGTATTGCGGTCTTATTGCTGGCTCTGTTGTGGAAACTTACTTCCTGTTATTAAAACTTGCAGCCTGATCGAGTTACAGAATTCTGTAAGCGAAACAAATTGCAATTGATCATAAGAGCCCATGAATGTGTTATGGATGGATTCGAGCGTTTTGCTCATGGACAATTGATCACTTTATTTTCAGCAACTAACTATTGTGGTATGTCCGTATGTGTATTGCACATTGTTGCCTGGTTTTAATGTTATGCCACATTCTGTTTTGTGAGACTGTTCATGCACCAGGTACTGCAAACAATGCTGGGGCCATACTTGTGGTTGGCAGGGGATTAGTTATCGTGCCGAAGTTAATTCATCCACTTCCACCACCTGTTAATTCACCTGAGTCCTCCCCTGAGCGTGGGGACGCCACATGGATGCAGGTGAGATCCACCATTCCTTTGGTGCAGAAAATTGGTCTTGGTTGCAAGTGATAACATTTGACAATGATATTGATGGGCATCAATTGCGGCATATAAACGAAAAAGATATATTCATCCATCCCATTCCGTCATGGCGTTGATCGTGATAAGTTATCCTTTTGTCTTCTATGGTGGGTTTAATAATATATCAACTCATGGTGGGCTTGGATTTCTGTTTATTTGTAGGAACTTAACATTCAACGGCCACCTACCCCAACCAGAGGGCGGCCACATGCTGCCAGTGATAGGAATTCTCTTGCTTACATATGAATGACAACACCACCTATATCTTCCAGATATGTTTGTCTGTAATCAGAAATTTCTTGCCAGTTTTAAGGTACATATGTTATACCTCAGAAGAAGAATCAACCAACAGCTCATCGTGGATCATTTGTGAAAAGTTTCCTGGTAGTCCATTGTGATGATTCGGTCTTAACTGTAGTCGATGTGGTACCATGGCCTCAAGCTCCTCGTTGGGAAGCGGCATGATAGGATTTCAGGCTGCAAGAGACAACATGTTCTTCCCAGTCTGATTCATAGTCTCTCAGCTCCAGCGTATGGGAAGAGGATTGCCATGCTGATCATTATCATGCCTTGCGTTGTTTATGCCATCATAGCTCACCTGTAACTGTAGTGTATGTACATGGTTAGATTGTTTATTCAGATTAAGCCTTGCTGTGTTTGTATACCATGCAGCAGCAGCAGCGTAGGACGCTTTCTAAATAGAGAACAGCTATACAAGCTACCTGATTCTGGGTTAAAGATTGCTCGGAGAGACTTTGGCTTTTCATATGTTTTTTGTGGAGCGTAAATGTTTGTAAGCGAATTGTGTCGTGAATTATCGGATTTATAGGTGCCTGAGCGACGAATTAAGTTGTGCTTTTAAGTTCAGCGAGTGCCTCGAGTGACCCAAATAAAAAGGTATCGGGATGGTAATCAGGGACGGAACTGGCTCGGTACTATCGTGTAGCTGGAGAGTGCTGTTTGATCGGAGGTGGAGGCTATTCCGACGGCTCAGACCAAACAAGCTCAAGTTCCAGCTCAATCAATCTTTCAACGAGCCACACTTCAAGTTTCAAATACACAAAGTGACAATAACAGAGCCTTTGTGTTACTGTTACCAGACAACAACATTACGGCTGAATTTTGAGAGATTGTTCGGTATGACGTACTCACAGACCTTACACACCAAACTCTCTGCCAATAAACACAAAAAAACAGATTGCCAATTCATAAAGAGAGCACTATGTCACCTTCAGCGTCTAAGGAGATATGGAGTACATATGGTATCACCATTTGTTCCATCTACTCTTCGTTCTTTGCGGTCAGTACTTAGAAGACACTTTTGAAAAAGCCAACAGCTCTTACAAAAAAAAAAGGCAACAGCTGATGGTTTAAGATCCTTAGACAAGGTTAAGTGGGGATTACGTGACTGCAGTCTGTCACTAATAAATGACCACATATGCCATAGCCAGCCTGATCCTCATGTCTCCAAGCAAAGAAAATGTCCAATAGAATACCCCCTTTAGTCATTTCGCTCTGTATTGTCCATATACACATCACAGATACGAACTGCAAAAAATGACTCCAAAAGCTGGCAGAGTGGTGTCCAATGGCATGAGATCTGATTTTGATTAATGCCAATTCCAATAAGGAAAAAGTAGAGACTAAGTCCAGCGCCATCAGTCATGTACAGATTACAAAATACCATCCAATGTGGAGGCCACATGCCACCCACATGACAGTGACATGTTGACTATATTCAGTTCAGGTTATCCTTGTGATGGTATTAAACAGTTTCCCCTTGGTTCCTTCCTTTCTAGGAGTTCAGAACGAACTTGGAACAAAACGATGAAAATATGTCTTAAGAATACGCTGGTACACCTCCACCCCCTCCTCAAGTCAGATAAGATCGATCCGGCCGCCCTCCACAAGACCCTTGATGGATTTGTACCGAAGAACATACAAGTCGTCAGCAACCAAGTCCACGACCTCCTCTCCTCTTCATGGAAGTTAGCATGAAAGGTCAGCAAAAAAGCTCAAATCAAGAATTGAAGTTTGCTTAGGTACTTACATGTCATCTAGCTGGAATGCTCCCACGTCGCTTTTCGTTTTGCAGAAGACAAATGTATCGAGCTGAGGCTCTGGAACTTGAAGACAAATGAAAACCAAGTCAGATGGAACCCCACGGTTGATTTCATGAACATACCCAAAGCACAGTTGCCGTTTCACATCTTTACCAACAATATTTCAAAAGCATTGTATTGTTCATATATGGAATGCATACTAATGAATTTTCCATAAACCAGTCTCCGTATTTATTATCAACATAGTAAAGCAGCTTCCTTTATGATCTTGAACCTTGCCTAAAAGTGAAGGTAGAGGCTAGTCTCAGAAAAAGTGAAGCTAATGTTGCTGCTAGGTAATGCCTTTACCAAGTACTGATCAGCTTCAGAAATTCTTCATTAGTTATTGATTGGTACAGATGGTTGATTGCTATTTAGTGATTTAAATATTGTCCAAAGTAGGAGACAGAGAGAAAAGGGTCGGCAATCTTCAAACTAAGTTGTCTATATCAACAGTTCACTGCTCACCTTTCATGCATCTTAAAGAGGAATAATAAAACCAATCAGACAAAGTGACTGCTTCTGAGGGATAAATGACAGTGTACTACAGTGGGTAGATCATTCTCTTCTTAATAATCTGTTTCAGTGGGCGTGGAAGGGCTCGCAAATGTCAATCTGACTCAGGTCTTGACAGCTCAAGTTTTCAAGTTCTAGAGCCGTCACAAGAAGAGAGCGAGAGATAAGTTTATACATGAGATTCTATCGAATGAGCAACCAGAGTGCTCACTTAAAGGTTTTAACTACCATTCACATTCAAAAACCTATGCGATGCAAATATCCAATGACTGGAGCTTCAAGCAATAAAACAACTTGAAATACAATACACTGATTTGGAGTATCAAGTGAAGACACATACTCATGTCATCCTCGGTGCTCGACAGCGACTGCCTCGTCACTGAATCGTACCCGTACGGCAGCTTTGACAGCACGGACTGCTCCAGATGTTTCTCCATGATCTCGGCGCAACTTGCAACAGATGAAGCTCAGAAATTTCAATTACCACCAGAACCATCTAAATTAACAAACTAGTGGAAAATGCCTTGCAGAAGAAGGTACCTCTTGGCGAACCTCCGCTCCTGCGGGGACAGCCGGGCCATGAGGTCGTCAGACCTGGAGATGTGCATCGTGTATTTCTCGATCTGCAGACAGCAAACAACGCAATTGTGAGGATGCCCCACGGCATCAGTTCGGTAAATTTGGTCGCGTGGCGAGGTAAAAAAAGAAGAAAAGGAATTGGGTTTTGATGTAACCTTTTGGAGGCGGAGTCGGAGGTAGGAGCGGAGGAGGAAGAGCGTGCGGTCGAGGTCCATCTGGTAGAGCGAGACCACCAGGTCGTCGACGCCAGTGTCGGCGAAGTCATCCAGCGTCTCTTCCTGTCGGGCGACAACATCAGGATTCAGGAACCGTCAGAGACCCGCCGCCGGAGCCGCGGCGGGAAACGAGGCCGGAGAAAAACCGGCGAGAGAAAAAATAATCGACGCACGAGGAGCTGGATCTGCTCGCGGACGCGGGAGACGAGGGGCGCGTCGAAGCGGAGGACCTCCGGCGCCGCCTTCTCGTTGCGCCACGCCCGCTTGAGCAGCTCGACGTCGGTGGTCGCCGCCGCCGCCGCCGAGGCGGCCTCCTCCTCCTCGTCGTCGTGCCAAGACGACATCCTCCCGTTAGCTCCCCTCCGACTCCGACCCACGGGGGACCGGCTACACGGCGGCGGGGGACGGGAGCGCCTCGTTTTGGCGGGAATTCAGGCGGCGGTCGCGGGGAAAACGCGGGAGACTGGTGAGAAATGGAGCCGTAGAGTATACATGACGGCCCATGATCCAGGCCCGGCCCGTGAATGGGTGCGGATGAGCCCAAACTCACGTGCTGACGCATTCTCCGAGGACCCACACGTCATTGTCAAATCCTAGTCCATGTGGGCCGAGCAGTAGATCGCCGAGCTGGAGCTAACGATCACGGGCCCGCCACGTCAGACTTTTACCCTGTCTCTGTAAGTGGGCCCCGCCCCCCGGTGGCTGCGCGAGCAGCCAACGGCCTCGGACGAAAATATCGGCGGGTCCGGGTCCGCTGGTCCACGGCGGCCGGGCCCACGCTGCGAATGCACACGGTTCGAGAATCTTCCTCGCACACCAGACACCACAGAAAAAAAAAAACTCCAGCTCAGGCTCAGGTCGCCTCGGCCACCACCCACGGCCAAAATTTCCCCCGCCGCGGAGGTCGTCGTCGGGCCACGCCGCCCGGGCTCCACCGATTCGGCCCCGGTAACACCACCGCCCGCCCGTCCGCCCTCCTCGTCTATCTCCTGTCGCTGCGGCCGCGATGCTGGGAGACCTGTCCCTCCTCGCTGTCGCCTCCGCCTCCCCCGTCGTCTTCCCGCCATCCAAGGTACACCCCCGCCTTGCCCCGGCCTCCTCCTCCTCCTCCGCGGAACTGGCCTCGGTCTGTGCGGACCTGTTCCCGCAGTTGACCCGACGCTTGACGCGTTCGCCTTGTTTCTGGGGATGACGCAGGACCTCCATGGCGTGCTGCCGTTCCAGGGGAAGAGGCCGCCTACGCTTCAGCAGCAGCACCAACTCGAGGGGCTACCGCAGTCCCTGCAGATGGTGGTGCCCGGCCACCAGATCCCCGCCGCCTACCAGGCCTTCGCCCTGTCGGACCAGGCCGCGCTCGTTGACGTGCAAGGTTCATCCGTCAATCCCGTGCTTAGGATTTTAATTAGAACGCCACACATTCTCTATGCAAAGAAATCTGCTTTTCTCCAAATATCTTGGCTCTGCAAAAGAGGCTAATGGCTCTCTTACATGTTGCGTGAATAAGGTTCCTGTTGGATGGTTGTCCATCAGCCCATGCCAAAATTTTAACATATTACATGTCACATCCTCCAATTTCTTGTTGCACGGATAAAAATTTACAAGTACCATGTTTTTGGACTCTCATCTCCTCATGATTCTCATTTGTTTTGGACAGAAGCTCACCCTGACTCGGTTCAACTTAGCCTTGGAATTGCTGAGCAGTGTGCAAGGCAGGAGAAAATTGTGAAGTTTCTAACGTCAGGATCTGATGTCAAAGAGCTCGATGAATCCTTGCTAGCTGAATTTACGGGACAACAGACGCTGGCAATTGACCTGGGAAGTCAACCATATATCCCGGATGATAAGCTATCGATCTATGAGTTTGGGTTGGATGAGCCCCAACAGTATCTGCCAGAAACACAACTTGTCATCCCTGATCCTCTAATGGCCTTCTCTCAGACCCATGGTTCATCTCTTATGATTGATCAGGATGGCCGGGTTATGTTCAATGGCAATGGCGTTGAGATGAGAGACTTACTCAGATTTTTATTGGAGTTCAGCATGTCAAGAAGAGAAGCAACTGGATGCAAGACTGCATTTCTAGTTCCATATTTTGACAGGTAATATGCAGATCATCGTTACTAAATGTTTATCTTTGGACTAGGAGTTTCCTAGTTTCATATGCAATTATGCATAGTATATGGTGTGTGGCATCTACAACACATAATATGCAAATAATCTTTACTAAACTTTTGTTGCAAGAGCTTTTTCCTATAAAAAATATACAGTGTGAAGAACCTTGTGGCAGCTTATCCATTATTTTTGTAAGAATGAAAATATATTCTATGCTAATTCTTCCTTGGTCAACCGCGCGTGTGGAACTTAAGTAACTGGACATATTCATATATGCCATGTTAATAGGATCCATAATATATCGCTCTCTTTCAGCAAACTCATGGATGTATAGAACTAGAGATTCCCACAATTATAGAAGCAATTATCTAGAGTCCTGGTGGTTGCATAGGGGGCGGGGAGGGTCTCTGCCCCTGTTGTTTTCTGCTTCTTACACCTCGTTCACTGTAAACTGTTGATCTCTGTTTCGGATGAAATGGTAGTGGAGTACTGTGATCCGAAAAAAGAGATCCCCGCAATTACAGAAGCAGTCAACTGGCTGAAGCATTTCCTTCACCTGCCAGTTGTCTGTTCAGAGTCTTAAAACTTTATGGTTCATGCCACGGATTGTGCTGGGTCGTGATTGTAGGTGGTAGACGAGTATCTGAATGCTTGAACTTGGACGGTGCCATAGTGTGACACGCCCAGGAGCAAGGCTCAGAGGTAAATTGATTTCTGATTTACCTTCTCGATTGATTGCGACGTAGGAACTTGATGGCACTATGTATCCCCAGACCAATACTGAGTCCCAATTGATTAGAGTCTACTGTTTAAACTAAGCGACCTCTAACTTGTTCCTGAAGAGGACTCGGATGTAGAAACCTCAACTCTGATATACACGCCACTTGTGACGCTGATACTATTGTCTCCACTCTCCACATGACTGTTCATTTGTGCATTAATGTAACATTCATCTACTATTACCACTACCATTTTCATCTGTATCCCTGACATGACATTTGTCTTTCTGCATAAACAGAAAAAGACTTGCCCGTGCTAACAGCCAAGTATCCAGTTCAAAATTAGCAACCACAGTAGCTGATACTTTGAAAAGGTACTGCATTCTTTCTACCCTGTTTTAGGTGTCAATTATGAATTTACCCTCACTTTTTCAACTTTGCGCCGTTGCCCCTATTTTTACCATAATTATGGCACCATTGACCCTATTTTGATGGAAATAATTACAATTTTTGCCATCAAAGTAGGGGAAATATTGCAATGACTTGGTCAAAACAGGGGCAATGGTGCAAAGTTGAAAAAATGAGGGCAAATTCATAATCGAGGTACAAAGTAGGGGCAATACTTTAAAGTGCTGATGCCATGGAGTGTGAGTAATGCAATGCTTATTTTCAAGTTGCTAGCCATCACAGCGTTGATCTTATAGATTAGTTCTAATTCCAAAGGTATATCATTTTCAGCGTAGACGCGACACAGAGTGTCTGGATATTTTCAATAATCTTTATGCTGCATATTGCAAGCATACATCCCATTTAAGATTTTTTCTATGAAAATTAGCAAATGTTATAGAAGTGACCTATTGCTGATCAATTGCATCAAAAACGTTAGTTAGGAGGCCATCATTTAGCCTTGAATCTGGCATGTTCAAAACAATTTATTTAAACATGCAGGAGCTTTTGGACATTTAACTTTATGCTGTGCTACATTCAAATTATTTTATGTGCAGTTTTCAAATAAGAGCCAAGACAATTTTGACATATAAATATGATTTATTTATCAGAAAAACATTTTTATATGGTCATTTTTTCTAAATATGCAGTGCTGATATGAAGTCAAAATCTTCATTAAAGAAGCAAAAAGGTAAAAACATCAAAGAGCGTGATCTGTATCAGAAGAATTACATACATGCTAGCGAAGCATTTCTATCTATCCTACTGGACAAGGACAAAAGCAGCTCTACAATCCTCTCACTGAAAAAGGCTGGCCCAGAGATTACTGAACTTTTAACACAATGCTCGATCGGCATTGCTGGAACTGGCTTGGCTATTCTTCTGTCAGTTGTGTGCAAGATGGCTACCGGCACGAGAACGCCATATGCTTCGACTCGACTGCTGAGCACCAGTGTTGGAATTGGTCTTTTTTGGCTCTCCTGGGCC
The DNA here is from genome assembly GCA_030760725.1 of Neostapfia colusana. NCBI lineage: Eukaryota > Viridiplantae > Streptophyta > Magnoliopsida > Poales > Poaceae > Neostapfia > Neostapfia colusana. The sequence continues at coordinate 915,676 of JASWHV010000005.1, read as the reverse complement.
GTCAACGGATTGCGAGACACCATTTCGGTCATTTTCAGAAGCCCAAGTAACATGAAGCTTGAGGAGGATGAGATAGCTGTGAGAATACAAAAAAGCATGAACGAAATTCTCTTCAGAGCTGTAACTCTCGTGGCTATCACTGCATTGAAGTTTGCGTGAACAGTTACTGTATGTTTTTTCGCTTCCGCCGCCCATCTGTGATATAATCACCGTTTTGGTTCAGGCAAACAATATGTACTGCTTCTCGAAGAGAGTTCCAAATGCCAAAAGCATGATTCTCGTTGGATTATGTAGAAAATGAGCTATCTTGTAAATTGTACAGAATTTTGCGGGAAGCTCAGCTCAGGTGTATATGAAAGATAAATTTTGCGTCTCTGTGAGGAGCTAGCAACATCGCTGGTAATGTTCGAAACAAACACTTGGCGTCGGCAGCAGCTTCGGCAAAACAATTGGGAGTGTCTGTGTTTCGAACAACCGTTGCAATATAGGCGACCGGACCTTTGATCTGCTACAAGTTCATGGCCGGATCTTTTGTAATTGGTTTTCCTTTGGTCACCATCTTCGCAGCAGACGAGATCGAGAGCTAGGGTATCCTAGCCCCAAACCGCAATAATATACTCTCTCTGGTTCTCTTTTATTTAACGTTAGGACAAGATTTTTAGTTCAATTCTGAACTAAACAATCTGTCCTAACATCAAATAATTAAGAACAGAGGGAGTAGCAATTATAACTTTTTACATAGATATTTCCTTTTGACTACTCTTATTTCTTGGCGTGAATGTAAAGTTTCATCAAACATGCGTGTTAATTCACAACACTGACGACGAGACGACCAATGGGTGCCTGACACGAACCCTTAGTTTTTCCAAAAGAATATGGTCAGGGTCTCAGGATAAACCTGCCCGGCTGCCTAACATCAAGGCGATTAGGAACATGCATGCATGGACTACCACATCCACCAGATTGCAAATCAGAATCCAAACTTCTTTTTGTTTTGTGTGTCCCCGGCCGGATTGGTTCGAGATGCTTAGGATTCGCGCTTTATTTTTGAATTGTTTTAGCATCGAACGTGCAGCACGCTAGCTTGCTTTGTGCCAGCTCCAGAGATGATGATGAGAATCAATAATGTTGCGTACAAAAGAAACAAGCATAAGAAATCTCGGGTTATTCTTCTGCCATTTCCTTTCTCTTCTTTGCCTAACGGGACTGGTCCCGTTATAGAAACTACTGTTTCCTCCAGTTTGAAATATTTGAATTGAACTTGAACTAACCAGCATCAAATATTTCGAAAACGGAGGGAGTATATAGCTTGCAGCGTGACACACACGATCACCACCGGAGCACAGATAAAATTAACCGGAGTACTGATCGAGATCACCACCGCCACCACCACCACGGTATCCAACGAAGAACAGATCGTCCGGCAGCTAGAATGTTCCGCACCGGCGCCAAGGCGGGCACGAAGAGGAACACGAGCAGAGGACGTGGTGAGGGTGAGGAGAGTGGAGAGGATCGAGGCGTACAACGTCGCCGCCAAGCCGCCGGCGACGGCCAAGGTGATGACGATGGCCACCAGGAGCCTGACCGTCCAGGTCGTTAGGGTAGGGGACGTGGACGATGGAGACACCGGTTTCTTCGTCGTCACGGTGCCTGTAGTAGCGCACCACTGATCATGACTATACAGCCGCCGGCCGATGGTGTACGTGCGAGCAGAGCAGCCGTGTGTTTGTGCGCGTGTGAAAGTTACTGTACGTACGTAAGCGTGTGGCGTGTAGTGTCCTGCTTGTCATGCATGAAACTTGAATAACCTGTCATCTGTTTCTGGTGATATTGTTCCTGCAAATATCTGGTTATATATCCCTTGTAATTAATCCAATTAGGACGGGGGGGGCGATCGCGCTTTAATTTGCGATTCTAAAAAGAGGCAAATAAACAAGCTTCCCATATATGGAGAAGTGGATTCAGGCAGCGTGTGTGTGTACGTACTTCTGTCAGAGAAATAGCTTACCTTTACATCGATTGATCAATTAGTCCAGCGCGCGCGCCAGCTGGATAGAGCTAGATGGACATGCATGAAAAAGCGTGGAGCTGTGTCTAATTAAGCTACACACACTGGATTTTCATATGCTATCTTGATCGATCTTGCGTGTGATTAATTCCGGTTTGTGATTTTTCAAATGGGACTACTGTGATTAATTGCCATGAAACACGATGGATCGATCGATCGAAACGATATGGCATCGATCCCTGTACTGTGTGATGTCTACGCTGAGGGCAGCTAGCTCATTTCTATTGTTCTAGCCCTCAAAGGACTTGATTTGATTTCAATGCCGGATACGGCTTCGACGATGGAAGCTTCTTTAGCGGCCCGGGGGTTTAATTAACCCCAACTCTAGTTCGTTCCCACACCCCCAATTTCATGCCGGGGTGAGGATGGACAAATCAGCATGCATGTGAGGGCGAGTATTGAAGTATATTAAAGTTAAGTGAATTGTCCACCTTTCCTCATCATCTTAAGCTTTTGAGGATAACTGGCCGGTGCATAGTAGCTTAATAGCTTAGTGGGACGTGTCTATAAAAGATGTATGGATTAGTGAAAAGGAAATGCATGTTTAATTTGCTTGGCGCATCAAGTTACTGGACACAGCTAGCTACAATTAGTAACAGTACATTCGCAAGATCACTATATTCTCTTAAAATGTGTAGTCACTGTCGCGTGCTAATCGTAACCAGTTAGTATTACCTAGCTAATATGATTCTACAACCAAACTAATTCGGTAGCAGAGATTCCACACTAGCCAGCTAGCTAGTGCCGTTGGCCAATCTTAGCCGCAATTGATCCGCAGCAAAGCGGCGAGTAATAATGTAGTAATATCCGAGAGAAATTTTCACAATGTGCGGCGCGCATCAAACTAATTAATAGATTATCAATTGCATGTGTAGTGATGATTTACCTACTGCTCCTTTTACACTTTCGATTAAAATAGACGCCGCACTTGCTGGTTGTGAATCAGTGGAATTACAATTAGTCTGCCATTTCCAGTTGGGTTCCTTCCTCTGTTATGAAGTACTCCCTCCGTTTCGATTTATTTAATGCTGATTAGTTTATTTTAAACTAACCAGCGTCAAATAAATCGAAATAGAGAGAGTACATGTACTAGTGTGCCTTGAGTCCTGTACTGAACCGTCAGAAAAATAGCACTTCCCTCGTTTGATTTTTATCAGGGTAAAATATGAAGCATCCAACAACCTATAAGCAATGCCCATCTGGGGAATTAGGGTTCCGAACTCACAAAACGAACTAAATTTGTTGTCCTAAACATCAATTAATTCAGAACGGAAGGAGTAATCTTATCAGCACCTCTACCCGGTACCGCGTCCCCTGATGTATGCATGCAGCTTCAGTCCATTGAGATGCTTGCTCGAGAAAGCGGTGCAAGACACAGCATAATTCTCCCTTATGGAACAACGAGCCCAGCTAGCTGGTAGATCATTTAATTAATTTGCATGACATGCATGTTGCTGCGATTAGTAACGGCACATTCGCAAGATCATTATATTATGTTCCTGGAGTACTTAGAACACTGGTTTAGATGTATATATATATATATATATATAGTCACCATCGCATGCTAATCGTGCCAAACATTGTATCATATGTAACCTGTGGATCTACTACCAAACTTGTTCGGTAGCAGAGATAGATTCAACACTAGCCAGCAGCTAGAGATTGACAAAGTGACGAGTAGGTGAATCTGACAGCAACTTTCACAATGCGCCGCACATAACCAAACTAATAGTTTCTCAACTGCATGTAGTGAGATGAAGCAACGCCCATCACATTTTCGCTTAAATTAAACACTCATGCTTGTTCGTAGAAGATGGGCATTACTAGTTGCGAAGAAAAGCCATGGTGATGAGTTCTAAAAAGGTTGCTTCTCCTAATTCTATAAACTGATTTTTAAATCTTTTTTAGGAACCTGGTGTGGTATATATATGGGATTGTGTAATTTTACAGTGATTTCTAATAAAGAATTACCCCCTTTTCGCCTGATTTTACAAGTTTATTCTGAAGTATCATAAAGAATCACTTCTCTTCAGACACTAAGAATCACTTTCGGAGAAGCTCTAACAAATAGACCCTAAGATCTAACAAAACATCCAAAGCAACACCTGTTGCTATTGAGACCGTATTGTTAGTTTCAATCAGAGCAACATCTCAATCCGATTTGCCGTCAGTTCTACGCATATGATGTTACCCTTCCTTTAGCCAAATGTCGTCCCTTGCTAGACAGGTCTTCAGTAGTAGTAGCTTCATCAATCAGTTGATGAGATGCCTCTGATCTCTCACCTTCGATCGATATGCTGATTCGAGCATGCATTAATTAGACTGCAAAAACAATTCACCCCCAGAGCTCGGTCGTAGTGCGAAACGCGCAACACGCCTGCGCTAGCTTGTTCCATCAGCTAGCGACGTGATTCTCACAGCGACGGCCGGGAGATGGTGGTTCTTCCCCGTCCGAGATGGCGACCTCCTTCACGTCGTGGCGACACGGTCGTTGGTCTCGTAGCCTGGCCAAGTTGATGGCATCGTCCCTGGTAACATCCCTTACGGCTGCGGCAACGACGTCCAGCCATCCATGACTTGACAGCTTGTCAATCATCAGATGCAAGCATCTAGATTAAACTAAACTACTGTCTGCCTACAGAAACCTGATGAAAAACACACGTGAATCCCGATTGGTTATGCGCAGAAGGGATTAGACAATCGGCTATATAGAAGTCAAAATTGTAGACAAGCTAAGAGAGAGAATTGGTGGCTATATAAACGGGAGCCCGCCATCAGTTGCCAGTTGCACCCAACAATCAGTTCCAGCTTCCAAGCAGTACTGAGAAGCCAGCTGAGCACATTAACGAGGAGAGAGACAAACGCGTCTCTCTCGTGGCATGCAGTAGAGGTAGCTATAGCAGCAAGCTCTAAGAAGGAGAGATGTTTCGTCGTTGGAGCAAGAGCGGCAGCAAGAGCGCTGCTGCTCCGGCGGCCGGTGGCGGCGGCGGGGAGGTCGCGGTGCAGAAGGTGGACAGGATCGAGGTGCGCAACGTGGTGACGAGGCCCGGGCCCCCTCGCCCGCCGGGAGGTGGGGATGGAGACGCCTTCAAGAGGAAGGTGGACGAGTTCATCAGGCAGAGGAAGAGAGGGTTCCACGGCTAATTAAAAGGCCCGTTGATCTCTTCGTCGGCCGCCCATGCTCCTCGCGGTGCAAGTTACATGAACGAACGTGCCTGCATGAGTATAGTATAAGCTTGTCGTCTTAACGTTAATACCATGATCCTCTGGCAGTATATATGCCTGTTGCAGTAGTTGATTATGTGTGAGTTGTTAGCAATGTCGTCTTGAACGAGCCTATAGAACGTACGGCTTAAACCACGATGTATATACAAATTCTATTTGGTATGATTATCACCGCACCTGCTAAATAATCTCAATGCACATCTTGATTTCTTATTACACCAGGGTTACATATATTTGTCAACTTGTGTGTGCATGTGTGTCTGTGTGTGTGTGTGTGGAAAGAGTATGGTTTAATTTGACCTCTTTTCATAAGACTTGAGAAACCCTTCTGCTCCTAGTTCATGCCCTACAAGTAAGCCAACGACAGGTTCTGGCTCAGGCAGTTGCTGTATTGCATATTCTAAAAATAAACACCGGATGAAACACTCAAACATGTACACGGTTTCTTCATCACTTTTTCTCTTTTCAGAAAGAACCATGGGCGCCATGATAACAAGCATCATCACACATGCCTAAACAGAGAATTCATGCAATATTTTTAACACTCTCTGTGCTTTTGTGCCCGGAAAAACAGATGTAGTGGATATTGTATGTAGTTACCGGTTAAGATGAAATATGGTGAATTTTTTATTTAAATTTCAAATAAAAAAACGATTCATCTTTCTCTTATTTAGTCCATAGTAGTGGGCCCAGCGTTTTCAAGCCAAAAGTATTTTCCCTGTATGTGGAGAGAGAACTGTGTAGGTTGTTAATCAATCTAGACAAAATGACGAGACACTCGTTTCTGAATAAAATGGACAGAAGAAAAGACAAAATTATCATCGTGACTAGATTCAATTTCAGTATTCCTTTTATTTGAGATAACTTTCATTGGCCCTTTTCTTTCTGAAGCTTAAATTAAGTATAATAAAACGTGCATCACAATTCACAAAGCTATGGCAGGAGGACGACCATCCAATAACGCAGCAAGTAGTTCCCAAGGAAGAATCAACCATGGACACCTACAAATATTCTGCTAGCCTGAATTAAGTAAAGGTTATATTCCGTTTCCACATAATGCAACTGCCAAGCTGTGAATATTTCCTAATTAAAGCCAGTCTGTCCAAATACAAGAGGTTTCTGTCAAGTGTCGCCAACATATCACCGATTCTTTACTTTTTTTCTGAAATGGGGCATATCGCCCTTATGCTATTATAAGAGGAAGTGAGACATCTGAGTTCTAAAGAAATAATCGAACTCGGGTGGGCAGTCCTTACACCTGGAAGTGCTAGCCATCCAACCTCTAGCTGGCTCTCATCACCGATTCTTTACTAAAACCATATATTCCTACCGAAACGCCTATACTAGTAGCTACTGCCATGGATATATGACACTTTGGTCTAGATTATATATCACTCCAATTCTATGTGTTGCCTAATTATACCCTGGATCCGGATGCGAGGGAGGCTAGAGTACTGTTCCTAGTCCAAGTCTTGATGCACTCTAAAGTGTGGAATGCATCTGATGCTCCGCAGGAAAAGGTGATTCCAGCTTTTGAGCTGATTCACTAATCGGGCGACGTGGAGATTTACGAGCAACAAAAACAACCAGATGCATTTTTTTTAAAAAAAATGTGTAGAACCAGATTTAGATTCACCAGTGACTGTAATGCCCGGTCAAATGGACACAGTACGTAGACGAACTTTTTCCATTTCTCCACTTGCAAGCAACTTCTCCACAATACGCAGAACCGTGTACTTTATGTTTCGAGCGATTTCAAGCATGCATCTGTGGATACTTCCACCTAACTCTTATGGACTTCTTGGGCACTAGCTTTACCTGTCATTTGCTCATTATTGACTGGGTATTCATGGTCATTGTCTCTGGGACCTTCGTTCTAATGTAGTACTCTAGCTTCTTTCTGTTGCTAATGTTTTTATTATTTCTTCAGCCGTAACTTAACCTACTAGATCGCTTCCGAAAAGTAGTAAGTGTTCAGTGCATATATAAGCACCAGAGCACAAGAGTGTGTGTCCATATGCATAAAGAAAAGAGCAAAGCACTAGCAGTGCCAAGACAAATAAGTTGCCAATATATAATGTGATGCTAGTGATTATATCATCATGCCAGAGTTCATTTCATTCTTTAATTTGTTTTACAATACTGAATGGATATGGCAAACATGGTCTTTTCTGATGCACAGCTTCGGCATCAGTCTGTTCTCGACAGATCGAGCTAACATCTTTCCACAGCTTGTCACCAATAAGTGTGTCAGCACCACCAGCTGATGTTAGCAACCACGCACGCAAGCGCGCGTGGCAGATAATTGAGGGTTTAGAGTTCCACTCTCAAGAACCTGGTATTAGGCGGCGCGTGCAATTAATTATTGAGTCGTGTTCAAGACGAACCAAAAAGGTTTAAAGGTTAATCTATGTAACTACTAGCAAATTCAATAAAAATCTCAGCTTTATCTTGCAATCTTTGAGCTAGCTTTATTGGATTCCTTTCTTGTGCCAATTGGCACCACAGTTTTATCGCCGATATGCTGTACGTTGGTGATGTCTAGTATGATATATGTGTATTTGGCCAACAAAAGTAGTCACCATGCATGTTTGCTCATAAGGGTTAGAAATATCTACCATATTAATTAGAGAAAGAAAGAAAGAAAAACCGCCCATCACTGCCATTATGAAGATATTGGCCCAAATTTTTGTATATTTTTTAAAATTATACAATATCACCATATAATTAAAATAGACTACTATACTCTTAAATAAATTTATAAGTTACCCGTTACTACCATTACATAAGTATTTACCTCTGCAACAATAGTAGGAAAGAGAATATATAGCAATGATAACACGACAATAATTTAATGAGGCATATTAGGATTGATAACACAATATTAGCAATAGTTCTAATTTATTCATAATAGAAGCACAAACACGCGGACCAACCTACTAATTACAATTGAATTGTTCAGACCTTTGTATTTTGTGAACTATAGACATGTGGATGATCCATCCTAGTGTGTACACATACTTTGTAATAGGAACTAAATTTTAAGTTCAAACAGTTACCAGCTTTTTGCTGAAAGAGCTTTCTAGCTATGGGATCATGACCCTTGGCTCCTTGGGAGTGTTCGGACGAATAGAAGAAGAATCAGCTGGTTACTACCCGCTGTTGTTGAGTGTTGAAACACTTCTTCCGGGAAACTCGCCCTCTTCATTATATTGGAAGCAACAAGCACGTTTACGCTTTTGAGTTGGTGGTGCAATTTAAGACAACCGTCAGAGTCGTTGGAGGCTCCACGCTACAACGATCCCGATTGCCAGTCTAGTACAAAAGCTTACGTCGTCCACTGATCACCTGAGACAACCGACGAGAAGCAACCGTGTTGGCTAGTTTATCGTGAATCGTACAGCAGCAGCTCCCTGGGACCTATAAAAGAAGGGGCCACCACCACCAGCACCATGGAAGGCAAGCAATCAGCTCAACGAGCACACAGTCACTAGTCTCCCCTCTCTCTCTATCTCTCTCTCGACAAACCACAGAGCAGACACACCATGTTTAGCACAGAGATGCCCGACGCTGAAGTGAAGGTGGAGAAGGTGAAGAAGATCGAGCCTGTCCGCAACCTGGTCACTCGACCTATGGTGTATTATTCCAAACCGAAGATGGTGACAGTGAAGAAAAGGGCAGCAGCTGCTTATGTTGCCGTTCCCGGCATGGAGAAGGTCCACAGGGTGCTGTCCGCGGAAGACATCGACAACTACATCAAGAAGAAGAAGGAGCAATTCCAGAAAGGGGAGAACAAGCCGCAGCAGCATGTTCAGAAGCAGCCGTAAGTTCAGCCAGAAGCATCCGCGGTTTGGGAATAGATACAAGTCCAAAAGCTCAACGACAACGGTGCTCACGATCGATCTTAGAATACAGTACTACTGGTTATGTTATGGATTATTAGCATCAGACGATGACTTTATAGTACTTACTGCTTTTTAGTTGTGCCTGCTAGATAGTAGTGCATATATGTGCCATGTGTGTCAGCTGCTTGATACATATCAAGAATTAGTATAATATGACATGATATTTTCCCATACTAAATACCTTTATCCATTCTATCACCATCGTCATCCAGTTATCTATGGCAACAGATTCAGTGCGTGGAGCAGCCTTCATCATCCACGCTTTTGATTTTCTTTTTCTTAGGTGAGATGCTCATGCACTCGTTTGTAAAGCATGCAGGGATAAGCAAGAAACTTGGAACAAGTTCTGAACGCACTTGTCGCTTTGAATCTAGCAAGTAGCACTTCTGTTCCTCTGTTGATTGATAATGATGTAGGCCCTTATCTCAGATGTTAGAGAGATGTGTACAATCTAGCTAAAATATGTAAACTGGTGAAAAACTTGCTAATCCCTCGAAAGATTCCTAAGATACTTATCAGTATATAGGATGGTTTGGAATTTGTTGTTGCACTAGTTGGTGATCGATGGACACACCTACCACTGCTTAATTACTAGATTGGTGTAGCAGAGTCTTTTTTTTTTTGAAAGTAACAGCTAGTGAGATCCTGACGTTGTATTATAAGGAGGTAGAAGAGTTACATTTGCAAGGTTATCTCTCAAAAAAGTTTAGCTCACATAGCTTCGGGGAGAATGGAAGACAACAGCGCAGTAATATGCTTACAGTCAGCTATACTCCAAATTAAAGGTGCACTTGGTCGCGGATAGCTGATACAAGTCTAGCTAGATGTGGATCGCTCCTCCGATCTGGAGATTCTTGCGTTCCTCTCCCTCCATAGTTCCCAAACGGTCAGGATGATGACTGATCTGAGGCCTTTAATTTCTCTCTAGGTGCGCTAGCTAGAAGTAGAAGAGAGCCCTTCGAACCACGTACAGACAGAGAGCCCATGGAAGACCAGTTGTCCGGCAGAAGGCGCGGCTCTCTTAGCCGGTGGCTCAATCGAGACCACACTTGCCGCACAATCACACATTCGCAAACACAGGTGGTACGCTGTCTCAAGATTATATACGCTGACAGAGCGGGCAAAAGTAGATAATAATTGTCTTGGATGGAGATGTGCATGTCATTGATTACTACCCACATGTCTTGATCGGTGGGATATACTAGAATTTGTGCTAATAATTGTACCTCCTCCTTGCAATTAGACCGAATGCCCGATCGCTTGAGCCAAGTCTTCGTCTCCCAGACGTACGGTGTGGAAAGCACCTGATACCGGCCGTCTGCAGCAGCAACACACGCGTGCAACACAGCAAGCTTTCCTAGCTTTTTGCGTGCGTCGACGTGGCCGACGACGACGACCAGTCGTCGTCCAGCAAATCTAGCAAGATTTACATGCATCGATCTAGTATAAGCTAGCTAGCTAGCAATAAACGACGCGCGCGGTGCAGCAGTCTGAGCCACACACGTTATAATTATTAGGTCTTGATTACGATCGCCATGCATGGACGACACGCATGCATGATCTGTGTGTCTAAACGACGACGACGACGACGACGACGGCGGCATCAATATATTATATTCCCTGTACTGTGCGCGTACGTGGCCGAACAAATCGTCGGACATGCATGCATAGCATCTACATTTCTACAGTCGCGGCGCGCGGTGATCTGAATGGCTGGTACGGTAATTAGCTAGCCTGCTCGATGCATTTGCATGCTACGAGAAGCCTAGCTAGCTATTCCGTATCTAAAGCAGCAGCAGCGGCCGGTCAGGAGCTACGTACTGAACTATACGGTCCTCGATCTAGCTGGTACGCCCCTGCAGAATGGGTTGGAATTGGAAGCACGCAATAATGAACTAAGTAACTATACGGTGAAGAGGATCGGATCGGTCGCTCTAGTCGACTCTATATAAACTGAGGCCAGTAGCCCAGTACAGGCTGCCGCCAGCTGCACTCATCAACTTGTTCCTCGATCCAAAGAGTCGTCGGCGACAAGCAGCAGGGAAGAGAGAGAGGGGGATGTTATTTCTTTGGAGCGGCAAGAATACGAAGAATAAGAAGAAGCCGCCTGCGCCGACGGCGGCCGGCAGCAGGGAGGTGGCGGTGCAGAAGGTGGACAGGATCGACGTGGTCCGAAACCTGGTCACGAGGCCCCCGGTCTACGGCGGCCGGCGTAAACCACGGGGAGGCGGTGGCGGTGGCCCTCTGCTTGCTCCGCCGGCGCCAAGAGTACTGGGCGGCGGCGGCGGCGGCGCGGAGACGAAGGGAGGAGAAGACATCGACGAGAGGTCGGCGGAGTACATCAAGAGGGTCAGGAAGATGTGGTCCCACAGCCACGGGACAGCAGCTGGGCCAGTACTGGTGGCTCCAAGGTCGCCGCCGGCGTGACGACGCCCCTCTCTCTATGCCCAGCATGCATGCTACACATCATCGAGTCACCCCACCCTTGAAAAAAGTCATGGCTCAATCTAGTCGTCCAAACAATACAAGTTGAATGTGAAGAAGATCAAAATTTACATTATGGTAATTGACATGAGAATCTATGTTAAGATAATTGTATGATGTATTTTAATACTATTTTATGGTTTAATGGATATTAATGATATATACATATAGATAATATCAAAAAATATGTTGTAATTAGTTTAACTGCCAAAGAACCAAAAAAGTACAATTGGGGGGTAAATTACAGCAACTTAAATCGTTCGAAGAGGAAAAAATTATGTTCGGGCTGGACCAGGCAAAGTGAATTGTTTGGAAGAGGAAAAAAATAGAGTTTTCCTGATAACCAGCCGCGTATCCAGCCGAAAAAAAAACACCGCTCGATCGATCAGAAGCACGCTGGAGTGGCGGCGGGAGCGGAGGCCGCTCGATCGAGGCGACGACGCCGTCGTCGAGGTTGGACGGTGTAGTAATGCGCTATGTTCATGCAGTGGCGAGGAGGGTGAAATCCGAGGATTGACTCATGTGGGTTGAAACAGGCCGAGTTATCCGCCGAGCACAGGTGGGCTGAAAGCGAGCGCTAGAGTGGGCTAGCTGTGTGAGCCGCCCAGCCGTTCGGCCCACTACAGCCCACATCTCCGGCCCGCCCGTCGGCACGCGGCCTCTCTCTCGCTCGCGCAGCCCGGCCAGATCAGCGTGGGAATCGAACCGTCCTGTCCTGCGCTTCCGCCAGGATGGAACAGCGACCTGATGAACACGAACAGAAGCACTTTCAGAGTCAAAATGCAAATGCTCCTCTGCTCATTTTTTCCCAGACAGAAACTCAGTCTTCCTCGAGTGTTTTACTCCCAGGTTGAAGGAATTTGAGTACATTGCTGAAATCCTCCCCCAAATCATAGTATCAGTGACTAGCTATTATGAACAGGTTACAAATTGGATAGGGAAAAGAATGATTCCATTGTAAAAGGAGAAACACTAGTATCAAATTGAGAGAGAGAGAGAGAGAGAGAGAGAGAGAGGGAAAAGAGAGATTGAACGAGTGTAATAAGGAGGAGGAGGCAGAGAGTTAGTCCAATGACTTGATGTTGCCGTTGTGTTGCATGTCGTCGTCGCTCTCTGATGACTCCGAATCCCTGGGGTCGTCGAAGAAGGCATCGATGAACGAGGAGCACTCCTCGGCCCAGGTCCGACGGTTGGCGGACGCGCGCCACTGCTGGTCGGCGATCATGTCGGGCGAGAGGCCCCAGCTTCGGAGCTCCTCCTCGGTGTGGTGGACGAGGAGGGAGTACTCGCCGCCGGGGCCGAGCTGCATCACCCTGAACTCGCAGTTGTCGAGGTTGTTGAGGCGCTCGAACTGGTCCACCGTCCACTTGAACCACTTCATGAGGAACACCCGCGACGTGAGCCCGTGCGACACGATCACCAGGTTGGTCTCGCAGCTGGCGCCCTGCTCCAGCCTCCCGTTGTCGATGTCACGCCACAGCGATTCCAGGAAGCCTATTGTGATGGGGGATCAGCAGGCTATTGTGATCGAGTGGGTGGATGACAGGAGGACGGGTTGCTTACTTGCGACGCGGTCGAAGACGTCGGCGGCGGACTCGCCCTCGGGGAAGCGGAAGAAGAAGCGGCCGAAGCGCTGGCGCGTCTCCTTGACGGCGCGCATCCGCTCCTCGACCTGGAAGTTGCCGAAGTCCTGCTCCCGGACGCGGCACTCCTCGCGGACGCCGATGACGCGGTCGCGCGGGAAGGCGCGGCCGATCTCCCGCAGCGTGGCGCGGGTGCGCGCGTAGGGGGACACGTAGAAGTGCACCTTCCAGTCGTCGTCGTCGGAGACGACGTCGCGGATGCGGCGGCCGGCGGCGCGCGCCTGCTCGGCGCCCAGCGGCGTGAGCGGGATGCGGTAGTCCGGCGTGGTGGTGTAGGCGGACATGTCCAGGTTGCCCTGGCTCTCGCCGTGGCGGACCAGGATGATCCGCTTGGGCAGCCGCCGCGCGCACTGCCGCGTCATCTCGCACAAGTGGCCACACTCCTTGTTGCCGGCGGCGAGGTCTTGGTTGGGGTCGCGTGATGACATGGCTGGCGCCGCTGCCGGTGGCTGCGTATATCTAAGTAATGCAGGGCAGGAGGCCGGAGGAGGAGACGAAGTGGTTGGGTGATGAATCTGTGGGGTTCCCCGCACCGGCGATCAGATCTGATCAGATCACCGCACCAGCTGGGCTGGGCTGGACTGGACTGGACCGGAGGAGGTTCCGATCCCGCGGGTTTCTCTGCCTCGCTGGTGATCCGAGAAGGTGACCACCGATACAGCGCATCCAAGCGTCTCTCTGCTTCCCGCGTCGGTCGGTGCATGTGCGCGTCAAACGCCGGAACCTGCCGCCGCCGCCGCCGCCACACAGGTCGCGTGCGCCGCTCAAGGCAGGCAAAACCGCGTGGGCTGGCTGGCTGGTGACGACGCGGCGTCGACGCAACGCTCTCTAATCACTCGGCCGACGCAAAAAGCATCTCGGTCTCGATCGGCAAGAGACCTACCGTGCCCCCATGCCTGCCAGTGGTTCAAAAGTTAATTTGGAGCTTGATTGTGTGTGTCCTAACCAACCACGCACGCAATAAAGTTGCTTTTATTCTGAAGAGAGAGAATCATGAAGTGAAGCAATGTAGTAACGTATAGATGCGAACAACAAAGCATGGAATGAAGGACCCTATGATGATTGATATGATGAAGTCCAGCTCAAATCATGAAGGAATGGCTTTGAATGAAGGTTTGTACGTCTTCCGGCCGGGAACAGGCTTGGTAGCGCATAGAAGCAACGTACGTGCATCATGCCAGAAATGGATGGATATCATCCATGGGCAATCAAGAAAAGCCTAGTGTAAACAGCAGGTACGTAGACCTAGTCTTCCAAGGACCGAAATACATCCCACAGCTCAAACCCGGAACGATGTAATTCAAAAATCAGCATACGACTCTTTTTTTTTTAAAAAAAAAAAGATCACCATATATAAGACTACCAAACAATGTAGTGGTATTTCACCATGTTGAACTATTTTGTGATCTCTGGTGATTTCAAATTGTGACCTTTGTTAACAAGAGAGTACTAGGATCGATAGTTCCACCAACTTCATTCTAATTAAGCAGAACCTAGCTAGGCACCTGCAGGTCCAGCCGTGCAGCATTCATTATATTTTGTCATCACCACCACATGCCCCGGCCCAAAGTTAGGCAAGGAAAAGCTTGGTGGAACGAGACTTCTCTCTCAAGGAAGATGAACATATCACGTGGCAACGTTTCGTTCCAGTGCACGGATCTGGGTAAGATAATGGATCCAGCTCGGAGTGCAGTGCACTTTAGCTCATTTTTTGCCCTGTATCTCTTTAGCCAGTATCCTCAGCCATGCGTAGAAGTAAAGCTGTGTTGTGTATGTGTGCGTGTGTGTATACTTCAACAATCTAGCCTAGTAGTAGATGTACTCCCTCCGTTTCGAATTATTTGACGTTGGTTAGTTTAAAATTAAACTAACCAGCGTCAAATAATTCGAAACGGAGGGAGTATTATTGGAGAAACCTATGTGACTGTTGGCACGAGTCAATCTGGCCAATGTAACCCAACCAATGCGCCTATGTGTTAATAAATAACCAACAGCTTCCTGTCCGTCAAAGAATTAGCATTGACATATTTCTGTTTTAAACAGCGTGCAATAAATGACACTAATGCACCCTTGTACCACTTTCTAAGGTTATAGTTAACAACCTTAGGGCAAAAGAGATATGCATGAATCGTACTAAGCCAGAATGCGGTTTAATCTTTGGCAAAGCCCGAAAGAAAGAATATTTTGACAAATTACCAATAACATAGGCTAAGGAACAAAAGAATGATAATATTTTGACGAACTCTTGATAGCAAAGTGTTGTGGACGCCTTTATGGGCCGACACTACAGCCGGCGCAGGCCCAATAGTGCCCACAACCCAGGCGCAGGAACCTCTTAGAAAGGAATAAAATAGCAGATCGATCTATTAGAGATAGTATCTATTTTAGGTGGAATAAAATAAAGAGATAAGGAATAAAAGATAGCAGATTGGTCTACTAGAGATAGGATCTATTTTAGATTGAATAAAATAAAGAGATAAGGAATAAAAGATACAGTCGGTTGGGGGGTGTCCTAACTGACCCTATCCTGGCCGCGCGGCTGCTAGGGGGCGCAGAGGTCTCCCTGCCCCTATATAAACAGCCGCAGCCCCCCTTTTGGTACACCGCCCTCGAACGCGACTGTGGCATCGTGTCCTGGGAACGGTTCGCGGGCTTCGTGAACATGCGCTTCGGGCCTCCACTCCGTTCCAATGACCTAGCTGAGATCAAGGACCTCCGACACACTGGTACGGTAGAGGAGTACCAACACCAGTTCCTGGTACTCCTTTGCCGTTGCGAGGACCTCAGCCAGCGCCAGCAAATCAACCTCTTCACAGCTGGTCTCGGCGAGCCACTTCGTACTGACATTAAGCTGCAATTTCCCACTAATCTGCAGACTGCCATGAGCTTGGCCAGGGCCTTCGAGCGCCGGCTTACGGCGACGTCAGACAACGGGACACAAAAGGGCGCCGCCACTCAACGCTCTACGCGCCCTTCTCTTGTGTCACGTGCCCCCACCACGACCCCTAGTGAGGGTTCGACTGCACCAGCCCCGTCGTCAACAGCATCATCCCGACCGCACTTTAAGCGTCTCTCGCCTGATGAGATGGCTGCCAAGCGGGCGAGTGGCGAATGCTATCACTGCTCGGAGCGATACATGCCAGACCACAAGTGCACCGGCAAGGGGAACTTACTCTTGGATCTCGACGACAACGACGACGTTGACGCGGCCATAGCCGACATGGGCATCTCGCTACATGCCCTGACCGGTATCGACCTCGCCAACACGATGAAGCTTCAGGTCCACGTCCGCGGCAAGCTGTTGACCGCGTTGGTCAACACAGGCTCCACACACACCTTCATCAGGGAGCCCCTCATCCAAGAGCTCGGTCTGATGATGTTGCCGCGGCCAGGCATCGGCGTTCTGGTCGCCAACGATGACTCTATCTCCTGCACAGGCATCTGCTCGCGTGTACATTTGTTGATTGCAGGGGATCACTTTGATGTTACGTGCTACACGCTCCAACTTGACGGCTTCGACCTCGTCCTAGGGGTTCAGTGGTTGCGGTCCTTGGGACCTATCCTCTGGAACCTCGAGAACCTCATGATGGAGCTGTGGCGCAGGGAACGAAAAGTGATCTGGACGGGGCCGCGCAATCCAACCCCTATGTGTGCCTCTCCGGCGCCACCCACTGACATAATGGGCGCCCTCCTGGATGGCTTCAAGGACCTCTTTGACGAGACACGTGGTCTTCCTCCTCCACGACATCACGACCACCGTATCAGGCTCCTGCCAGGCACAACTCCAGTAGTTGTCTGGTCGTACCGCTACCCCCAGCTTCTCAAGGACGAGATTGAGAAGCAGTGCACCGAGATGCTTCACCAGAGCATCATCAGAGAATGCACCTCTGCATTCTCCTCACCAGTGTTGTTGGTCCGCAAGGCCGACGGCACGTGGCGCTTCTGCATCGACTACCGCGAGCTCAACGCCCGAACTTTGAAAGATAAGTTCCCTATTCCGGTGGTCGATGAGCTACTGGACGAGCTCCGCGGCGCGAGGTTCTTCACCAAGATCGACCTCCGCAGCGGCTACTTCCAGGTGTGCATGCACCTAGATGACATTGACAAGACGGTGTTCCGAACTCATCGAGGCCACTATGAGTTCTTGGTGATGCCGTTCGGCCTCACCAACGCGCCATCAACATTTCACTCGTTGATGAACGACGACCTAGACTCCTACATCAGAAAATTCGTACTTGTCTTCTTTGATGACATCTTGGTGTATAGCAGGTCCTGGTGCGAACACCTCCAGCACGTCAAACAGGTGTTCCAGTCACTTCGAGCGCATAAGTTGTTCCTGAAGAAGTCCAAGTGATTCTTCGGCCAGGAGTCTGTGTCCTACCTAGGACACAACATCTCCTCTCGGGCGTGGCGATGGACCCGACGAAGGTGGAGGCCGTGGAGCGTTGGCCTACACCTCGGTCACTACGATCCTTGTGGGGCTTCCTCGGGCCGGCTACTACCGCAAGTTCATTGTGGGATATGGCACGGTGGCTGCGCCCCTCACGACCCTCCTCAAGCGAGAGGCGTTCCGCTGGATCGATGACGCGCAAGACGCCTTCTCTCAGCTCAAACAGGCGTTGATGAAAGCGCCTCTTCTTCAGATGCCGGACTTCGACAAGCACTTTATCGTCGACTGCGATGCGTCGGGCGCCGGCTTTGGGGCGGTACTGCACCAGGGCGACGGTGCCATCGCCTTCTTCGGTCGCGCAGTAGCTTCTCACCACCATAAGCTACCGACGTATGAGCAAGAGTTGATCGGCCTAGTGAAGGCAGTACGCCACTGGCGGACCTATCTTTGGGGTCGCTCCTTCACTGTTAAGACTGACCACTTCAGTCTGAAATATATCTTGGATCAGCACCTAACTAGAATTCCCTAGCATGCTTGGGTGAGCAAGCTCTTCGGCTATGATTTGCAGGTTGAGTACAGGCCAAGACGTCTCAACGGGGCAGCCGATGCACTGCCCCGTCGCGACGAGGAGGACATGGCTGTTCACGCCATATCAGCGCTTCTTTTCCACCTCTTCGACTCGCTACGCGCGGAGACCGCCACATACCAGCAGGCGCAGCAGCTACACACCCAGCTCTAGGAGGGAGCCGCGCATGCCGACTGGGCCGAGCATGACGGCCTCCTCCTTTACAAAGGGAAGCTCTTCATCCCTGACACGTCCTCCTTGTGGCCCTCTCTTCTGGCTGAGGCACATGATGGGGGTCACGAGGGCATCCAGAAGACGACGCACCGACTATGCCTCTCCTTCTACAGCCCGTCACTGCTACGACGGGTGCGTGAGTACGTCCGTGGTTGCGCCACGTGCCAGCGCAACAAGACGAATCATCTTCATCCAGCCGACCTGCTACAACCACTTCCTGTACCTTCTGAAGTCTGGAGTGGCATCTCCTTAGACTTCATTGAAGGCTTTCCGAAGGTTGGTGGAAAGTTGGTAATCCTGACGGTGGTGGATCGCTTTTCAAAGTACGCCCACTTCCTTTCCATGAGCCACCCATACATTGCTGCAACGGTGGCAAGGGCGTTCTTCGATGACATCGTACGTCTACACGGTTTTTCCTACTCCATCGTCAGCGATCGTGACACCATCTTCACCAGCCTCTTCTGGTCGGACTTGTTCCGGCTGGTCAGTGTCCGCCTCAAGCTCAGCTCGGCCTTCCATCCACAGTCTGATGGGCAGTCTGAGGTCGTCAACAATGTCATCACTATGTACCTTCGCTGCTTGGCAGGTGACCGACCAAAGAATTGGCTGCAGTGGCTTCCTTGGGCTGAGTATTGCTACAACACTTCCTATTAGATGGCCCTCAAATGCTCGCCCTTCAGAGTGGTCTATGGCAGGAACCCTCCAACTTTTATTGCTTATCAAAAGGGCGTTTCCAGAGTAACAGCAATGGATAAACAGTTGAAGGACAGGGATGAGTTCTTGGCTGAAATTAAGGACAGACTTGTGCAGGCCCAAGTCACCATGAAGAGCTATGAAGATAAATCTCGCCGTGAGGTGGAATTTCATATTGGTGATTGGGTTTGGTTGCGGCTTCATCAGAGGACAGCTGTGGGAGTAATAGTGGCGCCTCCATCTAAGATTGGTCCGAAATATTTTAGACCATATCAGATATTACAGCGCATTGGTGTTGTATCTTACAAGCTTCAAATGCCCCCTCAAGCTAGGATACATGATGTCTTCCATGTGTCCTTATTGAAGAAGTTTGAAGGTTCTGTTTCAACACTAGTACCGCCTCTGCCACCACTTCTCCATGGAAGAGTTGTACCTATACCTAAAAAGGTCTAACGGGCACGATTGAATCGAGGAGTTTGAGAGCTGCTTGTCAAGTGGGCAGGTCATTGTGAAGCTGATACATCTTGGATGCAGCTGGAAGATTTCAAGACAAAGCATCCCCACTTCAAGCTCGAGGACGAGTTTTTTGTCGGGAAGGGAGGAAATGTTGTGGACGCCTTTATGGGCCGACACTACAGCCGGCGCAGGCCCAATAGCGCCCACAGCCCAGCCACATGAAGCCCAGGCGCAGGAACCTCTTAGAAAGGAATAAAATAGCAGATTGATCTATTAGAGATAGTATCTGTTTTAGATGGAATAAAATAGAGATATAAGGAATAAAAGATAGCAGATTGATCTACTAGAGATAGGATCTGTTTTAGATGGAATAAAATAGAGAGATAAAGAATAAAAGATAGAGTCGGTTGGGGGGTGTCCCAACTGACCCTATCCTAGCCACGCGGCTGCTAGGGGCGCAAGGGTCTCCCTGCCCCTATATAAACAGCCGCAACCCCCCTTTTGTAATTCATTCAGGAAAATAAGAACTGCCCCGTTGGGTTGTTCTTCTCCTTGGGTCACCGTGGCTACGAACCCTAACCCTAGCCGCCGTGACAACTCTCCCCCGCCCCCACGCTACCCTCTACACAGCGACCCGACATCCTCCTCGCTGCTGCTTCCGCCTCTGCGCAGCACTAGGCGCAGCAGGAGGCCTCCTCCCCACCACGATTCACAACACAAAGGCCCACCAATTGTCATCATTGCTGTTTTGGAATTCGCGGCAAGCTTTCTATTCAGGCTCTCTTTTAGTAATTTCATTTTACTCCCCATCACGTGGCAGATTGATGGACTAATGGCAGGTAATGCCCTAAATAGAGTTTATCATAATGGTTTTAATGCTAATATAATTTTGACCAAGTGTATGTAATCTTGGCATGCATGAAGAGAACATTATCTGGGACACATAAGCACTTTGTCTGATTGGTTCTGCACTCAGATAGTCTCTCATTGTTTAGAAGGCATGGATGGTATGAAAGGAAAAAGGAATGATGATGGGGGAAAGGGTCAAAGCATGTTTTTTCTCTCTCTTATAGCCCATCCCAGCAATATTAGTCCAAATATGTTTCACACAATCTTTTGGGACGGCAGATGTATTCTTATGATACAGCTCAGAAACAATAAATTCACCTGAAGCTGCAGGGTGGAATATTAGCTCAAATGGCTCTTTTCCACAGCTGGTTCTGTGAATAGTGTGCTGAACTTTTTTGTCGCCCTCAAAAAATCTAGATCTTCTCATCTATAAATTTTCCCATCTAAAATTTGAAGTAAAGGTTGTACAGCCTAGTTAGAGTTGCTCAACTGTAGCTGCATTGAATAGCTAGTCACTAGCAACTCAGGGACTCAGATATACTCCAATATAAACGGTAGCATCATATTGATATAATATATGATATTTCTTCGTTAACAAATAGACAAATTCTCATACAACAGCATACCAAGAACATTTTTTTCAAGGGCTAAAATTATTTTCTTTAGCTGTATTATAACAAAATTTCAGTTTTTAGCTTCAGAAATTCGTAAAAATAGGACTCTCTTGCTCCAGAACTATTTTGAGTGGTGGGTCCTTAAAACTGCCCCCACACTATTTGAACAGAAGTGTGTGGGTTTTTCCGGTGACACTAACAACGCTGACTATGAAAATTCACTCATAACTAGAGAAACAAGTAATAAAACTTCACTAAAATTGTCAATGAAATAAAGGCAGAAATTAGAGCTCACCAAGAAGCCACTTCTTTATTCCAAGATTACTGACAACGCTCTGAGATCAGGTTAGCAATTTGTACTTGTTTAAAGTCTTGAGTCCAAATTATCAAAATATCTACATCAACAAAGTAAAGTTAGTAAAAATCCTAATTGTAGACTTGTAGTATTGAATATTCTAATAGCAGTATCAAAAGTCATGGTGATCAAAATTATAGCATGTTGAAAGTCCATCCCTCTTAACATCTAGGGGAGTATAATCCTACAAGTTCATCCCTTTTAATTATGCTGGGAAATAAGTCCCCATTCTATGTATGGTGAACAAAAGGAGAGAGTTCTAGTGTTTTCTGCACCCAATAGGAACCAATCAACATACTGGGACTGTAAAAAAAAGGGCGCACCCAGTGCCGAAGGCTCCCACACATGTAGGGTCTGAGGAAGGGTTATTTCTAGACAGCATACTAAGACTGTGCATGCCAGATTTAACAAGAAGTTGTTGGCAATCATTCATTACAATTATAGCATGTACTATAAAATGAAATGGAGAGAGTTCTTGTGTTTTTTGCGGTCAACACTCAACAGGAATCAATCGACATATTCCGTGGGACCGTGTATTGTATCAAACACCAGGGGAATTTAACATAATTTGTTTTTCGGGGAAATTATTCATTGCAAGTATGGTATGGCATGCGTTAAGTCTAAGAAATGCTACTATTTACAGTGATTTATGTGGGCAAAACTCTATGTGATTTCATATTCACTGAACTGAATGATGGTGGCCTCATAGCTGCCTACATTAATGCATTGTCACCCTAGCAAAGTGGAAGATGTTGCTAGAGTTCAGAGTTATTGTATGTATAATAGATCATTACTTAATGGTTATTGGTGGATGATGTGCCTAGTTGTATGGATTTCTTGTTTCACCTGTTGATGAAAGATAGATGGACATGCAGTGTTGTCCAATTTCTTCGATTTTGACCACTTGAAAATTATGTAACATTGTAGCCTAGGATCAAAACTCGAAAGGATGATGAAGGAGAGGAGCAAATCATGGCTACAACCTAATGGAAATTAATAGGTCAAGCAAGTATAACTATAGCTCGGAAAGGAACAGAGTGAATGGTGAACAGTAGAATATTTCCTCATTTGTAACATTTTTACAAGAAGTTGTCGAAGGCTTTGTTGTTGGTTTTTTAAGAAGTTGCCAAAAAGAAAAACTAGAATTTCACTACCAATGAGGCATAGCGAATAACTGATACTGGATTACCGCAAACAAGAATTTAGATTTACATGCCACATTTTAGCGATGAGGTCAAATTTAAATATAAAATAGTTAGGTAACAACATATGTTTAATCAAACAAGTCATGATATGTCAT
The DNA here is from genome assembly GCA_030760725.1 of Neostapfia colusana. Taxonomy (NCBI): domain Eukaryota; kingdom Viridiplantae; phylum Streptophyta; class Magnoliopsida; order Poales; family Poaceae; genus Neostapfia; species Neostapfia colusana. The sequence continues at coordinate 892,895 of JASWHV010000005.1, read as the reverse complement.
TCTAGCAGTCTTCTTTATGGGCAATCCAGGCACATAGAAATAGCCATATAGAACCCCCGAGAACTCCAAAATCTAGTCTACTTTACTGACAATATTGTAATGCATTCGATAACTTATGACTTGCTAAGTGTCATATGATAATGATCCGAAGGAACTACTAAGAGATGTTCCTATGAAGAAAGAAGATAGCATGGTAGGAACCAGAACATAACTTAGTTCTTATTCCAATGTCCAAATATAACTTTGTATATGCAGCCATTTCTTTGTATATCTAAGAACAAAATTCATATAGTGTAAGTTGCAATTAATTTGTCTCGCCAATAATTCCTAAAATTGTCAAGAGCCCCTCATGCTGCAGTACTATGATGCATTTCCCCTAACATTATGTCTCTATATGAGTTCACAACACCAGTCGTGCCCCGAATCCAATGAACTGGAGGCATGACCTCTGTATATCATCAACGGCAACTTCAGCACTCCCGTTGATAGATACGTGCACCTGCAAATCTAAAATTTCCATAAAATCCCCATGAATTCAACATGCCATCAGATCCGCACGCAAAACACCAAATCCTCGCGTGGGATCCGATCTCGATAGCGCGCCTCATTTCCCGCCCCAAACCCGATCGGACCTAACCCACTCCAGCACCGGAGGACAGCAAGCAAAACCAGGGGAACTTCACGCACTTAACCTTTTCGCCTCACGTGGCGGTCGTTGGTCGACCATCCCACCTACACCACGCCCCTGAATTCGAACCAACCCGGTCAGATTTGGAGCTGCGGATCAAGCCGTTGCACGGCGGAGACAATCGGGGGAGTAAACTAATTGAAGCTCGCGGCAATTAGGAACGAGGGAATCCAATTGCGAGAGGAATCGAAGCTTACCTCATCATCGCTGTCGCTGCAGGAGCAGAAGCGAGGCGGGCGAGGGAGACGCGTTGGCTTCGGTTTCTGGGGTCCAAATTGACAGGCGAGCGAGAAAGACTGGGAAAAGGTTTCTGACATGTGGGGTCGTGAAGATCTTGGGCCGCGGTGACAGGTGACCTCTCTTCGCGAAGAAAGCGACAATGGGCCTTCGAGTCTAGTACCCTCTATATGTCATGTGGGCCAGGTTAAAAGGACGATCCAACGGTACCCATTTGGGTAGGTGGTTGAGTGGTTAGGAGAACATATTATCATCTAATCCTATAGAATTTAGGATGCAACAAATACTTTTGCAATAAATAATAAAGAAAAAGGAGAAAATTAGTTTCAACACTTGCAGGTTGCAACTACTCGTTTGAGATCCCCAACCCGTTAAGTGTAAAAATACAATCATCGTAAGATAGAGATCGTGTGGTCTAGGAGAGATTTTTACATAATTGCACCATAATATTATTTGCATTCTAGTTGTTCCATGGGAAAATATCTCATTTAGCTATCTAATGGTGTAAAATGTTAGACTTAGGGGGTGCATATACGGTGAAAAATAGCTAGTTGCAAGCAATTATTTTACACCCACCACTACATATGTAACTTCTCAGGTGTCATTAAGTAGCAAATTTATTTTAAGATTCACTAGAAAATCATATATAATATTGTATCCATATTTGATCGTCAGAAATAGTAACATAAGATTATTTTAAGGTTCTTCATTTTCTACTTTCCCAAAAAGCCACATGATAGCTAATCTTAGATATAAACTCAAGTACCCAACCATGGCTTAGGCACTATCACGGGTCAGCACTTAAACACTTGTATATCACCTTAGAGTGCAGTGATGCACAATTTTGGTAGATCTTGTCTCCCCCGTACTAACAAGAAAAAAAAGAATGCTCGAAGCAAATTTGTAATAGGTATAATCACACGTGGGATCTCTATTCGCTAATCATACATGCATATGTTATTGTAACGTAAGGGTTTGTATGTCTATCTCCCGCTAGTTTATACTCTAATATTTTTAAAAATCCATGCAGACGTTATAGTAATGTAAGTTTTATATGTCAATTTCCCGCTAACTCACACCCTACCACAACTACGCGCCAAAAGATCACCAGCTCACATTATTGCTTCACGTCAACGTTTGTCGGGTCTTACCTTCCCGCCAAACCATGCAACCGTTTTTTTACGGGAACACAACCTTTAGATCTAACCCTAGACGTTATCGCTCCATTATATTGCGCTATCTATAGAAGTTTACGTAGCCACGACTATTGACATGTCAACTGTTACATGGCACAACAATGCAACCACGTCAGCCCTTAGCTACCGAGGCCGGTACACGGGAGACTGGCTACGTCATCTATTAGCCAGCATGGATTTTCCAGCAAAAAGAATACGAGAAACAGGGCCAGAAATTGTCGATGGTCGTAGAAGAGGAGAGGAATGGAAACTATGGCTGCTGCAGACGCAGGCGGGTGAGCGGCGTGTGACTGACTCATCACTCATCAGGCGTTCCACGCTGGGGCGTCCGTTTCATCCCCCTCTTCTCATCTCCTCCCCCTCACCCTCTCTACATACACCATCGTACTCCCCCTCCCCCCCTCTGTCCACTCCTCGATCACCAGCCGCCTCCGCTTCGATCCCCTCCGATCCAATCCGGTACGTGCCTCGATCCGCCCGCGCAATCGCTCCCCTCTCCTCCCGTTCAGTCGGACGAATCCGTTCGCCCATCTGGTCCTGAAACGCGGGACACGGGAGAGTTTTTTTTTCTCGGTCCTTGATTCGTTTCGGCCTCCAGAATCTCACGGTACAGCTTTTTGAACTTTCCAGGATTTTGTTCCTGATTTGTTGCTGAGAGGAAGGTCACTCCAATCCGTCTGTGGATAAATTCCTTCGGATTCGTTGGTGTCCTGAATCCTGATGTCTACTGCTGCGGACTCGGCGCCGCCGTCGGGGTCGTCACCGCAGGAGAAGGCCGCCAGCCGGAATAAGCGGAAGTACCGCGCCGAACCGCCGTCCGGCGAGCTGGACCCCTTTGGGCTGGAGTACCCGATGACGGCGGACTACGTAGGCTTGGAATTCATGTCGGCTGAGAAGTCCGCCATGGCGGCGGCGGCCGCCACCGGCGGCGAGGGTGTCAACCTGGACATGCTCCAGAACATGTCCGACACCTGCAGTGGCTTCCACGTGACGGCGGATGAGTTGGCTGAAAGCCAGAGGTACCTGAGCTGGAGCCACATGAACGAGGTTCAGCTGGAGGAGGTCCTCCTCAGGAGCCTGGACACCACCTTCAACAATGCCGTCAGCTTGATCACGGCAATGGGATACTCGGAGGCTGTGGGCCACGCCGCTGTGGTGCGGGCAGCTAGGCAGTACAGTTGGAACGAGAGCCTTGCCGGGTTCGGTGAAGCTGCGGTTGATGTGCTCAAGACCGAGGGGGACATGTTGCCGATGGAGGGTGCCTCCATCAAGGACATGAGGAAGATTGAACAGGCAGTGCTTGATAGCTTGGTTGCTGTTGTCAGTGAGGCGCATCCGTTCTACACCACAGGAGATGTGATGTTTTGCCTGCTCATGTCAGACATGAATGTAGCCCGCGCCTGTACCATGGACTACACTCGTGCTCCCCTCCCAGCTGTAGGTGCTCAAGTCATTGCCCAGCCAGTTGTAGGGAACTATGATCCTGGCGTAAGTTCTGATGTATCGGTTTCTATTACCAACCCATGGACTGGTGTAGTTTTCCGTGGAAAGTTTAGCCCGGTGGCACCCAATTCTTTCAATCCTCTAGCCGCGAGAGCTGATTCATCCACAACGTCGGCATGTCCGAATCTGTCAAGCAGCAAACTATCTGTCTCAGGAAATATGCAGTGTGTTATTTCGAATATGAAGCCTAAAGAACATACAGTTGCTGCTGCAGATCACTCAGAGGCTCAGCCATTTGTCGCTGCCGCGACACAATCATCAAAGAATGACAGGCCTTTCACTAGTAAGAGAGGGAACTCTAAGAGGGATTCCTTGCACAGGCAGAAATTTATGAGCTTTGATAAGAGTTCTCGAGTAATGGGCTCTAAAGGATCTCTTAGGTCTGTGAAGCATGGTTCTTTAGGTAGTGTGGTACTGGACAGGAAGTGCAGGCAGTTTCCAGACTCTTCGACTAACAGTTTTAAGGGCTCGTCAAAAGTAGGCAAAGGGTTTTCTGCAGTCATGACAGGATCAGAAGTATCTCTAGACCTTTCTTCCACTGCTCCGGTTTCCTCCACTCCATTACTGGAAACCAACAGAGAAGCTAGCTCTAATCCACTACCAGCTACTAGCACAGATCTCTCGCTGTCATTATCTTCTTCAAGCGATATTTATGTTCAGTCTCCAGCTCAGGACTCCAATATTGAGACTAAGGACTCTAGCAGCAAAAATAACTTCTCATATGATGAGAATCAGATGGGCTGGATTCCACAGGATAGGATAGATGAAATTGTCTTTGTTCTTGTTCAGAGGCAGAAAGAGATGCAGGTACATATGAAGGACTGGACAGACTGGGCTCAGGATAAGGTGATGCAGGTTGCACGCCGTCTTGCGAAGGAAAAGGAAGAGCTTCAGTCACTTCGCAAAGCGAAGGAAGAGTCGGACCGCTTCCAAGAAGAGAGGCATACTTTGGAAGAGAGCACTAGGAAGAAGCTTCTGGAGATGGAGTCTGCAATTTCTAGGGCGACTGCACAACTGGATAAGGCAGATGCTTCAGCTCGAAGACGTGAAGCTGAGAATGCACAACTAAGGGTACATCTGGAAGCTGCAAATCGGCATGCTGTGGAATCTGCAACAAAATTTGAGGAGCTTTCAAGGAAAAATGAGAAAACTCTTAAAGGATCTCGGTATTGGGAATCTGAGAGAGCTGTATTACAAGATGAGCTTGCAGCTGAAAAGAGCAGATTATCTAGGGTCCTGCAACAACTTCAGCATGCTAAAGGGAATAAGGAGCAACTGCAGGTTATTGCCTTTTTTGTCCGTACCTATTCGTAATATTCAGTATAAGTTAACAATATCTCATAAAAACATAGAGGCCGAAATTTCATGACTTGAGATCAATCTTCAATTCTTGTAGTTCTTGTTTGATGCGAAAAATAGCTTTATGATTTTGATCAGGAATATTTTGCTGTAGTAGTTGTCTCTTAATTGATTGCATAGAATAGTTCCTTTACTTCCTTGACAGAGGGACATCTTACCTTTTTGTGTTGTGTGCTTCCTGTTCTTATGCAACTTTCCAGTCTCCATGTGTCATAGTAAGTTTAGTAATAGGTTTTGCTCCACCTTTCTTTTATATTTGTATAATTTCCTGTTCTGTTTTGTTTTTGAACCTCTGGGCCTGGGTGTGTTCAAAAGATCGTGAAATAAATAGTAAACCGGTTGTCATATTTACTAATGTTCTTGACTTATTTAGTATGCCGTGTGTTGCTAGCAAGCTTGTACTGGAAAAATAGCCAGGAAGAAATTGCATGAGCATTCCTCGGCATCACAACTTTGTTCAGTTAGTTCTTGAGTAGTCTTTATGCCAAGTATAGTTCTGATGTTGTAACATTTTATTTGGTAGTCATATGTAAACAAGTAAAATGATGACACTTCTTCGCTGGTACACGTGCAGCTTCTGAATCCTTTGACTGGTCAACAAATGTCATGTAATCAATGCATTTCTTCCTATTGCCATTTTTGTGTTCCTGCGATTCCTGACAACTCTACATAAGCTTCATATAGGATTCATCTAATTTCTGACATTCCTTCAAAAAGGAAAATCATGCTGATTTGACTGCACATACGGTATCATGCTGAATTGAACCAGTAAGATGAGTAACTGAGGAGATCTAGCTACTAATATGCATGGACCCTAGCCATTTATTAGTTCAGATTTTTTTTTCAAACTTCATTCCCCCTACTTTACTGTGTTCACTGAACTTTCCTTAATTTCCTTCCCTTTTAATACTTGCAGGACAAGTCGAAACAAGAAGAGGCTGCGAAGATTGAGGCAATTGCATGTGTAGCATCAGAGAGGAAGGAATGGGAACATATGGAGATGCTGTTTAGGTCAGAAGAGAATCTGCTGCATCTAAAAGCTGAGAATGAAATGCAGAGATACAAGAGTGAGGTCCGTGCACTCGAGCAGCAGATCTCGAAGCTGAAACTGTCCTTGGACTCTGGAAACGCGGCTGCTCCCAAGTGGGGAACAGACAACAGGAGCTACTGCCTTTCCGAAGGGGGAAAGAACAGCAACGACGCTCCGATTTCGGTACAGCAGGACTTGAGTTTTGACGACGACGTCCAGCGTGACCGGGAGTGCGTCATGTGCTTGAGCGAGGAGATGTCCGTGGTCTTCCTCCCCTGCGCCCACCAGGTGGTGTGCGGGAAATGCAACGAGCTGCATGAGAAGCAAGGGATGAAGGACTGCCCTTCGTGCCGGACCCCCATTCAGCGAAGGGTGTGCGCCCGCTCCGCCGGTTGCTAGAGTTCGCATATACCATTTCTTTTTTTTTTTTGGGTTTTGATTGGTCTTCTTGAATTGATGGGAGAGATTGGAGAGAAATAATGGGTCGACCGAGCGAGCGGTCGACCGAGCCATCCATGACAATAATACATCGTCGTCGTCGTCGTATCCTCTCGGATAATGGATAGTGGGGTTGGTTATATGGATATACCTTTTTCTTTTTTTACCTGTATGATGTGTGCTTGTTTTTTTCTTTTTTTTTTTGCTGCACCTGCACGCGAACCCTTTCTTGTCAGGCGAATGGATCTGGGTCCTAGTGGCGCTTGTTGGATCCTAGTTTTTTTGGTGTGTGACAAGTTCTGCTACTTAACCCATACTGGAATGAGCGTCTGAGCTTCATTTTTGTATGGAAAGGTCAGGGTTGGATACCTCTGCTACATACATGATCGATATGCCAGTTTAGTCTGAAGGCGTCAGTGCTCTGATGGATGGATATACTAGTTCAGCGGAGAGAACTCTGGCTCGAGACTGACAAGCGTGCGTGGGCGTGTACTGATTACTGAGCCTGTGCCGGCCTGCTTGAAACTTGGACCTTTGTTGGCTCAGCTTGATTTCTGCCTGGTGTGGTCGTCTCTACGCTCCGAACCTGAATCAACAACACCTGTGTTGTTGTTTTTTTTTCTCTCTCTTGAGATGACCAACGCCTGTATATGTTTGGTCTGACATTGTCGAGACCAGATGAATACGAGTGCCGTCTCTTCTTTTTTTTTCTCTTTTTTGAGACGAATGCGAGTAACCCTTTTGTGTCAACGTTTGGTTGATCGACGTACGTGTCTCTTGTGCCGGTGGTGGTGGTGGTCGAGACGTGCCATGAGCCCGTGGAAAGCGTTGCGACTCGACCCACACGCCAGTGAAACACGCAGGGGCAGCTCGCCGTCGGAGGAACCATGGCGTCGGCGTTCGGCGTGGCGGAGGTGGCCGTCGTGGGACGCCATCGCCTTCGGCGGCCACGGCGCCACCGTACCTCGCGCATCCACTCCCGTCACCTCGCGTCGCTCGCCCTCGCCCGCGCGTGCCTCAAGGAAAAAAGCCCGTTAGCTTTGTGACCAAGTTGCTGAACTAATTTAGTCATAACGTTTCATAATTAAGGCTACTACAGTTTTGATGTTGTTAAGTTGCTCTGTCACACCAGAACCATGTACCAAAACGGGCTAGCTAGCTAGAAGAGAAGCATGAATCAGTCCCGTAGCTTACCTTAGAAAGTTATAAAATGATCGTTGGACATGATTTTTATGAACTTATTTTCGAAGTGTAGTGTGTAAAATGTGAAGAATGTGTGTTGGACACTACAGGAATCGGGACTATAGACGACGGCCGGAAACCGTCGTCAATAAGGGCACTACCGTCGTCAATAAGTTATTGACGACGGTAAAAGCTTATAGACGACGGTTTTGAGCTGTCATCAATTATTAGTCGTCAATAAGTTTATTGACGACGGTAACCGTCGTCAATAAATTTATTGACAACAGGTAAATCTAGCTGTCGTCAATAAACTTATTGACGACAGCTAAATCAGGCTGTCGTCAATAAGCTTATTGACGACGGCCAGGAAACCGTCGTCAGTAACCGTGGCTTATTGACGACGGTTTACACTAGGCCGTCGTCAATAACAATTGCTTATTGACGACGGTTTCTGGTACCTGGCCGTCGTCAATACTAGTGGCTTATTGACGACGGCCAAGTACCAGAAACCGTCGTCAATAAGCTTTTCATTTTTTTTTTAAAAAACAGAAAATCCTGCCCTGGCTTCGAGGCCAGCCCTGGCTCGATGGCCAGATCACAGGCAATTAAAACATACATTACAGGCAGGCACAAAAACACTATACGCACGCCACACTACCCTACGCTACCCCGACCGCTGCCACCGGAGTCCAGGAAGTCGTCGTGCGCTCGTCCAAACGCTGGTTGCTGAGGGGATGGAGTTTCCTGAGCCCGTGTCGCCGATCCGTATGATGTACATGTATAGGTAGACAAATTAGAAGTTCACAAATGTGTATATGATTAAATAAACTCATTACAAGTTAAAATTGAGCAAGTTAGCTAGATTTGGCTATGTTTGAGTAAGTTTGCTCATATTTTACTAAGTTTGAGAAGTATGGACTAGTAGTGTTTGTGTTTGAGCTAGTTCAAAAAGTTTTGGCTATGTTTGAGTAAGTTTGGTCATATTTGACTATAGTTGAGTAAGTTGTACCATATTTTACTCAGTTTGAGGATGTTTAACTAGTTTTCTCTAAGTTTAAGTAAGTTTGATCAAATTCAACTAAATTTGAGCAAATTTAACTAGTTGCAGCTATTATGAGAAATTTTGTACCTGTGCTCCTGACGTCGGCCCCTGTGGTAGCTGTATCGGTGGCGGCGCCCACTGAGGAAAGACAACGGGTTGTCCTGTGGCCATAGCCTGCAAATATGAAGTAAATTATTATACATGTCATTTATATATTAGAAACGTTGAGTACATTGATCTGAACTTACCTGCATGGCAGCTTGCAGTTGTAGCATGTACGAGTGTTGATACTCGTCCCTAGCCCGGAGCTCGGCTGCCTGCCTCTCGTTCGCGAGCCTCAGCGCTTCCTGCGTCCTCTGGAGCTCCTCCTGGACACTCTGGAGCTCCAGATCACGGCTGCCACGCCTGCTGGATCCACCCTGCGATGAAGAGGCCCTCGAGTAAGACCGCGCCTCCCTCGAGTCTACTACTCCATCGAAGATGGCCAACCTACACAACGAAGTAAGAGTATTAAAGTTTCGTATCTCGAAGTTAATGAAAGTAAATGAAAACAACAGAACTCACCGGCCGTGAGGTTTACCGCCACCGCTTGCATAGGCGGCTTCAGGTACGATCGGCGAGTTCTGCCAATCGTAATCGTCGCCTCGAAGCCTCCGCACCTCCTCCCCATACTTTTCCTGAAAATACAGAAAATTAAAGTCATCAGAAGTTTTAAAGATAATACAATTAAGTCAACTAAAGAACTCACCAACGTCTCTGTCGCTGTCTGAGAAGACAGCTGATCAGGCTGCGAGGGGTCACTTCCCATGTGACCCCTCCTCCACACCTGGATAGCGGTCGGCTCCTGACCGATCTCGCGCTCCTATCGATACGTGTTAGCATAATGGTAGCGATAGAAATTAACTAGAATATAATTCGAGTATCACTTACCATCCGTTTAGCAAGGCGTACGTAGCCGTCCCCGCCAAGACGGTGTTTCCCGTCCGTCCCTCGACTCTGTCGGCGGGTCATCGACACGCCTTGGAAGCCCTGGCTCGCCCAACGAGCACACAGGGAACTGTAGACGTCCGGACAGGACTCAAGCCACGGTACGCTGACCTGCACACATTTGTTGTTGGATGAAAACATTGATGAAAATTGGATAATGAAGCAACGTAAAATAAAGAATTTACCTCTGCGTACTGTGCCTCCGTCAAGTACTTGTCCGCCACATCCCTAAACTGCCCCGGCTCACCCTCGTCCGGATGTAACTTATAGTACGCCTTCGTAGCCTGAATGCGAGCCGTTGAAATCGACTGCGTCAGGAGCTTCCTAGCGTTGTTGTTGAAGACCAGGCGAGCGTGATCCAGCTGGGCCTCGTCCTCCAAACGGTAATATTTCTACAAGTAGAAATATACAAGTTAATGTACTTAACATATAATAGGTTCGCATTTAACAAATAGACGATTTGCTTACCATGAATTCATGCCACACATGCTCCTGGTGGTTGCCGTAGGTAATGTCCTGGGCCGTAGCGTAATCGTCCCAAGACGTAGCAGCCCGTCCGTTCACTAGACCGGGGTAGTGACAACGGATGAGCTGGCCCAGGACAGCATTGACCTGGCGGTGGCGTCCTTGACCCGTGAACGAGTCATCGGCCCAAGACCTAATACACGATTCTCAATTAGTACATATATAAGTGTTAAAATATCTAAATTGATTTGTTATAGATTTACTTACCTATCGCCAACCGGACGAATAACGACCCGATCTTCTGGCCGTGCAGGAACCGGAGGAGGACCTGTAACGCCGCTGTGGAGCCGGCTCCACATCAGGCTCTGTGGAAGGCTCTGAAGCAGGGTCTGAATCCTGCGGTGCCGGAACCTGAAGAGGATCCGAAGCAGGATCTGTAACAGGCTCCGAAACCTGTGGTGTCTGAAGAGGACCCCTGACCTCTGTCTCCTCAGACGTAGAGTCGTCCTAAAAATTTGAAGATTGGTAATATAGATTTAAGAAAGTTATTTATATAATTTATGTAATTAATTATTCTTTACCTGTCGTGACCGCTCTCGTGACCCCTGGCCTCTGTCGAGGCCCAATAGCTGAGACAGTCTACCATTGCTAGACTGACAGCCCTGGAAAACAGAGTCTGCTCTCGGGGGCAGAAAGCCCCGCGTCCCCCGTCGTCTACTGCTCGATGACATCCTGATGAAAGGAAATTTGATAATGAATTTAAAGGAAAATATAGAAGACGAAAGAAGAGATGGAAGAAACGATACTTGTACTTAATTTCAAAATTTATCAGTATCACGATCATGTACTCTACTTCGTAAACCGGACCATCGATCTTTTGTCATGGTTGTTCGCCGTTTTCGTTTTTTCACATTATGAGTCTGTACATCTTGTGCATCTCCAACTAATTCATCGAGTCGTAGACCAGGCTCAACGACAAAAGAATCCGGCAACTCTTCTTCTTGGTAAACAACATCTTCCTCATCAATGTAACCAGTATTGTCCGGTGTATATAACCGCTCACGAGGATTCACCTTTTGTACAACCCACCATGCACTAAGTTTTTCGCACGGATATTGTAGATAGTACACTTGTTCGACTTGGTGTGCAAGGACAAAGGTGTCGTAGCCTCGTAGTCGGTCCTTGTGTTTGACTTCTACCATGCCAAATTGGTTTTGTCGAGTGCCATTGTTATTATCAAACCAATCACAGTCAAAGAAGACTACTTTAAGGTCTTTATTCCCGGCAAAACTAAATTCTAGGATTTTCTTTATGATCCCATAGAAATTAGTTTCATGTCCTTCGGCATCGGCGGCCCTTGTCACAACTCCGGTGTTTGATGTTGCCCTTAGAAGACGTTGAGCTTCAAATTGAGTTGAACGGAATCGGAACCCATTGACATCATATCGACCGAAGAGTTTAACTTTAATGGATCCGTTGGACAGTTGTCGCAAATCTTCATGAACACCGACTTGTGTCTTGCACTGTCCAACATATGAAGTAAGAAGACTATTTTATGCTATGAACATAATTAATAAGAGGAACAAGACAAGGAAAACGTTACATGATTTCGAAACCACGTTTGGAAGTTAGGTCCTCCATTTACTCCATAGTGTCGCATTGTTTGTATTTGCTTGCTAGTAGGTTGCTGCTTAGACTTCCAATTTTGTCGATCGAACTCACTAAATCAGGACAAAAAAGAATTATTGGTGTAGATGTATAACACACCACACAAATTTGTATAGATGTTGAACAACCACTTACTGAAAAAAATTGTCCATCCCATCTATGTTAGCGTACATGTATAACAAAGCAGCTGTCTTTTCATCTGCTGAAGCATCATAGCTCGTGCCACTACCAACAGTGGTGCCTCTCGTTTGAAAAAGTGAGAGTTCGCTACAAGAGGTTGCTTCAGCCATATTATACCGTAACACTGATGCATTAACATTGTGTTCTTCTGCAAAGTAGACACTTGAAAAGTATCCTATCTCCTGAAGTGTAAATGCTTCGGCGATGCATCCTTCAACCCTTGCCCTATTACGAACCATCGGTTTTAGACATCTGAGTGCTCTTTCAATGTGGTACATCCACCTATATTGAACAGGGCCACCTACTTTAGCTTCATATGGAAGATGGATTAGAAGGTGTTGCATTGGATTGAAGAACCCTGGAGGAAATACTTTTTCCATCTTACATAAAAGCACGGGTATCTCTTTTTCCAACTTCTCCATCATCTCCCTTTTGATTTCTTTAGCACAAAGCTGTCTATAAAAATAGCTAAGCTCGGCTAACACTTTCCAAACCTCATCGTCAAGATAGCCTCGAAACATAACCGGCAGAAGTCTTTCCATGATTATGTGATAATCATGGCTCTTCAAACCAGTAAGATTTCCAGTCTTAACATTAACGGCTCTTCTCAGGCTAGCAGCATAACCGTCTGGGAACTTCAACTGTTTCAACCACTTGAAGACTTCTTTCTTTTCTTTTGGTCGAAGGCAGAAACAAGCTCGTGGTTTGCCACCAGCTTCGGAGAGCTCAAGACTTGGTCGGTTACAAACCTCTGCCAAATCCTTCCGAGCTTTTATATTGTCTTTTGTTTTTCCCGTCATATCCAAGCACGTGCTTATGATGCATTCGCCCATGTTACGTTCCTGGTGCATGACATCAATGTTATGCATTAGAATTAAAGACTTCATATACGGTAACTCCCATAGTGCACATATATGAGTCCAATTGTGATCCTCTCCGTAACCAACAAAATATCCAGGACGACCTTCATCTGGCACTAGATTATTGAGCTGTTTAACAATTTCCGACCCGTTCAGACGTTATGGTGGTCCCTTTTTTACAATGGTACCCTTCCTGAAGGCATTTCTCTGTTGCCTAAACACGTGATTTGGCGGTAACCAACGTCTATGACAATCAAAGTAGCATATCTTGCCACCATGAATTAGACGAAAACAATCCGTGTCCGAAGCACATATTGGACATGTCAATCGACCATGAGTGCTCCAGCCAGAAAACATGCCGTAAGCTGGAAAATCATGAATAGACCACAAGTACGCAGCTCGAAGGTTGAATTTCTGTTTTCTATAACAGTCGTACGCTTCGACTCCTGTCCATAACATTTTGAACTCTTCAATCAATGGCTGCATCATCACGTTCAGTCGTGAACCAGGATGATCCGGTCCAGGTACAATAAGGCATAGGAACATGAACTCATACTTCATACAAAGCGATGGTGGTAAGTTGTACGGAATAGCGAACACGGGCCAACATGAGTATGGTGTGGCGTTTGTACTAAACGGTGAGAAGCCATCTGTCGCCAACCCAAAGCGAATATTTCTCGCGTCATTGGCGAAATCTAGATCGAAGTGGTCAAGCGCCTTACATGCCTCACCGTCCGACGGGTGCACCATCATGCTGTTGTTCTCACGTACACCTTCTTTATGCCACCTCATGTGTCTAGCAGTTTTTTTAGATAGAAACAAACGCTTGAACCTAGGTGTGACAGGCAAGTAGCGAAGCTGCTTCCGTGCGACTTGAGTCATTACTTTTGAACCGTCGTCATTAACAACTTCGACAAATCTCGCTTTACCACATTTTAAGCACTTGTTCTCGTTGGCATGCTCTCTCCAAAAAAGCATGCAATTATCTAGACACATATCAATCTTCTCATATTTCATACCTAGACCAGAAATCAACTTCTTAGACTGATACATATCTTTAGGCACTTTATGTGGTTGTGGAAGGATATCGCTGATCAATTTGATAAGATCGTTGTAGCAGTTATTAGAGAAGAAATACTTAGACTTAATGGCCATAAATCTAGTCATGAAAGTAAGAAGCGTCACTTCGGTGTGTTCATGCAACGGCTCTTCTGAAGCTTTGAGAAGCGTGAAAAACGCTTCAACCTCCGTTGGAGGAGGATCCTCCATCAATTCAGGATTTATAGCATTAAGCATCTCGTCCATCCTATCGACCCCCGTGTTGTCATCCTCATCTGAAACTTGTAAGGGTTGAGAAGATGTCTCACCATGAAAGGTCCACACCTCATAATCTTGCATGAAACCGTATCGACATAAGTGAAACGCCAAATTCACTTTGTCCCAACACTTTGCACCTTGACATTTCGTACATGGGCACCGCACCTTATCGATCTTTGACAGTGAAAACGCTCGATCTACAAAAGCATCTGTCTTTGCGAACCACTCATCCGAGTGACCACCAGAACTGTTCTTCCAACCGGTATACATCCAACTACGATCCTCACCCATGTTTGAATCTGCAGTTTAATGTCAAGGAAATTATAGTTACTTTATAATTTATTTATGTCACGGCCCTACATCTATTGGAAAGGATAGGTCCTAAACCCACCCAAGAGTGATCGAGCGGAGCGTGCTCACGACGAGACGCGTGGTATGGATCCGAACGAAATTTCGGCAGCATAACCCCGCTGTTCTCCACTGCACGCCCGAAAATGGTGCAGCAGAGAACAACAGGGTTATGCCGTCGAAATCTCGTCTAGATCTAAACCCGCGTTTCATCACATGCCACGCCCCCTCGGTCACTCCCAGGCTGTCCAAAAAGGGACAATTCCGAACGTACACGCCTCACATGCGCAACACATATGAGACGGGCCCGTTCGAAACGGGTGACGCATGTTGTATAGGTTTACGTCAATCTTTCGTTTTTGAGTCATTTAAAAGAGAGAGAGGAAAGAACGAGAGAGAAGGAAAAAAGGAGAGACAAAGAAGTGGGTCAGCCGTCCTAAGTTATGCGCCGTTGGGGTCTGCCATTATCTTACGACGCCTTTAGGGTTAGCCGTCGTACGTTATACCCCGTTGTAAGTGGTTCAAAGATGAAACCCCACCGTTGGGGCCCGCCGTCCACGCGCGGGAGCTTCCCGTCCTCCGTGCCTGTCTCGACTAATACATTACCACTAAATGAGCCGTGACAGACCCTAAATGGGTCGTGTCAGGCCGGACCGGGCCGAAACCCATTTATTTACATATAGTAACTAATCACACAATCAATCAAAGTATTAATTAAACAATAATCAATTACAATACTAATTAAACAATTAATCAACTAAGGTCGGACGGCGCGCCAGGGCGGGGCTTGGGGCGGGGCCGGGCGGCACATCAGGGCGGGGCTCGGGGCGGGGCGCGGCGAGCGGCAGCGGCCGAGGCGCGGCCAGGGCTCGACGCGACCATAGGAGCGCGCTCGGGACCTGCATCCAGGGAGCGGCGGCTGCCAGAGGGCGCGACAACGACAGTCGGAGGAGACCAGACGGCGGCTGGAGAAGGCGCGGTACCGGCGGCCGGAGAAGGTTCGCCTGCGGGTAGAGGAGGCACGGCTGCGGCGTTAGGGGAGAGAGCAGGTGCCCGCCAGGGAAAGTGTTGGGGTGAGGCGGCGCCCAGGGAGGAGAGGTCGCCGGCGGAGCGCCGGCCATGGTTGGTGGCGCTGCTGGAATCGGGAGAGAGAAGGGGAGGGAAGCCTAGGGTTTGGCTGATACCATATTAGAGGATGAAAACAGAATTAGTTCATTGATATGGGTTAGGGGTACATATATATAGGGTACATGACTTGACAGAAAAGTAGCCTAATGACTAATGACAATCACCCCTAATCCTAATACACGTATATGCTAACAATCACTTGACAGCAATTTACTATACGGAAATAACCATAAGAAAAGTATGTAAAATGAGAAACCAAAAGCTTCCATATAACTGGGATAATAAACAGGATGGGCTCAATAAGTATCGATTCTATGCAAAATGTTAGAACCACAATGGTGTCAAACCAATTAGGTGCATCGTATTGAATGTTGACCAATGCAATCTTTGGGGCTACTTATTGATTTTTTTCTAATCACTTTTCTTCTATATTGCAATATGCTATATGCATTAAAGTTTAACCTTCTCATGGTCATTTTTTTCTCAGATGCAGATGATGCTGATTCCTTAGTTGTTGATGCTTGTAACCTTCGTCCATCACTTGTTTGGAAAGATGGCCAGTGGGCTGAGTGGTCCCAATCCAGAGAAAGGAAATCTAAATCAAATAAGGTCAGTTTCACTTTGTACCTAGTTATCAATTATTGCAAATATGGTGTTCTAAATTCTGCCCTTTACATTCATGCTTAAATGACAACATTCCATTATCTTAGGGTGATTCACCACTTGAGAAACGGCAAAGGACAGACCTGCTACAAGCAGACATCAATAAACCTTTTGGAGAAGGAGGAGGCCCTTCTAAGGACAAGACTACCAACAATTCAAAAAAGCCAGAGGAAGTGAGGCCGCTGGCTTTGTCTCAGAGGGACATGGTTTTCAACATTGGGAAGAGTGTAACTGAGAATAAAACTGAGGCCCTTGCATTCAAGCGGCCTGGATTACAGAAAGAAGGATCAAAGGTTGTCTATGGTGTTCCAAAACATGGAAAGAAGAAAAAATTTATGGAAGTAAGCAAACATTATGTTACAGGCCAATCTGACAAGACCTCTGAGGATAATTCATCTAGCAGAGATGCATCTAGCAGAATTGCGAAACATATGGTGCCTCCATTGCCAAGATCACGGAACAATACTTTAAAAACTGATCAGAGAGGGCGCAGGGTAGGCAAGATAAGGTCTAGAGGACCACCTAAACCTTCAAAATCTCAGACTGTCTCAGCTAATACTGTTCCGGACAAGGATTCTTTACGCATGCCTGCCCCAAACCCTGGTGTTCTTGAAAGGATTTGTGCTTTTGGAGGAAGTGTAAGCACGTCTAACACTGAAAAGTCTACTGTAGAAAAAAATAATTCAGCTCTTGGCTCTTTACCTAGAATTGAAGCTCCGTCTGTTCCTGAAATGCAAGCATGTTCCACTTACAAGCACAATGTGCCAACTACTAATAAAACTAAAAGAAAGCATATTCCTTCTGTGGATAGTAGAAGTATACGCAAACCTTCTTCTGAAAGGACTACTGATTCTGCTGGACCTCAAAGAACTAATTCGCGGTCACCGGGACGGGGGAGGGTCCGGAGAGGCCAGACGGGGGGAGGACGGCGAGGAAACCGGGGGAGAGGCCGGAGGGGGAGGAGGAGGGGGACTTACCTCGGCGGTGGCGGCGGGGACCGGCGGTGGCGGTGGCGGGGACCGGCGGAGAGGGCGGCGGCGACGAGAGCTCGGCGCGAGTCGGGAGGCGGCAGTGGCCGCCTCCCGGCTTGCGTACGGGTTATATGTCCCGTTATTGACGGCGATGCCTGGTCACCGTCGTCAATAACGCCTCGAGTGGGCCCGAATTAAGTTAAAGACGGGCACCGTCGTCAATAATTGACGACGATGCTCGTTCAGCCGTCGTCAATAACTGTGTTATTGACGACGGTACTAGGTCACCGTCGTCAATAACTCCTCGGGTGAGCCCGAATTTAGTTAAAGATGACAGACACCGTCGTCAATAATTTATTGACGACGGTTCTCGTCTAGCCTTCGTCAATAACTGAGTTATTAACGACGGCTTTATCTAGCCGTCGTCAATTCCGTCGTCAATAACATTAAAGACGATGGCCCCCGTTCGTCTATGATCGTTTTTCATGTAGTGGGATATAGCTACAACAGCGGGTTGCACCGCCGGTGGCAAGCTTTTGCTTGGATTCGCTGATCGCAAAAGGTGATGGCCGCAATGGAGATCACGGAGACGATGACACGTAGAGGTTCCATATGCACATGAGTTTATTCAGACGCCTTTCGTCCTTCTGTACACCGCCAGGAACACGGAAGGCACGTACTAGCTGCTACTGAAACTTAGGTACACACATACACACACTGCAACCACACTCATCTTCCGTCTCGTCGTCGAGACCATGCATCGACACAAAAGGAACGGCGCCCGTGCATGCATGCATGCGTCGCCACCACCTCCGCACGCTGCTGGTGTACTAGCTCCGTTCTCTCTAGGCTCTAGCCATTGACGACGACGCCTCCTGCATACATCCATGACAACCAGAAGACAGGAGTGCGACGACAAGACAGGTTAGTAAAACGTCCAAACAGATGATGATGATGATGATGTGCGACGACAAGACAAGGTTAGTAAAACGTCCAAACAGATGATGATGATGATGATGCACAAGTGTCAGTGTGATGGGCTTGATGTGCCTAGCTAGCTTCCATCGAGCATATATATATAGAAACACTAACGTACCGTTGACGTGGATGAACTGGCCGGAGATGTAGGAGGAGTCCTGCTCGCTGGCGAGGAAGACGTAGCTGGGCGCGACCTCCGACGGCTGCCCGGCGCGCTTCATGGGCACCTCGGCCCCGAACCGCTCCACCTTCTCCTCCCCGAACGACGCCGGGATGAGCGGCGTCCAGATCGGCCCGGGCGCCACGCCGTTCACCCGTATCCCCCTGTCCGCCAGCTGCAGCGCCATGGCGCGCGTGAACGCCACGACGGCGCCCTTGGTGGCCGTGTAGTCGATCAGCGTCTTGTTCCCCTTGTACGCGTTGACGGAGGACGTGTTGATGATGCTGCCGCCCTCCCGCATGTGCCTCAGCGCGTGCTTGGTCACCATGAAGTAGGAGAAGATGTTGGTCCGGAACACGCGGTCCAGGTCCGCCTCCGCGACGTCCGCGATCGACGGCCGCCGCTCGTACTGCTCCGCCGCGTTGTTCACGAGGACGTCGATGCCGCGACCGGCGCCGTACGCGCCCGCCACCTCCTCCACCACGCGCCGGCAGCTGTCCTCGTACCCGAGGTCGGCGGGAATGGCCATCGGGCTCGGGTCGTCGTCGTGCCCGCCGGCGCCGGCGCCGCGGCGGGACTTGACGATGTCGCGCAGCGCCTGCAGCGTCTCGGCGGCGTCCTTGTCCTCCTGGCCCTTGACGAAGGTGAAGGCCACCGTGGCGCCCTCCAGCGCGAAGCACAGGCACACCGCGCGCCCGATGCCGGAGTCGCCGCCGGTCACCAGCGCCACCTTGCCCTGGAGCTTGTTCGCCGGCTTGTAGTTCCGGATGACGGACTCCGGGCGGGGGTCCATGGGGTGCTCCCGCCCGGGCTGGGACCCCTGCTGCTGCGCCGGGAACTGCCGCGACGACGCCATGGATCGGACCGACGACCCCGCCGCGCTTCTCGGTGGAGTGACGGCGAAGGAAGCGAGCGTCCTCGACGCAGTCGGTTTCGAAGCCTCGGAGGCGAAGAGAAATGGGGCTCCTCGAGCTGACGATGATCTAGCAGCAGCAGCAGCGACTAGTGCGAGGTGCGCGCGCATGCATGGCACGGCGAGTGATGAAGCACGAGAGGTGGCGTGGTGGAAGCGTATAAGAGAAGAGGAGCGGAGGTACGCGGGCGTGGCGCGTGGCATGGAAGATCAGTAAGGTCATCGGACGTGGCGACGTCCTTGCAGCTGCCTCTGCCACGCGTCGCGTGTAGCCGACGTGGCGACGTCCTCGCGGCTGTCTCCCCGCCGCCACGCGTCGACGGACCGGCAGGACCGTGTGCAGGCGTGGCATGCACCACCGCCTTTAACGACGCGCCACTGTCTAGAGCTACAAGAACAACAGCAGCAGGCGGAAGATGCGGATGGGCCCGCACGCGACACGACACGACGTCGAACCCAGAGCCCAACACGGCGCTTCGCAGATTCCTTCATAATGGGCCCGGCCCATCTAGACTTTCGACTTCTCGCTAGCAGGCCCGGCCCACACGCGCCCTAACTCCTTCCCCCCCTTCATACACAGTGTTGCGCCCGCCCGCACCGCAGGACCGGACGACGCCGCCGCGAGAGAGAGAGCCGAGGCGAGGCGACGGCGGTCGGGGCCGCGCCCCGCCGTGCAGGCCGATCGCGGCGCTTCCTCCGGGGCCTCTCATGGTACGCCGCCTACCAACGTTTTCTTTTTTTTTAGAGGAGAAGTCGTGTTTCCTGGTTCTTGATTCTTCTGCGTCTAGGTTACTTTTATTCCGTCGCTCCGTAACCTATGAAATGGAGAGAGGCTTGTTTAATCTAGATTAGTAGTGCGTCAAATAATTCTTCCGTGGCTATCGGCGCGCTACCATCGAGGCGTGAGTGGATCACGATGGCCGCCCACAAGCTCTCGGGCGCTGGCGAGATAGCGAGGAAGTGTCTCGAGTGTATTTTTGTACTCCCTCCGTTCTGAAATAAATGACGTTTAGGACACAAAATCTAGTTTAATTTAAACTAAATTAGCTGTCCTAAACGTCATTTATTTCAGAACGGAGGGAGTATTTCTGTTTGGGGAATTGGGATTACCCTTCTCTGTATGCCGAGTTCTTTGCATATAGTCTCAGCCGCCTCCGCACGCCACACACACACATCACGCCCGTGTTCTCGTGCACACACCACCGTTACATCACCCGGCGCTGTAACACTTGGCGCACACCCGACTCGGCTAGTGCCGTGACATCTCCCCTCGCTTCAGAACATGGTTGTCCCCAACCATGCACCTCAGGAAACTTCTGCACGAGGAGTCGAGGACACACCAATCCTCCCAGGTGGCTTCAGCTGGACACATCCCTGACCAACGCCACGAAAACTTGCGGCACGGCCTGCCCACCTTTCTTCACCGAACGCTGATCAAGAATAGCTTCAGGTTTCAGAGAAGGCACATCCAAACTCCCAGTAGTCGGCAGCTCAGAATAAACAGGACGATGATCCGGGGTAAAAGCCTTTAATTGTGAAACATGGAAAACTGGATGAATTGAGCTTTCTCAGGTAATTTCAGACGATAAGCAACTTTGCCCACTCGTTACACCACTCTGTAAGGTCCGAAAAATTTGAACGCCAACTTGGGACACTGTCTGTTAACCACTGAAGCTTGAGCATATGGTTGAAGTTTGAGCAGCACCATTTCCCCCAACCTGGAATTCCCTCTCAGTGCAGCGTTTGTCCGCCTGCTGTTTCATACGGTTCTGAGCTGCTGACAGATGCTGTTCCAAGGCTTCCAAATGCGCTGTCCGATCGCCAATGATATCAGTCACTACAGGATCAGTCTCAGATGTCAGCTGAGGTGTTGTAAAAGGGTCCGGATCATATCCATAAAGTGCTTTGAATGGCAAATAACCCAGCGAGGTATGATGAGCAGTATTGTACCATAACTCTGCTAGCGGCAACCATCGCTTCCAGCTGGTAGGTTCATCATGCACCGCGCATCGTAAATACATCTCAAGGCATTGGTTCACCCGTTCACTCTACCCGTCAGCCTGTGGATGGTACGCCATTGTCAGCAGCAGTTTGATGTCGACCAGAGTAAACAGCTGCTTCCATACATGACTAGTAAATACTCTGTCCCAATCAGACAACATCGTCTTTGGGAGCCCATGCAGCTTGACAATGTTGTCCAGAAGATTGCGAGCTACTTGCACCGCTGTAAATGGGTGTTTCAACGGAAAGAAATGGGCGTATTTGGAGAATCTATCCACAATTACCAATATGGTGTTGTACCCATACGACTTGGAGAGTCCATAGTGATGTCCTTCCATGCTCCCGTTGGAATCGGTAATGGCTGCAGGAGGCCACTCTGATGAGTTCTGTCCGACTTGGCTTGTTGACGTGTGCTGCATTGTTGTGCGAAGTCAACCACATCGTGTTTCAAGCCAGTCCAATAGAACAGCCTCTTAACTCTCTGATAAGTCCTCTGAATTCCTAAATTACCCCAATGGAACTGTCATGTGAGGCAGCTATCAGCCTGGTACGAATTGCTGAATTTTCCCCAACATAAATCTGTGCACCCTTTCTAATGATGCCTTGCTTCAGAGAAAACCCTCTCTCATCCGGACTACATATTGCCAGCTTTACCAAGAGCTCCTGAGCAGCCATATCAGTAGTATATGAGTTCAAAACCTCTTGGGTCCATAATGGCGTGATCTCTGTAACAGTCAACACATCGCTTTCCTTGCCGATAGACCACCTTGAAAGTCAGTCACATCAGTTTAGACATCAGTTTCTTTTGCAAATCTGATTGGAGGTGCTGATTGCCCAAGAAACTAAGGCTCTGATGATCAGTACGAATGATGAACTCATTCCTTTGTAAGTACGGCCTCCATCAATCAACTGCTAAGATTAATGTAAGGAACTCGAATATTCCAAAGGACGTCTGTTTTGCATCAGTACAGCTCCAAAGCCCACATCGCTTGCATCAGTTTCAATTACAAAATGCTCTTCAAAATTCGGCAAAGCCAATTCTGGAGTAGAAACCATCACTTTTTTCAATGTATCAAAAGCAACTTGGTTGAGACAGACAACTGAAAACCCTTCTTTCTTAACAATTGTGTCAGTGGCTTCACAATGATGCCATAGTTTCTCACGAACTTACGGTAATATCCGGTAAGCCCCAAAAAAGCCCGCAACTCGGTGACAGTTGCCGGTATGGGCCATTTGTCCATAGCCTCTGTTTTACTCGGACCAGTTGAAACTCCATCAACCGAGATTACGTGCCCCAGATATATTAGCTCAGTCTTTGCAAATGAACACTTTGATCGTTTGATGTAAAACTGATGTGTTCGCAATGTGGACAGTACCATCCGAATGTGCTCAACATGCAAATCAAAGGTGGGATTGTAAATTAAAATATCATCAATAAAAACGAGCATGAACCTATGGAGAAACGGCGCCAAGATGGAGTTCATGGCACACCAAAGCGAAGTCAGCGCGTTTATAAGCCCAAAGGGCATCACTTTCTATTGATAATGGTCACTATGTGTCTTAAAGGTTGTCTTGTACTCCTCACCCTCTTTCATCCGAATTTGGTGATATCCCGATCACATGTCCAGGCTAGAAAAGAATTTTGTTCCAGATAGTTCATCTAAAATCTCGTCCACCAACAACATTGGAAACCTATTTTTTATCGTCAAGTCATTTAGCTCGTGATAGTCCACACAAAAGCGCAATGTACCGTCTTTCTTTTGCACCAAAAGCACCGGAGAAGTGAAGGGACTCACGTTGTTCTCTATTAAACCAGAGGCCAACAAGCCTTGGACTTGTTTTTCAATTTCAATCTTGTGTAGGGTGAATAACGATAGGGTTTGGAGTTGACTGGTATTGCCCTAGGTACCAGAGGAACAGTATGATCAAAAGATCGATGTGGTGGCAGTGTTTGTGGATCAGAAAATACATCTTCAAAGTCACTCAAGATCTTCACCGCCTCCCGACTACCCAACTCGCCGCTCAGGATTTTACGGTTCGAGGTCACCGCGCCTGTCGATCTCCACCGCCGCTGCCGAAGCGCTCGCCCGATGACAACCTGAACCAACCGTAAGCGAGCACCGGGCAACTGGATCGACGAGATACACGTCCCCGCTCCCGCACTCACCACTCGAGATTTTACGGTTTGAGGTCGCCGCAATCGCTCGACTTCGCTGCCGCCACCGAGGAAGACCTTGCTCTGATTACCAATTATGATAATCCTGTTAGATATAATCCCGTTTTTCTAGAATAATTGCTGTTAGAGATAGAGTCCTAGTCCAATAAGAGTAGGAGTTAGTATTAGATAAGGACTCTGTAATTTGGGGCTATATATACAGCCCCCCCTTTGAGAATAGATTAAGAGAACAGTTTAGAGGAAATTAATCCCCGGATTTCCAACATTTGGCATCAGAGCCTTAGGTTGAGAAAACAGAGGGGGGGGCGGGATCTCACCGCGCAGGGGTCCTTGGCTGCGTAGGTGGCCGGGCGACAGGGGGCTAAGCCGCCGGCGGGAGGAGGCCAAGAACACGCACGCGTTGGTTCGTCAGGCGCCCCCCCCCGAAACCCTAGGCCACGTGCGGCAGCCAAATCCGGCGAGATTGGCGGCTGTGCGCGAGTCATCCCCGTGACACGCTCGGCGCACGGCTTCCACGACGTAGGCGGCGTCTGGTGGCAGGAGCTGTGCACAGAGCGCCGCGCGTGGAGAATCGGGGCGCTGCGGAGGCGAACGGGCGGCGCAGCTTCCAGATCTCGGGCTCGGCGGCGTGCTGCGCAGAGCGCCCGAGGCGGCGGCTGCTAGCGCTCGGTTGGAGGAGCGCAAGGGCAGAGGAGGCGGCGCTGAAGAAGGCCTCCGTGCGGGCGCTCGCGGGGCGGATCTCATCCGGGACCGAGTGGATCCCGGCCCAGATCCGGCGGGCGGGCGACGGCCAGCAGCGCGAGCGCGGCCAGCGCGCGGGCGCGAGCGCGGCCAGGATCGGGCCCGCGTGGCACGGGCGGCGCTCGCGGGCTGCCACCGAGGCGCGTGGGGGAGCAGAGAGAAGGTGGCGGCTGCTGGTGAGACTGAAGCAGCGGTGTATTAGGGTTGCACAGGGAGAAAGGCAGTGGGCTGGGCCAGATCTGCTGGCCTGAGTTAGATCAACTTGGTGAGGTACCCACGTGGGCAGGTTAAGGAATTGTTCTTTGCTAAAGTCATACCTGCAGTGTACCAGAGATTGATATTGGTTTACTAAACGTACACAAGAGGTGTACACAATATGGAGGGTAAATCAATGACACTGCATTATCCCTTATTAACGAAGACCAACTATACAGCATGGGCTATAAAGATGAAGGTTTTCTTGAAGGCGCAAGGGGTATGGGAAGCTATTGAGGAGAAGAAAAGCAACGTTGATCCAAAGCAAGATCAGCTGGCTCTTGCGGCCATCTATCATGCTATTGATGAAGACACTCTCATGCGAATTTCTGAGAAGGAGACAGCTAGAGAAGCATGGGAGTTGATCAAGATCAAGTTCTTGGGTGAAGAACACGTGATGGAAGCAAGAATCCAGACTCTTCAAAATGAGTTTGACCTAATGCGCATGAACGAAGGAGACTCCATCGACGATTTTGCCACAAGAGTAATGATCATTGTTACAAAGATCCGTGGTCTTGGAGGAAGAGTTGAAGAAAGCTACATCGTGAAGAAATTATTGCGAGCTCTACCTTCGAAATTCCTTCACATTGCATCCACCATTGAGCAATTTGTGGACTTAAAGGCAATGACTGTGGAAGAACTCGTCGATAGGCTCAAAGCACATGAGGAGCGTGTACTTGGCTTCAACAAACAAGATCATGAAGAAAGACTCCTTTTAACAAGAGAGGAGTGGAGAGCAAGAGAAGCAAAGGGTGGAGAGAAGCTTTTTTTGACAAGAAAAGAGTGGAAGGCCCAGGAGGGTGGTCAAAAGAAGAACAAGAAATTTGACAAATCGAAGATTCGATGCTTCAATTGTCAAAAACTTGGTCACTTTGCCAAAGAATGCTCCAAGAACGAAAAGAAAGATGAGATGGCGCTTCTTGCGTCAGAAGATACTTTATTTTGATCTCACAAGCAAGGTGTGCTCGAGATGAAGATGTGACCATCTCGAGTGTGTGGGTGTGTGATGGAATGAAGATGCGTCCATTCCGAGATCATATGCAGGATGAAGATGAGTCCATCCTGAGGTTGAAGATGTGACCAACCTGAATGCGTGTGCAGGATGAAGATGAGCCCATCCTGGGGTTGAAGATGTGACCAACCCGAATTTGTGTACAGGATGAAGATGCGGCCATTCCGGGGATGAAGACGTGCCCATCCCAAAATTGAGTTGTGCAGGGTGTAGATGTGACCATCCTGGGGGTGCAGTTGTGTCCATCCCGAAAGTGTGTTTAGGGTGGAAGTGTGTCTCCATCCTAATTAGTGTGAGTGTGATCTAGAAAAACGAGATTAGGGGGTGATTGTTAGATATAATCCCGTTTTTCTAGAATAATTGCTGTTAGAGATAGAGTCCTAGTCCAATAAGAGTAGGAGTTAGTATTAGATAAGGACTCTGTAATTTGGGGCTATATATACAGCCCCCCCTTTGAGAATAGATTAAGAGAACAGTTTAGAGGAAATTAATCCCCGGATTTCCAACAAATCCGTGGCCATCGGCACGCTACCGTCGAGGCGTGAGTGGATCACGATGGCCGCCGATGAGCTCTCGGACACTGGCGAGATAGCGAGGAAGTGTCTCGACTGTATTTTTGTATTTCTGTTTGGGGGTTACCCTTCTCTGTATGCTGAGTTCTTTACATATAGTCTCAGCCGGCCTCCGCACGCCACACACATCACGCCCGTGTTCTCGTGCACACACCACACCGTTACATCACCCATCGTTGTAACACTTAACGCACACCCGACTCGGCTAGTGCCGTGACAATCTCCAACGGAATGAGTTTAATGATTGATTGTAATTTCTAACCGCGCTACATAAAAGCGCCACCCGTTAATGTAGCTGTGGGCCCCTACTCATCTCGCTATATAAAAGTGGCACATTGGGACACGAGAACCAACATTCGCCATTCCCATCCAGTGCCTCAACAACCCAATAACTGATCTGATCTCTAGATCTGATCTCTAGGGGCGTGAAAGAGAAGGGGAGAGCTCCGGCGCCATCACCCTACACGCCCGACTCGCCGTCACTGCCGCCGGTCTGCACCGAGTCCCCTCTGACCGTCACTACTCCAACCTCACCATGTCTTCTCCGTCATCCAAGCCGAAAGGTATGCCCCAAAATCACACTCCCTAAACCCCCTTAGCTCTCCTCTATCCGATTTGATTTATATACATGCAATTAGATCTGGTAGATCTTGGCTATTAGGACCACCTAAGTAATCTTACAATGTTTACTGTTGTACTTGGATTCCTATTCTAAGTTTTGTGAACTAGAATTTTTTCACGTGGTTGGTGGCTGGAAATGGATCTGATTCTTCCGTATAAGATTGGGGATCTCGCGGAGACCAGGTCCTTCGTCGAAGGCTACAGGGGTGCGTGGTTTCGCTGCAAGGTCAGGACTCTATAGTCTCTCCTTTTATCCATGATGGTTGTTTGCATCTGAGTCATAGAGCAGGGGAATCAAGCTAAAACGCTTTGTGCTGTTTGTTTTTCAGATCAATGACATGCGTGTCACGGATTCGGGACACTTTGAGTGTTACTTGGAGTATATTGATTATCCAGGCGAAAGTAATCAAATCTTCATGTCAGCTATGTTGTGTTGATCTATTGCTCCTTTTTGAAGAATGATGCTTTACTATTCTCAATCATCCATGATGCTATGGTATCTGTTAAATGAATGTGTTTCCTCATTAAACAATTTATACAATCTTGATGATATGAAGAATTATAAAAGGACGGCATGCACTAAAACTCTACATCTTCTCATTATTGAACTCTTAGCTTAATTTATGGGTATTCAATTGCAAGCGTCTACATGCATTCTTTTAAACCTTGTTAGGCGCCATTTATGTCAAACTGGATATATTGGGACATTATTTTACTGAAATTTAGCTTGCAGTTGCCCTGTTATATAGCTTTTGATTTTTTTTAAATAATTGACTAGGGACTCAGCCCCCCGCCTTATAAGAAATAAACTAAAATTCCTGATCCAAGTGCGTGCGCTCACAGTGGGTGGACCCTTTATTGTAGCTGACTGAAACTTCTAAAAACAGCTGTGTCAAAACTTTCCAGAGAAGTCTCGCCTTTTGAGAAAAATCTTTTGCCAAAGTTTCAACGAGTGATGTTTCCAAAAATAGAAATAACAGTGGAATGAGAAGTTCCAAAAAAGAAGTGTAAAGGACCAGGTGCTTTCCTTGACATGCCTGAGTTGGCTTGCTCGCGCATGTAAACGGATTTGCACGGTGTGAAATAAATTGTGACATAACTGTAATTAAACTTTCTATCCTTATTGTAAACCAATTATGTTTCCTTTTTATTTCTACTTGAACAATTGAGTTCTGCCCCAGATTATCCATTCACAATTCATTATTTCTCATGGACTGTTGATAATTATAAACACATTATCTCTATACTTGCCATGTTGTTTCCTTGCAGGTAAGGAATGGATTAGGCTTTTTCAGATGAACCCATTCTGCTCCAAACAACAACCTACTGAGCAAATCATGATCCGGCCTTCTTTTCCTCAGTGGTACTGGAAAGCTAACGTTCCCTGGCAGCTCCCAAATAATGATGTCATAGCAATTGTCGATGAAAATTGGAAAGTAGGTGATATGGTTGATTGGTTGTCTGAAGGTTGTTATTGGTCTGGAAAAATTACTAAGTTACTCAATGAAGATAAGGTCGAGGTAAGCATTTAATAATTTTCTATGTTGGTGAAAATTGAATTTTCTTTGTATTCCCATGTCCCTATAATGCATATAATCTTTTTTTGCTTGTCCAAGTTGTTATCCTGTTTGTTCTGTTTCATTTGGTGATATATAAGTGAAAAAGAAGGGTGGGTCTGACATAGTGGTAGTCTCTCCACTTCTGTCACGTAGGTTTAGGGTTCGAATTAGCCTCCTTACAAAATAAGTAAAGGGAAGGATTCCTAAATATTCTCTCCTCCAAGCTCCACCAGGCACACCCTTTTGATATAGAAGTGGAAAAGTATTTTTCACCCCTTGTGTAAAACTCTGCTACAGTCACAGACTCACATATCATCATTTTGCAGTATTCTTACAAAATCGAATTACGTGAAGAAATTGGATAGGATAAGTAATTGTTGCAATCCATTCGTGATCCACCTTAGTTTATTTCTTATAATACTCGAGTTATGAATGAAGTATGAACATTTCACTTAATAATCATGTTTCATGCTTTTACCAGTCCCCAAGCTGGCATTATAACTACTTTGGGAGTGTATCCCACACAGCGTTTAAAAGGTGTCGCCTAGTCGTCCAGGCGCTCCGGCCCAGATGCTATGGTCGGCCGCCTCGCCGGCGGTTGCCGCCGCCGCCCTCGCCGCCACAGCAATGTCGCCGCCTCTCTGCCGGCCGCCGGTGGAGGAAGAGAGGGGGTGAGGGAGGAAAGAGTTAGGGTTAGGGGTGAGGGGTGGGTTAGATATATTTGTCCTGATCTGAAATTGGGACCGTCGGATGAGATCCAACGGTCCTCCTTAATCGGGCCGACCGCCCGACCAAGCCCGTTCGCTCACCAGCGCCTATCCGTCCGCCGCCGCCCGCCCGCGCCCCTTTCGCCCGCCGCCTCTGCCCTCTTGTTGGCGCCTGGGCGCCTAGGTGGGCGCCTAGGCGTCTAGGCGGGGATTTAAAAGCCTGATCCCACATATTTCTTCTACAGGTGGAACTACTTCAACCTCCTATTGGTGAAGGTCAACGTTATAAAGCTAATGTTGATGATTTGAGGCCTACTCTTGATTGGTCCCTTGCAGGAGGTTGGACGGTACCTCTTTCACAGGTAGCTGCCTAATGGATGTATTCGAAATTCTTTGTATTTAGTCTTTCTTTGATTTTACAATGAAAAAAAAAAGTTTTCAACCCAAGTGTACTGCCTATATAAATTATACCCGTCAATTTACCTGATTATAATGTTATCAGGCAAAAGGAAAAGGTTGGCATGTTGTTCGTGTGATTCATCGTAAATCTGCTGGTATGATACTCCCATTGATGCATATAGCAAATGGCCGTGTTTTGAGATTTTCTTTTGTTGATGAAATAATGAAAGGGTTCAACCATTTATTCTACTAGTGTTTGTTCTATTCGTAACTACCGTTACAAGACATCCCATTTCTTTAATGGTACTATAAAGTTGAAAGTATAATATCTTTTCTTTTAGCTACGTTGATGAAGTTTAGCTTGTTCTACTTGATAAAAATGACAAGCATCCTTTTACAAGATAAAACAAAGTTATGGTACTTTTATTGTTAATTTGTCTTCATATTCCGCTGTATGAACCATTTTTGTATGGGAATCAGTTTACCTGTTTATAGGTGAGAGGCTCAAACTTAGTTTCCTGGTTGCAAAACCATGTGGTGCCATAAATTGAGGAGTCTAAATTTGCTTGATATGATTTTAGCTTCTGAAGAGGAGATGTGTCCTGCACCACAGCCGAGGAAAAGGTTTCCCTAGAAGAGGAAAACCTCTTCCTTAGCTGTGGTGATGGAGAGATGGACACCTTTTCCTCTTCAGAAGCTTAATGTTGAGCAAGATGGCGCATCTCCCCAGTTTATGGTATCTTATGATTTGGTGACTTGGAAAAGGAGTTACTCGTATTACACATACGGGTTTGGGTCTCTCACCTATAAACAGATAAAATGGCTTCTGTATAACTATTTCAACTGGTTCATACAGCAGGAACTTGAGGACAAGACGGATGTTACTAGCTTCTACAATGAGGGTAACATCCCTGATGCATAAATCGTGCCTTCGAGATAGTAAAAAGGGTAGCCCGGTGCATGTAGCTCTCTTATGCAGGGTCCTGAGAAGGGTCCGGCCCATTTGGGTCTTTTGTACGCAGTCTTTCTCCGCATTCCTGCAAGAGGCTGTTTCCAGTACTTGAACTCATGACCTCATGGTCACAAGGCAATAGCTTTACCGCTGCGCCAGACTCCCCTGCGAGATAGTGATGTATGCAAATCAAAAGCAGATTTGATATATTTCTTTATAGAGGAGCACCACACTCTAGATAGGTTATGAGGCAACTTGGCATGCTTGCGTCCAAAAAAGGTGGCAAAAAGCATCGCTCAGTAATGTATGTGCTTGTCTCAAACTCCGCTCCCAGATCTCAATTTCATCTTTAAGGAAATCCTAGCTTCATTTGCTTTCTGTCGGATCAAGGCTAGTACATTCAGTAGATTACGTTCAGGAATGTTTTTGCTCTACATGCATGGGTTATATGGTTATCTGTGAGAAAATATACAATAAGAGTTTAAAACAATGCTAGTACCTGCAAGTTATTTGTATTGTTCTGTCATATTTTTCAAAAGTCCTATCGTTCTGTCATGTTATAGATATGATCTTTCAGTAACGTGCCGCGATGGATTGCAGAATCAGATACTAGCGACTCAGGGGATGAGACATCATCAGATGATGGAGATAAAAGTGACAATGGTGATAGCCAGGATATGCAGCTACAATTGATCTCTTCAAATACGTCTCTGAGAGCTCCAGGAGCTCCGTGTTCCATGATCCCGAAACCCTCATCAGCCGCAAAGAGCATGACCAGCCTAAACGCTCAGAAGGACGATACACTCAGGTCTATGGCGGACTTGAAGCCCAGTTCATCATCCAAATCTGCAAAAGCTGGATGAAGGCGATGGCAAAGTCAAAGAACTCCTGGAGCGCAGAGCCGAAGATGCTTTCAGTGGAAACGAAGTAATTTGGATGATGCGTAACTCGAGCCTATTTGAACGGTTATGGACTCTCGATTGTAGTGCGTAATGACGTTTCTCAGAAGAGTATATTTTAATATGTAATGATGTTGCGAATTGTTCTGTGAATTGCTAACTGCAGCCTTAAGAATCCTGCTTTTAGTGTTTCAGAGATGATTTGGTCAAGGACAGGACTCAGAATTCAGAACATGTGTTTGTAGAACGGTAATGTGGGATGAACCAATGCATATTTATGCAATCCTGGTCTTGGGACTGTCACAAAGTTCTTGCATGTGTTATTATCATTCTCAGATTTCTGATATAACCGCCTAGATGTCCAACACAACTCGTACCATTCTTCAATCTTTCAGATTTCGATCTGTAGAATCAGAAGACCTAGGACCCAACATAAAGGCGACTCGTAACAGAATGCAAAACTTCTCCGTACGAGACGTGAGACCCTTGCATCTTGGCCGCGAGCAAACACTAAATCATCATATACTTTTTATTCAAGATAACAAACCATTAGTTCGTGTTGTCAAACAAAAACAGCACAAATGATTACACACAACGAGGTATGAAAGAACAGAGATCACACAAGCATCCAATTCTGACTGATTACTTGTCAAAGATCTTAGGATCAACGGTTACAATTGCCTGACATGCAACTCAAACTGCCATGGTCACGAAATGAAAGGAGCAGCCAAGCTAATAACAATCATCAAACTTCGGTAAGACACCACCAAGCAAGCTGAAATTCCCAAACATCTAGCCATTACCCCTAGCGACACATGACATGCTGAGGAAACATCAGTGTCTTCTCCTGGGTGGGCTCCTTGAGCGATGAGCTCTTGGTGATCTGACAAGAACACAGGATACCAAATAAAGTTAGTAAATTTCTATTTACATTTCGGTTGTCAAAAATACGGTTAGCGGACTATGTAGTGAGTAACAGCAGTCATTAGAAATAATAGCAGACATCCAGTGTCTTAAAAGGGCGCCTGGACGCCTAGGCGACCAGCCATGGTGTCCAGACGGGAGCACCTGGACACCTAGGCGGCGACACCTTTTACACAGTGCAGACATCGATTATAACTGCAGCTTAAACTATAAACAAACAAGAGACAGACAAACCAAGTAATTCGACTTTTTCTACAAGAAACAAAAAGATGTACAATCATATTGGATCTAGCTAAAACAGTGCAACTAGAACAAAGAAACAAAAAATCAAAATATAACTGAACAGCCCCTGCCCCTGTCATGTTTCCTAAGGAAGGGGAAGGATAGTCTTCCATGTTTCCAATGGCGGTGCCATTACTGCATGCTTAATAAACATTAACTTTGTGAACAAGTTCAATTTTAGTGCTAAGTGAAAGTGGCGATTGTGATAAAATCTTTTGTCAGAAATTCTGAACAACCTATCAGCTGTGACCATGGTAACACATGTATCATCCATATATCAGGGTCTAGCAAAACTAACATAAGTAACATCACCATAAAAAAGATAGGGGAGTACCTCTTTCGAACATTTCTGTGCTTGACAGGACCATTGCTAAATGCCCAATCAACATTTATTTTTCTATCAATAAGCACAGTTCCATCCAATGCTTTTATTGCAGCCTGGGCTTCTTTAAAGTTTTCGTATTCAACCAGAGCGTATCCCTGTAAATGTGTAATAAAAGTAAAATCGACTAGATATGCTCAACAGAATCCTGCTTTGTTAAACCAGAGATGCAACATTGAAACATGCTCTTTACAATATTAGATATAAAGGTGCTTCTGTTCTGCCCTATATTTTTTAACAATTAGTATCAATAAATGCTTTCAGGATGTTGCAGTGATAGACACTAAGTTTTATTACGGAATCGTGTAGCAAGGAGCAATGGGTAAAGCATAGAAAATATTAAGGAATATAAAGAAACAAACCTTGACAAATCCAGTACGGCGATCCAGATTCAAATGCAGGTTTTTGACCTCCCCGTATTCCCGAAAAACATTGTGAACGTCATCTTCTTGTGCCTCTTCGTGAATTCCAGTGGCCAGAACGATCCACCCTTCAATAGCTGTAACCAAAGACAAAAACATGCATGAACTTAAGTGCAACAAATTACAACCATACAGTGGAAACTTATTCAGGAAAAGGAGAAAGAACAACACAAGCAAAATGACAACACTCGCAATTACCGTTTTTAGTCTTCACTAGTTTGATGTAGATTCTCAAAAAAGTAAACAAAAAACTTGGTCTATCAGTTTAGAAAGGGAAATGCAAGCAACTCATTTGAAAAGAGTAAACAAAAGTTTCAGAAAAAAGTAATAAATTTTGTAAGGCTACTCTAGGCAGCCATGAATAACAAGAAGAGGTTGATTTCCAGTAGGCTACCTCAAACATTATTTATCGAATGAAGTAGCTAAGAGTAAAGAGGTATGAGCTACTACTTGAAAGGAAGCAAGGAAATAAACACAGAAGCTAACGATATCAATTCTGACATAGAAATTAAACTTTACATTGGACTCTTTGCAGCTACCAGATGTATGTAGTCTTTTAATTTATGCCACCAAAAGGGAGTTGTGCCTCTTGGCATCTTGGCCACCGGCCCATCAGTAACAACTAACAAGCTGGTCAAAATAAACACCTTGAACCGTCTCTGATCTCCCAGGTCGCATTGACTAAGGGCTAATAACCATCAGAATCTCCAAGCTATTTTCTAAAGATGGCGGAAAATAAATGGAAAGCATAACACTACAGCAGCATAACAAGGTCACCAAATTTTCAACCAGAAACTTAATCCCAGACACCGAGAAAGTAACTTCCGCAGCTAAACAGTAGAGCAACCAGGACTATTATGATGTAACGTGCAGAATCCAAACCCTAGAGCAATAAAAGGCACGAAAGAACACACGAAACTAACAAGTTATCTCCAAAACGAGCTCACATTAAAGTCCACTTATCTAAACCAGCAAACAAGAAGAAGGAGAATTAGAAACCCTAGAAAGATCGATCTAAAGCTTCACCGTCACATACACACTGCTTGCCAAGAGATAATCTTTCACACAATGACAAGAACTAGCTCCCTGTAATACCCACTGGAAATTCGGCAGCGGAACTAACAGATCGATACGAAATCTTTAGCGCTGTTCGACCCCCAAAACCGCTCATCTTCCAGCAATAGATTCTACACTACAAACATCCACAGAGAGAGAGAGAGAGAGAGAGAGAGGCGTACATCGGACAGGGTCGGAGCCGCCGACGGAGTCGAAGTCGGCGCGGCCCCCTGCCGGGAAGCTCGGGACGCGGGGGGCGGAGTTGGTGTCCTCGCGGAACCCGCGACCTTTGGTCCTACGGGATCCGTCGTCGCCGCCCGCGATGGCGGATCGGAGGCGGGCCGCCGGAGCCGGGGCCGGCTCCGGGAGCTCCTCGTCCATGAGATCGTCGTCGTCGAAGTTGAAGTCCACCGCCTCCGCATCGGCGTTCGCCACCGCCGCCATCGCCGCCGCCGCCGCCGGGATAGGTCTGGATCGAGAGGAGACGGGAGTTGGAACTGAACTGTTGGGCCGGGGGTCTGGGGAGTTGGGCTTCGAAGTCTGTCGGTCGGGCTGCGATGTTTTCAAATAAGCCCTTGAGATACTTAGTTATACTGCTCGAGTATTTTGAATTTTCTCCGGAAACTGAGAATTGAACCGAGCAGAAACCGAAAGAGCCAAGTATATATTTTCTTTTGGAATTTCAAGCTCATTCAGTCCGTATTTTTGGAAAAAAAAATTTACCAACCGAAGACATCTAATAATCCAACCCGACCAATAAAATCAAAATGCGCAGATGCGTAGGCGATTGAAGATATATTGGCATATATAGACTTTTTAAAAAATAGAAAACTTGGGATTGATGACTGAAAGTAGATAACTATGAGCCATAAATAAAAAGATATATCTATCATAGAACGTTTGCTGACAATATCAAATTTATAGACACTTAAGAATTTTGGAAACAAAAGAGAGGCCACACCCATGCACCTTAACTTGGAGATTTTGTTTAAACCTCAGTCAACTAAGCCTTTGACTTTGGCCCAGTCACTTTTTCAACCATTACAACATCTAAAAATAACCAGTGCAATAATTTAAAATACTTGCTACAACATACGGACATATGTTTTGAAACATTTAGTGATGTAGGAATCTATGACACCATATGAAGATTATTACTAATGCATCATTACGTAATACCTGCTGTGAGTGTTAGATAAAACCTATACAAAACTCTGATTATTTACTTGATACAAGTAAACATTGCAACATCCAGAAGGAGTTGTTGCAACACACCAAAATGATTAATGCAACATACATTACAACCATATAGTGTATAATATAAAAGGCGAGAAGAATTATCACAACATCGAAGAGTAACGGATGCGCCATAAGAAAGAGAGATTAAACGTGATCTAGAGATATGAAAAGCCTCAGTTAACTAAGAACTAGCAGATCCCTGACTCGAAAGATCCACTTATCAACCAACACCTTACATGCGAACTATTGTCACCGTTCTTCATAATACAGTAGACACATACATAAAGTTGTTACAAGTTACACATAACATCACAACCTATATCTTTCTCTTACATTCAACGTCTGCAAAATGAAAGAGCGAGTAGTAGTACGCAAACACACGTAGATAATGAGAAAGTGATAACACGTTTTACATTTTTCCTTATTAGAGAGGTCACCGTACATATATAGTTATCCACTTGCTTTATTTTATTTGGTTTTGTATCTGCCACGGTGGTATGTATAGGTGAATTAGGACGGCGGTGACGTGGACGTTGACCAAGCGTCAAGAGGGGCCGAGCTGGGTGGTGGAGGTAAGCGCCACCGCCTGCGCCCACGCCTTGAGCCGCGCCTTCACGTCCGTGGGGTCCGCACCTGCCCACCACAATTAACCCCGGCCGTGGTTATTAATTAGCAAAAGCATGGGTAGTAAAATTTTCAGAGGTAGCTTGCTGCACCACCAGTACAGTGGCCCTTGCTGACCGGGCAGACACCTTGTGTCGTGCATGCCATGCCCGCCATGGCAGGGGAGACGGACGTAGTACCGATCGAGGCTGCAGGTACGTAGAGGGCAACACGTAGTACGTACCGGCGCTGGAGATGCTGGCGCTGCCGTGGGTGGGGCTGCTGTCGCCGGAGAGCCCGTAGCACTGGACCTCCACGGTGCAGTCGGACGGCAGCTCGAGCCCGAGGTCCCGGCACGCGCGCACCTCCTCCACGTCCATGGCCACGCCGTGCTGCTGGTGGGACGACGGCGGCGGCGGGCCGGGGGACGACGACGACGACTCCCGGCCGGCCTCCTCCAAGGCGTGGGCCTTCGTCCCCACCACCACCACCACGGGCGTGTCGGCGTCGGGCGCGCCGCCGTTGCGCTCGTGCCAGCTCCGCTTCATCTCCCACGCGCGGTCCAGCCACGCCTCCCGCGCCGCGCGCTCGCGCCGGACCACGCTGAAGCTGCTCCGCCGCTGCTGCTGCCCGCCGCCGCCGCCGTGGAGCAGGCGCGTCCACTGCTCCTCGGCCGGGACGCTGTGGTCGTCGTCGTGCCGCTTCCTATCCGCGTCCTCGATCGCCAGCCACGCGTGCGGCGGCGGCAGCGTCCGCCCCCCGACGACCCCGGCCGAGACGCGCGCCGCGTCCTCCTCCCGTCCCCCCGACGACGGCCTGACGACGACGACGCTTCCACCGCCGGCGCTCTTGTCGTCGCATGCGCCGCCTAGTCCCTCGACGGCCAGGCGTGACACCCGCTTCGTCACCTCCCCGCTCGCCGCGACGCCGCGTCGTTCGTCGCAGTCCACTAGCCGTCCGCAAAAACAA
This sequence comes from Neostapfia colusana, assembly GCA_030760725.1. Taxonomy (NCBI): domain Eukaryota; kingdom Viridiplantae; phylum Streptophyta; class Magnoliopsida; order Poales; family Poaceae; genus Neostapfia; species Neostapfia colusana. The sequence continues at coordinate 855,811 of JASWHV010000005.1, read as the reverse complement.
TCAACTAGCTGGCCGTGCTGCTCCTCGTCGTCGTCTTCGATCCGTGGCTGCTTTGTCGTTGAGGTCGCCATGCATGCCTAATCCAACTCAACTACGCAAACCAGCTTATAGGACGATGTCAAGAGAGAGATTGAGAGAGAGCGAAGTGGTGGTGCAGGTGAGGATAGCTGGAGAGCGCTCAGTGGTTGGCCGGGCCAAAGTGGGAAGAAGAAGCGTAGAGGTTGTCTAGATATATATACTCGGTCTGGTCAGCATCAATGGCGACGGCGCGGCAACTGGCGGCGCGACACATGGACACGGGAGGGACAGACAGACGGATCGCTGCGGCGACGTTTGTGAACGCTGTCTGCGACTCTGCATGGCACGGCCCGGCCGGCATGGTGTGGCATGGCACGCCGGGCACGTACACGAACAGTGCCCTCTGCCCTGGCCGATCAGGCACGTCGAGGCCGGCGTAATGAATCCAGAACGAGGTCGCCGGCCGGCGTAGCTTCCCCCCCGGATCCAGAAGCCCAGCTGCTTCCGATGGAAAGATTATTAGAATTAATCACAGGTGGCCCCTGAAAGTGACGGATGGGCTTTGCGAGTTTATGTTTATCTGGAGCCGAGCAGATAAGCTCGACGGGTTGGACCTAACCGACCGTTGATCGTTCCGTGCTCCCGCGGGAACGCGCGCGTCGAGCTCGACCCGGGGCACACGGAGGCCGGCGAGGTGGCCGCGGATGCGACGGGCGGCGGCGCGGCGAAGGGGACGGAATCACGGAAGGGGTTAAGCTGCCGCGGCAGATGCGGAGGGTCCAATCGTTTTCAGTTGGACGGACCCAACTGCTGCGGCCTGCTTACATGGGCCGTACTCACCCCATTTCTTCCGGCCCAGACCAGCCCGGCCCATGAATTGCGAACGCGACGGCTTCCTGCTGCTTCGCTTTCTGTTCCGCCGGGAGGACACACGGCTGCCCGCTGCCCCCACCCGCCGCCCCGCAGCAGGAGCGCCAGCAAACGGAGCCGGGAATGCGCGATCGCTCCGCGCCCTCCTCCTCCTCCTCCTCCTCCTCCGTCTTCCGCCGGTAACCGGAACGGTACGCCCTCCACCTCGCCGCCCCCCGTGTAGTAGTAGTGTTCGCCTCTTCGGTTCGTACCTACACGCGCGGACGAATCCAGCCCAGCGCCAATGCCCCGTGGTGGCCGGGCGCGCTTCCCGTGGTGGACGGGGTCGGCGGGGCGGCTGCGCTTTCGCTGGGGTGGTGTTCCCCGCGTTGCTCTGGCGACGCCTGCTGATGAAGCGTGTAGGAAGGTGGGTTGGCGGCTGACTACAGCGACTAGCCGTTGCCTGTGTGCGAGCACTGCCACTAGTTGAACGCGATGGAGCAGAGCCTGATGTCGACCTGTACTACTGCCATTATAGTTTCAGTTCGCAGATATGTTTGTTTTCTGTAACTAGCCTATCGGCGTTTTTTTTTACGTTTTCGCCACCCAACCGGATGGCGCACTCTCAAAACCCATGTAACCAATTTCTTTCTAGATCAACAGTCATTAGGCAATCTGTCTTACCTTTTTCTGATACCTTTATCTGTCTCAATGCATTCAGTCAGTATGTAATTTGCTGTTCTACACCAGTTTTCATAGAATCAGACACTGCAAAAGAACTCACGATTAAACTAAATAGTTGTGTTTAGCAGAAATATCGTGTCACTTAAGGAAACTTAAGTATTCTTCCAGGCTGATCAAATAGCAAAGAACGGCAAATCAGAAACTTAATAGTCTCCGTTTTTGCCCTTGCTACTGATCTCACGTCAAAAATGCATTGTTTCATGTGCCTGTATCTTGCATTTTGCTGGCACTAAGCTTTGATGGAGGTTGTGTCCTACTGTATTATCTGCTTCATTTTGCTCCTTAATTCTGTCTGTGATTTTAGGTCATTCCTTGATTTAGTGGACCTACTTTTAATAACATGGATATAACTCTGAATGCTTCCATCTACCTGCATCATCGTTATTCATGTTTCCATGCTTACTTCGTACTTCTCGTGGGCTCCATACTTATGCAGCAAGGAGATACTGCAACTTACATGGTTGCTGATCTTCCTTGTAACTGTTCCAAGATCACTAAAAGACAAATATGTCTGCCAGTTTTAACATCTGTTGCCATGATATGCATGGTCACAGGTCCATAGTTGATGAAATTATTTGTACTCACATTTCATGCATATGTCCTGTGTATAACATGTCAAGAACTAATGCTGACTGTTGAGAATGCTTAAATTGAATTAACTTGATAGCAACAGCCCTAACATTAGAGTAGCTTTCCTTGTCATAGGCTTCTCCAGTATGTTTTTATATGTATATCATCATGCTGGTGTCATATAATGGGAAAAACCTTTCGGCACATTTGTTTATCATCTTCATATTCTCTTTCTTGATTTCCTGCTAATGGTGCTTAGTATTTGATTTCCTTCTAAAAAGGATCTCTTATGAGTTTGAACATTTTACTTTAGCTAAAATAGTTTTCCAGCAAACTTAATTATGAGCTCCTGTTTTTTTAGGTAACCAAAGTAGTATTTTTCTTAAGAGCTTCTGTTTTCTTATCACAACTTTGGGCATGATCTATTATGTTACAGATTGTGTCACATGGAATCAGTGAACTGGTTTTGGATGTCCTCTATTCTGTTAGCATAGAATTATTATATCATAAACTCTAATTTTACCTTATTTTCTTGTTTCAACTATTTTCGTTGTATTTTCACTTCTCTTCTGATATCTTCCCCTTGCTAATGATGATGATGTTAAGTACACACCATTGTACTACCACTGACAATTTTGAGACTGAATTTCAAAATACAAATTAACTCTTTCTTTGTGTGTGTGTGTGTGTGGAAGAGCACCGTCGCTCCTCTGTTGCTATTTTTAATGCCTTGCTACTTCTATTTCTCTATCTTTCTCTTTCATACTTCTTTTTTGCTTACTTTTCATTTGATGTGTTCATATTTGAAGCATGCAGGGTGCAGGTACGCCCACTAGTGCAGCTCATACGTCCGGGCGGGCACATGATATAAACAAAGGAAATTGACGTGCCTATGCCCCACAAGTGGAAACATCATGGTATGTTATCAAGGTCTTTGCAAGTGCAATATATAGAGTTTTTTTTTACATAATCTTGAGATAGAAAATAGTTTTTTTCCTTCCCAGCAGCTTGTTTGGTTTCATAACTGTTAGGGATCTGTAATTGCTTTTTATTGCTATGGTCTTTATCATCATTATTAGTCTCACTGGATTTATGAAAAACCCAAGGACCAGTCACTTTATGCCAGAATTGTTGTGCACATGGCTATGGCCCATTACTTGTACGACACAAAATGATAAAGCTAAGTTCTAAAGCTAACATTATTTTCCTTCTTTTCAGTTTACTCAGTTTTAAGGAGATGCTTGTTTGATTTAGTATTGCACCCCCTCTGTTTCTTTAGATCTTTCACAGCATGAAATTGATTTTTCCAAACTAACGGATATGTTTGGAACTATTTAGATCAGCCATATGAAAGCAGTATTATTATCATCGGAAAAAAGGAAAAAGTATTATTAATTTAGGTTCAAAAGTAAGTTAATAATATTGTAATATACGCTGACATAAGGATGCAGGTTATCAAAGTCGCACCCTGGAGACCTTGAGTAATTAATAACTATATTAAGGGCAAAACGAAAATAGAGAGCTGGTGTGAGCAGGATTCCTATCAAAGCCTAATAAGCTTGGGATCTAAGACATTCCCTGAAGCTTGAACTGATAGCTCCCACTGTACCCAACGTACCTCTGAACTAAGGTGTGACAAACAATCTCGTTTACTCTATTGAATTTAGTCATCTTGCTTAATTGGTCCTAACTCATTGCACAGACATTGGGGGACAGCTTGCTATGGTTTTCAGTCCCATGGCTGTTCAAATGTAACGCCTAGCCAAATCACGAACAAGTACGATTTTGCAAGGCTAAATTTACACAACATATGGCGGCTGTTCACATGAAGAACTATGTGCTGATTACATTGAGGTTTGATATATTTCCCTATGTACACGGTAGGTAGATATTTATAAATAAATGCCATCTTTTCCTTTCTGATTGTGTTTACTTTCTCTCAAGGATGATTGCCCCTTTGGACCCTATCAAAGCAACCAATCCTTTTCCGTGCCTGTATTCAAGTAGGAAGCAATCAAATAGCTTTGAGTTCTCCACACACAAAAAAATTATAGAAACAAGAAAGGGGAAGAAAAATAGCTCAGGTCAATATTCCGTATTTCTTCCTTTACAAATATACAATTGCCGTCTGTCGGCAACTTCTCAAAAGAAATAAAAATACAGCGATGACTGGTTTGCATCGATGTGCATGTGCATGGCACCGGTTGAAAAGTTTGGGACTACTCGTTTGGTTTGTGAGAGCTACCGACTGCAGTTTTGCCCATGCCTGACTATATTTATTTGATAAACAGAGAGAAACCAAAAACTGTTGTCGTGTACAGAAGAAATCAGCAATTCTTTCAAAAAAGGAAAAAAAAAGAAAGGGGGGCTCTAGAACGTACTTTTCTATGCATTCTTGTGCCGCTCCTAAGGCCAGGAAGGCTGCCCTTTCCATGACACTGAAGCGTTTTTAACTGAGGGACAGCTGCAGAAGTTGATTGCTGCACCAGCACACATACTTCTGCTCACAAATCTGTGAAAGTTACATAACTTCTGTTTCTGCTGGTCTGCTATGTTCCATGGTGGAACATATTGACTAGATATTCTCAAAAGACAACTGCATTCTCTGCAAGTCCTTGTCATACATGTCTGGTGCAGCGTGTAGCTGTTGCTGCGGCTGCTGATTCTGAAACCAAGAAGCACATATCCCTTCCATGTTGAATTGGCTCTCTGCCTTAATCACATCATCATAGAGTGATTGGCTTTGGTTCTCAATGGCTGTGGTCGTCTCAGCAAAGGTTCCATGGAACAAGTCAGGCCACTTAAGTTCCTCTACTAAGTGACTTCTAGTATCTTTTTCTTGTCCAATGTCTGTCCATGGGAACACACTGTTCTCCAAAATCGAGTTTGTGCTCTGTGGCTCGAATCCTATACTGTTGCTTCCTCTGCTCCCAGTACTGCTACTACTGCTTGGATGAGTACTGTCCCAGTAGAACGAGTGTACTGAGGCACTTCCAATGCCAGAGCTCCCATGTCGAGGATTTTCTGGTGGGGGATTCACCCCCATTGATGTTGAGAGGGCTGATGGTGAAACTGGTGGCATAACGGTAGAAATTGTGCTGCAGCTGAAGTCACTGTGGTTGAACCATAGCGAATTCATATTTGCAGCGTCGCCACTGCCGCTTTCACTGCTGTAGCCCAATGCCTGTTGGAAGGGGAAATACAGGCTCGGGCCTGAGGAGCGGCAGGATGATGGGCTCTCATGGCCAGCAGCGAGCTGGTCCAGAAATAACTCTTTTGGTGGCACCTTAGGGCGTGCCAAGTTTGGAGTTTCAGCACGGTTCTCGTCATACAATGGCAGGAGCATTGATGACTGTGCCGTCTCGCTGAGGAGGTGGCTCAGATTCCCCAGGGCACCAGTGCTTGACGGGTTGGCATCACTGGACCCTGAGGTCCTCTCGGTGCTGATTGTGGGAGCTGCTGCTGCACTTCGGTCAGCCTCGGTGAGGGGCTTGTGAGTGTTGGGATCGATGCCTTTCTGCCTCAGCTTCTTCTTGATGCAGGAGTTCCACAGATTCTTGATCTCGTTATCCGTCCTCCCAGGCAGCTGTGCTGCAATTTGAGACCACCTGAAGATTGCAGAGGGAAGAGCTACATTTAGTTGAATTGCCAAGTGTTGCTTTGCAGTTATTGGGTCCTGAATTCTGCCACTGCTTACCTGTTCCCGAGGACGGCATGCAGCTCAATGATGAGGTCCTCCTCCTCCTGAGAGAATGCCCCTCTCTTGAGGTCCGGCCTCAGGTAGTTTATCCACCTGAGCCTGCAGCTCTTTCCGCACCTTTGAAGCCCTGCAACAATTCGCCAGGTTAATTCTAGATCATTGGAACTGACCGAGAGAAATCCATGGACAAGAACAAAGGGAAAAGAAAAATTGGAGTTGATATATAGCGGGAAAGAGCAAACTGCAGAAGGGAAAGGGGAAGAACGCGGAGAGCCGGTAACTGAAACGAAGCAATCGCAGAAGACTTTCTTTGCGCATACCTGCTAGTTTAGGGACGGAGCTCCAGCAGCCGTGGCCGTGTTTCGTTATGTGGTTCATGAGTTTCTCATCTTCCTCGGGAGACCAGAGCCCCTTTCTCAGCTTCTGTTTGTAGCAGCAGGAGTGCCTCCCCATCTCACTGCAATGCAGAACCTTGTGGTTTGTGGAATGTATATATATATATATATATATATATATATAGAGAGAGAGAGAGAGAGAGCCTGCCCTTGTGCACAACAGCGAACACCACCTCTGGTAGCAGAAATCTGCTTCAAGGATCGACGGCTGAAGGAAGGGGTGGGGAAATGCAGAGTGTGTGTAGTAGTGACTTTTTTTATACCGGTGAATGATTGTGAGCCGCAGCAGCTAGGACGAGAATCGAGCAACTGTGTAGTTGCAGATAGGAAGGAGATTTCAGTGGAAAGCAGGGAAACGTTAGGGGGGGGGGGGGGGGCACTCCTCTCCTTTTTCTTTTGCAGGACAGCTCTTTAGCAGCACCTTCTTTTAAAGGTGGTGGTGGTAGTGGTGGTGGTGGTGGTTGCGGGAAGGGAAGGGAAGGGAAGGGAAGGGAAGGGAAGGGAAGGGGAGGTTTATTTAGCCCCTCCATGCATGGTTTGCCTCCGGCTATTTGTGTGTGTCCGTCTCGTCATCTCCTAAGAATCTGTGTCTGGTGCCAAAAACCGGTGGGGTAGTTCTTCCTCCCCCCACCATTTCCTTTCTTCATCCCGATTCCCCATGCCCGGTGCATTAATTCTTCGGGCACAAGCCAGTGAAAGTGAAAACAGGTCCATTTGCCCTTACATAAGGATCAGTGGTGCACTTGCTCCCACCCCCGTAGCGAATTGCTGTGGTGTCCAGAACTATATATTCACTGCTACTAGAAACCTTCTTTTCTGCCAGCTACTTGTGCTTCACGGGGTGTTCCATGCATGCAGGGGCAAAAGCACAGTCACACACAGTTGGGAATAGCTGCTCACCCCTTTCTTTCTTCTGTTGCTAATGAAAACTCGTTTTGTTGGCTGCTCTTGGTGGCGTGCGCGCATGTGCACCTCATTGTCTCTCCCCACCTGCAAGATTTTATGTTGTCAGGCCCAAGTGTCGTCCTTTCTCCTCTTCTGGCTTTTCAGGTAACTCGCTGGATCACTTACTCTCTCTAGGAAAAAGCCTTCCGTCAATCACCACCACATGCCTCCTCTAGGAAAAAAGGAGGTGCCATCAGATGTTGGTATTCCGGGACAGAGAGCATCTTCCTTTTGTTTATCTCGGGGCAGCTAGGTAGGTTGCTAGGTTGTTAGCTAGCTAGCTAGCTAGCAATTCGTATCAGAAAATCTCTTCACTTCCCCACTCAAACAAGAGGAGGCATGTTGCAGGCCCCTGGGTTAAGAAACTGGGCTTCCTATAACTGCAGCACAGATGATTGGTCAGGTACAATGGATACAAGCTAGAGATTATGATTCGCCTGACTGACTGTCGTCACTAGCGTTGTCCATGGAGCCATCGATCATTGATTGGCACTGGGAATTCAGTTGCCTGTGCGTGAATTTGTGTTTTCTGAATTTCAAGTACGGAAAGGCGGGTCCACTGGCCGGAGGAGACAAATAAATAAAACTTATTGGAGCTAGTCAATGCACGTATTATTATCGGTATATATCTTTGCCCTGTCTTGATAATAAAAGAAAGTTTTATCCGTGATTCGACCAGTCCTCCCGGCCGTGCCCATGTGGTGGAAGATACTCTCGTCTCGATTGAACAAGCTCTTTGCCAATAAAAAAAAGGCTCTGATTGGACGTTTCTTTTATAATAATAATAATAATAATACGGGTTTTCCAGCTGATAATCTGCTTGTCCTTTGATTCCCCATGCATGCATGCAGCGGATATCATCCTTTTGTGGAGGCTGGCATTGTCTGTTGTGATGGCGATTGTATATATATCGTTCCTGGAGGTTGTTCTTTTTTTGTTTTGTTTGTAATCATCATACAGCCCCAGTTTGAATTGAACTCAACAGAGTAAGTAAATAAATAAATAAATAAATGCTCGCGGAATCCATGTCCGGTGCATCTTGTTGTTTCCTCCGTGCAGGGCTTGCAGTTAAGCCAGGAAAAAATGACCTTTCTGGTAACGACCTACCTTTTGCTGGGACTGCTTGTCTTCTGTTTCTCTCTCTCTCCTCTCGTCAAGATGATGTAGGATCCAGGAAAGAAGCTGCATATTTTTTTCTCTCTCTCTCTCTCTCTCTCTCTCTCTCTCTTTTGAGGTGAGAAAGGTGCGTTACTGTTTCAGACGTGACAAGTGAGGTGGGTGGGCGGGCGATTAGCAAGGCTGGCGCTAGAGAAGAAGAAGATCACGGGGATGGAATGGAATGGAAGGCAGCAGGTTTGACAAAGGAGGCGTCTTTATTGGGGTCCCCCCAGGAAACGTAGGCCCACACCCACCTCCCTCCCTCCCTAACAATCCCTATGGTGTACTGTACACACGATGTTGGCCTCTCATCTCCACATGGACGGCCGAGGCACGCTGCAGATTTGTTTCGGTTAGTAGAAACTAACAGAGGGCCAACTGCCCCTTGTTTATTATAACTGTACATGAGAGAGAGAGAGAGAGAGAGAGGGGTGAGAGGGGAGATAGGAGAGAGACAAGGGGCTGGGCTGGGCTGGGGCTGGTGATGATGAAACGAACGAATGATCGGTACAGTACAGCCGGGAATCAAGAGGGGTGTGAAGGATCAGAACAGGACGGCATCCATAGTACGCAACGGTGGCCCTTTGTGTTCTAGAAAGAGAGAGAGAGAGATTGGGTGAGGACAACGGGCCGGCCGTCCCTCCCTTGGTAGGGTACCGTTCCATCCAATCGGCCAATCCAATCCTCCTGTGCTGTGCTGCCATCCCCGTGTCCCCGTGTGGACACCGGAACGGAACGGATGGGGCGAAAGCAAAAAAAAAGGGGACCACGCCACGCCCCACGCCTCTCTGTGTCCGTGTGTGCCAACCGACTCGACACGCACTAGCGCTACCAAAAAACTTCAAATTTTTTTCGTTTTGCGATGCCTCCAAATTCCATATTAATACACATACGTACATTATACAGAGACGTGATATATTTACATATATATATATATGCGTGCCTGTTTTTTATTTATACCCAGATTTAATCGCGAGTGCCTTTTTGGTGGTCCGAGCAAGTGAATTACTAATAGACATTGCTGGGCAGGAGCACGAATATCCCTGCCGCGAGTCGCCTCTGTCCTTGTCGCGCCTTTTGGTTTTTTTTTTCCCTCTTCTCTTCTCTTCTTTCTTTGCGCTGGTAGCTGTCCGCGGACGTACGTGCGCGCGTAGGCCACACTGTTGCTTGGGGGCCTAGAGCGAGAGCGAGAGCATATGTGACCACGGAAATTAAGTCCGTATTTATCTTTTTTTTTCGCGTTAAGTCGTCGCAGCTAGCTAGCGAATGCAGAGGCAACACGCATATGGCGCTGGCGGTCGTCGCAAAAAATCTGGAGGGAACAGCATGATTGGCCCAAGGTCTCGCGAGGGAACATGGATATGAACCAGCTGACCACGAGGAGTTTCAGAGGTAATTAACTTGTTCATTCTTCTTCTTATTATTATTCTGTTTATATACTTCCTCTGTTATTTTTATTTTTATTTAACGTTGGTTACTTTAAAAATAAAGAAAGTACTCTCTCTGTTTTGAATTATTTGACGATTGAACTAGCAAGTGTCAAATAATTCGAAACAGATTGAGTAATCGACTGTGTAGGCAGTATATGCATGTTTCCCTACCATAAGTGTGTCCGATCGAGTGGCATCTTCATCAACTGTTTTGAGTACGTACTAGATACCACCGAGGTTCCCCTGCCTTCTTCCCCAGCTCCTCGTCGACTCGTCGTCTTCTCCCGGCAGGGAAGAAATGGACCGTTCACATGAACTTCGCCTTCACGCACGCATCACTTTCTCCGGCCTGAACTTCTTCTCTGCATGCTCTCCCTCTCTTCTTTCACTCTCATCTGTCACACGTTTGCATCAAAAAAATAAAAAATAAAGAATCTGTCACACGTCCAACCCAGAAATGCGGCAGCTAGCCATCATCCTAGTAGAGCTTCACCCCTGTGTCGTCGTGCAATATCCTGCCGCATGCATGCATAATTTTGTTCGCAAGGAAGGAAGACTTGTCAATCAACTTGCGAAACAGTGCTCTGATGAAAAGAACTAGGAAAATATATATAGACGAGTCAAGGGTGAGCTAATATATAATCCATCCGCGGACGTGTGAGCTAGATGCATGCACCATGCAAGCTACCTGTATACGCATGGATCGATGGGATGGGATAGGGATCATTCAAATGATTGTTTTAGATCAAGCATATATACGTTTTGATTATACAATTAGCACCAAGTGTATCAGCGTCGACATGCTTATTTATAAGAAATTTCACGAACAGCATCATTTGATCTGTTAGTATGTACGAGTTGGTTCTATTAATTGGACAAAAGGCTACACTGCCTCTTGCTCCTAGCTACCTCCGGCCACAGATCATCATATGACGTGTTGGAGGAGGAAGAAGTAGTATTAGAGACGATATTATTACTATACAGATTGGCCCCGGCCATGCATCATTTCCACATTGCCATCGTCGCTTTCCAGAGCATGACCCCCTCTGTAACTCTGTTAATTATAGGGAACTAGCAGACGATGCCGAGCTGGATATGATGGATGCATGGCCCCCAAACAGCTAGCACTCCTCGTTATCTATATATAGTACACTCGCGCTCCCATATATATGTAGTCGACCACACAGAATTGCGCGCGCATGCATTTATCTAATCACCTAGCTAGCTAGATTTCTCTGCTTAATATTACGGTTGGGATTAAGAAGCCAAGCGGCCGGACCCCTACTAGCTAGTAGTTGACAGGCGAGCAATCGATTGATTAAGGGGTCCGATCACCCTCCATTACACGCTGATACAGTATATAATTAATCTCCCCGTCGTCCCTACATACGATGTGAAGCGGCACCTTCCGCGCGAGGTCCCCCCGGGCCGACCCATCATGCGTGCGTCGGGCCGGGACCTGCAGGCTCAGTAATCACCGTGTATGCATGACACTGCTGGTCGAATTTGGAACGTACGTACGGGCCTCCAATTGACTATGCTGTAGTATATATGTGTTACTGTTTAGCTAGCCTGCTGCAGATGCATGCAGCAAGCTCCGTACGTACGTGGGTTTTTGTAGAATCATCCTTCTCATGAACGTGTCTCAGTTTGATCGAGCTGCGCCCAGCTGGACTCGATTTGGCGTGGCATCATCGGAAGAACCATACATGCAGTCATGCACGCAGTACTGTTATGTATGGATCCTAGCCCTCTCTCGGCATGCATGTACGTATTTTATACTCGTATATATGATGAACCAGGAAACCGCTAGCTCTTAACTGGAATGCCACTGCCATCGTAATCCGAAAAAGTAAGTGGATTTTATGTGCTCTGCATGTATATATATTAATTCTCTGCAGGCTGTTCGATCGCTACGAATGTTTTTTGTTTAGTGGAGTTACTAGTTTGAAGTTGTTGTCCATCGTCTAGCTGGTATAGTACGTTGCATTGCATCGATCGGTAAGGCATGCATGACCGTCCATCTCTCACCACCGATCGATCGATGATGAGCACTAGCTCTACTAGCCGGGCGGCTGCTTTTTTTTTTGTTATTATTTGGATTATTCAAGTATCTGGCTGGCCTCTGGCTCTGGCTCTGGCTGCTGTAAAGCGTTTCCGCCATTCTGAATTGAAAACAGTGCTTAGAATCCTACGTGTACGTACGTACGTCTGGCTAGCTAGCTAGCTACATCTACATGGCTGTACGTATATGAGATGGCTACGTACGCACATGCGTAGTGAGAAGATTACGTATAACTAATAGATGAGCCGTCATATGCATGTAGTGGAGAAGAATAGCTAGGCACTATATATAGCTTGCTAGCTGTGAGGTGACTGTTAGTTTTCTTATTTATGTGAATTTGACGATGATTGAACGTTAAAATTTATCAAAATAGGTCACTATTTTTCATGCGCTATACATCCATTGACCATCTTCGATCCAGTATGTGCAAGTAGAGGTTCCGCCTACTGAATTTTCAAAAAACGAGCTGATAATATGACTGTGCATGCACGTAGAGGAATGTTCCATTCTGTTTCTTTTTGTTGTTGTTGTACCCTTCACTTCTTTAGTGTCCTTATAATCTATGGCATCATCTCTACCTTGAGTTGTTGATATTCTGGGTTTTTTTTGGGGGGGGGGGGGTTATATAATTATATCTCTCTCTATCTCTCTGTCTCTCTTTCTCTCTAGAAGGAAGGGAGGAAGGGAAGAATGGTCATGAGTTGTTGATTGAACGCCGCCGGCCGGCCGCGCGCAGAGGGACCGGCCGGCAGCACACATCAAGCTAGCATAGCTTCCTGTAGCTGGCTAGAACGCGCACACACGCGCGCGCGCGCGGCTGTAGGCTGTAGCTAATCAATAGTAGATTAGTTACGTGTCCATCGGTGCATGTCGACGACGTACGACCCCTATAATAATAATAAGAAGAATAATAATAATCCCGTCGTCGTCGTCGTCGTTGTCGTCCCTAGCTAGCTAGCTAGCTAATCATGCATGCATGTGGCAGGCCAGTCGAGTCGGCGCCACTGTTTGATCCGCGCGCGGAACGGAACTGTCGTCATCTTGCCGCTAGCTGCCTTCCTAGCTGGGTGGTTGCCTGCTGTCTGTCGACTGATGGACACGTCTCCTTTAACTAGTATTATTGTCACGATAAGAAGCTCTTAATCAGGCCGGATTACATCGATCGATGGCGGAGGACGGCCGGCGCGCCACATGTGGCCTGCTGCCGGCGGGAGACGTTTCTTGTAGGGCATGCATGCATCAGTTGCCGGCCGGATGCACGTACCCGCCGTGCTCATCTGCATCCTTTGTTTCGTCATGGTCATCCTGCTGGCCGGCCCTACCGGCCGGTCAGAAATCAGAACGAAGGCGAACTAACACGCCCCCGCACCTGCATGCGCGCGTGCGTGTTTTGCGGTCGCCTCGCCTCCCGATGGATCGGAAGATGCCCGTCGTCCGACTCTTGTACGCTGTGCTGCGTACGTTTGCCGCCCATGCATGCTAGCTGTGTGCATGCATGCATGAGCGAACCAGCTTGTCTCGCACGCGCTTGCATTGCATGCATGACGTTCGGTGATCTCACGTGTGCGTGCATGCGTTGTTGGTGCATGAGAGCGGTCGTGCGTGGAAGTGGTAGCTTAGCTATGGAGCGACCAACTTTATTAGCAGAGCCTGCAGGTCGATCTCAGATTCTGAGTCACTGAGATATATGGTTCACTGTTTAGCGCTCTTGGATTGTTTTTGCTGGCTCTATATAGATCTCATGCATCTCTCCGTGCAACGACTGGCCGGGTGACTGCTAGCCGGTCGCCAATAAGCTAGCAGCAGCTAGCTAGCTAGCCACAGCCCGTGCATGCATAGTAGTAGCATCATGCATATCAAAGGACGTATCGATCGATCGACCGGTCGATCGTTGGATGTGGGTTCTAGCTCTTGCTGTAGCTAGATCAGCTGGTGTGCATGTATAGTAGATCAAGTACTGCTTGCTGGTCTCGATGAATCGTCTAGCTCAGCCGGTCCATATCTCCTCCTTTCCTTGATATATTGCCTTCCTAGTGTGTGCGTGCGTGCGTCCAATGTTACACAGCTAGATAGTGTTTGTGTCCTCTCCATCTTCTGGCTATGAATCCAAACAAACGGTCAAAACCATAAACAACAGTTTCTTAATTAGGGAGATAATGTTCCGAATTTTGGAACTAGCTAGAAACTGTGAATTCCAACAAACCTTTCGGTTTCTAGCTTCTCAAAAACCAGAAACCATTTCTTGTTGAGAAAATGAAAACACTACCAAACGCAGGCCTGAATTTATCCACCGCATCATAATAAGATCCCTGAATAATCTTTCCGTACGAGCTAAGCTAGCTAGCTAGCTAGCTCGGCTAGCGACAGTAGTCGTAGTACACATATACCACTGTTGATGATTCGAGCCAGTGTACTGCATGCACGAGGCATTATGATTGTACTGTACGTCGACTGATGGATGTACATAGATGCGACGTAGCATATGGTGGCATTGAATAGTGAAAAACAATCAGCTGCTGCTCACACCATCAGCTGCTCGCACGGTCGTCGTCGGTCACCACGAGCAGTTGGCTAGCAACGTACAGCTAGCGATGCTCGTAGCGAGCTGCATAGTACGTACGTACGTACTCAGTCGTCAGCTAACCGGCCGGCCAGCTAACTGCTACAGTTGGAGCTAGCTAAACCACCAACTATCTAATAGTCACACCGTACTACCGCCGAGACACACGGCCGTACTACTACTACTACTGACGACTGACGAGAGCGGCCACGCAGGCATGGCGTCGTCACACGCGTGCACACGAGTGGGGTTGGGGTGTCGCGTGTCCTGCAGGGCCAGCAGCCTAGCTAATTAAGCTACGACGACGACGCCGATCGACAGAGTGCTGCCGCGCGCCGGTGGAGTACCCATCGATCGATCAACTTGCGGTGACGACGAGCGCTGGCCATGGCTCCCATCGATCCCGGTACACAGTACGTCGACGACGACGTGCGTGGTGTGATACGTACAGCTGCGGCGTCGACGGCGACGCGCGCGCGCACGTACGTACGCTACGTACGCAGAGCAAGCATACGGCCGCCACCATCGGTGCTGTACGGCCGCAGCGCCCGGCCGTCGCGAACCGGCCGGTCGATCGATGCGCCGGGCGGGCGAACAGGCGGCCGGCCGGCTCGTCGTCCGGACGGCGACGGCCGACGACGTCGTCGTCGTCCTACTACGACGTACCGGCCGGCGGCCGGCGCGCGCGCTCTACTTCCCACGCCACTAATAGCACATCCACTGATAATTCTCCTAGAATTATCAAATCCCTATGCGAGAGTACCTAGCTAGCTGAGAGCTTATTTTCTGTACGTGACAAATGCATCGTGTAGCACTAAAAGAATAATTAATCGTAAATAATGTAAGTCCAGTGTTAGAGTTTAATTAGTACTCGGATGGATATATAAATAACTCCACGCCACAAGGAATCTAGCTAGAGCTGCTTTGTATGCATGCACGCACGCAGCCTCCCTTTCATGTACGCACGATAATCTTCTGCTGCCCCGAGATGCATTGTTCTTCCAATAGTGGCGCGCGGCAAAAGGAGAAGAAACAAACACGCGGCGACAACTCTGTGCATGCAGAGAGAGAGAGATGTGACTCAATCGCATGATCGTCGTCGCCAAATTCCCGGGGACCATACAAACACATCTAACTAACTCTTGACAGCATATGACGATCAAAAGGTCGATCGAGAGAGGATCGAACGCGTGTGTGTACATGTGCATGTGTGCAAATTAAAGCGTCGTCGTCGTCCCACGACTTGTCCCTTATCCCTGCGTGCGTACCTAGCTACGGGGCTAGCTAGCTAGCTATAGGCTCAACTCAATCATCGCACGATTCGCACCGGCCGGGCGGCCGGCGACTGCATGGTCGATCGTGTAGTAGGCTTTTTGTTCAGTGGAGTGTGATATATTCTCCTGTCGTCCCATCATCACGCACATTAAAGCTAGCCTCTCCAGCTCAATGCAAGAAAGCAGCAGCGGCAGCTGGCCAGCAGTGAATCGCCACCAAATTAAAGCAGTAGTTCAAGCTACATAGCTGTTGATGTATCATCTAACTCCACGCATGAAGAAGTTTATGATCGATGGGTGTACGTATTTATAGTTGTCATCTGCGAGCACAGAAGTTGGCAAGTTTAGAGGACACGCTACGCCAGTTCAACGAACTGGAGAAGCTAGTCAGATATTAGCTCAAAATTGAATTTGTATATAATCCTTAATTAAAAGCTTCTAGAACAAAAAGACCTCCCTCGTTGAGTTTGACCGACGACAGGGTTCACATCATAACCAGTTCCAAATTAAACTACCAATGCATGCGTATTTATTTATCTTCTGCCAGATTAATTAATAAAGCAGACGTACGTACACTACAGTTGGCATATCACGTAGTACCAGAATCACGTTCCGAGACTGCTGTGTTTCTCGGTGATCGAGGCCTTGCAGGACGATCCGTTGATCGCCGTACTTATGGTTGGGTTTGGATCGGAAATTAGGCGATTGAATCGGTGAGACTCACGAGAAAGAGATTATATCGTCGACCGGTAGTGTGAATTAATTAACGCCGTATCAGCAGCTAGGTGTTCATACTGACAAGAATTAAACAGACTGAAACTTGTGGTGAGAGATTAGCTCTCAACTGTACCAGCAGCTGTTTGTGCGATACCGTGTTGCGTGTCGTCTTTCTCTGTGGAACAGTCACATGCGTGATGTACCCATGAAAAAGAAAGAAAGAAAGATCGATGAAGTTAGCAGATTCAGTACAAAAGATTAATTACCTCAGATGGAGACTATTTTGAGTAACGACGGACTCTGGAGCAACAGAGCATTTGCATGCAGGCTGCTAGCTGCTCGATCCAGACTGCAGGACGTTGAATCTAGCTAGCTACCCTACTACTACTACTACACCTACAGTACAACAGACTAGTAACAGGAGTGAAACCTCGAACGAAGCTTTTCAGTTTCCCCGGCCGTCTGCACTTCACGTACGCTCTTTAATTGCATGCATGCTCTTTCAGCTGAACCTGCTTGCTCGCTCGCTCGCTCGCACTCACTAAACATGACACGGGGGGGACATTCATTCATTTGCCGTCGATCGTGATGATGTATGACCCTCTCGATCGCAAATCAGCAGAGAAATTACTACCCCGTGATGACGAGCATAACACTAGTAGCTAGCACTAGTGTTGTGCCAGCCCTTGAATGGAGGGCCAGGTGGTGGTGGTGGCCTCCTCCAGACAAAGGAGGCTGCCCTTGTTGGCTGCTGCATGCATGCCCGTGGTGGCTAGCTAGCTGGCTAGCTCGAGAGGTAGCGGCCGGCCGGCCGGCCGGCCTTTCCAGCTCATCCACTCATTCGCTTCGCTGAAAACCTCATCGTCCTCCTCCTCCTCCGGCGAGAGAGAATCTTTCAGCATCGCGCGCGCGCGCGCGGTGGCTAATTGGCCAATTAGTTATAAGTCATGATCACCATCATCATCGCCATCGAACAAGCAGCAAAACTGGTTAACTAGCGTCGGACAAGAGCGAGCGGTGTGTTCGATCAGTGTGGCCAGCGCAGGGCCCCCGGCCGGGTCGTCACCGAATATTTCGCGCTGGACGACGACGTTTGCTCCGTGCATGCATGTGAGCTAGTCCACCACGGCATCGTTCGTGTCGCCACCGGCGGCCGCCATGCTGCATGCAGTTCATCATCCAGAAGCGTGCTACCTAGCTAGCTAGCTGCTTTTGCTACGTTACGTTCGTTGGAGAGTAGTACTAGTAGTGACCTCAGCAATTCATGCAACTGCACCAGCCAGCAGAGAGACAGACGATGTGAGAACTTTTTATTGAGATGACATGGACGCCGTGGCCTCTGTCACATCACGTGCATAGGCCGTCGTCGTTACGTGGTGGTTAATTTCCTTCTGTCGTGTCGACTCGAGGACGACGACGACGCTTCGATCGCCAGGCTTGTTACAAGGACCTAATAATATATTAGCTCGACGAGAATACATGTACTGTACCCTACACCGCAAACATCAGAGAACCTACGTAGCCAATCAAAGCTCAAGAGGCTGCAGCTTCCAGCAGAAAGAATCTGATGAAGGAAACAAGAAGGCGGTTCAGGCAACTGTAGCAACGATATGATTGACGGGCCGGACAGAAAAATCTGTCGATCTGAAGAACAAGCTCATGCAGCTCGTCGTCAGAAGACTGCAGCATGTTGCACTAGCTCGTGTTCATCTGTTTTAGAGTAGTAGTGCATGATGCTTCGAAATTCAGCGTCAGTGGTTTGTAAGCACAGCGCTATGATTACGAATTTATGAAGCAGCAGTAGCAGCAGCAGCGTTTCTTTAAAGAGACGTGGGCCTGAAGAAAGGGGACAGAAATGACACGGAGGTCGTCTAAACCAAAGCCCATGATTTGTACATGGGGAAAGGTTGCCCAGGAGTGACCATCACGCGGGCCCAGCCCACTCATGCCATTTCCAGCCCAAAGAAACTCGTGGGCCGCCTGATGGGCCCACTCACGTCAGTTGAGAACACGGACGCCCACTGCCAGAGCTCCTCAGGATTCAGATCGACGACGACTAGCAGACGCCGGCCGGCCGGCCATGGAAACTGAATAGTACTTGCAGGGTCACTGCATGCTCTGCTTGGCTGCTAGCTGCGTGATCTGTCAGTCATGGCCCTCCGAGGAGAGAGAGAGAGAGAGAGAGAGAGAGAGAGAGAGAGAGAGAGAGAGAGAGAGAGAGCCCAGGGTTACTGAAATACAAATAAGTTCATGCATATCATACTCTTAATCTGATTTGATGGATTTCTTGCACCGTACGTGTCGTCTAGCTTGATAAAAAATTTCTCATAAGGCTACAATATAATCGTCGTCGTCGTCACCACGAGTCGGCCGGGTGCATCGCGAGCAAGAGGATGGAGAACCGAAGCACATGCATGTCAGGAGAGTTGGTTGATCGCCTTCATCGTCATCATTATATATGCACTGCTAGTATGTATATATATGGTGGTGATCGATCCCTTGCGCACACTTGTATTAATTTATAGCATGTGAGGATGCCGGTTCGATCTCGTAGAAGAGTCCAGGAACATGATGTTTTTATAGCATATGCATGAGAGACGAGTATGCCGGTTTGGGAACACGCAACGACACTGATTTGATCGACTCGTCGAACTAATATTAGCAGTACTGGTTGGTTGGAGTCTTTTGAAGAATCCACAAGCGTTGAATATGAATGAAACACAGTGTTTGCTGCCATCCAGAGCGCGCGCAGGTAGTAAGTAAGTAGTAGGTGATATCTTAGTCAGTAAGCAAACACAAGGTACAGTAAATCCTTGAAGGGACTACTGGCAACGCCGTCGATCGGAGCATGCAGCACGCGCCGGGGGCTCGACGGGAAGCCGCTTCTGCGCGCGCGTGGCCACGTGTCAAGCCCCGTTTCGTGTTCTCGACGAAGACCCGCGGCCCGTCGTCCCGTCCCGTGGAACGGAACTCGCTTCGTCGCCTTGTGGCGCCCATCTATAAAATCCAACTGCACCGGACGCCAGGGGGCTTCATTCCTAGCTCGTCCCTCCTCCTCCTCCTCCTCCTCCTCGAGCAAATTAAAGCAGCGGAGCGTCGCGGGTACGTCGTCCGGCCATGGCGGGGACGACGGCGAACTGCATCGACATCCTCATCGCCATCGTCCTCCCTCCCCTCGGCGTCTTCCTCAAGTACGGGTGCGGGGTGCGTCGTCGATCGTCGGTCTCCTTTATTTTTCCCCTCCCGCTATTCCATCCACTGGCCTTGCTGGCTCGTTCGTTCTTGCAGCAGGATCACTGAGATCAGAGTGACGACTACTCGATCGAGAGCTCATCGTTTCCAATCTAGCTTACTCTTTTTTCTGATGGATCGAATCTGCAGCACCAGTTCTGGATCTGCCTGCTGCTCACCATCCTCGGCTACTTCCCCGGGATCATCTACGCCGTCTACGCCATCACCAAGTACTATTAATTGAGACCGACCGCGACCGATATATATATATATATATATATATATATATATATATATATATATATATATATATATATATATATATATATATATATGCCTCCTTGTTGATGCTGCTGGCGCCAGTATCACGAAGCGTAAGCATGTTGTTTGTGTTGGTTGGATAGATCATCATCAGCAATATGTACCAGTCTCCTATATATATTGAGTTGTCGTCCGGTTCTTACTTCTCCCCTGCTTAGCTATTATGGTCGTATGCAGCAGCAGCCTTATTTAAAAATAAAAGAAAAAAGAAAAAGAAAAATCGCTGCGACTACTATCTCTTTTTTTTCCCCCGATAATTATCACCTTATTGGAAACGAGCGAAACGGGATCGATCGATCGATCGATGGAAGAAGAAAGGATGGACACGGCGGTCGGAGGATCTATCTCCCATGGCCCTAGCTCTAGCTAGAGCCCTGGACGCCGATATCGACATTAGACTACGGCGCGATGCTGCTTGGCCCTATGCTGGCCTTCTTTTTCTTTTTCTGCGTCACAAGTGATACTAGTAGTACGTAGGCCACCATGCATGCAGCTGCTCGGTGGATACTACTCCTTCATGCATGGAGACGCGTGGCTGCCGCCGGGCGCGGGCGGTCAACATCGGCGGGCGGCGTACGAGGAACGGAAACGACGGCGGCCTGCTGGTCAAACGCCGCGTACGTGGAATTCCGTGGCGAGAGAGGTCACCACCGAGGTGCTGGGGGTGAGTACTGCTTCATTAGCAGCTAAGGAATTACTACTGTACGTGTACTGTACTGTATACTGCCTTGCAAGGAGAATAAGAAACACTGCTGCAGTGCGCCACGCGTGTCGACACTCATCGTCCCTCCTCCGTCTGTTTCGTCTTCCGAGGTCTCATGTGGAACCCATCGCTCCTCCCAGAGATGTTTCCCTCTCTTCCTTGTTCTTTACTCCCTCTTTTCTGTTTTAATTAACGTTAGGAGAAATAAAATTAGTTCTTCCAGTATCAATTAAAACAGCACGGAGTGAATAATTTGCGGCACCAGCTGGGTTCTGGATCTGCCTGCTGCTCACCTTCCTCCGCTACCTCCCCGGCCGGCCGGGACCGTCGTCTACGTCATCACCAAGTAGCGCGCTACACCAGCGCAGCAGCAGCTTTCAAATAAAGTACGATCGAGTAGCTAGCTAGCTCTGCAAGTCAGTTTAGGAAAAAAATTACTCACTATGTTCTGAAATAAATGACGTTTAGGACGACTAATTTAGTTAAATTTAAATTAACTTTTTAATCCTAAGTATCATTTATTTCAGAAAGGAGAAAGTAGTTCAATTTAAAGCCTCTCCAACTCCGTCGTATAAGAAGTTACTATGAGACGGTTAGTGAAATCGGGCGTAAGAGTTTCGAAATATTATTTGACATTTGCTATGTTAACGGATCAATCTTTTTATGAGTTTCTGAAATTACACAAAAAATTTAATAATATAAAATAGTTACGTACTACTATTCGAGAAGGCCAGCGGTGGAGATCGCTCCGATTAGCATGAGCAAGAGCGGAAGCCACCCGTTTTTTTCTCTTTTTTATTTAAAAAAAAGGCCTTCTGGGCCCAACATAAAAAAAGATCTCGTTCAGGAGTCGGCAGGCCCACGCATATCTTTCCCAGCCCATGTTTGCCGTTGCCGAGGCAGCCCAAAGGGAACTGGCGGCCCATTCCCGCCCTCCCATCGAATCGCCTCCGTTGGGGATTCCCCCCCATATCCAGGGCCGCGGCGGCGAGAACCCTGCCCGAGGCCGCCTCTCCCTCCCTCCCCGCGGACGCTGCTGCTGCTGCTGGTGGTGTGCCGCGGCGGACTGCTACCGACTACTTACCGTCTCGTTCGTTGCTGCGCGTCGTCCGAGCTTGGCCCAGCGACCTCGGCACGGCTGTCTGTTCAGGCGGCGGGCGGCCATGGCCGGGCAGTCCGACCCGCACCTCTCGATCTTCTCGCCCTCCGAGGTAACCGACCCCATTTCCCCCCCTTCCCCTTCTCCTCGTCCTCCCCTCGTAGCTGCTTGGATGCGTCGACGGGGAGATGTGAAGTTGCTTGGATACGCGCAGGTGGAGTTCGTGGCGGAGGATGAGGTCGTCGAGATCGTCCCCAACATCAGGATGGACGCCCTCAACATGATCTCCGTTCGTCCGATCTTAACATCCCCCTGCCCCACTCATTTGCCGTTCACCCGATCACATCTGGCTGACATCCGCGATGCGTGCGCTCGCTGCCCGTTTGCAGGGGGATTTCGGGCCCTTCTTCCCGCAGATTCCCAGCAAGGTGCCGCTTTGGCTCGCCGTGGCGCTCAAGAGGCGCGGCAAGTGCACCGTACGCGCACCTGACTGGATGACCGTCGGTCAGTGACTCGATCGTCCAGCTCCGCTTAATCCTTTCCCCGCCTCCTGCTGAACCATATACCAAGAGCATAAATGTCCGTGCTGTCTCATAGGGAGCGCCACCTATTTGTAAGGGTTGTATAGCTGATAACTGGGAGGAAGAACTATGCGGGTTTCGTTTGTTGTACAACTCTCTGTCAGTAGTTAGTTTTATGCCTACCTTACTGTCTGGGACTTGCTTTTCTGGCTAGACCGTTTGACCCAGGTACTGGAAGCGGAAAGGGAGTCACCGAGAGAGTTTCAGCCATTACCCTTCCACTATATCGAGATATCTAAGCTACTGTTTGATCAGTAAGAATCCGTTTCAACCGTGTGACCCCATTTCTTCTGAAAAAGTACACTGCGATAACTCTGCCTTCTTGTTTTTTGCTGCAGCGCTCGTGATGACATCTCCGATGCGTACTTGGTGAGTTTTTTTCTGAACGATACAATCTCCGCACAAGTTTTGTACTATCTGCTAGATCGGTGTCACTTTGCCGCTTCACTCATGATTGTGACACAGGTGAGATCTTTGATTGAGGACATCAGAGATGTTAGATTCCACAAGGTTGAGACTGGATTAGAGACAATATCTGGACGTACTCATGCTGTCAAGGTATCTTTCTTCCCATATGGATTGCGGACACTGGATCAACTATCTCTATTGGTTCTCGGATTCTGTTATCATCTTGCATGTGATTTCCTATGATAAAAACACCAATGTCACTTTACATTTCGTCCTCTCATTCTCACAGCTCAAAAATCTCTCTGCAATGGAAGTGAACATTGTCCGCCCTTTCATGGTGAGAACGTTGCAGGCTTTCTATAAGCATGATAGCCCACAGATGATCCAGCAGGGCGATAATACAGGAAGCAGACCGACACAAGTTGCGGACCGTGGTCCAAGAGTAAGGCTTCACTTTTATATCAATATAACATGTAGTTGCTTGTATCTTACTGGAAAAGCGTTCTGCAAAATAAAATGCATATCTGTTTCAAGGAATTCCTTTTTTTTATGTTAGGATGTTAAAAGTTTTCGAACTAGGGCTGCCTAACTGTATTTTCAGGAAAAGGTCCATGTAAAATCTCACAGTTCTTCCTTTCCCTTTTTGCAGAGAGACCTAAGGCGTAGGTAGTCAGCAAGATATGCATGTGCCTGTCACTGGTGATTGCAGATAAGTTACTTCGTGTTTGTGGATTTCAGTGAATGAGGGTACTTGCAGTGCTTCATACCGATGGCAAGCACGCAAAAAACTTACCTATCAACTTTAAGTTTTGATGACTATTCAGTCTGACCTGGTAGTATTTTGAAAAGCTAAAGACATTAAGAATGACAATTATGTACCACAAACTGTAGATATTGTGGTTATGTATCTCAAAGATGAATGTCATCTAGGCTATGGTTTGTACTGGGCTGCAGCTGATGGTTCGTATTGTGCACCATTAACATGATACAGGTTGCCGGAATATCTTGACATATCCTGCGACTATATGAGTAGGGCTTGATTTCCTTCAGGTGCTATTCTTGTGTGTTTCATATTTATTTAAGCAGATTTGTTAATGCTTACGCACATGAAACAAACTCTGTTTGATGCTAACAAGTGAATCTTTATTACCTTCTTGGCTGAATCTTTATACGTGTGTTGTCATTGTGTTTCGCGCATTGGGGCTATGGAAATTGTCCTGTCAGTTGAAGCATAGCATAGAGTGTTCTTCTCTTCTGATTGCTTCTCAAAGATAGGCTAAATACCAGGGAATTATCGGGAAGGAAAAAATGGAGCTGCCCTCATATATACGTACCGGTGTTGTATGTCTATGGTGACTTTGCAAAGGCACGCTGGACATCAATTGGGGTAGTAATCCCTGCACAATTGCAGCCATCACAGGTTTTCAAAGTGCTGAAACGAAGATTAGCAGTACCCTTCTTCATGGAAATGATCATTTTGATGACATGGAGCATATGGGAGACAAGGTTCAAAATAACATGAGTTTGCCTTATTCTGTTAAAAAGAACATGAGTTTGGCTTGATGCTTCACAGAGCTGAAAGGCAATATAAGAATTGCTAGGAGCCGTAGGGCTTCTGCTGAGCGCAGTCCAAGTTGCGCCCGACGTTGACGCCGAGCAGCTGGCAGTACCGCCGGTAGAACCCGATCCGGTCATCCACTTGCGGGACGTCGGCGCGGTTGCACTCGAGCCCGCCGTTGATGATGTTGGTGGTGAGCCCGAAGCCGGCGGTCCGGTTCGCCTTCCTGTCGGCCTCGCTCGGCCGGTACCGCCCCACCATCACGTCGTGGCACGACGGCTTGGGCGGCCGCGGCGTCATCCAGAACCAGAGCGCCGTCGCGAACGCCAGCTCCGGGTCGCTGGCCACCAGCTCCGGCCGCCGCAGCCCGTCGAAGCTCAGGGCCTCGCCCGCCGGCCCGTAGTTGAAGTTCCTGCATGCACGCACGCACGCACGCACGCAGCGCCGGCCCCACAAAATCAAGCACCGAGATCACCTTTTGCCGGCCGGATCGAGATCGAGCGAGATCATCATCATCATCTGCAGGACCGATCACGTACGTGCGCTACTACGTACGTACGTACCAGGAGAGCTGGATGGGTCCGCGGCCGTGGTACGACTTGCCGGGGACGCACGGCCACCGCGTGCTGTTGGCGTCGCAGTAGCTGCTCGGCGGCGTGACCTCCTCCTTGAAGCACAGGCCCCACGCGAACGGCCCGTCCGGCGCCGTCGCCCACCCGCCGGTCGTCTCGTGGGAGACCTGCGCCAGGAACGCGGCGGCCTCGCGCTTCCGGGCGGCCAGGCCGCCGGCGGCCGCGAACCTGGGGAACCGGTCGGCGGCGCGGAGGAAGGAGGCGTAGTCGTAGAAGCCGCGGGCGGGGCAGGCGGCGTCATCCTTGTGGAGGAAGAAGGAGCGGTACGCCTCCTCCGTCACGACCGACGCGACATGGCTCCTACGGTGGCCGACGCGGGTTCCGGCGAACAGGCGGTCCAGTGTCCACCCGCTCCACCACGCCTCCGCGACGCCGCCGGCGTTGGAGGAGACGATTATCGACGAGACGGCCAGCACGAATGCCAGCAATACTGGAAAAGGCAGCGGGCGCGCCATGATCACCAACCAAGCTTGGACGAAGGTGCATGTGTCAGTGTCTGCGCCTGTGTATATATATATATAGAGAGAGAGAGAGATCGTGCTTGCAGCGTGGTGGGTTGGTAGCGAGCTAGTAGTAGTAGATGAGAACGAACGTGGCGAGCACGTGCATGCATGGAGGTATCCCGGCCGCGGGGAGACGGCGGCGACCGGCGGCTATTGCATGCCACATATTATGTGAGTTCGAGAACAAGTGGCGGAGTAGTAAAACATTTTAGTGGACTGATTTGATGCGATATTAAGTGTTCTGACCCTAGAAACTCGGGCTGGTCAATGGCGTCCCACGACGCATCACGCATGTGCAGTGCTTGCATGCGTAGATGATTAACTGATTGTTGTGTGTCGTGGGAACGACCAGGATTAGTTCCGGGAGTGGCAACAACCAGACAATCCATGCGATTAATTGCCATCAGGCCCAGATCATTCATGTCACCCGTGAATGGTCCTCTAGCCCAATGGGTTATAGATAGCCAAATGGGCCGGGTCAAACGGACTGACCCGAAGCACGGCGAAATCGGCCCGGCCCGAACCCGACCCGGCGCGGAGGACACCGGGCCCGGGCCAGCCCGAAGCACGACACGAGCCGTGCTTGGACTCAGAGTCAGGCCCGTTGGACGGGCACGACACGATCCGATTATCAGCTGGCCCGATCGGCCCGACGAATGGCCCGAATGGCCCGTGGGTTGTAGGCACGGCCCGACCCGACACGGTTGGGTATATAACCCGTACTCGGCCGCCCGACGCCCGCCCGCCCCAACCCTAACCCTAAATCGCCCGCTCCTCTCCTCTTATCCTCTCAGCTCTCGCACGCCGGCCGCCGCTCCTCTACTCTCACCTCTCGGTCTCGGGCTCTTGGCCGCCGTCCCGCCGCTCCTCTCGACGACTTGGCCAAACCACCGCTCCTCTCGGCGACTCGGGCCTCGACCGACGCTCCTCTTGGCCCTCGGCCGCCGCTCCTCTCGGCCTCTTGGGTCTCGGTCAGTCTCGGCCGCCGCTCCTCTCGGCCGTTCCTCTAGGCGACTCGGTCGCCGCTCCTCTCGGCTCTCGGTCGCCGCTCCTCTTGGCCGTTCCTCTCTCGGCGACTCAGCCGTCGCTCCTCTCGAGTCTCGAGCTCTCGGCCGCTGCTCCACTCGGCCACCGGCCCGCGCGTGTATCCGGCCGGATCTTGCCGTCACGACGTCGCCCCCTCTTCATGGCCGACCGTACTTCATCAACTCCTCCGAATGTTATTGGTTCCATTAATGAGGACCTTCATTGCAGGGGTTTTTAATGAGGCAGCCAATTTTGTAATTATTGTAACCTAAACAGCTCTTTAAGCTTAGTGATATTTCATTGAGCATTTGAATTGCATATTGCTTTTGGTAAAAAAAAAACTCTTAAACATTCTATTTCACCGTGTGCAAAAGCACGGGGCTTTGGGCCAGCCCGACACGAAAAGCTCGCCTCAGGCTAGGCACGGCGAAAGATGCATTGGGTCGTGCTTGGGCCTGGATGGCGGCACGACGGGCCGGGCCGGCACGACCCGAGTGTTCTACCGGGCCGTGCTGGACTGGCCCGGCACGGCCCATTGGCCATCTATATATTGGGTAGTGCCAGCCTACTCACTGTAGTTGGATCCCTGGATCAACAACTTCCGTGTCACACAGGGGCTAACTCACTATATAAATTTTACGTGTCTCTCGCGCACGAAGTCACAATATAAACGTGACGACGTCCACGTCGTGAATCAGACTCCAATAGATCACATTGATCTTTTGAGGAACTTGTCTTAGAAACTGTGTGTAGTTGTAAGCTTATATATAAGTGTGGGGTGTGTGTAGATGTGCGCGATTAGTGTAAGTACGTACACACATGGATAGATAGTACACGTTTGTTTATTATGTCTCAAGTAAGCAACAAATTTTCCTGCATTACATTTTTATGTCAGCTTGATGGATCAACAAATATGTCTGGTGGGCAAGCAATTTTTTAGAGTGACGAGATTAGTTCTATTTGCTGATAAAACGAGATTTACGACCCTATCCTTTTTTTGTGGAAGATTAGCTCAACTATATGTTGCTAGAACATTGTTTGTCCTTATATGCTACTCCCTCCGTTCTAAATTAATTGACGTTTAGGACAAAAAATTTAGTTCAGTTTGAACTAAAAATCCTGTCCTAAACGTCAAATAAATCGAAACGGAGCGAGTATTAGTTTATGCTTTGCAAATGTTCCCCAAGAGAGGAGTACTGAATCAACTATAGGAGAGGAGTATGTTGAATCAAGTCATGCATATATATATATATATATATATATATATATATATATATATATATATATATATATATATATATATATATATATAACAATAAGCAAGGTTCTACCTGTGTCTTATTTTGCAGGCTATGAACTAATGACGAGGACATGAACCAAAAGCCCCAAGCTAGTGTTCCCAATTGACTCACAATACGAAGTGCTTACACAACTCAATGCTATATCCCAGTTCATTATTTCCACAACAATGTTATACATTTGCTGATAACATCATATTTGTTCCTGAAGAAAATAAACAGGAGAAGGGTTAGACAAGTGTTGAACATATCTAAATCCGAACCTTGTACAATGTCACTTTGTAACATTATTTTTACTGGTCACAGGCTATTGCAGACTTGCGCGGTCATTCAGCAAGAGAGAATGTAATTAGGAGAACTTCAAGTTAGTTGAGAAGCACACAAAATACACAGTTGTAATACAGAAGCACACAAAATTGATGATCTCGCTGTGTTCCATTAATACAATCATATTTCAGGCAACCGATCTACTTTTGTTTGAAAAAGTACCAGTAATGTATCTCAAACTAGGTCTAGTTTGACACGATTAAGCTGGTACTCATTATTCCATGAGCAACACTACAGCTCGTCGTAACTACCATATGCATGCTATTTCATAGACTATACATACATTTCTACAAACAGGAGCATCCACTATGGCTGTGATCCTAGTCTTGGGCCAAAACAATATTAGCAGGGTAATAAAAGAAAGGAAACCAGAATCCCTAATGCAAAATAGGATACCATAGAAAAAAGTAAGATGAAAATAAACAATTGTTGTGCTATAAGGATTTGCATCACACTCCTAGAGACAAATAACTCCTGAAATAGTGTATTATGGCTCAATGGCAGACCTAGCCCAGAGGATCTGTTTTGCATATCTTGTTCCATTTCAAGCAGACCGTGTCCTTTCTATTAATTATTTAAAATCTGAGGCACATAAAAGCACCTTCATATGACTGATCCATTTTGCTTGTACCTCAGAAATATAATTACCATTGTTCCTATATTAATTTCACATAGATAAGTACTCCCTCCGTTTCGAATTATTTGACACTGGCTAGTTCAAAATTGAACTAAACAGCGTCAAATAATTCGAAACGTAGGGAGTATATTTTATTAAGTTTGCACCTATAATACAATGCTAAAACGTATATGTTCGAAAACTCACAATCAACATCTAAAACTACTAGACTATATATGTAGTACTTCTAGCGGCAAAATGTGATTGATTAGGCTGCATCACTAATAAATCATATAGTTTAGAGAACTTTGAATTTTAGAAGCATAGCCCCGATTACATAGGCTTCAAGCATTTACAGTTCTATTAACTCTCAATGAAACAAATACAATGTGGATGAAGCTTGATTAGAAATTAACATCTAAACTAACTGATACCAGAATGTGCGCTTTCATAATTAAAGTATAGAAATGTATATGTGATCTTTCTAAGACGGGCATAATTTAATAACAAACAGTTCACTAGCTCTAGTTATCTCCCATCTTATGGAACTATTACAATTATTGTTACATGTCACTCCATTAATAATGCATATCAGTATATGTTTCACGCCGTTATCAAACAGTCCCCAATAAGTCATGATAGAAGCCCGTGTGTTCTGGCAACCAAGTTCAGGAAAGTACATGATAGACCACTTTACATTTCAACACAGGTTAATGGACCATGGAACCCTACAAAGCTCATGTCCTACTCTTGATATTTTTTGTAAAAAATAGAAAAGATAACAGTTCTTCAGAAAACACTTTTTAGAGACTTTTGGATGAAACTATACAAGAGTAAATTCACAGAAACAAGTCATGAATTTTTTTAAAGAATTTCAAAAACATCACAAGGTAAAACACAATAAAATAAATAGAAAAATGGAAAGGGGGGGAGAGAGGTTACATTAATATTGCAGCCGGCAATCAACAACATGTCATGCTATTTATGAAGAATTCTTCAATGGACATATGGAAATCATATTTTATTTTTATCATATATAATATGTTACAAATTTCTTTTGGCAATCATCTTCGCCCACATTATTCAGTCGATTAACCTTTAGTTATATATTAATTCCATATAGATAAGCACAGTTGTATTAAGCATGCGCCCATAATACGATATTAAAACATACATGTTCGAAAAATCACAATACAACATCTCAAAACGCTACACTATATATGTAGCTCTAACGGCAAAATGTAGTTGATCTTAGGATGCATCACTAAGAAAGCATATAGTTTGAAAAGATTTGAAGTCCTGCAGAGTATATCCCCAACTATATAGGATTCAAGCATTTGCTCTCAAGAAACAAATACAATACGGATGAAGTTTGATTAGAAACATTCAAACTGATACTAGAATTTGCATTTTCATAATTAAAGCATACAAATGTATATGTGATCTTTCCGAGCCAGCATAATTTAAAGAACAAACATTTAACTAGCTCTTATTATCTTCATCATACGAAAGCATCACAATTATGGATACATGTAACTCGATTCATAATGCATATCAGTATATGTTTCATGCCATTATCAAACAGTCCCCAATAACTCATGATAGATCGCACGCGTGCTCCGACAACACCCAAGAAAGGACATGATAGACCACTTTCCGTTTTAGAATGGGTTATTCATGGACTATGAAACCCTACAAGGCTAATGTCCATAAACATGGAATCATACTATGCAACTCTTGATATTTTTTAAAATATTTTCTCGAAAAGATAATAGTTATATATCAGGCTAAGCATCTTTCAGCAGAGGAAGGGAGACAAGCAGTGGCTTCTAGGGAAGCTGCGAGTTCCTGAGCAAGTGAATGAACGAGTTGCGAGTGAAGTGAAGAAAATATTTTTGAGACTTTTGGATCAAATTATGCAAGAGAAAATTTACAGAAACAAGTTATGAAAACTTTTCAATACCTTCAAAAATGTCGTAAGTTAAAACACAAGGAGAGAGATGTTATGCCATTCATGAAGAACTCTTCTATTGGCACATGGAAAATATTTTATTATTTTGTCATATATAATATGTTACAAATTTTCATTGGCAATCATCTTTGCTCACATTATTCAATCGTTTAACCTATTATACAAAGACGAACCAAAACTGAACCAAGATAACATAGGGTCTGAATGTGACAAGTGCATCTCACGATCGACCATAGAGGCCTGTCTCCTAATCATATTCATAGATGCACATACACACGTTCTATTCGTCATGTAGCATTTCTTTCGCACATTTTGTTTCATAAAAAATTCCTTGACACATTCATTGGCCACCATGAATATTTTTTGTGTGCCACACGTCTCCAAGTAAAACGTCGATAGCTAACCGTCGTTGTACTCCAGTCAGATAACGAATATTTTTTAATTCGCACCAAATGATTTTGTGCTCATTTCATATCTACTGAGCCCTTACACCTTTCCATTTAATTTGGCGCCATAACTCCTTCCTATGTTTGTCTGCCAGCAGACCAGCAAACATGTAGACATCATGGGCTCGATGCCACATCGCGCACGGTGCGCGATCGACGTGCTCGCCGCATGTAATCATCCATGGCTAGGCCGCATCTCATACATTTCATCAAGAAAAAGCATGAATGCCCTATAATCCGTATTGTTTCGTGATCATATATTAGGCTCTTACATGGTTTATGCACGCGGATGTAATATCAACTTCGTTCTTTCATTCATGAGCAAATTTTGGAGTTTTTCCTTGACACGAACTCAGGTGAATGAACTTGTTTTAATTTGTGTTCTACGTGTCCATGTAACGCGCGATGTTGATTGGTGCCCAGTTGTAACCCAGCCCAACAAAAGATATGCTCTGATTTGCATATTAATCTCAGTCCAACGTACGAAAACATATGCTCTGATTTGCAAATTAATTTTACTACCATATGATATCTCAGTCCTTAAAGAACCTATTAACACATTTCCATGTGTGTCAGCTAGCTAGACCAACTATAAAACAGGGCTCCCTACTCCCTCCTGGCTCCTCCACACAAACCAAGCCAGTAGAACACACTACCATTAGGTCCACATCTAAGCATCCAACAATGGATCCTAAAAAGTTGAAGATCCAATGGATTGTCAACAGAAAAAGGCGGCAAGCAGCGCTCCGCAAGCGCCGCGCCACTCTGATCGAGAAAGCAAGCGAGTTGGCCACCCTCTGCGACATTGCGGTGGCTGTTGTGGTCTACGGCTATGGCGAGGCCGTGCCGACCACCTGGCCATCAGCGACGGAGACGAGGAGAATACTGCAAAGGTACATGAATCTTCCTGACATCTCTAAAAGAGACATGAACATTGAGGCTTTCCTGCGTGAGCGCATCGACAAGGTGACTAGGAGGCTCAACAACCTGAAGATTGGCAACCGCAATCTCAGCGTTGACTGCATCCTCAACGATATCAGCCTGGGCCGCCGCCACAACCTAGATGACCTGACCCCAGAGCTCGCCGCCGCCGTCAAGTCGTCGTACGTGGCACGCATGAAACTCGCCGACCGCTATATCAAATTTCCAATATTCCATGCAGCGGCTACACCGCTGCCGGCGGATGATGAAATCATGCCGACACCACAACAGGAGCCGCTTGCGATGGTGCCGGTGGTCTCTGACGTGCCGGCTCCTGTTGTGGCACCGCCTCCACTTGCAATGGTGCCGGTAGTGTCTCAGGTGCCATCAGCTCCACTTGCTACGGCGCCAGTGGTGGCTGATGCTCCTGTATCGGTTCTCCCCATGGAGTTGGACGGTGTGTCCAGCCATGGAAGCTTCCTCATGGAGATGGTTAAGGCCATCATGGATGACGGGAGTGGCAGCGAGGTGGTGCCTACTGCAGCCGATGTGGAACGCATATTGAAGGGGTATGGTCCGTTCAAGCCCCAGTAAAGAGCTTGAACAATCACAAATGGCTGGTGAAGCCAAGGCTATGGCGGGAGCACAAATGGTGTCTCTAGGAAGACTATATGGCATTGCAATGAGCGGATGGAGCACTGTAGTAATTTTTTTAATATCTAGAAAACTTAGATTCTGCCGGTGTTGGTACCTTAGGCCAACAATATGTTTTTTTTTTGAAGTAAGGCCAACAATATGTTTTGGCAGTCAGTGCTACTTGCAGTTTTATTTTTCCGTTTGTCTGTTGATCGGATTATCGACGATGAATCTGAACATGTCGTGACTCCGTTACAAAAGTAATGAATTCGAGCGGTGATCGAGACCCTTTTCTGCAAAAAGAAAAGTGATCAGTTGATCACATGTCACAAATTTTCTATTGCTAAAAATTCAGGGGAAGGAGCCCCCTTAGACGCTCGTGTGATAAAAAATGGAAACGTCACGGCTACTCACATACCATCTTCGATGCCAAATTAAAGGACCAGCCGACCAAGGAATTGCATATGACCCGGCGTCATGGCGCATGGCTGCTGTCGGTGAATGGCAAGGTCTACTAGAAGATCACCGGAAGCGAGCTGGGAGTCGTCGAGTTCGACCCTGTCAATGCTGAGCGCCTGAGCCCAACCTTACATCCATCGAGGCCAACATGGTCGATCGATATACTCCTAAAACCATGCCCATGTGGTTGGTCCAGGCGTCCAGCTACCTCGTCGATCGAGTCGTGCGAGGAGCTAGCTATTTCTTGTGGTCATCTTCTTCAAGGGTGAGAATATGTGCACAAGGTCGCCGAGGTCGCGGTGTACAAGATGGATTTCTCGGTGCCTGCATGGTGCCCAGGATAGGTGATGATCGGGTGTTCCTTCTCGGCGGCCATCGCATTGGGATTTCCAGTTTTGGAGCATGCATCGTATGCTGCTTCTGCATCCGGGCTTACCGGCAATCGCATATACTTTCTGAATCACGTGGTGAGAGCTTTCTACACATTTTAGAACTCCTACGTACATCATGCATTTTAGAACTCATCATCATATCTTGATGCAACTGTGTGTAAGAGGTCTTTATTTCTTCTTTAACTTATTTAGCCATGTATGGCTGTTTCACTTCCATGTTATTAGCATGTACTCCCTCCGTTCTGAAATAGGAGTAATATTTGTTTCGGAATGAGAAAACTCATGGGATCAGAGCGCATCTAACTGTAACTGCCAGCAAAAATAATGTTTGGATTCTTATGATCGCCTGTTATGTAGTTTTACTAGCTTTTGAAAACGCTAGTTTTTGTTTCATCTTCGATCGAGCAATTTATATATGTACAGGTTAGCTAGAATCAAATGTTTGGGCGTATTCATTTCTCATACAGTGCTACTAGAGAACATATCAGGTGCTCCCGCCCTTTTGCTAGGTGCTTTCTTGCTCCCACGGTTCAGTTGCACTAGAAATAATGTATGAAAAAATTCTGATAAAAATATGAATAATAGATATTGCACGATACCATATATTATCATGCAAAAGAAAATCAATTTCTACTTATGTGAAGTGTGATGAAAAAGAGAAAGTCAGTTTCAATAGTTGTGGTTGTAACTACTCATTTCAGACTTAAACTGCTTGTTGTGTCACTTCAAACGTTGGTTTCTCCTTTTCACTGGGTCTTGCATAACTATTTGCTGCATCTCAAATTTATATGATGATAGATTACAACGTGCAATATCCATTCATATTTTTGTTGGAAGTTTTCATAGGTTTTTTCTAGTGCAACTCAACTGTGGGAGTACTGGAGAACCTAACTTCATGGAAAATTGAATGTGTTATCACTGGACATATATACATCACTGGCCACATTATCATAGTGGCTCACAGGCTTAGGAGCAACATTTGAGATCAAGGACCTATTCAAGGGCAGCGAGAAGATTTTTGTTACTAATCACGATTTTTATGATACCCTCATTACACCAATTTAATGTAGTTAGACCGTGACTAGTATTGGTTTTTGCATTTTTACTAAAATGTTGATGATGAAACAATGTTCTTACTTTGTTCACAGAAGCAAATCTGCGTGACACTGATGATAACAAATTTTCCAATTGAACCCATTTCTTGACCCACTTCTTATAGGGCCAGGCTAGTTTTTGGCCCATCTTGAACTGGGTAGTTTCATAAAAAATTATCGATAGTTTGGATCCATATGTTTGGTGCACCATCATGTTCAAATAAGGGTATTTGTTGACCCACTTCTTATTGGTCGTATCTTATATCTGCAGCATTTCCATTCATCATAAATTACCGTAGGATCCAAGTAATCCCAATTATATACCCAAATCTTCTTAGGCTTTCTATTTTACGGTTATGTTTGGTTAGTCTATACATGGTCATCAAATGAAAATAGGCCCATACCCAGAATGCTAAAAATTTACATTTAACCAACATATTCATATATGAGGGCATGTTGTTACCTGACATTTAAATTTAACCAGAATTTTAATAACGGATGACCTTTCTGAATTGTGGTATATATACACATTTAACCAGAATTTTAATAACGGATGACCTTTCTGAATTGTGGTATATATACACATTTAACCAGAATTTTAATAACGGATGACCTTTCTGAATTGTGGTATATATACACATTTATCTATTTGTGTCGAGAACACCGGAAGCTAGCCTATAGAATATCATCTTTTTATTTCTACAAAAATTATTTATAACTCTTTTTAAACCTATGTTATACATATACGTTGCACATAACTGCATTTCAGCTTTGTGTTACAGTGAACAAGTCGACTAAGAGCTAGCATGTTTGCCTGATTTTTCATTTCTTATTCAGCCATCCCAAACAAAGCTGGGGGCTCAGGGACTGTGCTACAGCTAGTGGCACTTGGAACTTGGAGGAAGTGTGCTACATTTCCATCTCATTCCAAGGGGAAAGCAGAAAAGCTGAAGCCACGTACGTAAGAGAAAAGCAACCTGTGATTTATGCATTATATGTAATATTGCTGCAAGATATTTGGTGCTAGACTTGAACGGCAGCTTATTGTGATTGTGCAAGGGCAGGTAAGGCTTATTATGGTACTGCTTATGACACACACATGCATGTGGATATATCATTTTGTGATTTCGTGCTGAAATGTATATATGCATGTGGCCATCGTTTTGCAATTTGTCAATGTCCATGTTAATTTTAGGAAAATGACATGTTCATTTTTTATGGAATATTATCGTAGCAGTGTTTCCAACTTTCTTTTACGGTGTATAACAAGCTAAAATAGCTCCTACAAGCTCAAAGGGCAAATTAAAGTTATATTTTACCATCTTTCACTCACGTGAATTTATATAGGAGATCATATTATACAACATGCAGTGTGTTTTAGCAAATAGTCATAAACTTGTAATGTGTTTAATTTGATAAATTTTCACTTTTAGAAAATAGAGACAATTTAGAATAAGAGAACATGACTTACTACTTTGCTCATTCTATGTTTTGCTATTGGGCCGTCGTTACCGACCTGACTTTTTATGGGCCCTCACTTGTCTACGGTACTTATGGGCCCTTACTTGTGACTTTATGGAGGTTTGGTGCAACATTGACACCACAAGTCCTAAGCAAAGAACCGTTCAAATTAAAACAATTGTGCAATACCAGAATCTGTCAAAACGAGTTTTCAATTGTCTCATGTGCGAAGAAAAAAAATGATTGTCGATTGAGAGTGGTGAATTATGTTTCTTTTACGTAATGAACTTGTGAACAGAGCTAGCGGTCCATCTGAACCCAATAATAAAAGTTACTGACAGAGCTGCAGCGTACGTGATGTTTATCTCCATGGATCGATCCTCAAATATTCTACTCATTCTGACAGTCTTACGAGCAGTGAGTTACAGCTAGTACAGCGAATAGGAATAGAGCACCGCTTGAACTTTTACTTTGCCCGGAGGACAGAGAGGAGAGGATAGCTAGCAGCAGGAAGAGCTAGTCGTCGTCGAGGTCTCCAAAAGTAGTGTGTATATATATAATTCATGCATAAGATGATGGACAACATGCATCTCTGACACCAAAACACATGGCCTCGGAAGCAACGACATATCCTAATGTGCTGTGTGTGGCAGCAGTCACTAAATCTCTCCAGGCCAGGCCAGGCAGTACGTGCCGGCACTGGGGATTCATCGGACTCCACCAAGGAGTGAGGACGCTAGACCACAGGCAGGTAATAACACTAGAATGAGGAGGGGGTCGCAGTTGCAGGCATGCCTGCTGCTCTCTGACGATGATCTGCTCGATCGCCACACGAGCTTGCTTTGCTTGCTTGCGATGAGTGACGGCTGTATCCTATGTACCGGTGATGGATAAGTACGGATCGATCTCGATCGTCTCGTCGTCGATCTCCATGGACGGACGGACGGACGGGTGAGGGGGTCACGAGGCGGCGGCGCTGCAGATCCTGGCCTTGTCGAGCATGGACCACATGACCTGCACGTCCTCGTACGTGCACGCCATCACCTCGCCGTAGAGCTGCGACGACGACGTCGTCCTCTCCAAGCCGCCGCCGCCGCCGGGCGCCGCCACGACGCCTGCTGGATCCATGCACCGAGAAGGACGGAGACGTATTACGACTTATGAGCAATCCAGCTAGCAGTTCATCACGCCTCAGCTCGTTTCGTCGAACGGTTAATTAATTACTAGGAGAACGCGCAGGTCGAGTCGAAGTGAGAGTACCTGACGACGGCTGGCGGCGGTGGCGCGAGGCCTTCTTGCCGTGCTGCTGCTCCCGCTGCGGGTTGAGCATCTTCCTGATGGTGCGGACCCAAGAAGAACCCATTCTCTTTTGTGTCGTCAGGCTGCTGCTGCTGCTGCTGTGCAGGTCCAAATCCAATCGACCAGCTGTGCTTCCCTCTGCAGATCGAATTAAGCGATGCCTTGCGCTAGCTTTCTGTACTGTGCTGCGGTAAACAACAGCTAGCTGCTCGGCCGGGGCCTGTGCGCCCATATATATCGTCCATGGCGAGAGAGAGAGAGAGAGAGGTAGAGGGTTGAGGAGAGAGAGAGAGAGAGAGAGAGAGAGAGAGGAAGATGGGAGGCAAGATCCGGACGACAAGATTGGTGGGGGTGCACGTTGATGCCGACAGAAGTTAATTAGGCGCGCGGAGACTGAAAAGCACTCGAGTTGGCGCGTTAAGTGCAGGTTCGATCGGCCACGAGGCACATGCATGCGCGCGATCTCCGAGATCTGACGATGTCGGTCTACGACGAAGTATAGTACTAGTAAGAAGAGATCGAGCACTCGCGCTTTCGTATGAAACGAGCCTGATTTTCTGCAACGAATCTCGCCGGCCGGATTGGTTTCTGAAGAAGCGGTAGCTTTCGCGAGATTCAGTACTGACAGTGCCATGGCGATCTGACAAGATCATCTTACAGATTAGGAGTACAGTAGCTAGATGGGATTGCACCCTACAGTAGTGCTCTAGTAGAAATTAACTGCTCATGCGTGCTATATATGTCAACAATGTATATATATTCTGCGAATCATGTCATGTGCACTGCACATGCATGCATGAGCCGGAGACGGACGACGCGAGGCCGGCGGGCGGGGGTCCCGGTTGAATCCATGGATCGACCTCTCTCTCTCTCTCTCTCTCTCTCTCTCTCTCTGTGTGTCAGTCTGCCGGCCGGACGGACGGCCACGGTGACCGCCGGCCAGCATTAACGGTTTCTC
Source organism: Neostapfia colusana (assembly GCA_030760725.1). Classification (NCBI taxonomy): domain Eukaryota; kingdom Viridiplantae; phylum Streptophyta; class Magnoliopsida; order Poales; family Poaceae; genus Neostapfia; species Neostapfia colusana. The sequence continues at coordinate 817,445 of JASWHV010000005.1, read as the reverse complement.
GGTGTCCGGTATATATAAACAACTGGTACAGTACAAAACATGTATGTTGATCTCGTCTGACAAAGTATCTAGCTAACGATGCACACATCGATCGCCGGAGTACTTAACAAAGGCTCGTCGTTAATTATGTCAGCAAGACAAACAATATATACGCCATGACCATGCATGATCGTCGACGTCGGCATGCAGGTAACTAGGGACTTAATTAGGAGGGAACGAACATTGGAGGAGATCGATGAACGCAAACTAACCTCGAGTCTTCGTTTCCGGCCGGCCCTTAGCTTCCGGTACTCCTCCTAGCTAGCTCCTCCTCCTCCATCATCGTCTCCATGCATGCATGTGATGGCCGGTGTCGTTGTCGGGGTTCCCAACGTGCGTCGGCTAGCTAGCAGCAGCAGCAGGCATCGGTTTGACGAAGTATGTGTGCATGTTCGTTCACGCGTCACGTGGCCGTCTCTCCATCGATTCAAACGTTCATCTCACTCCAGAAAAAAGAAAAGAAAAAGAGCCGAATGGTCAACACGGACCACTGATGAACGAGTGCATCGGGGAGCGTAGTAAACTACTAGTATACAGGAAATTAAGGCTTGTGCAGACATGGACCACGCTCTACTGAAACCTGGCACAGCTGGATTATTAGAGTACAGTTTGTTCTTAATTAAATGACGTTTAGGACAGTTAATCTAGTTCAAATTAAATTAGATTTCTTGTCCTAAACATCATTTATTTCAGAACAGAGAGAGTATATCATGAAGTAAAGTAGTAGTAGCAGTACTAGTAACAACAAGCAAGGCGAATCTGCGTGGCGTCGCCGGCCGGCCGGCCGGCCGGAAGGGGAAAGCAGCTAGCTAGCTAGCTCGCCGTTCATCACGTGACATTGCACGCTGCTCGAGAGCTACGGACGATACAGCAATCGAATCCAATTCATGGGGGGCACGCCGCCAATCAAAAGTCACCGAAACAAGCACTGTCGTTAACCGCCGGCCACGCATGCACAGACAGTAACCCGAGCTAGCTACTACCACTCTTGTACTCCGTCTTGGGAGAGTGCAGATAGTTTTATGTGTGCATGCATGCATGCAGTAATTAAGCCCATGCAAAAAACGAAATATGGTTGCGATGACGATCGACTCAAGCAGTGTGATGCAATTAGAAAGACGTTTCAAGCAGTGAAAGATCTAAGCATGGATCTGCCTTTGCCCTGCTAGTGGTATATATATTGCGTCCTCATAACATAGCATTTTTTCTTAATATCTCTCTCCGTTCTGAAATAAATGATGTTTAGGACAAGAAATCTAATTTATTTTGAACTAAATTAGTTGTCTAAAATATTATTTATTTCAGAACGGAGGGAGTATCTGCCTTTGTCTCCGCCCTGCCTCTGCTGCCTAAATTAAAATTTCATGTGTGGTCCGCCACAGTTGATGTTAGGTAGTGCAAGTACTGGTGGTTGGGCGCGAACGAACAACTACTGAGTAATCAGATGGTTCGGTCTCGTCGGACCTGTCACGAACATGGGGGAGCCTCCTCCCAACTAAGCTAGCTTCATGAGTCGTTCACGATTCTCATGCATTGGTGATGAAATGATAACAAGTACGTAGTACTTGGAAAGCTATTAGCCGATCTAGTTAAGCTCTGTGTGTGTTTGTGCGCGCCAGATGATTGGGCGCCCCAACTATGTATGTATGTCTGGTGATGGCTCGTGATCGATCAGTCGTGGAACAGCTTTATTAATAATGCATGAATTACTAAAGTGCATTATTCTTCGACATGCATGGAGAACCTCTGCCTGCATGTTTGGTGATTAGCTGCTCTGCTGCATGCATCACCTAACTGGAGTTTTCGCATAAGTAATTACGACTTTTAAAAACCTCGGACGAACATGCCAGAGAGAGCTCCTCCTTTGCTGTATACTGTTAATGATGATTAGCGTTTGATACCTGATCAAAGGCTGTACATATAATATCATGGGCGTGTACGTACGGCCTCGTCGAACTGGTTAGTTTAATTCTACCGAGAAACCGGAACTAATAAAACCAGTGTGTGGTACACAGCTTTGCTTCTTGCCTGCAATTCTTTCCCTCTTCAAGTATCTCATCAGTTACATCCACAACTTCGACTTATTGACAAATCTCAGGCTTCCTGTTCTATTAAACTGTCTTCCTCCCCAAAGGTTTTTTTTAGGGGGGGGGTCCAAGTATGGCGTGTGGATCCTTCAACATCAGAGCGCGAAGATTTGGTGTCGACGGCAAGGGTTACCGCCTTAGCGAACCTATCAACACCAGATGGGATGACGAGCTGCAAGGAAGGGTTCATAAAGAAATATGCAAAGTTGTAAGGAGCAGTTGAAGTCATGGTGCTTACATTATCGCAGAGAAGTATTGAATATATCCTTATATCAATTATGGCAGCTGTTTGTGGAATATTTTAGTACTATACCAAACAGGGAGAAGTTTGTTAATTCACCACTCTATTTGCCATGCAGAAGCTACTGGAACTGGATACTGCAAGATATATATTAGATGCCATGCAAATGTGCAGAACTCCTGTAACAAGCATGTATGAGTCAACAACAACAACAACAACCAAGCCTTTATCCCAAGCCTGTTGGGGTCGGCTAGACATGAAACCCAATATCAATAAAGTAAAAGAGAGGAAGAGATATAAGAACAAGGAAAAAAGAAAAAAAGAGAAAAAAAAGGAAAAAGAAAGAAAAAAAAAAGAAAAAAAGAAAAAGGAAAAAGAGAAAAGAAATAAGAAAAAAGGAAAAGAAAAGAAAAAAGAAAAAAGAAAAAAGAAAAAGAAAAAAAAAACAAGACTACGATTCTGGCACATGAATTGCTACTTTCCATGCGGTCCTATCATGAGCTAAGTCTCTGGATAAATTCCAATCTCTCAAATCTCATTTTACCGCCTCCTCCCAAGTCAACCTTGGTCGTCCTCTACCCCTCCTAATATTTTCTCTACCTCTTAAAATCCCACTGCTAACCGGTGCTTCTGGAGGTCTCCGTTGGATATGTCCAAACCACCTAAGTCGATGTTGGACTAACTTCTCTTCAATCGGCGCCACCCCTACCTTATCACGAATCGCCTCATTCCTTATTCGGTCTCTTCTCGTGTGCCCGCACATCCACCGTAACATTTGCATCTCTGCGACACTCATTTGTTGGACATGTTGCCGTTTAGTTGGCCAACATTCCGCCCCATAGAGCATCGCGGGTCTGATCACCGTCCTATAGAACTTCCCTTTTAGCTTTTGTGAGACTTTCCTATCACATAGGATTCCAGAGGATTGCCGCCATTTCATCCACCCTACCTTGATCCTGTGGCAAACATCCTCGTCAATATCGCCATTGCTTTGTAACATTGATCCTAAGTATCGGAAAGAGTCCCTTCTAGGTACTCTTTGTTCTTGTAGACTAACATTTCCTTCTTCACGACCAACACCACTAAAGTCACACCTCATATACTCGGTTTTAGTCCTACTAAGTCTAAACCCCTTGGACTCTAAGGTTTGTCTCCATAACTCTAATTTCTTATCAACACCATCTCTAGTTTCATCTACCAGCACTACATCATCAACAAAGAGCATGCACCAAGGGATATCCCCTTGTATATCCTTCGACACCTCATCCATCACCAAGGAAAAGATGTATGGGCTCAAAGCTGATCCTTGATGTAGTCCTACCGTGATAGGAAATGCATCAGTCTCACTATCACTTACGCGCACACTTGTCCTAACATTATTGTACATATCCTTGATAAGGGTAATGTACTTTGTTGGCACTTTATGTTTCTCTAGTGCCCACCACATGACTGACCTTGGTATCTTGTCGTACGCCTTCTCCAAGTCGATGAACACCATATGCAAGTCCTTCTTCTGCTCCCTATATCTCTCCATAAGCTGACGAAGCAAGAAAATCGCCTCCATTGTAGACCTCCCAGGCATAAAACCAAACTGGTTTTTAGTGACATTGGTCACTTTCCTCAGGCGGTGTTCAATCACTCTCTCCCAAAGCTTCATAGTATGACTCATAAGCTTAATACCTCGATAATTAGTACAACTTTGAATATCTCCTTTATTTTTGAAGATAGGTACTAATATACTTTTCCTCCATTCTTCAGGCATCTTGTTTGACCGAAAAATGTGGTTGAATAGCTTTGTGAGCCATACTATTGCGACGTCCCCAAGACATCTCCACACCTCAATAGGGACATCGTCAGGGCCGAGGGCCTTTCCTCCTTTCATCCTCTTTAAGGCCTCCTTAACCTCGAACTCTTGTATCCTCCGCACGAACCGCCTGTTGGAGTCATCAAAGTAGTCATCCAACTCAACCATAGTGCTCCCATTCCCATCATTGAATAGCCCATTAAAGTAATCACGCCATCTATTCTTAATCTCTTCATCCTTCACTAGAATGCGGTCAGTCTCATCTTTGATGCATTTAACTTGATTGAGATCCCTCATCTTTCTCTCGCGGATTTTTGCTACCTTGTATATGTCCTTTTCACCTTCTTTTGTCCCTAGTCTCTCATATAACTTATCATAGGCCTGTCCTCTTGCCTTACTCACAACCCGCCTTGCATTCTTCTTAGCATCTTTGTACTTAAGCATGTTGCTTGCGCTTCTATCATTATGCCAACTCTTATAACACTCCTTCTTCTCCTTAATGGCCTTTTGTACATCCTCATTCCACCACCAAGTGTCTTTATCTACAAGTTTCTTTCCCTTTGTCACACCGAACACCTCACTAGCTACCTTCCTAATGCAAGTTGTCATCTTCATCCACATACTATCTGCATCTCCATTTTCTGCCCAGGGTCCTTCTGTGATCACCCTATTTTTAAAGGATACTTGTGATTCTCCCTTCAACTTCCACCACTTTGTTCTTGTGATTTTGACACCTTTGTCCCGCAAAGAACATGTATGAAAGCGAAAATCAGCTACCACAAGCTTATGTTGTGTCACAACACACTCCCCCGGGATCACCTTACAATCTAGACACTCCCGTCTATCCTTTCTCCTAGTGAGGACAAAGTCAATCTGGCTAGAGTGTTGGGCACTACTAAAGGTCACTAGGTGAGATTGCCTCTTCCTAAAGAGGGTGTTAGCTATCAACAGATCATAGGCTACGGCAAAGTCTAGGATGTCCTTACCCTCTTGATTTCTATCGCCGCATCCAAAACCTCCATGTACTCCCTCAAATCCTAGGTTAGTTGCACCCACATGACCATTGAGATCTCCCCCTATGAGGAGTTTCTCGGTTATCGGTACACTACTAACCATATCCTCCAAGTCCTCCCAAAATTGCCTCTTAGCACTCATGTTGAGCCCAACTTGTGAGGCATAAGCACTAATGACGTTCAAGACAATGTCCCCAATTACTATCTTGATTAAGATGATCCTATCTCCTCGTCTTCGAACATCCACTACTCCATCCTTAAGACTCTTATCTATTAGAACACCTACGCCATTCCTAGTCCCAGCCGAACCAGAATACCAAAGCTTGAAACCGGTATTCTCGACTTCTCTCGCCTTTTGACCCGCCCATCTAGTCTCTTGTACACAAAGGATATTTACTCGTCTCCTAATGGCAACATCTACTAACTCACGTAGCTTCCCCGTCAAGGATCCTACATTCCAACTACCCACCCGAAATCTATGTTCCTCGGCTAGCTTCCTTACGCTTTGCACCCGTCGAGTAAGATGCAAAGACCCTTGCTCACTTATCACTACATCCGGGCGATGATGTAGCGCGCCACTAAAGGTGATGGCGATCCGGCCCTTGCTCATTTAACACCATATCCGGGTTCCGATATGGCGCGCCACTAAGGCGGTGGCGACCCGGCCCTTGCCCACTTAACACCATACCCGGGTTCCGATATGGCGCGTCGCTAAGAGGGTTACGCCCCAACGAATTTCTATTGGGTTTCATTTCCATGAGAATGGCTAAGTGTAGTTGTTGGCTCGCCAAGCCTATCACAGCCCCCTCCTCCTTTACCCGGGCTTGGGACCGGCTATGTCATTACAACATAGGCGGAGTTAACAAGCATGTATGAGTCGTTATCAAGAAATAGTAGGCTCAGAACTGACATCTCACCTGCAAATTAGTTAATGCATGCATCACCCGGTCATGTTTGGCTAGTCCGAATACTCGCTTTGGTACTAGTTTCCTTCGCGAATCTACTTATTGTGAGCATCTTCCTGCGTAAGAGCAGGAGAAACAATATAACTCCATCTTGCAACCTGCTAAATTTTGGAGTCCTTGTGAAATGTGTTACCTAAGTTTCTGTAGTTGGCCAGTTAAATCATTGATCTCCAAGAAGGAAAGCTTTAGTGAAGATAGAGTTCCAGGTACCTCTTCTGCAACAGTTTTTGCTAATTTATGTGCTACCGACTCCAATTTCTTTATAGCCTGTAAGAGATAGAATATATAAAAAATGGATAAACGAAGTTCAAACAAGACAAGTGCCCTTTTTATGGCATACTTATCTTTTATTCAGATGATGTACTCACTCTGTGTGCTGAAAATGATAAGATAATCAGTGATAGGGAGAAGGTCATCACCTGAAATTAGGATTCAGAAAGTCAATTGAGGCATGTTTAATAATAATGAAGGTGAAATTGGTATGACTATCTTCTAATTTAGAAAGTTAACTACAAAGTATGATACACGAGAAGAACAATGAGAATTGGTAAGCAGAGCAAGTAATAAAGTAGAAGCAGCACGCTATGGGAGTGTTAATCTTCAGTTCACTGAACAACTACAGGGGGCACAGCTTGCCTCATGTCTTGCTAGATTCAGTGCTTACTTACAGCAACTAGTACTAAATAACGGTCATGAGTGTGTTGCCACATAGGCGAGGAAGTAAGTATAGACTCAACACGACGAATGCATCGTCATCTCAGTAGAACAATGTTTACCGATGTCAGCTGCTGTTGGTTCTTGGATCCCCAGAGGAGCCAGAACCAAACACACGCGCTCACTACTCCAGCAACGGATCAGCAGAGCCGGAAACAACGAGATTAAGGCAGAAGCTACGTATGAGCAGAGGCATACCGCGGCCAGAACTACGAGGAGTACGGCGAGCCCGGCCTCGGCGTCCCTCGGGACAGCGCCGGCGGCGAGCGGAGGGGGGGACTGCAAGGCCACGAGGCGCGGCTGCAGCCGGTCACGCGCGGTAGCGCCAGCGACACGGGCCACGGCGCGGGAGGGTCCCGCCGCGCGCGTGGGTCTAAGGTAGAGACGGCGGGTGCGAGGGCGCGGCGGCGCCGCCACCGACGGCGGCGAAGAGGCGAGCGCCGGCCCAGAGATCATCGGACGGAGCAGCCGCCACGGATGCCCAGTGACCACCCGTGGGAATCGGATCAGGCTCGGATGGGCCGTTCCGAAGCAGTGGGGAAAAGCAGGCTTGCATTAATGGGCCTGTTTGTATGAGGAGGCCCATATTTGGACGACCCACTTGAAACCGTGATGCTTGAGCATGGGGCCCAAGAGCGACTGCGAAGCCCAAGCAGCAAACGGAGATGGAGCAATGAATCCGCTGACTATCATGGGCATTGGGCATGTTCTTCTTGCTTAACGCACCAGGTGATTATCAATTGCTGACTGCGAAGCCCAAGCAGCAAACTGGTTCACAAGTCTCTCTCTCTGACTCTCTCTCTCTCTCTCTCTGTTTGGAGTTTCTTCACCGGACCTAGACATCTCTGATTATCAATTGCCTTAAATCCACCACTTGCAGGTACTGGTGCTGACTCCAGCCAGATCAGAGTGCAAGCTAGGGCGCCGCTATCTTTTACCGGTCCAAGGAAGCTAGACGAAGAAGACCTACCCGGCCCAGGTGAGAGACATCTTGGTCTTCGATCTCTTGCAGCTCCATATACAATCTCTCACCTTACAAACCTCCTCTCTCTCGCTATCGTACAACGAGTAAAGTCAATCGTGTCGTGCTCATGCATCGCCTTTTTCTTCGTTCTCTTGATGTTGCTTTCAACTTTATTAGCCCGTGCCCTCTTCCCTTTCTCTCTCTCGATCGGCACCGTCGCATGCGACCTTGCGACGACGACCTTGGTTCATCATCTGCTGTGTGTCTCCTGCTTTTCTTTGGTCGCGTGGGTCGTGCATCTCGACCTCTCCTTTTCTTGGAACCATGAACTAACCTGCATATGATCATAGGTGACCTATTCATGGGAGAAGAAGATCGATACTCTCTCCGTTTCAAATTATTTGACGCTAGTTAATTTAATTTTGAACTAACCAGCGTCAAATAATTCAAAACGGAGGGAGTATTACACAGGACAAGCAAATCAATTAAAGCTTGCTCCATTTTCATCGCTTGAACTTGTCAAGTAAATATGCTTTACTGTTTATGTGCATGGTTCTTCGTTTCTGTCCATATTGCTTTGATCAGGGTCCATTTAGGAAAACAATTAGATAAATTCTCAAGTATCCTTTTCCTGTAATTTATCATTCCATCGTTTATAGAAATCTATGTACAGGTGACGGGTTTTTGTCGATCCCTGGAGATAGAAAAGGAGTTATTTATCCCAGCTAGCAGACAAGTAACATCGACGACGTCGTATGTAAAAGCTAGCAGCGTTCATTCGTTAACCTCAAGCATACACATGCAAATTAATCTATCAGCTGAACGGCACGCGTCTTCTTGATTTGGCTAATTGAATCAAGGAAGACTTTTTTCCACATATTGAAGTCTAGTCTGAATTCTGAAACGGCCGTGTTCATCATCATCATGCATACTGTCAACTAGCTGGCGAGAGGGCCGTTCACTAGTTAAGTATTTAAGCTCTGTACCACCTGTATAGCCGGCCACCTCAATCGTCTCTCTCATATATACATGTTTTCTACCCCAATTAATTCTCCACAAATGCAGCCGCCGGATAATGTATAATACTATAGAAGCGAGCTGATTTTTTCTCGGGGTGCATTCTCAAATCTGTGCTCGACTTCTTTGCCTTTTCTTGCAAGTTTGAATGATCGAACAAGCGGCCTTTAATTTACAAACCGGATGATGCTGTAATGATTTTGTTTCAAGCACATGGGTGTAGCTAAATATACTACCTTAGCTTGGTGCCTATAATAAGAGTTCAAGTACTAATGAAAGTGGGGTTGAATAAACTGGTGGCGAATGGTTTGTCAGGCGTCACAGCTAAAATTTATTCAAATTGATCGAGAGGTACTCGAGAAGAATATGTGGTTATCTAGTTTCCTCGTCCTTGCTCCTAATTTTCCAACCCTAAACCCCCCTCTACTCCTAATAGGGTGTCGTACTCCCTTTGATCTTTAATTTATTCGTCGACGATCTGCTTAGCTCAAATTTATTGATGTTGCTTAAGTTATTTGCTTTTGAGCTAAGCAATAAAATTACATGAAAAACGCAGATTATTTGCTTGCTCTCAAAAAGTTTTTGAAGCCCTAGCTTTGTTCGTTTAAAAATCCATTACGGCTGCTTATTCGAACCGATATGGATTTTGTCTGCATTCCGTAGTCTGTCTTTAAGCAGCAGAATTCCATTTCTTGAACAAAAGAGATAGAAATATTTTACTAAATCCAAGCAACAAATCGATAGATGAGAGGCCCGCTTGCTGCCGGATCGTGGCCTCGTCCTCTCCACCACTCGCGCCGGAGTCACAAACCTGCAACCGTTGACTCGATTGACCATGCAGGCCCACGCGCAGCGACACGTGGACAGACTTGCCTAGCTCCCGGCTCCGGCACGTACCTGCCGTCACGCTGACGACGCGCCTTCTGACGCGGCTGGCCCACCAAGCTCCCGACCCTCTCTCTCTCTCTCTCCTCGTTGGTCAAACTCTCCCTGCCGACTCGTCTCCATTCACGAGTCCAAAGTCCAAGCCTTTCCGTCTCACGTTACGTGCTCGTTGTGTAGTTGCCATCTCCCTCTTCTAGCTACCTCGTGCCTTGTGTTAGCTAGAGCTACTGCCTAATTTGACACGGCCGACTACTTCACAGTCGTATATAGCTGGCCGTCCATTCCTTACCGTCCTCTCGCGAAGCGACGACGACCTCCAATTCGGTCCATGGACTTGGCGCCAGAGATACATCAGTACAAGCAGCAGCAGGAGGGGGAGGAGGAGGCGATGATCTTGTCGGAGCAGGGCGGCGGCGACGTCGTCAGTGGCTTCGGTCACGGAAGCCGGCGCAGAAGCGAGGTCAAGGAGGTCGACTTCTTCTCCACGGGCGGCGGCAGTGCTCGCCGCAGAGATGACGGCGGCGGCGGTGGGAGCCGAGAGCCTGCTGGAGCGCCAGCAGGCCGGGACGGTGACAATAACATGGTCAACGTAAGTCACCGATCGAGAGGTCGACCTTGAGATCGATGCGTGTGTGTGTGTGTGATCGGAATTAAGTTGAGATCGATTGCGATGCATATATGGATCTTGATGACTTCGGTTTGGCTTTTGTGCTGGGATCTTGTGGTTTGATTCTCATGTATGCATGCGTGCCAATTCAACAGACCGCGCTGGACCTGATGACCTCGGCGGCGCCGACCACGGGCAGCGGCGGCGAGGGGGTGGCGGCCGCCGGGACGTCCGGCGGTGACCACGGAGAGGTAGGTATAGCTATAGGCTTCTCCTTTCACTTCTTACCGATGGACTGGTCAACGATCATGGTGCTGCCCCCAGCTGCACGCATGAAGATCCTTAACCATACATACGCATGCGTGTATTCTGTGTGGCAGCTGGCGGACGACGTGGCGACGGTGGAGGGGGAGCTCCGGCAGGCCGGCGAGGAGAACCGGCGCCTCCGGCGGATGCTGGACGACCTCACCCGCAGCTACGGGTCGCTCTACCATCAGCTCGTCGTCCAAGCCCAGGTGCACCAGGTAATAGATCAAATCAAACTACTGCTCGTTTCCAACTTCTCGTCCGCGGGTCGTCGTCCATTCAATTCAACAACCGGTGTTGTTAAGTTCATCGGTTCCTTCGTCTCTTCTCGGCTCAGTATATATATTTTCTGTTCAAAGTTCAAACAAAACGAAATGGGCACGTATGCGTCTCGATTGCATTCTATAGCTAGTCAACGGTGTACTTTCATGTGTTGAAGCAAAAAAAATATATATCGTGCAGCTAGAGAGAAGCAAGCATGACTGAATATAACACGAAAATGTTCCTGTGAACCCGCGTATATATATAGCTCCAACTGCCGAATCTATCTTTTGCATCCAATGATTTGACACCATACCCATTTGATTGCTTAATTTAGTCCATGTTCTCTTGGAAGCGGGATAGAAACTCTGTTACCCCGTCTTTTTCTGAAATAAATGATGTTTAAGACATACAATCTAGTTCAATTTAAACTAAATTAAATGTTCTAAATATCATTTAATTTAGAACAGGGAGAGTATAGCAGACTGATAGTTTGAGTTTAATAAAATATTATCATTGAAAAAATGTCGATAATATATAATCTGCGATTGGTTCGTACAAGATTACAAGTACCGTATCAAATGTAAGACAACTTTCTTCAGTCTTTCTGTTATGTTTCATATCGAAATACAAGTACAAACAACCTTAACCCTAGTACGTAGTCATAGGCATATCAAATTTCCAAAAAAAAAATCAACACCTTCTTAGGTCGCTAATTAAGCATATACATGCATGTCCTTCACTGATTTATTTTGGAACTAATGCGACGTGTGTGCTATCATCCCACCGTTCTAAAATAAATGATGTGTAGAATAAAAAATCTAGTTTAATTTAAACTAAGTTAGCGGTGCTAAACATCATTTGTTTGAGAACGAAAGGAGTAGTAAACACTCCGGCACATGCCTATATTTTGTATGGTCGTCACAAAGCAGCCTCCTTGCCATGCAATCAAAATAAAATCTTGGTAACAAAGCCACATTTGATTCACGATTGGCAGCTAGCATTTTCATTCATGTTATGATCTGACCACGCAGTAGTACATACTAATGCTCCGTTTTTTTTTTGTCTCGCCGCGCGTACGTTTAACCGCCTACTTAATTTGACGACGACTGATCATCACGAGGATATAATTAATGCTTGTCCCGCGTACTGGTCGGTCCGTCCAGGCGAGCAACGCATCAGCACACTCGTCACTACCAGCGGCAGCGAGGATGCCCGGGGTCCATCAGTTCACGGACCCCCGCATGTCGCCGGCGACGAGAGCGGCGCCGGTGCTCGACGACGGTGACAGCAGCAGGGTGAGTTCCGAGCGCGGCGGCGGCGGCGAGGCGGACGACGACAAACGGAGGCCGCCGTCGTCGGGGCGACTGCAGGACGGGACTGGGACGACGCCGGAACGCGGGGAGAACGCCGACGGCGCGTCGGCGGAGGCGGAGGCGCCGTGCCGGAGAGCGAGGGTGTCCGTGCGCGCACGATCCGAGGCGCCAATGGTACGTGAGTGATGATAAAAAAATCATGAGAGGGGAAAAGTTTGTTGCTTTTCGCAAGATCTTCAACTTTGCTCGTACACGTGTGGATCACAAAAAAAACTTTCTGCATCTTGTTTGATCTGGGGATGATGCACGAACATTTGCAGATAAGCGATGGATGCCAGTGGAGGAAGTACGGGCAGAAGATGGCCAAGGGCAACCCCTGCCCCAGAGCCTACTATCGCTGCACAATGGCAGCAGGCTGCCCCGTCAGGAAGCAGGTATATTGCATTATTGTTATCACAATCTCTCAAACAAAGCAACTATATATATGGTTCAAACTCTACTGCCAATACACGGAAAACAAATCGTGGGTTAGTAATTACACTCTCCGTTTTGAATTATTTGATGCTCAACGTCAAATAATTCGAAATAGAAGGAGTAACACCAGGATTTTAATATTCTTAACAGATCCATACGTGGTATTTTGTGCATGTATGAGTTCTGTTCATTGAAAGACGGGTCAAACTTATAAGGGGGCATTTTAATTCCTAATAAAGACTCTAATCAACATGTAATAGGTACTTAGCTTAGCTAAACCTTTAAGCAACTGATGCCGTGAGGGGTCTTCTATAGATATTCAACGGCCTGCCACTATGCACTCTCTCGGTTCTGAAATAAATGATGTTTAGGATAAAAATCTAGTTTATTTTGAACTAAATTAGCTGTCCTAAATATCATTTAATTCAGAATAGAGGAAGTACGTATGTTGCGTGTTGGGTAGAATTCAAACACGACCTGCAGTATGGGAACATCCAAGAAAAAAAAACAGATTAAACAGCACACTGATCGTAACGTCTCACCTGTAGCGTGCTAAGCTTGGCTTTGACATAGTACTTATGCATGCGACTGAAGATGAGATTGCCGTCGTGTATACGTTCATGCATGTGTGTCGAGTACGTACGTCACTGATCCGACTACTGACGAGCAACGAACACGTGCTACGTGCAGGTGCAGCGGTGCGCGGACGACAAGGCCGTGCTGGTCACGACGTACGAGGGCGCCCACAACCACCAGCTGCCGGCGGCGGCCGCCGCCATGGCCAAGACCACCTCCGCCGCGGCCGCCATGCTGCTCTCGGGCCCGGCCGTCAGCCGCGACGTCGCCCACCTGTTCGGCGGCCACCACCACCTCGCGCCGCCGCTCTTCCGCGGCCACCCCTACTACGCCGCGTCCGCCGCCGTGGGCGGCGGCGCCACGCTCTCCGCCTCCGCGCCGTTCCCGACCGTCACCCTCGACCTCACCCACTACCCGCCGCCGGCGTCGTCGTCGTCGTCGTCCGCGGGCCTCCTCCAGCAGCAGCGCGCTCCCGCGCTGCCGTTCCCGGTGTACGGCGCCTTCCCCGGACACAGCCCGATGCCGCCGCCGCCCGCGGCTACCATGACCGGCGGAACGGACGGGAGGTCTCGGTCGGCGTTGGAGACGATGACCGCCGCGATCACCGGCGACCCCAACTTCACCGCGGCGCTGGCGACCGCGCTCTCGTCCATCATGGCGGGTAGTACTGGCGCTGAAGGAGCTTCCTCCCGAGGCGGCGGCGGCGCCGGTGAAGCCGCAGACGGTGACGGCGAAGGCGGCGCCGAGCCCACAACAGCAGCCGGAGCACGTGAGACGGCCTTTCGCGCGCTTCTACAAAGACTGCATGAAAGCCGGCATTGACGACGTGACGTGAGGAGAACCAATCTTTCTGTACACCACCATCTGTACATGCATATTCGTATACAGATACGTGGTCAATCACTACAACATCGGTTTTCCTACTATGCATACTGTACAGTTCTGCGGTCGTACATGGATTATACTTGGCATTTTTATAGAGGCGGTCGGTTTTAGTTTAATTTCATCTATAATTTGCTTCAGCTCGCTCTGATTTTCGTTTAAAAGATGATTTAGTGAGGCTCTTGCTGTCCTCTTTACGGGCCAAGTTGTCACTCATGTCAGCCGATCACTAATTAATTTGTATCTACTTTCTCCGTTTCAAATTATTTGACACTGATTAGTTTAAAATTGAACTAATCAGCGTCAAATAATTCGAAACGAAAAGAGTATCACAATTCAGAACAGGCCAGTTCAGATGGGTTGCTTTTTTTTAAAAAAAAGAAGATGGGTTGGTTCCAGACTCAGTAGAAAACTACCAGCGAAAAGAAGAAGAAAAAAAACTGACTAAAGAAAGCAAACGGTAGCCCGTCCTTGTCTCTGGTGCAAAGAAGCTGCTCCGTTGCAGCTCCCAAATTTAGGGCTCCGCCCTCCCATCTGCTGCACGTCATGCTTTGGTCCAAGAAAACTCGATCGAAAAACTTCTTCAGGCGCTTGAGTTTTCAGGAGCCTTCTCTTCAGGAAAGCGAAGCTGGTGCTGCACGCTGTCAGAACAGGGATACGTACTCGGTTGTGGCATCGGCTTGTCGATCGATCGATCGATCTTCCCTCTGCACCGGAGAGTTCAGCCGAATTCTCAGTTTGATGTGTTACGCATGCACCGATCCTGTCTTCACCTGCTTCGGAATCGGAAGATCAATCCGTCGACAGACTAGACTCGGGCAGCGTGGATGATGGAGGCTCTGCCAGACATCTACCCGTTGACAGGCCTGCAGATCGGGTAAGTTTCCTTGGACAGGGTCGGACCATGAACGCTAGATCCTGTTCTGATGGCGCCGAGAATAATGCACGTCGCAGGGACATGCAGTCGTACGTGTCGCGGGCGTTCCTGTACTTGGCTCCGCTGAGCAACAAGGTGTTCGTTCTGGTGGACAACCAGCCGTGGGTGACGAGCAGCCAGTCTCGGTCGGCGAGGCTGTGGCAGTTCATGGTCACCAAGGTACTGATACTGATCGTCTTGCGTAGTTAGTTAGTTAGCAGCAGTAAGGGAAGGGAGGGAGGAAGGACTGATTCGTCCTAGTAGTTTGCAGTACAGGATGTCTCCGTTCGCCAACTCGAGGACGCGGGCCGAGGACACGGCGGCCGCCTCTAATTTGTCGTCGTCGTCTTCTTCCTCCTGCTCGTCAGCAGGCGCCGGCGGCAGGGGAGGAGGAGGAGGAGGAGGAGGGGAGAGGTGGTTCGCGGTGGCGGACAACCTGATGATGAGCCGCGCGCTGCACGGGTTCCTGGTGTTCGAGGTGGCGTGGCGCGACGTGCACGGCATCAACTACCTGAACGAGCTGCTCACCGACACGTCCCTCGCCCTGGAGGCGCGCCACATGAGCAAGTGGGAGTTCTACAGCGCCGACCAGGCCGCGGGGAGCATGCACCTCTGGTTCGTCGGCCGCGGCGCCGAGGCGCGGGCCCTGCGCGGGTACCTCGCCGCCCTGCACCACCAGGACAACCCGGCGACGGCGCCGGAGGACCGCGCGGTGCAGCTGCGGCGGACGTGCTCGTCGTCGTCCCTCCTGAGCGCCGTCTCCGAGGACGAGGACGCGGTCGCCGGTGAGCCGGAGCCCAGTCCGCGGTTCGGCTCCTCCTCGCCCCGGACGCAGTTGGTGGCGCCGGTGAAGTACAGCGACACGCTGGTCCTGTTCCGGTTCAGGGACAGCCTTCTCCCCGTAAAGCTGCGGCAGATCATCATGTCGGACATCCGGCTGCTGACGCTGCTCGAGTCGGGGCTCCCGCCGTGGGTGATCTTCTTCCAGTCGTACCCGCTGGTGTGCCACCTGTACCGCCCGTGGATGCGGCCGCTGGCGCGCACGCTGTACCTGGCGGCGTCCCTGGCGACGGTGCTCATCGGGTTCTACGACCTGTACAAGAACGTGCCGCTGCTCAAGTCCGCGGCCGCGCGCATCTGCGGGCCGCTGTTCGGGTGGATCGAGACGTGGGACATGGTCACGCGGATCCAGTACCTGGGCACCATCCTCTTCCTCCGCAACCTGCGCAGGTTCCTGCAGAGCCTGCTCGCGCTGCTGCGCGCGGCGACCGCGGTGCTCCGCGCGGCGCTGGCGCCGCTCGCGGGGGCCGCGGAGCCGGTCGTGGCCGCGGCCGGCGAGGTCTGCGGCGCGCTCGCGGCGGGGCTGGGCCCCGCGTGGGAGCTGGCGGTGGACGCGGCGGAGGCGGCGTGGGCGCCGTTCGACCTCGCGCTGGACCACGTGGCGTGGTGCCTGTGGCCGCTGCTGAAGGTGGCGGTGCTGCCGGTGCGCCTCGCGGTGGCGGTGGCGGGGTGCGCGGGGTCGGTGCTCTCCGCCACCTACGACTTCGGCAAGGACATCTGGGAGACCGTGAGCAGCATCTTCGAGCTCAACCATATGTCGGAGGCGCAGCAGAGCGCGTTCGACATGTCCCTGCTCAAGAACCTCTGGAACGACCTCTTCTCCCAGGTAGCTGCTTATTTTTTTGCGTGGTCTCTCAAATGCAGACTAGTAGTATTAGTCTAATACGTAACAGGCAGGTGCACATATTGTGTAGATCTTCCGGGCGATCCGAGGCATACTCAATGGCATATTGGTGTTCTTCGCGTCCTGCAACAGGCACAGGCTCAGGTAACAACTAAACTACGTACTACTAGCTACTGACAGTGTGAGAGAGTCCAGATGTGGAACTGAATAAAGAATCGACGTGGGTGTGTTGCCTGCAGCATCTACAATCATGTGCAGGCAAGGTCGCGGCACATGCTCCGCGTCGCTGGGCTGGCGCGCCGCCCTTCATGTCGATGCAGCAGGACGACGAGACGCCGGTTGTCGCGGCAAAACAAAGAGGTTTGCTTGCATGTCTGCTTCTGTCGATTGATATTGCGCGAATCTTTTTTTCATCCCGTTCCTACTGTTTCTTTTTCTTTTTTCAGGGTGATGGCGTCGTGGAATGTGACGCGTGCAAGTGACCACGACCACGGTGGACCTCTCTTACACCCTCAGCTCCCTTGCTACCTCAACCTGACATATGAGAGTTTGATCTCACACGTCAGCGGTCGCGGCGGTACGCATGCAGTTATGTCATAGGATTCGTGTCTCATACACGTATAGTATGTACACGTCGTTCTAGTCCTTTTATAGCAATGTTCACTGAGATGATGATGATGATGATGATATGGAGATTATTCAAATTCAAATGTAATTACGGTGGAATTGGCAATTACGACATCATTCAACTTTCACTAAAAGCTCGAATCCGTCTCTCGTCTTTCAAACGGTCAATTTGGCCCTCAAACCTTTTGTTAGTTTGAGCTCAAACCCGTCCGTGACTTTACGCCATATCAATTGGAGGCTTCAACATCAGGCCCGATAAAAAAATGCTCGAGCATGTACAGGCTGAGCCACAATCTTCTCTTCTCCAAACGCACGATCCGATTCAAACGGCCACAAAATCCGACTGGACGTTTCCCCAAACACGCAAGGGAAGAGTTGCGCATCATTGCATTAAGATAGAAGCAAAGTTTTCCAACAAACAAACTAACACATGTTACAAGTGCTAAACTCCGAAAACTGAAAAGCATAATTAGTGATAACCAGAACCACGCATGGATCAGAAACCTTGATTTTCTTGATCAGCATACGGGTTCTACAGTGTACATACACAAACACAGGGTTGTAGCTACGCTATGCGCTGCATTATTATTTTTTTTGTCCAGCACAACGACCGTGATTACAACTAGTACTGACGGACGGGCCTAGGCAGGCGCCGTGCCCAGATCACCGTCTCCAAAGAGCAGGCCTGCCACAATGGTGCCAACATCTTCTAGTCCTACGCCGATGTAGAGTGGGTTCTTCTTTACAGGCCCACCCGCTGAGCCCTCGCTCCGCAGCCGCACGTTCGGGCCTAGGCCGCACTTCCCCAAGCACTTGCAGCCGACGACTGCGCCTCCGGTGCCCACCTCCCTCTCGAGCTCCTGCAGAAGAGCGAGTGACCCTGATTTCCTGCACTTGCCACCCATGCAGACCTCGACTCGGTTGGCCATTGCCTTCTCAACTACTGCGATACTGGTGGACTGGGTTGCAGATGCAGGAGGCTCTGAAGAGGTCCCAGGTTGTTGTGATGGCTCTACTGGCACAGATTCTGGGATCTGAGGAACTGTAACTGGAAATGCCGTGCTCGGAGTCGGCTGTTGAGGTGCGGTGATCGTAGCGCGGCGGCTCATTCTGACCACTTCCCCCTCGCACTCGCTCTCAATGGATTCTGATGAGCAGGACGAGCTTGTGTCCTCATCCCTGCAGGCATTCAGGGCGGCCGTAGCCATCTTCTTGGTTTCCTTCTTCATCTTCATGGCCCTTTTTGCAGCTTTCTTTTGTTCCTTCTCCATCTTCTTCATGGCCTTCATCGCGGCCATGTCACGCTCCATCGCAGAGATGGTTGAGACGCCGGACGCACCAACTTCAGAAGCTGCTGCTGTTGAGATGACCATTCCCTGCTCAATTCTCATGATCTGTTCCCCCTCACAATCGCTCTCGCTTGACTCAGAGGAGGATCCATCTTCACAGCCCATCGCGGCAGCTGCCTTCTTCGCTTCCTTCTGCTGCTTCTTCAAAGCTTTCATGGCAGCCTTCCCCTCTTTCCTCGCCTTCTTCATGTTGTATTCCTCATCCTTCATCTGGTTCAACTCCTGCAGGAGAAGATCTGTGGCTTCCTGAATTCACATTTAAAGAGACAAATAACTAGTCAGTCCTAGTCTGACATCTGAAGCTACACAAATAGACATCACGAACCTATCAACTAACAGATTACAACAGTTGGTAATACTTTTCAAGCCTCGGCCTGACAAATTCTGATAAGCAATTTTTTTTTACAATCCAAAGACCAAATCAACCATTACAGCACCGTAGTCACTATCCTGAATTGACATAATCGTATCAATTTGTTAACAAGCAAACGCTACGAAATTTTTGCTTCGTTCCAACGTATCCCCCATCCACTTCCTTTAGCTACTAAACGAAAGCAATAAGCTCTGCAGGGAGAGAAAGAGAGGGCTCACCGCGAGGACCTTCTCCTTAAACGCGTCCCCGGCGACGGGCCCCATGGAACGGAGCGTGGCCGGTCCCCTCGCCACCGCCGCCGCCTTCCGCGGCGGCGCCCCCGCCTCGTAGTACCCGAGATGCCCTTCCTCGGCGAACCCGCCGCGGACGCAGGCGACCCTGGCCGGCCTCCCCCTCCTCCTACCCCGCGTGACCGCCGGGGAAGCCGACGGCAGGGACAACCGGATCGCGGCGCCGGCGAGCTCCATGGCCGCGGTTAGGTGAGGCCTTCGCCGCTGGTAGTCCGCCTCCCCCCACGCGACTCCCCTTCTTCTTCCCCTGGCGGCAGACGCTTCTACACGCCTCGCCGCGTGGGCTTTTACCATTATGCCCTCGGACGTACACGTGGCGCTCGGTGAGTCGCTGCTGGTGGCTCACGCCTCGCGCGTGCGTGCGCGTGCCGCCGAAAGATCTTAGCGGTTGGATTGCGGGCCGCGGGGACGGACGGGCAGGATGAAGTTACACGTCAGCAACGCGAGGGTCCGGCTGGCGTGGTGGCTAAGCAGCTAAGCTCCATTCATGGATAAGGTAGACAGGGGTGAGGGAACTGGAGAAGAATCTATTACCTTAAATATAATATTTGAAGGTAAAAAGAGTCCTCTCTCATGAGAGACTAAAAATTATCATATTAATTTCCGCGTCTATTAGTAAATTATCCATCACTATTTAAAAATATTAAATTAAATCATCTCTAAAGTTTTGCCTATAATATGTTTTAAATCAACCTCTTCGTAAAACAAGTGAAGAGGGTGGCATATAGGAATCTCTTTTCTAAACCTACAATTTTCGGTCCGTATTGTACGCGCTCCCTCCGTTTCTAATTATTTGACGCTTGTTAAACAGACCAAATAATTTGAGACAAAAGGAGTATAGTATTAAAAAGGAATCTTCTTATGTACAATTGACAATAGAAACACATACGTAGTAGTCTTGCGAGAAATCAAAGCCACCTTACTTACACGCAAATTCATGACGCATAGCATAATTACTGCTTGCATTGCACGCTACGAAGTAAGGAGAGCATATATAGTTTTTGAGTACGGGAGAAGCCAGCCAGCAGGATCACTGGTGGCTCCCATCGGCGGCGAACGCGTTCATCTGCTGCCGGAACTCGGGCAGGTGTCGCTCCTCGACGCACATGGTCATGACGCGGGCGCCGGCCTTGGGCGCCGGCGGCGCGCCGATGACGGCGACGGCCATGAAGGGGTGGTACGAGAACGGCAGGACGTGCGCCGGGGCGCCCCACCCGTAGTCCGCCTCCAGGAAGCCCAGGCGCGTCCAGTCGGAGACGAATAGCGAGTCGTAGTCGAAGGTGAGCTCGTAGGGGTCCCGGTCGAACCCGCCGGCCGCCCACCGCGCGAAGTCTGCGGCGAGGCGCGCCTTGGCGTCCCGGACGGCGCGCACCACGTCCACGGCGTCGGCGCGGGCCACCTCGCCGGCGGGCCGCGTGGCGGTCACCGTGTAGAAGCAGTTGCCGTAGAACCCCGCCGCCGCTGACGGCGGCAGCAGCAGGTGGCGCGTGTTGGCGAAGAAGCGGACGTGGACCGGGCGGCGGTCGTCGTCGTCGTTGTCGAGGAGGAGGAGCGCGCGGGTGCGCGCCCGCCACGTGTCGGCGACGCAGACGTCGAAGGCGGAGCAGCGCTGGCCCGTGGCCTCGAAGAAGCGCGCCTTGGCCTTGGCGATGTGCGCCGGGGAGAGGTCCACGGTGAAGTAGCGGAGGTCCAGGGGCTCCAGCCGCGGCGGCGGCGCCGGCATCTTGGGCGGGTCCGGTACGAGGTCGCGCGCCCACACCGGGGACACGCGGGGCCTGGGGAGCCCGCGCGCGTAGTCCGCCACCGCGTTGATGAACTGCCCGGCGCCCAGGCCGTCGGCGATGGTGTGCACCGAGATCAGGCCCACCACGAAGCCGCCGCACCTGAACTCCGTCACCTGCACGCACGTTTCTCCTTTTCACAGACCCAACAACAACAACCTACGCAGTACGCACTTAAGCTATACTCCCTCCTACTTCCTCCGTTCTAAATTAATTGACGTTTAGGACAAAAAAATTAGTTCAATTTAAACTAGATTAGCTGTTCTAAACATCAATTAATTCAGAACGGAGGGGGCCGTGAGTTTGTTAATCTCTGTAGTGCTAGATATAGGTACGTTGGTGCACTTCAGAACATGTGGTAACAGTAACAAACACAGCAGTAAAAGTTGATGGCAGCGCATCGCTCACACACGTATACCTGCATCATGAGCGGCACGTCGAGCGGCGACACGTCCGGCGCCGGCTCCGGCAGCAGGTCCTCCTTGGGGATGAGCATGGGGTGGTCCAGGTGCTTCACTTCCTCCAGGGTGCACGCCGCCGCCGCCTCCACGAACCACGCGCCCTCCGCCGTGCACGCCACCCGCGTCTCGCCGCCGCCGTCCTCGTCCTCCACGAACCGCCCGGCGAGCGGGTAGTAGTCCACCAGCGCCCTCCCCAGCGCCTCGCGCAGCGTCTTCGCCGGCGTCGACGTCGTCCCGGCCCTGCCGCCGAACACGTGCAGCGACCGCACCAGGTGGCGCAGCCCCGCCACGCGGTCGATCACCGACAGCCGCAGCGTCTCGCGCGGCGTCGCCGACGACGACGGCGCCACCAGCGACCGGCTCGTCCTCGTCACCGGCGGGAACCCGATGCTCCCCATGTGCCTACTAGTATATCCTCTTTCCCCTCCTTCTTCCCTACCCTTAATTTGCTTGGATTTGGATGGACAGTAGTGCACGACACTCGATCGAGGCCTGAGGATGATGTGTAGTGTGTGTGTCATGGTGAAATGTGGAGAGTGATGGCATGCGTATATATAGATATAGGCTCAAGAGGACGTCTAATAATATGGCCACAACAAACTACTTACTAGCTAGTAACATACGCGCGCGACTAGGCATTGAGGACGACGACACACTTTGGTTGGAGTTGGAGTAGCTAGCACACAGATTAATAACTCAATTTATTGGCGAGGTGTCATCTCATGAGAGTGATCAACCAGCGTGGATGCCTTTAGTTTATTGAAGACGGTAGGTGACGACGAAGTGAAGGAGAAGGCCGGCCGGCCGGCCGGCCGGGTTCTCAACCACGCGGAGTCATTGTTAAGGCGCCCACGACTTGCTTCCAAACATCTCTATCCTCTAGCTAGCTTGCGAGTCTTTTCCTGGGTCGATCCATGCATCCATTCCAAGCTAAGCATTACATGCCTTTGAAGAAATCAAATAACTAGAAAATAAAAAGTTGCTTCCAAGCTAGTGGGCAGAATTTTGGAACAAACAAAGCTAGTCTAGCTCTGCTGGTCCACTCGCGATTCACAGTGCTTGTTTAGTGAAGGCGTGGTAGGTTGTCTCCGCCTAGTGTGCTGATCAGTGACTCTTCATCATCCTACCACTCCACACCCGGCCGGATAAAGAATTATATTGAACCGCGCGCGGCTGGATTGCGTGCAACTTTTTCTCGTTATTATGGCTGTAACATTCATAGGTTGTTGGTGAAGAATTAACGTGAAGTTTGACGAGCCATGCATTTCCATCAGGATAGATCCATCAGAAGGGTGAACGGCTCCTCACTGATCAGATTAGATATCAACAACCGGTAGGTATAGTGTGCATACATAATCATGGGTTATGAATTTGTTAACGGTACAAAAGGTCGATGATCACAAGTCGGTCAGTCAAGCACAAAATAATGACTAGGAGACAAGTGGATCGAAAACCACGCACTGGCTGCAAGTGCAACTAATGACCCACAGATCGATCGGGGTTGGTGGAAATGCTCGTGATGCACCTAGCTGCATAGCTAGATTCGGAAATGCTCGTGCACAGGGGGTGGGTGGTGGTGGAAGAGATTGAGAGAATGCTCGATCGCGTGTAAGAGAGCTAGCTGCATAGATTCGTCAGCGTGCGTGCGTGCCTATGAATTTCGGACGAATTGGAGGTAGCTAGCTAGTGCCGGACACGGACGGGTGATCGGATTCGGATAATATCGTCGACCGGTTCGGTAGTTAGCAAGTCTAGCTCGTATCGCGCGCCGCGCAGCTATAGGCTGGCACCCGAGAAAGGTGAGCTGAAGCCGACGACGAGACCGGCACGCGCCTAGCTACTGCTGCATGCATGGCTGCATATTATACGTCGCCGCCTCAGTACTTTGCCTTGATCTGGAAGCAAGAGAGGACATGCATGCATGATTAACGTTTCAGAAAACTGAACCATTTGTCTCAATTACCATGCCATGTCATGTTCACGTCATGTTTTAGCGTACGTGGCCGGTCGTTGTCTAGCTAATAAAGTACAGGTGTTATATATATATATATATATATATATATATATATATTAGTACGACACGACCCTGCAACAACCAAATCTCTTTTTTCTGATTTCTGAAGTGGGATCGGCCGGTGTTGCATTGCTTACATGGAGAGGATCGAAGCTGCAAATGTCATCGAACGACCTCTGTCCGTCGACATGTGGGGACGGACGGACGTGTACGTGATGGACCGGTCATTTGATGGAGAGCAATAATATCCAGTGGGGACGCGTAGTTGGTGAGCTAGGATGGCACCCCCAGCTGCAGGCCAGCTCTCCTCAGCTGAGCTACACGGACCGACCGGGCCACCGCCTCGTCGCTTGCTTTGCTTGGATATTGGACTCGCGTAACGTACGGACACGTAAACAGACATGCACGGGTTCTCGATCTGTAGCTAACTAGGCTTAGTTAGGGCGCCGTACGTGTCTGGTCTTGTTCGCAGGGGCACGGTTCTCTCTTCATTATCCTCTCTTTCATGAAAGCAAAACCATTCCTGTCAGTGTCATTGTTCCATGGAGACGGACACCGGATTTTCAAAAAGAGAGAGAGAGAGAGAGAGACACTGACACCATTTGCTGTTTCGTTCCAGTGTTTTTACAGCCTGAGAACGTGTGGTACTGACGCATGTCCTTCTGAATTTAGATTTTCAAGGGTGAGACTGACATCCCAGAGTGGCTTTCATTCTCCCGGCGCACAAAATCTCCTTCGGAGAATTCTTGAGCCCGATCGGCCAGTGAGGAGGATCGACATGGCAGGAATCAATTTTCGTTCATCTTGCTGTGTCTTGAAGCAAATTAACGAAGCACCCGAGGATAGGAGGACTAACCAGATCAACGCGTTTCAGTTGATTGGAATGGCATCGTCCCTTGATCTTTCTGGAATTTTTGAGGATCGAAGAGGTATGTAAAATACGTCAATACAATTAGAAGGCGGATTTTTTTATAAATACGTCAATACAATGACAGATGCGTGTCGGGCAGCTAAACCCCAGAGGGCCCGGTAGTATCCACCAACGTTTTGGTTCGCCGCTTCCGCCGCCGCAGCCGCGATGCAGCACCACCTACGCCGATGCGGCGGCGGCGCCCTCGCCGCGCTCCGGCGGCTCCGCCACTTCCCAGCCGCGGCCCCCTCATCTTCTCCGGCCGCCTGGAGACGCCCCTTCTTTCCTCTCCGACCCTACTCCACCGCCGGTGAGCTCCTCTCCCCTGCTTTGCTCCGTCTGCGCTTCCTTTGCTCCTTCATCTGTGGGTTCACGCGTCCTTGTACTGTTTCTATTTTGATCGCTTAGGAATCCCCCCCCCCCTCGTTTTAGAACTTTTCTGTGACATCTGAGCTTCTTCGAGAAAGAGGAGAAGTTTTTGAAACTCCGCTTAGTCCCCTTACGTACTTTGCATCAGAGACGAGCGCGGAGCTGCCTGCGAACCTGGTGGCTATCATGGAGCAGAGAATGAAGTTGATCGAGCAGAAGAGCGCATACCTACAGGGCCAAATCAACCAGGTAATTTCGGACGGCTGAGCAGGAACCTCCTTGTTTGTTACATTGCGCAACGATCCACATAACCATTCTGTAAGGCTTAAACGCAATGGCCTTGATGTGAACGTGGTCTGAATGAAGACAGCCAAGCGCCTCGCCGGAGGAATACGCAAGGGCTAACAAAGAGTTTCACAAGCTGGAGAGCACGATGGAGTCGATCAAGGAGCTGAGATCCAAACAGAAGGTGTGCTTCGGATCACATTTTTGCTGGATGTATGAACTAGTAAGGGTTGACTTATCGAGAGGCTTCCGTATCTGTTTGAAGGAAATTGAGGGTTTGAAATCTTTAGTAACAAACGCCCGTGAAGATAAAGACATGCGCGAGATGGCTGCTGAGGAACTGCTTGAGGCTGTGGAGGAGGAGAAACGGCTGCAGCATGAGCTGTTTAGATCATTGCTTCCAAAAGATGAAGCGGATGAGAGGGATTGTATATTGGAGGTGCGAGCAGGTAAATCCAGCTTGTCCTGTACGTTCATTAGCACAGTTTGTCCTTCCAGTTTTACTGTCAATGGGCAACAGGTGATTGATGATGATATATACTGCAGGAACTGGAGGAGAAGAGGCATCTTTGTTTGCAATGGATATATTCAGAATGTAGGTTTAGTTTCCTTAAACGATGCCGGTTTTGGAGCAAGTTGCCTGTCAACCTTAATCTTTATAACTAAAACTCGATTCTTCAATGCTGTAGGTACGAGAAATATGCCCAGAAGAATGGGTGGAAATTTGATGTTATTGGCATAATGGAGTCTGCAGTAAAAGGATACAAGGTACAAACATTGAGCATTTCCTAACTTTGGATTTGTTTGCGTATGTGAATATGCACATGTTTTCCATGGCAGCATAAATCTTTTTACAGACCTTTATATTTGGAAGCTTATTTTCTACCATTATTCATTCCCGTGAAGGAAGCTAGTGGCACGATATCAGGCTCTGGTGCATTTGGAAAACTTAAGTTTGAGAGTGGCATTCATAGAGTTCAGGTACAATAACTAGTCACACTTATGATGTGATCATAGTACCTGCTTTGATTTCCTATTTCTTGACCTACCTCATTCATGGCAGCGGGTGCCAGTGACTGAGAAATCTGGACGGGTGCACACTAGCGCTGTATCAGTTGCTGTTCTTCCTCAAGCTGATGAGGTTGGAATTGAATTTAGCATTTGGATCACTCGTTTTATTTCCCCTCAAGTTGTGTCCATCTGTTCGCAGTTATAAAACCGGTTCCTTCTAAAATGCAGGTTGATGTCCAACTGCGTAATGAGGACCTGAGAATTGATACCTACAGGTCCGGTGGCTCTGGTGGTCAATCCGTCAATACAACTGATAGTGCTGTTAGGATAACTCATATTCCAACTGGAACAGTGGTTGCAATCCAAGACGAGAGATCACAGCACATGGTGAGGTTTCGCTTTAGCACATACGATGGAAAAAGTTTCATATGCACGTTCTAGTACAGTGCTTTCTTTTTGGGTCTCCCTTTTCAAACCTGGAAAAAGTTCCTAAATCTCAGCTTCGCATCTTGTAATTCATCTGTACTTCTTCATATATATATATATATTGTTTAAAGTCTGATCTTAATATTTGTTGCATTCATGCCAGTCCTGTCTATTATAAAGCGACAGATAAGCTAATGCTACAATTTGATGTTTCTTTAGAACAAGGCCAAGGCTCTGAAAGTCCTCCGAGCACGACTGTATGAAATGGAAAGGCATAGACTCCATATGGACCGATCAAAGCTTAGATCAGAACAGGTGACTTGCGATCCTAATTTGAAATTCCCGACTTGCATATGAACTGTTACCTGTATTGTCGTGCCTAACTTGCTAGCAGATTGGAAGTGGTGACAGGTCTGAGCGAATCAGAACGTACAACTTCCCACAGGGACGCGTCACTGATCATCGTGTCGGAACCACGCACCATTCAATAGCTGATGTTATGGAAGGGGAGAGCCTGGACATATTCATCGATGCCCTACTGCTCCAAGAAGAGATGGACGCAATCGCTTCGTTTGCCGCGTAACAACAAGTCGCTTAACTATTGCACAATGAACAAAAGTGATGGACTATACCGAACATTTTGGACAGGTAAAGACAAGATGGGCTTCCTGGATCGTATGTGCGTTAGTTTTTCTTTTTTTTTGGGGGGGGGGATCTGAAGCTTTACATGGTGCTGGATTTGATCTAGGCATATGTAGCAATGTTCCTGACACTTTCTTCTCCATTCACAAGTTGCGCGCCAACTCGACTTATTTGTGGGTTGATGTTTTAGAAAGCGATTCTCACTTCAATTACGGTTTGTTAAACCAGGATATACAACAGTTAATTTCACTGGAAATAAATTGTACGTACCATGTTACGCCTGTAATGGTTTGGTTTTATGGGACTCCATGATGTAGCGTGGCAATCTATCCAAGGATACATTTCTACATCTTTTTTTTTTCTTCTTTAAAAATGAATAAAGTCAATATGAACTACTGGATACCTCTTTATAAAAACGACTGGTACCTAGAACGTGGTCGCAATAGAAAGAGCAAATCCGGTAAAAAATTCAAATGGACACAAAAGATTGACATCATTAGGTGGAAATAAGCCGTATAAGATTTTAAGACAACACGCAGCTTGCAGGTATCTGCATACGACTGCACTCCACGTCTCAATCTCCACGAAATGACAAAAACTGAAGAGCAAATCGCCTGCTCCCTGTTCTGAAATTGCCAGAGCACTCGTGTCTTTGGAGTTGGAACGCCTGGTGTGGCATTTCATATCGTACCATTCACCCACTAATAACACATTCAGTTACAGATCAAAAAAATTGGAAATGCAGGATTCAGACAAGCTAAATAGGATGGAAGGATCATCCGTCCAGCATGTGCAAGAGTAGAATTTACGGTGAGATTTGAGAACATTCCGCAAGATGCTATCCCTGAAACAGAAGCTCCTCCTCCTCCTCCTCCTCAGATTGATTAGCGCATCGAAGGGCGGTGGAATGGAGGAGCAGAAGCAGAGTACGGTAGATGCAAGCAGTCTCAAGGTTGCAAGGTACCAAACAATGGGGCGCGATCCTCTCTCGGCGCCGAGCCTGCAAGAATTTTATAGAGATGATCGCGTAGAACAGATTGGTTGCCGATTTCAGAGGCTCAGTTTGTGTTTCCCCTCACCTTGCGCCTCCTGTTTCACTGTCACTGGCTTCTTTTCCTCCTTCGACGATGATGGCGTGGGCAACGGCATCGAGCTCGCGGCGGCGGCGGCGGCCGCGGCAAATGCCAGCGCAGGTTGTTGCATGGCGTTGAGCTTGAGCAGCTTGTCCCTGTCCCTGTTCACCTCGTTGCTCTTGGGGGTCTTCTTCTTGGGCGGCGGCGGCGGCGGCGGCTGGGCGACGGCGGGCGGCTTCACGGCCTCCCTGGCCTCGGCCTCCAGCGCGCGGAACGCGGCGTCGAGCATCTCGCGGCAGCGGTTCCGCGCCGCGGCGGCCTCCGCGACGCGGCGCTCCGCCTCCTCCCGGGCGGCAGCCGCGGCGCGCCCGACGGAGTCGTTGGCGAGGCGGGCGGCGACGAGGAGGACCCGCGCGGCGGGCTCGTCGATGGCGCGCCGGCCCCCGGCCCCGACGGGCGCGGGGGGCGTGAAGGAGAAGGGCCTGCCCTCGCTGGCAGCGGCGCAGGGCTGGCAGACGAAGGAGGCGGGGTCCCCTGCGAGGCAGGAGAGGTGGGCGACGGAGAGGCCACAGTCGGAGCAGGCGACCGTGGGGCTCGGCGGGGCGAGGACGGGGTCGGTGCGGGGCTCGCCGCCGGCGTCAGGGGAGATGAGGAGGAGGCAGGCGGAGCAGTAGGACGCGGGGTGGTAGAGGAGGACGCAGGAGGAGCAGAGGCGGCAGAAGACGCCCTCGTGGCGGACGTGGTGGAGGGGCCACGCGTCGCGGCCGGAGGCGCACCGGTCGCCGCCGCAACCACGAGGCACGGAGGCGGACGGGCGGAAGGGAGGCGTCATGGCGGAGGGAGGCGGCTTCGAGGGGAGGATTAGGGTTTCTCTTGTGGGGGAGGAGACGCGGCCAAACGGCTCATCAAAGAGCAGCGGTGTCCTCGATGGACTGTTCTGTTCCTACGGTCTAAATGGGAGAGGGTCAGAGGAATAAAAAGTCAGACATCTATTTTCAAGGAAAAAACAAATCAAATAATCGGGGTAAAAATTAATTTCCATGCTATTTTATTTTCCTGCTAGTAATAATTTTCTTTAGGATCCTTTTGTTGGTTTGTCCTACCAGAAGTACATCCTAATGCAACAAAAATGTATTTCACCACCGCTCTAAAATAAACTTCAAAGGTGATATTTTTAAATAGATAATACTTATTATGTAGTCATTGGAGCTCGATAACAAATGATATGTGTTAAGATAGAACCAGAGTCATTAAAGTCAACTAAAAGTACATCCTAATGCAACAAGGTATATTTCACACTGCTCTAAAATAAACTTTAAAGGTGATATTTTTTAAGTAGATAATACTTTAATATGTAGTCAATGGAGAACGATAACAAATGATATGTGTTAGATAGGACCGGAGTCATTAAAGTCAACTGTACCATTGCTTTATAAATTCTATCGCTTTTTGATTGAAGTATGCCTATGGGTGAAACTACATTTTTTGAGATGTACTTATCCTAAGAAAAATTAATTGACCATTTTCTTTAGAATTTTTTTTGCATCCTCATTCTTTGTTTGTTGTTGTGCATTTCATATATTGGATTGCGTGATCTTTATTGTATTGTTGTCCTATATTGAGCTTAATCAATTAAAATACTGCTACGGTTCTCTTTTCGTCATGTAAAATATAGGCATGCATACGGATCATGCATACGCACGAGTAATGCATACACACGATTACTCTAATGGATTAATGATCATGATTACTCTTCTTCACGTACCCGACTAGCTTGGTTGCCTACTTTACATAAAAAGCCAAACCTTTTTTTTTTTGTAAGAATCTGGATTTCTTGAATTGCTCCTCCATGTCCTTGCCTAATCCGTTTGTTTGTATGAGAATTGTACGTTACTCGCTTAGGGCTACAACCAAGTGGTGAAGTCAAGGTTAGACCGTTTTTTGAGGGGGCTTAAATCACACTCTGTTGGTTCATTCGTTCGAGACATATCTACTTACTATTTCGTCATGCTAAAAGTGAATCTAGGCCTCTAGCGAGTTTTGATGTACTAAATAACAATACAATTGGATGACTAATATTATTTATTAAGTTTATGAGCAAGTTAATAGTCCTATAAAAATTATGAGAGATGAAAAGAGTCATGGACACATATATTAGATTTAATGTGATCTCTAAAAATGTCCTCTCAAGATTTTTTCGGTTACAAAAAAGATGAGTCTATCAGCTATCAAGATTTTTGATTGCCCACATGGTAATGAATCCGTGCCACATAGAGTGAATTCTTCATCCAGCCTAAGGAATCCATAGTCTCTCAGCTCTCGTTTTTCATGCCTGCAGTGTTAGCAACACCTCCATTAACAAAGCAGCGCAGTACTGATCCAGTAGGAGAAATAGAGTATGGTACGGGTAGCGAAGCGAGGTAATGGAGGGTATAAATGATGTAGAGTAAAAAAAGATCTTTAATAATAAAGTATCTCTCCCAATTTAAAATAAATGACGTTGATTAATTCAGTTCATTTATTTTAAGGAGTAGTAGTAGTAGGTACCAATTTAACGTTAGATGGTACGTGCATATTCGACCAGGGTCCTCCATTAATATGTTGTTTCTCTCTTTGATGATCGGGATTTCTAGCGGAACACTACAGCGGGCGGGATTTCTCCGTTCACAATAGAACGATTTCTGGGTGGAGCCGGTACTACTCGGGCCTGGGAATTACCCGGCCCGCCCGCTTTACCGTTTGCCGCTGCTAGCAGTGCTTACCCACACAACAATTCTCCTTCAACATGAGCACGAACCCCAGACCTCCAGTTAGTACCAGGAAGACAACTCCCAAGTTCACAGCGATATCGCCATGATCCGTGGACGTCCACGCTTGGCAGCAGGGCGCCGCCACGCCAGGCGGAAGGAGGGGCGGCCGGCCGCCCCTGCCGCAGAGGATCCGGTCCTCCGCGGCAGGCAGGCATCGCGTGAGAAAAATTGGAGGTTGCCGCGCGCTGACCGTGGGGACCACATGGCAGCAGAGTTTAAACGCATTCCCAGCTCAGCACCCCCGACCGTCTCCTCGTTTCCTTCCACTTCCCCTTCCTGTCTTTCTTCCCCAGACCCCAGTCTCTCCGTCTCCGTCTCGCCGCCAAGATTTCGGCGGAATAGGAAGGGATTTTTACCCCCAGAATCATCAGCGGGAGAGGAGCAGTCCCCTCCCCTCCCCTCTCGGCGGTCAGAGCGGGTAGCGGCCATCCTCCGCTCGCCTGCGCGAGCAACGGGGCGGAGAGGAAGGGGCTCTGTTCTCCGGAACCTAGCTGCGCTCAAGGTACGGTACGGGGACCTCTCGCCGCGCTCCGTTCGTACCGTGGGGCTTGTTCGCCCGCTACCGCCGCTTCCAGGTTTCTGCTTCGCTGCAACTCGCATGGATGTTCGTTCGTTCGTTCGTTCGTTCTCTCTTTTTCTTCTTCTTCTTCTTCGCCTGGAAGAGTGGGCGCATCGGATCTTCTTCTTCTTCCCCCGTTCGAAATTTCTCGTACTTGCAAGCACCGTAACAGCTGCTCGATCTGTTTTTTCGTACACGGAGGGAGGATCCGCCATTTCCGTGCAGGGAATCAGCTCTATTCCCAACAGAGCCACGTTTGTTTCGTCTTCTTGTATACGAACCACGAGTTTCTCGCAAACCGCGACCCTGTAAAGAAAAGGTTTTGTAGCATGTACGTACTCGAACCTTTTTTCGCGTTGCAATCTAGCGACATTGCAAGGTTCGATCGATTTCTTCCAAAAAATTTTGAATTCGTTTGAGAAATGGGCTCGCATCTTTTGTCCCCTTCTCGGTGCAAGCTCCAAGGAAGATGCTTTTTTCTTGGACCTAACCATGCAAAATATATATTTGTTTTAAAACACTAGAGAGAGGGCCGAGCTGTGCCGTGGAACAGGTTGACTTCCGAGTGCCAGAACCACGCCGCTCCTAAACTTGCTGCGCAGTGTGCGCGAGCTGACCGAACACGCGGGCAGCGCGAGATTCGAATTCGGTCCCTTTTTCTTCAGGTTTAATGGACCGAGACGACCACGCCACTTGTATTGAAATCTATATACTTCGCTTTACTTCGCTTCGTGTTTTCCTCGTTGCCATTTCGATTTTTTCGGAATGTTGAAAGCTATATACTTCTGCCGTTTTATTGCTAATACAAGTGTCTGGCTCCACACCAACTCAACTCGTGGCCTTGATCCAAGAAAACGGACCCTCGCTATGTCATTCTAAATCTTTGTATGTTTTTTTTTTCTGCAGTGAAGGCTACTGGCTGTCTTGTACTTGTACTGGTCTGCGAAAGAGCGGTACCAAGTTCCCTTATTGTTTCCCCTTGCCCACGGGATGCTTGCTGCGAGCTACTACTGCCTTGATCCTTCAAGAAAATTAAACAGTTCGTCAACGAACTTTTGTTCGTGGGATTAGTCTTCTTGTCCTTTCTGATTGAGCGGGAATCGGTGCTCCTTCGAAACTTGGCCATGTCAGTTTCGGGGAAGCAGGTGCGACCATCATCATCATCATCATCAGCAGCAGCTCCTTCTTCATCAGATTTAGATCCGCTGTTGAAGGATCTGACAGAGAAGAAGTTGAGCTTCAGGAAGAACGTGGTGTCCTTGGCGGCTGAGCTCAAGGATGTGAGGAATAAGCTTGCTTCGCAGGAGAAGTTATTTGCAAGAGAGTCCCAAACCAGGGAGGTCAGTTTGTCATTCGTCATTGGTGCTTTCAGGGTTGTCTTTGGCGGTTGGTGTTGACTGCGGGAAGTTTTTCACAGGTTGCAGAGACCAAAGCAAGGAGCATGGAGGAGGAAGTAACTAAGCTGCAGAAATGCTTACAGAACAAAGATGAGCAACTGCGGTCGTCGACACATAGCACCGAACAGGTGAAGAGCTAGCTCCCTCAGTCTCCATTTGGATTTGGTGCAAAATTATTCCACTGGAGTTGTCACGACCAAAAAATGCCGCATTTTCTTTTTCTTTTTTTTCCCTCAAGGATCATGGTCTTCTTGCTTGGGAAGTGATTTATCTATAGTCCAGAACTAATATGACACAATGCCAACAATGTGCCACCAATATGCTAAACTTGCATAATTGCCATTTCTTTGTCCCTCCAACTTTTGATTAGGAAATAATGTTTACCTTAACTTACACGTTGAGCTTGTCAACTATTGACATATGAAATTCCTACTCTGATGGCTGTCTGCTAATGTTATGCAGTACCTCAATGAGCTGGATGATCTTAGGACACAACTGTTATCTACCCGAGCTACAGCAGAAGCAAGTGCTGCATCAGCGAAGTCCGCCCAGCAGCAGTGTCTGTCATTGCTAAAAGAGCTGAATGAGAAGGACGGCTCGTTAAAAGAGCACGAACTTCGAGTGAACAAGCTAGGCGAGCAGCTTGATCTCCTCCAGAAGGATCTGCAAGCAAGGGAACTCTCACAAATACAACTCAAAGATGAAGTTATAAGGATTGAGACCGACATCATGGATGCAGTTTCCGAAGCTGGGTCAAAGTCTAACAAAGATAATGAGCTCCTAAAGATCTTATCTGATGTTTCACCTAGGAATGTCCAAAATCTCAACAACTTTTTGAATGCTAAGGATACCGAGATTGCCAGGTTGAGAGAGGAAATCAGGATATTATCTACTCACTGGACGAACAAAACCAAGGAACTAGAATCACAAGTATGTTATATTTCTTTTTTTTTTCCACAAAACGCTCCTGATTTTTGGTACACATACTGTCGACCCACATTGCTGGATTGATGTATATATATACCTGAGCTATGCTATTTGTTGATTAGTTGGAGAAACAACGGAGAACCGATCAGGAACTGAAGAAAAGGATTCTGAAGCTTGAATTTTGTCTTCAAGATTCGCAGTCTCAGATGCGAAAACTGAAGAGGGTACGCTCATAATTTATTATTGTTGCTTCTTAGCGCAGCAAACACGCTCCATTTTACTGGGCCTTCTAGCGTTCATGTGTATGTTCATTTAGCTACCTGAATCGGGGGATGAGAACTTTGGATTTAAATACCCTCCCTTATCACTGAGCATCTGACATGATCTCTGGCAGTTAGAGTTAACAATCAGCACCTTGTGAATCAAGATCCCTCTGACGGCAGTTGGCCATTATTATTTCAAAAATATTCTGGTCAATGATTTGATCTTTTATGCATTTTGTTCTGCAGATGGGGGAGAAAAGAGACAAGGCGCTCAAGGAACTCATGGATCAGGTGGCCATGAAGCAGCCCGGTGGCCCGTTCCGTGACGGCAAGGAGAATTTCTGGGAGAACCAGGGCTTCAAGTTCATCGCCTCCATGTCAATGCTGGCCCTAGTGATCCTTGCAAAGCGATGAAACAGCACCCTTCACCAAATCCTGTGTAGAGATGTTTAGGGATTCCAGTGTTAGGTGAGCAGCTAGCTCATAGTTCATAGTCAGGAAGCGGTCAACGTAGCGTTTACATTAGTTTGTAGACTTGGCCAGTTGACCAGTTCCTCCAGGCTAAATCTGCCAACATCCAATCTTGTAGACTTGGCGGTTGACAATCTTGTAGGCTAGTTCAGTTGCTACAGTTCCTGCAAGCTCATAAGCTGGTTTCTAGGTACCTAAGGATCGGCCACCTAAAATTTTATCTACTCCAGTTGTCGCTGCGGTGTTTTCATGTCATTCTGCTGTAGATTTACTAGTAATATTCAGTACCTACAGGTTGGTAGCTTCTATTGGAAACATGTGCAGATGAATGCGCGGGTTTTGAAGAACTTAACAAGTTGGCAATGATGTCATTCGGAAATCGGAAATAAGACGTGAAAAAACGAAAAGGGGATCAAGTTCAGGTAGGTATTTCCTCCATGAGTTAAGATCAGACTAATCACACTGATTGCTCAAATCTCATGGACAGATAAGGTAAATCAAATAACTAAAATGGTAAAGTTCACGCTGCACATTTTTCTGCCTCCGAAGAATGTGTTCTAGGTACTATATATGATCCAGGTCACCCATGAACAAGGCATCTTGCAACCAATAGAAAGAATCAAATATTGTCGGTACAAGAATCTTGATGATCACAGCTTGGGGGAGAATAATCACAAACGTTATATGCTGCCAACCACATGTCTGCAACAACATCGACCACTCATATATTTTATCTTATCTATCATACAAGAGGGTAGGGTGGAACTTATGATCCTGCATTTTCTCCGGGGTTAGATGCCCGCGCATTGAGCAGGGGTTGGAGCGCCTTGACCACGATGCTCATGTTTGGCCGGAAGTCCGCTTCGTATTGCACACACAATGCGGCAACAGCTGCAAACTGTTTCAAAGAGGGCGATAAACAGTGTCAACCTCAAAATGGTTCTCCAAAGGACATTCAATAACAAGATAGCACCAGCAGCAAAAGATCAAAATTTAGAAAAACAAGCTAATCTTGAATTCTAACATGAACCTGATTGGTGACAAAAAAAACAATACTAGCACTAGGCATTTTTTGCAACAGGTCACAAGTGGGCAACAAAACAGTTACTGAACTGTCCTTTGCTTCCCAACTCTCTTTGGCAATTAGTCAAAACAGTTGGCACAATAAGGAAGAAAGGTTATTCATAATACCTTTGCAACAGCTTTAGGAGGATAGTCCCCGCCAAGTCTGGAGTCAACACATTGTCTGACCTTGTCTTCACTAAGTCTCGGGGTAGCCTGCAAGAGTTGGCCATAATGTTAATCTGATACACCCAGCAGAATATGGGTCCAAATTATCTTACAAGCACAAAGTCTAACAGAACTTACCCACGTCACAAGACTCTGCTGTCCTCTTGGTAATGTATGGTCAACAGGTTTTCTTCCAGTCAATAGCTCAAGAAGAACAACTCCAAAACTGTACACATCACTCTTAGAGCTGAGTTGCCCAGTCATTGCATACCTGACACAAAAAAATTCACAACATTAGGTAGGATTAACTCGGAAGCTCTGTAGACCAATTGAAAAGGAAATCAGAACATACTCAGGTGCATGATATCCGAATGTCCCAAGTACCCTAGTTGAGTGAAGCCGAGCTGCCATGTCAGGAGCTTGGTTTGACAAATCAAAGTCAGCTATTTTAGCTACATCATCATCAAAAAGAAGAACATTGCTGGACTTAATGTCTCGGTGTATGATATGGGGCTGTGCTTTCTCATGAAGATAATCAAGGCCTTTTGCTGCTCCTACAGCTATCTTCACACGTTGTGCCCAAGATAAGACTGGACCAGGTTGAGCTCCTTTAACACCTTTTCTCCCTATAAAATGACATGTGCCACTTGTTAGTATGCTTTTAAAAAGAAAAATCTTAGATTCTCGAAAGAATATGGGGAAAAATGTTGCAGAAAACAATACCATGAAGCATATCATGAAGAGAACCCATAGTAGCAAACTCATAAGCAAGGACACGGAGGGCCCCCTCAGCACAGTAACCAAGCAACTCGACGACATGTTCATGCTTCAGCCTTGACACCATAGACACCTGCCAAAGCATTTCATAGTGACTTCAAAATGAAGACCAAGAAAAAAGATGCAAATCCCTAAACAGAGACAGACCTGCGCCAAAAATTCTTGGTCTGGCTGCTTATTTGAATCCAACTTTTTGACAGCAGCACTTCTACCATTTCTTAAAACACCAAAATATACTCTTCCAAAGGAGCCCTCACCAATCAAAGCTTCATCACTGAAACCCTTAGTCACCTCCCTAATCTCATCCACAGGAATGGCAGGGACTGCTATTGGCTGCATTTTCACAGGGTGAAGACCCTTGGGAGTTGGATCAGTAGTGCGGTATGCATCATTCCCTGAAGGTTATCAGAGTTAAGAAAAAGATTCCTAGGGATAATTGGTCGTATGCCACTACAAATGTAGCTTTGCACTGGATTATTAACCAAGAAGGTCCAGTGCTTACTTGCTGGATGGTGTCCTGGGTATGGATTCCTGTTGTCTGGTACACCTTGTGTATCGTCATCACCACAGCATGCAAAACACGACATCTTTTATCCAAAAAATAAGACCTGGAAGTTGAAAGCAAGCATCTTGGTTCAGAAACGGCAAGAGCAACACTGGTCCACAGGGAGAGGAGCCAGTGACAGGAAAAAGAATGAAGGAGCAACCAATTCCGAAAGCGATTGACAAAGATCACTTTCTATGTCACATATTCATTGCATGGTGCATGGGACAATGCTATTTTATAGAAACTGTACACAAATGCTCTACTGCAGCCCTTCACGGGTTCTGCATTCACGTTCACAGCAAATTAACCCACATGTCGCAAACAATTTATAAAAAGGAAAACCTAAACTATGGAAGTATTCCTGTATGCTTTGTTGTTTCTCAATAGCTTAGGTAAGATTAAGATATATTTGGAAGGAAGGTACTGACTACTGGGAATAGCCACTTGCTACTAAAGCTGATCAAAAGACAGCTCATTCTGCACCAACAACCTTGACACCTTTCAATATTCTACAGGTTACATACCAAATTAGCTCCAGAATTCAATTAAGCATATTAGCTGGGAACCTATCAGACAAAGGGTACTATCAAACGAAAAGTACTGACTTGAAACGAAGCAGATTGGACGAATGCCACACATGTAATCTTGCACTTGGCAAACTGCTAATCGTCTGTAATACTATACTAGTCCCCAAGAGGTCATGTTTTGTTACACCTCAATAATCACGCGGTGAGCCAACCCATTATGTGTGACCAAGAAATCAGGACAATCCTAGTTCCTAAAGGCTAACTACTGCACTTTTCACTCTTGCTCTTACTCCTACTACTAGCCCTGTCGAAGGCCGGCAGCTGCTTCAGAATTGAAGCATCATCTCATCGTTTCACGAATGCATCGATCTGTTCTATGGCACTTGCAAGCAATACTTTCTTAATACCCCACCATATACCAGCGCTACTTCCCGAACACCTGCAATCAAGAAATTGCCCGCAAGAACTGACTAATAACATGGGGGCGCAAGCCTGCTTCCTTCAAGCAAACGTAAGTAAAAGGCGCGAAAATTCCAAGGAAGATCGGTATCTTCCTCTACCTAGGCTCTGCGCGCTACGAACTCCGCGAGGAATCACAACAACAACAACAACAGAAACCTAACCACACAAACTCGAACGAACTGGCCAACAAGCAAATTCATTGACGGGCCCCCCTCCAGATTCGGCGCTACAGGCGGCTACGAACCACCACCGGGCACGGCGACCCGGTTCCGCTTCACAGAAGGAACCGGCGGAGAAGCCGCCCCCGGGGAAGAGATCACAGGAGAAGAACCGGTGTAAAAGTATCCGCAGATCGGAGCAACGGCCGGCGCTTTCAGGAGCAGGAGGGGAACGAGGAGGGAGCCGAGTCCGGCGTCAAGATCGCACCTTGGGACGGCGGCGGCGGCGGCGGTGGTCAGGAGAGGAGGAGGCACACCGCACGCGGCGGCGGCGGCGAGGTGGGGGCAGCGGGGAGCAAGCGAAGGGGATTGGAAGCGCAGCTGGAACTGGAAGAGAAGAAGCTAGGACAGGCTGTGCGGTCACCAGCGGTAAGTGAGGCTATATACCACCAGTCTACACTGTCCGTGCGCTGGTCAGAGTCAGAGATGCGTGTGTGAGAAAACGGAAAAGGCCCACCACCCATGTGCCTCTTCCATTTTTCTTTTCTTTTTTTTTTACATTTTTTATTGAAAATCCGGTGCTTCCATCTCACCACGCAGGTAGAATAGAACAACCTTCAGTTGACCTTTTCTCTTCAATTCAACTTTGTTAACCTCAGCTAATTTAGTTTAAAATATTCTAATTTTATTGTCTAAAACATTATTTATTTCAGAACGAATGAAATAATATATTTTAAATTTTACGCGACATGTTTCACGTTTATATTGGAAGCCGTACCGTACACGTCATGGTGCATGCGTAATTGCACTTGGTCTTAGGCTCGAGGCTATTTCATCGTGGAACCAGTCTAATTAAGAAA
This sequence comes from Neostapfia colusana, assembly GCA_030760725.1. Lineage (NCBI taxonomy): Eukaryota > Viridiplantae > Streptophyta > Magnoliopsida > Poales > Poaceae > Neostapfia > Neostapfia colusana. The sequence continues at coordinate 778,095 of JASWHV010000005.1, read as the reverse complement.
CACGAAGCCTATGGCTACGCGGCGACGTTTTTGTAGGACCGTGTTCCTTGATTGATCGGTAGTGGAGACTGACCATTTCCGTTGACTTTGGTGCCATCGTCAAGGAGGATTTCGACCTGCCATCATCTGATCTGCTTGGAGGAGGTAAGCACACCGGGCGCGGCGCAGACGACGCGGTGCGCGTTTGTTTGACTGACCAGACGCCGCGTCAGGTGGGGGTCAGTGTCAGCTACTGCAGGTCGGCTTGCTATTGCTTGGCTGCTCCTGCTCCCTCCGTCACATCACATGGCGCGCAGCAGTATCGGCACCGCTACTAGCTGTCGTCTGCCTCTGCTCGCCTGGCTTTTGGTCTGGGACTCTCTGAAGACGACGCACGCGGGTCTCCAAACACAAAAGAGCTCGTGCGTGGAATGAATGAACATCGTTTCATCAGATGCCCTGCAGTGCCTGTCACTCTACGTAGTAGTAGGTGCATGCTTGTTTGTTCAGATGATCACCAGAGCAGAGCATCTGTTTCTTCAGGCATTCGCCGAGTTATAATAACCACTTCGATCGATTCAGGCGATGGAAGCACCTGCGTCCGTTTTTGGTCGGTTGGTTTTCCCGGACGGGCAAGGCCACGAAGCAGGATAGGGTTGATGTAATTGCATGGCAAACGGTGGACGCTTGGACAGGCATGAGTTGGCTATTCGGCGCGCAGCCAATGATGATCTGCATGTGGTTGATCGCTCTCTCCAGGTTCCGGTTTCCTAGGGCTTCCTTGCATCATAGGAACTTCATAGGAATTATGAAAATTTCCAATTCATAGGATCTTTATTTTCTACCAAAGCCCTTTGGAACCAAATGATTGAGCATGCCGATGTCCTACGAAATTTGTCTGTTCAAACTCTGTATGGAATTCTCTGGTATCGAACTGCAGTTCAGTTGTCTGTTAACAGTCTGCACGTAATTCCCGTGTTGAATTGCACCTTCAGTTCTGCAGGTTTATTCCACAAAAGAAAAGAAAAACAATCTGCGGACCGAACTTGAGAGCCATTTTATCATGGGTTCGGCGGCACAAACAAGCCGAAATTCAGAGAGGGATAGCAGACTGAAACATACACTTCGCGAGATTCAGAGAGCTCAGCAGAAGGTTCAGATACCCCAACATGGTAACCAGGGTTGCTTCCTGTAGTTGTTGGTGAATCGACATCTGACCTTCAAAGTACTGTGACCTATTAATCACATCATTGAACCGAGTTTTGGCTGCTCACCAACCACCGCCAGATCTCAACAGAAACAGGTGTGCGGTATCACTCCACAGGATTAAAAAGGGATTAGTCTAGATGTTGAGTTTACAAGCACCTCGCAGCTTGCACCAAACAGTTGGTACCAGCAATTGCAGCTTCACCAAACACAAACTCAGAACAAAGCACATTGATGATCAGGCAGCACAAACCAAACAGGGCAACATAACCAACGAGCACCAGGCTCTATTTGTTCTCAAAGTTGCCATAGTTTTTTTTTCTTTCTTTGACCATTACATAAGCAACAAGACCAGGAATAACACAAGCAGACGATAAATCCCTCCTCTAGGTAGATGACCAAAACACAATACCCTTAAGAGTACTTATTATGAGAGTACAATACAGAGGATAAATGATAGCAAGAGGCAGCTTAAGAATCACATCAGAGAAGCCGCAAAGCACGATAACACGATAGAACAAAAGCTCCTGAAAAGGGTAGGTGCCTTAGGCAGAAGGCTTCTCCCACTTGAGGGGCTTCACCACCTCCCAGGTGAAGTCCGGGTCATCCCTTCCGAAGTGACCATAAGCCGCCGTCTTGAGGTAGCGCCCGTTGCCGCCTTTCTTGAGGTCAAGGTTGATGATGATCATGCCAGGCCTGAAGTCAAAGTTCTCCTTCACGATCTTGAGGATCTCCTTGTCAGGGATCTTGCCGGTGCCATACGTGTCAACAAACACAGAGAGTGGCTCAGGCACACCAATGGCGTAAGAAACCTGGACAATGGCACGGCGAGCAAGGCCATTTGCAACGATGCTCTTAGCAGCTTGCCTTGCAATATAGGCCCCACTGCGGTCGACCTTGGTTGGGTCCTTTCCAGAGAAAGCACCACCACCATGAGCTCCCCAACCACCATAAGTGTCAATGATAATCTTCCGGCCAGTGAGACCAGCGTCACCATGAGGTCCACCAATGACAAAGCGACCAGAAGGGTTCAGATGGAAGATGGTCTTCTCGTCAAGGTACTGCTCAGGGATGACGGGCTTGATGACATGCTCCTTCAGGTCAGCAGCAATCTCATCGTTGGTGACAGTCTCATCATGCTGGGTAGAGATGAGGACAGTGTGGACACGAACTGGGACCATAGCGCCACCCTCGTTGCGGTACTCAACAGTCACCTGGGTCTTCCCATCAGGCCTGAGCCAGGGGCAGGTTCCATTCTTGCGGACCTCGGTGAGACGAGCACCAAGCTTGGTGGCAAGGACATGGCTGAGGGGCATCAACTCAGGGGTCTCATCAGTAGCATACCCAAACATGTGTCCCTGGTCACCAGCCCCAATCTCCTCAGGGCGCTTGGTGAAGTGACCATGTACACCCTGCGCAATATCGGGGGACTGCTGCTCAATGTTGACGAGCACCTTGCAGTGGTCAGCATCAAGACCGACATCATTTGATACAAACCCGATGTTGCGGCAGGTCTCCCTGACAATCTTCTCATAGTCGACATTGGCCTTGGTGGTGATCTCACCAAAGACCATGACCATGTTAGTCTTGGTGCAGGTCTCGCAGGCAACCTTGCTGTCAGGGTCCTCAGCAAGGCAGGCGTCAAGCACGGCATCTGAGACCTGGTCACAGAGCTTGTCAGGATGGCCCTCGTTCACGGACTCTGAGGTGAAGAGGAAGGTGTCAAGCCCGGCCATCTTCTCTGATCTGTATAAAAGAATATTGCACAAGATTTAGTTACAAACAGCCAACAGGAACTATAAATAAAACATCTCAGCAAAAAAGAAATGCTTATGGCAAGACCAAGACTGCCTTATTACTCCTAAAAGACCAATACCTAAATAATTGACTTGTGGAAGTGTTTAGGTACTTTAAATAACACAGCAGCAGAAAAAACTGTCTTTAAGCACCAAAACGTGTCCTATTGTGTTGCACAGTACTCCCTCCGTTCTGAAATAAATGACGTTTAGGACAGCTAATTTAGTTCAATTTGAACTAGATTTCTTGTGCTAAACGTCATTTATTTCAGAACAGAGGGAGTCATAGACAATAAAAATATGATACCAGCAACAAGCACTAAAAAGGGGTTTCTTTGCATCTTATCCAAATAAAACTTTTTGTTGGCATGTCACAAGACAACAATTGCATGCTGATATTTTGTTGACGCGAGTAAATTATGCTTCCTCCAAAAAAGAAATAAAAGGCTTGGCATTTCTGATCCGTCCGCACAAGTATCCTATGCACCACAATTGTGGCTAGTGGACAGAAGGCACAAGGAATCTACCAGATTTCTACAGGAATCAGCACAAGAATAACACTTGTCTGATAAGATTCTAGGAACAAAGGAATCACTCTGTTATTCGGTCACCGCCTAGTGACTTCTTCTTATCTATCAAAGAGGCCATCTCTATGAAGCAAAAGTAAATTACTAGGTCCGTATCTGAAGCAGCCTGCACAGATAAAACCTCATAAATCCTGAAGCACGTGTTAAGTGCCTTCTTGAGCATGGGCACGGTGTGTAGGAGATCTCAAGTATACTTGATTTCCTCACTAACCACTCAAGGAAACGTTTCACGTCACCATCATCTCCTGAAAAATCAGCGCTAGTTTCCGTCTACCCTTTTTTTTCATTGCACGGAAGCGTCAGAACCGGGACACGTCGACACGCGCAAGAAGATTTTTTTCGCCCCCACTGAAAATAGGGTGAGGTCCCAACGAGCTCATCCCACCCTATCCTACCGCGCATCTGGCACCTTCAGCCTTCCCCATCGTCTTCCCGAAGCGGACTAGATTCCAAGCGCGACGGGAATCGCTACGCTACGCCGCGCCACGCGACAGAGGATCCGTTCCGCGAAAGCGTGATAATAATTAAAAAAACGTCGCATTTTTTGTGTGTGTGCGTCGCGAGCCGCGATCTTCTGCGAACGCGAGAAGACGCGCGACTCCATACCGAGCTACCGCGCGTCGGAGAGGGGGGCGGATCGCTCCAGCGGCGCAACCGTCCCGCCGCCGGTACGGAGTCCTCGGGACCGAACAGATGCGACCGGCGCGCAGGAACCCTACGGCGAGAGAAAAAAAAAGGAGAACGGCGGAGAGCGGAGCGCGGACGGAACGGCGGCGCAGGGAGGCGGAGAGGAACGAGCGGCTCACCTGCGGCGGCGGCGGAGGCGGAGGCGCGGTCGGGGCCGATCCGATCCGATCCGATCCGGTGGGCGAGGGAGGGAGGGAGGAGGGGGGGAGTGGCGAGGAATGGGTTTATTATCAGATCCGATCCGATCCGACCCGGCCGCGGCGCGCGCCGAGCTGGGCCTGCCGCCGGCCCATTTATAGAAGCCGGTTGCCGTCGGGCGGGATTCGGGTGGTGGGCGACGGCGACCCGAACCCCACCAACCCTGCGTCGTTTCTCCGACGTGCGGGTCCGAGCGGCCGCGTGGCTCGGCTCGGCTCGGCTCGGCTCACCAACCGCCCGCGCGAGGTGGCATGGCCGCACGAAACAAGCCTGTTTAGCTGCTGCTGCTGCTGCTGCTGCTGCTGCTGCTGGTGCTGGCTAATGACGACTGGTAGCCTGTGTACTTGGCCGATTAGCACGAACAGTTCACACGACCGCAGTGTACTTGGAACTACGTAGTACTACTTGGCACTTCGCAGTACAGTACGCATCAGTTCAGTTCAGTCCAGTGGTTTCAGTTCACACGTTGTTGTACAGCTACTGCGGCTGATACAGGTTGCTGTCGTCGTCAGTCGGATACAGCTCCCTCCATGGTCACCGTTGCGTCGAAGGCTACCCAGACACTCGCTTGTTTGAACCTGATGTCTTCTTCATATGTAAACCAGTCGATGATGATGATGACGACGGTGACCATTATCGACCATTGGTGGCGTGTAGTACGTAGTAGTGTTAGGTAGAAGAGGAGAAAAGAATCAACACAGCTACAGCTAGGCTGATCAAGTAGCGGTCGTCAGTACACACCCAGCAGACGACCAACACAGCAATTCCACCAACCACTACCAAACCTCTCGCCAACCAGAAGCTTTTGCTCCCTCCATGCATGGACCCCGACGACGTAACAACATCATCATCTCTGTCATATGATGTGATTAAAGAAAGCTACGACTGAAGCCTTGCGCTGATTGGTCACCTGGTCGTTAAAAAGAAGAAGGAGATGATGATGATGATTGTTGGATGCCATCTGATCTCAACTCTCACCTAGAGACTCACCTACGAACCAAATTCCCATTAAAGAAAACTACTTAAAACCTTGCGATGATTTATCTGGTGAAGGAGAAGATAGTGTTCTCAAATCTCAAGTCTCACCTAGGGACCCAATTTACGTTGATGGGCCGTAATAATACCTGCTGGATTGGCCGTGAGCCGATCCATCATCAATTTACGTTTGTGAGCCTTGGGCCACGCTACACTGATTATAGATGAGTTAATTTGGAGGTACAAAATTTTATCTACTTATTGATGAGAGATGTATCGATAAAGGAGCAAATGGCTGATCTTGAGGTGAGTATCTGCTAGTTTTTGCTTACTTTTAAGTAACTTCGGACTAAGTATTTTATGATAACCGTTCCTCCATCCACAGAGGCAGAGTGGTGAGTCGTGCTAGCTGCCGACGAGTTCGAGCGCGGTAGAAGCTAATAAGAGGCTATAAGCACATTGCGCATGGTGGCAAACTGGCGCCAACACCGGGTCCTGAAATGAGCTCAACCTTCTGAAATATGCTGAAATTGAAATAAATATGGGTCGGTTTGTAAAAATGGAACTGTATTGATATCAATGAACTGTAGAACAAACTTGAAGCTACGACGAGTGAAAGAAAACCACAATTAATTAATTAATTACTAAGACTCGGGTGACACCACACGGAACCTACGTTGTGCTGTCGTTGATTTGAAATGCAGTGCAAGAGTAGAACGAAGCAGATTCAGCTCAACTGGTCCCAGCTTCAGCCTTCATTAGTCGATCGGATTCAGTTGCCGCTGTTGGTGGCGCCGCAGACCTTCCTGACCTCGCCGGCGGCGCCGGTGAGCACCTCGGTCTCGCCCATCTTCACCAGCGCCGCCGCGAACCGCGCCATCCACGCGACCGGGTTCGCGGCGTTGTCCTTCACCAGCCTGGCCGTGTCGCCGCCGCTGCTCGCCAGCGTCTGGTCCGACGTGAACATCACCTGCCCGGCCAGCACGTTGCTGTAGAACTGGTTGCTCAGCCTGTTGGGGTCCGTCACGTTGTTGTTGTTGTTGTTGAGCACCCTGCCGCCGCCGCCGCCGCCGTTCCTCGGCGGCGGGCACGCGTTCTTCAGGTCGTCGGCGAAGGCGGCGTCCATGGCCGGGTCCACGGTCGGGTACAGCCGTGGCGTGACGAAGGAGCAGTGCGTGATGCCGAAGGAGTGCGCGCCGGAGAGCGCCACCAGGTCGTCGGCGGTGAGGTTCTTGGCCGCAAAGCTTGCGACCAGTTCCCGGGCCTGCATGGACGGGGCGGGGATCCCCACGACGACGTCGGACGCGGCGGAGGCGAGCCCGTCGCGGCGGCCGGCCGGCATGGAGAAGGTGAAGCCGCCGTTGATGGCGGCGGTGTCGCGCGACGCGAAGGCGAGGACGTCGGCGCAGGAGACGGCGCCGGGGCAGACGGCCTCTACCGCCGCCTTGATCTTGTCCACGGCGTCGTAGCCGCGCAGCGGGATCGCCATCTTCTCCGGCTGCGGGTTGCTGTTGGACTGGTCCAGCAAGATGGACGCGTCGCAGCCCTGAAATCAATTGAAAACATCACTCATCAGATCTCTGGTCACCACTCTAATAACACACATAACGTACGCATTGGTAATTGATCAAGAACGACGTCCGATTATTAATACGTATTACCCTAACGAAGCAGTCGTGGAAAAAGAGGCGGAGCAATGCGGCCCCCATGGTGGGATCGCTGTCGATGAGCTCCTGGGTCGCCTTGCGGACCACCTCCTCGGCGTTCGGGCACTTGTCTCTGTAGAAGTCGTATTGCAACAACGCCCCTGCCGCCATCGACGACGGCGACGTGCTCAGCGCAGCAGCAGCCATGACCGCCACCATGAGCAGCAGCACGGCGTTATTGCATGCCGACGCCGCCGCCATCGATCGCTATATATGTCTCAGCAGCTTCGTGTGGTTTTGGGAAACCGACCGATCGATCGATCGATCGACGTCAGATCAAGCTGCGTGTATGCGCTAAATACGTAAACGAGATGTGAAGGGAATGCCTAACAATGGTGGTGACTGACAGTAGCGTGGTCTCCACGACGGGTACTTATAGATCATGCATGATCGAGCTCATGACACGAGGACGACGAACACGCGTTAATATTAATTCTTATAATTAAACTTGATATTTAGGAGTTGATGATTGGGATTGGAGGTTACTAACAGCCGGCCGGCGCACACCGGATGCAGCTATCGATCGGTAGCTCTGTATACACGGGTGCAGCAAGCATGCGAGCTGCTGGAGATGCTGCTACGCGTGTGGACGCTACATTGTCGGGCGTTGACACGCGGAGTCGACACTCGTGCATTGATAATCGCGCGGAGATCGTACGTATCGGGTTAGCTGTTCGGAAGATTTGTTAGTTTGAGCGTGCGTTGACTTTATAGCGTGCGCATGCGAATTAAGATCGATTGACAGAATGTCATATACAGATTACAGGAGCCAGCTGCTAACTTAGGGCCGGTACGGTCGACAAGATTATATTCCATGCATTGCATTGTAGCTAGCTAGATAGCTAGCCGATCAAGCGGCTCTGACTTTATTTGATCTGGGCCCTGGAACACGATCTGGGGACATGGATTCGTATAAGCTGTTCTGTGCATGCGAGCGACATTCTGTCCACTAACTAATTATGGTGTCAACTGGTGGTTGACAAGAGAATGTCAACTACTGAAGGGTCGTCGTTAGCACACACATAATCAATGTATTATCGCTTCATCCTCTTGTCTTTGTCTCCCTTCTTATTTAGCTCGACGTGATCGATTATTTTTTTGCTTTTTGAGAACATGCATGCATGGGACTTCGTCGTTCTCGCTGGATGTGCGTGCGCGTGATCCGCATGCACGTAACTACCACTACAAAAAAAAAACCGATCAAATTACAACGGCTCAGCTAGCTGCTATATATACATGTATCGGTATACAAATGAATGCATGAACTTGTTCCATTGCAATTCTACAATAGTAACAACGACAATAATAATAATAAAATGGTTTTGTAACTCCAAAGTTTCAGCATGTCAATCGTTTCTGTGTCGTGTGAAGGGAGAAAAAAAGACACCAGTGCTGGAAGGCGGAGGCGGTGGATTAACAAAGAGTGAAAATTAAGGACACACGAGGAGATGCAGGTACGGTATGACTAATTAACTGCCCTGTTGAGTTTAGTATAAAAAACATGGTGTATATACACGCGTATGATTTATTTTGTAGGCTGTAACTGACGTTGTGGTCAGGCTTAATTAACATGCATGATCATGCTGCCAAATTAGCAGGCATTGAGCTAGATAGGTAGGTATATTTAGGGATTACAGATTGGGAATATTATTGCACGTTGCCAAATTATTCTACTGCTTCAATTTTGGATATATTATTCTTTTAACCAATTTTCTTCCTGGTGCTTAGATACATTTTGGATATCTTATGGATAACATACTAGCTAATGATATATTATGTGCTCTAAAAGCCCTCTCTCCAAAGTTTTTGGTAATCTTCTGTATACAGCTTTCTAGCTTTTAATCCATGCAAACAATTATTATATCAAGATTCTTTTCAGTACATAATAGCTAGCCTATGCAATATGCCTTCCCACAAAAAAAAAATTCAACTTGCGACATGTACAGCTTGATCATGTGTGAACTTGCAGCATTGTTTATTTTCTTTCTTCCTGCTTGATCATTTGCGAATTTAAGCAATCATTTCAATTAAAATTCTTAGTTGCATACTAATGACTCAACCAGACAATAAGGGAGGGACAATATTAGGAGTATATGATAGTGGTAGTGTTCTCAATGGTTGAGTTCATATTGTATTATTGTCGACAAAAAAATAAACAATACCATATTAGTGTGCAGAGAGAATGTAGACCAACACTATAGGTATCCTCCTACCAGCCAGACAAAATATTTCAGTTTATCCGTCTAATCATATGCAACCTTAGAATAACACAATCATGCCAACTAGTCCATGCATACTGTATATATAACATATTTAGTTGGTACGTATAATCAAGTTGATGCCTGATTTGGAGATGTTAAAATATCTAATGAAGGAGTCCATTAATTGTTCAATCATGGTTCAGGCTGGAATTTCAACCCAAAACTTTGAAGCCGGGTGCAAAAACAACCTGAAACTCAGCTCGTCATTTGAAATGCTTCCTTGATGAGTGGTTTCGAGGCGGTTTTGTGGAGACAGTTTGACACCGCGCATTGGCACACGACCTTGGCCTATCAGCCCACTACAGGAAAATTCAGAACACGGCAGTGGCCCTAAAGAAATGGAGCAAGGCTATGTTTGGAAATGCTAGGTTGCAGCTTGAAATGGCTATGGAGGTGGTTTTCCGTCTAGATGTCGCACAAGAACATCGTGTTCTCACAGCGGCCGAGGGGTCTTTGAGGTCGGACCTAAAACTCAGAATTCTTGGATTGGCAGCGGTGGAGCGCTTCCGCAGACGACAGGCGTCCCGGTTGAATTGGATAAAGTCTGGAGATGCATCTACCCGCTTCTTCCATCTACATGCTAATTTCAGGACTAGGAAGCACTACATTCCTCGACTGCAAACTGTTGATGGGCATTTTGTTTGGGAACATGCTGACATGGAGGAGGTGCTACTCAAACATTTTGAAGACACACTTGGCACTTCCCCCTCACGCAACGCCTCCCTGCAGTGGGAGCTCCTTAACCTCCCAGCTCTGAGAGAAAATGCACTTGAATCAGCTTTCACAGAGGAGGAAGTCCGTGGCGCCATTTCCCAACTCAAATCAGAAAAAGCGCCGGGGCTAGATGGCTTTACGGGCGCCTTCTATAAAGCATGTTGGAACACGATAAAAGAATCCCTCATGTCAGCCCTCCAATGTTTTTTCGACCACCAATCTGGTTCGCTATGGAAATTAAATGGCGCTTGGATTACTTTACTGCCTAAATCAGATATAGCAGATCAGCCAAAGGATTTTCGTCCAATCAGCCTCATCCACTCTTTTGGTAAATTGATCACTAAGATATTGGCCATCCGACTCTCCCCACACATGGACTATCTTATATCCACCTCGCAGAATGCTTTTTTGAAGGGCCGCTCAATCATGGATAATTATATGTATGTTCAGGAGATGGCAAGAATCCATCAGAGACAAAACAAACCTCTGCTCATGTTCAAGTTCGACATTTCAAGAGCTTTTGATTCTGTGCATTGGGGCTATCTCTTTGATCTGCTTTCTAAGAGGGGTTTCAGTCGTAAATGGACGAACTGGATTGCAGCTATTTTGTCCACATCTTCACCCTCTGTTAAATTGAACGGCGTCCAGGGACCGTGGGTACGGCATCGGCGCGGGCTACGCCAGGGTGACCCTCTATCCCCCTTTCTATTTGTCCTGGCCATGGACTCCCTACATAATATTTTTGAGCTGTTTTCCCATCATGGTTTCCTTTCACCTCTGACATGCTCGGCTGCCTCAATGCGTGTCTCCTTATATGCCGATGATGTGGTAGTCTTCCTAAACCCAAACAAAGCTGAAGTTGATCTGATTCTTTAAATTATGGAATGGTTTGGCCGTGCTACCGGATTATGTGTGAATGAAGCTAAGAGCTCTGTGTTGCCGATCCAGTGTGCCTCAGATCAACTACACCTCATATTATCGAATTTCCACGGCCAGATTGTGCAGCCCCCACAACACTATCTTGGGTTACCTATTGTCCTGGGAAGGCTGAAAATGATACATGTTCAATACATCATTGACCGTATCCATAACAGGCTTGCAGCGTGGAAGGGTAAGCTTCTCTCATTGGCTGGCAGGAAGGAGCTCGTTCGATCGGTCTTAAGCTCGATCCCAACGTACAGCATGTCTGTTCTGAAACTGCCAAAGAAATTCTTCAAGGAAATCGACAAGGCACGTAGAAAGTTTCTATGGTCAGGATGTGATGAGCTGAAAGGGGGCCACTGTAAGGTTGCTTGGAGCACTGTCTGTCGACCCCTCGAACGTGGCGGCCTTGGCATTCTTGATCTTGAAAGGTTTGGCAGAGCACTTAGGCTCAGATGACTTTGGCTCAAATGGAAATCGCAACATCGGCCGTGGTCCAAAATGGAGATTCACCACCAGCAGATAGATCAATGGTTATTTATTGCGGCTACGGCCGTCATCGTTGGTAATGGGAGGCGTGCCACTTTCTGGGACTCAAGCTGGCTGTTTGGTTCAGCTCCAGCAGCAAAATTTCTATTGCTATACCGTCACAGCAAAGGGAAGAGGCGTTCTCTAGCAGCCGCCTTACATGATGATACATGGATCAGGGACATTTCTCATAACTTGACCGTTCCACTCCTAACAGATTTTATCCAGCTATGGGAGTTAGTTCAGGAATGCAACATCAATCTAAATTCGGACCAGGAGAATGATATCACTTGGCACCGGTCAGGCTCTCGCGTCTTCACTGTTAAATCGGCTTATGAGCTGCAGTTCAACGGAGGCCATGCCTCCTGGTTTCCTGCTAAAATCTGGAAGGCTTGGGCACCAAACAACTGTAAGACTTTCACCTGGCTCATGCTTCAAAACAAACTATGGTCTTCTGCGCGCCTCATGCGACGTGGTTGGCCAAACAACTACTTTTGCGCCCTGTGCATTAGGAATTTGGAGACCACCACACACTTGTTTACTGAATGTCCCTTCTCCCAAGGAGTCTGGTTGAGGGTGGCCAACTGGTCAGGTATTAGAGCTTTCAACCCAAGCCGATGGCGCCAAGGCCAGACCTCAGCAACCTGGTTCCAACGTCTGTCTGCGGGAGGGGATGCCCAGACCAAGCGCATTTCTAAGACCATGGCCACGCTAACCTGTTGGGTCCTCTGGAAAGAAAGGAACGGTCGAATCTTTCAGAACATCTACCACAATGAACAAGACGTCGTACAACAGGTTCAAGAGCTTGCAAAACTATGGCATCGGGCCGGTGCTCGGCATCTGGCGGCCCTATCAGCCTCATGTGGTAATGAGATTGTACTCTCCTACTATAGAGGCATACACACATGAGTCCTGTTTTTAGTGGTTCTGTTGCTTAAGTTGAAACGTATTGTAGGCTCTCTACATGTAACATAAACTCTGTTTCCTCTACTTAATATAAACGCCGAACGCTGTTCGGATCTTTCGAAAAAAAATTATTAAATTCCATGGGCTTTCAAAAAATATTAAATACCATGATGCATGTTTAGCATGTTGAAGACTACAGTATGTTCTTAATATATAAGCGTATTCAAGATTATGATGTGAGCTACGGTTATAAATGCCGACTTATGTTAAGACTACATTTTTAACTGCACACCACATTATATTCTTGTCCATAACATTCATTCATTGATTTGGTGTTTATGTTTCGGCGGTTGTGTGTTTATTTCCTTGCCTAATGATGTTTATTCCTTAAAAAAATTTGTAAAACCTTATCTATTGCATTCATTAAGAAATTTTGGAGAAAAAAAGTAATTTATGTGTAGTCGATCGACTGCAGACAAACCCATCGTGACTGCCGGCGTGAGCAGAGTACAGCTGGTTTTCTGAATCACCTGGCAAACACGACGCTCATTTGCGGCGCCTGAGTTTTCAAATTGAAGTCAACAGCACCTCGATAAGATCAACACGAGTCTTGTCCGAAACTAGTGGGGTAAATTTTCATACACAGTCATCCCAAGAGTCGTCAAACGCGTTCAAACTATAAGCAAACCTTCCAGGTGACCACGAAGAAGGGAAAAGCTCGCGTCCCAAGTGGCAGCAGTGTCAAGTTGCTAATTAACACGTCTGGCTAGCACATCAGCTAATAATAAGCTCTGCAACCTTGCTTATATATACAGTACAGTACCTACCAATAATTTAGCCGGTGCGTTCTCACTAATCATCGTCGTCGCAGTTAACATTCTGAAAAATGGCTAAAAAAATGTCGTGGCCAGAATACGTAAAGGGCCTTTGTTCTTTCTCGTTGCATCGTGTCGTGGTCTATAAATACCCCTGTGGATGCCATGCCACTGTCAACATCGAACACCTAGCTTAATTGGCTATATATAGTTAATCCAGATCGATCAACCATGGCGGTGGCGACTTGCAACCAGCTGCTGGCCGTGCTCCTCGTGGCTGCTGCGCTGATGAGCACGACGTCGATGGCGGCGGCGGGGCCGCCGCTGATGGACGGCTTCTACAGCTCGTCGTGCCCGCAGGCCGAGGCCACGGTGCGCAACGTCACCGAGGCGATCATCAGGGAGGACCCCACCATGGGCGCCGCCTTCATGCGCCTCATCTTCCACGACTGCTTCGTCAGGGTACGTAATATATATGCGTCGATCGTGGGCATGCATTCTTATACGACTATCGTCACATCATCTACTACTCGTCAGAGGAATCCATCGACGTGCCATCAGTTTACTTAAAATGCTTTCAGGGGTGCGACGCGTCCATCTTGCTGGACCCGAGCAGCAGCAACCCGTCCGTGGAGAAGAAGGCGATCGCGCTCCGCGGGTACGACGCCGTGAGCAGGATCAAGGCGGCGGTGGAGGCCGCCTGCCCCGGCGTCGTCTCCTGCGCCGACCTCCTCGCCTTCGCGGCGCGCGACTCCGCCGTCGTCTCCGGCGGCTTCGCCAGCTTCGCCATGCCCTCCGGCCGCCGCGACGGGACCGTCTCGAGGTTCCTCGACGTGTTCCAGGGCGTCCCGTCCCCGGTCATGCAGCTCAGGGACCTCGTCGCCAGCTTCGCCGCCAAGGGCCTCAGCGCCGACGACCTCGTCACGCTCTCCGGCGCGCACTCCTTCGGCCAGGCGCGCTGCTCGTTCGTCAGCGGCCGGCTGTACCCCACCGTCGACCCGACCATGAACGCCACCTACGGCGCCGCGCTGCGGACGGTGTGCCCGCCGCCGGGGACCGACGCCGGCGGCGACCCGGTGCTGAACAACAACCGCGTGACGGACCCGAACGCGCTCAGCAGCCAGTACTACGGCAACCTGCTCACCGGGCAGGTGCTCTTCGTGTCGGACCAGCAGCTCATGAACAGCGCCGGCACCGCGGCCAAGGTGGCCAGCAACTCCGCCGACCCCGCCGCGTGGATGCAGCGGTTCGCGGCGGCGCTGGTGAAGATGGGCGGCATCCAGGTGCTCACTGGGACCGACGGCCAGGTCAGGAAGTACTGCAACGCCATCAACAGTTAGCGGCGCTACCTAGCTAGCTGATCAGCCTTCTTTTATATTATCAAGCCGGTTAATTATAAAAGATGATCACCGTGATTAATTACTTACATCTTGTACATTAAGTATTACATTTTTATTTTCCTGGTCATTGCAACAGCCCAAAAATCTAATACAATTAAGAAGGCACATCGCCTCTCTACTCGTTGAATGCATTTTCTCCGCAGGCTCATGAGCTACTTACTTTTATCGCACTCTGTTCTGATTCTCTCAATCTTTACCTCTGGTGGCAGATGTATGTTTTGCTTCCATATGATGGAGATGTATGTTTCCGTGAAACGTGTGTAATTTTCTCAAGCTAGCTCGAGAACACATTCCATTCCCTCCTGAGCCATCATCCCGAATTCCCCCTACCAACCAACCTCGCCTGCTCCCCAGCTGCACTGCATCGGCCGAGCGCTCGATCCTCTGCCCGAGGACGTCGTCGCCCACAATTCTCACCGGGGCCGGGAGCATGGTGCGGCGGCGCGACGGGGAGCGCGTGGCGATGTCCGGGCGAGCAGCACGCACGGTGGGCGCCAAGCTGCTGGACCCTAGCTCCTCCAGTGCCTCATCAGAAGATAGATGATTCTACTCATCAATCCCCATGCAGCATCGATCGTGTCCATTGGCAACCATAGCAGCCAGCCTGCCTGAGCCTGATCGATGGATTGATTCAGAGTATACGCAGCAGTACAATAATACGGGGAATTAGAAGACACGGGAAGCTATACATCACAGTATAATTAAGTAGTGTGCTCATCCTTATTACAAGCAAATGTACACTTCACCCTTGCAGTTCAATCTGCACACACGAACACTGAAAAACTCCTCTTAAACCTGACAGGTGTACACTCAAGCAGCAAGCAAGCTGAGAGCAACAGAACAGAGACATGACAGATGTATATATATATGGATGCAACAAATGAACGGAAATAAAGAATCACGGCAGCTTAAATTTCTTCTTCTTTATCTTATTAGGCTAGCAGCAGCAGCAGCTAGTAGGAAAAGGCAGGAAGGCAGGAAGGGGCAGGCATCAGCACAGCACAGATGATGGGCTAGTGGTGGTGGTTGACGAACCGGCACTTGTTCCTGATCTCCCCGTCGCTGCCCCGCGGCATGGGCAGCTTGCTGAGCTTGACGAGCGCGTCGGAGAAGTCCTCGTCCCAGAGCGTCCCGTTGTCGGCGTACTCCTTGACGTGCCCCAGCGCCTCCTTCTCCGTCAGCAGCTGCCAGTCCGAGTTGAACGTCACGATCCGGGCAAGGTTGTTGTGGTAGTAGCTGTTGTCCAAAAAGTCTCTGGCCTTCCTCAGCTTCTTCAGGAACGACGGGAACGCCGCCGCCACGGCCGCCGGGTCCTCGTCGCGCACGTTGTTCGGCACGACCGGGTCGGCCCCTGCCCCCGCGGCGGCGCACTTGCCGGCCAGCAGGTCCCGGTACGCCGGCACGATCTGGCCGGGCGGCGCCGTCAGCCGCGCCCGCAGCGACGAGCAGTGGCCGACGCCGACGGCGTGCGCGCCGGACAGGATCACCAGCTCCTCCACCGTGAAGTTCTTGCGCCGGAAGTTGCGGACCAGCTCCTGGACCGTGAAGGTGGAGTCCGGGAGGTCCCGCTGCGCGTCGGCGGCGAGGGAGACGGTGCCGTCGAGCCGCCCCGCGGGGGGGTCGAAGCGCACGTGCCCGCCGCTCAGGATGCTCGCCGCGTCGCGGGCGGCGTAGACCACGATGTCCGCGCAGGAGACCGTGCCCGGGCAGCGGGCCTCCACCGCCGCCTTGATCTCGTCGATCACCTCGAACGCCGCCAGGCCGATGTTGATCGGCGCCGTCTTCTCCGTGTGAGGGTTTGACCCCGTCGGGTCAAGCAGCACGGACCCGTCGCAACCCTGCAGTGCATGCATATCAAGCTTAACAGATTAGCGCACTGTTCCTGCAGGTGGGATACATATCTCGATCTACGTACGTAGTACGGCGTACGTCGAAGCTCCAGCAAGCAGAAGATTCATTAACTAAAGCTTAACAAACTCGATCCTTACCCTGACGAAGCAGTCGTGGAAGATGAGGCGGACGAGGGCGGCGCCGCTCTTGCGGTTGGCCTTGATGGCCTTGGCCACGTGGTACTTGACCACGTTCTCCACGCCCCGGCACCGCTTGTCGTAGTACCCCACCTTCAGGTGGCCGCCGCTGCCCTCCGCCGCCGCCGCCTGCTGCAGCATCACCAGCGCCGCCGCCGCCGCGCACAGCGCCACCACGACCGGCGCCGACACCTTCTTCATCCTAGCTTCCTGCCGATTATGGTGCGTCTCCGGTGGCCGGCCTTTGCCAGGTAGACGTCACGAGCCCGCGCGCGCTTGCTGCTGCTGGTTGGTGGAGTGCACTGGTGTGTACGCAGTCAGCGCAGTGCTCGCTCGCTCGCGGTCGAGCTAAGCTGACAATAAGCTAAAAGCCAGAGGAGGCTAAGCTAGCTTCTCCGGCCGCCGGTGCGCGCGCGCGTTGTGATGCGACCGTGAGAGGGAGCAGCGCCGGCGTGGGTTATATATATATATACGGATCGATCGACGGAATGGAACCCATCGTTGGGGCAGATGCGTGTTTTGATCGATGATGAGCAAACGACGAAACGGCTGGACGACGACGACGATGGCGGCGTGTATGACTCCACGCGCTAGCTAGCTGGTGACTCACCGCCGCGTGACAGTGAACGGCCAACGGGAATATATGAACGACGACGTCACGCGCGAATGTAATGGCAGAAATAAGAAAAAACTGTTCATCTTTTTTTTTTCTTCTCCTCAGCTCGTCGACGACCAAGTGCATGCATGCGTGTGCTTATTAGCTCGATTACTGGATCTTTCTCCCCTCCGATCGACTTGACGACGAGGCGCATGCATGTAGAGAACTTGGCCACTTCCTCCGTTGTGTCTCCTTCCTCCGTATCACTCTCGGGCGGCCTACCTACCACGGGCGGCGGGGCCGGCCGGTCCGCGGGCGTCGTGTCCGCCGCCGTCGGCGCGCCTTGTGGTTTCCAGGAACGCCTCGTCGTCTCGCCGCAGGCCGGCCGGCCGGACGGCGGCGAGCTAGCTAATTACGTACTTGCCGCTGATTCCGATCCCCGTCGCTTCTTCCATTAGCTTCGTCGCAGGTTTCGTTGGCGCATGCAGCCCCATCTCATCTTCCACGTACGCACGCATCGATCGTCGTCGTCGTCCCTAATATAGCTTACTCCAAAAGCAAGCAAAGCTTGGGCTCGCTATTTTCAACACGGGCTGACGACGATGCCGTGTCCAAACAACAACCGCGCACCACGTACGTCGATCGATCGACCCATCTCTATCGATCGGCGCTAGCTGTACGAAAGCCGTGCGCGTGAGTCGCAACGAAGAGCTAGCTAGCTGAACCGACCGACCGATCGAAGCAAGCAAGCTGAGAGGGGACAACAGTTCCGGTAAGCTTTGCGACTCGGCAACGACGACGACGACGACGGCTCCGTCGATCGGCCACTTCAGTATCAGCAAAGTACAGTAGTACAAGCTAGGGAAAACGTACGTAACAGCTAGCAGCGACACATCCCGGCCGGCCGGCCGTATCTCCGGCGCCGTTTCTGGCTAGCTACACGCCTTAATTAATTGCACTGAAGAAGAAGAAGAACACCGCGCGCTGCGTTACGAACACGTACCGGCCGTACGTGTCTGTAGACTAATAGCTAGGAGCTGATCCCGACGTACCGTCGACTGGCCGGCGGCGGCGCATTGAAAATCATCGATCATATATACAGGTGGCCGGCCGGTCAATTCGGACTGCAGGTTTAACTTTGAATGCGGGCGGCCGGCAACGATGTGCACTGCACACGACGACACGCAACCTTGCTCGATTATTCGTATCGTGCCCAAAGCAGCAAAGCTGAGCCTCCAAGGAACCAGAGATGCATGATGGCTTAACTAACTAGCTAGCTAGCGACTGCATATGATATCACAGTGACAGCTAGCTAGTGGTCCATGCATGTCGATAATGTAGTAATAAGCCATGATCGATGTGATCGTCGATGGCCCTTGTGCCGGACACTACGGAACGTTTATGGCTAAGGTAGCCGCCGGGCTAGGGAGATGCTCGATCCCTAGCCCCTGCATGCACGTCTCGCCTTTAATTGCAATTACTTTTGTTTTCATATATATAATCGGCCGGATCGGAGTTAGTTGCCATCCATCCATCCATCCATCCATCCATCCATCCATCATATCCGTCGTTTAAATAAGATCAATTCAACAAAGGGGACTGACTGACTGACACTGGTGGTCCACACAAGTTGCATGTGCCGCCGTCCTTCTTTTCTTCAGGCCGACTGATTGCTAGTAGTTCTTGCCAGATGCATGCATGCTTGCTTCGTCATCACGGTTGCAGTCACTAGCATGCATACTACTATAGAATGCATGGGAAGATTCTTCCTCGATCTGCACAGCAGCGGAGCAAGTGTGGACACCCGACTTTCAGGACAGGGGGCCTCGCGTCTCCACATGAAATAATACACACGTGACGTTGACGTGACGTGACGTGACGTGAGTGTGGCGGCTAACTACTACTACCAGGGCCCCATCTTGTTAGGCCCGCGCGCGTGCGTGCGTGCACCTCGGAATCCAAACGTAATTCCAGACAATTGGAGTAAGGAGCAAGTATCAATATTGTCTTATCAGATCCATATATACAACCATGATCGTCAGCTGAAGAGCATCATTCATACTTGATCTGATCAGCACCGGGTGAAATTAACCTTGAATATATAAGAACGTAGGTACACTATGGCTGAAGAGAAGCTGCATGGAATAAGCACTAAATTAAGAGCTCGAAAGGTACGGCGGTGACGCATCGCAGGCAGCATGCACATAAGTCGATGAAGCCAAATCGTCACCCCAGTTAAACTAAAGCTGCTAAAGCTAGCTAGATCCACCATATAGCAACGATGGCGCCGTGCGATCGATTCGACATCTCCGTCGAGCGGTATAGGTAGGTCCATCTAGGTCCATCATCAAGCGGTAGGTCGATCGGCACGATTTACTCGTTTGTTAATTTGTTTGTCAGTTCCATTCAGCTAGCAGCATACTGATTGAAAATGGCCTGGTCTTGATGAGTAACTGAAAAAAAGCTCGTGTCCGTGTGTTCATTCACTCTGGCTCACTGATGCATGATGATGATGATGATCAAAATTGTTAAATAATCTCGATCGGACGAGTTAAAAGGATCGTGCCAAATGATGATGAAGACAACACACACACACATACAGCGAGCGAGCATTGTGGTGGTTGGTAGAGGATATGTGCCACCACCAACTTCTCCTTTTTTTTGTAAGTTGAGATGTCACTGTCATGACCCATGCAAGTAGCACGAATATCTTTGCGTCGAGATAAAATGAAAATGACCAGGTAGTATATCTATTTGGCTGCTGCTGCTGCTGCGTGATATCAACGCTGAGAGTGAGATCGAGCGACCAGCAGGAGAGGCTGCACTTGTTTATGTTATCGTCTACGTGTACACACGTATCCATGCCTTGCTTGAGAATCCGTTCTCTCTTTCCATTTTTTTTATAAATCATTAATATAAGAAGAACAAGAACAAGAAAGCATCTGTCTTAGTATTATAATATCCTTAGTTCTTTTGAGTGTATCGATCGATCGATCGATAGCATCGCTAGCTAGCTAGCTGTGTGATGTTGATCGTGTGGAGCGTGTAAAGCACACGAGCCGACACATGCACCCCCGTCCCTGGAACCGGGGTTCCTATCCTGAGCTGAGCTGAGCTGAGCATGCGTGCAACACATTTCGTAGCTAGTACTAGTACACACAGAAAGTGGGCCAAGATAAAACAAATTACGTGGAGTCCGAGCCCATGACATCCACACAAAGAATCCGGCCCAAACATGCTGGGCTTCATGGGCCCGTTTCAAGGAACCGCCTCGCCCCCCCCAAAGTCGTCTTCACTCGAGTTCCCGTTTCCCAAACAGCCGCGAGAACCCGCATCGATCCCTCGCCCGCCCGCGGCCCGCCTTCTAGAACCTCCCTTCCTCGCGCGGCGACGGCATGGCGCCCGCCCCCTCCCCGGACGCCGCCGCCGCCGACGCGGCCGGCCTCGCGCCGGGGACGGTGGCCTGGGCGGTGCTCCGCGTGCAGACGGCCCTCCTCGACGGCCGCGCGGCCGGCGACGAGGCGCTCCTCCGCGCGGCCGCCCCGCCCGTCCTCTCCCGCGCCGACTACGGCGACGTCGTCACCGAGCGCTCCATCGCCGGCGACTGCGGCTACCCGGTCTGCCCCGACCCGCTCCCCGCCCCCGGCGCCAATTCGGCGGCGCCGCCGCCGCGGTTCCGCGTCTCACTCCGCGAGCACCGCGTCTACGACCTCGAGGAGGCGCGCAAGTTCTGCTCCGAGCGGTGCCTCGTCGCGTCCGCCGCGTTCGCGGCGTCGCTCCCGCCCGAACGGCCCTTCGGAGTCCCGCCAGACCGGCTCCGCGCCCTGGTCGCGCTCGTACAGAGCGGCGGCCCGGGGCTAGGGTTTGGTGCTGCGCCGGACGGGAAGAAGGGAAGCGAGGGGATGAAGGTGGTGGAGATTAAAGAGAAGGAGGTTGCTGGAGCGGGCGAGGTCACGCTGCAGGACTGGATTGGGCCCTCGGATGCCATCGAGGGATACGTGCCACGCCGAGACCGCGCCGCTCAAGGTGAGCACTCCGCTTGCATTCTGATAATGCTTATTTTTTTCCTTCTGATCTTAACGTCGGACGGATGAGAATAACAAATGAGCTATTGGAAACCTTACGTTGATGTAATGTGGTGTATGCCATTTAGTAGTGCGACAGTCGAACTATCTTGCTGCTATCTGGGGCGAGTGATCACAGTGGGGAGATTTGGAATCCTGAATTTGTTTCTGAAACAAGAGATGGATTTGGATCAATTGAGTGGTGCGGTTAATCTGGAAACAGCCTCTTGTAGAAATGCAGGGAAAGGCTGCACACAAAAGATCCAAGTGGGTCGGTCGGACCCTGTGCAACCGGGAGCTACATGCACCGGGCTGCCCTTTCCCCTTCTCTACCAGTATTTTTGTGCAGTATTAGTCACTGGTGTAGCAATGTTTACAATAGTAACTGTAGTTTTACTTGCAGGCTCATTTCTTTACGTGAAAGGATGCTTATCTCCTTTCTTGCCCTTTGTTTGGATTCTCTTAATTTCGAACATTTGAAGAAATAGTGAGCTTGTGTTCTGTATTTCAGGGCCAAAGACAGAGGCTAAGCAGAACAAAGTTGCTGGATCTGAGCAGTCCAGAAGTAAGGCTGTGGGTTCTAGAAGTGCTGCTCCTGGTGAAGATGGCATGTCAATTTCGTCTTCATCAGTTGAAACACACATGAGCTCAGAAGTAATAACTAAGAAGATGGATGGCATGGTTCTTAGTGAGAATACAAAAATACAGAAAAATAAGACATCTAAAACCCAATCGAAAATATTGGAGGAAGATGATGATATGTTGTCATCTTGCATATCAGATTCCATTGCAAAACAATTAGAGAATGTAGTTCTGGAAGAGAAAAAGAGCAGTAAGAAAAAGAAGGCAAGTAAAGCATCATCTAGAGTACAGAAGAGTAAGCGTAGTACAAGACCCGCTGCAACTGAGGCGCATGAAGTCAACTTTACAAGTACCATTATTAACTGCATTTCAAGATCCATATTGGCAGATGATCGTCCCTCATCGCAATTCACAGCAAAAGACTCAATGCAAGCTCATGCAGGACACTTGCATGAAGAAATTAGTAGAGCAGTGGACATTGGAAAAGATGGGACAAGTGATGTGAAGATGAGACCTGCACTTAAATCTTCATTGAAGGTTTCCGGGTCCAAGGCTGGAACACAGTCTGTGACCTGGGCAGATGAGACAGGGGGTGTTACAGAAACAACCAAAGCATTTGATAGCCATTCAAATGACACAAAACCATTTGATGAAGACATCGATAATTCACTAAGATGTGCATCTGCAGAGGCTTGTGCAGCTGCACTTATGGAGGCAGCAGAAGCTATTTCGTCTGGCACGTCAGAAGTTGAAGATGCAGGTAGCATATATTCCACACTATTGCCCTGCTTTGAGGCACATAAATTTTGTTCGTTATTGGTACTGACTTATACCTTCCTAAAACAGTTTCAAAGGCAAGACTCATCATATTGCCTGACAGGCTTCACCAGGAACAAGCCGAAAATGAAAAAACCACAGATGGAGATGATGAATTTGAAATAGATAGGGGTATTGTAAAGTGGCCTAAGAAGACTGTGCTTATGGACACAGACATGTTTGAAGTTGATGATTCTTGGCATGACACACCGCCAGAAGGTTTTAGTTTAACTGTGAGTAGTCTTGAGAAACCGAGAAGTAGCTGTTTTTTAATCTTTTCATTCAATTCTCAGCTTGATGTGCATTTTCATTTCAGCTGTCAGCTTTCGCAACAATGTGGTCGACACTATTTGGATGGATATCCCGATCATCTTTGGCCTATGTGTATGGGCTTGATATGGACTCCGTAGAAGAGCTGTTGATTGCAAATGGGAGGGAATATCCTGAGAAGAGGGTTCTGAGCGATGCACACTCATCAGAGATTAGAAGAGCTCTAGATACATGTGTTTGTAATGCTGTGCCAGTACTTATATCAAATTTGAGGTTGCAAATCCCACTGTCGAAATTGGAGCTTCATCTGGTATGTGTCAGGTGCACCAAACAACTAATACCATATTTGATGTGCCATACCTGCTGATAATTTGTAGGCTAGCTTGATTGATTCTAGTTCTGATGGTTACATGGGTCCACAGATGCTGGGGCTACTAGCCTACATTTATGTGCTTTTGCATGGTTCTTTTGGATCATCTAACATGAGGCTTTCTTTGCCGTCAGGGATACTTGATTGACACAATGTCATTTGTTGATGCGCTGCCTTCTTTGAGAGCGAGGCCATGGCAACTGGTGGTTCTTGTGCTGCTTGATGCACTCTCAATCCATCGGCTTCCTGCTCTTGCTCCCATCATGTCAAATTACAAGCTTATTCAAAAGGTGACAGATCATGATGCCTTCCCCTGATGATATTAGTACAGATATTATGATGCATATTCTTTTGAAGATATTTGATCTGTTTCTTGCGTGGTGCAGATGTTGAATGCTGCTCAAGTTAGCAGAGAGGAGTATGACTCCATGTTAGACCTCATTCTCCCATTTGGAAGATCAATCCAGACACTAACACCGTAAGAAAATGAGGGGTTTAGCGAGCACAAGAAAAGGAAATCGGTCTTGAAGAAGGCTGAACAAATTGGCGGCTTCTCTGCGTAGCATCTGATATATGCATAAACATCGAAGTAAATAGAAGTTGTCTCTGGAGTAGTGTACGGCTATTGCACAAACTGCACTCCAGCACGTCAGTGAACTGAACTGCTTGCAAATGTGGATTGCAATGTTCCTTTCGTCTAGCCTGTGTTTCCTGTCGTTAACAAGAACTGTCTGCTTTAGGGTGGAGAAGAGACAACAAAAGCTAAGATCCATGAGAAGGATTTGTCACTGCAAATTTCATATAATAGTGGACGTGTGATATATTGTTGTATTTCAGGAATGTTAGGATTATCGCTCTTGTTATTTTTTATGTTTTCATAGGATTATGTACCGACTATAGAAAAAATATTGATGTATCGATTATAAAAAACTGTAAGTTGCAGCTATTATATTTATATCCAAGGTATGTGAACGGAACCTTCTATTTTCAACTGATTGAAAGTGAGACTCCATGCAATTTTATCTGTTGTCGTCAGTTGTGGATTCGGCACCTTGGCCAAACATGTGCTATCTAACCCACTGGTGACTGATTGGTTGAAGCATCCGCCAGTCCCCTATCATCTGCTACCTGCTCGGCAGAAGAGACCAACTTCCTTAGCGCTGTCGCTGTGCCCGTAAGTAATTGTTGTGCGCATCCTGTCACTTGCGTTGTCAAATGCAGTCGCTCTCCCTGTCCCGCTAAGTTGGCGGCTGAGGCGCAGGCACAATGAGCCATCCGTGTATTTATCTTTTCTTGGAGACTTGACCATTGATGTTTTAATTCACTCTGTTTTTTATTTTTCTTGATGCCACGCTGAGCCATAGAAAACTACTCCCTCCCGTTCTAAAATAAATGACGTTTACAATAAGAAATCTGTCGAGTCCGAACCCTGGTGATCCACACAAGGTTTTCAGAGCTCCAGGTGGCCTGTAAACAATCCACGGGAAACTGCATTCACAAAATCAGTTTTCAATCCTCCAGACTCCTCCAAAGACCAACTACTAGGGAGCAAAATGTGACATGAGCCGCAGCCTTTTGCTGAAGCTCCACAGTACAAGAGAAACAGCAGGCAATATAAACAATAGCACACAAATGGCATCAACTTCAATAGAGACATGTACAACAGAGTGTTAATAACAATAAACCCTAACATTAACGACCAATAATAGAGAGTAAAATGAACAATGAGAGAATAATCTACAAAACTGCTGGCTACTGCAGCTGATCTAATCTAACTACTCTGCAGGCTGCAGCCTCAACAAATGAACTAGAAACGTGCGCTTATGACCAGTCAGCCAACGTCAGCAGTATTTACACGGTCGGAGCAGATGCCACCTTCTCGAAACTTGGTAACTAGCGGTCAGCCTCTAGCCAGCTCCTCAGGTTGCAGAGAGCCTCCGTCGACAGGCTCTTGCAGCTCCTCGGCTGCGCCGCCTGCTCCTGCCGCGGAGCGCTGAGCTCCGACACAAAGCAGACAACAATCACGGTCAGGTTGTCGGCAGTCTCGAGCCGCTTCGCCTCCATGACGAGTTCCCTCGCACACCGCTCAGGGTCGTCGTGCTGACGGAGGCCCCGACGGACGATGCTCACCGCGTGCTGGCTCGTCATCACGTCCCATATACCGTCACACCCCATGATGAGGAACTCGTCATCCTCAGTGAGCGTGGTCTGTTGGAACTCTGGCTCCGCGATGAGGGGGGATGCCGAGCTGCTGGGCGTTTTCATGTCCCAGTCCCCTAGAGCCCGCGTCACGGAGAGGACCCCGTTGAGGTAGCCATCCTCGATGTACCCCCCTGACGCAGCAACCCTCTCACACTCCTCAACATAGTTTGCTCGGTGGTCTTGAGACATCTCCATTGCTATTCCTTTGCGGCACAGGACCGCACGGCAGTCCCCTGCATTTGCAACCAACAGTTGCCTGCAAAGTAGGGAAGGCCCAGACATGTTGAGGTGTGAACGCAAAAAACAAGCAATTACCGAGACTGTAACTACTATCACCACTGTAAACTTACCGTCCAAAGACTAATGCAGTGAGCGCAGTGGTTCCAGAAGAGCGACTGATATCCATGTTATCAGCCAGAGCTAGATCTGCCTGTAGGAAAGCTCTGCGTACAGAGTTCTCAACAGACTGCAGGAACATTTCGTCGACATGTGATGCTTGTGGGAACTCTCTGTCCTCAAACAGGAACCTTATTGCATTTCTTTTGATGTAGGCTGCAGCATCTGGACCTCCATGGCCATCAAAAACCTGAAATACAAAGTCAGTTCAGGCAAAGTAATAACACTTGGTGAACTGGACCAACCATCTACAGACAAGACCGCTTACCCCATAGAAGGCACTAGGCAATGGGCAGACCAACAGTGAACCAAGATGAGCAGAAAGATCATCTATCCGGATGTGTTCATCTTCCATGTACCTCCTAGGCCCAATATCAGCAAAGCTACCAGACCGAACGTTGGGCACAAACTCTAGCATCTCCAGAGAGACACTCGGTGCACCATCAGACTCCTCCGACCCCTGTATGAACAACACTACCAATTAATACCTTATTTATTGATTGCTCCAGAATGGAGCAAATAGAAACAACAGACCATCATCATTATATTCTAATAGACATGCTGCATCCAGACCTTTTTCAATTTATTCACAAACCATTTTTTCTGATCTGATTCGAGTTCATGCCAGTATAAAAGTATTATGTAAACAGGTGAGGAGAAACCACCTAGATAGTGTTCACCCAGTGCCACGCACGACAGCAATGGGTCCAATAATTTCACCACCCACTTTGTCAACTTTGAGGTATACAACTGTATAACCACCACACTAGAGCTCGCTAGAAAGGAGCTACTTTTTTGTAGGCAGGTGTCTCGGGCCTTTTGCATCCACAAGCAGATCTTTTCTTCCCAAAACTAAAAAGACGATGAAAAGGGACTAGCCGAGCTTGTCTACGAATATAAAGAACATTAGCAAGAATATAGTTTGTGGTTATGGTAACACCTGAAATCAGAATCTCTGAACTAATAATACAGGGGAAACCTACCACTTAGACCTCTCCAAATAACATTTAGTAGTACAACGAAAATAGGTCTTGCAGTTACAGGTAATCCTTCTTGTGAAAAGCTAGTAAATAAATGTTTGCTGTCTCCAACGATCCACAGGCCCAAAATGAAAGTTTTACAAAGTAGTGGAAAGAAAAGCACGGACATAATCCACTCACCATCTGAGGCATCTCGACGGCGACCTCCACCTCAACACCAACTTCCGCCGGAGCGGCCGCGGCAGACATCCCGACGACCTCCTCGACCCCCTTGGCCACGCACCGGTGGTACGGCACCTCCAGCACAGGCACGGCGGCCTGATGCATCACCTCCGCCTCGGCCACCATGTTCCGACAACCTCAGAAGGCCAAACAACTCCCGATCCAGGAAGAACACCGCCGCCGCGCCGGCAACCAGGGAAAGAACAACTGCTCGATCCGCGCGCCGGTCGACTCGTCCCGACGAGTAGAGCACGGGAGTCTCCGAAAAGCCGCTGCCTTTCAACGATCCGAGGAGGGGAGCGGACGATTTCGATGGTTTCTAGGACACGGTTTTCTTGATCTGAGGAGGACGAAGGGAGCAGAAGAAGAAATGCGGAAAAAAAGAGGGGGCTGGCTAGTATTTATCCGTGCCGCGCGCGTGCGCGGAGGTGACCGGCGGCGACCCGCGGGAGGTAGGGCCGGTGACCGGGTGGTGGCAGGCGCGCGGCTGACGCACGGACACGTGGCTTCCGCTTGCCCGTGTGATTGGCTGCCGACCACGGCTTGATTTTCATTTCGCTCTTCTTGAGGGGTTGCAAATGAAAAATAATCTGCGTTTTAGTGCTATAGATATAAGTGATTTTATTAGTTCCTCACCAAAATAAAGCAGTATGTTGAATTAGGATTTGATTAAAACGCGCTCTTTTGCTTATTAAAAGCTGTGTTTGTTTCCGTTTTAAAACCGAAAAGGAAACACATAGTTGTGATAAAAAGACAGCTGAATGTTTCTCTATGTGATAGAATGAGGATCACATGTTAAAGATTAGCAGAAGGAAGAAGGAAGGGGCCTTTTTAAACTACTAGCGATAATTTTTAGCTAGCTAACAGCTCAAAGATAATTATTATCTAGCTAAAAAATAGCTAGTGGTGTTCTAAACCACTAGGATAATAGTTCCAAAACACTAGAGATAATTATGTATCATCAATTAGCTGAGTCAAAGTAGCTAGTGAAATAATTAGTAGTTGAGGGCTAGATAATTTTTATCTTAATCATCAACTGGATTTGTTCCAAACCAGTATGGATAATTCTAACGGATAATAGTTTTCCTAGTGGATTGGAACCCCCCCCTGAGTGTTTCTTGCACGTCAACAATTGGATCTCTATCACTTAATTTAAAAAAGAAACTGAATCTCTATGATCACGTATTTACCTGTGCCATTCATTTAAAAAAACAGTTGCATTGAGTATATACCATTTACAATTTTTTTGGTTAGAACCAATGAGAGTGCGACAAGCTAGTCATCACCAAAAGGATTGATGAATGAATAGTGGTTGGTGACCTGCGAGGAGGAAAGATGCCCCTTTGCTCGTCTTGTTCTTCCAAGTGTTCTCTTGCTGAGGAAAAACAGCCAGCACAAGCATCTACCTGTCCTGTTCTCTTGCTGCATCACCATCACCATGGCAATTCATTTGATCTTTTTTCTTTCTGCAAAAGGAGGAAGATGCGACGTGGCACTACTCACACTCTACGGAGGGTCAATCCCATCACCTTCACGTTCTACCTGTTAACTCCATACCAGCCTAATCCATTTAAGAGCAGCTTTGAAAAGGAATTCCATTAACAAAAGTCCAATGCATGTCCCCCTTCGTCAAGTGTGAAGTATTTTCGATGTGAAAGTACAACTACAAGCTACTAATATAACTTACAAATGTTTAAATATAATACTTCTCTCTGTTTTATTTTAGATGACGGCGGTTAGTTCATCACTTAAAATGAATTAGAGAGAGTACTGATGACTAAATTATTCTAACCAATGCTCTCACGCAACTAGGTTAGAAGTTATGGGTTTCGGGTGTTAGGGGTCAGAGATAGAGAGGAAATAAACTTGTCCCCCAATCTCAGAACAAAATAAATAAAGTTGTCCAACTAAGTAGATGAAGACATCTTCGAGACAGCCATGATCACCAAGCATCAATAAGTAGACGCACTCACAGAACAGCTTTTACAACAGAAAAAGAAGGAATAGATTGCAAGGCACAATAAACTAAGGAAGAATCAGGAGCAAAAAGTTGTTGCAAGATTTTTTCTTGATGATTATAGTGATGAGCCTGGTGACCGGCTACCTGTTCTACTTACAGTATTTGGTAGCTAAGCTACAATGCCGTGCTTTTTTCTATCTAATCGATTTGTTTTGTTGTCTGCTGGCAGCAAGAGGCAGAGTGGGTTCCATGCCCCGACCAGAGGACAACCTGTGCTCAATCATTTGTTCAGTGCAAACCCCTGAATATTATGTGCCCCCATAATATTTTCACCACATCATTGAAGCGCAAAACTGCTTTGCTTTCTCTGCTTCCTTTGTCAAAGAATTTTTACTGCTCGGTCGTGTGTAAATAGAGCTGGATGTAGTGCAAGAAATTTACCCGAGTTGAAAGTTCACTTCTTGCATGTGTTGCTGTCCCATGAAATCTGCACACGATAATAAACAAGTCAAGGTCCCGGAGGAGAGGATGGTGGTGGTGGGGATGGCAATGGCGCCGCTGGACCGGAACCTTTCAACGGTCAAACAGACAGGATAATAATATCAGTAAAAATGCCATCTTTATTGTCCAATTTCCTGCTGTCCTTGAATTTTGTTGAGCGTTATAACTTGTCTTTCGCCTCCCCTTCTTCTTCCTCCATTCCGTCCCCCTCTCTTCTTCAATCCTCCCTGCGTCGGAGTTGGAGGGAGAGGGGAGAAGTTTCCACCTCAGTGCCGTGCCGCTGATCAGCCCGCCAGCCGATCCGGTAACCCTCTGCCTCCTTCTTCCTCGTGCGCTCGTTTCTAGCATCCCTTCTTGGATCCGGCGATTGGTTTGCGATTCCAGCGCGGTGGCCGTCGCGGTGTTGAGTCTTGTGACGTTTCAAGATCTGGTGGGCGTTTTCGGTTGCGCGATTGGTTCGACTCGGGAGGAGGAGACACGAAAGGTTGTTGCTTTGTTCATATGCCATGTAATTTTGGGAACAGGGGAAACGGTTTCCGTATCTGGCTCCCCCTTCAGTTGATTTTCCTTCCTGCATGGATCATTATCAATGGAGTGACGAGCGAGATGAATTGGTGGGGGTAGGTACCAACTTGGGCGCAAATTATTTGGTGATCTGAATGGACGATGTCTTCTTTGCTCTTTTGGTTTCGTTTTGATGATTTATACGCCATGGGTTGGTTAGAAGCTTTAAGAAGTCGCCAGCTGCGATGACTGCTGGGACATCTTCTGTGATGATCAGGCTGAATTGCTCTCGGGGAAGTGGATAATCTGTACATATAGTGTCTCTGAATGTTTGTGTGCCTGTCAAGGTTGTCAAATTGAGTTGAGCTAAGCGAAATGGAGTCCCAGTTTGGAAAGGATTTGGTTTCCTAAAGATCTAATCTTGCCAAGTTTGGGAGTCTCTCTAGCAATATAACCTGTCTGCAAGTTAATGTGCTTCTAATGAAACTTATTTTTGTTTCTCATGATGACGATACCATCGTTTTCTTGCTGAGCTGTCTATGCATTCACTTTTTAACTTGCCTCAATCTTGCTCTTTGTAGGTGAATCAATCACGTTACATCTATAGGGAAACCCCTCAAACAGTAGTTTCTACTGCGCATATTAGATAATTCCATCACAGCATGGCCTCAGCAGGCGTGGTCCGTTCTTCTGTGGGCTTTCAGAATGACACAAGTTCTAGTAGTGATGCAGGTCGTCTCCTCAATGAGATGAGCAATATGAACATAAGGGACGATAAGGTAATATTGATCTCCCTAGAGAGTGGTTTGATGGTTCTTCAGTTTTTGCCTTTTTGCTGGGTGACCACTCATTTATGATTTGGTTTATATATATATAAGCAGGACATGGAAGATATAGTAGTCAATGGCAATGGGGCGGAGCCTGGTCACGTCATAGTGACAAGCATTGATGGGGAAAACGGACAGGTAAAACAGGTAATTAGTGAACCTATGTAGGTGATGTCGTGGATAGTAGAATGCCTTTGTGTCTAGTAGCTGCTACCTCATGAAAAATTAAGATCATTGCTGAATTTCTGTGTTATGTATATGCACTGCAGACCATTAGTTACATGGCCGAGCGTGTGGTAGGTCATGGGTCCTTCGGAACTGTTTTCCAGGTTTGTTGCTGGAGAAATCAGTATTATCATGAACAATTCGGTTCTTTGTTCTAGTGATACATTTTTGCTAGTGACTGATGGATCCTTTATGTTTTGTTTAACCAATCCGGCGTAGGCCAAGTGTCTGGAGACTGGTGAGACTGTAGCTATAAAAAAGGTCCTTCAAGACAAGAGATATAAGAATCGTGAGCTGCAAACAATGCGGGTGCTTGACCACCCAAATGTGGTGTCTCTAAAGCACTGTTTCTTCTCAAAGACTGATAAGGAGGAGCTTTACCTCAATCTGGTGCTTGAGTTTGTGCCGGAGACTGCTCATCGTGTCATTAAACATTATAACAAGATGAACCAACGCATGCCATTGATATATGCAAAACTTTACATGTATCAGGTAAAGCTTACCCGGATACAATTACAAACTCAAATACGATATCGCGATGGCCGTAATCTGGAAAAACTTTTTGTTGACAGATTTGTAGAGCTCTGGCATACATTCATAACTGCATCGGAGTGTGCCACAGGGACATTAAGCCTCAAAATCTTCTGGTATATCTAGAGTAATTATCTATCTACTGGAGAATTTCACCTGTAGTCTAGTACTAAATGCAGCTTCAGATAGTTTGATGCAATATTAATTTTGCAATAGGTGAATCTGCATACTCATCAGCTCAAACTGTGTGACTTTGGTAGCGCAAAAGTCTTGGTATGGTCATAATCAGTCAACATTTACATTTTTTTTCTCAAAAACCAGTCAACATTTACATGAACCCGGTATTTTGTGTACCTAATTATTTGTGCTGTTTCAGGTAAAAGGAGAACCAAATATTTCTTACATCTGTTCTAGGTACTACAGAGCCCCAGAGCTCATATTTGGTGCCACTGAATACACAACAGCAATTGATGTTTGGTCCGCTGGTTGTGTCCTTGCTGAATTACTCTTAGGACAGGTAAGAGATCACACACTTACATGGCTGTGGGTGCACTATAACACCTATTGAAACTCTTCCTATAATCTTTTTTTTTTCAACAGCCTCTATTCCCAGGTGACAGCGGTGTTGATCAGCTTGTTGAAATCATCAAGGTAAACTACTCTTCCTCCCAAGTAAATAAATCATGACCTGTTAAATGCTTTCACTTCAATTTAATATTATTATTTTACGTAGGTTCTGGGTACACCTACACGTGAAGAAATTAAGTGCATGAATCCAAATTATACTGAGTTCAAGTTCCCGCAGATCAAAGCTCACCCATGGCACAAGGTAAGAACTTTGTATTGGGTTTGTTCCCTTTTTCCCTCCAAGTTGGCATCTGACCTCAGTGTCATTTTGTGCCAGATCTTCCACAAAAGGATGCCTGCTGAAGCAGTAGATCTTGTATCCAGGCTTCTACAGTACTCACCGAACCTTCGGTCCACTGCAGTAAGTGCAACTTCATTATTTAGCAAATACTGTTTAACATTTCATTCCTTCCTGTTATCACTGTTCCTTAACTGCTTTAAGCGTTATTTAGTTTAAAAGATACTTTCCTGTCATTTATCACTGCTTCATAAAATACTGTTATCTACACTTGGTTTCTGCCATTTACTCTGCAAGTTGGCTATCATTGTAGTTGGAAGCATTAATCCATCCATTCTTTGATGAACTCCGGGATCCGAACACACGATTACCAAATGGTCGATTCCTTCCTCCACTGTTCAACTTCAAGCCCCACGGTAGGACAGTTTACTGACTTTACTTACACTTATGAGACCAAAACTCCTCATGAACTAATACTTCCTTGCTACCGTTGTGGGACCAAACCAGAGCTGAAGAGTGTGCCGATGGAGTTCCTGGTGAGGTTGATCCCTGAGCATGCTCGGAAGCAATGCGCCTTTGTAGGATGGTGATGTGTGAGACGAGGGCTTGAAGATTTTTTAAGAATCACATTGATGTCTTAAAAAACGGAGAACATCGCCTGCTGTATTATCAGATAGGCGATGTGTGTGATTATCTTTTTTGTCCGAGATTATCACCCCTCACCCCCAAAAAGAAGAAAATGTTGTCTATGTAACAAAATCATCCACGGTTCTGTAAAGTAGGTGTAAGATAATTGGAGCATTCCCCTGAGTCTACGTATGAGTTTGAGCTGAATTCAGTTTGCCTGATTTATAGTACCACGCAAGGATGCACCCATGCACCCACCAAAATTTGTTTCTGGATCGAGGCTATTCATTCATTTGTACTAGTAGCTTCTCAATCAAGAATCACTAGAAATCTGGAATTCTCATGCTACATTTGCATCTTTTGTATTTGGTACGGTTCTGATAACTTTCAAACTTGGATGTTTTGGACGTGCAAGCAAATGCATCTGTAAGCAAACTACTTTTTCAATTCAGATACGCTCGCTTGTGACTTATCAATTCATGTAGTACCTCGTGCTTTGAGAAATAGTGCTATCAATTAACCTGAACCCACTGCAAGGAAAAGGGAAGTCGTAAGCAGAAATTAATTTCGAGGGCGCTTTCAGTCAACAGTCATCCAGAAGGATCAGATTAACAGAAGGCTGGCTGCGAAATGGTCCAAATCTCCAAATATAAGGGGAAGTGACATCAGAATAAAATATTAATCCACTGCATGTAATGTTATATACTCAGGCAACGTAACCACTTTAAAGGAGCAGCAGAAAATAATTATTACATAAGACTAGAAGCGACCAGCCAGGCAGCCAACCGTGACAAAGTAAATTCATTGCGATAAGCCGAAACACCCAGAACAATCAAATCCTTAAGTTTGTCAAAGTCTACAAAATTTACAGACACACGGTTCTACATCATCCTACAATGTAGATTATGACGATTTGCTGAAGCAGGATATCAGCAAAGATGAAAGACAACATGAAACTATGTCAGACATCAGTCGAGTCCAACTGCAGCCCTCAATCTCTTAACAACACGGGCATACTCATAGAAGTGCTGAGCATCCATGCCCATTGTTGTATTGATTGTCGTACCACCTTTACAAGAGCTGTAATTTCCACCAATAATGAGGTCAAAACCACCAAACTCTGCGATCAAGTTTTCAATTACATCTGTCTTGAGCTTCCAGATGCCAGGAAACTGCCTCAATTCTCCTGTTTGCTCAGTTTTCCCCCACCATCTTCTCAAAATTTTCCTATTAACATCAGATTCTTCAACTGATACTACACACTTCAGACGAACACCTAGTTTATGAAGTGTTACCTCGGCACCACCAATTCCACTGTAAATGGAGAGCACCCTCATCCCATCTGGATAGCTGTCCTTCAGAACCGACAACATGTAAGCCAGAGTATCAGTCTGAAATGCAAATTTCAAGGCAGCAAATCTCTCCTGCTGACTTAGACCAAATAAATTCGTGTGATTATGTGGATAGCCTAGTATCCTTTCCACTTGACGTGGTTCCAAAGGGCTTAGCATGTCCTGACCAACCCAAATAAGATTTGATGCCTTGCACTGGTGCATAATGTGCATCTGCCTTTCTTGTGAAAACACTCCTCTTGACTCTCTAGCCATCCTCCCTAGTCTTTCACACTCCTGCTCAATACCTGCTGCCCCTGCAGCCTCTATAGAGACAACACTGATGTGTTTTCTTGTATCCCACGAGGGCCACCATTGCCTTGTAAATGGAAGTGCTTCTTCAATAGTCATTGGTGACTTTGGAACTACAGCACGTCTTATCTCCATTGGGAGGTTATGAATATATCCTTCATTTCTTGTTACAGCTGAGAAAAATTGACTGTTTATAAACTCTGGCTCCACATTATATAAAAACTGTGACAGCTGGCGCCATGTATCTTTTGGGATCTCAACAACATTGCCATAGACAAAATATGGGGGCCTAGCGATGTCACCACGTACATTCACACGGCAGCCCGGTGTCATTGCTGCAGGTTCTTCCTTGACAAGATCGTTGGTCCTTGAAAAGCAACCCACGAACCATGGATTATTGGAGTGATTACTAGAGGCCTCTCTGTCATCAGCAAATATAGTCTTAGACCTTTTAACTCTTGTGTGCTCTCTACCATAGCCACTATCATCATCATGGTTCACAGCGAAGCATGAGGTACGGTATGTTGAGAACTCAGTTTCTGTCTCATCTAGTAAGCCAGGTTCAACTTTTATCTGCATAGAAGAGAGCATAAGGTGATGTTGCCAGCTATAAAAGCCACTACATATGAAAAATACTTCATTGTACATGGAAACGAGTAGTTACAGAGATATATTGTCTAGTAAAGCAGGTAACAGAAACTGACAAAAGCAATAGGGAACAACAAAATCACAAGAAAACCTTCCAAATGAATCAATCTGGTAGTTCGCTTTATACTTTGAATCAAGTTATCATATCACCAAATAATCCCTCTGTCCAGGACTACAAGGCATGCATTTGGGTTTTTTCATTGTCCCTCGTAATCACTTCTCACCTCCTTTGGCTTTTTAGGTTTAATAAAACTCACGGTGAGAGCCTCTCCTACTGTTTTCGCCTCAAAAAAGAAAGAAAAATAAGGCATACATATTATCAGATGTTTACTGTCAGCTTTGTATAATTGAGCAACAACTAATCAAATTATAAGATGTTTACTGGATAAGACATATATATAGGTTTGTATTTTAAAGTACTTTCACATTATATTAGTTATATAGCTATAAATGATATATTATATGAGAAAACAATGGACTAAGCCTTATCCTGATTCCTGCAGACCAAGCCAAAAATTTGTCTTGTATTCTTGGACAGAGGGAGTAATAAAAGATTCTCGATAAGGCTCCCAACAAGAGCAGCAGCAATAACAACAACAAAGCCTTTGTCCCAAGCACATTAGGTTAGGCTAGATATGAAACCCAAGATTTTTTTAAAACAAAAAGAAGTAAAAGAAAGAGAGATAAGAGCAACAAAATACAAGTATACTAAGACTCCGACACATGGATTGCAAGGCTCCCAACCAGAGATTATCTTGAATTGCCAGTATAAGCATGGAGATGAATAAAGTGTCAGTGAGTTACCTCTTTCTGTTCAATGCTATTGGCAATTCGCCTAGCAAGAATATGGTCAGCCAGATCCGTTATTGTTGCTTCCTGGCCTGAAATGAGAAATGTACCATTTTAAAAACTTTTAAGACGTTATTGAAACAATTATACTAGTACAAGGTGGAAACGTGACAAATTGACAATTAGTGTTTTTTGTTTACAATAGAGTGGACACCAATTTAGCAGACATCAAAACTACTATGAGGTCATGGGTTCAAGTCCTGGAAACAGCCTCTTGCAAAAATGCAGAGAAAGGTTGCATACAAAAGACCCAAGTGAGTCGGACCCTTCCCTGGACCCTGCGCAAGCGAGAGCTACATGCACCGGGCTGCCCTTTTTTCAAAACTACTATGAGGCACATTGACACATGAATACTTTGTAGCTAAGGTTCTATACATGTTCAATATGGAAACCCTTGCACTATGCATGCAATGATATGCAGACATGAAAATAGTGACATGCAGCAGACATCAAAACAGTAACATGCAGAGGCTAATATACATACGTATAATCAAAGCACCGGTTAACACAGATTGTAGGCGAATACGTCGCCACTCAAAAAATCAATCAAGATCCCAACAAAAAGTATCTTTAAATTCAATACTAACCAGAAATCTTGCCAGAAAAACTACAACATTTCAACAAGTGCCAAACCATCCTGTTACACAAACTAAAAAAGTCCAAGACATCATAGCTGGCTCCTATTCAAGAGAATTCAGTCGTTGGTATTTTTTTGAAAAAAAAAATAAAAACAAAACAGAACCGGTTGTCTTCTCTGCCCCCTCCCCTTTCTCTCTCATGCTCAACAAAACTCATGCCACCTCTTCTGAATCTGCCTCAAGCAACAGAAGATCTCATCATCTGCTACTAAAATTGGATCTTATTGCTATCTCACTGCCATAGATACTATTGTACTCTTTGATTGAGCTTCACTGTACTCTCGATTTGAATCCTAGTTCAGCCTTTGTATGGCCCAGGCCCTCGCTGCTGTTCTGTTGAGCTCACCAAGATGCCGGCTGTGGGAATGAGGGACCTCTATCAGCTACCTTGTGCCCATTTGCAGCTAGATCTTGTTGCCACAGGCCCAGATCTGGGTTCTCATTCGCCAG
This sequence comes from Neostapfia colusana, assembly GCA_030760725.1. Taxonomy (NCBI): domain Eukaryota; kingdom Viridiplantae; phylum Streptophyta; class Magnoliopsida; order Poales; family Poaceae; genus Neostapfia; species Neostapfia colusana. The sequence goes on along the minus strand of JASWHV010000005.1, from coordinate 740,621 downwards.
GGAGGGGTAGGGGTGCACAAGCAAGGCAGCAACAGCAGGCCCTAATCCGGCTACCACAACATCATTCAACAAACTGGTCACAAGAGGGTGGGCTGGGGAGATGGGTTGCAGTCTTGCAGAAAGGGAGGGAGGGTCGTCAGGAGCGTTGGAGAGGCTTGCCTGAGAAGTCTTACCTATCAGTGCACGCGAGGATGTTCCTAGTGGTGGGACGAACCATGAGCAGTCACCACCAACATGAACTTTTAATTATGATAAAGATATGGCATTAATTAACTTTTCTCTTATGGAAACGATTATCATCAGTAAAACTGTGACAAATATTGCAACATTTGGCAAAATTTAGCATTTTTTATCCTTGACTTACCAAAACTGTCAATAGCCGATGACACTTCTTCCTCTGTAAAACCCATCTGTAGCAAACCAAGTGTTTTCTCCATTACACCAAACAATGATTGAGCCTTTCCCTAAGAAAATGCAATTTTCAATCAGGTGTTGCAGAAAGTATTACACACATTAGATCGGTAACCATGATAATTGTTTTCAATGTATCTGAAATCTGTACTGGTTGTCTATAATTTGGGTATTGGAATAAAGGAAATGCATGTAATATACATGATGATTAGCTACATACATGTGGAAAACTGGAAATGGCTAAGTAGACAATAGAAGGAAAATAGTATTAATATAGTGATAGTGATCCTTTCACTTTACATGAATCTAATCCAGGACTTACAAGCGACAAACCGACATGAATGGAATTACAAATTTTGATGGGGACAAATATGGTAACAAACTGCAGAACAGGGGACAGTATGAACTGGAACCGTCTTTTAAGAACTGGGCGATTATTCTGTTTTCAAAGTAGCACGTAATGTAATGAACCTTAAAAAGGGTGATACATTACACATTTGATTGAAAACGTGAACCGATATCGTTGATAATGATCCAAACCCTCTAGTTTTGCTTTGCATTTTTAGGGGATAATTCAGATCCATGAAAGATTAACAACATTAATTTAAACAAAAGGCAACAAGGAAAACCTCGCTGGTAGCATCACCATTTTCCTTTTCTCTAGAAGATCCTTCTGATTGAACGTTAATAATGTGGTCCACGAGCTGTTCTAAAGGTGCTTCCTCGCCTGAAATTAAGCAAATTTTGGAGTATTGGTAATATCAAATATGAAGAAAGACATCAACGATTATCAAAGACACCTAAAATTTCATAAATACATACTCTGACCAGTAGTGCTATAGTCTAAAAGGGTATTACAACTATTTAATTCTTTTATTAAAGCAACACAACAGAGTGCGGCAAACAATCAAGAGTAAATTTCTCGATTCCACAAATAATTCACTGTATACTGTATATTACCTAGCTTGTTCAATGCAAAATCAACTTCTTGCTGTGAGAAGTTCATTGTTCTGAGTAAATATGACCTCTTTTCCGAGAAAGAATCAGGCTCAGGCTGCAGATAGAAACATTCGAAAGTTTAATAAACCAGAAATGAATAAGTCAATGAATTGACACCTTGAGCTAAGAGATCACCTTAATGTCTTGGTTCCTAGGCTCTAATAGAGAAATGCTTTCTTCATTATCGGAATCAAATAGACTCCCCAAAGAACATGATGATTCAGATCCTGACTTTTGAAGAGCCTATTATACAAAAGGAAATAATATTCAAGTCCATACTTTAGTTATCTTCACCACAACACAAGATACAACAATGGGAGCAATGGCAATGAAACCTTATGACATTTACAAATCAGATGCTGAATAGGATACAAGCCCATCTAAGTGAAACACACTCCAGTTACTTCAAAGGAGTTTCTTAATATAAGTTATGTAAAACCAGCAAAACCATAGCAAATGAAAAAGAAAAGCAGCATGAAAAAAATGATTTGGAAGCCTGGAACAGGTATGTAAAAAAATCAAATATGACAAACAAACTAGATATGTAAACAGTCACACTTGACAGTGAAAACATAATGAAGTTGTATTTGCATCATTCTTTAATGTGGCAGAACAGTGTAAGAATAAGATGTAACAAGGACAAGGTAAGCATTTATGCCGAGCTATTGTCCCACCTGTGCTAACACATGCACCTTGGAATAATTCTGAAACAGCAATGTCCAAGAATTTATTACGGACTGGAAATGGTACCATATGGGGAAAACCGGACACTATCACACTAAAACGTATAAGGAAAGGAATCAACAGCATGGGCATGAAAAAGATGAGCAGTATCTAATTAGGTAACTCATAGCCACGGAAGGAAGCATCTCTTAGATGCTAGATTACTTAGTCTTCATCACTGAGAAAATAAACACAAGTATCAACTGGAGAATGAAATTGGCAAAACACTTACAGGATAGGACAAAAGATATCCCAATATGGTGTCAGAATCATCGTCACCTGCATGAGATATAGATGCAACTAAATTGTATATTACAAGGAAACAGGTTCACGGTGTTTTGTCTCTGGTGATTGGTGAAAGTTTCACACATTAGAAAAAACATCTTGTACAAGATATAGCATACCATGTTGCCGAAGCACCTTGTCTACCAGCATTTCTGAGAATCCCATCCCAATAAATTGTACTCTTAAATTATAAGAGGATGAACTTGGTTGACCGTCCTAAAGTGCACATAATGTCAGTATAACAACTTGGCTAAAAAGTTAATGGGCTACACTATTTTTTTGAAGTTATAATTCACTAGTTGAACTGGAATTTAACAGCTAGAAGCTTAGTTACTTCCAATAACCAGCATACTTTAACTTTAGTAGTGTTAAATAGTGACTCAAAAGCTTAAACATTCATACATTACATCCAAGAGACATCGCATTTGGAGCAGCTAAATTGGTTCAAGTCATTCAGGTTTGGTGCTGTGATAGGATACACCACCATCGATTCGGTTAAAGAACCCTAGTTAAAAGAAATGCACAATAGGGCTGTCAAAGAAGCTCGAGGCTCGTGAGCTACCTGAGTTCAACTCGCTAAAAGCTCCTTTTGAGCTTGGCCTGAAAAATAAACGAGTCAAGCCTAAGCCTAATGCAAGGCTTGCGAACCCAAGGAGCTCGAGCTCGAATGGCTCGACAAAGCTTGTTTAGATGAGTAACATGTTATGTTTTTATTAATCAGTCCACCAACTCCATAGTCCAAATTAATTGTATGTGTAATTATTTATTGAAGGCTAATGGCCCAAGTCGACACAAGTCACAAGCCCACAAAATTTTGATCTTTATCCCCACCAACTCATGTGAACATTTAATAGAAAGTTTCACAAATATTATGGGCTTCTGTATTAACGACCTTACACGAACCAAGCTCTAGCCTGTTCAAGCTTCAACTGAGCCAAACTCGAGCCCATCATCAAGCTCAGAGTTCAAACCAAGCTTGCTCAAGCTCAGGTCGAGTTGAACGCGAGCTTGAGCCTAAACACCAAAGCTCGCTCGAGCTCGGTCGTTAACAGCCCTAATGCACAGTATCATACTAGTTAAATTTCGTTTACAAGAAACAACAAAGCGTCGCGGCTGCGAAGAACTCAAAAACAACTAGCACTTGGCATCCCTTGCATAATCTACACTTTCAGCAAGCAAGTCTTACTGCATTTTGCCTCTACGAGGAATGGACCCGCACCCTACAGATACAGGAACCAATTGTCAAGGAGCACGTCACCTCCTCCTTCACCCTGGTAGGCAGCGGATCCCGGGCTGCATCCCTGAGGCCTCCGGCATCAGCATTCGCGCCACTGTACTCGGCCTGATCTTTCATTTTGACCTGCATTCACCATGAACCCAACGAATAAACACAATACTTCACCTATAACAACACAGAGATATACAAACGACAGATGTTTGTATCACCATTTGGATCAAGTAAGCCTCCGAACTGGCAGCCCCCCCTGCAAAGCATGAACGGCCAGGCAACGTGAGAAAACCAGGCGGTGGGCAGGGTCTATCGCTGCAGACTAGACAACGGCGCGGGGATTCGATCGAAGAACACCCCAGGAAGTTTCGACAATCAGGGGGCCGATCAATAGGGCGAGGTGACGCTAGCGGAGCACCCCTTCCTCCCTTTCCGAGGGCTCCGGCCCCCAGGTCGCCAGGCACAGCTGCCCGGCATCCCATCCCCGTCCCCGCCCACGTACCCCACGCAGGGATCGACCCATCCCCACTACATCCAACCTCAATGTCAACTACGGAAACGAAGGACGGAAGGAGGAGGATTCTCTAGAGGATCGGGGAGGGGAGCTCAGCTCTCACCTGGGGGAGGAGACCGAGGCACGGAGCCGCTGCTAGGCGTGCTTGCGGCGCCGCTGAGGGGTGCTGCCAGTGTGGCGACGGGCAGACAAACGAAAGTCAAGGCTTTGTTCTAAATAATATATTTTTATTTCAGGAAAAAATATTGGGCTAGAACATTTTGTACTCACTTTTTTTTTCTTTTGGGTAGCTAACTGGTCAAGAGAACCAGAGAAAAACCCATGGACCGAGCGGTCCGCACTACCATCAATAACTCCAGCATGTCGTCGGTGACCTGCGCCACCGTCGCAACCGTTCCCTATTGTTTCCTCCTCCGCCATTCTTCGGCCGCCTATCGACCCGTCCCCACTGCTTGTCCCCTCCCCTCAACGGCTACGAGGCCGCTGCAGGTCACCTCCGCACCTCGTCATCTCGGAAGCACCGCCCTACGCGCCCAGAGCGCCACCGATCCAGGTCAAGGACCCCCTTACCCCTCCAAGATTAGAATTTTACGCCTCCCCTGAGCTCGTAGCCTACGTAGAGCCAGGTTGTTGGATTCCCGCTGATCGCGTGGCTTGATTGGTCTCAGGGTTCTTGCCGAAATCAGAGTTCTACAAGATTGAGGCGATCCTGAGGAATGACGTCTATTGATTGTGATGAATTATACAGCTCGGTGCTGAAATTTGTGGAACATGTGTAGGCCGTGGAGTGTGTCGCATGTGTCCTCGATGAGTGTGGATTGCAGTTGTCGGGTTCTCGAGTCGCACACTGGCCTGTCAAAGAGATGGTTTTTGGTGTTTTGCAGGGTCTGCTGGAGATGGGGATCAGGGGTGTGACGGTGTCCGAGGTTCGGGGCTTAATTTGGGTCGCATGAGGGTATGACCTTTGCTGTATATTGCCTATGGTTACCGTCTTGTTGTTTCTGCATCCCGTCTATCCTATGAATATGGTGAGTTTCGTTCTCTAGCTGTAGTGCGTTAGACCGTAATTGGAGTTGTTGATGCTCTGGTGACTTTTTCATCAACACAAAAAAGGTAAAATGTCTACCACGATTCATTGCAAGGTAATGTTTGGATCAAATGTTCAGTGTCGACGCTGCGGGCCTTATTCATCCAAATAATAGATGCTCCCGGTGTCCAAATATTTTTCATCTCAAATGAAAGGGGTGATGAGCAACTGGTTCCTGAATCATCACTAGAATTTTACTCCTGATATAGATATTGTTGGACTTGTATTGGTTTACTAGCCTCCTTACATGGTGGCATTGATGTGACTGTGTCCAGTTTCAGGTTGGTTGATGCCCATCCCTATTCCAGGTCGTTCAGGCTTGGTTTCTTTACCTGCATCATAGACTACGCTGCGTGCTATGTGAACTTTTGCCTTCTCCTCTTTGAGCGGGCTGCAACCGGAAGTGATATGGGCCTTTTAGTGTTTAGGCCATCCGTGGAGCCCGTCTCCCCTCCCTCACGAGTGCGTTGCATGGCGTAGTAGCAGCAACGTACGTGGCACGAACACACGAGCGGATAGGTGGGCAGCCGCGCGCAACATCCTTGCGCATCCGCCACGTCATCAAACGACACCGACCGTGTGTGTGCTTGCTAATGCGGTCCTGCCTCTTTTGCACGAGTTGCTGCTCTCTCTCGTTCTAAAATAAATGACGTTTCCGTAAAAAGTCTAGTTCAATCTAAACTAAATTAGCTGTTCTAAACGTTATTTATTTTAAAATGAAGGGAGTACTATTTTTTACTTAACTAATACTGTGCTCCTTCCATTCTGAAATAAATGATATTTATGATAAAATATTTGAACTAAATTAGCTGTCGTAAACATCAATTAATTTAGAACAGAGAGAGTATGGAACAAATTAAGTGTGTAACGAAGCTGAACCCAATCACGGCTGCTGATGTAAAAGCTCGAGTGGCGTTGCACCTGTCTTCGAAAAGAAAGGTACATCGAAGTATGGACGAGATCATCTGAAGCTGCACGCGCGCGGCGGATCGGAGCTCTGGTCAAGCAAGCAAAGCAAAGCAAAGCAAAGCAAAGCAGCGGTATATACCCTGTTTATATATCATCTCGCACGTACGGTACGAGTAGCTAGTCAAAACTGAATGTATCAAATAAATAAGCCCCTGCAGAGGCAAGCTAACGACGACGCGTAGTCGCCGTCGGCCAGCCGGCCGTCGTCGTCGTCGCCGAATCCATGTTCGATTGCTCTGCCGATCAGATACGGTCCGGTGGTGACAGGTCTCCAAGCTAGCAGAGGAGCTAACACACCGGCCGGATAGGGCGCAGCAGGGAGAGGATCCTACCTATCCTATACGCGTTGAACCGTGAGCTAATTAATCCCCCTCATTTCTGCTGATCTGAAGCAAGAAGCTATGGAGGGTCAGCGTGATTAAGATATTTTGACAGAGGTCGTCGTCAGGGAGCACGCACACGGCGGCAGCTAGCCCTGATGATGGCGTCGGAAGGCCAGCGTCCCCTCGTCGCAGACCTTCACCCTTCTAGCTAGCTAGCTACTAGTGAATGGTAGAGTCTAATGAATGAATGACAGCTAAGCTGATAATATGTGTTTACTAGGAGCACAGAGCTAGATGCATATGGTTTTATTTGTGTGTTGTAGAGTTAAGGAGCTAGGAAGCAGAACGAGAACGACACACGTGCACGCCTTCTTCTCTGCATGCATGCCGCCCCAAGTAGTATAGTGACCTAGCGACATCTAGCTCGCTGTCCCGTCGTCTCGATCGGAAACTCTTACACGCCAAAAAAATAAGAGGCGTGGACAATGTAACTCCTTGCGTGTTTAGATCGATCTCAGTACTGTTGGTAGTGGAGGGTGAGAGAGACAGACAGGCAGACAGACAGACGGCTCTCGATCGATCATCAGCTTCTCTCCTCTCCATCCTGCATTCTCAGCTGCCTTTCTGACGCGCCATGCCATTCCTTTCGAAGCTCAGCTCAAGCCGGCCGTGTGCTTCTTGTTTGCCTTGCCAACTAGCATACCTAATGATTAAAATTTCACCACCACTAGAGAAGCATATCTTTGTCTCTCGGCTTCCAACTGTGTCCACTCAAGCAATGCAAGCAACACATAAGCCTTTATTTTGCCAACAGAAAACGAGTGACATAAGTCTATTTTTGCCTTTTCCATGCAGGGAGAGAAAAAAAACAGTGTGTAGAAACAGTGGTCTCTAGAGCGAGCCCTAGCTCGTGTGGGTGTACACCTAATTAGCTCTAGTCAAATCCGGCGAGCCTGTCCATTAGGATGATGTGTAATAGTTCTGGCTTCTGAAACGTTGACTGCTGGGAATGTAAAAAAGCAATGGCAAAGTATTACTTTGTGCACTGAAGATCAGCTCAAGATGGATCACAGATAGTAGTAGCCCTTTTCGGCCGTTAATGTACAAAAAAGGAACGAAGAGAGTGTTCCATATCAAAGCTCTGTAAGCATCCTTGGCCAGTTCACTCAAAACGTTGCACGTGTTTTCTCTCGACGTTCTTTACCGTCGTCATCATCATCACGTGCTCCTTCTTAAGTGTCTCTCAAATTAATATGTCTGGTGGTGTCGGCTAATTAAAGAACAGGACATATATACTATGCATGTGGCAATGAAGGGCTCTAATTCATAATGTGTTGTGACGTTTGGCCTAACATCCACGGCCATATTATGAAAACTAGTGAAGACAGAGTCGGTAATATACTACGGCTTCTTCCTCCTGCAACTGTGTGACCCCTTAGTCTTTACCATCCTAACACCAACAACGGTACGGTCAACCAGTTAACATTAACGAACTTTGTCTCGTGTCATGAGAACAAACTAACAATACAACCTATACAGGTCAAAGCATCTCGAACGAATGTTCCTTTAAGTCAAACACAAGGCTGACTTGAAACATGGAGCGTTCTTTCGAATGAAGGTCATAATTGGATCATACCATACGACGCTGGTCAACGGGAGCTGGCATACATGGATCAAAGCACAAAGCAGCAGCAGCAGCAGCAGGACACAGAGACTGATGCTACAGGGAGTCGTTGGATGATCCAGTAGTGCAACAACAACACGACAAATATAGAGCCCTATCGTCTGACCGGTCAAAGTATCGCAGAAAATTAAGATGAGAGGAAGTGGAGGATTAAACAAATGTAAAGGTTTTCTGTCCTAGTTTGAGACTTGATCATGAGCTGTTATTAGTCAAAGTGGCTGCGACTCACGTGCTTAATCATCATTTCTTCCAAATGTTGAACTCACGATCGAGTCTTAAAAAAGTTTATGAGCTGTTAATTTGGTTGAGTAATTTAAAAAAGTCTGTGAAGGTGGGATCACTATTGGAAGTGATCAACTATGACATGACAAAGTTAGTTGCAAGCATTTGCTTCAAAACTGTATAGCCTGTTGCTTGTACGAGACACATGCATGGGCCATCCGACCGAAGGGATATTTTTAGAGTTTTTGTTGGGCATCCTTTCTTAGAC